>OX371225.1:125517385-126795719 GCA_947310385.1 Nephrotoma appendiculata | reverse complement strand
TGGCGTTTTTGTGTGTATAGTTATAGTGTTTTTTTCGGACGAAAATAAGTTAGAAATGAATTCACAAATGTGTAGGTTCAAAACACATACAAAAATTAGTTTTTGATATGATTCTTTTGCCATATCCACACAATTGTGTGGACAGGCAGAAAAATGGATGTGTCGATCGTATTCGTACAATGTCTATCGTATTCGTACAAAATACAAAAGAAATTTCCGTTACTTTTCCCGATAAAAAAAACAAATCAACTTTTAGATTACTCTCTCTAACCAGAAAGAGTAAAACTGTCAAAATTTCGCAAATATAGCCGTTCAGTAATGCCGGGTTTCCACCAAACCAAGTTTTTAAAACAGGATAGGAACCAAGTACAAAATTTATCTATAAAAGAAAAGCATAAGACTAACAGTCTACAAATAAATTTCAGACCTTTTTTACTGAAATAAAAGACATTAGAATTTGTAGAGAATGAAAGAATGTTTTATTCAAAGCATGCTCCTTCGCAAGCTATAACCTTCGCCCATCGTTCAGGCAATAAACGGATTCCTCGAAGGAAGAAGTCTGGTGGTTTCGAGGCGATCCAGTTATCGACCCATTTTTTGACGTCTTCATATGAAGTGAAGTGCTGCTGTGCCAGGGCTGATTGCCTCGGCCGGAACAAGTGTTAATCAGAGGGAGCAATGTCTGGTGAATACGGCGGGTGGGGTAGAATTTCCCAGTTCTGCCTGTCCAAGTAATTTTTGACAGGTATAGCAACATGTGGCCTAGCGTTGTCATGTAGCAAAATAATCTTATTGTGCCTTTTGTCCCATTCCGGTCGTTTTTCAGATAGAGCTTGCTTAAAAGCCATCAGCTGTCGTCGATAAACTTGTCCCGTAATGGTTTCACTCTCTTTCAGCAGCTCATAATAGAAGACACCCTTCATATCGCAAAAAAATACAAAGCATCGCCTTCGAACCATGGGTATTTGCTTTTGGCGTCGACGGGCCTGGTTCACCTGGCTTGACCCACTCTGGTTTGCACTTTGTATTGTCATAATGGATCCATTTTTCCTTCCTTTATTGTCGTTGAAGCAACAATTCGCACATGGTTTTCCGATGTTCCATGTCCCTTTCTTTCAATTTGTGTGGCACCCAATTTACCAGCTTCTGAACCAATCCCATTGCATGTATACGTTGCGAAACACATTGTTGGGTAATATTCATCTCTTCTGCCAATTGTTTTTCAGTCCACATCAAGCAATTCTTCCAATTCTGTATCTTGAAATTTTCTTGGTCTGCCTTCACGTTCTTTGTCTCATACGTCAAAATCATCAACTTTGAATCGTTGAAACCACTCTTTGAATGTTGTTTTCGATGGCGCATGTTCACCGTAAACTTCCACAAGCAAACGATTTGTTTCCGGTGCACTTTTCAAAACTTCCCGCAAATGTTGTTTTTTTGGCACAAAATTCGACAACTTCAATTACATGAAAATAATTGTTGTTTACGTTTTGAACAAATGTCACTAGTAATTATTCAAGCTTGACATCTAACCTCCAAAAAACATGTATAGCCCGATTGAATAATATGCAAGCAGTGATACTAACGACACCTATCTAAAAAGATCGGAAATTTATTTGTTCACCTAATAATTTTATTACATTAATTTCCAAATTACCAAATTTTTTTTATTTATATGTGAGAAAAATTTATTTTATTGAGACCTATCAACGTCCCGCTAAAAAAAAATTCTTTATGTAGACTTTATTGTTTTTGGTTTCATCCCCAAAAAAAATTTGTAGCAGTTTTAGTTGCAAACAGTTTTCCATAAACAAAAATATTTTTCTTTATAGATGTTTTATGTAGATAAATTTTCTGCTTGGTTCCTATCCAGTTCTGTTTTCAGAAAGCAAAACAAAAACATGTTTTATTTTTTACAAACAGTTTTTTTTTTTCAAAACAAACTGTTTCATAAGATTTGTTTGTTCTATTTATTGAGTGTTTGTTCTGTGTATCCGTATATATGTTCAAGTTTGCAAAAATGTCAGATGACGACGAGACATTTATAATTAGTTGTGGATTTTTTTTTAATTAGTGAGACTATATTTGGTGAGACTCAAAGAAAACGTTAACCGAGAATTGGGTTAGGTCTTTATGACAGGTTTCAAAAAACAACAATAAAATTGATAAAATGTTTAATGACAGAATAATTCGTTCTCGGCGTTGAACCCAATTCTCAAAAACTTTAATAAAACATTTATAAATTATTTGTTCATTAGTTCATTTATTTAAAACCGACGTTTCGAAATGAGATCCATTTCACTTTCAAAGGTACTACAATTAAAAACAAAGCGAAAAACAAAACTGTGATCCCAACTGGATATAAATGTACATTCACTTAAAAATTATGAGTTATGACTTAACACTTACATAAAATAATTTTTTGTAAATAAATTAATCACATCTATATCACATTTTACGTCAACAGTTATAACTAAAACTATTAAAAATATATCAAAAAATGTATTAAAAAAAATTAAAAAATAAATATTAAAAAGTAACTGACGCGGAAACTTTTTATCACTTGTCAAAATAAAATGAAAATATGGGTTACATACAGTAATACAGTTATCAAAGCCTAATCGATAATATTATGGTAGCTTACCGGTAAACATTGCCTATCGGTTTGTGGATCATTTCTAGGATATTACGTTTTTTCCTTTATTTTCTTTATCCATGATTTTTTACTTGATCAAAATTTGATGCATCATTCAATCAAAGTGAATGATCTACTAGAGCACGATATGTGGCGTCATTAATATTTATATGATAATTGTGATCATACATACGCTTTTTAATATATTCCTTCGTTTGTCCTATATATGTTTGGTTGCAATCCTTACACGGCACTTGATAGATTAATTTAGATTGTAATTGTTTTTCTGTTTTGTCTTTCAATTTAGAGAAGCTATGTTTGTATAGTGTATTGAACGGTTTCGCAACTAATTTTACATTATCTTTCTTCAACAAACGTCTGAGGGGATAAAAAATACGTTGTTCATATGGTAGTGATACGAATTTATTGGTAGTGGCTTCCGTATTATGATCATTATAATTCGAATTAAAGAACTTTTGTTTCTCAGCAATTGTATTTTGTCAATTGTCTTTTGTTAGCTTTAGCTATATTTAAGTCTTTAGCTATTTTGAATTAAAGTTTCTTTAAGAAGTTTGAAATTTTTTTGGTGAAATTCCTGGTCTGATAGTAAAAGAATTCTATTAGCAAGAATCATAACAGTATTTGTTTTGTTCGTTAACGGTAAGTAGGAATGATAATTGAGATAACGGCCAGACCAAGTATCTTTATGGTACCAATCTGTACGTAATTGAAGGATAAAAAACAAATAGCTCAAATAAATAACAAAAAGCATTTCTTGATTCGGTGCCTTAGTACAGGAGTGTTTCCAAAACGCCTCAGGAGCAATTTTGGAAGTTAAACTTCAGTTTGATCTTTAGGTATTCGAAAAGTTGGCACATACATTTTTAACTGGATTATTGAACTCTGGAATTCAAGTTATGTTTAGAGATTCAGTGAGAATAGACCGACAGATTTTTTCTAACATCAACCGTTTGAAAACCAAACTTCCAGCAACCGTTATAAACGATTTCATCTACTATTCAGATCATCGCCATTATGAAACTAATTTTAGATATTTTAGAAATAATTTAATTCATAAATTTAATAGTTTAATAAGTACTACTAACATAGAACAAAATTTGGATATACAGGATAAGTGGCTCGTAAACTTAACCGATAAAGAATTACCCCTCGCGGTCAGGCAACCTTGCAACTTGGACCTATATTTAATTTACCTTCAACTAATAAAAAAATATTTATCAATTCTATTATATGCAGTGTTGAAGCAGTTATTGATAATATTCCTGAAAATGGCAGAGATACCATAAGAAATAATGTAATTAATTTACTTTCCAACCATAAACATAATTCAAGAAAACTGCCTTTTCTTGAACAAAAGTTACTTAACAACCTCAAACTTACCAATAATATTTTTTTAAAATAATAAGGACGTCATTATCTTGCCAGCTGATAAAGGTAATGTCACTGTTTTGTTAACTAAAAATTATTATAATCAAAAAATGATAATCTACTAAAAACCGTAACACTTACAAACTCTTAAACAAGACAAAACTACTGTTATACCCTTGACAGACTAGGGTTTAGCTAAACGAATTAGATAAACTAGTTTAGTTAATCTACTACAAAATCAATTAGGTTGACACACTATGAGGCTTAGCAAACCCTGTTTCAATAATAAAATATGGTAGCGCTATGTTTGTCCGGAATCGGTATTAAACAAATGTCATTGACAATACGACGATATTACAAGAAAACCATACAACTTTTATGATGGATTTTTTTGGTTATATGTACATAGATTTATATTAAATCCAAATTATTTAATTTAAAAAAAATTCAATTTTTAATTTTAAATTGGACCAATTTGAAAATAGCTATCGCGAACTCTACTCGATTGTTTTAAAAAACACGCTGCTTTTATTTGCCATGTTATTATAATACGTACTCTGCTGTAAAAGAAATGCACAAATGTGTATGTTGGTCCATATTAAATACAAAAATCAATTTTTGACATGATTCGTTTTCGTTACTCACACAATTGTGATGGCAGGCAGGAAAAGGGATAATATTGCCCGGCCAGTACACACAATTGTGTATGCCAATTTTGATTACGAGAAACGAATGTGTCAGAATAGAATTATGTGTAAATTGACGACCAGTATACACATTTGTGCAAACCGTTTAATTTTGTTTTGTTCAGAAAAATAACACTAACTATAATAATAATAAAATAATTAATATTATCAAAAACAAATAATTAATATGTTATATAATTTATGTGTTATCAAATTATTATGGTCTTTTTTAAGAATTCCCATTTAACTAAGATCCGTTAAAATGCGGAAGACATTACAACCTGTCATTATTTACATACACATTTGTAAATGGTGAACTTAAATTAAAGCAAAAAAAAATCAAAAGGAATAACTCAAAAAGTAAGCGACATCTATCATTGTATCACAGCACTAAATGACATTGTCCTATTTATAAATTTTAACCTTCATTGTTAGATGGCGCTCTCGCGATAAACTTCAAAAAATATTGAGAGATTAGTGCACTAAACCGGTTTAGTTACTAAACCTAAAACAAAACCCGTTTAGCTAATCTCGAAGTTGACACATTAAGAGATAAACTCGAAAAAACGACTAAACGCGTTTAGCTAATCGCTAGTCTGTCAAGGGTATTACCCAAAATAATGCTAATCGTTTGATCAGTTCATGGGAAAGAATTGGCTATATTACAAATGGAGTAGTCAAGTCTCTACGTCAATGTAATAGTATTTCAGCAAAGTTGTATGGGCTGATAAAAATACACAAACCTAATAACCCAATTCGACCAATCGTATCTAGCATAGGTTCTGCAACGTATAATATATCAAAGTTTTACACAAAAATCGTATCCAACGTGGTAGGAAAAACCAATAGTTTTGTTAAGGATTCTTTTGATTTAAGACTTAAAATTAAAAATTTAACAGTCTCAAATGAATTCAGTTTATTCTCTCTCGATGTTAATAGTTTTTTCACTAATATTCCCAATGAACTGGATTTAAAGTAATTGATAAGAAATGGAATGATCTCCAACCACATACAGACATGAACTTAACAACATTTAAAGAAGGTCCCTCTTTCGTGATTAATAATTGTTATTATTTCTTTAACAATATCATCAAATCTCTGGCTCCCCTATGGGTTCACCAGTTTCACCTGTTTTAGCAAATTTGGTCATGGAAGATTTAGAAAAAATAGTAATTAATAACTTAACAGACAAACCACTCCTATATTTGAGATATGTAGATGACATTTTATATATTGCGAAACGGGAAGATATTGAAAAAATCCACAGTTCTTTCATTATTTTTCATAGTTAATTACAATTAACTATTGAACACGAAATTGACAATAGTATTCCATTTTTAGATCTCAAAATAATAAAAAATGTAACTGGACAATTACGTACAGATTGGTACCATAAAGATACTTGGTCTGGCCGTTATCACAATTGTCATTCCTACTTACCGTTAACGTACAAAAAAAATACTGTTATGATTCTTGCTAAGAGAATCCTTTTACTATCAGACCAGGAATTCCACCAAAAAAAATTCAAACTTCTTAAAGAAACTTTAATTAAAAATAGCTAAAGACTTAAATATAGCTAAAGCTAACAAAAGACAATTGACAAAATACAATTGCTGAGAAACAAAAGTTCTTTAATTCGAATTACAATGATCATAATACGGAAGCCACTACCAATAAATTCGTATCACTACCATATGAACAACGTATTTTTTATCCCCTCAGACGTTTGTTGAAGGAACATAATGTAAAATTAGTTGCGAAACCGTTCAATACACTATACAAACATAGCTTCTCTAAATTGAAAGACAAAACAGAAAAACAATTACAATCTAAATTAATCTATCAAGTGCCGTGTAAGGATTGCAACCAAACATATATAGGACAAACGAAGCAATATCTTAAAAAACGTATGTACACAATTACCATATAAATATTAAAGACGCTTCACATAGTGCTCTAGTAGATCATTCACTTCGATTGAATGATGCACCAAATTTTGATCAAGTAAAAATCATGGATAAAGAAAATAAAGGAAAAAACGTAATATCCTAGAAATGGTATGATATCAAAGGGCCGAATGTCGAAGGGCCGAATGTCGAAGGGCCGAATTTCAAAGGGTCGAATGTGTCGAAGGGCCGAATGTCGAAGGGCCGAATGTCGCAGGGCCGATTGTGTCGAAGGGCCGAATAATTTTAACTAAAGTTCGCGCTAAAGTCATAATTTTAACTAAAGTTGGAACATATCACACGCCATTTTAGATAAATTTCAATTTTTTATATATTATTTATAATTTTTTCCGCTTTTGGATTAAATTTTTCTACATTTTTTTTTGGTGGTTATAATTTTAACTAAAAAATTGTTAATTTAATTGACTGCCATCTTATACATATTTTTATAAATAAAATAAATTTGAGTTTGTAACATATGAACTGTTTTTAAATGTTTAGTAAAATAAATAATTTTAAATGATTAATTTAAAATCAAAATGTAAATATATGGTTTATAAACAAAATAAATTTTATTAAGTCACTTGCGATTATTATTAAATATTCGTAATTTAAATTCGTCATTTTTGAGATGGTTCACCCTTCACCCCAAGTAATTTTTGTATGCTGTTGATGCAAAATAATTTGAAATAATATAGGGACTTACACGACGAATTAAGCTAACATTTGTGGTACATCTATCAAAAGAAGCGATTCGAGCGATACTTTCTCTTTGATCTGTGTCTGCAAGGTTGACGAAGCACGCACAAATTCAAATCAAATGCTTAATTCGATTCTATATATTCGTAGATTCCTCTCGTACGCAACGAATTAAGCTAACATTTGTGGTACATATGCGCGACACTCTCTATTTGATCTGTGTCTGCAGGGTTGATGAAGCATACGCAGATTCAAATCAAATGCTTAATTCGATTCTATGTATTCGTAGATTCCTCTCTTACGCAACGAATTAAGCTAACATTTGTGGTACATCTATCAGAAGAAGCGATACGAGCGATACTTTCTCTTTGATCTGTGTCTGGGTTGACGAAGCATAAACAAATTCAAATCAAATATACGGTAATATCAATATTGTCAACCAGAGATTTGCATTGTTTAATTTATTAAAAATTATTTTATCACGGCTTAACGTAAAATTTTAAATTTTGGTTCACTTTTATTCCGGTAGATGGAGTTAGCTTGAGACACAAAAAGTGCTAAGCAAAGACACACTTTTTAAGTTATAAAAACCCGCTTTTGATCAAAGTGGCGCCACCGTCGCTCAGACTGTCAAAAAATTTGACTGCGATACTAAAGCTGTTCCATTTTTATTATTTTTTTATTTAATTTAATTATTGAATTTAATTATTTTTTTTTATTTTTTGCACCATATACCTATTATCAGAAGGCTGACAAATAGGACCGAATGTCTCTGGTGGCGCATGACAATATTTTCCTTCACCAAAATGTATCGCTGACCGGATACGGGGAATTTCATAAATATTCAAAGATGAAAAATATTAAAATACATAAATTCATAAGAAATTCATTTATGTTTAATAAAAAAAAAATTTACAAAATATTCTATAAAAAAATATGAAAAATAAAAAAAATATAAAAATATTCTAATATGTTTTCCTAAAATATTTTATTTTGTTATAAAACAACAAATTTAAAAAATTATATTTCTGAAAAGAAAAAAAAATTCGGCCCTTTGACCCATTCGGCCCTTCGACATTCGGCCCTTCGACACATTCGGCCCTTCGACACATTCGGCCCTTCGACATTCAGCCCTTCGACATTCGGCCCTTCGACACATTCGGCCCTTCGACACATTCAGCCCTTCGACATTCGGCCCTTCGACATTCGGCCCTTCGACATTCGGCCCTTCGACATTCGGCCCTTTGTACCTATTCCCTAGAAATGATCCACATGTCGACTTCAAACGTTATGAACAGACAAATGAATAGTCAATGTTTACCGGTAAGCTACCATAATATTATCGATTAGGCTCTGATAACACTGTATTACTATATGTAACCAGAGCCATCTATGATTTTGAAGAGCCGTAATATTAAAAGGAGAGCTTTCAGTAGAGGGGAAGCTTTTATTGAATTACTTTAAGAAACCGTGATAATTGGAAAATTTTTGAACATGAATTTATGAATAAAAAATTAAACAAATCATCTAAATTTTAATTTTATATTTTTAATAAACTATTCAAAGAACACATATTTGAAAATCAGCCATCATAATGTAGTATTTATTTGGTAAATTTAAACTAAAGCGGAGCATAAATATATTAATTTTCTATAAAAATGAGCTTTCCGTTTAGTTGTGTAGGTTTATAAAGTAAGATAATAAAGGGTGCTGCCGCGGATTCCTCTTACATCCAATTTAAAATTTAGTTTTATAAAAATTTAACTTATTTGGTAAATTCTGGTCACATGCACATCAGAATTTTTGAGATGAACGATGCACTTAATAGCAATCTAAACATTCCCCATTTATAATAAAATTAAAGAGAAAACGTGAGCTGAAATGAAATTTTATGAATCACCATGTAGAAACAATAATATTATTCATATAATAAAATTTTTACATCAAAATCTATTTACGAAAATTATTTTTGTAAACAAAAAATCAACGATGTCATGATTTTCTTAATTAAATATTATTACAAAACAGAACAAAACGTAAAAAACTTTAATTTTATCCGATTGCAAAACCGAGCTTTCTGTAATTTGAAAATCCGTTTACAGATGTCTCTGTAATAAATTTACTTGAAATTACAGAATAGTGTAAAATAATTAAATAACTATTTACGAAAATAAACCATTATTATTGTAAGTTAAGCGCGAAATCTTTAATATAATAATTTGACATAATTAATAAAACTCAAAACAATTATAATTTTTATTTATAATACGGTTGGCATAAATAAAGCTTTTCATCGCAAAATATTTACTATCGTAGTTGCTGCGCGCTGAAAAACAATAATAGAACAATGTCACATTTCCTCCAATTTTTTTTTCTTATTTCAATTCGCTCGTATTCGGTTATTTTCAGTTCCAGGAGATCTCAATAATCCATTGAACCAGGCAGTATGCATAATAAATTGTTAAATTTTAGTTAACAAACATTTAGGTTATAATATTTAGCATTAATTTATACTTAGCGACATCTTTTGATTGGTTTATTAATTGCGAAAAGCTCTATAATATAATGTTTTTATTTTATGAACCTCCGGTTTGTTTATACTACAGGATGCAACAGTATAGCATGCGAATTTGTTGCGATGAAATTTTTAACAAATAACGAAAAAACAGTTTTCGAAGTTTGTTCATCAACAATGTTGTAATAGAATCCAGAATACAATAACCCCCATGTTACATAGCTACTCAAAAAGCATTGTTTAACGAATGTTTGTTTTGGGAAAGAAATGCTGAAATTTTTGATGGAACACTCTATACTAATTTCTTACATACACATATAAACAAATTCTTATTTCTACAAAAAAAAAAAAAAATTTGTGGTAGAATAATTTGAAAATTTTTGCGTTAATTCGACATAATATGACTCAATATTAAAATATGCTTTTTCTGAATATTGAACTAACCATTCAAATTAAAAATTGAAACGAAGCATTAATGTTTTTATATACAAAAAAGCTTCTAAGAAAGTATTAAAATACACTGATTGGAATGAAAATGAACAAAAATCTTCCCTCTATGGAAAGCTCTTGGTAAAATGGGGGAATCTTACGGCTCTTATATTAAGGAGGCTCTGATGTAACCCATATTTTCATTGTATTTTGACAAGTGATATACACAGTGATAAAAAGTTTCCGCGTGAGTTATTTTTTAATATTTATTTTTTAATATTTTTTAATACATTTTTTGATATATTTTTAATAGTTTTAGTTATAATTGTTGACGTAAAATGTGATATAGATGTGATTAATTTATTTACAAAAAATTATTTTATGTAAGTGTTAAGTCATAACTCATAATTTTTAAGTGAATGTACATTTATATCCACTTGGGGTCACAGTTTTGTTTTTCTCCTTGTTTTTAATTGTAGTACCTTTGAAAATGAAATGGATCTCATTTCGAAACGTCGGTTTTAAATAAATAAACTAATGAACAAATAATTTATAAATGTTGTATTAAAGTTTTTGAGAATTGGGTTCAACGCCGAGAACGAATAAATCTGTCATTAAACAATAAAACCCAAGAAAATTATATAAAATGTTTAACAAAGTGTTACACAAAACAAAAGCACCTGTTGCAAAAGAACAGGCTAAAAAAATCGAAAACAAACTTCTTTTCCTTTGATCTTACCGACTCGACATGGGAAAATGTTTGTTTACTAAAAACACTGTTCTTCGACAAAAAAAAGTTTTAAAAACTGTTTATTTTTTATAAAACATTAAATTTTTTGTTGAGAAAAATAGTTTTTGTTTGTGTTTTTTGTTTTGTTCGTTTGGTGGAAACCTGGCATTTTATTACATTTATATTAAGTCCTAACACATCCAATTGACAATAAAAAATTATTATATTTTTTTTAAAGTGCATATATTCTATATTTAGGTAGCTAATGAAAAGTTAAGTCTGCAAGGTACTATCTGTTACGTCGATTTAACCGTTTAAAAACTATTTACTTACCCTGGTATGTCATGTTGAGACAAGGGTAAAAAAAATCAACTTTAGCGGCGAGGCGCTTTTTTGGATGAATGACTATGTTAACAAGCAAAATTACCGTATATGGGACGATGCCATCCCACGCGAGATTAACCAGATGGCGATGCATCCACAAAAAGTTAATGTTTGGTGCGGATTTTGGGCCGGCGGCGTCATGGGTCCGTACTTTTTTTGAAAATGATGTTGGTGAAGCCATCACCATCAACGGCGAGTGCTATACAGAACGATGCTAACCGATTTCTTTTGGTCCAAATTGAACGATATGGAAGTATAGACGAAATGTTTTTCCAGTAAGACCGGACCAAGATCGTGCGATTTGATCCCGCTAGGCTTTTTCTTGTGAAGTTTCTCATGTTGCAGGTCTATGGTAATAAGCCGCAATCGACCGATGCCCTTGTAGCAGAGTCATTGAAAATTAGAAAATTGGACCACTCGGATCTGTGCTACCGTGGCGTTAATACCTCACACACACCTAGTTTTTTTGAATTTAAACATCGACCCGCCGAAATCGAAAATCCCTTTTACCAATATCTACACTTAGTTGGAAGTTGGATCGGCGAAAATTCTGCTCTAACAATCGTGTGATTGCGTTAAATTTCATTTTTCATTTTGCGCTTTAAACGTTAAACTCTAAACACGAATCTAATCGATTGAGCTCGCATGGAATTTATAAACAAATTGCCTAGCGATCAAAAACATACAATTATAAAAATAAAACTAAACATTATAACTATTATATCATTACGAATATACAGTCTGTACAAATCTCCAGCATATACATTTTTTTTTTCTATATACACGAAGTGTATAAGGTTTTTATTCACCATAGCATTCATGTAAGAGACGTTAAAGTTGTAAGACGTGTTTTGCATTCTTCTGAAATTCCAGTTTATTTATATTTCATTATTGTACACAAACAAGTAAAACAATTAAACGATTAAAGATTTTAAATTTATACCGTAAAGATTAAGTGAATATTCAGGTAATTGCCATTGTGGCTCTGCACCAAAATGTCTGTCCAATTTGTAATCAATGGGAAATCTTACACAGGTAATTGGTTTTATTATAAATTATAAATCAATGTGATAGTTTTAGTGAATTAAGTGCGGAGTTGTTGCATACAAATTATATTCGATTAGTGCAATGATCTTTAAGTGTGTGAATTATTTTTTGAAAACTGGGCCAATTGATTTTTAAATATTTAATATCAATCTGCGCACAATTCATATATAATCCAAGTGTGTTGTTGTTGAAAACAATTTTTTTACTTTGTTGTGTAACACCAGCATCATCATCATCATCATCATCATCATGACTTCAAAAAGGTTAACCCAATGATTCGGCATTAATTTTGAATTTTATTATAGTATTTATATGAGAGAAAGAAGACTACAATAATTTTGCTAGGCATATCCGTGGATTTTATTAAATATATATCAAAAGTTATAAATCATTTCAAATTAATATTCAAAAAAATAATAACGTTCGTGTATATGCATATTGTGGGCACAATGAATTGCAAAATCAACATCATAAATATATTTTTATATAAACTCGAATTGGTAACAAACCTTTTTCAATTAAGCGTTTTTTTATTATTTATATTTTCGCAGTAAACCAAAATCATATATCAAGATGTTAATGCCTATTTTATCAACAAATAATTCAATAATACAGAATAAATAAATTTTAATTGATTAACATTCAATAAAATTGAAACACAGGTGGAGGTGTGTAAAGTAAACATATAGAGTATGTACAACAACAGTGTTAAGTTAACATGACTAGCTTTTGAGCATCGTGCTCTTTACATTTTTATACACTGTCCAAAAATAAACAAAACAATTATTCAAAATATTTTGATATAGTATTTGTATATATGTATGTATATACAGGGTGAACCAAATCATATGAACTGCGGTTATCTCGAGAAAAGCGCCACATAATTTTGGAAAGTTTAATTCCTACAGAAACGAATCATCTATAAGGTCGCGATATATTTGCACATTTTCACTGGGTCACCCTGTACTGTATGTGATGTAAAACAATAACAATTTGGTGATCTTTTTGTTATTATCGTTTTAAAACGTACATGTATATTTCAAAAAATTTTATCGCACAAAAGATGAAACAAAAACTAGTTTTCGACTCGATCTTCGATATCGTTTATTAAACAATATTATTTCTTATATTCAGAATAACTTTCACTTTCAGTTTGAATGTTTTATTTTGTTCTAATGGTTAAACGTCAGTGTACAATTTAAAAAATGACGTGGAGAATGTAAACAATGTCGAAAATTACTGTTTCTGTTACAGGTCAGCATAATTCTATATGATTTCTTTGTTAATGGACCCATTTCGCCTCCATGCACCTTCATTTCTAATTCGTATTTGAAAAATGTAAACCCAAGTTTTTATGTATGGTAATTACGTGCTCTTATGTTTATTATATGTACTCGAAAACGGTACAAAAAGTAAAAATTGGACATTTGTTGATGTGAGTCATCAACTATTGAGTCTCTATTTTGTTGAGTAGTATGTGATTGGGATTCCTGACGTGATTATTACACCAGAAATCCCATAGATCCGTTTAATCATCGACGTATATTTTTTACTTTAATTGAGTTGTGCCAAACTGTGCATTCCCAAAATAATTTAGTTCGCCTACAAAATCTGTTGATGTAAGTGGCGAGCAAAAATGGTCGAATAATTTTGATGATTCTTTATTTTCGCATTTAATGAGTTTATACAACCAGTTAAAGAAATAAAGCAATGCAAGTTTTATTGTTTATAGATTATTTTAGAAACTAAATAAAACAAATTATAGTAATTCTTAAATAAAAACTTATAAAACTAATAAGAAATCCAATTGAGTACATTATGCCAATTTTGCACGAATCCACTTTATATTTTTTTGTTATTGTTCTAGTATTTCATCCACAATCCTATGTTCTCAATGACACTTGTTACCCTTTTTGGCATGCTTTCTAACAATTTCTCTAGTGTGAACAATGGAATTTAACTCCATTCCACGTTTATTTGATCTCATAGCTCACTGACTGTTTTTGGGGGTTGATCATTATCTCGCAATTGTCGTTTGAAAGTTGACTATAAATTCTCTATCGGATTCAAATCCGGGCTTTGAGCTAACCATTTTAAAGTAGTAAACTGTGGTTCAGTTAACCATTTTTGAACTATTTTGGCAGTGTGTTTGGCGTCACCGTCTTGTTGAAATACAATTTCATCAACGGGGAAGGCACATTATTGGTCAATACATTTTGGCAAATTGTCTTTCAAAATGGTTAAATAATCTTCCTTTTTCATTATACTAATTATTTTAGTTAATGGCCATGTGTTCCTCCAAATTAAACAGCCCCACACCATCAAATTTTCACCACCATGTTTCATTGTTTGCTTAACTTGATGTTTCTGCTATTTCTCGCCTTGCCTATGCCAGTAATACTCTTTACCATCTGACTAAAATCGATTAATTTTGGTTTCGTCTGACTATATAACCCTTTTGAAATCTTCAACGGACCATGATCTATGTTCTTTCGCAAACAGTAGACGATCTTTTATATTTTTATTCAACAAAGCAGGTTTATTTTCCTTTACACTGCTCACAAACTCAATTTTTTAATTCTGAAGATATGTTCTTCATACTTAAAATTTATAAAAAACAAATGAAAGCACTGAACTAGTACACACTCGACAACGCACAAATAACTAATAAAATAAATCGCAATATCCGGGTTAAACATGAGATGACACGTAAACATAAAGTGCTGTTAACTATAGAACAATAAATGTAAAAATATGAAAACGAGCAAAATTGGAAGAATGTTCTTAGGTGAGTTATTTACGTACTATTTTTGAGTACATCTAATAAATTTATTTTTATAATTATTTTTAAATATAACAGACATATAGTTAAAATAAATTACAAAACTTTTTGTAGCAATGCGTATATTAAAATATTGTGTTTGCGTGGAAACGGCAAACTGAATACATTCGTCCAATTTTGCTCATCACTCTAGATGAACTATGTAAAAAAATCGTAGTTTTCTAGTCACATTCTTTAAGCGCGATTTACATGATGAAAAAATGTTGGCAAGCAAAAAAAAGAAGAGTTTGGTATATTAAAATTTTCGTGTGTATGACAAGAAAAGAATACCATCGTGCAAAATTTTGCTGTGCGTTTTTGTCTTTTTTTTGAGCAAATGCTGCCATAAAATAAAAATACTGCCATAAAATATAATCGACCCGAGTATATTTTATGCCAACAAATATTATTTATGGCAGTTTATATTTCTTTCTCAATTCAACTAACGCGAAAAATTTATATTGTGTGCAGCTCTAAACACACAGCAAACATTTTGCTGGGACAATCTTTTTTCGTCATGTACATCGCGCTTTAAACTAGATGTGTATGTAATCTGATAAGACATAAGACCAGGATTCACAGTCAGTGTTATGAATTTTGGCGTAAACAATGTCGAAAATTCGTATGTAGACTATTTGTAGAAAATTGCCGTGTTTTATTAGCGCCCGTTAGATGTATCCGGAGCAGATATTATTCTTTAACAAAACTTGAGTAAAACTTGCACTCACAGTTTGAAGTTATTAACTAATAGTTTTGGCTCAATAAAATTCATCTACATGATTTGACGTTTCCTTCATTCCATTAAAATTGTTGTTATTGTGTTTTTATTACCATCGAAAGATTTTTTTGTGTATTGTGTCCTACGATTGAGTTCCCTGTATTACTCCAACTGCAGAAACCCCCGGTAATCCTGAAATCTATTGGAATGTGAATTTTGAACTATTCTAGCAAGAGTTTCGGGATTCCATTATGATAACGTAGATCGAGCGAACAATCGTCTCTAATGTTTCAAATACGTTTTACAAACCAAGCACAACAGAGCTTTGGCAAATCATTGGAATTAACACATCGAGAAATCTAGATAATTTTAATTGCATTTTATCGTCTTAGCAATCAAATCCAATTCCGTACGTAAAGAAATTAAAGTGTGATAAAAAATGTTGGTATGATTAAAAGACCTGCATCAGTACATATCGACATCGAGCAATAAATATATAAGAGAAATCAAGTAGTGCAAATTTTATGGGCAGGTTTTTCCGAGGTTAATCTTATTTTATAGTTTTAATATATTTATATACAGAAATTTAATCTTTTTCTATATTTAATCCATATATACGTATCTTATAAACATATCGGCATAGTTATTTTATAGTTTATTGTTCTTGTTAGGCCTATACAGATTGCTAAAAGTAAAATAGATTAACCTCGGAATCTCTACATGGTTCCTCTTATATATATTTTGCTTTATGATATCGATTATTATGGATCCGTTATTATTAATAAAGCCGGAGACAGTGAGTCAGTCAATATAACGTCAAAATGAAAGGTGGATTTGCACAATTAACATGAGCCTGTATTGAGAATGTAATTGACGGTAGATTTGGCACAAAAGCTGCTAATATCTTTCGAGATGTTAAACAACAGAAATATAAAGAGGCAAAGGTATTATAACGTACCGATGGTTGAAGGAAACCACTTTGAAGATACACACAATGAGTATAAATCATAAATTAGAAACGCAGACGCCATCCGAACGGGATATTCTGGAAAAATTTCGACTGAGCGATAAAAATGTCTATAGTATCGCGCGGTTGGTCTACACGATACGATATTTTTATTGCATTTGCTAAATTTACACGCTATCACTAAAGCAAATTTCCAAAGAAAATTATTTTGATTCTATTGAGACTTGTACCCCTGTGCTCTCGCGGAAAAACGTATTACTACGAAAAAGAGTTTAGTCTTGCTTTTTTATGAATTATCTATAAAAAGTGATCTTAGAAAGTTTAATATTATTTGTATATTGTATTAAAATATAAAAACTATAAATTTATCTACAATTAATATTAAAATTATTAATTTAAAAATGGAAAAAGTGTCTCGGGTGCAAGCTTCATTTTTTTCCACTGGTAGCGTTTTCTATACTTTCCCTAGTCTCAATTCATTTATAAAAATTTGCGAAACAAAAAATTTAATGATAAATACTTGTCATAAAATAGCAAAACGCTTGCTCATTTTCTTTTTTAAGTAACATGTTTTATATCTGTAGGTTGGTCGTCTGCAGACCAAGTAGCGAAAAGATAAAAATATTTTAACTCGCAGGGGAATTTTTGTATGAAAAAAAATGATGGAGAAATTTTTTCAAGCGTTTTTATTCGTTTATCGTGCGGATCAAAAATAATAAATTTTCGCTCACACTCGTGCAGTTGGCTTTACTGTAAAATGAGCGTTTTTAAGACTAAATTGCATTTTTTAATTCAACTGTGTATCCAATACAAAGAAAAACAAAGGTAGATATTTATTTAGCTCCAGATAACCGCTATCGGGCGATTTTTCTACTTGCTGGGAAATTTTAAAACGGAAATTGTTTCTTATTTTGTACATTGAAAACGTATAGCAGGCTGAATTGTTGTTTATGACGTCAAGACAAATTAAATGTCTGTTTAGATATGTTAGGTCATTAACAGCCCGTTTAATGGGATTGAATTGAAAGTTTTTGGGACTTTCCGCAATGTATAGAAAATGTGTGGATGACATGCAATTCTTTCGTTGAAATTTTACGTATGAAACCGTTACTTCTCTTATTGATAGAAATCCTTGTTGACGACTCAACACGTCAGGTTGACAGGCACAAAAGCTTGATAATTCGAAATGTTACATAATCAAGTGACGCTAGATGCAGATGCTTATAAACTCATTAGTAAAGTGAGAGTACGGGTGTAGAGAGTAAAGTGAGAATAGCCCGCTCCGGATGGCGAATAAAAAAAGATCGTAAATGTAAATTATTGTTAATATTTGTTGTTTTTTGTATAGTTTTTCATTAAAAGGTTACCATCTCACAGTTTTCTAGTTTAAATTGCGAATTTCCATGAAATGGGGTACGTAAAACTACCCCAAAACGATCAATATTAATAAGCTTTTAAATTTATGAAACACTTAAAAATGTTCCTTCAATTCTCTTGGCCGACTTTGCTATTCGCAATACAAAGATTTGGTACGTAATGTAACGACTTAAGCTTGACCTTGCTTCTAGCTAATGAACGGTAGTATAAAAAGTCTGGCCAACATAAGATCCTCGCCCACCTCGAATATACACTAATCGCGACAACACTTGAATACTATACGGCGAATAAAAACGACCAAATAATTTTAAGCTGTCCAGAATCTGACTCTCATGAAGCTCACATGGCAAAACCCTGTATTTTTTATCGAGCTCCATATCCCTTTCTCAGCTAAGGAGAAAACGTTAAATATTGTATTTGTGTGTATATGCTACTCATTCACACAACGTAAACCGTAGTCGTCGGCCCGTCTCCAAAACAACAAAAAAACAAATAAGATTTTTTAAAATAATTTTCGCTTTCAAAGATGCCAAGTCAGCAGAATACAAAACACCAGCAAAAAAACAAGAAAGTTTCTGCAAAAAAGTTTCACAACATAACCGGCACATTCGCCCAGCAAACAGAAAAACAACAAAAACCATTTCTCTTCCGCACCTATCATGCCTTTTGCAAAGCCTGCATCCCCCAAAACATATGCAAGCAATAACAAGCTCCCACAAAAAAACTGTTTCTATCCAAATTAGTCATTTGTAGAAAATGATCACGACCACACTTGCTACTTCTTCAGTGTATAATCGACCAATTCCAAACCGACTCCCTCACATGAAAAATGCCCAAGTATGAAGGTTTATCAAAATTAGTCAATCCACTTGTGCTAAAAAGAGTACACAGACCGACACCCAGACAGACACCTTATCGAAAACCGAGCTCCCACATTTCCATACTTACCCCTATAAAAGAAAGAACTTTTTATTAAAACTAATCCAACAATTGTTCACCATACCAATTTTTGGGATTAATTTTGAAAATAAAACCTTAATTAAGGAGTACATCAATTAAGTAATTTTGACCTATACACCGGCTGCCCCGGTGGCAAAGTGGTCAGCATACGTGCTCTAGCGAACGGAGGTCCCGGGTTCGATTCCCGGTGTTCACAAGGAAAAATTCCACGGCTGGTTTAAGACCAATGAATTAATCACTCATTATCCGAAATGAAAATATGATTAAGAAACCTCATTTGAGGCGACCAAATCCCTTGATGGGATATAGTGCCAGAGAGAGAGGGAGAGAGAGAGAGTTGTCCACCAATTTGGTTCGAAAACCATTATTTGAGAGTTTGGAGTTTTTCTGTTGTTTCATCAGCACACTAGATGTGAATATAAAATTTAATTATTATTTACATCAATCAACAATAATATTAATTTTGTGCATCTAGTAGCTTAGTAAAACAGCACCCAAACACCCAACTCTCAAGTCTCAGTTTTCGAATAAAATCTCTACTCTGGTTACTCTATTTTAAAAATAAACCGCAGATCTTTCGCATGGAATTGTGAAGCATTCCTACTATTGTTGTAGCTCATGGCAAATTGAATGAGTCTCAGAGATTGCTCCCATTATGGCTATATATCTAGGTTTATAATGGCATACGTTTTGGATTTAAACTCACCTTAGAATTAAATTGCACAATGTATGCTTTTTCAAACTGATAGTAGCTAAACCACATCCTTACATTTTGAAGTGGCATTAGGTGTTTTTAATTCATGTAGTTCGCCATAATCTAGAATGGCATCGTTTCATATAAAAAAATTACGGATAGCGCGAATGTTCTAAAACTAATTGTGCGAGAGCTCTACGGCTTATTACGAAACGGAATTAGGTGAATTTAATTCTACAATGTATGCCCTATCAAACCTATATAGCCACTATGGGGAAATTACAATAAAATAAGTGAAGTTGCGGGACGAACTGGTACAGCTTGAAGCCATATCGATTTGACGTTGGATAGGTAGAAAACGACAAAACCTCTGTTTACACCGAGTTCTATAGTCAAATTGAATTGTCAGGTGGAACAGTTATCACACGTCTACTAATGGCCAAAACCGTAGTAACACCTACCCGAGTTGCAAGCAAATTTTACCACGTCTGGAAATGTGCGGAGCACTTCTTCTATCATGTTAAATTAACCAAATGGTCAAAACAGTAGAAGTGCAACCGGCGGATATATACGCATAAACAAATTCTGCCATTGTTTTGGCTTGGCTACAAAAACCAGCAAAAAGGCATCCGGTGCGATGTTATACAATAAAAATTTATTACTCTGGAACAATGGTGGACCGGACCTAAAATAATGAAGAAACCCGTAATAAATAAAACCATGGAAATGTTTGACACGAGTATTGATCTAAAAAGGAGAACAACTATTATTCACGTTCTCAATAAGGACGCTGCATTTGACAACGCCATAATCAAACTCATCGACTGCAAATCAAACTATCTAAAACTACTATATGCGAGTAACTGGTCAATTCCTCGTATACATATCTAAGATCAGCAAAAAACCAGCGTGTGTCTATGAAATACGAGCAATAGAACTCAGGGACAGCACTAACCATAATCGTAAGAGCAGTTCAAGATATTTTCGGAATTGCCTTAAGTGAATTTAATTCCAAGTGTATGGCCATTTCAAACCTATAAATCTACTATGGAAGCCTTTTCTGCATGGCGGCCACACGAACACGTTGTGTGTACCATCGAATCTTTTCGCTCGATGGATTTTTCAAGCTTCATATAAATATTGGGCTATTTGAGTGCTGCTACCGGAATAAAATTTGTTCTGTTCGATAGTAAATCCTTCCATTAATTGTTGCTTTAACGGTTTATTGCATGGGATGATTTTGTTCATTGAAGTACCGTGGCTCTTAAAATTTGACTGGGTGTAAAGCTAGGTTACATAGGTTTTTTACTAATACAGCTAAAGTATAGTACAGCTACCCCTCATTTCAGGGTTTGCTACGGGTAGTTCTAGGCATGCAGTTTAAGTGATTTCATTCAATAATAGATCGAATTTCCAGAAATCATTCATAAAATGTATTTTAAAAATCTAATTTATACAAGTAGTGTTGAATTAAGAATTTTATATTACCAAATCTGGCTGATATGGTGTATGCCACCAGTAAATCCTAGTCTTATCAGGTGATACACATCCAGTTTAAACAGAGTGACTACTACGAAATTTTCTTACATAGTTATCTACTTCAACAGATTTTGTACATAACGCAGATAACTAAATGGGCAGATAAAGCCGATCTATAGAAAAATTCGAGGAGAACCTTATTTTTTTTAAATGCCCGAAATCTCATATCTTCTCAAAAATTCATTATGCACCAATTTTACCGTTAGTCACTCAAAATTTCACAATCAAATACTACTCGATAAAATAAGGAAACCGTGGGATTTCCAAAATGGGAATTGTGTCGTGACTCACACTATTTGTTGGATGTGATTTAGCTGTATGAACACAATTTTAGAAATAATCCAAAAAATTAAAAACCTATGTTAAAAAGTAGAACTAAATAAAACATGTTACGGTTAAACTCCGAAATAGGTAAATGTCCGAAATTTTAATTTTTTAAATTCGTTTACACGATTAGAAACCAGTTGTCCAAAGGCCCGATGGTTACGATATGTTTATTGTCTTTCTCCACAACATGTTTCATTTATTCCCCATCAGAGGGCTAATAAGGCACAATTAGCTCCAGCAAGTCCATGAGAATTTGTAAAACCGTTAGTCCCTACTATACCAAATTCCAAGTTGTGCTAATACATACCATAAAAACAATATTCCGTGGAGTAAAAGGTGAACCATTTCGAGAATACAAGATTTTCATTTCATAGATGTTGTAGCCATAAAATAGTTTTGTCCAATTATTATTCAGACGTTTACCGATTTCGGACTTTTACTGTAACAGATACACAAATAAATTTTTAACCACAAACATAGAGCTGTCAAAATAAACTGCTTCGAATCATGGTATTTCAATAAACAAAATCACGACCACGTAATAAAATGTTAAAGCACAAATTCATGGAGGGATTGATAACAACTATATGACACAGAACAAATTTAACTTCGGTAAAACTACTCAAATAGCCCAATATTTTGGGGGTAGACCAGAATAGCAGTTCATAATTTCTTTAATGCAGCACTGGATGCTGAAAAACTCTTTGAAAATGTTAACATTTTCCGGGTTTCTTGATTACTTTTCCGGGAATTACTCGAAGTGGAGTACATCGACAAGTGTATTAAAGTTTAGCGAACTACCAATGTATGCTTATTGACCGATATGGAAATCACGCGAGCTACTGTTTCTACGGCCTTTACTGAGTGATAACGACAAACAATTTTTGAACAAAAATACACGAGAACTTATATTAATCCAAATTTAATAATTGAATAATTCATCTAAAATGCGTTCAACAGATTTGTAAATCAAAACATTTAAATTTACCAAAGGGGACTAGAATCGTTAAAATTTGTTCCAATATTAAAAGCACCGGTTAACCAAAGTGTTGATCGAGGTGGTAGACAGAACCTGAAAAACGATTTAGGTTGTTTATTAAATCCTGTATGCTAATTTGAAAGGGCAGAAAGAAATTTCTGTGTAAAAATGGTACCACAAGATTAAAATACGGAAAGTTCTTGGCAGATCTAAGCCGAACAGTCTGCGTTATTTTACCGCAAAAATTGTAAATTGATATTTTGATTTGAATTAACAAAAGCAGCAGGTCACCAAATGGTAACATAAGAAAAGTGATAAAAAATTAAATTTCGCTGATGAGACACAAAGTTACCAAATTTGTCCAGTAATGCTTGTAATATTTATGTGGTGCTAAAGATTACTAAAAAGAATATCTTGAACTATTTTATATATAATGCTAATCTCAGTATATCTCTACAATATTGAAAAGTAGCATTTTAAACTGGAAAAATGTAACGCGGCAACATCGTACTGAAAAACAATTGGGAAATGTTCTCACGAGATAATTAGAACTTCGGTCTGGAAATTGATAAACCTGAAAAAATTACTGGAAATTGGCAAACATCTCAAATTTCTAGTCCGATAATTGGTACCAAAATAACTCAAGAAAAAATAGTTTTTCATGATGCACGGTGAATCGAAAAATTAAAACTGTTCTGATTTGCTTAAAATTTAACCCGAAAAGTTAAGCGGACCCAAGAAAAATTTTCTGATTCTTCCTTGATTTTGTAAAAATTTGTTTTTAAAAATATCATTATCAAATTATAGTATTATACTCATTTAATTTGTATTTACAAGTATTAATTTGTTACGAAGCGCT
Source organism: Nephrotoma appendiculata (assembly GCA_947310385.1). Classification (NCBI taxonomy): domain Eukaryota; kingdom Metazoa; phylum Arthropoda; class Insecta; order Diptera; family Tipulidae; genus Nephrotoma; species Nephrotoma appendiculata. Next base: position 126,772,018 of record OX371225.1, on the reverse strand, counting down.
AAAGTGGTGAGTTTGAGAACTAAAGTGCTATTAATAAATTTATTGCTTTCAAAACCTTTCAACTGCGTCCAGCGCAACAGTTTTGAGTACTAACGTGCTTTAACTTATTTTGTGTCATTCTTCAAGACTGGTAAAACGATAAGCGCCACAATAGGAATTTTGTAGTACTAATGTGCTTGAGATAATTTGTGACATTCTTTAAAACCTTTTCATTGATATGTCACACTTATATATTCTATAATAAATTAATTATAATCTCCCAGCGCCAAAACGGGGGATTTATCAACTAATGGGATAATAAATAAATTGTATGTTTTTTCCAAGACGTTTCAATTGATATGCTATATACGACATGCTATGTACGACAAGTACGTATGTTTGTATTTTATAATAAACGAAAAATTAAGTACCAGCGCCAAAACGGTGAATTTATGAACCAATATGTAATCGAAATTGTTCTCATACCATAGACTTTTCAAACAATATATTAAGGGAGTAGTTGGGAAACACGTAAAGCAATGTCGTGGTATTGGGTGATTGCCTTTGTCAGATACCCGACCCCCTTGTGGTAGAGATCCCTAATGACAAATTCGAATCGCATAAGCCGTTCTTCAGATATCAGGAACAGACACCCAGACGAAGAAGGGACTTTTTCCGAATTTGTTTTATCAGGAATCTTCGCTGGTCGAGAAAAGTGATTTTGTACCAAGGTATTATTTTATCACAACAAAAAAAGCAATAATCTAAATTGTCTACAAATATTCTACATACTTTACGCATTGTCGACTTTGTCTACGCTAAAACGAATGATTTACGCTATTTTCGACACCAACACGTGGACAATTCCGAATTACGCTTAGGCGCACAACACTGTTAAACGTACTCTTACCTATATTTTGGTAACATATGATTAATGCTTGAAATTTTTCAACTATAAGCAATTACACTAATTGTATTTCACAATTTGGAAAATAAATTGTCATAGTTTAATTCACCGTAACGAATTGGTTCTAGTCAGCAAACATTTCAGTCCAATTTATCAATTGTACAAAAATTTGGTGACCATTTATTATCGTAGAGGTTAAATTTAATTTTGTTTTTGACGATTTTAAATAAATGGTTCTTCATAAATTACCACATTAGATACGTTCTCGCACGTTCTATAGAGTTCAAGATTAGATACATTGCAGATCCGATATACTGTGCTTCAAAGAATGAAAATTGCCTATTTAAAATTCTGAAGTTAGCATAACACGTCTCGCAAAACAATACAAGGTGCTATCTAGAATTGCAGGCTAACTAAACATGAATTAAAAAAAGTTGGGATCCACTCGTTTTTTACAAAGCATTAGGATTTATTATGTAAGCTAGCAGAACCCAAAACGAAAAACTGTATGTGAATTCGTTTGTTTAGCGCCACGATATACCCCTTCTTCAGAAAATCAAAATTTTAAGTTTTAAGCCGATAACTGCCTACTGGCAAGATTTCGTTAATATACCACCTGTATAGACAACATATTTAAACAACTAAACAAATGGCGTCGACTATGTAGACATGTAGACAATATGCCGAAAATGTCGAAAATTATTGTTTCTATGAGTTCTTTATTAATAGCATAATTTTAAGGTGTGAGCTTTATTCTTACTCTACATTTCATAAATATATTTGGAAAAATTCTAAACACAATAAGCTCCTTTGTTTAAAAGTAGAACTTGATTCACAGTTATGTTTTTATACCAAACACAGAGGTGACAAATTATTAATTTACTCTAATGAAAAACAAAGTTAAATAAAAAATACAAAAAAGATTTTCAAACAAGGATACATTAAATGATCATACAAGGTCATCGATTAGTAATCCTTATAAACGCATTATTTTAGCCGAAGGCTGTGAAGTGAATAAAAGGAATGATGAATGTCTCGATCAAATATAAATCTAAGTTGATTAGAATTTAATTTTTCTGCTGTTCACTTCCAAACCAAGTTTCTGTTTTGTTTTTTAGCATTTTGATTTTGGAATTCTTGATTTTGGAATTCTGAATTTGGCGAATCGTACCCAACCAGTTCTAGGCTATTTCTTAAATTTTTTTTGTAAAATTGGTATGAAGAACTAGATTCGGATTATAACGCGAATTTATAGTCAGTGGCTTTTTATTTTATGAACTGACTAGTTTGAATTCTAGAATTTTATCCGAAATTCATGTTCAAATTTCATTATAGCTCTACATAGTATTCCAAATTTCAAAATTATGTGTTTTGAAATGGCTAAGTTTCATTCTTTAAAGCTGAGTGCCTTGATCTGGATCCGTCAATTAATATTATGGATTTTCTACATTGTACTGTCTTGAAACAAACTATTTATCCCCTACTTTCTTTTATCAAAATCGAGGTTTAGAAAAGCTTAATTCTGAAAGGCGAGATTTTGACAAGCGCAAGCTTGAAAAGAGGATTTTTGAAGAGCGGGCATATGAAACCAACCCCAGCAAATATTCTGAAGAAATTCACGATTGGCGCAAGCGGATCTCGGTGACCGTTTTACTTGTTTAAGTTTCACAATCAATGAACGTACATAAATGTTTTGTACACAATGGTCCAATCAAAATTTCTTATAGGATCGCGTAATGGTGCTTAATATCGAAAGCAAATTACTGCTGGAAGGTGGCACCGTATACATATAAATCATTTGGGGCCAAATCATAGACGCAACTACAACTTGTTGTTGTAGTCGGTGATTTTTCGAAATTGATGTTCGAATTCCGTATTTTTAAACCACACTATAACTGCAAATTAATTCCCGAATTTATTGTAATTTTTAAACGTAACTAATAGTATCAATTTTTTGAAAACAAGCGACCAACAAAAAAAAATATTATTATACGAATGAATAGTGGATTTTCATGTGTGATTTTTTTAAGAGTTCATAATTGGTTGAGATTCTAAAATCAAAATGACCCGCCTAAATAACGAAAATAAAGAACTGTTATTAAAAGTAATAACGAAATATAAATTTATGGTCGAAAATAAAAAAAACGGACGCCGTATCAAATAAAGAAAAAAAGAATGTTGGGTAAAATCTTCTTCATACTATGCTGATACTAGCGCAGATTCCTACTATAAGAACTCTGTTATGGAAATAATGTTTTATATTAAACATTCTGAGAGTATCATTAAAAATCACCTCCAACACTACTACAGCAAATACATCCATTTAATGCCGTTCGCCTCCTCATCTTTATTATCATTGCACATCTTCGTATTTGACAATCTAAACAACAAATATCTTGAGGAACCTATAATTATTCATCAGTTTGGTTTTGATGGCGATCACCTAGTTAAATATTGTGAGTCCACAAACTCTTTTTTTGACATCTCAAAGATATATCTTCTGCTCCGCTGGCACTGAAATTATGCTCGATCTCCTGACATATTCAAATTTACAACATATCTATGCAATAGACAACATCATGCGACCTATCGTTACTGGTGTCCAGGGTGTTCCAGGCTGTGGAAAATCTACATGGATCATAAACAATCATAAACTAGGCTATGATCTGGTCTTATGTGCCACTAAGGAAGGTCTTGCCGATCTCAAATCTAAAGTTGCCACCCGTTGTATTAAGGAGAAGATGGATTTCAACAAAATTGAACTTAACTATAAAACGATTGCTTCATACCTAATTAATGGAACCCGACGTTATGACTCAGTGTTTATTGATGAATATATGATGATACATGCAGGTTATATTGGACTGGTGGCCATGCTCAGTAAATGTTCAAAAATATATCTTCTTGGGGATAAAAATCAAATTCCATTCATCGACAGATTACACCATGTTAATATTCAATTTTACGATGCTAATAAATTTATTACGAATTCAGATCAGCTAAACATTACATTTAGATGTCCTGTTGATGTTACATTAGCACTAAAAGAATATTATCCTGATATCAGTACCAAAAACCCTATAGAGGTATCAATGGGATTCTTCAAACTACCACCTGATTTATCATCCTTGCCTGTAATTGATAATACATATTATCTAACTTTTACCAAGGCAGATAAGCGCTTATTAATGGACCGGCTTACCTTACCATCTTCCAGTAAAATTTTAACTATTCATGAGGCACAAGGACTAACGTCACCAAATGTTATATGCGTCAGAACAAACACTCATCCGATTAAACTTTTCAGTAGTTTACCACACGCAATAGTTGCAATATCGAGGCACACGTGTTCATTTAAATATTCCGCACCTGTAGCAGATGATTTACTCCATTCGTTAGTGATGAAGGCGCGCCATTTTAACAATTTTCAAAATTTTTAAAAAAATTTCATAATTTTCTAAATTTTTAATTGTTTAAACCAAAATTTGGTTTGTGTTTTTCTTTTTAAGTTTTTTTAACTATAACTGTAAATAATCTGAAATCATACATGTATATTACAAAATAGATTTCTTTAAATAAATAAATAAAACATGTAACGGGCGAATTTAATGTGCGCAGTGTAAATGGAGAAAAAAATTGGAAGCAGCTTCGAATAAATAGCCTACATGAATATGAAGGGAAAGTTAAGAAAAAGCATAGCCATAAATCGAGGGTCTGGTAAATCATTAAATAATGTAATAAGACAACTAAGGCATCTACTTAAATGAAAAAATTAAACGTAGCAAAATACAGCAAAAAGCAGCTAGAGCCACGTATAAGTACTACAAACAAAAGTGCCTAACAAACTTTGAAAGTAGCGAGAGTGACGAAAATTAAAGCATTTTATTTTGAATATAAAATAAATATTTATTGAATTTATTTATTTATCTTTATTTCATGCCATTTATAAAAATTTGTTACAACATTAAAGTCTACAAACATTATTTAAAAATTAAAATTGATTACATAAATTTAGATAAAATCAAAATGAAATGAAATAAGTACATCAATTAGAAGTGACACGCACTTGTGTTAATTGACGACAAGAATTTTTGATATTAACTTAAAACTTTTAGAAATTTGTGTGAGGTGAGTACGTTTTCAATAAACTTACGTGGATTTACAATGTAAAGAACATTGACTTCAATTCGTGTAGTATTTTAGTTCATAATTTGACTGTTTTAAAAAAAAAAACTTTTAAATTTACACATACAAAAACAAACTACTATTATGAGCTTAATTTAATATGTGATGGTAAATTATTATATAATTTTGGAGCTATGAAAATATAAGAACGCCGACAGTATTCTTTTCTGGTGAAGTTTACAATGCATAGGTTATTATGTCGGAGATAATACCTATCAATCGAACTAATTCTTTCATAGCCTTCTCTATTGAAAAAAAAAACTTTAAATACTTTATAGAAATATTGTAACGAGATTGTGTTGTGCAACAACACTGGTGGGTGTAAAGCACCGAAGGTGACCATGGTCCACCACTTGTTAACAGAGAGAATTATCCCACTAGAGGTCCTGGAATGGTCGATTACGCCGGCTAAGGCTCAGGAGTAGGTGGGGTGGGGAATCCAGAACATAGTGAGATCTGTGCTGACCGTAAAAGGAAGATGGGAACCAGCTATAGACTACATTATACAACTTACCCAAATATTTTCGCGTGGGTTCTAGAGGTTTCTGTTTTTACTGTTATCGCATTTGTTTCTCCATAATCCGATAAATTCACAGTTCTTATAATACATACACATATATTCGATAGATATAGCACAAGGATTTTTTCGATAATGATAGCATAAAACTTTTCGATCACAAAAAAAACTTTAACATACCACGCACGCGTAGACGTTTATTGTTTCGGTACTCCAGTAAATTTCTAAATTTTATTTAAATTTTAAATTTATCATGATAAAACAAGTGTCTCGTCGGAGACCAAAAAACTTAATGCCGCGCCCTAGCTTTTTATTTCCTCGTCATCCCACAATTTCAGTTCCCGCCAAAATTCAACGTACCAAAAAAAAATCTTTATTTGTTCTCTCCTTTCAATTCTGATGGTGGTAGTAAAATTGCCTAATGCGATTCGAATATCTAAAGACACTTTGCGTTTTAATACCATGACCGCCCTTGTAACAGTTTTAACACTTTGACTTAAAGTGCTTGGAACGACCCGCGGACGTAACAATATAAATATCTCAACGGTAGTATTTTATTATCAACAAATAAAGGAAAAGTGTGGTCCTTACAACGTTTCCTGTACATGATACGAATTACGTATTTTTGCGCCACAATAAATTGTTTTAGCGACTCATAGACAGCGCCCCCCCCCCCCCCCCCCAAAGAGCTAGACCATAATCTAACCTCTAGTGGATTAAAGCAAAGTATAAAGATTTTAACAGAGTTCTGGGACACAATTCTCGCAAAATGTAAAATTTCCTAATTGTACATTTCATTTGATTAGAAAGCTTTTCAATGTGGGGTCCAAAATTGAATTTAGTATCAATAATGACTCCCAAGTACTTGAACACTCCCACTTTTTTTAATCGATATACACTTATCATCACACCGATTGAAAACACAATAGGACGAATGTCGAGTTATAACATCTGGGGTACCATCAGTTTGGTTGCGCATCACAAACGGCATGAAAATAGTTTTACAACTTAAAACCATACTATGGATACTGAACCATGATTTTAAAATTGTCAGATCGTCCTTCGTCGGCAAACGCCACTACTTTTCCTTTAAATTTAAGATTGCACAACGAGTTAACATAGATCAGAAATAAAATAGGACCCAATACCGATCTTTGAGGTACCCCACAAATAGCATACTCAACATCACTGGACACACCATCAATCATAACAGTTTGTGAACGAAACGATAGAAATAATTTCGGCATGTCAAATGGAACACCGCGAAATCCGGCCGTGGATAATTTTTAGTATACACATCAGTAAAGTAACCCAAGAGAGCATCTTCAGTATTCAAATCAGGTCGAAAACCAAATTGATAATTGCTAAGAAAATTTGTTTTGTTTAGGTACTCAAGATTTTTTTTCATAATTTTCTCCATAATTTTAGAGAATACAGATAATTTGGAAATAGGTCGGAAATTAGACATATTAGGTGAATCGCCATTTTAAAAGGAGGTATGATTACAGACAGCTCTTTTCATTCGAGTCGGGAAAATTCCTTTCAACAAACTTAGGTTGAAGATATGTTCAATAGGCGATATTATGTCTCCCGTAATTTGTTTTAAAGTACTATTTGATATTTCATCGAACCCACTAGAATCAGTATTTTTTAAATCATTTATGAACGATGGAATTTCACAGCCATCAACAGGCGAGAAAATACAGGTGGTGGGGTGGATGAAATTGGAGAACTTCATATCATATTCCTTCTGAGGACTACAGGTCACTTTATCAATGCTGTTGTTGAGATGAGTTGGTATTTCCACAAAGAATTTATTAAACGTGTTGGCGACTACCGCATTATCAACGTGTTCAATGTCAACTTCATCTTTTATCCAAAATTTATTTCTTTTTGCCTCTTCACCGGCCACAGAGTTAATAATTTCCTATTGCTTTTTAGGATTAGCTAAATGTATTTGAAATTTCTTCGCGTATCTTGATTTAAAGATTTTATATCCTGATTTTGAAAGACATCCAAGGCTTTAAAAGTTTTTTTGAGTGTATTTGGTATGAAAAGCGATGTAGGTCAAAATGGGTTTTTAGAATAGATAAGAATTTGTTTCCATGATACGTTAGAAAAAGATTTATTTAAGGCCGGATAACTAACTCTAGATTTGGTTATGATTTTATCGCCATGTAGTTGCGAAAAGTACTGACTGAATTCAATCGTTAATGCAGAATGGTCACTAATATCCAAATTAACCACTTTGACCAGAAAGTCTATTTTATCAAAAATAGTTTGTCGAATAAAGAAGTGATCAATACAAGTATTACGAGTGCGCCGTATGGGTTCATTTACATAAGATTTAAGGCCATGGCCAGTCATTAATTATAAGTATTCATTTTGCTCAGAGGACACCGACAAGATGTCAATAGTAATATCGCCAAGGACTATTAAGTTTTTTGAATTTACATATTCCAGGAAATAGTTTAATTCATTAAGAAATTCATATATATTGTAAGAATGAAGCCTATAGAGGCATACTATACAAAAATTTTGCTGATCAATGGAGCAATAGACGGCTACGCCAACTGCTGTATTCATATCAACCAAGGGTTTAATATGGCATTTAAAACTATTTTTAACAAACACAACAGTCCCACCAGCATGATGTAGTTGATTTCACTAACCGAAAATTTATTTATTATGTCGAAAAGTTATTTATTTTACAATTATGTCCAGCTCATAATCATTAATCCAAACCTCAGTGAGAAATATTAAAGAAGGCAAACTTTCCAATAGACCCAAATGACAAATAAATTTATTAAAATTTGCGCGCATGCTTCGTATGTCATGTCATTATTTAAACTCTTTGGTAATAAGCAAAATCTAATATCATTTTCTGTGACAACAAAATATTGATCCCGCATCAAAAATATGACGTCATTTTTGATCCAACATGGCTTCTTGTTTTAATTTTTTGTCTTTTTATTTTATGATCCCGGATCAATTAAAAAATCCACAGAATTTGTTGGATTTTTTTGACGTTTACTCACACAATATCACAATATGTGTGAGTAAACATCAAAAAAAATCCAACAAATTTTTTGGGTTTTTTAATTGATTCGGGATCAAAAAATAAAAAGACAAAAAATGTAAACAAGAAGCCATGTTGGATCAAAAATGACGTCATATTTTTGATGCGGGATCAATATTTTGTTGTCACAGAAAATGATATAAAAGTAAACGAGAAGAAACCGTTATTAAAAAATAATAATATTAACCGAAATTCAAATAAATCAAAATTAAAGAACGACAGTCGAAGAAGCTGTAAAAGTGTGAGAAAAAAAATTAAATTAAATTAAACAGGTTGTAAAAAATACTGCAAGAAAGAAAAAGTAATGTACATATTTATGTATGTAATTATACTAAAAAGTTTGACTAAATTTTTCTGGATGCTAATTTAAACAAATCTTCATTGGATTTGACATAGATGACATTCTCTCCTTCGGAGCGTCTCGCCATAAATTTACCATCCCGGGTCCATAAAAAATTTGAGATGACCTTCCTTTTTCAATTTAGCCGCTTCTTGAAATATTTTTCGTTTGATTACAAAATGGATACCATTTAAAATGTCTCATCTGCATTTAGGTTATATTCAGCTAAATTAGGTGGTTCAGTTGGCACATTTTGATTAATGGGTAAGTAATAATCGTCATCTAATAAATCATCCCCCCAATCTATAGCAATATTATGTAGTACTGTTGTGGCAATGATTATGGTTAGGAAATGTCTAACCGAATTTGTGATGCTGAAAATCAAATTAAGATGAGAATAATTAAGAAAAATCATTACATTTGTATACTTTTTACCTTTGCCTAATACAGAAAACCGCCGCTTCCATAATGTTTTGTTATACGTCATCTGTTGATGAGATTCCGGATTTCGATATGGTGTAATTAGGTAATTGGTACATCCGTACCCTCCATCTCCGATCAATAGCGCATTACCAAATTCGCCGTCTTCAAAGCGCCGCTTTAATTTTGAAAAATTAGAAATTGTCTGGTCGTGCGCTGATTCGTGTCATATAAAGTACGAATATAAAGTATGAATATGGTAATTGAGATTATTTTAAATTTTATGATATTATTATGACATACCTAGCAACTACGTTTAAAAGTTTACATTTTGTGTCACATACAGCTTTGACGTTTACTCAGCAATACCCTTTCTGATTGCGTTAAATCTCTGCATTTTCTCCTTTTAGTGATTTTATTGGAATATGACATCTATTAGTACGTTTAATGCATTGAGAAATTCTTTTTAAATTATAAAATTCTGTTTGTAATTTTAATCGTTCTTCCTGAGTTGCAGGCATTTTAATGAACTGTCTTGAGAGACTTGCAAATGCTCTCGACACTTCATGTATTGTAATACATGCAGTTGACCGTGTTACGCCAAGTAGATCCCCAAAAACAGTTTGAATAGATCCTGTCGCATAGTAGCGCAATGCAATCATTATTTTTTGTCACACTGTTAATGGAAACCCGAAATTGTCGACATGTATTCCATTTCCAAGTAACTCATATATTTTCTTGAAAAACGAAATCGCTTTTTTAATTCAATATCGTTATAATAATTTTCATCAGTTCTTTTTTGAAAACTGCACTCAGCTTTATATTTAACAGTTTCCAAGATATAGTCAGAGTCTAGTATATAGCCTATATATAGCCTATATAGTACAGTATACATCGCGCACTCAATACAATAGAATAGATTGTTAATTTATATTGATTTTAGTCACTCTTTAACAATATGTATATAAGAATAAAGCACTCAACACAAAAGTACACACAATTTTTTGAGACTTGTTTGGACAAATATTATACAACGCAAATAAATAATAATTTGATGATTAATAGAATAAAATTTTTTCGAAATTTGAAGTTTAAATTCGCGACTACAACTTTAATCACCACATTAAAGTGTCAATTTATTGTGGTCTAAAAATACCAAAAGAGACAATTTAGTCGTATTTGCGAATTAATTGTGGTTTCTGCTTTTGAAGTCTTCTTACGGCATTGGTGGTGTCCAGCAAACTTCGTATATGGCTGCATTTTGGTGCCGTGATATCCGCTGAATGTGTTTCTTTGCATATTTTTTTATTTCTTCACTGACATACTCCATGTTTAAGCCCCTATGTAGGTTATTATTTCTGATTTACCATGGCTCGGTGACAATGCCACGCGGCACTATGTTTTGAAAACATTGTATCATTTGTGTATTTGTTGTCTTGGTACAACCCCAAAGTTTTATACACGTCCATACTGGTTTAAGTATATAATATAATAGCAATTTACTGAGTGTTGTAAGATACTCAATTCTTCTTTTTTCTTTTTAACGTGCTCTTTCCATCTAAGCTTGCAATGGAGAGTCATGCCGTGTCAAATGTTGCTATGGTAGCACCTTCTGTATTTAGAAGTAGGGAAATGTTACAATTTTAACCAAATCTGATCGCATATCGTATTTCAGAGCGAAAGAAATTTAATATCGCGAAAACGCAATCACCTGAACATCGAAAAGTAATCGGAACAAAAAAACAAAGACAAAGCAGTTCTAAAATCAAAAGCGGTGTGGCAGTAGCAAATAAACATCAAAGGTTGAGAACAAAGATATGTACATAGATACATTTCAAACTATACAATTTTCGAGTAATTCTCGTTAATTTAATTTTTAGTATAACAGGACAAAACAAAAAATTCAAACGTAACGTTTTTTTTATTTTCACACTCCCGTTTTTTGTAGTCTCCAACAGCACAATTTCAAAGAACACGTTATAAATTATTCGTGTTCTTGGAGGATTACCTGTACTCACTTCTAACGCTAGATACGTAACAGCTAATAGGATGTGATTAAAAGTGTGAGCAAAGGATCAAGGTTGGGTTTGAAAAGCTAATGATTGAGTAGAACGCATGTGCTAGAATAGTATTGAGGGTGATTAATTCAACCATACTCTGTGGTATGAATTGGGTACTTACCTCTTATTTACCTCTTAATGTGTATTTACCTCTTAATGCTAAGAGAGAATGGATTACCGTGCGAAGGATGGTAATCTGTTCCGCTATCTTCGCGTTGTCCATATCCAATAGGCAGCCGCTCTATTTCGATGGCCACTGAAGTAACCTCTATGAAAATTGGTGGTAGTATAGATCCCACTTCCAGAGCATATAAGTTTTTGTAGTACGAGCACGTATAATGTGTAAATTTCAGCTAAATTCAAAATGTTCTGGAGATCTCCAGGTTTTAGAATTTTTAACACTTTCCATATACGGAATCCAGGTATGAATCTACGACTTTGTCACTTTTGCATTGGTCTTCTTGGCACAACCCCAAAGTTGGATACCCTAGGGCCATACAGGTTTTATATAAGGGTGGTTTTATAAAGGTGACAAGGAAAAATGTATATGCCTCACAGAGATAGTTGTAAGTACAAAAAAAAAATTGTGTTGAGTATACAATAATAACAATAACAACTAAAATATAATTAAACTTAATATTTATAAAAATTTGAAGATATATATTTTATAAATTCAATCTCTTAGGAGCTATAATTGTCCTTTTTGAAGGAGTTCTTATATTCCGATATTGATGAGTATTGTTACTTAAATTAGAATTATAATACGTTGAAGATCAAGGATCTGTACTATCCTTAACATGACATTCTTTAATTAATATTCGATTGTGCCTATAGACAACATTATCATTAGACTGTATTAAATACGATCGCGGTGGGTATTTTAGTACTTCTTTAATTTTACCTTTTATCCAAAAAGAATCGATATTTTTTTTTTAATAAACCGTTTGACCAACGACTAAATCTGACAGCGCTTTCGTAGTATTTTTATCATGATTTTGGTTTTCATTTTTTCCTGTATATTATCCGCTTTTCTACGATATTCTTCCGAGTTACCGAGTTGTGGTTTTAATTTCTCTAAATGAGTCGGTAATTTAGCTCTCAATATTCTCGACATCAACAATTCTGACGGAGCAACAAAAATAGTTTTAGGTGTAGTACGGAAATTTAATAGACTTAAATAAGGATCAATACCTTCTTCATCTGATTTATATAATATACTTTTAATAGTATCTACAGATTTTTCAATTAATCCATTGCTTTTTGGCTGATGTGGACTTGACGTAGTGCTTTTAATTCCCCAATCATTGAAACAATTTTTGAACTCTTGAGAGTTCAAAGGTGGACCATTACCAGAAATTACTTCCTGCGGTATTCCATGTTGAGCAAATATTGATTTAAGTGAAATTATTACCTGAGACGCTGTATAACCAAAAGACAATAATGAGATTTCAATGTACAAACTTCGAATAGTAATCCACTAAGATCAAATAAGTTTTTATTTTGTATGTAAACAAATCGATAGCTACTTTAGCAAATGGTAAATAAGACAAACTACGTGGAATGAGAAGTTGTTTCTTATTATTTTTTGAATATTTCATGCAAATATCACATTGTTGTATACTATTTTTTATATCCGTTGACATTCCAGTCCAATAAATGAACTCTATTGCCAGACTTAAACATTTTTCTATACCCAGGTGACTCTCATGTACAACATTTATTATTTCTTTATGAAGACTGTAAGGAATTATATTTTTAAAACATTTGATGTCATATCAATTTTTAATTTCTCGAAAGCTTGTTGACAATTTTGATCCCACACAAATTTACTATCTTTTCTCAATAATTGACGTAACGTATTGGTTTTTTCTGACAAATTAGAAATAAATGATCCCAAATATGTTACCACGCCTAGGAATCGCTGTAGTTCCTTTTTATCGGATGGACTTGGCATTTCAGTGATAGCTTTTATCTTAGACGGATCAGCTGACATTCCTTGACTGCTGAAAATATGACCAATGTACGACACTTCTGACATTTGAAATTTACATTTATCTTTGTTAAATTTCAAACCTACGGAATTCGCTCTTTGAAAGACTGCTTTTAGGTTATTTGAATGTTCATCTTTGTTTTTTTCCAAAAACTGAAAAATCATCAATATATATTAGCCGATAATAACAACGCTTCTTTAATATTATTGTGATCCTTATTAAGACCAGCGATGAAGACATCCTTGATGAGTTCCATTTTTAAATCTCCAAACTCACAATGAACTGCAAGGTTTTTAACAACGTGACATAGTCCTCTAAATTTTCATCCGATATTTGCTTTCTATTGTAAAATTTGTCCCGATCCAAGGTTAGATTTTTTTAGGTTGACAATGATTTGAAAATAACCCACTCAATTCTTCAAACGTAATTTTTTCATCATCCACATTAAGGGGGCATAGCACCTTCAAAATTGAAACAAAAAAGTTTTTCAAAGATTTTTTTTAATGGAATAAAAAGAGCTTATATCTTCTATATTATTTAATGAAACTTTCCATTGACATTTTATTTAACTGAAAGTATACAAAAAATTTTTTTTTTGATTTTTTTAGCCCACTGTCGTCTGCTACAAGGGTTTTCCAAAAACACTGAAAATTCGCGGCGTGCATCATAACTACTCTCAGAAACGTCTGAAAAAACGGGGTTTTATTCAGCATTAAATCGCCCTTGGAATGAACTAAAACGAAAAAAATTGGTTGAAAAATAAAAAATGGCGGCATTTATTCGAAAATGCAACTTTTTTGTCCCTCCAATTAGTTGTAACTCAAAAAATAGAAAGCCGATTATTCCTTCCGTAGTTCATTCTGAGCAGAAATATATGTAGATCAACGTGTTAAAATTTTAGAACGATTGGATAAGTATTTTTTTTCTCAATCGTGCTACGTCCCCTTAAACGAATTGAACACCTGAATGTATTTATCTCCAATAGACTGCAGAAGTAATGCATTTTTTCGTTTGTCACTATTATTCACAAACGCATTGGCTTTCATGAAAAAATTAAATTTTTGAAACCATAAATTCCATTCGGCGTCATTTTTTAATGGCGGAATTGCTCCGATGTGAGACATTTTTTTCGATTTATTTTATTTTTCTAATTTGTTTTGTTTTTTTAACTTTTTGTTGACTGAACACAATTTATAAACACTTAACTTCTGACACCATGTCTTGTTTTTATATGTTTTTATATTAAAACTCTTTTTATAATTCTTTTTTATAACATCTTTATTTTATGTCCAAATTATATGATGACGACTTTTTGAGCATCAATTGTATATAATAAGTATATAAGCTCTAGTGGCGATTACTAAAACTAATTACATTTATTAATTATGTTTACAGGGTGATACCTTCATTATGTAACACCTTCAAAAGGAGATAAATAATTTTGAACGAAGCTATTTTTTATCATTTTTATCAAGACAACAATTTTCTAGCGCCATAGATCAAACCTACAAATGTATCTGCTTCCGGCGCTACAGTGACAGTTTTGAGTTTTAACATGATTCAGTTAAATTTTTAACATTCCTGACTTTTTGAATTTGCCACGGGCGCCTGGATCTACTTCGTTCGAGTCCTTTCATATGATATACTGCACGAGTATACGGGAATAATAAATAAACTGTAAAGTAATTTGGCGGTATTCCATGATTTTTAGATGATTTATTATGGCCCGTATCCGAACCGCCTTGAAAAAATATCGGAAAAGACATTCACACATACACAAATCCAGGCGTTTAGACATTCAGGTCCCCTGGGCTACCTGACTTGACTTTCAAAGCGTGAAGACAAAAGTTTTGAACTTACAAACCAAAATAAAAAGTTTTATTAGAAAAATTAGTTCACAAATCCACCGTTTACCAAATTTTAACTGAATCACTATAGTACTTTAAACTATCTTAATCGCGCTGGGAGCATATACATGTTTTATAACTCTGAAATAATCATGTGGCATAGAATTTAAGTGCTTTAGACCAAGTGCAAATTTGGTTATTACTATTTTAGTTTACAAATTCGCCGTTTTGGCTCTGCTGATTGGAATATATGCGTGTCATATATTGTGTCAACGCATCGCACTTTCTTCATCCATATATTGGGGTTGCTTCCAAAAGCATTGCCTTGTTTCAACGAACGGGAAAAAATGCGGATGATAAAAATTAAATTTTTGGGCTGGTTGGCCTTCGACGATTTTGACGAAATTCAAATTTGATTAGGAAGATCGTTTTTTATTTTGTACACAAAATTGTAGAATTTTTTTCATAAACAAAATTCAGATTTAATAATTTTTCAGTTTGGTGGACATTAAAACAAATCCTGGCTTTATCTGAATAAGTATTGTAATTGCATATCATTGCGATTTTGTTTTGATCATGAATTAGAACATTCTCAGAAAATTGTTTGTACAGCAAGTGGTTTTTGTGGGGTTTGATTTGTACCAAATCTATTTTTCCTAAAACAATATTGTATATACAAGGCAACAATCTTGTATTGTTGTACTTTACTTTGAAATCATTATTTAGTAATTATATGGGTTGAAAAATTGCAAACAGTTTTCTATCCAGTGAGGAGTATTTCCTTTCAGCATCTGATAGGTTTTCTGATGAATATTCAAGAGATTCCCAATGATAGATCCGCTACCACAGCTATATTTTTTAAGCTTTTCTTGAGCTATGACGGAAGCGTTTTAGCAGTCTTCAGGCCAAGAACAACATTGATACAGTTTAGGTTTCTTGAAAAACGTTGTCAAATGTGTGTGAATTGGGGCAAATATCTTTGCCAGTTTTGGGTGGGATGAATCGATGTTAATAATTTATGATATCATGAATCATGAAGAACTTCATGTCTTTTACATATCCTTTCACTAGTTCCTTTTTATGTTCCAATACTCATGATCCTTATATTCTTCGTAAGGCCCATAAAATTCAAGGACCAACATGTCTCTTTGAAAGTGCCTTGATGAGATGATTTTGCCTTGCTATGGCATTTAAAATTTTTAACGCTCAAAAGCTCATTAAAACTTCGGATTTTCTCCAAAATTAATTTTGTTATTTTGTCTTTACGTAACTAAAACCTCACTTCTTTTTTTATATTAATACTACTTATCACTTGCGACGCTAATAAATCTTTCCAAATAGACGACAATTAATTTAAAGTTGACGTAAACAAAAGATTGCGTCATTTATACCCTCCATCTAGGTTAATGTACTCAAATGATGAAAGATAAGTTGAACGATTTGCAAAGAAATTAAAAAATATGCCCCCCCCCCCCCCTCCAACCCCGTTTTAGAATACAAATATCGTGCAATATCACTAACTGGCTTACATTTTTTTTTTCATTCCAGCATCACCAGATTCCGTACCTTCCTATACAACGCTAAACAATTTTATTCGAGAGTATGCAAAATTACGTGGTACAAAATTTATGTGTCTTGAAGGTGGTTGTGGCACGTGTATTGTCATGGCCTCAGGACCACATCCTGTCACAAAAGAGAAAAAATCATGGGCAATCAATTCGTGTCTCGTAAACGTTTATTCGTGTCAAAATCTTGAGATCACAACAATCGAAGGAATTGGCAATAAGAAAAATGGATACCACGCCTTTCAAAAGCGATTGGCAGATTTTAACGGAACGCAATGTGGTTACTGTTCACCGGGCATGGTGATGAACATGTACAGCTTGTACGAATCGAAAAAGGGCCAGATATCTATGGAAGAGATTGAAAATTCTTTTGGCGGTAACATATGCCGGTGTACTGGGTATCGCCCGATTTTAGACGCGTTTAAGAGTACCGCAATCGATGCCACAGATGATTTAAAGAAAATGTGCGATATCGACATAGAAGACTTGAAAATTTGCCCAAAAACTGGTGAGACGTGTGGCGGAACATGTAAAGGAAACAATTCTTCCCTCAAATTAGTATTTGATGATAAA
Source organism: Nephrotoma appendiculata (assembly GCA_947310385.1). Lineage (NCBI taxonomy): Eukaryota > Metazoa > Arthropoda > Insecta > Diptera > Tipulidae > Nephrotoma > Nephrotoma appendiculata. The sequence continues at coordinate 126,754,555 of OX371225.1, read as the reverse complement.
ACCGAATGGCATAAAGTGAACAGCATCAAGGAAATTTTTGATTTATTCACAAGTATGGGTAATAAAAAATATGTTTTGGTCGCTGGTAATACAGCTCATGGCGTATATCGCCGTGATCCCGATATTCAGGTATTCATCGATATTTCTACCGTTGAAGAACTTAAATCGTTCAAAATTGGTGATTCTCTAGAAATTGGCGCTAGTTGCAGCCTAAATGAAACCATGGAAATACTAGAAAGTGCGGCAAAAGCGAACCCAAAATTTGAATATTGTCGTAAATTAATAAGTCACATTGATTTGGTGGCAAACGTACCCGTCCGAAACATTGGTACGCTTGCTGGGAATCTAAGCATTAAACATCAACATAATGAGTTTCAGTCGGATATTTATCTCATTCTGGAAACATCGAAAGCTAAATTATCAATTATTGATGCAACCGGCAAATGTACCGAATATTCTCCGTCTGAATGGCTTCAAGTTGATATGAAAAATAAATTAATGTCTAAAATAACACTGCCACCACTTGACCCAGGTAAATTTGTTTATCAATCCTACAAAATTATGCCGCGTGCACAAAATACTCACGCGCTGGTAAACGCCGGATTCTTAATTGAGCTCAACGATAAAAAAGATCAAGTGGTTTCGGCCAATATCTGCTATGGTGCAATAAATCCAGGATTTACTCATGCCACGGCTACTGAAACATATTTAGCCGGGAAAAATCTATACAAAACGGAAATTTTACAGGCCGCTCTGGGAAAATTGAACGATGAAATAAAGCCAGATTGGGTTTTACCCGATCCGTCCGCCGAATTTAGGCGTAATTTAGCACTTGGTTTATTCTATAAAATGGTTTTGAGCACAGCCCCCGATGGGGTTGTCAAACCAGAATTTAAAAGTGGCGGTGAAATTATGAAACGTGATTTGTCATCGGGTAAACAAGTATTCGATACTATCGAGAAGAATTATCCACTTACGCAGCCTGTTACAAAATTGGAGGCTTTGTATCAGTGCTCGGGAGAAGCGGAATACACTAATGATATGCCACCGCAACCGAATGAATTATGGGCAGCTTTTGTTCATGCAACAAAAATTCACAGTAAAATCAGTGGAATAAATGAGAAGGAAGCACTTAAAGTACCCGGTGTGGTTGCTTTCTTTTCGGCAAAACATATTCCCGGCGAAAATAATTTTTTCCCAAAATCAGTTGGTGGCACAATGGACGAGCCAATATTTTGCACCGGAGAAGTACTATACCATGGCCAACCGGTTGGCATAATTGTAGCTGATGATTTTCATACCGCGTATAATGCTGCTAAACTGGTCGAAGTAATTTACGAAAAAAACACATCCGGTATACTCGGATCGGTTATGGATTACTTGGGCGCAAATGAACCATTAGTAACGAGACCAATTATTACGTCGGCTAAAGAAGTGGTTGAAAAAAATATCGAAGATCGCATTTTTTCATATAAAGAACATGATGTTAACGCGACTCATCATGGCCTTAACACGGTTCATAAAATATCGGACCGATTTGAAATCGGATCACAATATCACTTTTCAATGGAGACCCAACAATGTGTATGTGTCCCAGTTGAGGACGGGATCAATATACATGCAGCTACACAATGGATTGATTTAATTCAATGTGCAGCGGCAGCTGCATTAAAAATCCCTGCTCATAAAATCAACATGAAGGTTCGACGCCTAGGCGGTGCATACGGATGTAAAATATCACGATGTTCACAAGTGGCGTGTGCTGCAGCATTAGCATGTCATTTACTAAACCGGCCGATTCGATTTGTGCTTACGATTGAGTCGAATATGATGTCGATTGGTAAACGTTTTTCGTGCGTTAGTGATTATAATGTAGAAGTCGATGACAAAGGTAAAATACAGAAACTTACAAACGATTTCTTTCAAGACGGTGGCTGTACAATTAATGAACAACCGCTTGATCATGCCACCTCATTTAGTAAAAATTGCTATGATAGCGCATCGTTTACGATCAAAGGTAAAATGATTTTGACCGATTCACCCGCGCACACATGGTGTCGTTCACCTGGGACCACCGAAGGCATTGCTATGATTGAAAATATCATGGAGCATATAGCTAGAGTGACAAAACAGGCACCAGAAAATGTTCGTCTCACTAATATCCCGGATTCCAATCCCATGAAAGATATGTTTAAAGATTTCTTAAAATCGGTTGAATTGGATAAGCGTAAGCAAGAGATTGATACATTCAATGCAGCGAATCGGTGGAGAAAGCGTGGAATTGCTGTTGTACCAATGCAATACGCACTCGGGTACTTTGGCCAATTCCCTGCATTTGTTTCGATTTATCACGCGGATGGTACTGTGGCCATTACACACGGTGGCATTGAAATGGGACAAGGTATTAATACTAAAGTAGCGCAAGTAGCAGCATTTACTCTTGGACTTTCACTCGACATGATCCAAGTAAAGCCGACCGAAAATGTGACATCAGCTAATAGTTTTGTTACTGGCGGTAGTGCGACTAGTGAAGCTGTTTCATTTGCCGTGAAAACCGCTTGTGAAACTATTTTAAACCGTATGAAGCCGATAAAAGATGCAATGCAAGGGAAAACATGGCTGGAAGTGGTCTCGGCCTGTTATTATAAAAATATTGATTTAACCGCCGGCTATTTATTCAAGGATTCAGACACAAAGCCGTATAATATATATGGATGCAGCTGTGCGGAGATCGAAGTTGATTTATTGACGGGAAATTTCCAATTACGCCGCGTCGATATTCTGGAAGATACTGGAGAAAGTATGAGCCCATTGGTTGATATAGGTCAGGTTGAGGGTGCTTTCATGATGGGTATTGGCTATTGGTTGCATGAAATTTTAGTAACGGACCGACAAACTGGAGAACTTTTAACAACTAGAACGTGGAACTATCATCCACCAACTTGTAAAGATATTCCAGTCGATTTTCGTGTTACGTTTTTGCAGAAAAGTTCAAACCCGAACGGAGTACTACGATCAAAAGCTACTGGGGAACCATCACTTTGTATGTCTATCGTGGTAATATTTGCATTACGATACGCAATTGATGCGGCACGGAAAGATGCGAAGAATACTGTGGAATGGTATCCAATGGGTAAATACTCTAAAAAATTAAAGTCGGCACTGGAAAATAGCCATTTACTAATCTTATTTAAATTTTTAGGTTCACCAACATCTCCGGAAACTGTATTTGCTCATTCTGGAACCGCTCTGTCACAATATACGTTATAATTTCAAATTATATAAAATATTTTAATTATGGTTGTAAGGAATAAATAAGCACATGAATTGGAAAATTATTCACATCCCAAAAAGTTATTTTAATCTAGCAATATGCCGAAATAGGTTGTAAAAGTTTTTCTGGTAATCCTTCAACTAGAGAACACTTTCCGGTATTCCTCATATTTGATTGACATTTGCTTGTAGCTTAGGGTGATGCATTCTTCGTTGTGCAGAAACCAGTCGTGACTTCGAATCACTTGTTTTATTCTTGTTGAGCATTATTCACTATACACGGAAAAAAAAATATAGTATTTATTTCAATAAAATATCGGAGCCCACGCCTTTGTGGCCTATTATCGGAGAGCGTACTATATAAATAATTTAAGTTTATTCTATGAAGTATAATAATATTTATTACAAACTTGGTACTGGTTATCATAAAAATAGTAGAATATTTTTAATAAATGGTAATATTTACCATCACACGAGGTAGAGCGTTATATTCATTTTAGAAACTATTGTTAATCTTGATAGTAATGTTAGCTATAATAATGTTAACTGTTTCAATATAATATTGTTTCGTTTGTAATTTGAATTGTCTTGAGTTATATGAGATATAGCACTACATTTAATGATTATGGTAAAGTCTGCTGAGTTGTTTAGCTGTATGTATAATTCAGCATGGTACATTTTCCACGACATATAGTGATATTTTTTTATAATTGTGGGAGCGGTCACTGCTTCATATAGCACTGCGTATATTTAAGCATGGTATACTTTCCATAACATCTAGGACTATTTTTCACAATTATGGTAGCGTCTACTATGTTGTACAGCTATACTCCTTATTCAGTATAGTATGATTTCCAAGACTATTTTACTAATCTGTTATTTTAAATAGTAAATTTTGCTATGGCAGTTAAATAAAATTCAATTTTGATTTGTTAGTTAGTTACTGACATTTAATTTTATTTTAGTTGAATATACAACTATTAAAACATATAATTTTTATAATATTATACATTATTTTAAGTTTAAAATATTAAACATGACGCGTTATTAAAGTTTACAAAGTTTGATCTTTCGTTTAACTCTTTTAACGTATTAATGTTAGACTTAAATCTAAAACTTAAAAAGCTAAATTCGCTTATTCTGAATTCATGTTTAGAGTTACATTACAACAAAAGCATATTTATAAAAAACAAAACATTTTATTACTACCTAAATTAATTGCCATATTTTAATTTCTTAAAAATCCTTTTATTTTAAAAAATGTCGGTTCATCTTTATTATTATCATTTAAATTAATTACCATAATTTTTGGTGCCTTTACGATACGATAACGATAGATTCAAAATATTTAAATGAGCCCATTTCAATATATTTTCCAAATTCACACTGATTTATATTTTCAATTGTTTTTGGAATATAAGGAAAGCCGTGGTGGACTAAAATGGTTTTGCATATATTTATTCTTGAAGTAGTACTCTTAGAAATATTTTTTAAATCTTATGTGTACCTTCAAATCGCATACCTACACCGAAACTGTTTCAAAGGGCCAATTTTTGCAAACAGTCAGCAGTTTTGATATCCGAATCATTTTGAAGTACAATTTCTAAAATTTGTCTTATTATGTGCCACTCTTCATCATTTTCGGAAATAAATTCTCCTATTAAATGTTAAAACTAAAAATTTTGCTTTTACTTTGATTTTTACTTTGAAAGCTTCATCTTATTTAAATGAACTCTACCTTATTTTTCAATATGCTAAACATTTGTCTGATGTATTGACCAAAAATGATAATGACGATAATATTAGAAACGATATTATTTTTTACTCCTTTAATATTTTCAGATTCGGTATTATGCAATCCTTTATCAATGCCAGGAACAGCAATAGGAACTGACATATACATTTCATTATCTCGGAATGAGTAATTATATGTCGTTTAAAATATTTGAAACTATTGAAAATTCTTTCGTTTTCTCAAATATTACAAATAAATAATTTTTTAAATTTTTGTTAATGCTTAACTGAGCTAAATAATAGTTATTAGTATTAAAAATAAAATTACAATTTGAGTAATAAGACTTCATTTTCATCTCTCTGCTGAATAAAATACTGGTAATATCCGGATGGTCGATCGAATTTATTCCTTATCCTTCACATTCCTTACCCAGTATACCATCTAATGAGAATATAAAAAAAAATTAAATTAAATGGTTTAGATTCACAGAGTAAAACAGAATTTTGCCAAAACAAAAATTTTGATTTCTATGTATCATAGCACTTAATACTACACAAATAGGACAAGGCGTAATGTACATGATTAGTTTTACAATAATAAATGGGAATTCGTATTGAAACTTCAATAAGCATTCCTCTATATTGTTGTAACCCTTGCTATGAGTATGACACACTCTCCGATTTGCATAGTGTTAAGTGCTATGGTATATTGGAAACTGTCCTCCTCAATTACAATATAATTTAACCACCATTTTGCTGGATACACATTGTATACATAGAGAAATCATATTTTGGGTATAATAAATCAATTTCTTTATTTGGGATAAGCTTAGAAATTTACAAATTTTTTTAATAAAATAAAATGTTTCTTCAGTGCACGTATAATATTTTCTTGAAAATGAAGAAATCTGTCGAACGATCAATTTTTAATTAATAAAATAAAACAAGATTGACAAAAGATTAAGCTTATTCCAAATTAACACAGTGAATTAAAAAATAAAATTTATTGAAACATACAAATTATTACCTTTATTATAAATAACTTGATATCACACAAATAATACAAAACACCGATATACATATTTAATTTTTTGTATACACTTTTTTATACTTTTAACGACACTTATTTTGACGACCGCACATGGCAATATTTAAAATGTTACTACTTAGTGCTTAGGGAAGAGGGCAAAGAATATGAAATGAAGAAAATCCAAATGAAAAATGATGCATTCCTATTTATTGTTGTAACCCTAACTATGTGTATGATATGCTCTCTGATTAGCAAAGTATTAAGTGCTAGGCTATTGTTCCTTTTGAAATATATTTTAACACTCTTCTTTAGCTAAATCCTCTTTTTATAAGATAGTACATAATTTTTATAAGCTAACGTTTTTATCAACTTTGATTAATTTGATTAATAAAAACCCTACATTTCGACGGTGTGTTTATACTATACCACAGTAAAAAATGCTTTACTTAACTAAGTACTACGGGATTTTGTTAAAACAAACAGGAAGCATTCCTATACACATACGATTATTTATAATAAACAAAACTATACATTATAAATAATTTGCTTATATATAGGAACGAGTCCTATATAGCACTGGCTAATATGCAAATCGGAGAGCGAACCATGTACATAGTATGTTTGACAACAATGTATGGGAACCCATATCATAACAGGTTTCCCATACATATATAGGAAAAAAATCAGTGTTTTTTTTTCTCCGTGTATTGTGAAGAAACTCGGTACCCGCATCCACTCTGGAACAATAACAATCAGATCCTTTCCATTGATCGTATATTTTTTATTTAATACCGAACTTTGCTTCCAAACATTTCTTTTCTATTAAAAATAGAAAATTGGGATAAAACTCTAATATTACAGGACATTTTTGAGATATAGTCGGTACAGACATCAAAACGAAACGTGGAGTGCAGTGAATTTGAACCAGATCATCTCTTACCATTTTTAGGTCACGTAGTTTTTTTTCCTAATCATGAATATTTTCTGCAAAAGTTCACCTGCTCGTTTAGTACACAGAAATAATATTTTACGTAGCGAGACTTCAACTTCGCATATATGTACGAAAGTAATCATGTGAGGAATCACCATCGGTCCGGCCTTCGCAGTAAGAGCAGTGCTCTGGATCTGGTAAGATGAAGTTTAGTCAAATTAAATTAGATATCATTCGCTAGTACCACAGTAGCCTCATACAGCATTAGTTTACATGTAGAACTGGTTTGCAATTAATTCATTTAATATCGTTTGTGGGGTATTTTTGACCTAACAAAAAGTTGGAGAGACAACAGAAGAGGTTTAAATTCAATTCATCATTTCCCACCTTTCTATTTAAGTCCATCTAAAAATAAATTAATAACTTCAGGGTTCAGAAAAATTTCTTCATTCAGCTGTAGACGTCTTTATTGCTCAGAATAAATGAATGCACTGCAAACTTGCATTTTCACATGTCGATAATTGAGCTGAGGCACAAAGACAAAGACTAAGCTTCTGAACTGATGAAACCTCTACAATGAAGTTCAACAAAAATTTTAGGAAAATACATTTAGCTCATTGCCTTTTGGTGCTTAGGATTGCCAAAAGAGCTGTTTTAGGTCAAAGGTATGAAACCTCTGGAGGTCACAGTTGGTCGAATTTTTTTAAGAAATTAAGTAAAAACATTTTTATAATTGGTGTTATTTTATAATTGTAATACTGTAAATAATTTCCACTTATGATTCCTCAAATGATTTATTTTTAACTAATAGTTTGTCAAATCTAAACCTCTCGATGGTTTTACGTAGGCATAGCTAAGTTTAGTTAGTTTTCTTAACAGGCCGTATCATCTAATAAAATACATATGCCACAGTTGGATAAGCAATGGCTTATAGATCTATTCAAAATGATAATTTTACAGAGCTGGCGGTGTGTATCAAATCACCATTTGAGGAAGGGCTTCGTTCCATCAAAATTTAATCATTTTACAATATTATCTGGAAATCATTTTGGAATCCTTTTTTTAACAAAGAAATTGAGTTTTATATCAATCGATTAAGAACGAATTTGGCTCCGTACTGTCGATTGAAGGCTTAATTCTATTGTGTTGAACAAGACCTACAAAAACCGCTCAAAAGCATGACGCTGCTCGCAAGCACCGCCGCACACTACGACGCCACACAAGCCTGTCCGCCATTGTATAAGGCGGAAAAATGGTCAATAAAATTAAATTAAAATTTAATTTAAAAATATATAATTAAAATTATATATGTAATAAAAATATTAATAAATAAAAATATTTACTTTATATTGGTGACCTCGACATGATAAGCAAATTATCACGTTGGGATCATCACTATAATATAAATAATTTTAATGTTATAAAAATATTAATATTTGCACATAAATTTAAATCAGTCTCGATAATACAGAAAAGAGGTAAACATCGTTCAATGTGATATACTATAAAAACGTATGTGTATTGTGCTTATTAGCATAGAAGTAATATTTTGATCTGTGAATAAAATAATACGAATATCAGTGAAAAGTTAAGTATCAGAGTGCCTCCAGTTGGGGCTTATAACTATTCTTGTAAGAATGCTAATCTTACAAGAAATTTAAAACCAAATAAAAATGGTAACAATGGTATAAGCTGTAACGTTCAAGCATTGTCAAATATAGAGGCCGATAATATGGCCTTGACTTCAAGAGTAAAAAAACGATCAGGTGATACAAACATTATATAATAAAATTAACCACCAATGGACACAGAATCCAATGTACGTCCACTAAGATGCATTCATCGTTGCTTGAAGTATTAAAAACAACCGGAATTGAATTTTACACTTATCAACTGAATGACGTCAAAAAACTAAGATTTGTTCCCATGGGATTACCAAAAATGGACACACCCGAAATTAAAGGCAAATTATTTAAAGAGCGCCTTACGAGTATAACAAATGTGACACAACTCAACATAAGAAAGAGGCGGTATGCCGATCAGAATGTTTAATTCGTGAAATTTCAAAATAAATCCACGAATATAAATATATTGGGAAATATTAAATCAATTGTCAAATAATAGTATCTTGGAATCATTTTCATCCCAAATATTGGGGGCCAACAGTGTGTTCACGTTGCCAAAACTACAGGAATGCTTCTGCGAACTATTTCGTAAAACCACGTTGTTCCTTCTATGGTGGCCAACACAAAATACTAAAATACGCCAAGATTCAAATCCAAATTCAGACTTGCTGTAACTGCAAAGGTGAACATCGGTCATACTCAGCACAGAATGACTAAAAAGACAAAAAAATTTGGAACATCAAAGAATCCAAAATAGAAAATTAACTCAACCAACAAGGAACCATGGATATTTGGTGACTAATTACACTGCGCTAGTTGAAAATGTGACATGCTGGGCACCCAGGGGGTAAACCAAATTTGAGTTCCCATTTTAAAGTTAGTCCCCATTTTTGAGATATCGCTTTCGACATGTTTTGGCCCTGAGTCAAAATATACCCTCATTTTCACGTTGATAGCTCTTGAACTATTAAGTTTTTCGTTATACTTTCTTCAGCAAAGTTCTTGCGCAGGTCAAGACCAAAAACTTTGCCGAACATATCAAGACCGAAAAACCACATCGATTTTTTTTTTGCTTAACATTTCGATGAAAAACACTGTTTTTATCATTTTTTATCATTTTGTTGAATTTAAATCGAGTAGAATCGATCGAATAAACATCGCATCGACAAATATAAATACAATAGAAACTATTTAAAAGAAAGTGAAATCGATTCAATTGATTTGATGGTGATTTTTCCTAAAAAAAAATCCTAAAATTTAACATTTTTCTTCTCTTTGAAAAAACAATGCAATGCCATTGCGATAGTGGATACAATTCCTGGATTTTTCCATCCCATCGTTTTAACCAATTACATCACGGAAATTATACACGTAAATTAAGAAACATCTGTATATCAACCATCAAATGTCGCTATTCAATCACAGAAACATAGGACGGATAAAAATCTCGGATTTTTCTATCCCAGATTATTTTTCAATTTTTTTCAACTTTTTTGTTTGCAAAGTGGCGTGTCTGTTGTACGAGGTAAATGTTCGAGTGACGAAAGCCGAATTAAATTCACAAAGTTTTTCGTCGAAATGAAAAGTAAAAAAAAATTAGATGTGGTTTTTCGGACTTGATATATTCGGCAAAGTTGTTGGTCTTGACCTTCGCAACAACTTTGCTGAAGAAAGTATAACGAAAATCTTAATAGTTCAAGAGCTATCAACGTGAAAATGAGGGTATATTTTGACTCAGGGCCAAAACATGTCAAATGCGATATCTCAAAAATGGGGACTAACTTTAAAATGGGACTAGCACCGTTGAATTCAGCATACTCGAATTTGGTTTACCACCCGGGTGCCCAGCTTGTCACGAAAAAAAAGTTTGCAATTCAAGAACAGTGTAATTATTATTGTATATTTAAATTTAAAATTATTTACTTTAACAAATCGAAAAACATTATAATGAAACACAACACTAAGTAAAAATACTAATTATGTAGTGCAACGGTGCACGTCGACTTGTCAGAAGAAACTGAAAATAAAAGATACAATCGAAACTTTTAAAACGAAAATAATATTACCGCGAAATATAAAGAGAAAACAATTATTTTTCTCCAAAATCAATATTTTTTTGTCTTTGATATTTTGTAGTACGGAATTTTGTACGACATTTGAGCAGTTTGTTCCACCCACACAGTGGAATAATTGCATACTGGGATAGTGGTATTTTATATTCACCTCGGTTGTTGTCTTCGCTTTCGGAGTTGTTTGTTAATTGTGCGCTGAACGCACTCGCGACGTTTTGTTTTGTATCTCATCGTATGGTGGCGCAGGGGTGAGGAGAAGAATGACGAGAGAGCGAGGCCAATGCGCATCGAGCGTGTGTAAAGTAAAACGTTCTAGAAAAATGTTTTTCTTATATGCCTGTCGTTTACATCAATGCGAATTGATGTAAACGAGAGACAGAGAAGAGAGACAATCCTTCTAGAACGTTTTGCGCGTCGTTGTTGCGGCGTGAGAATTTTTTTTTTTTCGGGAGTCTTGTTTTTGATTTGTATAGTTGTGATTTTGAGTCGGAATTAAAGTTATAAAAAAAAAATTAGGTCAGTTTTGGAAATTTGTGATAAGAGTCTTGTGTTGAAGGTGAAGAAAACAAAAGTTCGTCTAGTTTTATTGAAAATAGATTGTAAAATTTCATTAAATCATAATGGTGTAAATTTTTTTGTTGATATAAACAATTGTCAAGTGTACTAAAACAAAATAATAAAATAATTACCTATTATTTCGATGATGAATACAATTTGTTTATGAAAGGTTTTTGTTTTAATAACCATAAGATTTCGTTTATCTATTGATTGGGTGCTGACGTGTGAAATCAAAGAATTTCTTTATACTGGAATACTTATCCACCAGTTAATTAGCATAATACACAAGGCGGTTTTGGTGTGTAGTTGTCACGTTGTAATTCGAAACTAAACGATACAGTTTAATGAAGTCGTCATATATTTTACGGGCGGCCTAACGCGGTCTTTCACACTGTATAACGGCACTGGTGTGCCGCAACATACTGGTGGCCAGTGGAGGCCATTCATTCTACGGTATTCTTTTTTTTTGAGAGACAAGGCCCACGTTGTTACTTAATTTCGTTTATCGACGGGCGGATGCCTAACAAATATTTTCCGGTTAATAGGCGAAAAGTCGCCCACTAAATTGGTTATTGGCACACTCAAGCTGCATCTAACGGGTATCCAACCGGCTGTTCGTTTCACTTATTGGTATCGGGGAAAGGCCCCGCAACGCCCGACCGCACAAGGTCGCAACGGTACAGGTGGCCAACCGACACCTCGTTTATATTATTTGGTATCGGGGAGAGGCCCCGCAACGACGGGTAGCCAGCCAACCGGTTGCCCGACTTTTTGGTATCGGGAAAAGGCCCCGCAACGGTCCGGGTGGGGCAAGGTCATCTGTCGCATGACGGCCGCACATGTCCGCAACATTATTGTTCTATATATATTTGAGGTACATTTTTTTTATTATATTTTTTTTGTTTATTTTTTTTTATATTTCTTACATTTTATAAATTTAATTTTTGGTTATTGTAATCGAGCGCCGCACAGCGATTGTGTTCGCGCGCTTGATGTACATAGGTCTCGCCTCAAGGTTTGTTTTGTGGTTCTCTCGCTCCCTCATTCTTTTCGAGTTGTCGTTTTCCTTTTCCGTGTTTTTCTTTATTTTATAAACTAAAAAAAATGAATTACTAAATTTTTCGGTTTAGGTATGGTGGGAGCGGAGACTCCCTTTGCGGTCCTTTGGTGCCCGCATCCAATTTCGTAACCAGGGCTTGGCCTTGTTTGACTTTGAATGGATGCGCGCACCAAGGCACCTCTCTTCTTTTAAAATTATTGTGTTGTTCGTTCCTCAGGTTCCGTCCGACGAATTTCGGCGGAACTCCTTGTCTTTTTATTATTATTTGCGGTTTTCTTTAATTTTAATTTCTGTATCATCACGGTGTAAGCCAGGAGCCATGCATGCCTCAAACCCCACGACCCTTCGCACTTCTCCCTGAGAACGTAGCCGGCAAAATATCACCGTGGAGGCCTCTGCATGCGCTTAGTGATATCTGCAGGATGGCAGTAGCCATCCTGTAACAGAGTTAGCTTTCTCATCCACTCATATGAACTTCAGAGAATACACAACATTATTGAGAACCAATTTCCTTCCATATTTAGAAACGCACAGGACAGAAAAAATAACTTTTCAGCAAGATAACGAGTCCGTGCACAAGAGCAATGAGACTTGATCATGGCTAGAAGCCATGATGTGGAAGTATTGCAACGGCCAGCCTGCTCACCAGGCTTTAATCCAATTGAAAACATCTATGGGGAATCATAGTTCGAAAAACCTTTGCAGAGAACAAGTAATATGAAAAGGTTTCGGGCATGAAAGTGGCCGTCATTGAAGCTTGGGAGTCAATTGGTAATGATGTTCGAGTAAACTTAGGTGAAATTATGTTCAACAGAATATTTGAGCTTAATCAGAACAAAGGGTGCCCTGCTCATTACTAATTTTATTTTAATTTTAAGTAAAGTGAATTAATTTTTAATTTTATGTTCTCTACTAACGTGCGTCTGTGCGGGTTACGAAAAAGTTACAGATCAGTTTGTTAATTTAGTTTCAAAAAGATAAGGTTTTCTGGTACAAGATACCAAATTAGGTAGTTATATCAACCAATCAACCTAGGTAGTTATATCAACCAATGTATCTTTTGACAATAACTTATTTTTTCAGCTGGAATAGCAAAGGCACTATCTGCATTATCATCTTTCGGCTGGAAACTTTCTGCTAACTTTAATTGGATTAATTACTTCACGAAATGTAAAATTAAAATGAATGCAGAAAAAGCACAAGCTACCTATTTCACTAGGAAAAGAGCTGCAAGATAAACACCTCAACGAAATTTAATTCTAGACAATACTGAAGTCGAGTTCCGGGAATCAATAAAATACCTTGGGATTACCCTTGATCCCAAACTAACAGTAAGGGCGCATACTAGAGTATCGATACAGAAATCGAGAAATCTTGTAAAATCGCTCTATCCTGAACTGATAAATAGAAATTCACCCTTTACACGTATCAAAGAATATTTGCTGTACAACAGAATAATACAACCAATTTTATTATATGGTTGCCCTTGTTGGGGGCACTGCGCAAAATGTCACATACGACACTTGCAAATTCAGTATAACAAATGTCTAAAAACGACTATCAATAAGCCTTGGCATTCCAGTACCGAATCTATTCACAGGACAACTAATGTGAAATATGTTCACCTTGCTTATCGTTAGTCATACATATAAGTTGTAAATAGTTTTACCGTTACGTTTTAATTATACTTTTTAATTATAATTAGGTTCTAATAGAGGTTAATAAAGTCACCACACTTTAAAATAATTTAGAATCCCACCATCATCTCGGAAGATGGAATCAGAGCGAGTTGGCTCCAATATTAACTAAAAAATGTCTCCTTTCCTGTAAGCAAGGTAAATACTCGAACCTGGAAGAGCGCTATTGTGCAATCAGTTTCGAAACGTAGTTGTAATAAAACCGATCTCACTAGCCGGCCAAGAAAAATACATTTACCAACATCTACTGAATTATCTAGGAACTAGTAAAATAATTTGAGAGAAAAAATATGGCTTTCGCGAAAGCCGCTCCACAACTGATCTCTTGACGTCTGTCGCAAACAAATGGAATCTCGCCCTAGGACAACATGGAATCCTTTCCAATCGCTTAATGAAAGTTGAAGTTGGAATTAACCTTGTGGCATACAACTTGGGTTCGATGATTATCAAGTGGATAAAAAGCGTTCTAAATGATCGAAAGGTCAACGTTGTTCTAAACGGGAGATGATCAACAACACACTCCCCAAATGCCAGAGTTCCCAAAATAGGTCCCAAAAAAGTTCCGAATTTAAAATGGAATGAACGCATTATTGCATTGGGCAAGTCAGCTTCACGAAAACTTTGGTTCGTGGATAGATGCAGAAGGTTCTTTAAATCTCATCCGGTTCTCCAGATATACAGGGTGACTCTTAAGTAGCTACAATAAATTCCGGATGTGCTGGAGGACACTAATCTGATACACAATTTATTTGGCAGAACATATCATATATCTGTAACCGTTATAGAAATGTTAATGTTCTAATAAATTAAATACTATTATTTCCAAATTTCACAAATAAACGATTTCCTATCGCAAATTAATTAGTTTATCAAACACAGGGCCAATAATTAGGTAAATTGATAATACCTAAAATATAACCTAAATTCGATGTGCGAATCGTCCGAGAAACTTATGAATTTCTCACTGATCCCGTATCTCAATCGCTGAATGAAGTTTTACAATTGATGCAGCACATCAGATGCATTCATGCAACCGCTTGCAGATGTTTAAATAATTATTTGGTGATACCTTGAAATTAAAAATATCATTCGGCTTTTTCAAATGAAGCATATAACACAAGAGAAGCTAGTCCGTGTTTGTTTGAAAAATTTGCGGCAAAATGAGGATTGGATTGGGAGGATTTACGTAACAACTTGTTGGTCGCACAATATTCCCTTTAACAAATCTCCATTTTCTTTTTGGCATTATCGAATTATTTTTAATTTTGTATAGCATGATCACTATTCACAATTGAAATCAGTTAATTTTTAATGAACTAACCCAAATAATTAAGAGACATCTCTCTGAAGAATAGAAAGAAAGAAAAATGGGAATGTTAATTTCGGGATAAAAATTTCGGGTTAATTACTCAAACACAATTTGAGACATACAACTTGTGATTTATTCGTTACTCTATTGCCGCGTAGATGTCACACAAGTCAATACAATGAAATGCAATATGGTTAGAAAAATAAAAATTTATTAATGATCGTCCGCATACAGTGAATCCCAAACTGTGACCCGCTCAGTTTCCGGCCAATCAATACAAGCCAAATCATCATCAATATTCATACATTTATATGGTACATGCTGATTTTTAATCGGTTCCCATTTTGCACCAAGTGCTTCTGGTTTATTTGGATCTGAGGTTTCAGCAAAATTCGTATACATGGCAACCATACGTTTCATTGCGATATACTCTCTACTTCCTGATTTTAGACCACCCGTTTCCTCATACCAATCGTTTTTAAACAAATAGCTTATGTCATCGGCGTGACTTGCTCCCTTTTCGTTCACCAGATGAAGCACGCTCGATTTAAAGTGGTTAAATGTTGGTGAATCGAACGCGAATCGAAGTAAGTATGTTGGTGCGGTGGCGGTTAACGCACGTGACTGGACAAATTGGTGTGTGGGATAAATAAAAAATTTATCCGATACCATATCACTGTAACATCGGTAATTTTTGATCGACGGTTTCTCAGTACCGTAATATAATTTTTTGAGTCGTAGACCAAATTCTTTTTTTCGGGCGCCATTATTTGCTGCAATCTCTTTGGGTACCAGCCGCTCAAAATCACCCAAATGTTCGTAAAGTTGAACGTTTTTTGTGAAGTCGGTAATCATAGCAAATAATAAACCTTCGTCGGATGTGGTTGACACGATAATTGGTATGTCTTTCGACCACGGATTTTTTAACATTTCGGACACCGGCTTTGAAATAAAGCATTGTTCGCTAACGTACGGTTCAATAGTCGGAACAAATGGTTCGAATGCGGATACACGTTCTTCTGGCGTAAGTAAAACTGCCACAGCATCTAATAACGACTGACCAGAAGCATTTTGCAATATTTCTAAGGCTTTTTCATTTGGTTCGCCTTCGTTCCAGCCCAACGATTTAGCTAAACGAAATCCAAAATTTTTATTTTCTACTAATGCCCATGGCGCTGTAATTGTACCCGACATCATAATCGCCTTGTGGAATAGTCCGCGCGATAATTCACTTACGGTTTGGTAATGTACTGATGCACTACCAGCACTTTCACCAAATATCGTTATATTATTTGGATCACCTCCAAACCGTTCCGCATTATCTTTAATCCAGCGAATTGCCATCGTTTGATCTTTGAGACCTGCATTTCCGGGCACGCCTAATTTCGGATCATCCAAACTTAAAAAGCCTAGAACACTTAATCGATAGTTGAATGTGAACAGAACCACTTCTTTCTCGAGCAGGTAATCAGGTGCAAAAATGTTGATAATCGATGATTCGGAAACAAATCCCCCACCATGAATCCATATCATAACCGGCCGTAACTTATTTGGTTTCACATCTCTTGTGTACGCATTTATATGAATCGCGGTCTCATCACCTTCGATTATGTTACCTAACCGTGCACTTCGATTCAACGATGGCAATGATGGTAAACTGCAATCAAGTACTTCACTCCAGTTAGCGACAGGTTGCGGATCCTAAAATAAATTGATATGATTTACAGTTAGATATGCACAAATACATTCGAAGAATTAACGTACCTTAAACCGGAGCTTTCCAATCGGTGTTTTGATATACGGAATTCGATGAAAAGCTAGAATTTCTTTACCAAACACTGTTTCATAATTTTTGCCCTTAACCGGGCCATTCAACGTATTCACGATAAGCGATTTATCGCCCATTTTATATATTAATAATGAAATGAAATCTACTTGTAATGGTAATTAATTGATAACACGAATCACTTTAAGTGGATGACGAAGCAATTTTATACGGTGCACACAAATGATGTTGACGGATGATGAATTTTAAATGTACTAATGGTTTGATAATAGAGTTGGCCATTTATATACAGAAGGAACTTTAGGGTGTATATGTGGTTACTTATGTGGTTGATAAGAATATT
This sequence comes from Nephrotoma appendiculata, assembly GCA_947310385.1. Taxonomy (NCBI): domain Eukaryota; kingdom Metazoa; phylum Arthropoda; class Insecta; order Diptera; family Tipulidae; genus Nephrotoma; species Nephrotoma appendiculata. The sequence continues at coordinate 126,737,137 of OX371225.1, read as the reverse complement.
AAATGAAATATTTTATAATTGACGATGCTTTTATCTAACTGCTAGATACAAAACTTCAACGCGATATGAACGCAATTGTTGACAAACAATGATAGATTGTGCTGCTTGCTCATTCCCCAGAGGGAATATAATAATTTATCGCGTGACAAATTTATTCTCGCACGTATCAGGTTGGAGAAAATGTAAAAATTATATATGATTAAATATTAACACCAGAGACTTTGCGCCAATCTAATATTTAAAGAGACCGGCATGAGAATGTTTACTCGAAAGAGAACAAAATATTCTGATATTTGAACAAGGTCATTCATTTAAGAAAATAATGTGTAGACATACATTTTGATATGGGCTTGTTATATTTAATTTACATAACCAACAACAACAATCGTAATAATATTTATAATAAAGTTCAATTTAAATCTTCTGCGTACAGTTGATCCCAAAACTTCATCCGATCGCTTTCAGGCCAACCAATAATTGCTAAATCATCTGAAATATTTAAACATTCGTAAGGTAAATTGTTGCTTTTAAGTGGCTCCCATGTTAGATCACCAAGTCCGGAACCATTTGGATTCGATGTCGCCGCAAAATTTGTAAACAATTCAACCATGCGCTTCATAGTTTTAAATTCCTTGCTGTCACTCGGCAGGCCACCAGTAATTTCATAGTAATCATTTTTAAACAAGTAGCTCAAATCGTCGGCATGGCTGGCACCAGGCATATCGAGTAATTTTAAAGCACCAATTTTGAAGTGATTGAAACGTTTAGAATCGAACGCGAAGCGAAGCAAATAGGTTGGTGTTGATGGGTTAGATGTACGCGATTGTAGTTCTTTGTGAATGGATCGCAAAAACCACAAATCTGACATTAAATCAACGACACCTTGACGATTCGTTCTTGAAGGTGTCTGATCACCGTAATATTGTTGTTTCATTTTCGAACCAATTATTTTTCGACGGTCGTTATTATTTGGAACCAAATCTTTAGGCACAAATGATTCAAATTCACCTAAATTATCGTATGTTTCACTCGCACTTATAATTCCAACGATTTCGGCACAAAGACCTTCATCGGACGTAGACGATATTATAAACGGAATATTTTTACTCCATGGATTTACCATCATTTCTGCGACTGGTTTCGGGATAAAACACTGATCACTTACATACGGTTCAACGATTGGAAGAAATGGTTCAAAAATCTGCATTCGGATCTCATGTGTGAGCAGTCCAGATTGGGCATTTAGTAAATCCATTCCATTTGCATTTTGTAATATTTCCAATGCCCTTTCAACCGGTTCATTTTCTTTCCAACCCAACGATTTGGCAATCTGTAAACCATAGTTATCTTTTGTAACAGTAGCCCATGGTGCTAATACAGTACCCGACATTAAAATAGCTTTATGAAATAAACCACGAGACATTTCACTCAACGCATGGAAATGAACCGATGCCCCACCCGCACTCTCCCCGAACAACGTAATATTATTTGGATCACCACCAAATCGATCACAATTATTTTTGATCCACCGCATTGCCATCGATTGATCTTTAAGGCCTGCATTACCAGGTACACCCAGTTTTGGATCGTCCAAACTTAAAAATCCCAATACACCTAAACGATAATTGAACGTAAACAAAACCACGTCCCGCTCGAGTAAATAATCCGGTGAATATAAACGTGTTATGGACGAATCTGATACAAATCCACCACCATGAATCCAGACCATTACTGGACGTAGTTTTTCCGATGTCAAATCTTTAGTGTAGGCATTTATGTGTATCGCGGTCTCATCACCTTCGATTATTCTTTCACACTTAACCAACATTTGGTTTACATTAAGGGATGGTATCGGTGGTAAACTGCAATCAAGCACTTCATTCCAGTTATCAACCGGTTGCGGATCCTAAAATTAAAGCGACAATTATAAATTTTTGGGTACTCGAATCGATTTTAACCATTTACCTTAAATCGAAGATTGCCAATTGGCGTTTTTATGTATGGGATACGATGAAAAGCTAGAATTTCTTTCCCGAATACGGTTATGTAATTTTTACCTTTAATTGGCCCATTCAAAGTATTGACGATTAGCTTATCACTACCCATTTTGAACCAAATTACAAATACTCGAACTCTTTGATGACAAAGCACTAAAATATTTTTTTGAAATTGAACGATGTTGATCGCAGATGATTTTCAAATGTACTACAGTTTTGATTAGAAAGGTTGAAAGTTTTATATACAAACGAGTTTATTTTGAAGCATATGATTAGAATAACATTATTTTCATCGTTTTATCTACAGAGTGTCCAAATAAGTGGTAACAAGTGATAATTTTTATCGATATATAATTTTATCATATCACTATTCTACAATATTGCAATATATTAAAAACTTTATTTATAAAAAGCGTTCAGCTTTTATTTGGACACCCTTTATATTACGAGTTTTATTTTTATCTAGGTTTTCACATTTTTTAACTGTACACGGTCAGCAAAATAATAAACAGCTAGTCATTAGTACTTGTTTTGAGAGGTATGCCTGAAAGCTATACAATGTCAGTGGTTGTAAACATAATAATAATCTTTAGGATGCCAAACGAATTTTACTTGTAATTTTTATAGTGGGGTTTAGATGGTTAATACGTTTGATTGTTATAAACAATACCAAAAACTGATTCTTTAATCGGAAATATTTGTGAACCTTACTCTTGTTAATGTTGTTGTTGTCGTTGTTACAATTCCGCTGTCAAATGAATGACTCCGGGACAGGATCAGCTATACAATGCCAATCATACAATTGAAACAGTAGAGATTATCATCGTGCAATTAAATGTGTTAAGTGATCTATTACTTACCGTCCGCGCCGTATTGGTGTGTCTGAAGCAAGTCGGCAGGATATCCGAAAAATCTGGACCATTTGGCATTGATATTATATAACCGATTAAAACGCTAAGACCAGTCACCAAATGGCGACAGATTCTCTAACTGCATCTAGTACCGGTATGCTTTCACTAACAAGAACACCGTGTACCACCGACCAACTAAAATTTGATATAAACGCAGTTTGAATATTCGAAGGAAAAAGAAAATATCTTAGTAATTCTGGTAATACCTGTATCCTAGGTACATAATGAATAGTGAGACCGTTACAAATTTTTATTCGGGATCTTGTATCAACTCAATCAAAACTGTCTCAGTGTCTGACAGAAAATATTTATCAGTCATATCGATCCATCCGTCTCAACCGATCAGATCGTTAGCTACGTCTGCGGTAAACTTCAAAATTGTTTTCTATGGGACGTAAATTGAATAGGCTATTATTACCCAAAGACCGCGTTTTGGAGAGCTAACACCAACGTTCGATTCATTTAAAATTAGTTTGAAGGATGCTGATTTTGACATGCTTAAGAATTCTGATGATTGGTCTGCTGGTGCTATAATCCGCTCATTTACAAATTATCCACACACATTAAAAAGCCGGACTGTGGCCACGTTTTAACAGCCAAATTAACTACTGCTTTAACCAATCAGTGGCTTACGATCAATATGTTATCCGAAGAGTACTTTCCATCTGACTATGTCGTTCATAGTCGTAGAACACGTAGATCAGATCGAAAAAGTTCGTAAATTGAAAGATTGTTCGCACAATTATAAAATCCAGGATGATAAACTGCTAATATCCCCTTTATTTGGTTTTAAATATAAAAGAATATCGATCTTTCGAATTGGAAACTAGTTGTTCCGAGATCTTTGACCCAATCGCTTATCGAACAGGCTCACGTTCCTCCCACTTCAGCACATTTAGGCTACAGCAAAACTCTCGAACGCCTTCAGCGTCAATTTTTCTGGTCACAAATGGCAAAACAAGTTAACAATACATTGCTGGCTGCACTAAATGTAAAATGAATAAAGCTGTTAATTTCTCATCACAACCAGCCATGGGAGTTGCGATCATGTCAACATGCCCGTTCCAAAAACTGTATGTAGATTTCTTGGGTCCATATCCCCGTTCGAAACTCGAAAATACCTGTATCGTTATCATCTTGGATCATTATTCTAAATTTGTAGTTGTAAAACCCTTACGCGAAGCAACTGGGGTTTTTGCTATGTCGATTTTTAGAAAATGAAATATTCTTATTGTTCTCGGTACCTGAAGTTATTACCCCTGACAATGGGAAGCAATTTACATCCAATTTGTTTAAAGATTTATTGTCCAAATACGGGGTAACACATATTCTATTCGTACACCCTTATATTCGCCCCAAAACTACGCTTCCGAGCGTGTTAATAGAACTTTGATTTGAGAAGTTTATCCGCACATTCATCAGTTGAAGTATAAGCTAAAAGGCACAGATTATTGTCGGGGGCTTGAACTAATAAAACACGGTTAAGCGAATTGTGCCGCTCGAGCACGTGATAAGTTACACATCTTTAACCAAACCAGCGTGGAACGTTTTTACCAGCAGTGAATACAACGCGATTTTAATATATTGCACAATATACCAGCTACCCATTTCAAGTGTGAAGAAAAGGATCCTAAACCGGGATGATCCTATGAAAAATTTTTTTCTCACGACCTGTGTTTATTAGTTTTTTTTTAATTTTTTTATTTTACCTCTACCAGACTGAGCTGGGCATTGGAGTAATAGCAATCGTCCAACTTATGTAATCTTTTGGTCTTTAAACCAAAGCGTTACTGCGCGGTTATTACCAGTAAAGTCGGACAAGTTGCGCACACAGTCGAAGATTTGAATGGAAAATCATTGGGTACTTACCATGTCAAAGACATTCGTGTCTAATCGCTTCTCTCTCTCTTTATTTTATTTTCAAGTATGTTTATTTTTGGCCCAGCGTATTGAAACTTCTCAGGGTGTGGGACGTCCTCACATTTTGTTACCACTTTTTTTGTCATAATAATCATTTCCTTGCATACGAACATTCTTGGTATTTTATTTCTATGACGAATCTCGTGTTTTGTGTGATCGTACGTAGTGCTACCTGTGATCATAATTCGTAGTGCTACCTATGGTGTGTGTACAATGGGTCCCATTTGAAACGCGATATTATAAAACGCGATTTTTCAAAACGCGATATTTCAAAATGCGATATTTCAAAACGTGATATGGTGCAAAACGCGATATGGTACGGAACGCGATATTTTTTATCATAAAATCGAATTACTGATATGTATTGAACAAAAGTGTTCATGTCCAATAAAGGGTAATTTATTAAAGATTAGACGAAAATTTTCAAAGTGTCCAAGTTACATTATAAAGAGGTTGTCAATAAACAGAATATTTTTACCATTTTTGTAAAAATAAATATATGAAATTTCAAGGGACTGAATGAAAGTGTCCAAGATACAGAAATGCTCAACATTGCAGGTTTTAATAAAATTCAATTTTTCATTCAATTTGCACCTGATATCAATTGACGGCCGAAAATTTTAACTGCGTGGTTATACTTTCGAATAGGTCATATACCTCCAAAAATTCTGAAAATCGGTATACTAAGGTACTTTAGTATGCTGATTACCAGCGGCGTTTTCTAGTGATATTCTAGGCGTTCGCCGGACGACTAAACAATTTAGGATTTGTTAGGATTTATTAAGATTTTAGGATTTTTAATTTATGTCTAAAAATTTTATTAATGTACACGTAAAACTTTTTCTTTCGTTAATTATTAAAATTATTAAAAATGCATTCTGTATTGTAATGTAACAATAATATGTAAAATCATTTAACCATCACTCTAAACCACTGTATATTTTTGCTTTGTGAACATTGCAATCTACAGAACCCAAATTGCTACACACATATTTATTTCAATGCGTAAAACTTAGTGGAGTAATGGGCCTATTCCACTACACAGCGTTTTATTTTGCAGAAAACTAGAACGAGATAAAAATATAGATTCTCTGTGTGTGACCCGCACATCAATATTTTTTTTTTTTTTTAATTTTTGTTTTGTTGCCAGAATTATAAATAAAAAATATCAAGCAAACAATTTTTTATGGACGTCCCTTAAGCTAGCAGAACCCATATAGCAGAACAATACAAGATAGTACGGATAATTATAGGCTAATTATAGGCTAATTAAATGCCCCATTAAAAAATTTTGGGCTCCACCCCTTCCAACTAAAACGCGGGTTCTGCTAGCTTAAGAAAAAGTTAGCAGAACCCATATCAAAAACTGATTTAAAAATAATTGGAAAATTAACGGTTAATTTTAGGCTAATTAAATGCCCTATTTAAATTTTTTTATTCTGCTCGATCTAGAAAAAGTAAAAGGCTTTATCATTTCAAGGCTAGCAAAACCCAAATCGAAAATCGGACCAAAACTGAAATTAGAATGCAAAACAAGATCTATTGATAAGCGAATAATTTTAGGCTCACTATGGGCTATTCAAATGCCCCATTAAAAAATTTTGGGCTCCACCCGTTTTTGACCAGACTTCAGTTCATTTAATCTAAAGCTAGCAGAACCCAAATTGAAAATCGGACCAAAACCGAAATTAGAATGCAAAACAAGATCTATTGATAAGCAAATAATTTTAGGCTCACTATGGGCTATTCAAATACCCCATTAAAAAATTTTGGGCTCTACCCGTTTTTGACCAGACTTCAGGTCATTTAATCTAAAGCCAGCAGAACCCAAATTGAAAATCGGACCAAAACCGAAATAAGAATGCAAAACAAGATCTATTGATAAGCAAATAATTTTAGGCTCACTATGGGCTATTCAAATACCCCATTAAAAAATTTTGGGCTCTACCCGTTTTTGACCAGACTTCGGGTCATTTAATCTAAAGCCAGCAGAACCCAAATTGAAAATCGGACCAAAACCGAAATAAGAATGCAAAACAGGATCTATTGATAAGCAAATAATTTTAGGCTCACTATGGGCTATTTAAGTGCCCCATTAAAAAATTTTGGGCTCTACCCGTTTTTGACCAGACTTCAGGTCATTTAATCTAAAGCTAGCAGAACCCAAATTGAAAATCGGACCAAAACTGAAATTAGAATGCAAAACAAGATCTATTGATAAGCAAATAATTTTAGGCTCACTATGGGCTATTCAAATGCCCCATTAAAAAATTTTGGGCTCCACCCGTTTTTGACCAGACTTCAGGTCATTTAATCTAAAGCCAGCAGAACCCAAATCGAAAATCGGACCAAAACCGAAAATAGAATGCAAAACAAGATCTATTGATAAGCAAATAATTTTAGGCTCACTATGGGCTATTCAAATGCTCTAATAAAAAATTTTGGGCTCCACCCGTTTTTGACCAGACTTCAGGTCATTTAATCTAAAGCTAGCAGAACCCAAATTGAAAATCAGACCAAAACCGAAATTAGAATGCAAAACAAGATCTATTGATAAGCAAATAATTTTAGGCTCACTATGGGCTATTCAAATGCCTCATTAAAAAATTTTGGGCTCCACCCGTTTTTGACCAGACTTCAGGTCATTTAATCTAAAGCCAGCAGAACCCAAATCGAAAATCGGACCAAAACCGAAAATAGAATGCAAAACAAGATCTATTGATAAGCAAATAATTTTAGGCTCACTATGGGCTATTTAAATTCCCCATTAAAAAATTTTGGGCTCCACCCGTTTTTGACCAGACTTCAGGACATTTAATCTAAAGCTAGCAGAACCCAAATTGAGAATGGGACCAAAACTGAAATTAGAATGCAAAACAAGATCTATTGATAAGCAAATAATTTAAGGCTCACTATGGGCTATTCAAATGCCACATTAAAAAATTTTGGGCTCCAATCGTTTTTGACCAGACTTCAGGCCATTTAATCTAAAGCTAGCAGAACCCAAATCGAAAATCGGACCAAAACTGAAATTAGAATGCAAAACAAGATCTATTGATAAGCAAATAATTTTAGGCTCACTATGGGCTATTCAAATGCCCCATTAAAAAAATTTTATGCTCCACCCGTTTTTGACCAGACTTCAAGTCATTTAATGTAAAGCCAGCAGAACCCAAATCGAAAATCGGACCAAAACCGAAATTAGAATGCAAAACAAGATCTATTGATAAGCAAATAATTTTAGGCTCACTATGGGCTATTCAAATGCCCCATTAAAAAATTTTGGGCTCCACCCGTTTTTGATCAGACTTCAGGTCATTTAATCTAAAGCTAGCAGAACCCAAATCGAAAATCGAACCAAAACCGAAATTAGAACGCAAAACAAGATCTATTGATAAGCAAATAATTTTAGGCTCACTATGAGCTATTCAAATGCCTCATTAAAAAATTTTGGGCTCCACCCGTTTTTGACCAGACTTCAGGTCATTTAATCTAAAGCCAGCAGAACCCAAATCGAAAATCGGACCAAAACCGAAATTAGAATGCAAAACAAGGTCTATTGATAAGCAAATAATTTTAGGCTCACTATGGGCTATTCAAATGCCCCATTAAAAAATTTTGGGCTCCACCCGTTTTTGACCAGACTTCAGGTCATTTAATCTAAAGCCAGCAGAACCCAAATTGAAAATCGGACCAAAACCGAAATAAGAATGCAAAACAAGATCTATTGATAAGCAAATAATTTTAGGCTCACTATGGGCTATTCAAATGCCTCATTAAAAAATTTTGGGCTCCACCCGTTTTTGACCAGACTTCAGGTCATTTAATCTAAAGCTAGCAGAACCCAAATTGAAAATCGGACCAAAACTGAAATTAGAACGCAAAACAAGATCTATTGATAAGCAAATAATTTTAGGCTCACAATGGGCTATTCAAATGCCCCATTAAAAAATTTTGGGCTCCACCCGTTTTTGACCAGACTTCAGGTCATTTAATCTAAAGCTAGCAGAACCCAAATTGAAAATCGGACCAAAACCGAAATTAGAATGCAAAACAAGATCTATTGATAAGCAAATAATTTTAGGCTCACAATGGGCTATTCAAATACCCCATTAAAAAATTTTGGGCTCCACCCGTTTTTGACCAGACTTCGGGTCATTTAATCTAAAGCCAGCAGAACCCAAATTGAAAATCGAACCAAAACCGAAATAAGAATGCAAAACAAGATCTATTGATAAGCAAATAATTTTAGGCTCACAATGGGCTATTTAAGTGCCCCATTAAAAAATTTTGGGCTCCACCCGTTTTTGACCAGACTTCAGGTCATTTAATCTAAAGCCAGCAGAACGCAAATTGAAAATCGGACCAAAACCGAAATAAGAATGCAAAACAAGATCTATTGATAAGCAAATAATTTTAGGCTCACTATGGGCTATTCAAATGCCCCATTAAAAAATTTTGGGCTCCACCCGTTTTTGACCAGACTTCAGGTCATTTAATCTAAAGCTAGCAGAACCCAAATTGAAAATCGGACCAAAACTGAAATTAGAACGCAAAACAAGATCTATTGATAAGCAAATAATTTTAGGCTCACAATGGGCTATTCAAATGCCCCATTAAAAAATTTTGGGCTCCACCCGTTTTTGACCAGACTTCAGGTCATTTAATCTAAAGCTAGCAGAACCCAAATTGAAAATCGGACCAAAACCGAAATTAGAACGCAAAACAAGATCTATTGATAAGCAAATAATTTTAGGCTCACTATGAGCTATTCAAATGCCTCATTAAAAAATTTTGGGCTCCACCCGTTTTTGACCAGACTTCAGGTCATTTAATCTAAAGCCAGCAGAACCCAAATCGAAAATCGGACCAAAACCGAAATTAGAATGCAAAACAAGGTCTATTGATAAGCAAATAATTTTAGGCTCACTATGGGCTATTCAAATGCCCCATTAAAAAATTTTGGGCTCCACCCGTTTTTGACCAGACTTCAGGTCATTTAATCTAAAGCCAGCAGAACCCAAATTGAAAATCGGACCAAAACCGAAATAAGAATGCAAAACAAGATCTATTGATAAGCAAATAATTTTAGGCTCACTATGGGCTATTCAAATGCCTCATTAAAAAATTTTGGGCTCCACCCGTTTTTGACCAGACTTCAGGTCATTTAATCTAAAGCTAGCAGAACCCAAATTGAAAATCGGACCAAAACTGAAATTAGAACGCAAAACAAGATCTATTGATAAGCAAATAATTTTAGGCTCACAATGGGCTATTCAAATGCCCCATTAAAAAATTTTGGGCTCCACCCGTTTTTGACCAGACTTCAGGTCATTTAATCTAAAGCTAGCAGAACCCAAATTGAAAATCGGACCAAAACCGAAATTAGAATGCAAAACAAGATCTATTGATAAGCAAATAATTTTAGGCTCACAATGGGCTATTCAAATACCCCATTAAAAAATTTTGGGCTCCACCCGTTTTTGACCAGACTTCGGGTCATTTAATCTAAAGCCAGCAGAACCCAAATTGAAAATCGAACCAAAACCGAAATAAGAATGCAAAACAAGATCTATTGATAAGCAAATAATTTTAGGCTCACAATGGGCTATTTAAGTGCCCCATTAAAAAATTTTGGGCTCCACCCGTTTTTGACCAGACTTCAGGTCATTTAATCTAAAGCCAGCAGAACGCAAATTGAAAATCGGACCAAAACCGAAATAAGAATGCAAAACAAGATCTATTGATAAGCAAATAATTTTAGGCTCACTATGGGCTATTCAAATGCCCCATTAAAAAATTTTGGGCTCGTTTAGAGTTGTTTTCTTCGTATTCTTTCATCATTTTTTAACACTGACTGTACGTACAAACAAAAACAATATCACACATTTCCCTTACTCTAAATTTCATTTGATAGAAAAAAGAGAGAATAATGTGAAGTTTTGTTAAACAATAATATCAGTCGATTTCCCCTTTTTTATTCGATTTCTAACTCGACCAAAAAATCTTGAGTAGCTGAAACAAAAAATCGAATAAGAAATCGAGTAAAAATAGGGGAATCGAATGATTTTGTGGTTTAAAAAACTTTACACACACAACGAAATTGCAAGAATACAGTGTTGACTAGTTCAAATGAACAACGCAATCAACCGAACCTAAACTACATGCACATTTTATAGCGTAAAATATAATGAAGTTGAAGGGGATTTTTTATGTTTTCTTTATGATTTTTATGAAATCTTTCGATTTGTTCGTATTGAAATCAGAACGAAAGAAATTTCGGAAAGAAACAAATGAGCAAGTGTCTTTAAATTAAGTTATAATTTTTCGTTAAATTTTATAAGTGTAATAATTCAAAGTGTGATTTTTTGTTAATTTGGCAAGTATAATAATAATTTTTTAATTTATTCATCGCAATTGATTTAAAATACTGTCAAATAAATTCATTAATTTGAATACCATGGAAGAAATACCATATTGTGTAATAAAAGATTTACAGAAAAAATCTTTTGCAGCAAGAAACATCGACGAAAAAAATTTTATTTTGCGGACAGGAAAACCAGTACTAGAATTGCTAAATTTAACAACGAAATGTTCATCCAAAAGACAAACTTTTAATCGACATTTTAACATATCAAATTATAAAAATATAGAATGGTTGACGGGCAGTGCAGTTTTAAACAAATTATATTGTTGGCCATGTTTATTGTTTTATAAACATTCGGAGAGATCAATATGGAATTCTGATGGATTTTCCGATTTGAACCATTTGAATAGCGCAATTGGTAAGCATGAGAAGAGCAGATCACATATAGCAAATGCATTAGCATTTAAAACTTTCGGAACTATAAGGCTGGATCTAATGTTAGATGAACAACGACATATTTCTATAAAACTACACAATGATATGGTTAAACGAAATAGAAATGTTTTAAAAATGTTAATAAACATTGTAGCTTTACTGGGAAACAAGAATTGCCATTCCGAGGTCATGACGAGGGTATTAATTCTTTAAATAGGGGAAATTATAAAGAGTTAATTTATTTTATCGCCGATTTTCATGAACCGCTTGCACAATATTTACGATAGTCAACAGTTTTTCACGGAACGTCGGTTGGCATCCAAAACGATATAATTCATAGTATCGGTAGTGTTATGATGCAATCTGTCGAATCCGAAATATCAAGTGCTAAATTTGTGTCCATTTTGTTGGATAAAACAACAGACGTGTCTCGAAAATCTCAACTTTCTGTCGTTTTCCGTTACGTTTTAAATGGTGAAATAATGGAGCGATTTTATGAGTTTGTCGATGTCAGTGCAGATAGAACAGCCTAGTTAGAAAAGAAAAAAACTTCAGTTTATACAAATTCGATAGAAACGGGAGTACAGCCCGTTGTTATATCAGGCGTTTTAAAATTTCAGTTTATAGGAATTTAAAAATCGATAAAAGCGGGAGTATAGGACCGGGTGATATCAGGCGGGTCGCTGCGCTCCTGTCGCTTCGCAATGCACATTCTTCTGTACCATATCGCGTTTTGTACCATTTCGCGTTTTGTACCATATCGCGTTTTAAAATATCGCATTTTGAAATATCGCTTTTTGTACCATTTCTCGTCTTGTCATATCTCGTTTCGAAATATCGCGTTTTGAAATATCGCGTTCCGAGCGGATCCGGTGTGCAATAGCACGACTGGATAGAGTTTTTTGTTTGCTTGTTGTTTTAATAGGAACGAGGACAGCAACAGAAAAAAAACATTCTAGAAGTTTTGTGGTGCGTGGATTTTTTTTTTGTGTTCAGTCGGAGTTGTAATTTAGAAAAATAAAGTCTCGTTTGTTTTTTTTATAAAAATGGTCTACACCTTTTCCAATTGTAATTCAGAAAGTATCAGTTGTAATTCAGATTAGTCAATTGTAATTCAGAAAGTATCAAATGTAATTCAGATTAGTCAATTGTAATTTAGAAAGTATTAATTGTAGTTCAGAAAGTATCAATTGTAATTCAGAAAGTATCAATTGTAGTTCAGAACATGTTAACGTTATTTGAATTACAATATGTACTTAATTTTACTGCATTAGCATTATACATAAAAAAATGATCATTTTAAACATAGTAACCAAAAATATGTGTCATATTCTATGTTTAAAAAAAAGACTTTTTAATTAATTTGTTTTATTTCTTCTGAAAACTTAAATCGTTTAATCCCATATTTTTAATGGAGTTTAAAGACAATTGCGTTATTTCTTGCACTTCAATGACACGGAATAAAGTAATAAGGCTATTACCATGCAGACATCTACTGCATACAAAGTGTCAAAGAGATATGAACTATGTACCGGATGCTATATGTTCTATTTGCAGAGCTGTTCTGACTGCAACTGAAAGCACAGAACGAAAAAAGTACAAAAAAAAATACTAATGCAGATCGTGAAAGAATCGTGAATTGTGCCAATAAAGGTGATGATTGGGTGTCCTTAGCTGCGACGTTGGACATCAAGTACACGACCGCGTTTCATTGGATTCGATCAGGGCAACACAAAATGTTAGCAAGAGGAGGTATAAAACATCGAATTTTGAATGAGGCACAAATTGATTCGCTTGTTTCATGGGTAGAACAGGATTGCAGCTGTACATTGCAGAAATTAAAACAAAAAATATTGACCAAATTCAACATATCGATATCTGTGTCAACAGTAGGCAATTACCTACTAAAATATCGCATTTTGAAATATCGCTTTTTGTACCATTTCTCGTTTTGTCATATCTCGTTTCGAAATATCGCGTTTTGAAATATCGCGTTCCGAGCGGATCCGGTGTGCAATAGCACGACTGGATAGAGGGAGAGGGGACTGGAAGTTTTGTGGTGCGTGGATTTTTTTTTTGTGTTCAGTCGGAGTTGTAATTTAGAAAAATAAAGTCTCGTTTGTTTTTTTTATAAAAATGGTCTAGATAAAAATATATCAAAATGGCCGATTTTTTGTTCTGAAAACGTTGGCTATTTGTGAATTAGAAAAATTTGGTTGTTAGGACAATGTGATTAGTTATTGATGGCAATTTGTAACGTACGCCTTCGTCCTTGTATGACAGGCTGTATGGGTTTAATATTATATTACGTATTCAAGTAAATGACATAGTTAATCAAAAAGAAAGTAAAAGAGAGGCGAAGTGAATTTGCGTTAATTACGTTTTTTTTGGTGAATCGGCAGTCGATTTTGGATTTTGGGATTAAGAGGTTGTCTGATCCATATTATAGTGGTGTAAAGTATTTGTTTATATTGTAAAATCAATAAATAAAAAAGTTAAGTTAAATTCAAAATGTATTATTAAAAAAAAAAAATAAATAAATAAAGTTAAATTAATAGTGAGAACAAATAAAAGAAAAAATTGTTTAACTTAAAGTTACAACCAAACTACAGCAAAAAAAAACCCTATACCACTATATACTTATCGAAGGCGTCCAGTAAATATCGGACTTAATTTAACTCAAATAACCTCGAGTACATCGGTCGCTAGCTTCAAGAGTTGTATGCTACGTCACTAACTTGCGGTCCGCAATCTACCCTGCGTGATTTATATTTGATACCCAAATCTACCGATGGTATATCAGTATCAGGTGACATACAACGGCTTTGAATAGTGGAATTCCGGAAAATAAACACCCGGCGGAGTACTGAAACGTTCACCACGAGGCGGCCTTCAACCATGCTGCATTGGTCCAGTATAAGGTACAAACAAAAAAATTTATCTCTCTTCATTTATATTTATGTGAATTTTTATTATTGTTTATGACGTACGGTATATGCGTTTATCCCGTACGGTTATCATTGTTATTTCCCTTTGCATTATATCATTTTTTTGTGACCTTCTCTTATTGAATTTAAAATTAATTTTTCTATTTTTTTTATTTTTTCACAAACCTTGTAAACTTACAGCATTATATCGGAATTTGCGTCTTCAATTCTCGGTCGTTTTCATATCTGTTTGCCAGATTCACTGCGTTCGGGTGCTGCCATTGATATTGCATGGGCAATTTGATCTACGGGACCGCAAATTTAAATCAGCGTTGCAAGTCATATTACGTTTGCAGTGCAAATTTTGAGTACGGATACAAAAGTTCGCTTTGGGTGCCGGCATTCATATTACATGTGTTGTGCCAAATTTTATTACAAATACCAATTTAATTAACGGTGAACGGCATGTTTTTTTTTCTAAGGCACCAAATTAAGGGTGGCCATTTAAAGCTACGGGTATTGCGGTACGGTGATCCAACGCCCAACGGTTGTATTGACTTTTCAAGGTCAGATTTTTCGAGACAACACCCATAGCGGTCGTATGTCGCGCGCTCGGTGTGCACATTGGTCTCGTTTCCACCTTTTTCTGCGTTCCGTTTTGCTCTTGATTATTTCGGGGTTTTGTTTTCAGATTCATCAGCTGAGACTTAATTAAAATTAATTGATAATTTTTCTTTCGGTTAGGTGTGATGGGAGGGGAGACTCCGTTTCGTGTCGGCGTGGTATTTGCGGCCCCTTGTTGCCCGCATCTGGTTTCGGAACCAGCGCTTGCGCCGTTTGAATTCGAGTGGATGCGCGCACCAAGGCACCTCTCTTGGTTATAGTTGTTTATTCCAATCCTCATGTTTCGGAACTATAAAGCAGGTTGTGACAGTCTTCCACCGATCCTATTCAAACGTCGTGCTGTAAATCTGGCCCCTGCAGGACTTTGTTCTTGTTTAACGAAAGCCTTCGCCGTGTTTTTTTATCCCTATCACTGGAAAATCTCATGTGTTCATCCAATTTTCAAGGCAGGTAATAGAAGTGAGTAAGTAAATATCGTGGGATCACCTGTTCTACCCAAACTCTGTTTGAGTCCATCGTTCACAGAGTATTAATACTGTTAAAGTTAGCCGATATTTGCCAGCCGAAAGTAAAAAAAAAAACGATAATGCAGATAGTGTCTTTGCTATCTCAGCCGAAAATATGTATAATATGAAATGTAAAATATTAATATGCATCAGCCGAAAGTTATCAGCCGACATTTTTCAGCCGACATTTCTCAGCCGATATTTTTCAGCCCAAAGTATTTTTTTATACCAAAAATATTTGTTTTCTACAAAAAAAAAAAAAAAAAAAAAATATCAACTGAAACGGTTAAAAATAAAACACTAAACTATATTTTTAATAGCATTATAGATTGTTTAGAAAATTCATTTTCCAATAGGGAAACTTGTATATTAATATATCGCACACACAAAATTTGAAGATTTCTAAATATTGACCATTTAAAGTGTCATGGTTTGAAATAGATTCAAATCAAAGGTCTTAGTGATGTTCACACCTGGAAAAAATTTCAGGTCAATTTCCATGTGGGGAGTTCGGGAAAATTCGATTGAATTGTGCGATAGCACACACAAAATTTGAAAATATTGACAATTTAAAGTGTCATGCAATTGTGATACGGGTATGTATACGAATCTGCAAAATATAATAATAATTTCCAGAAAAGTGCAGAATTGTATTATGAGAAATGTTTCGTGAAATTTTCAAAGGAAAGGAAATAATGATTGTGGAGTCTACATGTTAATTCACGCGGAAGTATATATGAAAAATAAATTTATTCCCGAAAATGCTTTTATTAATATTTCCCTCAAGCGGAAACTTATTCAAACGGACATTTTAAAAAACAGTTTGCCTATGCAAGAGTTGTGCCTGATGTGTGGTGAAAATATCAATCTAACGGGAAACTCAATTCGTTGTTCAAAATGTCATCGATACATGCATGATATTGAGGTTGGAGTCAATGTGAATGATTTTGATGTGTCTGATTGTTTCAATTGTCCCCTTTGCTCATAATTATTATTTCGATATAAATGAATTCTGGATTAAATGAAAATTGAATTGAAGTAAAATTGAAAAAATAAAAAAATGAAACAGCAAAAAAAACATAAAAAGTAAAAAAAAAATATAAAAAAAAAAAAATAAAAAAAATAAAAAAAAAGTGTGCATGCGTACACAATTAGGGTTAGCCAAGTTTGAGATTCATACCTCCACGTGGTGCTACCTGGGTAATGCAAAATGAATCAGGCAAACAAGAACAACGAAAAATATAATTAAAAAGAGAAAGAAATTCTACACAGGAACAACAAATAAAACCATTCATTCCATCTGCTTTTCAACCATGGCTCTTTAAATGGTCAATATTTAGAAATTTTCAAATTTTGTGTATGCGATATATTCAATCGAGTTTTCCGGAGCTCCCCACATGGAAATTGACATGAAATTGTTTCCAGGTGTGAACATCACTAAGACCTTTGATTTGAATCTATTTCCAACCATGTCACTTTAAATGGTCAATATTTTCAAATTTTGTGTGTGCGATATATTCAATCGAGTTTTCCTGAGCTCCCCACATGGAAATTGACCTGAAATATTTTCCAGGTGTGAACATCACTAATACCTTTGATTTGAATCTATTTCCAACCATGACACTTTAAATGGTCAATTTTTAGAAATTTTCAAGTTTTGTGTATGCGATATATTCAATCGAGTTTTCCTGAGCTCCCCACATGGAAATTGACCTGAAATTTTTTCCAGGTGTGAAAATCACTAAGACCTTTGATTTGAATTTATTTCCAACCATGACACTTTAAATGGTCAATATTTTCAAATTTTGTGTGTGCGATATATTCAATCGAGTTTTCCAGAGCTCCCCACATGGAAATTGACCTGAAATTTTTTCCAGGTGTGAACATCACTAAGACCTTTGATTTGAACCTATTTCCAACCACGACACTTTAAATGGTCAATATTTAGAAATTTTCAAATTTTGTGTGTGCGATATATTCAATCGAGTTTTCCGGAGCTCCCCATAAGGAAATTGACCTGAAATTTTTTCCAGGTTTGAACATCATTAAGACCTTTGATTTGAATCTATTTCCAACAGTGATACTTATAAATGTCAATTTTAAGAAATTTGCAAACTTTGTGTGTGCGATATATTTATAAACAAGTTTCCCTATTGGGAAATTAGTTCTCTAAACAATCTATAATGCTATTAAAAATATTGTTTAGTGTTTTATTTTTAACCGTTTCAGTTGAATTTTTTTTTAAAACAAATATTGTTGGTATAAAAAAAATACTTTCGGCTGAAAAATATCGGCTGAGAAATGTCGGCTGATAACTTTCGGCTGATGCATATTAATATTTGTCATTTCGTATTATATTTTCGGCTGAGATAGCAAAGACACTATCTGCATTATCGATTTTTTTAATATCGGCTGGAAATATCGGCTAACTTTAATAGGGTGAGTATTACACTTCCGTACCAAAAGACTTATTTCTCCTTTACAGCATGGACTTTATCCCGGTCGGTCTACCGTATCTAACTTGTTCTCTTTTTGTGGTCATTTATTTGACAGTCTAAACTCGCAGCTTGACGTTGTCTACACAGACTTCGCAAAGGCTTTCGATGTTGTTATATTTTATTTTTTATGGTTGATTTTTTAGTATTTATCGAGAGAATAGCGCGTTTTTCACTGGTGAGGGTTATGATCACTATTCTTGATAACGATAAGTGCATAGGTGGAAGTTTTTTTGTTAGTAAGATTTTATGCCTATACTAATAAGCTGCGATTAATAGAGCTAATATACAGTAGCATTTCTTCACTTTATTCTCCATTTTACCATGTGGAGTTAATCGCCTGATATTAGATAGGTTGTTGCCCAGGGTTTAGTATGATGTAAATACTTAATAACTGTTCAGCTGTTGATTTTCTTCCTCCTCCACTATTAGTTAAAATAAAAATGATGAGATTTATGACTGATATTAACTATGACTGTTACGTTTATTGATTTAAATAAGACTCTGTTTATTGAATAAAAATTTGGATCTTATATACTAATTTTTAACTTAACATTCTACCAACAACTTTAATTTTGGGAAATCGACAAATATTTTTGATAATTCGGCAACTTTACGCGCGATTTATTAACCTAGCATTTTCAGTTATCCAAATTAATTGTCGATGATCAATATATTTTGGGAGTACAACAACAATTCGTGTACTCAAACTATGTTTTTGTTGTTGTTTTTACATTTTTTAATTTTGACAATGCATATTGTAGCGTGTATGTAACGCTCATTATACGAGTATGAGACATTACGACATTGTATAAATTTGATTTTTATATTATGTTTCTATATATCGCGGCGATCGTGATTTTGTATATCATATGTGTATGTATGTATGTTGTATGTAATTACAACATATTTTTGTTCTAAATAAAAAATTAATTTTTGTTTACTTGATCGGAATGCCGTTGGTATATATTTCCGTGGTTTTGCATCATCGTTTTGATTTGTATTGATTTCATGGAAATTTGTGTGTTTTAGGGGAGAATTGAGTTGTGGGTATCACAACACAACAATGTGATTGATCACTCCATTCTTATTAGCAAGTTGGAGAGTCTCGATTATCATTTCATTCTCATCGACTGGTTGCATTCTTATACTTCTCAGATCGCTGGTAATCCGTTAGGATTCTGGATTCTTTCTCCTCTTTATTTCAGGCGTCATCCGGCGTGCCTCATAGTAGTCAGATTGACCCACTGTTATTTTGATTATTTATTATCTACGTTGTGAAATGTGTTAATTTTTCAAACTGTCTCTTCTTCGCGGATGACATGAAGATTTCCTCACGCAAATCTCTTTCTTTCTTCCGTATCCGCTCGCCTGTTTCGTATATCAGTATCAACTGTACAATGAAATCTTTGATAGGGTCGAGTTCATTTCAGATCTTGGCGTGATCTTTCAATCTGATGCTACGTTTACAAGACACGTTAACGCGATTATTGCAAAGTCTTACATTATACACTTTGGTGTCATCAAACGAAACTGCAAGGACTTTGTTGACCCGTTAACTTTGACATCATTATACATGTGCTTCGTTCGGTCTATTTTGGAGTATGCATCTCTTGTTTGGTCACCCTCCTACCACTGTCATTCTGAGAGGATTGTGAGTATCCAAAAACAGTTTATTTTATTCGCGCTACCATCCATGCGTGCTGTAATCAGAATCGATGTAATCTTTTGAAACTGCAACGTCCTAGATAATCGCCTAGATGAAGTTTCCGCGCTGTTTCTATCCAATTCAGATCCAATGGTCCTTCCTATCCAATTTCGATGGTATCGCGGGTGCTTAACAAGCTCTATGAAGCTTTTGATTATCAAAAACTGCAGACGCCTATTTATCATGCTTCTAGTCCCATCGCTGGATCATCCAAAGTGATCATTACAAACTAATCCTAGGATGATAAGAAATACTTCAAAAACCTGAAAGACGAAAGATTTTTGAAAGAAACTTCAAACATTTCCCGTTATTTTTGTAGTCAGCACCAGAAAATAGTTTAGACAATTGATTGAGTAGCCAATGTCGACAATTCGTGGAATATGTAGAAAAATTAGATTATTGCTCCAGTGCCAGGTCGTTATCTTATAGTTTTCCAGTTTAAATTGGGGTTAACCTATATATATTTTGAAAGTTAAAATTAAATGTTTATAAAACAAATAGATGATATTGAAATATCTTGGTGAGGCGATGGCGACCTATTTGGGTATACATATTAGAGAAAGAAACGAAACGTGACTATATATTCTAGACGCGATGAATAAGGCGTGAACATATTAAAAACAGCGAAAGCAAACTATGCGCTAGTGGAATAAAAAACAGTTAATGGTAGAATAGTCGCATAATCGTAACAAGATTCCATTCAAAACTACGACACACAACCATTATATTCGCAGAGGAAACAACTAAAATGGGTTGTATACGGAAAGAAGGAATGAATGTTTTGGGGTTAGTCCCTAACAAAAAAAAAATACAGAAAACAGTTTACATTTTGGTTTATAAAGTTAGCATGTGCTGTTTTGACTTCATTTAATAAAATGCGCCATTTTTAGTACAGTTAGTCGTACACTTAGCATACCTAAGTGTCGAAAGTACCCATTTGTCGAAAGCTTGAGCTACGTCTAAAAATAATGAAGCATTTCTTCTTATACTGAAGTATACATACTCAATTTCATCCGTTTCCTATGAACTTGTTCAAAAGTATAATAATTTTCTTTTGGCCCAAATTGGTGGTTGAATTCGGCACCTTTCTTCTATTATAGGGTTTAACTTCCAGAACAGCAGTTTTTAAAGTATTTTTGATATGATTGGAAGCAGTAACATTAGTCTGTAAATGTTTTATATCGTTTGCTTGTTGACCTATAGTTTAGGAATCAACATTTACATTAGCGTTCCATTGACGTGTAAATAACGGTAACGGTTGGAAAGTCATTTCCAAATGGCCATCAAATATAAAGACTTTCTGCTTGCTATATTTAGACCAAAATCCGTCATTATTGTTGATAGGTGGCGCATGAATTTGGTTTTTTACAGCTTTTAATTGTTTGAGAAAGTAAGTAATGTCATCTTTTAGTTCAGGGGACCTCGGAAATAACGCTTACTTATGCTTTCGTTGTTTACTTTGTTTTTTAGTAGTTTTAATTTATTACACAGAAAATTGAGAATAATTTGATGATGCGGAGGACGAGTCTGCTGCCAGATTTTATGAGCTTCCGTTTTTCTCTAACTAAATCTCTGAACTTATAAGGTTAATTATATGATTTCTTACCAAGTTCGTATGAAAAACAGATGAACTTTCCCATGCTCGGAGATTCACTCTTTACTAAATTCTCGAATAAATCTTAATTGTTTTTATTATTTGTTAAAAAGTCGGCAGTGAGCGGTTAGATGATAATCCTTCACTGTTTTCGATACTACTACTCTAAACTATTTTTGTTACAAAGAAGAAACAAGAACATCTGGTATTATATATATATATATATATATATATATATATATATATATATATATATATATATATATATATATATATATATCAGTAGGCCAATGGGTTGGTTTAATCTTTGTGTCTTTAGTTATCATGAAGGAATATTGCCGACTGCACGATGGTTTTTCATCCGCCTCGATCCATTGCTCACACCCTCCAATTTTGACAACTTATTATATGTAAGCCTTGTTCGATATCACCTCGCCAGCACAGTCGGAGTTTTCCTATACAACTTTTTCTTACTACGCCGAACACCACCTGTTATTTAAACGTACTGTGTCCTTCGACTAAAATTTTACACATAGGCCCGCACGTTGTTAATTGACACAAAGAAACAAGCTTCTCTCGTAGTTTAAGTCATATCAGCGAGGCCCACAAGTTCCCGCGGTTGATACTGTTAGCCCGCTTCAAGTGATTATAAAATTATTTTTGTCGCTAAGTTGGCACAACTGCCCACGATGTTGACGTTTAGTTTGAACGCGATCTGTCATTTAGGTTTTTTACAGTCATCTATTTTGTCAGTTCATCTCAAGTGTGTTTTTGCGATTTTTGTAATGAATAAAAATATCGAACAAATAATTTATCTAAAATTTTGTATTGCAAATAGAATTTCGTGATCCAAAAAACTGAAAATGTTACACAACGCGACTTCATCAGAAACACGTGGATATGAGTGGTACAGTGCATTCAAAAGCGGTTGAGATGTGGTGGAAGATTTCACTCTGGTCGGCCTCAACTACTAAAATTAACATCACTAAAGTGAAGAAAATGGTGATGGAAAATCATCGGTTCAGGTTGGTAAAAATCCTGTCCAAAAAACAGAGTTGGTTAAGTTCCGACTATACCATATGGTTTCGACTTGCTTTATATGAAGCCGGCAGATAGTGCAGAATAATTCACAATGAATTGTGTTATTTGTGCTATAGCTGGCTTACTTAAGGCTGGTATAGCTCCGGCTGGCTTCATATGGGTCCGGCTGAACTTGTCATGGCTTAAATTAATTGTGCGTATTATGCAAACTCCTACTGGTCCGACTTGAATATTGTGGTTCCGATTTTCTTTAAATCGTTCTTAATATTGTTTTTGGCTGAAAACTCAGATAGTGTTCAATGATGCACAATGATTCCGCCACGCGTTATATAATTTCCGTATATTTTTTACATTGGCATTTGTCACTGTGTATATTTTTATTAGTTTTAAATACTTTTTGTCAAATGTGTGATTCGTTCGAATCCTGCTAATTTATTTTGTCATATTCGTATTTATTTCTAATTTTTTAAACCAAGATATCATTTTTATCTCTCCATTTATCTTTAGCCTGTGTGCTATTCCTTTTATTGTTGTTTTTTGTAAGAATTCCTCGTTCCATTCTTTATATAATTTTTTTTAATTAAATTTAAACTTTCTTTGTATGACATATATGCATTAATTATGTTCTTGCCTTCGCATCCTTTCTTTGCTGCTTCATCTGCAAATTCATTACCTTCAATGTTGATATGAATTGGTATCCAAATTATCTTCACTTTTAAGTTTTTTTCTTTTTTCGTTTTTTTAATTTCTTCTTCATAGTAGTTATTATTTTTTTATATTTTAGTGCCATACATGCACTTAGTGAATCCGTTATAATTGAGATACTATTAATCTTTTGCTCTCTTGTTTTTGCTAATGCTACATAAATCGCTATAATTTCTGTTTTTGTTATTGAAATTTCTTCTTCTATCCTTAGATTCATTGATCCTCCTATGTACTCTATGTGTATCCCTATATCTCTTTTATTTTGTATGATTGCCCCATCCGTACTTATATATTTTATAAAAATCTGCATTCTCTATGTATTTCTCAGTCATTTTTTTAAATTCTTCTACTTTTATTTTTGATTTTTTTTTTAATATTTTCATGTAATTTTATATCTATCTTTAGATTTTCTGTTTTTCTGTTGCTTTTATATGACATATATTTATTTTATATTTTTCATAGATTTTATTAATTTCTTTATTATTTCCTTCCCTCTCTATTTCTTCAGCTATTATTTTATTATTTTGAATTTTCTTTATGATGTAAGCATACTTAAATAATTCTAATTTATTTTTTAAATGTAATTCTCCTGCTTCTGCGTTGACTGCTGTGACTGGAGTGCTGTTGACTAGTCCCAAACTGATTCTTAATGCTTTATTTATTACTTTTTGTATTTTTTCTAACTGGGTTTCGTTTGTGATTAACATCTTGTTATATCTGATTCGGCTTTCAATTACGCTTTTGTATGCATTAATTAATTTTTTTTATTTTTAATGATGTTTTTTCCGTATTTTAATTTTAATTGGACTTATTGGATCCCCTTGTAGTATACTGTTGCTTGTGATTCTCTCCATTCTTATGTCATTTTTATCATATATTATTTTTCTATTTATTAAGCTTTCGTATGTCCACTGTCCAGTTTATGTATTTATTGTCCCATTTTTTCTTTTTCATTATTTCTATTAACTTGTTTATGTTTACTTTGTCAAACGCTTTTTCGATATCCGAAGATATTATTAAAGTTTTTTCATTTTTGCTTTTGTTTATTTCTAATATTTTAATAAGTTTATTGACATAATCTATTGTTGAAACCCCTTTTCTAAACTCGAAACAGTTGTTTCACAATACATATATTGTTTTCATTAAAAAATTTATTTAGTCTGGTTTTTATAAGTTTACTTACTATTTTCGCAAATGTAGATATTAAATTTATTCCTCTATAGTTTTCTATTATATTATTAGCTTTATTTTGTTTCGAAATTGGGATGATTTTGATTTCTTTCCAATTTACAGAATATTTCTTTTCCCTCCAACTGTTATTTATATGTTTAGTTATTATTCTTAGGAAGTTTTCATTTAATTATTTTAGTATTTCATTAGATATTCTGTTTATACCCGGCATTATGTTTTTGTTTATTACTTCTTCAATTTCTTGTAATCAAAATTCCTCTCCCTCTTCCAATTGTCTGTCTATTTTTCTTTTTTCTTTTTTTTTTGATTGTTGATTCTATAACATTGATTTCGAGGAATTTTTTTATGTTTTCTTTATCCGTAAATATGTAGTCTTTCTTTTCTTCTTTTTTGTTATTAAATTTTTTTATTCTTCTCCATATTTCCTTACTGTTGAGGTTTGGATTCATTTCATTTATAAAATTTTCCCAGCTTTTTTGGTTTTCTTTTTTTATTATTTTATTCAGTTTATTTGTAATTTCTCTTAGTTCGTTTTTACAAAATTCATTACCTTTATATTTATTAAATAGTTTTAATTTTTCTTTTTTACTTAGCCATAATTTTTGGATTTCTTTAGTCCACCATCTTTTGCTAATATATTTGTTATTATCTTTTTTAATTATTGTGTTGTTATTTGTTATCTGACTTATTATTTTTTCATATTCTATTACATTTAGTATATCTATTGGATTTTCTGTGTTTATATTGTTTAATTATTCTATTATTTTTTTCCTGTTTATTATTTTTTTTATTTTTAGTCGACGTTTTTATGTTTTTTATTGTCATTTTTGTCGGCAGGCGGTCTGTGTTTCCAATTTTTATTTGATCGATTTCCCATTTTATGTCTTGGTTTAGCTATGTACTTGCTATAGCAATATCTATTGCAGAAAGGTTACCTCCTTCTCCGATTCTTGTGTTTTGTCCATCATGCTTTAAGATATGTAAATTCGAGTTATTTATTAAATTAGCTATATACTCGTATCTTCCTCTTATATCTTCTTTGGCACTTTCTCCCCATAAATTATGATGTGCATTTATATTTCCCATAATTATGATGTTATTTTTGTTGTTGTTGTCTACTAGTATTTTATTAAAGTATTTTCTGACATGGTTTATATTTATATTTTGGGGTATATATATTATGTTCATAATTTCTACTATTTTATTATTTCCATCCATTATTTCTATTTTTATACTTTCTATTAGTTTGTCATTTATTTTGATTTCTTTGAATTTAATATTATTTTTAATTAGGATTCCCACACCTTCATATCCATCTTCTCGTTTTTTTAATATTGTATTATAATTTTGAATTTTTATCTTGTCCTTTTTTATCCATATTTCATTTAAGCATATTATATCTATATCATTTGTATTTATATATTTTTCTAGTTCTGTTTTGTTTTTTAATAGACTTCTTATATTTAATTGTATTATTGTAATTTCCATTTAACCAATCTGTACCCCACAACACTCCTCAATCTGCTCATCCATTTCTATTATTTTTTCTAATAATTCGGTCATTATTAGATATGATGATGATTCCTTTGTGTTGTTTTTAATATAATTCTGTGTTAATACTTGTATTTTTTTGTTAAGATTTGAAACATTTTTCACTTTGTTTTAATCTTATTTATTTCACGGTGATGAAGAATTTCCTAAAACATTCCTAAAACTAAAACGTTTGATAGTATTAGTAAATCATTCAAGAATTGATTATAAATAGGCATTCAATCAAATTATTGAAAATGAACATCGATATTGATTTGATAATAAGAGAAACAAGACACAAGAAAAATTTAAGTTCCAAACATAAGATTAATAAGAATTTACCAACATAAAATTATAAAATAAAAATTTTATTCGCATCAATTATAAAAATTTAATTTATTAAACAAACGGTTCATTTATCGCATTGTAAACTTGTAATTAATATTAATTTACTTACGCGCGATCAATACTTCGATTCCACAAATCTTATTCCAGGGCGGGTCATCCATGTGGCTAATATTTTTAGGGAGCACTAGGTCCATTTAATTCTTAGCCAAAGTATAAAAATATTCTATTTGGGCTATCGGGGATAAATGTGACAAGGAAGCCATACATTGAACGTTTATTTATTCACTTGAGTGCGATCAATACTTCGATTCCACAAATCTTATTCCAGGCCGGGTCATCCATGTGGCTAATATTTTTAGAGAGCACTAGATCCATTTAATCCTTAGCCAAAGTATAAAAATATTCTATTTGGGCTATCGGGGATAAATGTGACGAGAAAGCCATACATTGAACGTTTATTTATTCACTTGAGTGCGATCAATACTTCGATTCCACAAATCTTATTCCAAGCCGGGTCATCCATGTGGCTAATATTTTTAGGGAGCACTAGGTCCATTTAATCCTTAGCCAAAGTATAAAAATATTCTATTTGGGCTATCGGGGATAAATGTGACGAGGAAGCTATACATTGAACGTTTATTTATTCACTTGAGTGCGATCAATACTTCGATACCACAAATCTTATTCCAGAGCGGGTCATCCATGTGGCTAATATTTTTAGGGAGCACTAGGTCCATTTAATCCTTAGCCAAAGTATAAAAATATTCTATTTGGGCCATCGGCGACAAATGTGACAAGGAAGCCATACATTGAACGTTTATTTATTCACTTGAGTGCGATCAATACTTCGATTCCACAAATCTTATTCCAGGGCGGGTCATCCATGTGGCTAATATTTTTAGGGAGCACTAGGTCCATTTAATTCTTAGCCAAAGTATAAAAATATTCTATTTGGGCTATCGGCGACAAATGTGACAAGGAAGCCATACATTGAACGTTTATTTATTCACTTGAGTGCGATCAATACTTCGATTCCACAAATCTTATTCCAGGCCGGGTCATCCATGTGGCTAATATTTTTAGAGAGCACTAGGTCCATTTAATCCTTAGCCAAAGTATAAAAATATTCTATTTGGGCTATCGGGGATAAATGTGACGAGGAAGCCATACATTGAACGTGTATTTATTCACTTGAGTGCGATCAATACTTCGATTCCACAAATCTTATTCCAGGCCGGGTCATCCATGTGGCTAATATTTTTAGGGAGCACTAGATCCATTTAATCCTTAGCCAAAGTATAAAAATATTCTATTTGGGCTATCGGGGATAAATGTGACGAGAAAGCCATACATTGAACGTTATTTATTCACTTGAGTGCGATCAATACTTCGATTCCACAAATCTTATTCCAGTGCGAGTCATCTATGTGGCTAATATTTTTAGAGAGCACTAGGTCCATTTAATCCTTAGCCAAAGTATAAAAATATTCTATTTGGGCTATCGGGGATAAATGTGACGAGGAAGCCATACATTGAACGTTTATTTATTCACTTGAGTGCGATCAATACTTCGATCCGAAAAATATTCTATTTGGGCTATCGGCGACAAATGTGACAAGGAAGCCATACATTGAACGTTTATTTATTCACTTGAGTGCGATCAATACTTCGATTCCACAAATCTTATTCCAGGCCGGGTCATCCATGTGGCTAATATTTTTAGAGAGCACTAGGTCCATTTAATCCTTAGCCAAAGTATAAAAATATTCTATTTGGGCTATCGGGGATAAATGTGACGAGGAAGCCATACATTGAACGTGTATTTATTCACTTGAGTGCGATCAATACTTCGATTCCACAAATCTTATTCCAGGCCGGGTCATCCATGTGGCTAATATTTTTAGGGAGCACTAGATCCATTTAATCCTTAGCCAAAGTATAAAAATATCCTATTTGGGCTATCGGGGATAAATGTGACGAGAAAGCCATACATTGAACGTTATTTATTCACTTGAGTGCGATCAATACTTCGATTCCACAAATCTTATTCCAGTGCGAGTCATCTATGTGGCTAATATTTTTAGGGAGCACTAGATCCATTTAATCCTTAGCCAAAGTATAAAAATATTCTATTTGGGCTATCGGGGATAAATGTGACGAGGAAGTGGAATCGAAGTATTGATCGCACTCAAGTGAATAAATAAACGTTCAATGTATGGCTTCCTCGTCACATTTATCCCCGATAGCCCAAATAGAATATTTTTATACTTTGGATAAGAATTTAATGGACCTAGTGCTCCCTAAAATTATTAGCCACATAGATGACCCGGTCTGGAATAAGATTTGTGGAATCAAAGTATTAATCGCGCTCAATTGAATAAATAAACGTTCAATGTATGGCTTCCTCTTCACATTTATCCCCGATAGCCCAAATAGAATATTTTTATACTTTGGCTAAGGATTAAATGGACCTAGTGCTCTCTAAAAATATTAGCCACATGGATGACCCGGCCTGGAATAAGATTTGTGGAATCGAAGTATTGATCGCACTCAAGTGAATAAATAAACGTTCAATGTATGGCTTCCTTGTCACATTTGTCGCCGATAGCCCAAATAGAATATTTTTATACTTTTGCTAAGGATTAAATGGACCTAGTTCTCCCTAAAAATATTAGCCACATGGATGACCCGGCCTGGAATAAGATTTGTGGAATCGAAGTATTGATCGCACTCAAGTGAATAAATTATCGTTCAATGTATGGCTTCCTCGTCACATTTATCCCCGATAGCCCAAATAGAATATTTTTAGACTTTGGCTAAGGATTAAATGGACCTAGTGCTCCCTAAAAATATTAGCCACATAATAATATTTGCCACCCTGCCTGGAATAAGATTTGTGGAATCGAAGTATTGATCGCGCTCAAGTGAATAAATAAACGCCCAATGGTTGGTTTTTATTTATCATATATTACCTATAGTCGTTGCACCAGTAATCAATTTGCAATGCTTTTAGTAATAACAACCAACGCAATAAGAATTTAATGAAGTATAAACATATTTATAAAAGGGAACCACGCACCACTGGGAGATATTTCTAGCGAAAACAAATATACAATCGCAGTCGATCCCTGTTACTCCGGTTATATTTTGACCATTTTTTTGACTAGAAAATCTTTCGAGTGGTTTTTGAAACTCAAATAAAAATCAAAAAAACATTCATTCTATTTGTTGTTCATATTAATATCTTAGCTATAAATTAAATTAATAAGATAGATTATATAGAGAAAAGAAATTGCATTGATAATATTTTTGATTGTTCAATATTGGATCAATTATTTGATCGTGCAGTTCAACTTTTTTTTATATATTATTCACTAATACTTAGACATATTCTCAGTTTTAGGAAAAAATTCACGTTACTATATAGGCGTGTGAAGTATTTCCTAAACTATTCCTAATTTTTTGTTTTTGTTTTTAGGAAATATTTAGGAAAAAGTTCACACGCATATTTATTTCTTCTCTTATTTTTTCGTTTTCCTATTTAAAATTTTCTTTTATTTCTTCTGATTCTTTCTTTATATCTTCTTTTTCTTTTATGTTTTTCGCCAATCTGGAAAATTGTTCTTCTCTAAAGTCGTTGTTCTCTCCGTGTCGTGTCTTCTTCTTTTTTCCAAATTGTTCCATCTTTTAATTCTTTCAACTATCAAAATTGAAAAATATTTCAATTTGTTTTTATTTCTTCTTTAATAGTTTTCTCTGTTATGTTTGTTGGAATTTTATTTACAAATCCGATACTTTCTAATAGAAAGTTCAGTATGTAACTTTTTATTTTTGATATTCAATTTAATTCTAAATTATTTAGAATTTTATTGGCCGTAATCATTTATATCGTACTCACCCTATTCTATCTTTTCTGAATTGTTTAACTTCTAGTATTTTACCTCGTTTATTGTCTTGTTTAATATCTGTTATGCCTATTTTTTCCCAGAAACACCATAGTACGGTCCTTTGTCCCCCGGCATGTATCTATATCTCCTTTTTCTATTTCTGTTTCTTCTTTTTCTTTGTTCTCATTTGAATTTGTATTATTTATTTTTTCAATTCTTGTGTATTCTCTTTTTTTATGATCTTCTATATTATGATATTTATTTATATATGTGAATTTTTCCATATTCGTTGTTTTATTTGTTGTTTCTTCATTTTTTTCTATGTTTTGTGTTTTCGTTTTACTATCTTCCATTTTGTTCCACTTCATCATGTTTTCAATTGAATTTTCATTTTCTGGGTTTTCCTGGTTGTTTTCTATTTTTTGTTTCTTAGTTCTATTATTTTGGTATGTTATTTGATTTATTTATTCTCCATATTTTTCCTGTTATTTTCTTAAAAGTTCTTTCAGTGAAGAAAGAGTTGAAAGTTTTCCAGTGAATTACTTATTTGTTTTGTGTATTTTTACTTTCCCTATTATTATTATCTTTTTCATTTAACAGTTCCTTTCTTTCAAAAGGACTGAAAATTTTATTAATTTCTTCTATTAGTATTTTTACTTTATTTTTTTTTTTAACCAGCTAATTAATATTGTTCAATATTCACTTTTACAATGTATACTTTTCTAATTTTATTGTTTTATTTGTTTGTGTTTGTTTTCATTTATTCAGCAAACTATTTTAATCTTATGAGATATTTCACTAGAGAAAGAACTAAAAGTTTATTTTTGTATGAATTATTTGATTGCTTGAAAATTAATATAACATTTTTGTTATTATTTTCCTTGTTATTATTATCTTTTTTCTAAATCGATTAGTAATAAGTTGTTCTTGTTGTCCTGAAAACAACTGTTTTACCTTATTGTTATTTTAATTTACTCCTTTATTATTGTGTTCTTTTATTTATTTTTGTAATTTTATTTTTATCCTTTTATTTATTTTCAATAACGAAATAATTGAAAATTATCTGTATTTTTAATTTTTCTTTCTAATGTTTATATCTGTTCCCGATCTTTTCTTATTTTTTATTGTTTTATTTGTGTTTTTTCACTGTTTTATTTGTGTTGCTATACCTTTTTTATTTAATCACTGTTGGTCATCTTATTTTTTGAATTTTAACTATTAGACTTTTGATCTATATATTTCTTGTCCACTTTATTCAACTCTTGATTTTTATTTTTTCACGTTTTTTATTTTTTAGCTATTTTCTCTATTGTGCTATTTTGTTACTTTTTAAATCTTTTTTGAAGTCGTTTGTAATTTTTCACTTTTATTTACATATATTTTTATTCATTCAAATATATTTTTATTCGTCCCATATTTCACTTTATCTTTTCTCACTTGTGCATTTTGATACTTATTTTTTTTTGTTTTTTTTTAAATTGTAATACTTAATTTTAGTTATTTCATTTCTATCTGTTTTTCAATTCGTCTTATATTTATGTGCTCCCATTTTTTGTTACTTGTATTTTTTCTATTTTTTTCAAAAACACGTTTTTTTATTTTAATTATCCACCATCTCGTTTTTCTTAACTCTGTATAAATTTTACCCGTTTATTTTATTTTGCTTGTTATCTTTTTCCATTTTACTATGTATATATTTAATTTTATATCCTTCACTTTTTATCTATATATTTTTTTAATTCATCTAATATTTTACTTTTCTATATGCTCACCTGTGTATTCTTCAATACTTTTATTTGCCTATTTATCACTTTTATAATTTTTATTTTTTTTAGAAATCACATTTTTTCCCCTTATGTACTTGTTCGCCATTTTGTCTTTTCTAACTTTTTTCTTATTATTTTCCTGTTATGCAACCACTTTATTTATTCATACCCTTAACTTATAAATCTTTTTAGTTGTTTATTTTCTTTCTATTTTATTATTTTTTCACATTTTCACTTATTTTTTTCTATTTATTATTTTTAAACTTCCTTCTTGATTGAAGACCTATATTCGAATGCACTATATGGTTCCGGCTGAAAAATCATATATTGCACAAAGATCCACAATGCGCTTCCCTTCTTGTGGCATTGTTGATTTGGTTTTTTTACGGTGTGGTTCCGGTTGGCATTATATGATTCCGGCTGCTATTATAGTCGTTCCAGCTACTTTTGGTGGTACCGCGGCTGACCTTGTTGTGATTCCGGCTGAAAGATTGTATGCTCACAAGCAATTAAGTGCATTGTGATTATTGTGCAAGCTCGTTGTGATTCCGGCTGATTAAAACCTGGTTCCTCGGGCTTTTAATGGTCCTTTTAATGGTTTTATATTGGTTCGTGTGAAAATTAATGGTGATATACAATACATTGTGCACTTACGGCTGGCACTATATGGTTCTGGCTGAAAAATCATATAGTAGTGCATATTGATGAGCAATACATTGTGCTTCTTGTGTCATGATTGGTTTGGTTCTGTACGGTATGGTTCCAACCGGCTTAATTTGATATGGTTCCAGAAGAATCTTATATGTTTCGCAAACATTTAGGTCCATTGTGCAAACTCCTAATGTTTCTGGTTGACAAAACTCTGGTTCCTACTGGCTTTTATTTGTTCCGGCTGGCTTAATATTGGTTCCGGCTGACAAATCAGATAGTATTCATTGGATACACAAGGTATTGTGATACTTGGCCATAGTTGGTTTGGTTCCAACTGACATGTTTCCGGCTTATAAATTAATCCGGCTGCTATTGTAGTGTTTCCATCTGACATTATTATGGTTTCGGCTGAAAGCTAATATGTTTCACAACCATTTAAGTGTATTGTGCTCATTGTACAAACTCCTAATGGTTCTGGTTGATAAAGCTTTGGTTTAGGCTAGCTTTGAATGGTACTAGTGGCTTATGTGAGTTTTCTGCTACAGATATGGTCCCGGTCGTGACGGATACCTTATTTCGCAGTTTCATGTTTGTATAATTTTTAAATCTCGATTTTGTTTGGTTGACATACCATAGCGATTGGAGAAAATTGCGAAAATTGTATGATATCTACTTATCAAGGTCTAGGATGAAATGTCATTAGAATAATCTGCTGCTGATAATTTTTAGTGAAATGTGTGTTATTTCCAAATCTAAAAGATGAATTCTTTTACATATTCTCCTAACATAATCTATTTCTATCTTTAAATTTAAAGTGTGCTTGTAAACAAACCAATTCCGGTCAATATGCGCTAAATCATTCAAAAACAAAGCTGTTCTGAGTATAAGGTAGAATGTAACCGATTATATAAAACAAAACTGATTAAGGTTATCAGAGACCGAGTTATTGTTGACCCGGTACAATAACTTACTAAATATTTTGATTTCCCTATTAAAACGTATTTTTAAGTGTTGCTATAAAAATCTTGTTAATCGTTGATCTTGCTGTCAACTAAGCGCTACGTTATCTTATAAATTAAGCATAATTTTCATCCCATATTTACAATCATTTTAACTTCAACCATTCAGAAGTGAACAATTATTCCGTACTTCATAATGAAATCGATCGTATGGTGTATAATACTATTACTGGGGGTGTTGGTTTGTGCCGTACATGCAAATTCAGCAGAAACTCCAATTGTGCAAACTTTAAATGGACCAATAAAAGGAAAATATTATGACACAGTGTTCGGTAAACAAATCCTAGCGTTTCATCGGATTCCTTATATCAAACCACCTATCGGATTATTGAGGTTTAAGGTAACTTTGTGTAACAGTAAATTGCAATTATAATATTAATTTAAAAGGTTTAATTTTAGGATCCCCAACCTGTGGATAATTGGACCGAGGTGCTTGATTGCAGTTTACCACCATTACCATCACTCAACAAAAATATTATGTTATCCAAAATCGAATCGAGTTTGATCGAAGGTGACGAGACAGCGATCCATATGAATGTGTACACAAAAAGTTTCTCGTCAGATAAATTACGACCAGTAATGGTGTTCATTCATGGCGGTGGGTTTATAGCCGATTCGGCGAGTACTCGTTTATATTCGCCGGACTATTTACTCGAGAAGGATATAGTTTTGTTCACGTTCAATTATCGATTGGGTGTTTTGGGATTTTTAAGTTTTGACGATCCAAAACTAGGAGTACCGGGTAACGCAGGCCTCAAAGATCAAACGATGGCATTACGATGGATCAAAAATAATTGTGACCGGTTTGGTGGTGATCCAAATAGTATTACATTGTTTGGTGAGAGTGCTGGTGGCGCATCAGTTCATTATCATACGTTGAGCGAAATGTCGCGTGGATTATTCAGTAGTGCCATTTTGATGTCCGGTACCGCTTTAGCACAATGGGCTTTGGTCAAAAATGAAAATTATGGTGTGAAGTTGGCCAAATTATTGGGTTGGAATGATGATGAGCCATTGGAAAAAGCCTTAGAAATATTACAAAGCGTTACAGGTATCGAATTATTAAATGCAAAAGATCAACTTCGTTCTCCGGAATTTTCATTGAATAATCCTGAACCGTTTCTCCCAGTTATTGAACCGTATGTTAGTGAGCAAACCTTTATTTCTAAGCCAATTAGGGAGATGATGATAAATCCATGGAGTAAAAATATTTCATTTATAATATCAGCAACGTCTGCGGAAGGCCTTATAGCGGGATTCATGGGGAATTTAAACCGCAGTGAGATGTACGATACATTTGGTGATTTTCAATCTTTTGTACCCAATGATTTGGCTATAAATAACACAGCACGTAAATTGGAATATGGTCTACGCATAAAAGAACAATACTACGGTTTGGAGCAACCATCAATCAATAATCGTGAACGTTTCATTACCTTAATGTCAGATTTGTACTTTATACGTTCTATTTACGAAGTACTAAAATCACGTGCATCCAATCCATCGGTACCTACTTATTTGCTTCGATTCGCTTACGAGTCCAGACGTTTTAACCATTTTAAAATTGCCATCTTGAATTTAGCCGATGAATCAGGTGCCAGCCACGCTGATGATCTAAGTTATTTATTTAAAAATGATTTATATGAAGCAACTGGTGGATTGCCAATAGATAGCAATGAATATAAAACAGTGCGGAGAATGGTTGATTTGTTCACGAATTTTGCAGCCACTTCAAATCCAAATGGTGGTGAAATTGAGGGCGCGGCTTGGGAACCTCTTAAAACACAAAATTTACCGT
The DNA here is from genome assembly GCA_947310385.1 of Nephrotoma appendiculata. NCBI lineage: Eukaryota > Metazoa > Arthropoda > Insecta > Diptera > Tipulidae > Nephrotoma > Nephrotoma appendiculata. The sequence continues at coordinate 126,701,717 of OX371225.1, read as the reverse complement.
ATAATTGTTTAAATATTGCAGATAATTTGGAATTGAATGATTGGCCAGAAAGTGACCGAATGAAATTTTGGGATAAATTGTACGCAGATGATTTGATGTAATTTGCGAACCGTTGCGTTTTGTAAAATTATTTCCTTAATGTTAAATGTTTTAATAAATTGATAAGAATACAACCATAGATGATTTAACAAATCTTAATTTGAGCTTCTTTACACTTGTAATCTGTTTGATATAACATTACAATTTTAAAGCGATAACAAGTAACTAGAGAATTTGTAAAATAATTGAATTATTGTCTCAAATCTATATTGTAATGAGTTCAGTATTTAACTGCCAATATTAAATAGTAGAATTCCGAGTTCTGCACAACATCTTCCCTTACATACTTGTAATGTAGCAATTATAAATGATATAATAAACTGACAGTTTTAGTTTAATTTACCGATATTTTCGAAATGGCAAATTAATTCATTTTTTAATTATTTTGGAACCACTAGTAGACGACCGGTTCAAATTGGGCATGAAAATTGATTTGTCATGATTTATCGCGTTGCATCTTTAAAGATGATATCGTGCTCTGTAGCGATAATTAAGTACTGCTTTGGAACTAAACAGCAGCAAATCAAAATCTCTAGCAACGTCAAGAACCATCAATGCGGTGAATCTCAGAACAAGCAGCTATTGTGGAAGCGCTAAATTTCGGAAGCAAAGGTTGGACCTTCGATCCATTTATGGTACAAATAATTGAAAAGTGTTCCATCAAACAATCATTCGGTGAGAAGGACCGAAAATACATTAGCGCGGGCAAGATGGAGAAAAAAATCATTGTTCAAACTCCGCCGTTTAGGTTACAAATTAATTTTAATATAACGGGTGATTTTTTAAGAGCTTGAGAACTTTTTTTTAAAAAAAAACGCATAAAATTTGCAAAATCTCATCGGTTCTTTATTTGAAACGTTAGATTGGTCCATGACATTTACTTTTTGAAGATAATTTCATTTAAATGTTGACCGCGGCTGCGTCTTAGGTGGTCCATTCGGAAAGTCCAATTTTGGGCAACTTTTTCGAGCATTTCGGCCGGAATAGCCCGAATTTCTTCGGAAATGTTGTCTTCCAAAACTGGAATAGTTGCTGGCTTATTTCTGTAGACTTTAGACTTGACGTAGCCCCACAAAAAATAGTCTAAAGGCGTCAAATCGCATGATCTTGGTGGCCAACTTACCGGGCCATTTCTTGAGATGAATTGTTCTCCGAAGTTTTCCCTCAAAATGGCCATAAATCGCGAGCTGTGTGGCATGTAGCGCCATCTTGTTGAAACCACATGTCAACTAAGTTCAGTTCTTCCATTTTTGGCAACAAAAAGTTTGTTAGAATCGAACGATAGCGATCGCCATTCACCGTAACGTTGCGTCCAACAGCATCTTTGAAAAAATACGGTCCAATGATTCCACCAGCGTACAAACCACACCAAACAGTGCATTTTTCGGGATGCATGGGCAGTTCTTGAACGGCTTCTGGTTGCTCTTCACTCCAAATGCGGCAATTTTGCTTATTTACGTAGCCATTCAACCAGAAATGAGCCTCATCGCTGAACAAAATTTGTCGATAAAAAAGCGGATTTTCTGCCAACTTTTCTAGGGCCCATTCACTGAAAATTCGACGTTGTGGCAGATCGTTCGGCTTCAGTTCTTGCAGGAGCTGTATTTTATACGGTTTTACACCAAGATCTTTGCGTAAAATCTTCCATGTCGTCGAATAACACAAACCCAATTGCTGCGAACGGCGACGAATCGACATTTCACGGTCTTCAGCAACACTCTCAGAAACAGACGCAATATTCTCTTCTGTACGCACTGTACGCATTCGTGTGGTTGGTTTAATGTCCAATAAAGTAAACTGAGTGCGAAACTTGGTCACAATCGCATTAATTGTTTGCTCACTTGGTCGATTATGTAGACCATAAATCGGACGTAAATCGCGAAACACTTTTCGAACCGAACACTGATTTTTGTAATATAATTCAATTATTTGCAAGCGTTGCTCGTTAGTAAGTCTATTCATTATGAAATGTCAAAGCATACTGAGCATCTTTCTTTTTGACACCTTGTCTGAAATCCCGCGTGATCTGTCAAATACTAATGCATGAAAATCCTAACCACAAAAAAATCACCCTTTACAAATCTATCCTCATCAAAATCAGTATATCAAATTTATTGTAATGCAGATTAATTATCGCTCATATCTCAGAATCTAATCAACACCAAAAGCCCCTCTCGACATAAAACAATTTTCATTATAAAAATTTTTTTCCTATGTTGCACCGTTTCAAAGACAAAAGTCTGGCATTTATTAAAAAACCTGAACCGACCAGAAATTTTATTTCTAAAGGAATTGGACTCCGAGGCCTAGGGGCCTCGTTACAAATTGAAACTTATTTCGCGGGGGTGATTTAAGGAAAAGGGTTTCATGAAACTAGTGACTTGATCGAATCCGCCTGCTACTTTCTCCGGGTCAAGGGGACACTGGTTATAAGTTCCCACATCATTCATTCGATCGGATTCAGCCGCTCAACCGTCTTGAAATTTTTACCATGTATAATTTGCATGCCCAGAACCAACCATCCGATATTTTTGAAAGTGTTAGACTCCGAGTAGAGGAATCTTGATCCAAATTTTTTCTAAAAAATAAATTTTTTATTAATTTTTTAATGAAAATGAGTTTTAGGTTTTTCAAACTTTGCGTAAGAATTGTAAGCAAAACTGGGCAGGTTTTCAAAATATTTATAAGGTGTCATCGCTGATGTTTCCACACATTTTTTTTATAAAAATGTCAATATTTTACTTTTTTAAATTAATCACAGAATTTGCTTCACACTTGTCTCCGTTTAGTGATACTCAATGGAAGACGCACAGCACATTCAACTCTCAAGCTACCATTGAACTCGAATCAAACAGATAATTTTTTTTGTAACATTGCTAGAATTCAGGAATTGCCCCTGTATTAAAACATGCAAAATAATTTTTTGTGATGATTGTATCATGGCACCACATGATAAAGCGCTTCGAACGCTTTACCAATGGAGTTAGATTTCCTACAATTATGGATAGGGAGTGTAGATAGAGTCGCCGGCCACCTTGTTGTTCTTCGGCTTCTGGGTAGCCTTTTTTACGTTACACTGCAATGGTAATGGATGTCGATTGACATAATTTGGTTCAAATCCAAAGAAGTTCACTCTTACTCAAAACCACCCTACTAGCAAAAATTTTCAGCCTTTTCTTTAAATTTTTGTTTCTTAGCTCATTTAAAAATACATTATTGCGAATGTGCCCTGTCAAATCCGGTTTGTTTCACTGGTTTGTAAATACTACCATAAATTTGACGGTTTACATCAACAATTCCTAAAAATGGAATATTCCTAAAAATACTGAATCAATCAAACACGTTGATTCTGAATAAAAACGTGCAGCACTATTCTCCAGCCCAAGAACATTCCGTATGTCAATAGTGGATCAACTGATTTGGTCTAAATGTCGGACTTGACGAGGTGGAGAATTACCACTCATTTTTGAAAATGCGAATAATAATAATTTGTAATCCGTACGCAAAATTGTCGACCATCCTATGTAACGTCGGAAATCGAGTACCGATCTACACATAGCACCCAGCTCTCTATCATATGGCTGTAACGTTGTTTTGTTGTAGACAGAGTTTTCGAAACAAACCAAACGGGTTTGGCGTACCATATTTCGTTATTTGATTAATTACAGCTCCAAAGGCCACACATCTGATGTGTCAACTACTAATTGAAGTTCACCATTTCTTGCTGGATGTGCTCGGCTAGTAGCATTATCTAATTTATTTTTACAAAGTTTGGTCACGTATTACGTTTCCATTCACTATTGTGATTTTCCATTGCATATTGGATAAATTTACGATGGAAATGAATCATCACCAGAAATCTTGAGCTACTTTTGGTTGATTGGAATTTCGGATTGTCGCAACATTTCTAGCAAAGGTATACGATTCCCTTTGCTGTGATGAACTAGCTCAAACATTTTAAGTCTATTTTACCGAAATTATATTTTGCGCCGTTTAAATACGTGGTTATGTGGTTTGTGCTCCTCTAAAGATGTTGACGCTGTGGCGGTTGACCAATGCAATCAAAATCAATTTTATAATAATAAAATTTGAAAATCAACTACTAATTGATTAGTAGTTGATTAGTTTCAACCCTAAATTATGTCCTTGATTTTCGTGTAGATTGTGTAGAATTGTAGAATTATGCAATACGGAATATAGCGTCATGAATTTCTTTTGCCTCAACCAGTCAGACTTAAGAGCTTAAGTTACACGCCGATTGCACCACTTCGGTTAGTGCTACAATCACCAAAACTTTATAGGCTTCTTGTCACAAATAAACAACTGACTTCTAAAATTTTGGTGGTCGTACCGCTCTTCTAATTGGTCCAAAACGGAGCACAACTTAAGCTCTTAAGTTTGACTGGTTGAGGTTTTTGTTCTAACCCAGTATGCAATTTTTCCACTGTGTGGAAAAAACTGCTCAAATTTCGTACTAAATTCCGTACTACAAAATATCAAAGACACAAAAATATTGATTTTGGGCAAAAAGAAACTTCTTTCACTTTCATTCCCGAATTTTTTATTTTTATTGTTTTGTTTATTGTTTTGTATCTTCAGTTTAATATAGCACTTGAGAGGATAACACGACATACTTGTGCTTACCGCGATTTTTATTTTTTGTTATGTTACCTTGGGTTTTTGTGTATTTAAATTAGTTAATAATCTTTAAATTACTTATATTTACTTCATACTTTGTATATAATAATTATATTACATATTGTATTACGACTAATAAATTTGGATGTAAAAAGAGGTAATAAAATAATTTTGAAATGGCGTCGTCATGAAATGATGAAAATTTCCGATTTGATCGATTTTGATTTTTCAAGGTTGGGCTTGTTGGGATGTAAAATTGGATGCACTTAAAAGTACACCATAGCAACTGAGTTAAAAACACATCATTATCGTTCTGGTACAGTAGCTTTACGTGAAATGACATGAAATTCGTCGTGAAGTGAAGCATATTTAGTTGGTTTAATTGAAGATACAAATTTATACGCGATTCATGCCAAACGTGTTACAATTATGCTAAACGGTATTCAATTAAGACAAAATGGTCTGAAATCAGTATGGAAAAGACTGAAAAAAACGCCAATTTCCATTTAAAATCCACCTACTTTCCCATTTGTTTTTTTCTCTTTTTTGTCGGGGTTCACACCCACACTGGAATTTTTGTGACACTTTTCTTTGGCGGGTGCGGGTAGTACGAATTTCCGTGTACTCAACATGGTTTTTTCCATAGAAAGAGTGTGTTCTTAGAACGCGAATGTAAATGGAATTCCGTCGGCTATGCATATTGGGATTCAATTTTAAAAATATAAATTACATAACATGTTTATTATTGTTTCTTACGTTACCTATTACGGTCGCAACAGCGGAACGATTTTTTTCTAAATTGAAAATAATAAAAAACTATTTGCGTAACTCCAACGGTGCAGAGCGTTTAAGTGATTTAGCCATTCTTTCTATTGAAGCAAAAGCGGCGGGCGAAGTGAAAACAAAAACTTTAATTAGGGATTTTGTCAATATGAAGTCAAGAGCAAAAAATCTAACATTTTAGTACATATTTACATTTGTATTTTTATTATTATTTTTTTTTATTATTCTTAAAAAATGAATATATTAAATAAAAAGGCTATATTTTCGATGAGCAACATTTTTTAATACTCTGAAGAGAAAGATATGCAACGTGGACGGAGGATAGTCTAGGGGCATACTCTAAGTTTTTAAGTTTTAGGGGGGGGGGGGGCAAACATTTGTAGTTACGCCACTGACGGACAACATTCCTAAATATCCACAAGTAACATCAACATTCATATGCAGTAAAATACATCCAGCAGCAGATTAATACAACATTCGTAACCTGGCAGAAACAGTAACCAGCTTTCAACAAGTTTCCAGTATTGAAATTTCCGTTCGAGTGCAATACGCCGCTCAAATGATCAACGAAGGAACAGCTGATCCAATCCAAAGCAGAATCATAGTTTAATCGGTAAGCGAACTTTATCCATTTATTTTTTATTTTTGTTTTCCATTGTTTTGGGAATTAATAAAGTTTAAAAAAAATCAATACGTTATTATACGTATTACATATTTTCGCTTTCTGCACGATAATCTGGGTAATTTATTTCCACAAGCGCGAAAATTTTTTCTTTCATAGTTTGTATCATTATTACTTGTTTCATTTTTATTGTTTTTCTTTTTCTGCATCGGTTAACCCACAATGTCTAATCATGAGGACGAATAAGAGGGTGGGGCCCCTTGTAGTGAAACGACACGAATTTATAACGTGTCACTAAAATACATACCTTTCAAGCGGGATGATCCTGAAATTTGGTTCACCCAATTGGAAGCGCAATTTCAAATTGGTGGTGTAAAATCAGATGCTACCAAATACGGACATCTAATTGCGGCAATTGATTAACAAACCGTTAAATGCGTTCGAGATCAAATTCTCAATCCTCAGCAAATTAATAAATATGAATCTCTTAAAACGGTCATAATCGAGAGATTATGTGAATCAGCTAAAAATAAATTAGATCGTCTTCTTTCTGGACTTCAGTTAGGAGACAAAAAACCGTCCCAACTGTTGCGTGAGATGGGAACATTGTCCACGGATCAGGTGACGGAACCAGTGTTAAGGAATCTTTGGATGCAGCGGCTGCAAACTCATGCTCAGGAGATTTTGGCGTGCATGAGTGAGTCTAGTCTAAATCGATTGTCAAAGGTGGCGGAGAGAATTGTGGATGTGCAGAGACCAGCAACGATTTGTGGTGTACACGCGATCTACAAGAAGATAATCTATCTTACCAGGTCAACGCATTAACCAAAATGGTTGAAGAATTATTCAACATGATTAATTCCTCAAAGCCTGAATCAATGCGCACAATCATCAATCTGACAGATCTCGGTCGCAAAATTCTGGACAAATTTGCAATTGTTCACTGTCCAAAGAGCAGGTAACTAAGCATCCGATGTGTTATTACCATTTCAAATATAGATCCAATGCAAGAAAGGGTGCAACACCATGTAACTTCGATGATCGTAAATCGGAAAATCACTAGGCACTGCGCTTCATTCGACGGGCGACGCAGTAGCCAAAAAAGCTAAATAGTCGTTTCACCATTTTAGATACATAGTAGTTTTCAGTAGTTCCACTTACAAATTTACTGTTAGCTAAACCAATGAAATTCAAATTATTCGCAGCAAATTCGTCGTCAATCGATACATACGGTTATAAAAATTTAATACTTAAACTCGGTCTACGTAGGTCGTTTAATTGGAGATTTATCATTGTAAAAATGGATAGATGCATTTTAATATCAGATTTCTTAGCACATTACGGGTTAATGGTTGATGTCAGACGAAAAAAATTAATTGATACTAATTAATCCCGAAACATCGGGAAATCTTATAAAAATCCAATCTTATGGTATTACGACTATAAAAGCAAACACCTATCCAGCGGAAATCTTAAAATTACTGCAAGAGTTCGTTTCGGTAACACAAGAATCTCAACATTTAAATAACATAAAACATAACGTGACTCATCATATCGAGACAACAGGTCAACCTTGCTATGCAAAAGCTCGACGATTGAGCTCTGAAAAAATGGCAATTGCAAAAATAGATATTGAGACGTGGCTTTCTCAAGGGGTCTGCAGACCTTCTAAAAGCAATTGGGCTAGTCCTCTCCATTTGACACCCAAAAAAGGTGGTAGTTGGCGATTGTGTGGTGATTACCGATCATTGAATGCATTAACGAAGCCAGACTGCTATCCGATATCTTTCGTAACAGATTTCACGAACCAAATACAGTCTTGTACGAAATTTTCAAAAATTGTTTTAGTAAGGGCATACCACCAAGTACCAATTGAACCTGTGGATATAGAAAAAAGAAAAAAGGCAATAATTCCTTTCGGAATGTTTGAGTTTCCGCGGATGACGTTCGGCCTACGAAACGCAGCTCAGACATTCCAAAGGATGGTACATGCTTTGTTCAGGGACTTACCATTCGTATTCACATACATTGACGATATACTCATTGCGTCGACAGATATGAATGAACACTGCAAACATGTTCGAATTGTATTGCAAAGATTGGATGAGGCAGGTTTAGTTATTAACCTAATTAATAAGATAGATGAAATATAGTTAGATGAACTAACATTTTTAAGTTTTCAAATGGTACCGAAAATGGTATACGCCCAGATCAATAAAGAGTCGAAACAATATTTAATTATCCGCGACCTAAAACGGCAGACGAATTGCTCAGATTCCTTGAAATGATTAATTATTACAGGATTTTCATACCAGGAGCAGGAGGCAGTCAGGTGCGTATATACTATTACTTTAAGCAATCTAAGAAAGTAAAAGAAGGATAAATCAGTAATCAATTGGACTGACGAGTCAATTAAGAGTTTCGAAATCTGCAAGTCAAAATTACCAAATTGTACGCAACTACCGTTTAAAATTCCGGATGCTAAATTTGCAATTTTTGTCGATGCATCCGAGATAGCCATGTTAACAGTTTTGCAACAGTTTACAAAAGGATGGCAACCATTATTTTTTTTTCGCGAAAATTGCATGACGCCGAAATAGGATATAGCACATGCGATCGTGAGCTACTAGCGGCTTATTCTGCAATCATTATCAAGCACTTTAAAAATTTTGTGGAAGGAAGAGAGTTTGTATTATTTACGGACCACAAACCTTTGACCTTCTCATTTCATCAAAAATTAGACAAAGCTTCACCGAGATAACGTGTGAAACTTCAAAAGGCAAACAACGACCGTTTGTCCCAAAAGCATTTCGTAGGCAAATTTTCGAAGCCTATCATAACATTTCACATCCTAGCATTCGAACGTCGGTGAAACAGATTTCAGACAAATTCATTTGGCCATCTATGAACCAGAGAAATACTCAATTGGACAAAAAGTTGTATTAGATGCCAGAAATGTAAAGTAACGTAACACGTGCATAGTCAAGTCGGTTCATACGGAACAACCAGCAATCGGTTTGAAGAATTGTTGTTGACGCATTAGTAAAAAACTGGATCAGTAGATTTGGTGTGCCTTTAAGTATAGTGACCGATAGAGGTGCTCAATTTGATTCAGAATCACGTGTTATCAATGATTCTGCACTCTTCAATAAAATTACCCGTGTTCTATCTATCCACCACAAACAAACCACAGCGTATAATCCGGCTTTTTATACGGTATTATCGAACGTTGCCATCGTACACTAAGAAAAAAACGTAGGTATAAATAAGAATTAACAGTATGCAATTATTCCACTGTGTGGAAAAAACTGCTCAAATGTCGTACAAAATTCCGTACTACAAAATATCAAAGACACAAAAATATAGATTTTGGAGAAAAATAATTGTTTTTCTCTTTCTATTTCGCGGTAATATTATTTTCGTTTTATAAGTTTCGATTGTATCTTTTATTTTCAGTTTCTTCTGACAAGTCGACGTGCACGGTTGCACTACATAATTAGCTTTTTTACTTTAAAGTGTTGTGTTTCATTATAATGTTTTTCGATTTGTTAAAGTAAATAATTTTAAATTTAAATATATAATAATAATTATTAACTTATTTAGTGATCGCGATGTGCAAATTTGGACTAAAAAGGTAATAGAGATCTGTCTCACAATGGCGTCGTCGCGAAATACATTTACGTAGTAAATTTTCAATGATTTTTTTTCAAGATCTCAATATGCTGGCGGATGCAATACAACGTGGCGGATGCAATACAACGTGGCGGATGTAATACAAAACTCAATTTATGAAATTTAAATATGTAAATAAATGTTCTGTTTTTTTGTACACAAATAAAAAATAATGTGAATAAAAAATTAATATTTATTTTATTAGAAATGGAAAATTTTGTTTTATTTCAAGTAAGAATTAATTATTCCAATTGGAAAATATATATACAAACACGTGCTTTTTGTTTCTGTGGTTTTTCTCTCTTTTTAGTTGGGATTCACACCGACACCGAAATGTTTGTGACACTTCTTTGGCGGGGAGTACTAATTTCTGCGTGATACACATGGTTCTTTCCATAGAAGCAGTGTGGTTTTAGAACGCGAATGTAAATGGAATTCCGTCGGCATTGCATATTGGGTATGTACTTGTTTTTTTATTTTATTTTGTTACTGCTGTACTCTTTGTGTATTGTATTGATCACTATGAAGCTCTGATAGTAGTAGTTTTGCATTCATAAACGGAACGAAATTTTATGATTAGAATTGAACATGAGAAATTGAAAGCGAAACAATTGCAAGAATATAATTCAAATTTCGTTTAGAAGTAAAATATATTTTAAACAATGGCGTTTGGCCGTTATATATATTTTTGATATTTTAAATCTCCATATGAAATTTTAAATGTGTTTTCAATTTTGTCAGTAGTAGTATGAATAGTAATATGATCTAACTCTGATAATGTAGCGGTTATATGGGAGCTATATTTGTCGTAGCTGTGGAATAAAAACAGCAATATCAAAATGTTCTTGATTATGATTAAAATAAGTTAGTATATTATGAGTTATTTTCTATCTAAATTAGTTGTTAATCCCTCTATGCTTGAATTTAAAACAAGGCAAGTTTGAATGGGATGCAATGAAATTGAATCAGCTTGACCTTTACAAATAGAGCGATGTTCCTGGGTTTCATTTATGATAGAAAGTTAAACTAGAGACCTGTTAGTTATTAATAAGCTGGACTAGTAATAATAAATAATACACATTTGTTCAAAGCATATCTCTAATACTACCGACTACTCCTCAAAACATGTTTTGATGAGAGATTTGGAACTCATATTTGGCCGAATTACAATAGAGAATTACGCTAGAATAGACAACAAAAATTCACGGTAGCATATTCTTATTTCAAATCGTATTATCATAAACTCTCTCGATGAATTTAGACAATATGATTAAAATACAATAGACAATATGATTAAAATACGCCCCGGTGGCAAAGTGGTCAGCATGCTTGCTCCAGCTGGTTTAGGATCAATGAATTAATCACTCATTATCCGAAATGAAAGTATGATTATGAAACCTCATTTGAGGCGGCCAAATCCCTTGATGGGATGTATAGTGCCAGAGAGAGAGAGAGATTAAAATATGAAAATTAAATTAGGGCCCGGTTATTTAAATTTGACATAACAACCAATTTAACTTCAGAAGGTTTTATAATAAGATAATTATTCAAAAGCCAACTGTGTTGACAGAATATGCTTGCTACAGAGATTGCCAAAGATCGCTTTGCTCATTATTGTATTTCTCAGTAAGTTTTTTAAAGTACAACGAGTTACCTTCATTTGTGATGAGATAAGAGTAACTGCACTTACCACATTTTCCACTTTGTCATGTGGCTTTTTAAATATTTTCTTTAAAAATAATTCAAGAAACATTGTATCAACTATAATAGATTTGTATTAAAGCAACACTCATTGTGAACTTCAAATCTAATTTAAAACGAGGGAAAGCGCATGGTTAAAAGTCCCTAAAATTTAAATATTTTGACAAACCTGGATTTACTTTATTTTATTTACTCTATATGTGCTGTGTTTGTTTAATTAAACACAGCAACCAATTCAATGTAGCGGAAACGGGTTGACCGATCCACCAAGTAGGCCCTCCTAGAAATTCAGCTTAAAAAAGTGCACATCGGATCAAAATGTAAGTATTAGCAACTTACAGCCAGTACGACTGGTCATACACACTGATTTTTGAGAAAAATTTACGAGGCATTCGGCCGGTGTTAGATAGGAAACTACCAACGAAGAACGCCAAATAGTAATTAATATGAAACATACTGGAAAATCTATGTGAAAAACTGGGAAATTAGTCGACAGAAATCATTCTATATAGGCCCAAATGCCAATTTCACTGGTTAGATTGGTAGCTGCTTCAATAACCAGTCATTATAATGCAATGAGTTTTCAACAAAAAAGAATTTTTACCCCAGGTGGTACACCAACTGCTCAGTTGGCTAATCCACCCTCTAACGAGGCCGGCTCAAAGGATTCTGGGGTGAGCCAACCATTGCTATTCCCATTCGATCGAAGTTCAAAATTAGCTAGGTCACCACCTAGACAAATAGAGTTCGCAACTCAGCAGGAAATCGAAAATGCTGAACTACGCAGAAGACTGAGTGAAATAGAAAAAGTCGCATCGCAACTTAGCAATGAAATCGCTAAGTTAAAGAAAGAAAACGAGGAGCTAAAGAAGCCCAATCTGATAGAGGTTGTGGAAACTCCTCTTACTTGTTATAACGAAACCAGTACACTTACCCGTACTGACGCTGAGTTCCATACAGATGAGGAGGAACTTGCAAGAGAAACTGATTGGATATACAAACAAAAGAAAAGACCAATGAAAAAACGAAGAACAGAATTCTCGCCAGTAGTTGAGAAGCTCTCGCAAGCAAAAGTTAATGAAACTGTCAAACCAGTGCCTGTACCCTAACATCATCAGCGACAAGAACAACGCAAGGTTGCAATGAAGACCAAAGCACCACCGCCAATTAATGTGATAGGCATTACTGAGTTTGCGAATATCCAAGCTCTAATGAAATCAGTGTCCACAAACAACTGTAGAGTAGTTGTACTAAACACTAATGTTTGGAAGATAAACACAAGAGATCCCGATGCATACAGAGCTTTAGCCACAAAGCTCACTGAAGAAGGTAAAGAGTGGTATACATATGAAGACAAAAATAACCGAAACATCAAGGTTATGGCCAGAGGTCTACATCCCACCTGCAAGAAGGAGGATATAATAGAAGATCTCAAAATGAAAGAACTGCAAATTGAAGACGCAGTAAATATCCTTAAACGAGAGAAAGTTGAAAATAGTCAAGGAACCAAGATCGTTAAAAGAGGGCTCCCGCTATTCATGCTCACATTCAACAAAAGCGAAAAAATTGAAAATATATTTAATATCAAAGCAATACTTAATATGAGGGTTAAAATAGAACCACTGAAAAAGAACACGAGATTAATACCTCAATGCAAGAAATGCCAAGGTTATAACCACACCCAAAAATATTGCGGGAGAGATGTTAGGTGCGTAAAATGTGCCGGCAGACACAACGCGAAAGACTGTTCTCTTTGTCGATCCGAACCTGCAAGGTGTATAAACTGTAAAGGACAACACCCAGCCAACTATAGAGGATGCGAAGTAGCGGTACAACTGCAAAGGTTAAGAAATAAAACACGCCAATCGACTCAAAACAGTAATGTTAGAAGAGAAAGGATTCCAACTACAACTAGAGCGCCGACGCAAGCAGAGCCAATAGGGCCAGAGAGGAGATCCTACTCTCAGATAACGCAACAGAATACTATTGAAGAAAATCCACTAGAAAGGATATTTCGAAGTATAGAAACGATAAATGCACGGCTAGCAAAACAAGAACGTGGTCTAGAAGCTATATATAAGCGGCTGGATAGACAAGAAGCTACGAATGAGCTTACATCAATGCTATACTAATCAAATGAATAGATCACTTAGAATTGTTATTTGGAACGCGAATGGATTACCACAGCATGTTCCAGAACTAGAAACTTTTCTAAACTTAGAAAAAATAGATATATGTCTTGTCTCGGAAACTCATCTAACAGAAACTTCATTTATTAAAATACGTGACTATCAATGCTATCATGCTATTCATCCAGGAGGAAACGCTAGAGGCGGGTCTACCGTAATTGTTAAAAATAATATTAGACATTATGAAGTGCCCGGCATTGAGGAAGAAATTATGCAGGTTAAAACCATAATAGTTCAATCACTAAATAATAGGGAACTCAGTATCTCCTCTATTTACTGTCCCCCACGCCATCAATTAAAAAAAGAAGACTATAGTCGACTTTTTAAATCACTAGGATCAAATTTTATCATAGGCGGTGATTTTAATGCAAAGAATACCTATTGGGGATCTAGACTTACAACCTCTAAAGGGAAAGAGTTTTTTTATGCAGCTCGCGAGAACAACTGTGAATTCTTCTCTGGCGATAAACCAACATATTGGCCTGCTGACATACATAAAATTCCAGATCTTCTTGACTTCTTTGTAACAAAAGGAGTTTTAGAGGACTACACATGCATTGAAAATAGTGAAGAACTATCATCTGACCACTCACCTGTGATCATGACGCTGAGTACAATGATAATAAAAAAAGATAATTCACCCAAGTTAACAAACAATAAAACCAATTGGGATCTATTCAAGAAATTAGTAGAAGATCGAACAAATCTCGGCGAACCAATTAGAACGAAGGTGCAGCTGGAAGATGAACTAGAAATATTTAATAACAATATCCAGCAAGCGGCTTGGGAAAGTACACCGATTTCTCATACCAACGCTATAATGAAACATAACTATCCTCTTGAAGTCAGAGAGCTACTCAAAGAGAAACGGAAAGCTCGCAAAATCTGGCAGCACTCTCGTGCACCGCAACACAAAACTATTTTAAATTTTTTGTGCAACAAATTAAAACAACTAATAAAGGAAATAAAGAACGAAAGCATAACTAAGCGACTACGAGGTCTTTCTGAATTAAAGGATGACGATTACTCGCTTTGGAAAGCAACGAAGGGACTAAAAAGATCCAAAATGCATGTGCCGCCTATCAAATGCGATGACGGATCATGGGCTAAAAGTGACAAGCAGAAAGTTTCTTTATTTGCTGCTTATTTAGAAGAGACTTTTCAACCGTTGCCGAGACAAACAGCAAATGAAAATACAACAGTCGTAAACAAAGCAGATGATCTTGACATAAGGCATGTGACTTTATTGGAGCTTAAAACTGAAATCAATAGTAATTTAAGTATCAGAAAAGCTCCAGGTTATGATTTAATAACTGGGCAAATTATGAAAGCCATTCCCGAGAAAGGTTTGCGTAAATTAAATCAAATAATTAATGCAGCTTTCAGACTGAAATATGTTCCACGACAATGGAAGGTGGCCGAAGTAATAATGATTCCTAAACCAGGTAAACCAGGAAACGATAAAAAATCATATAGACCGATATCACTACTTCCCGACATATCAAAAATATTTGAAAAACTGTTGCTGAAAAGACTCAAACCTATAATAGAGGAGAGATGCCTAATTCCACCACACCAATTTGGGTTTAGAGAAAATCACTCTACAGTTGAACAAGTTCACAGAATAACGGATGTCATTGAGGATGCACTCGAGAATAAGAAAATATGCTCCAGTATTTTCTTAGATGTAGCTCAAGCTTTCGACAAAGTTTGGCACCAAGGGCTTGAATTTAAACTGCATCGAGACCTGCCTAAGCAATTTTATCAAATTCTGAAATCGTACATAGCTGATCGACACTTTAGAGTCAAATTTGAAAATGAGTACTCTGAAATAAAAAGAATATCAGCAGGTATACCACAAGGTAGCGTACTTGGACCTATTCTGTTTATTCTTTATACGAGAGACTTACCGAATATTGAAGGTACCACAGTAGCAACATTTGCAGACGATACAGCTATTCTAGCCGTTGGAAAAGATATTTCGGAAGCAACAAGCAAACTTCAAAGTGCAGTTAACACGGTGAGCAACTGGACTAAAAAATGGCGTATCTCATTAAATGAAGCCAAATCAGTACACGTCAACTTTACAAATCAAAATGTAAACTGTATTCCCGTGGTTCTAAACTCAAACCAGAGTCCATATGCAAATACAGCTAAATACCTTGGCATGACCCTCGATGCTAAGGTAAGATGGAAAGAACACATCAAGAAGAAAAAAGAAGAGTTAAACATCAAATATAGAAAGATGTACTGGCTCATGGGTAGAAATTCCGAGCTCTCAATACACAACAAATTGCTTCTATACAGGCAAATGCTAAAACCAGTATGGACCTATGGTATCCAACTTTGGGGTTGTGCCAAGAAAACCAATGTACAAATGATACAATGCTTCCAAAATAAAGTGATACGAGGGATTGTGAACGCCCCATGGTACATTAGGAATGACAACATCCATAGAGACTTGAAGATGGAATACGTCACCGATGAAATAAAGAACCATGCAAGGAAACACGAACAGCGCTTATCTCTACACGAAAATGCAGATATCCGTCGTATGTTGGACACCACTAGCGGAGTGAGGAGACTCCAAAGGCAGAAACCGCTTGAGCTGGGCAGTTTGTTTTAGAAGAAATTATTATAAAATGAGTAACCAATAGGTTACTCATCTTAATCCGAGAACTTAATTTAAGAAAGATAAATTACTAGATGATCTCTGAATCAGTTGTAATATTGTATAAATAAAAAAAAAAAAAAAAAAAAAAAAAAATAAAAAAAAATATAGGCCCAAATAATATCCAGATTCAACATCACACAATCGGCTGAGCACGGGCAGCGAGCTGGGCATAAAGCAACATTTTCCAAACGGGGCGAGCGAAAGATTTTGAATTTGGCGAGAGAAAATCCAAAAATAAGCAATCTTAAACTAGCTTCAGAAATGAAGAAGGTACTTAATAAAGCTACCCACCCCCAAAATATTAGAAGGGTTTTGTGGAAACATGGATATCTTGCCATTCATTTCGAATTCCAAAAAAAAAAGAATTGAATTTGCAGAAAAATAAAAAAAGACTTCAACTTCTTGAAGACGTTTGTTTTAACGGATGAAAGTAAATTCAACATTTTCAGAGCCGATGGAAAAGGTGAAATTTGGAGAAAACCTGCTACAGCGCTTGAGTCCAGAACACGTCATCCCAACTATTAAACATAATGGTCGTTCGGTTATGCTATGGGGTTCAATATCGGCGAGTGGGGAAAACTTGATTTTATAAGTTAAAATTTGGATCGCCGGAAATACATGGTATTCTAAAGGACAATTTGAAACCATCCGTGTAACAATTGGGGCCCGTGCCTTATGGATCTTCCACCAAGACAAGGATCCTAAGCATACGGTACACATTGTGAAAGAATGTATTCTGAATAATGTCCCAAACCAGTTACATTCGCCACCCCAATCGCCTAACCTGAACCCCAATGAACATTTATGGGATCACCTGGAACACCAAATTAGAAAATACAGGATTACCAGCAAAAAAACATTGCAAGAAACAATAATGAAAGAATGGGGTAAAATTTCACCGGGGGTTACCAAGAAGTTAGTAGAATCGTTGATTGAACACATAGAGATATTACTAATCGGATTTTTGCCGCTACGTTTGGTTAATGTCTCTACTAGTCACATGTAGATAAAGGCATAGTTGAACAATTTAATTCTTGTTGTTTTTTCTCTACAAAAATTGCATTTGTATTGTATTTCAACTTTTTATTACATAAACAAATATTATTTTGAAATGTTACGACTGCTATTTCACTTACTCTTATTACATACAAATGTACAGGCTCTGATTGTACTATCAGTATATAACAAAATAAATTCAAGGTTGAATGGAGTTATCATTGGATGAGGTAACCTTAAAATATTTTGATACTTAATGTTTACCTGTTCTACAAAACTCTTTGACATAGGAAAAGTCCAAAATATGTTATTTATTATCCTGGAATCGGTAACAACACCAGAATGCGTTTTGATTGTCCAAATTTATTTCGTTCAAAAACAACAACATTTCGTCCTACTGAACGTGAAATTGGCAAAATTATGGTTCATTTTGAAAAAACTGGTTCAGTCGAAGGTCGTAGACCGTGCTTGTTCATCCAGTTCCTACTCCTGATGCAGTGCCAGCTGTATGTGAAAGTGTTTGTAATCCAAGCCCATCAACCAGGCATTGTTCACAAGAACTAAACATTTCACGAACCACATTACGACTCATTTTGCATGTTGATCTTCACTTGCATCCATACAAAATTCAACTAACTCAAAAATTAAGGCCATTAAACCAATTAAATTGTCGTCATTTTGGATGCTTGAACGAAATGAAGGTTTTTATCCAAAAATTATGTTTAGCGATGAAGCAAATGAGCTTCAGTTTAATGGGTATACGTCAATAAGCAAAATTGTCGAATTTGAGGAGAGGAAAATCCTCATGTTATTCACGAAGCAGTTCATCCTCCAAGAGTAACTGTTTGGTGTGGTTTATGGGCTGGTAGAATCCAGGGCCATTTTTCTTTGAAAATGAACAGGACAATGCCCTTACAGTGGATGGTCAATGAGGAACGTTATCGCAACATGTTAACTGATTGTTTGTGGTCCAATTTGAATAAATTGCGTGTCAACGACCTTTGGTTTCAACAAGACAGGCGACATGTCACGCAAGTGGTGCAACAATCCATTTATTGTTAACAAAATTTGCTGATCGCATTATTTCAAGAAAATGTGAAGTCCTTTGGCTACCACGAAGCCCGTATTTAACACCACTTGATTATTTTTTGTGGGGTTATTTGAAAGATAAGGTGTATGCTAATCATCCAAAAACAATTCAACAACTTAAAAAATAAAAACAGCATTCGAGCTAAAATTGAGGTCATTGACCCGCTTTTATTGGAAAAGGTCATCGAAAAATTTGACGTTTGGATGCAGGGCTGTAAACGAAGCCGTGGTGGGCATATGAACGATATTGTTTTTCATACATAAATGGTATTCATGGTGGTTACCTTGCCTTATCAATATAAAATTGGGCAACTGCATTCTATAAAGAAGTATAACCCACCGTACGTAAGGTGAGGGTTGCACCTTTCTTGATATTTACTTTGAATTTGTACAAGACCTTGTTTTGTCGGTACAGCTGTTTTATACAATATATTGAAAGTATTTCAAAAATCAGGTATTCCAATTTAAATAATGTACCGGCTAAAACTCACAAATTAATTTTATAAATGAATTTACTTTAAATTTTAAAAATAAAATGTTAATTATTATTAAATTATTATTAAATACATACGAAAATACATAAATTATTTAAAAAGTAACACTTGCTGTGTTTTAATATTGGAGCACTATCCGGCGCCGAAGGGAAATTTTCTACTGAAACTGCTGCAGCTATTATTCACTGGTGTCGCTACTAATCAAAATTAAATTGTACTTAACTTCATTTCATTCAGTCGAATGACAGTTCTACTTTTGTGTTTATGTTGCTTGAAAAAAATTTCGCAAACATTTTAAAACCCAAACAAATTGCGAAATAAATAATAAATTTAACAAAAATATTTTATTAATATTTAGTTGTACACATTAATAAATATAGTGAATAAGTTTTTAAATCTAAAATTTGATTGCTGTGCCTATGTTATAAAATATAATGGTTACTCCTCCAACGAAAGCCTCTCGAACGTCATTAATATTCAAAACACGGTTGCCCACAGTTGTAAACGAGCTAGATTTGATCGTGAATTTCATTAAATATCCTAATTTGTTTTGTGTTTCTTTTGTAGAATGACGATGAAGATGAAAGACGACGAAGTAGATCGGTGACCAGTAGTACGAGTAGTGTAATTGTTTCGGTACTGGAAGATAATGAAGAGTTCAAAGTTTGTTTGCAACAAATCATGGATAATGTAAGTCGTGATGTTTGAAGATTTGTTTTATATATTCGTAGAATATCGACACAGATAATGCATTTCAAACTTAATGGTTACATTGACCAATTCGGTTGCTGCTCATCGTAAATATGTATGTCAAAAATTTCCAAGTAACTGGTGCCTCATTGGAAGCATCGAGTAAAATTTGTAGTTAACCGTGCCGATATCGTACACAACGAAGTGATTTGAATGTCTGGTGGTTTATGTCGGAAGAATGTCGGCGGTAAAGGAAATGAGAATGAAGGGGAACTGAAAGGGAAAGTTGCTGAGGGTAGTAATGATGTGCAGCATCCAAAAGCAAAGGCCAAGGCTAAAGCAAAAAGCAACGTCTACAAAGTTCAACCGTAACAAAATGTAAAGGAACGATAAATGGTAAACTAGATACGGTACCTTTCTTGGATTCCGTATTTGTCGATATAAAATCGAATTTAAGCGATATAAATAGTTCGAATCAAGCTTTTCTAAATTCACTGGAATCGAATAATTCGGAAATTTTATTTGATTACGGTAATCCGTACTGGGATAATGCACCAAATGAATTTATACTGAATAGGGACACCCGTTGAAAATGAGAAATTTTATTTTATGAATTACAATAAGCTGGACGGCCTGTTAATTAGGATAATATTTAAAATTAGGATAATATTTACGAAATACAATATTAGTTATAAGCCATGCAACATGAATAAGTACGTATTTGGCTGGAAACATCTAAGTAAGGAATTGCTCTATAACGATCTTTTTAATTTCAGAATGCTGCAATCAACCGCAGGTGATAGTAACATAAATATAGATGACAGCGATAGTGATAATGGATTTAAGGGTGTGAAAATGTGGAAATGGTGTTGCGCCCATTCATGCTATAATTCGCAACCTAACAACCGTATGATCCATAATTTCGCATTTCTAAAGAATGAGGATTAGTAAGTTCCATTGAATTGTTTCAATCCTGTAGGTAGGTAGAGGATTTTAATCCAATGTACTAATCTTTTCTAGCGCTCGGAAATGGGCAGTCAAGATCCGCCACTTAATTCGAGACCCAAGAAAACACGGTGGCGCGTAACTGTAGGAATCCCAACAATTGTTCAAATTCGTCCGAACCGGATGACGAACTCGAAGAGCGCCTTGAAGAAGATGACGACCCACAAAATGAAAAACTCACATGCTTCGATAAGTATTTTATAAAAGATGAAGATTCTCAAACTTCGACCCAAGCCGAATATTTTCTGGATGAACATGACGAAATTGATCAGTTTCCATATCGTCTATGTGCAAATGAATTTTTCGAAGAGCAAATACTATTTTTCCACGAAGATGCTCACTTGATCGAACTAATAAATAGTGCTACCGCGATCCGCAATCCAGCCCGTCGATTACTTACAATAAATATGTATACCATGCCTAAAAAGGGTTCATCAATGCGCGAAATGAACGATTTCGACGCGGTTCAGGAAAAACGAACATTTGGAATCGTGTTTTTTAGTTTATTAAATTTAAAATAAAAATGAAAAAATTAAATTAAATTATGCAATTAAAAGTTTTTGTACTAGTTTGGCCTTTTTGGGTCGCGCTACCTAGCTTGATTTGTCGGGAAAAATTTTCGTATGTCTCCGAGGCACGAATCAACATGTGCTATCCACCAAGTATCGTGTGGCCCAGGAGCTCGATTATGAACCCGCTTAACATATCCATAAAATAATTTACGATGCTGACCAGTACGAACGCCACCAATGAGTTTTGTAATTATTTACTTCATCATAGAATATGTGAATTAGAATTAGTTGTTTAAAATTTGGTCCATGTCCATCGTTTCCTTTCCGTATACCCCGAATAAACAAATACGCATGAATCATTTCGTGTAGAAGTTTCAATCAAATCTTTCCGCGGTCTCAATTTTAACAAGGGTTCACTCAATCGAATTGTGCACTGCATACCATAATTATTTTTGTGCGAATATCATATCCCAGCACAACTATACATGCGTGTGGTCCATTCTAGTGTAACACATTGCAGTTTGCCCTAAAAAAATCGCAAATCAAATGCTCCAAACTTTTTGTGAAATACGTATTAAAAATATATTAAATTATTAAAAGTTTATTAATTTTTTTTTTGTTTTTTTTTTAACAAAAAATTGACATGTCAAAATTTGTAAAATGAATGAAGTTTGCTTTGATTTAAGGGTTGTACAAAACAAGGGAAATTTAAAGTTTCCCCCTGAAAGGGATAGTGCTCCCGATAGCGGCTCCCGATAAATAAGTGAGCCAAGATATTTTTTTATCGATTATTAATTAAAAAGTTGAATGAAAAAATTTAGTTTAGAGTTAAATAAATTAATTATATGCAATAATAGCGCGCTAAATATAAGTTTTGACATAGAAAATTGGCTGCTCCGGATACAGCTATCGGGCGCTAATAAAAAAACACAGCAACTGTCTTATAAACAACACAAAAATATTTCGTTTACAATGGTTAATATGAATAACAAAAGACACGTGACATGCAGGGGCAGTAAAGCAATACACACAATAATACTACTACCTTATCTTCCCGGTTACACACATTTTGGGAAAAATCGATATACAAAAATTGAAAAAGACGATTCAAATATTTATATATTATATACACATATAATATATGTATATATATATACAATATAAGGCACTAAACGCAAATGTTTTACAGAACGTCCTTTTTCTTAAATTATATAACACTATTTATGATTAATTATAGAATTATCACAATTTGAATCTGTTATGCAAACGAAAATTTAACAATATTCATCTGTCTTCTTATATAAAACCGCCAAACGATAAGTTTCTAATCGTGTCTCCGCTAATTTATATGATTCTTTCAGTGAGCCACCTATTGAAAAATTTAGCAACTAATTTTCAGTTGAAATATTTATCAATGACAAAATATCTTATCGTTTTTAATCGTTTAGTTTAATGATGTTGCTCGATTTTTAATTATATCTTTGTTATTTTAATGTAAATCTTTATAATCATGAATTAATCCCTAGAAAATATCATCCTGTACATGTCAATATAAAAAACAAACAAAATTTAGTAGAAAAAAATAGAATAAAACGATTCGTAAGATATCAACATTTTTTGAAAATTCGCCAACTTTAAATAATAATTGCGGATTAAATATACGGAATTTTAAAATAATCATGTTTTAATCCCTCAAAAATACCTTTAGCTTTGCTTTCAAACAAAAATTATGCCATTAGCTAATTTTTTGTAGCCACTAGGTGATTTGCGCGTAACCCTTATTTTAATAAAATGAGTATCATACAGCCTTAAATAAAAAGTATCGTTTCACTGGGAGAATAGTTGTGATTGTATAATAAATAATTTCGCCTAATTTTACGCTAAATCAATCATTTTTACTTAACAATGATAATAATTATACAGCTAGTCCAAGTTTAGTAAAAACTTCATTACCGCATTTAGGCGAATGAAGTTTGTACTAAAATTGTCCTAATTATGACGTCACCTAGGACAAAGTTAAAACATACTTCAGTGGCATAATATACATAAGTTTGCAAAATTAAATTTTTCTAGGAATTTGGAAATCACAAATGTGTCCAATGATTGTGATCCAAAACGATGGGACCAGTAAAAAATAATTATCGCTCACCGAAAGTCTCGAGCCGTATTTTTTATTTTGAGGCAAAACAATTGCAAAAGGCGCAGTTGGAGTCACCCCTTTTATCGCGCTTCTTCCACTTATTCACAGTTTAAAAAGAAACCCAATGTTCTGTTGATCCACTCACGCACTAATCGCGGCTACCTGCCTTCCAAATATATTCACACTTGATATATTTTCGTTTACTAGATTTCAAATTAATAGATTAATTCTTCTTTAGACAATCATTAATTCGAGTTTTGTTTACCAAAAACGTATTCAAAATGTTTAATTCAAATTACAAAATTAATGTTTCTTTACATACATCTATTTACATATTTAAATAAGCAGATTTCATGCAATTAATTTAATTTTATTACATCTATTAAATTAAGAATTGTTAAACTCGACCAGAATTGCACAAATTATAATACTAATATAAATTTCCTTTATATCAGGAAATATGAAAAACAAAACTAAATAAAAAACAATTTTTACATTTGATCAACAATTTTGTTAAAACTTGCTCAAACACGCCACTACATTGTGTTCAATCTGAATCAACTTTCCGGTACAAAATTAACCAAGACAAAACTGTAACTAGAAATTTCAAAATATCTTTCTATTTAATTTCATTACAGACTGTTAAGAACACGAGGTTTGAGGTGAGGAATTTGTGGCTATGGTCCAATGGTTAATATGTTATTCCACTCCAACTAATAATTTGGAAAAAATTTATCTCGATTAATTATTCAACAATAATAATTCAATTTTTTTATAATGATTAATGAATATTTTTGATTGACATTCCTGATCTTTTGATCTCTACATAATTTATAACATTTCTGGTTTGGGGAGCATGCTGTTCACATACCTCAAATTTTCATCTAATAGCGATGCGTGTTGTGTACGTATTTTTTGCACCCCTTTAAGAATATTGCTACATCATCAATCATTGCAAAACTCGCTATCGACCGTATATTGGCAGAGGGAACATAAATATCAGACAACGAAACCTTGAAATTTAAACATGACACAGCTTATTTTAAATTTATTCATTATACAACAATTTATAGTTACGAAACTATTATATAATAGTTGTTTAGATTATCGAATAAGAATTAGTTTTAAATTCTAACATATTCGAAAGCATCTATTCAGCCTGCAAACCGAATCATTTTATTATTATTCTGTGTATAACCATAAAGCAGTGAACATCACAATTTCTTAACAGCAAACATAAAAGTTTTATTTAAGTAATATCTCCTGGATCATATCCATTATGATCAAGGTGCAATCAATTATATTTTTGCTGATAACCGTATTTTTCTATACGGTACCAGCTGAAACCACAGAATCTCCAGTTGTGCAAACATTAAATGGACCAATTAAAGGTAAAAGTTATAACACAGTGTTCGGGAAAGATATTCTAGCATTTCATAGGATTCCGTACATAAAACCACCAATTGGACCATTACGATTTAAGGTATATATACTTCATATTTAAACATAAATGTGATTACAAAATTATTAATATTTCTACATATATTTTAGGATCCTCAACCAGTTGATAATTGGACTGAAGTGCTCGACTGCAGTTTGCCACCAATACCATCATTCAACCATAATTTTTTACTGACCAAATTTCAACCAGTAATAGAAGGTGATGAGTCCGCAATCCACATTAACGCTTATACTGAAAGTATTACACCAGAAAAGTTACGACCTGTAATGATATGGATTCACGGCGGTGGTTTTGTAGCAGATTCAGCAACCCTCCGTACCTATTCACCAGACTTTTTACTCGAAAAGGATATAGTATTGTTTACATTCAATTATCGGTTAGGCGTTTTAGGATTTCTAAGTTTGGAGGATCCAAAATTGGGGGTACCCGGCAATGCCGGCCTCAAAGATCAAACAATGGCATTACGATGGGTTAAAAATAATTGTGAACGTTTTGGCGGTGATCCAAATAGTATAACGATATTTGGCGAGAGCGCTGGAGGAGCTTCAGCTCATTTTCATACATTAAGTGAAATGTCTCGTGGATTATTTCACAAGGCAATTATTATGTCTGGCGTCGCAGTGGCACCATGGGCTAGTACTAGAACAGCAAATTATGGTTTAAAATTGGCCAACTTGCTGGGCTGGAGTGACGCTGAACCAACTGAAAAAGCTTTAAAAATACTGCAAAACGCGGATGGTAGAGAACTACTAAATGCTGTAAATGGATTGATTCCACCTGAGGAGAGATTGCAGGTTTTTGAAGCATTTCTTCCAATCGTCGAACCCTATAAAAGTGAACAGTGTTTTGTTCCAAAGCCAATCGAAGAAATGTTAGTAGATCCTTGGAGTAAAGATATTCCCATCATAATGTCACATACCTCCAACGAAGGTCTCTTATTTGGTTTCTTCGTAAATTTTACCGATAATGAGATGTTTAAACGTGCAAATAGTTTCGAAACATTGGTGCCGAAAGATTTAATTACAAATGACACCGAACATAATTTAAATATTAGTTTACGACTCAAACAAATTTATCATGGTGGGGAACCATCTACTAAAAATTATGTTTCGTTTATCAACTTTATGGCAGATATGTGGTTCTTACGACCTTTATATAAAGTATTGCGATCACGAACGACCAACCCATTAGGTCCAACGTATTTGCTCCGCTTCGCTTTCGATTCTAAACGATTTAATCATATAAAAGTTACCGTATTACAATTGGGCAATGAACCAGGTGCCGGTCATGCAGATGATTTGAGTTACTTATTTAAAAATAATCACTATGAAAGTACCGGCGGATTACCGCGTGACAGTATGGAATTTAAAATAATGCAGCAAATGGTTGAAGTGGTAACTAATTTTGCGACGACATCAAATCCAAATGGAGGTAAAATCGACGATGGTATATGGAAAGAACTAGATACATCCAATTTACCATACAAATGTTTAAATATTGATAACGATTTGAAATTTATTGATTGGGTAGAAGGTGATCGTATGAAAGTTTGGGACGAGCTGTACCAACAATCGTAATTTGATGTTAAGCAAATTACTAAATTTATAACAAACATATTTTTGTGACTTTTATAAAAAAAAATACATTTCTTTTAATAAAATAAAATTAAAATATTGTTTCTAAATTACAATAAAATTGCATAATACAAATTCGATCTTTGGTTTTGTTCTTTGACGTATTCTTCTACAATATTAATAGCAGTGGAAGATTTGTAAAACCATCGCCAATTTTATTTAAAAATTGTATCATGCTAAACATTTTCATAACGTTGGCTACAATTTTACTAAACATGTTCCCAATTGTTGGGTCCTGAAAGCGCCAAAATTAATAAATATAATATAAATAGGCGTAGCAATTGGAATAGGAATAGGAATTGGAATTGGAATAGGAATAGGAATAGGAATAGGGATAGGAATAGGAATAGGAATAGGAATAGGAATAGGAATAGGAATAGGAATAGGGATAGGAATAGGAATAGGAATAGGAGTAGGAACAGGAATAGGAACAGGAATAGGAATAGGAATAGGAATAGGATTAGGAATCGGATTAGGAATAGGAATCGGATTAGGAGTAGGAATAGGAATAGGATTAGAAATAAGAATAGGAATAGGGATAGGAATAGGAAAGCAAACGGAATGAGATTATTCAACAGTTTTATTCATTCGAATGTCTATTTGTTTCTTTACTATTAAATTGCTCCAGTAACTAAAACATGATTTGGTTAACTGGATGTAGCATGTTTTAAAAAGGTAAGCGACGAAACGCGTTTTTAAAATAGCATTACTTGTTTGGACTCGAATTTGCTCAATCCAAATTTAGAAATTTGGTTTCCACGTTTTAGTCCAATAACATCATTGAATATCAAGTACTGATAACTAAATATTGCGAAAATTTAAATGAATTCCCTTAAAATCTCCCCATACTTTGAAGATTTGTTTAGTCTTTGAACAACTACAATTGAAGTGGTCCTATAACAAAACTGGCCTCATAACAATGGAAGCTTCCATTTTAACTACTTCTTTTCTTATCGCAGTCAGCTGTTATAACAGAAACAGATAGAGTTTCCTTGGGAAATTTTAAACAGATGTTAATACAATTCATTTAAAAAATAGTTGCCATTCTTGAATTAGTTACGCCAATCCACAAATTTAAGAAATGATTTTGGTATTTCATTGTATTCAAGGTAATAACCCCGAAAACCCTGTCCCACCAAATATTATCAAAATCGTTCGAGTCAAATGAGATGTCAAAAGAACATATCTCATTAATATGCAATATCAAGCTAAATCACGCAACATGGTGCAATATGACGCATGCTACTTGATTCCCAAATCAATTATTCGCTTCTTGTAATCGATTCCTGGAACTCGAATACTCCCTCACCAATATTTATTAAAACTATTCCAGCCAGTTTTGGGATCCCTACCAAAGGACCTCCTAAACTCATTTCCCTAAGAATGCATTCCAATTCATCCTTGCCATTAGAAAACACTTATCAACGTAATTTTAATCAAGATCGATCAAGTCAGAAAGAACTAATATAGGGTTCCGGGCTTCAACGAAGTACCCCTTAAACGAATTCTCTCGAAATTAGAACTCATCGAATATGTTTTTCATGTAAAATCCCCTCTTTACCCAAAAAATTAATTAATGAAAAACGGCCCTCTCTCGTTGACCCCCCAAATGAATTTTACCGAAATCAAAACCCATCACAGCTGATTTTTGGTACTCCTCAAACACTTTTATAAACATCGAAATAAAGTTAAAAAGGGTCCAAGCCCCATCGGACGGCCTTTTAAACGGACTTTTACAAAATTAGTATTCATCGTAATCGATTCCTGACAATGGAAAGCCGTACGTCACGAATTTTGACCAAATCGAGCCGAAAAAAATTAAAGAAAGCGAGGCGGGACCATCGGACATTATGCTAAACGAATTTTCTTGGAATCTCAACCAATTGCAATCGATTATTGATAAACGACAAACAACCATTGCTCTAAACAAATCGGACTAGGCAAAAAAAAAAATTTAAACGTGACACGGGCCTGACCGGATATCCGTCAAAACGAATATAAAAAATAATTATTTAATTTTAAACGCATTTTTTATACTCATCGCAATACATTCTGGCCCGGTGGCAAAGTGGGCAGCACGCTTGCTCCGCAGTGACCGGAGGTCCCGGGTTCGATTCCCGGTGGTAACAAGGAAAAAATTTCGCGGCTGGTTTAGGATCAATGAATTAATCACTTATTATCGGGAATGAAAATATGATTATGAAACCTCATTTGAAGCGTCCAAACCCCTTGATGGGATATAGTGCCAGAGAGAGAGAGAGAGAGAAAAATAGATTCCTGGAACTCGAAAACCCCCTTAATAATTTTTATCAAATTTTTTTGAGCTAAGAAAAAGGAATATGAAAAAGGAACCCTGGCCTCACTCGAGAACGAATTTTCTGAAATCAAGACCCATCACACATGATTTATGGTACATGTAAAACCCCTCTTTAGCCGTTTAGCTAGACCTTGGATCTTGCGGTTTGGTATCTATATCTATAAAATGGTGCAAAAAATGTATGTGCGCGCATCAGTTGAGAACGGCTGAACCGATTTGGCTCAATCTTTTTTTATTGTGTTCGCAATTGCCAGGAGATGGTTCTTACGAAAGAAAATTTTGAAAAAATTCACCGGAAAAGTCTAAAAACCCGAAAAATCGAATAAAAAGCCATTTTCATATGAATTTTGTGTGTACAATTTTTATGAGACAGGTGGTGCAGTGGTTAAAGCATCGGCGCAAGCATCGGCGCTTGGATTCGGAGGTTTTGAATTCGATTCCCACCGAAGGCTACATCCAAACTGCTACTTTGTTTTTTATCCAAAATCCGTAAACACGACAAAAATCGAAACCAAATGGAAAACCGAAAAATCAAAAAAAAAATAATCGGAAAGTCGAAAATTGCGTTTTGTAAATGAATTTTGTATGGAAATACACTTAACACCACCGATGAAAATTGTATTTTGACAATTATCATTCATTTAAATAGCCACTTCAGATTATTTTCAATAGATGGCGTTGGTTGCGGACTACTATAAATATAAGTTGTGTAGAATTTTGACAATCTTATCTTATCTATATCTATAAAAATGGTGCAAAAAATGAATGTCCAGTTGATAATCAGTTGAGAACGGCTGAACCGATTTGGCTCAATCTTTTCTGTTGTGTTCGCAATTACCAGGAGATGGTTCTTACGAAAGAAATTTTTAAAAAAATCCACCGGAAAAGTCGGAAAACCCAAAAAATCGAATAAAAAACAATTTTCATATGAATTTTGTGTGTACATTTTCTATGAGACAGGTGGTGTAGTGGTTAAAGCTTCGGCGCTTGGATTGGGAGGTATTGAATTCGATTCCCACCGAAAGTTACATCCAAACTGCTACTTTGTTTTTTATCCAATCTATTTATTGTATCTATTTATTTTCCATATCTATTTATCTAAATAAAAATCAATTGCCGTGCGTTAGTCTCGCAAAAACTTGAGAACGACACGATCAATTTGAATGATTCTTTTTTGTGCATTGTCCATCGCAATACAGTGGCGGCTTATAAAAAAAGAAAATTTGGAAAACTCAAAGGAAAATCCGTAAACACAAACAAAATCGAAACCAAATGGAAAACCGACAAATAAAAAAAAATCGGAAAATCGAGAATTGCGTTTTGTAGAGGAATTTTGTATGGAAATACACTTAACACCACCGATGAAAATTGTATTTTGACAATGATCATTCATTTAAATAGCCACTTCAGATTATTTTCAATAGATGGCATTGGTTGCGGACTACTATAAATATAAGTTGTGTAGAATTTTGGCAATCTTATCAGTTGCAACGAGGCGATTTGGCGTATTTTCTCATTTGGATTACACGAACGTCATCCCACTGTTCAACATTTGTGGGTGCTTTTGGAAAATGGACAACGTGTCTATTTCACGGAAGCTAATGCAGCACAACGAGCAAAACGACCACCAGCTACAACACTCACTAATTTCTTTGAATTTTGCCAAAGCGATCCGTTCGCACGAACATTGCTTTACTGCGAAATGTCCCGCTATCATACTTGGAACCAGTCAACGAAGAAGTTTCAACGTCGAAAAAAAGGTCAACCTGTTGCAGGATACGTAAATGTGTATTCAAATGACGCGCTGGGCCGTGTGTACACCGTGCATCCACGATAAGACGAATGTTTCTATCTTCGTTTGCTTTTGTTCCATGTTCGTGGTCCTACTTCGTTCAAATCTCTTCGTACTATAGATGGTGTATTGTGCGCCACTTATCGAGAAGCTTGCCAACGTCTGAATTTGCTGGAAAACGACTCACATTGGGAATCAACACTCGCCGATGCCACTGCTTCTGCGCCGGCATATCAAATTCGTGCATTGTTCGCGATCATCATAGCGGCGTGTCATCCATCGAACGCATTGGAATTGTGGAACAAATACAAGGACGAGATGGCTGACGATATTTTGCATGTAGTTCGCACTACAACATCAAACTATGAGCTTGAAACGAACGACGAGATACGCAACGAAGCTTTGATCATGATCGAAGACATGTGCGTGCTTATGTGCGGCAGCTATTTGTCAAAATTGGGCATGCCAGCACCAATTCGTTCGATGCACGATGCATTTAATCGTGAATTGCAACGAGAGCAAGAATACGATCGAGATTCAATGAGCCAAATAGTGCGAACAAACGTCCCGCTTTTGAATTTACAGCAAAAGAACGTGTACGATGCATTGATGAACGCAGTTGATGAAGGAAACGGTGGAATATTCTTCCTCGATGCTCCCGGTGGAACAGGCAAAACATTTCTGATTTCATTGCTTTTGGCCAAAATTCGCTCGAGATCTGAAATAGCGTTAGCCTTTGCATCATCGGGAATTGCAGCCACATTGCTAGACGTTGGCCGGACAGCACATTCTGCGTTGAAGTTGCCGATGAATATCCACACGAATGACAAGCCAGTGTGCTCAATTGCAAAAAACTCGACGATGGAAAAGGGATTGCAGGATTGCAAAATCATCATCTGGGACGAGTGCACAATGGCACATAAACGATCATTGGAAGCGTTCAATCGAACGATGAAGGATTTACGAAGTGACTCAAGGCATTTTGGTGGAGCGATGATTCTGCTGGCTGGTGATTTTCGTCAAACGCTACCTGTCATTCCGAGAACAGCTGCAGATGAACTCAATGCATGTCTGAAATCGTCAAGTTTATGGCGCTATGTGAAGAAGTTATAGTTGACCACGAACATGAGAGTCGCGTTACAGAACGACTCATCAACTGCTGATTTTTCAAAACAATTGTTGGCGCTTGGAAATGGTCAAATTGCTGTTGATGTTTTGACCGGATCGATTTCGTTTCCTTTGAATTTTTGCATATTCACGACGTCGAAGGAAGAGCTTATCACGAAAGTGTTTCCGGACATCCACCGAAATTGTATGGATCACAATTGGCTCAGCGAACGAGCGATTTTGGCAGCGAAGAACAAGGATGTTGACACTCTGAATTACTTGATTCAAAACCAAATCGCAGAGGAAATGCGTTGTTACAAATCCGTTGACTGTGTTACGAATCAAGACGAAGCAACCAACTATCCAACCGAGTTTTTGAATGCGCTTGATTTGCTGGGAATACCACCGCATAACTTGATGCTCAAGGTAGGATCTGTTATAATCATGCTGCGCAATCTGAACCATCCGAGATTGTGTAACGGAACGCGATTGGCTGTGAAGAAACTGCTGAACAACGTGATTAAAGCGACGATCATCAAGGGCAAATTCAAAGGAGAGGATGTTCTAATTCCGAGAATTCCTCTGATTCCAACTGACATTCCGTTTGATTTCAAGCGCATTCAGTTCGCCGTTCGTTTGGCGTTCGCTATGACGATTAACAAATCGCAAGGTCAATCGTTTGAAGTGTGCGGAATAAATCTGGAATTTCCGTGTTTTTCTCATGGTCAGTTGTACGTCGCCTGTTCGAGAGTTGGCAAACCGTCATCGTTGTTCATTTACGCACCGGACAACAAAACGAAAAATATTGTTTACCACAATGTATTGTATTGATTTGCGTCTGTATTACATTTATTTCCACTCGAATAAAATACATTGAATTCTTTTAAGTTCCAACTGGCTCCAATTCATTTCCACAGTGAGAGCAAAAATCCAATAAACAACTTAATTTTCGATAGATGCCTGAGTTTCAATAGACATTTCATTGCCTTTCAATACTTTAGTGTTGAATTCGATGAAAAAGTGAATGGAATGGCCACTCAATCGTCTAACTCAAACGTCTATTGAGAATTGAGTTGAGTTGTTTGATTTTTCTTTCATTAAATTCAATTTTTGTGAAGGTCAAAAGTGTTTGCTCGGACGAAGTAATTTGGGGCGAGACAAAGTTCACCGGGTCAGCTAGTTTATTATAAAATTTCAATTTTCTTTAACTTTTTCTAAGGGATTGAGTGTAGGAAAGGGTTATATTTAAATAAGTGACTTGCTCGAATCTAAGAGTTCCGTCCTCTGGATCAGGGGGCCTTTTTAATAAGTTCCCACACCATTCATCCAATCGGATTCTAAATTTGCATACTTTTCCCCCCCCCCAAAAATGTATATTTTTTCAGAGAGGGCGTTTCCGCTCAACTGATCGTTATGAAATTGTTGCCATGTATAAGTTGCATGTCCAGAACCAACCTAATATTTGAACGAGTTAGACCCAGAGAAATTTTTTCCTAAAATTCCATTTTATTAAATGTTTTTAACGTAATGAATTTCGGAAAGGGGTCATATTAAATTAGTGATATTCCCTGGATCAAACGAGCCCTTCATATAAGTTTGCACACTATTCATATGATAATAATAGATATCTAACGGGTTGAAATTTTATACCAAAATAAACAGGTTTTAATAAAAATTTTAAAGGCATTGGACTCCTGGGTTTTTCTGGTCCTATACCATTTCCCTCCAAAAATGACTGCTGTTGGGAATGGAATAGCCTCAGCGAAGTTAAGATTATGTTGACGGCAATATTGTAGGCAACGCATTGCGTTATCAATCGATCCGTCGAAAAACCGTCTTCTAGAACTGCTGAAATTAGTGAAAAATGTGAGACATGGCATGAAAACGTTCAAAGCAGAACGTTTTCTTCTAGAGCTACTGGAATACATAAACGTAGTGAGCCATCATGATTATTCCTCGTATTATTAACGTACCAAATACAATTTTGGACATTATGATAAATGCCAATTGATTGAAAAGATAATAAAAAAACATATTGATGTTAATTTTATTGCTATTTTTTGGCAAAAAAATAATATTTTCACGATTTTAAATCATCTGCATACATTTGATCCCACAATTGCATCCTTTCACTTTCCGGCCAATCAATGTAATCAACATGATCGGCAATATTTAGACATTTATACGTAAAATGTTGACTATTAATTGGTTTCCATATAATTCCATCAGTTTCTGGCCCATTTGGTTCACCATTTGCTGCAAAATTTGTAAAAAGTCCAACCATACGCATCATAGTTTGGTGCTCTTGCGAGCCAACCGGTAATCCACCTGTTACATCATAAAATTCATTTTTGAATAAGTAGCTCAAGTCATCTCCATGAGCTGCACCTTTTTCATTCTCTAATTGTAATATGCGTAATTTAAAGTGATTGAATCCAGGTGAATCGAAATCAAAACGCAGTAAATAGGTCGGTACTGATGGATTTAACGCCCGAATTTTTAACAGCCTCTGCGTTGGATGCACAAACCAACTGTCTGAAATTAAATCTAAATACGGTTGATAATTTTCCGTTGATGGTTGTTTATCGGCATAATAGAAATTTTTTAGCCGTATTCCAAATTCTACCTTACGTTCAGGATCAGCATCAGCAAGTGCGTTAGGTACTAAAAGCTTAAAATCGCCTAAATGTTCAAATAATGCGGTATTTTCCCTAAAATTGGTAACGAGAGATACGATATATCCTTCGACTGACGTAGTCGAAATAATCATGGGCATGTCTTTTGCCCACGGATCCAAAATCATTTCTGTTAAAGGTTTTGATATAAAACATTGCTCACTAACGTAAGGTTCAACAATAGGAATAAACGGTTGATACGTATAAACTTGTTCCTCCGGCCGAATAATATTTTCCAACGAATTGAGTAATAGTTCACCGGAAACATTTTGTAAAATATCCAAAGCTTTCTCTTCTGGCTCATTGTCTTGCCATCCTAGTGTTTTTGCGAGACGCAGAGCCAAACCACGAATACTAACGGTAGCCCAGGGTGATAGTATAGTGCCTGACATTAGGATTGCCTTGTGAAATAATCCACGAGACATTTCACTTACGGTATGAAAATGAACAGATGCACTACCAGCACTCTCACCGAATATTGTAATATTATTTGGATCACCACCAAAATGTTCACAGTTATCTTTGATCCATCGCAGTGCCATTGTTTGATCTTTTAGGCCGGCATTGCCGGGTACTCTTAGTTTTGGTTCGTCAAAACTTAAAAATCCCAATACACTTAAACGATAGTTGAACGTAAACAATACTATGTCCTTTTCGAGTAAAAAATCGGGTCCGTAATAGCTTGTACTACTCGAGTCAGAAATAAATCCACCGCCGTGAATCCAAATCATAACAGGACGTAATTTTTCCGGTTCTAAATTTCTCGTATACGCATTTATATGAATGGCCGACTCATCACCTTCAATTTTCATGGCATATCGCATATTTTTATTTAGTGATGGTATTGGTTCTAAACTGCAGTCAAGCACGTCCGTCCAACTTTCGACTGGCTGCGGATCCTAAATACGCATATACAAATTAGGTTGAATATATTAAAATTTACTTAAACAGATTAGTTACCTTAAATCTTAATTTGCCGATAGGCGGTTTTATATATGGAATCCGATGGAATGCCAAAATTTCCTTTTCAAACACTGTTTTGTAGATTTTTCCTTTAATCGGTCCATTTAATGTAGTAACTGTCGGAGCTTTACCGGCCATTTTTATTTATTGCGTATTTACAAATAATTGCACTTACAGCTACTCTCAAATGATAAGATACGTAACGATAAGACAGTACTTTATGACGTATACCGAAATATGTTGGGTGCCAAATTTGCCAAACAATATTTAATTTGTCTTTACTGCACAACGGTGGTTACGACAATAAAGCAAATAAAAATTTATTATCAACAGGTGATTTGGTGCGCTTATGTACATGGCCAAGAATCTAATCTAATCAGTAGTTTCAAAATTTGTTTTACTTCGTTACTATATAATAGTACCGCGCACAGGCGAGTTACTTTAGAATGTGATAATAACAAATCTATCTTTGTCACTGATAGTGTTAGTTAGAATGATATTTCATAAAATAAGCCGCAAACATTTTATGTGGAATTTAAAATAATTAAAGTCGATATCAGTTTACTGGCACGTGCCGAGGTGCAGGTCGACAGTTTGTATGTGCGGAGAATGGTTAGGAATAATTATGCTCAAATCATGTTCCGTTGAAATGTTTGAAATGTTCCTTTATGGAGACCAATAGGTGATATTTTAACTAATTAGATTTTATTTTTAGAGCAAACAATTTAAAATTGAGTTATTTATAAACATTCTACCAACAAAGCTACAGACTCACTCAATATTCCTAGTAGACGTCTTAAAAAACTATAGGCAACAAACGCTCAATATCACCAAGTGGTCTCATCAAATCGTTCAATTTAATAAAAATTTTCAAAGTGGGGTTGTATTACTTAGGAAATATCATCCGCTATTAGTTTTTAATCCTTGTTGCCTCTCTTTGATAGCTGTGTAACTTCGGTACAGTAGTTAAATTTAAATTTCGATCTATAGAAACAATTTATTGAAATTCGGATAATAATGGCAAAAATAGCCTAAATTAAAACCACTTTTCTCGACGTTTTGAAGGTCACTTTGTCCAAAAATCTCTAAAATAAAGAGCTGGAAGCTGAAACCTCACAAGATTATCGGATCTTCAGGCAAAGAATTGACTTGCTTTTAAAAGGATATTTTAACTGATTTGATTGTTCTCTACGTTGTTGTCCTGAATAGCTGAGATTCTTTTGATCATATTTAGATTCTCACATGAACTTAGCCCTAATACAGGTTTTGTGTCCCCACTTGCCACAATTGCAAACTCTAAACGAATACTTTGGTCTAGGACAGCTTCATTGCGTAAACATTGAAAATATAATTAGCATAAATCCACCAAAGGCCTTGAGACACATTTTTGGGGGTACCATTACAGAATGTGGGTACTTTCTAATACTCATAAATATATGAAGAAGTATAGTATGTTTAACCTCTGAAGCTGTATCTAACTTAAACTGTATTTGAGTATTTTCTGACAATACCAAGTTTAGCCATGAAACTAAATCTATAAATTCGTAGTGTATTAATAACCAGGGATTGCATTCCTAAATCATCATCAGTCTCAAGATCCAGATCTAACACTTTCTGTTGCAATTTTTCCTTACTAAACTTCCAAAAATATGGTATCTACCATATTGATATTTACTTGTATACAGTTAACTCGCATTTAATTCGACTTTGGCGAAACCGACCAGTAGACGTCTTGATAAGTTTTTACGTATCATATCCACGCACTTGATGTACTTGTATTTCTGAAACATGAAATATTAGTGCCAACACCAACATGTATTACAGTAGAAAAAGATTATTGTACAAATTTTATTTCTTATTTCAATTTTATTATCTTTCACGGTAAAGAATTACTGACAGAACAGGGTGTAAATATGGGCCGGATGAGACACTTATGTTTGTAAAGATGCAGGCCTTTACATATTAGAAGTACCAACATTGGAAAATAATACATCAACAAAAATAAGGCTTAAAGACCAACTTTCTAATGCCATTACGAGGACAAATACTTGCAAAATCGCACAAAATTAGACAAAATTTCAGACGTGGTAAAATGTTCAGGGAATTCGCTGGTGAACCAGGAGAATTTTGCTCGACCTAAAAAGAACCCCTAAATATTACGGGATATATAATGTGATCTTAAATAAAATTGTGGTCCAGGCATACATAACCCTGGAGTTCTACAACACCCTTTGGAACTGGCCAAAAATAGCGAGGTGCTTAACCTCGTACTACGCTGATAAACGAGGCTTGGGTACTTTGGAGTACCAAATGACAATACTCATTCAGGGAAATCAAACAGTCCAAGAGTTTTATCCGATAGTGTTACGACTGTGTGTTATGTTATTCACCCCGGTTGTTGTCTTCGCTTTCGTCCATCTTCTCTTATTTTTTTTATTCACCTCGGATGTGTTATGAACACACTTTCGACGTTTTGTTTTGTGCCCCATCGCGTGGTGGCGCAGAGGTGAGAAAGACTAGGGGAAAGAGAGAGCAATGCGCATCGAGTGTGTGCAAAGTAAAACGTTTTGGAAAAAATGTTTTTTCTTATATGTCTCTCTTTTATACCAACGAAAATTTGATATAAAGGAGAGACAGAGAAGAGAGATTAATTTCTTCTAGAACGTTTTACGAGTTGTGCGGCGCTCGAATTTTTTGATGAGGCAGTCGAGTTTTAATTTTGACAAAATAGAGTCGAGTGGTGATTTTTTTCTTTTGATAGAAAGTTGAGTAATAATTTTGGAAAAATTAGAATCCAAAATTTAGAAGAGTGATAAAATAAAATTAATTATTCATTAAGATTTAAAGAATGTAAATAAAATTGGTTGTACATATATACAAGACTAAATCTTTATCTTAATAAAAATTATTTGCTGTGAAAATTTAGTGAAAGGAAATTTATAGTTTTTAATACACATAGAGGGTGGTTAAATTGGTGGTTGACCAAGGTCGCTATTTTGTTTGCGTGTGCCACACAATCAACGAGTGTCGTTATTTTATTTACGTCAAATCTAACAACGGGTGGAAATTTTTACAAGTGCCGTATTAATTAAACGGCACGTCAAATTATTTACGGGTGCAACAAATACAAGTGTACCACATTTTGCATCGAATTAATATCTTACTGGGAAGATACGAGTGTCTTAATAAGCAGATAAAGCGCGAGGTACAGGGTGACCAACCTCGAGGGCAGTAATTTGGTGCGGTGCACCAAAACGGTAGTTTGTTGTGGTGGTGATAATTAGTGGCCAGTTGAGGCCATTCAACGGTACATTAACGATTTTTGGCGAGCCAACGCCCCACGCATTTTGAGTAACCAGTTGAGGTTACACGGCGGGGTGCGGTTAACGGCGGCCAGTTGAGGCCAGCTGTTATAGTTTTATTGGGTGGCCAACCGGCAACCCATTCATTGGTATCGGGGAAAGGCCCAGCAACGCAACGGGTGGCCAACCGGCCCCCCGTGTTGTATATTTTTGGTGGTGATCAATCAAGGCCATTTTATTATTTTATACCGGCGGAAGTGCCGCATCGTTGGACGGTTAACGGCGGTCAGTTGAGGCCAGCTGTTATAGTTTTATTGGGTGGCCAACCGGCAACCCATTCATTGGTATCGGGGAAAGGCCCCGCAACGCAACGGGTGGCCAACCGGCCCCTCGTGTTGTATATTTTTGGTTATCGGTGGTCTGCCGCAACGGGGTAGCCAACCGGTTATTGGTTTTTATCGGTGGTCGGCCGCAACGCTCGACCGTACAAGGTCGCACCACTACGTTTTATTATTAAGGTACAATTTTTTTATATTTTTATTTTAAATTTTTTGATTTTATTTTTTTTACATTTTACATTTTTTGTTGGTGTTATAATTTTCAAAATTTTGTAATCGAGCGCTGCACAGCGGGTGCACGCTCGGTACCCATTGTTCTTTCTCCCTCTCGTTCTTTCTCTTCCTTCTTTTGTTTCGCGTGGGAAGTTGTTTTCTTTTTTTTTGTTTTCTTAAAAAAAAAAAAAAAATATAAATAAAATGAATTGTTAAAATTTTTGGTGTGGTATGATGGGAGCGGAGACTCCCTCTGTGTCGGTTTAGTGTTTGCGGTTCCTTGGTGCCCGCATCCAATTTCGTAACCGGGGCTTTGTCCTGTTTGAATTCGAATGGATGCGCGCACCAAGGCACCTCTACCGGTTTATAATTTTGTTGTGTTCGTTCCTCAGGTTCCGGCCGACGAATTTCGGCGGAGCTCGGTTTTATTATTATTTGCGTTCCCCTAACTTTCTGTTATCACGGTGTAAGCCAGAAGCACATGCAAGCCTCAAACCCCACGACCTTAGCACTTCTCCCTGAGAACGTAGCCGGCAAAAAATCACCGTGGAGGCCTCTGCATGCGCTTAGTGAAATCTGCAGGTTGGCAGTAGCCTGCCTGTAACAATAGTGTACCAACATTTATCTCTAACATTGAACAAACTGTATGGAAATGGGACAGGAGTCCATAAATAAAATGATGCTATGCTACCGGGATCAAACACTTGATACGTTTAAAGGTTCATCTTAGCATACGCACTCACCAACCTTCCCCATGCCATACATCTCTGCCTGAAGTTGCAAAACATAGACTTTAGAAACCATTAAGCTCATATAACAGCAATCAAAATACTCAAAGAAGACTCATGACTCAAGACGGAATTGAGGCCAACAAAAAGAAAGTAAGACCAATCGCAGATTTCCCTACACCGAAAATAGTAAAGAAACTTAGGTCCTTCCTACGCTAAACTTATGACGCCACTAATTTTGCTCCTAAGGGAGGAAGATGGACATGTGTCCCAAACTCTCTCAAAAATCAAACAAATACATTTTGCCGAGAAAGAAAACGTCGCCTACTGATGTCGTTTCGCGATTTCCGAAAAGACTTTGAATTAACCACAGATTTATCCAATTTTGCACTGGAGGCAGTATTGTCTCAAGAAGAGAAACAATGCCAAAAGGCCTCACAAACGTTGTAGCGAATGCGCTGTATAGAGTAGTTCTCTCTTCCGAATCATATACAATAACGGCAACGCAACATAGCACCGATAGCTCGCTCCGCACATGACTTGATACCTACCATAAATACTCCAGTGAACGTGTTTCGGAATCAAGTTGTTCTAACCGCGTTTTCTCTGCAGAGAGAATCTACATACATATATTAATAAAAATCAATTGGTGCATGTATGCATCACTAGAGAACGGTTGGTCCGATTTGTCTGATTTTTTTTTGTTTTGTAATTGTTAGGACAAGGTTTGTATGAAAGAAAATTTTTGGAAAATTCACTGGAAAAGTCGGAAAATTTGGAAAATCGAAAAATGCCGAAAAAATCTTAAAACAAATTAAATTCACGGACGACTTTAATAATTCTTCTAATTATATGTGTTGGCGTTACACACATACATGTGAGAATTTTCCTGTGGTTTCTGATTTAGTGATATATAATTCGCTAAATCAATACGTTCTTGTTTTGTATTTTCGGTACAAAGCAAGAGTTGAATTTTTGCAGTTTGGTCGTTGCAATCTGATGAGTAGACCAACTTTTTATCAGTACGAAACCAAGCTGCCAAGAAGCTACCTAAGGGAGTTCTCATTTTTGTAAGGGTTTGTGTATCTTTGTTTTTAACCCCTGGGGTTAAACGTGGGGGAGGGGAGTGCATTTTTTCTACTTTTGTGGTAGAAATATTGTTAATAAATGGCCTCTTTGTTTTCTGCGACAAAAATATTCGTAAACATTGTATGGGTGTCCATTGAAATAATATTTTGTCCGAAAAGCCGAAAAAATCTTAAAACAAATTAAATTCACGGATGACTTTAATAATTCTTCGAAAAATGATGTTTTGTACGGGATTTTGCACGTATCCGATCCAGATGGTCTTTTAGAAGAGAAAAATTGGAAAATCCTATTGGAAAACTCGGAAACTTCCGGGAAAACCCGACGAAAATTAAATTTTTTGTTCTAGGTCTAGCGCATCAGTTGAGAACGGCTGAACCGATTTGGCTTAACCTCTTTTTGTTGTAATCGCAATTGCCAGGAGATGATTGATATGAGAGATTGCGTTGATATGTTTGTCAAGATCAAGACGGTACGTTTAAATTTCACCTGCTATTGGGAGTATAACTTAGTTTTTTGGCATTTTTAAAACTCGTTTATTTCTAAGAAATGGTAAATTTTATTTTAATCAAAATATTTTCTATCGGGGTCCCATTTGAAACGTGATATTTTAAAACGCGATTTTTCAAAACGCGATATTTCAAAATGCGATATTTCAAAACGTGATATGGTACAAAACGCGATATGGTACAAAATGCGATATTTCAAAACGAGATATTTCCAAACGCGATATAGTACAAAACGCGAAATCGTACAAAACGCGATTTTTCAAAACGAGATATGGTACAAAACGCGATATGGTACAAAATGCGATACGGTACAAAACGCGATATTTCAAAACGCAATATTTCAAAACGCGATATGGTACAAAACAAGATATTTTAAAATGCGATATGGCACAAAACGCGATCTGGTACAAAACGTGATATTTTTTTTCATTAAATCGAATTACTGATATTGAACAAAAGTGTTCATGTCCAATATATAAAGGGTAATTTATTAAAGATTAGACGAAAATTTTCAAAGTGTCCAAGTTACAATATAAAGAGGTTGTCAATATACAGAATATTTTTACCATTTTTGTAAAAATAAATATATGAAATAGGGACTGAATGAATGTGTCCAAGATACAGAAATGCCCAACATTGAAGGTTTTAATAAAATTCAATTTTTCGTTCAATTTGCACCTGATATCAATTGACGGCCGAAATTTTAACTGCTTGGTTATACTTCCGAATAGGTTATATACCTCCAAAAATTCTGAAAATTGGTGTACTAAGGTACTTTAGAATGCTGATTACGAATATGGCCATGAAAATATCCAGAAACGACCCCAAGTAGCTCTCAATGATCCCAAGTGGCCCTAAATGCCCCAAATGGTCTTAAAAGACAACCCAAACGGGAAAAAATATTTTATTTTTTCGAAGCACAAATGCTTTTATGATTATTTTAAATCATTTTATACCTTAAGATAGAGGGCTACCGTCCCAAATCCCAACTTTTATACAAAAAAAAATTTACTGTTATTTCAATTATTTTATTTCAATTTTTTTTATAATCCACATAGGGGACATTTAATTTTAATTTAAAGGAATTTAGAAATCGATAGGAGTGGGATTGGGTTATATCAGGTGGGTCGGCCCGGCCGCTTCGCAACGTACATTCTGGAAAAAGGGAAATTTAATTTTAGTTTATAGGAATTTAAAAACCGATATTATCAGGAGTATATAATCGGGTTATATCAGGTGGACGCTTCATTCCCTAGTTAGAAAAAAAACTTCAGTTTATAGGAATTTAAAAATCGATAAGAGCGGGAGTATAGCACCGGGTTATATCAGACAAATCGCTGCGCTCCCGTCACTTCGCAATGCCAGAAAGCGCATTGCGAAGTGACGGGAGCGCAGCGATTCGAAAAGGGGACATTTAATTTCAGTTTATAAAAATTTAAAAATCGATAGAAGAGGGAGTTTAGAATTGGGTTATATTAGGAGGGTGAAGGGGAAATTAAATTTCAGTTTATAAGAATTTAAAAAACGATAGGAGTGGGAGCTTAGGATCGGGTTAAATCAGGCGGGTGATGGGGAAGTTTAATATCAGTTTATAGGAATTTAAAAATCGATAGGAGTGGGAGTTTAGGATCGGTTTATATCAGGAGAAATTTAATTTCATTTTAAAGAATTTAAAAACCGATATTAGCGGGAGTATAGGATCGGGTTATATCAGGTAAGCACTTCGCTCCTTAGTTAGGGAAAAAAACTTCAGTTTATACGAATTTAAAAATCGATAGAAACGGGACGACAGCCCGTTGTTATACCAGGCGGGTCGCTGCGCTCCAGTCGCTCCGCACCTTAGAAAAAATTTCAGTTTATAGGAATTTAAAAATCGATAAAAGCAGGAGTATAGGACCGGGTGATATCAGGTGGGTCGCTGCGCTCCTGTAGCTTCGCAATGCACATTCTTCTGTACCATATCGCGTTTTGTACCATATCGCGTTTTGAAGTATCGCGTTTTAAAATATCGCGTTTTGTACCATGTCGCGTTTCATACCATATCGAGTTTTAAAATATCGCGTTTTGTACCATATCGCATTTTGTACCTAGATCGCATTTTGAAATATCGCGTTTTGAAATATCGTGTTTTGTACCATATCGCGTTTTGTACCATATCGCGTTTTGAAATATCGCATTTTGAAATGTCGCGTTTTGTACCATTTCTCGTTTTGTCATATCTCGTTTCGAAATATGGCGTTTTGAAATATCGCATTTTAAGTGGCTCCGTTTCTATCGTTATCTATGACTTTTGACCATCTTTCTGGCAATTTATGGATTCCATCGGAAAAAAACTGTTTGTCTTTTGATCCATTCGTCTATTTCTTCGTGGGTTCTGAAGTGCTGGTCTTGCAGATCACTTTGCATTGTTCAGAACAAATAGTATTCTGGTGAGGGACAATCTGGTGAATAGGGAGCATGCGGTAGAATTTCCCACTTAAGAACTTTCAGCGTATTTTTTACTTGTTTTGCGACCACCACTCCTTTCTGATCCCACCAAGTGCACAACATAACCTTACTTTTATCTTTGAGGGTTTTCCGTGGCAGAACAGTCACTTTGACGCGTGAATAATCGCTGGATCATTCCGTATTTCAAGCTTCTATTGAAAACATTAGCAACACGGATGCAAATGACGAAGTATCAACATTCCAAACGTCAGTTGCAATGAGCCAATTTAACGTATTTTCTCATTTGCATTATACGAACCTCGTCCCACTGTTCAATATTTGTGGGTGACGTTGATAATGGACAACGTGTCTATTTCACGGAAGCTAATGCAGCACAACAAGCAGAACGATCAAGAGCTACAACAATCACAAATTTTTTTCGAAAAATTTCGAAACGCTATTATACTTGGAAAAAGTCGTCGTAGATGTATCAACGACGAACGAAAGGTCAACCTGTTGCACAATACGTCTG
Source organism: Nephrotoma appendiculata (assembly GCA_947310385.1). Lineage (NCBI taxonomy): Eukaryota > Metazoa > Arthropoda > Insecta > Diptera > Tipulidae > Nephrotoma > Nephrotoma appendiculata. Next base: position 126,657,328 of record OX371225.1, on the reverse strand, counting down.
CAACGAATGGACAATGGCACATAAACGATCATTGGAAGCGTTCAATCGAACGATGAAGAATTTACGAAGTGACCCCAGACGTTTTGATGGAGCACTGATTCTGCTGGCCGGCGATTTTCGTCAAACGCTACCTGTCATTCCGAAATCAACAGGGGCTGATGAGCTCAACGCATGTCAGAAATCGTCAAGCTTGTGGCGCTATGTGAAGAAATTACAGTTGACCACGAACATGAGAATCGCGTTTCATAACGACTTATCAACTGCTGATTTTTCCAAACAACTGTTGGCGCTTATAGCAATGGTCCAATTCCTGTTGATGTTTTGACAGGATTGATTTCGTTTCCCTCGAATTTTTGTATGTTCACGATGTCGAAGGAAGAGCTTATCACAAAAGTCTTTCCGGACATCCACCGATATTCTTTATGAATCACGATTGGCTCAGCGAACGAGTGATTTTGGTAACAGAGAACTGTCTGAATTACTTGACTCAAAACCAAATCGCTGCGGAAATGCATTGTTACAAATCCGTTGACTGTGTGAAAAATCAAGACAAGGCAACCAACTGCATTCAACCGAGTTTTTGAATGCGCTTGACTTATATCAGTATCACCGCATAACTTAGTAGGATGTGTAATAATCATGCTACGTAATCTGAACCCTCCGAGATTGTGTAACGGAACGCAATTGGCTGTGAAGAAACATCGTGAACATCGTGATTAAAGCGACGATCATCAAGGGCAAAATCATACGCGAGGATGTTTTAATTCCGGGAATTCCTCTGATTCCAATCGTTCAATTGTTGTTCATTTACGCGCCGGACAAAAAAATGAAAAATATTGTTTACCTCAATGCATTGTATTGATTCCATTTAACTCCATTCGAATAAAATACTTTAAATTTTTTTGAATTCCAACTGACTCCAATTCATTTCCGCACTGAGAGAAAAATTCCAAAAACCAACTCAAATTTCGATAGATGCCTGAGTTTGAATCGACATTTCATTCTCTTTTCAATACATTATGCCGTCTTTATGGTTGCGTTCATTCGTTCGTTCATTCCGACAATTTTTTACGACCAATCATGTTGCTCAAAAATGACGATTTTTTTCTTGTGAACCATAAACCTGCCTTTATTGTTGAATTCGATGTAAAAGCGAAAGGAATGGCCATTCAACTCAATCGTCTATTGAGAATTGAGTTGAGTTATTTTTTTTTAACTCAGAAAGTATTAATTGTAAAGTGAATTTAGTATCCCTTGACACCACCCATTCACACCTTTACAGTATACCGCCTGCACATTACAAGCTCCAAGTCAACCTGTACATTGACATGAACGGTGGGTCGGCGCTGAATTCTGCACTCCAACAGAGGATCTTAGTTGTGTTTATTAACATCACCGACCGTAATTGATGACGAAAATTCTCTTTTTGCATCCAGCCTCTGGAGGGATTTGAACCCAGTACCCACCGGTCCAGGTGCCGAAGCTTTAACAACTGCGCCACTTGTCCTGTCCGGTCATTGCCCGATCGAATTGTTTGATTTGTTCTCTCATCAAAATCAATTTTCGTGAAGGACATAAAGTATTTGCGGCGGAACGAAGTTCGCCAGGTCAGCTAGACTAACTCTAGAATATTCTGCGGGAAATGTAATAAAAGATAACAAAAGAATATATGGAATACTTTTTTCACAGTACCTTACGGCTTTTGAGTTTCGGCAGAACAATATAAACAATAAATGATCGTTGCGCTTTTTATGGAAAGATAGCAAAAAAATAAAAATGAATATAAATAAAATTATAGGGATAGTTGGGGATAAAAGCACGTTAGGATTTCTAAATTCGATAGTGATTCCGAATCAGACGATGAAACAAAAACAAGCCAACCAAAAAGTTTATTATATTTCGAAGAAATGGCGCACTTTCGAATGTTGTGCAGATAATTGCTTTAGACAAATAAATAATAATCAGTATTTGGCTAACACTCAATGTTTCAGGTACAGTTGTTGACAGTTGTTAATTTTGACTTTTTTTATGATTTAATCTTTGCCTTCTGTTCTGGGGCCGAAGTCACTCACAAACTCTTTCTCTGTTCGCTTTTCCTTGCCTAACTGCAAGATAGGTCGGCCCATGAGTTGTGCACTCCGACGCAGTGGTCATAGTTGTGTTCACTACCATCACCGGTCATAATCAGATGATACAAATCTCTTTTGCATCCTGTCCCTTATCGGGATTCGAACCCAGTGCCTCCCGATCCAAACGCCAAAGCTTTAACCACTGTGCCGTTTTGTCGGTGTTTAAACATTTTAAAAATAACAAATTCTATTTCTGACAGTTCAAAGGCCCAATAGAAGTAGATTACGGTTCACAAAACGCAATAAGAAATACTACGAAATATCGAAACAGAAAGAGATTAATCATCGTTGACAATCGAGTGAGTGTGATGTCCACTTCCGCATTGTTGTTTCACAACACAATTACGGTTCTCTACTAATTTAAATAATTTTATGAGCTTACATCGATTAATGAGGTTAATGTAACGGTTAGTCATCGCAATTCGATCGATAAAATTTATTTTAAATATCAGATAACCTTGAACTACAAACATAGTTATTATCAATCTAAACCATTTCATTCATAAACTGTGTAACGTCTTTTCAACAAATCATTATTAGACGTTACATGAAATGTAACTATACAAAAAAACAGCAAAAGAACCAAAACATAATTCGGAGGTTGAATAATTTTGTTACCAACGTTAAAAAAATTAAAATAAAGTTACTCGTGGTCTATTTCGCAAAAATGCCTATTCTTAGAAATAACTAAGAAAGTTAATTAACCTTCAATTAAACTTTAATTTAATTCGTATGTAAATTAATTATTGTAATTTTATTGGAATGTTTAGTTAACATATTATTAAACATTGATTTACAGGGTAGTTAAGAAGTAAGTCGTATGTATTCCAGTATTATATTACAACGTCATGTTATTTAAATCAAATTAAAAGTATCGCAACAAACTCTAATATTAAAATGTTTATCACCACTGGCATGAAACTAAAAATTATTTTTTTTTTTTAATTTTTGTCACTTTCAAATAAAATAAAATCATTCTGCGTTAACGGTTCATGCTGGTAAGTTGGTTGCTGCTAAGTGTTCATTTTTAAGTCTTGTCGAAGAATCAGTTATGAGTAAATCAAAGGAACCTATTGTGACGACCAAGAATGGTCGAGTAAAAGGTAAAATTTACACTACCGTATTTGGGACTGATATATACGAGTTTCATAGAATTCCATATATCAAACCTCCTATTGGGGATCTACGATTTAAAGTGAGTGCAATAATAATTTAAATCGCATTCAATATAGATAATCGTGTTTGCTTGTTTTTCAGGATCCCCAACCGTTTGGAAATTGGTGGGGAGTTATTGATGGTACTCGTGATACATTACCGCTGCCCAGTGTCAACCAGTTTTCTGGGAAATATGAAGGCGAAGAAAAATCTGTATTTATAAATGTGTATACGAAATATTTAGAACCTGGAGCCCATCTTCCCGTTATAGTTTTCTTTCATGGAGGTTCCTTTGTTACGGGCTCCGGATCCATGCAATTGTATGCACCCGATTATCTACTACAGCGTAACATCGTACTATTTACATTCAATTATCGGATTGGTCCTTTAGGTTTTCTTAGTTTTGATAATCCTAAGTTCGGGGTACCGGGCAACGCAGGCTTAAAGGATCAGATTATGGCATTACGGTGGATTAAAGATAATTGTGAATTTTTTGGTGGTGATCCTAATAATATAACAGCGCTTGGTGAAAGCGCGGGTGCTACGCTTATTCATTATCATATGATGTGTGATCGGGCGAAAGGTCTTTTTCACAAGGCAATTTTAATGTCGGGAACCGTTTTAAATAATTGGGCGTTGGTACCAAAACTTAATTATACGCTGAGACTTGCTGCTAGATTGGGATGGCGAGAAGAAGATGGCGAAGATAAAGCATTTGAGATATTGAATTCAGCAACAGCGGAAGCCTTAGTTACATCACAGAGGCTACTTACTGACGAAGAAAAGCGTGAACGATTACTCGGTGCATTCGGGCCAATAATAGAGCCATATATTAGTGAGCAGACCATAATTGGAGAACCCCTCGTTGAGTTGATTAAGAAACAATGGAGTCATGATATTCCAGTCATAATCGGGCACACGGCCGATGAAGGATTATTTTTGTATGGGACGATTGAAATCATAAGAGATAATCCAAAATGGATTGAAGAACTGGAAGATTTTGAATATATTATACCACGAGAACTGATTACAAGTCGAAGAAGCGCAGAGTGTCGCAATCTCGGAATAAAACTTCGTGACTTTTATTATGGGGATGAAACACCTACTTTGGAGAACCTTCCAAAATATTACAAGGTAAACTAATTTTTGGATGATAGTCTAGATATCATCGCAGCTAAATTATATTGAATTTTTTAGATGATGGCAGCTAAACTGTTTCTTCATGGAATTCATACAGTAATCAGAAATCGCAGTCGCCCTTCAAGTGCTCCAACCTATTTGTACCGATTTAATGTAGATTCACCTTTTAATCACTTCAAGATACATGTGTTTAAAATTAAAGATAAAGGTGAATGATTCATGGCATACCATAATCGGCACTAATTCACAAATATATTTCTTCATCATTTTACAGGTGTTTGCCACGCTGATGATTTGTCGTATATGTTCAAAAATGTCTATTATGAATTCACCGGTGGTTTAAAACTTGGATCAATTGAATATAAAACGATTCAACGATTGGTGAGCACGTGGACCAGCTTTGCAGCTACAGGCAATCCAAATAATCCGCAAATCGAACCTGTGGTATGGGAACCGGCGCAATACACAGAAGATAAACCAACGTACAAGTGTTTAGAAATTGCTGATGAAATTCAATTTATTGAGTATCCAGAATTAAAGAGTGTCGAGTTGTGGGATGAGATGTATACAGAATTTTATAGGGATTTGTACTAAGTATCTTATTCAATCAAAATATATGTATATAAAAAGAATTGTTGAACATTACTGTAAGGTTTTTTTTAAATAGTTTATCTTAATGGATCTCGATAAATTATACACTACATCCCCGTATTTGTAAAAGATAGGTCCTACCCTCAGTCTCTTAGGTCCTACCCTCAGAGCAATTACAATTTAACAGGATATAGGGTAACGGATGGGAAATCCTACAAAACAATCCTGAACACAACTTTTTGTCATCTACCTGCTAGATTTCAGAAGTGGTGCGAGATGTATATATAGTCGAGAAAAGATAGAGGTATGGATCCCTCAAAATAACGGAGAACCTTAAAAGCTTCAACTACAAAATAAGTTGATTTTCGTGTAAAATAAAATATTATAGAAAATTTACCATTCGCTTATAAAATATCTCTGTGTGTGTGTTTTGTTTGGCAGCGGTGGTCTTCTAAAGAAATTACATTTAACGGTTAAATCTCTCTACAAATTAAAGTGCTATAAAGCCCCACAGAACTAACTCCACAATTTCTGCAACAGATTCTCAGGATGCTCACTTGCTCTCCAATACTTCGCTCAATCACATGTTTAGCTTCTGCAAACCGTGAACATTCGAAAAATATGTACTTGACATTTCCCAGTACTTTAGCGGATAAGGGCTATTGTCGTGTTTGTACTTAAATACGCACTGTCGAAAGCAGCCATGACCCGTTGTGAATTTTGAAAGATAGTAGTCGAATTTCCCGTATCTCATTCATCCAAACTTTAATTTGAGGAATCAAGCGATGACTCCATCGGCCTCTGCATGATTGACTCCATCTAGTTTGCCACACTTACCACATCGTCGACACGTTCTTCATACAACTTCTTACGCTGCTAAGAGGTCCAGTGGTGGCATTTCTACGATTATACACGCAGCATCTGCTGTTCGAAAAAACTGTTCGAAATGAGCAGATCACCCTTAAAGCGCTAAGTTGATGTATGGAGTTTTACTTACGCCTGCCTATACGAGATTTTCACTTTGTCAGCCCAAATTGGAGCTCCATATTGCACTATTGTTCAAATAACGTAAGCACTCTTCGTTTTTGTCTTGCTCTGTTTGTGTTTGACAATGGAGGCGTTTATTGCCGCAATATCCATATGCTTCTTAAAGTTTTATCTGCTATCAATGGTGATACTAGATACTTAATCAATGGTTGTGAGGTATTAGCGCATACGCCTGTATCTAAAACCATAACATGCCATCACGTATAATGTTCTATGTTCGGAAGTATTCCTCGATAGTGTCTAACAGGTATTTTAAGATTTCTCGTCGACAATTGCCTGTTTTAATCATGCAGAAATCACTTGCTCCAATAGCTCTCCTGTAGTGTCGAGCATACAAAAAGTCTGTACGACGACGAAGTTTTAAGGTGATCTTTTGCTTTCCGCTAACAGCAGTAACCTTTGCTTCTTCCACATCTCAAGAATAAATTCTGCTTCTCTTAAGCAGGAGTCGAACACATTTCCAAACACTTTCAGTTTTGCTATTTTGCTGGACGAAACTTGTTGTTGTTGCGGGAACAACAAGTTACTTATTGCGCAACATATATGTTCAAGTAGGGAGTTAAAATGAGTACCGTTTACCTTTTACATCACCGTTTGGTATGGTCGAATAAAATATTTCTCCTTCATCAACGTTATAGTAAATTTTAACTCCTTTCTAGCACTACAGTAAGTTTGTCGAAAATGTTCAGTCTATCTACGCCTTAAACGGTGATACTTCCTCCTTGTCTTGAAACAGTTCCGAAGTAACGCCGCGATTTACTCATTCTTCCAATACAAGTAGCATTAAGATGGTTATCTTCTACTGTTCTCCTTCAGAATTTAAAATGACAGCCAATCCGAAATTGCTTTTGTTCTTTAACATGTATACAAGAACATATTCTCATCGAAATGTTTGCATCTTCAATTAGCATTTATGATATAGTTCGGCTGCTGCTTTGGAAGGCCCGTTAACTGTCCAGATAGCGGCAATACCACATATGTTGAGGCCTATAATAGCTTTCCTGTGGTTTCTATATTGTTCTTGCACAATGGCAACGTCTGCTATTGTGTCTCACAAAGTTTCCCCAAGCAGATCTTGTGCCGCTTCCCAATGATTAAGATTTAGTTGTAGTAAACTTATAGTTCTTTTCAATACCTTGTGGTCTCAATACATTGTGATATTTAGGACACGTGAAATTACCGGTGGAATTGTTTGTTAGCTCCAGCATTTTCATCTCTATTCGTTATTAGAACATTTTCCGGAAACGTGTCCATAGTCCAAGCATTTAAAACATCTAGTGGCGATAAGCTTCTCGGGGACTTATCAGAATACTCATCCTCAACCGATCATCGCCACCGGGAAGACTGATCAGAACTACTTTGGTTCCGCGGTATCCGGCTACCATTTTCTTCAATCCAGGATCATTTTTTGGTTGTCAGTATTTCGCAGCTCTAATAAAAGGTATTCCTTTGTCGTTTTGCGGATATGTTTTACATTTTCCCCAATACAAATAAGATCAGGGTACAGTTTGACATTTCTATGTGCTTGAAGATCATTTAGGAAAGTACTTTTCGGAGCGACTTAGTTTTCCTTTTCTTTCAATACCTACTTTCATCAGTTTAGTGGTGTGGACGACTTTCTTCTGCTGGATTTCCCTATACATAGTATTGCCTTTTCGTCAACCACTTTCTCCGGCTCCTTTCCTTACACTTATTGTTGATAGTAGAAGTATGGCACTTCAACTTACTAGCTGAACCATAGAATATATTAATGGTGTTCATCCAGGCCACTTATTCAATTTTCTTTCCAAGCCTCCCAGAGAAAGCGATGAAAAAGTGCTCTCCTTCACGGGTTAATGGATGTGCCATCTCAATGCGCGCATTTTCGCTTCCTTCGCCGCCGTTGTAATATTGCAATTGGTGAATCTTGATTGTTGGGAGCCTACTTGCTTACTCCCTTCAGCCTGACTCGGTTTTCCACTCCCTGCATTATAACTAAATCCTTTTTGACTAAACTCATCGTGGATTCTTTTTCAAGGTACTGCCATAGCATTTTATACTTGTTTCTATTAGGTATACAGTCGCTGACCAGGAAGCGACTCAATGTGAGACAGACGGTCCTGGATTTAAATCAAATAAGTCCTAACACCAAATTTTCAATCAAAATGATGGGGGTGAGTAGCTGTGGCCAACGATACCACGAATGTTTACCGCAAATTTTGATATCTGAAACGGAAAATTAAACTTACCTGACTTTTTAGAAACCGAAAAACTAAAAACTGTTTGGTGGTTTGGTGTAATCAAAAATCAATATTTCTACTTAAATTTCAGAAAACCAACAAGGCAACAAAATAAAAATTTGATTCTTGTAAATGCTTAACTTGCCAACATCATTGCAAAAATTGGAAAGCTTCCAAAATTGACTTAGAAACGATCTAGTTTCGTTTCAGTCACACCAGACGAAACCATATCACAAGGGTTGCCAATGTGCACTATCTGATTTATCACCCAGAATAAATAATATCGCAGATAGAGATATTAGTTTGTTTACTGGCCGAAACCAGTTGAAATTGTTAGGTAGAAATATAAAAAATAACGAGAACCACAATAATGTGAAGTAAGTAGGAATAATCCTGAGTATTACACGGGTTAGGTTTAAACAATCATCATACCCGAATTTGATTCTTCGTATAAAATTCTTATTACAATCAAATCAACAATTGGTAACGAATAAGTTCGAAATTTTTGAAATTGATCAGCTAAACCCTGGCCTGCAAATATGTATATTAAAACAGTTAAAAAGGTTTATTTATAATGTTTGGCACGCGTGGGATTGATAAAAAGTCACACAAAAGGTTTTTGTTATATGTGGAGATGCGTATGCCACACAAATATAGTTGGCGTCAGAACTTCAAATGTTTATTGTAATTTTTTAGTGATAAATTTAAGTGTTTATTATTTTATACTGAAACCTAAAATCATTTGACAAGTAGAGTAGGATTATACTATCGATCTAATTTGAATGTTAAAGTGTTATCACGTGGTTTAAATGGTAAAGTCGAATTTATACATTTGAACTGTTTGGTAAGTTTAGTAAATTTCTTATTGTTGTTTTTTATATCCCACCTCCCACTTCGAGAGGGGACATTACAAGTATTTATGAAGTACTTAATTTGTATTTTTTGCCGTTTAGTGCTACGAGGTTAGAAAGCCTTTTAGACGTAATTATTATTTTTAAGCCTGACTGACATAATATTATCAGTTATGGTCAATATACTGTTCCATCAATATCGGATCATGATTTAATTTTTGCTTCTTATAAATGTTGTCGCACTAGAGATAAGTTGACTTATTCTATTGTGCCCAATTATAGGGAAATTAATCATTATAAAATAAATTGTTTTTTCTCAATTGATTGGTCTATTCTTTATTGTTGCTCTGATATAAATATGATTGTTGATTTATTTAATTCAAATTTCTTATATTTAGATTCTATGTGTGTGCCCCGTAAATAACTATTAGCAATTGTCCAACAGCTCCGTGGTTAAACCAGACTATGTTGGATTCAATTCAATATAGAGATTTGTAGTATAATAATTATAAAAGGAGTGGATTAGATGCTGACTTTACTTCCTATAAAAAGTTTATCAATTAATCTAAGTATAGTTTTTATTTTGGTAATGTTTATAACTCTAAAATTACTTCGAATAAGTTAAAGAAACTTGGTATTTCGTGTTCTGCTGCTAAAGTTGACATAAAATTCACTGTTGAAGATATTTTAAATGATATCTGTAAATTTCACGAAGATTTAGGGGTTCTGTCATTGCCAGATATTGGATCTGTTGATCCTCCTGCCGTTCAATAATATTGATAATATTGATTTTAAAATAATAAAATTATTTATTGATCTGTTTCTTCCACAAGTGACATATATAATTAATCAATGTTTGTTAAAATCAGTTTTTCCGAATTTGTAGAAAGTTGCTTCTATTGTTCCACTTCCAAAAAATGATTATGTTGCCAGCCTTAAAGATGTTCAACCAATAAGTATATTACCTGTCCTTTCTAAGGTGTTAGAAGGTTAGGTTAGGTTAGGTTGGAGTGGCTGCTATCGCACACTTTGGCCAGTATTGGCCCATTGTGATACCACAGGATCCTATCTCCCCTTTACTCCTGCTGAAACCATCCAGAGCTACTTATGTAGCGTAAAATATCTCGTATTCCACAGCCCGCGAGTTCCGAAAGGCTGTCCATACCGTACACACCTAAATACTTATGCCTTCTGTATGATAGTGCCGGACACGAGCATAGGAAGTGATCTAGCGTCTCTTCCTCCTCTTCGTCTAAACAACTTCTACAGAAGTCATTCGTCTGTAGACCCAGCCTTCTTGCATGTTCCCCAAAAAGGCAGTGTCCTGTCAGTATCCCTACGACCAATCCTAACTCTCGTTTTCCCAGGGATACTAGTGCTTTTGAGCGCCGGAAGTCCAGTTTTGGCCAAACCTGTTTTGCTACTATGCACGTGAGGGTGTTGGTCCACCTCTCATTTGTCAAGGCGATTGCCTTTTTACTGAGCGCCGATCTAAGCGCTGCTATAGGCCTCCCCAGACCTGCCATTTCCGGTTGCATCTGGAGAGTCGTACCGTACCTAGCTAGTTCGTCCGCCCTGCAGTTTCCCGTGATGTCCGAGTGACCAGGGACCCAGATTATCTGGATACTGAAATACTCGCTCATCTCCTTAAGAGATGATCGGCAATCCAGCGCCACCCGTGACTTCAGACAAACTGCCTCTAGCGATTTGACCGCCGCCTGACTGTCCACATAAATTGCGATATCCCTAACGGATACCACGTTATGCTTCAACCATGTCCCGACTTCGCCTATCGCCACCACTTCAGCCTGGTACACGCTGCAGTAGTCAGGGAGACGAACGGAAATATTAACATTAAGCTTCTCACAGAAGACTCCGGCTCCTACTTTGCCGTCTAGCTTAGAACCGTCCGTGAAAAATTGCAGTGCCTCGTTTTCCAGTATTGATCCATTCCTCCAGGATTCTCTCGAAGGACAGATGGTCCGGAAAACTTTATCGAAGCACAACGTTGGTTTAATATAATCTAGATTCGCCAGTTCTTCCCTTAGCGATCTAACTATCGTTGAGTGTCCCGCCTGAAGACACTTCCACTGAGAGACAGCCGAGAGCCTTGTAGCCACATTGGCTGCCATCTGCTTACCAAAAAAATTCGATTGGAATAAGGTGGAACATAACCTCTAAAGCGCGTGTAGGTGTTGACCTAAGCGCCCCACTTATAATCATGCAGGCCGTTCTTTGCACCTTCTCCAACATCTTCCTATATGTTACCTTCTCCAGAGCTGGCCACCACACACCCACCCCGTACATCAGCACAGGTCTTACCACAGCGGTATAGAGCCAGTGTACCAGCTCTGGTTTTAGACCCCATCTCTTCCCTATGGCGTTCTTACACGAGTAAATGGCTACATTAGCCTTATTCACCCTTTCTACAATGTTAGGCTTCCAGCTTAGCTTACTGTCCAAGATTATGCCCAGAAATCTTGCTCTTTCAGCAAAAGCCAATCTAGTGCCGTTCATGGTAGGAGGACTAACTACCGGAATTTTATATTTCTTAGTAAATAGTACCAGCTCTGTCTTGGAGGGGTTAATCCCTAATCCACATTTGCTGGCCCATTTCGTAACGATTAGGAGTGCATTCTGCATAACATCCCTAATCGTATCCAGATATTTGCCTGAGACAGCTATCGCTACATCATCAGCATACGCTACAATCCCTATCCCCTCTCCCTCCAGTTCCAAGAGCAATCCATTCATCACAACACTCCAAAGAAAGGGGGACATTACACCTCCTTGCGGGGTTCCTCTAACCACCCGCCTTCTGATGGTGGCCTCCCCCAGTTTCGAGGTAATAATCCTGCTTACCAGCATCTGATTTATCAACCTACATATGGGGTAGTCCACGTTCAAAAATAGCAATCCTTCCATGATCGCCTCCGTTTTAACATTATTAAAGGCACCCTCAATGTCGAGAAATGCTACCATACAGAACTCTTGCGAGTAAATTGACTTCTCAATCATGCGTACTAGATCGTGCAGAGCTGTGTCCACCGACTTTCCCTTACAGTACGCATGCTGCGACATTGCCCAACTTCTGGGCTCAATTTTTGATCGAATACCTATATCTACCAACCTTTCCAAGGTTTTCAACAGAAAGGATGATAGACTTATAGGTCTCAGATCCTTTGGATAGGCATGCGAGCTTTTTCCCGATTTCGGGATAAAGACCACTCTGACCTCCGTCCATTTTTTTGGAATATATACCAGTTTCAGACATCCCATGAAGATACCTTCCAGCCAGGGGAGGATGACTGCTGAGTTTCTCTGAATCTCTGCTGGTATAATCCGATCCGGGCCCGCCGATTTATAAGGTTTAAACCGGTTCAGCGCCCAACGGATTCGCTCCTTATCCGCGATGCCCTCCATCTCTATTGAAGGTGTTACTCGATTAGCTCCAGGCTCTGTCGAGTCTTCAAAGCTTCCCGGAAAATGGGTCTCGATGAGGAGCTCCAATGATTCCGCACTTGAAGTTGTCCATGACCCGTCTGGTCTAATTAAATAACTAGGACTGGTTGGGTTAGTAGCTAGAATTTTCCTAAGGCGAGAAGTCTCAGAGACCTCTTCCATTCTACAACAGAAGAGTCTCCAAGACCCCCTTTGTGCCTTCCTCAACTCTTTTTTGTACTTTCTGAGGTCCTCCTTATAGGAGTCCCAATCCCGAACCTCCCTTGTGTTCTTAGCTTTATTAAAAGCTCTCCTACACACACTCCGATATGTTCCCAACTCTTTGGTCCACCATATCGGTTTCTGCCTACCCCTAGGCTTTATTAGGGGGCACGCAGCATTAAATGAAAGATTGCATGCCTTTGTGACAATATCAACCATGCCATCTAATTCCTCTACTGTCGCCGGAAGTCCAGGAACCTCCAGCGGCAGTAGTTCCTTCAACACCTCTCCATATTTGTTCCAGTTTGTCCTTCTGGGATTCCTAAAGGATTTCCGGGTAACAGGTTTAATGTCGAGGTTATAAATTACATACCGATGATCAGAGAATGAGTGCTCTTTCGCCACTCTCCACCCTCTAATCATATGAAAGATCGTTTCTGACACAAAGGTGACATCTAAAACCTCCTGTCGATTTTTAACAATAAATGTTGGTTCTCGTCCAATATTGCAAACTAAAAGGTTGGTATTTAATAAATAATCAAAAAATAACTCACCCCTCTCGTTGATGTCTGTGCTTCCCCAGATTGTGTGATGCGCATTTACATCACATCCGAGTACAACACCTACCCTTCTTTGATCTGCTTCCCGGATCAGTTCCCCCAGGTTGTCCGGTGGAACCTCCTTCTCGCGATCCATATAGGCTGAGGCTAGCCATAGCTTCCCACAGCCAACCTCAGCGCTCACCGCTGTAACGTCTCCGCTACTAAATTGTGGAAGAAGAAAAATATTCAAATTATTTTTCGCTAAAATACACGATCTGATCTTCTCAGAGTTGCTTGAGTATAATAATTTATACCCTTTCATTCTGAGGCCACAGATCCTGTTATTGTTAATCCAAGGTTCTTGGATTAATACTAAATCCTCATCTGACTTAGTCAGTCTGAGAACGAGAGCTGCCGAGGCAGCCTTCGTGTGATGTAGGTTTATTTGTACAATGCTAACCATTGTAGTCGACCTTACTCACCTCTTCCTGCACTCCCTGCATCAGGATAGTGCCATCTACCTCTTTGTTCTGGACGCTGTCTTCCTCTCGTCGAGAGCCTGACAGGATGTCCTCATCAGGTTCCAGAGAGAGGAGGCTACCTCCCCTAACTATGCTCCTCAGAGCCGAAGCATTACTTTTCTGGCCGTCCTCAGCCCGCCTGACCGTCTCCTGCTGGGTCCGTTCGCCGTCACCCCCAGGCTGGTCTTTCGCAGTTGCGTCGGTCTCGTCCTTTTTATATACTTTGAGAGTGATCGACCCGAACCCGAAGTTGATCACTCCCTTTGATTTTGCAAGGGAAGCCAGGGATTCTTTATTGATCAGCTTGATTGCCAATCTAAAGCCTCCCTTAGCTTCCTCTCGCTTTATAATCCTCCAGTCTTCCGCTGGAAGATCGGGATTACTGGCCTGAATGATCTCGAGGATCTCTTCTATTTTATCTGGCTCGGTTGGCAGCCAAACACGTGCCCTCGGCCTGCTCGGGATTTCCTCCCTGCAGACTGCCTCAAGCCTCGCGCCCGGCCACACCTCGCCTACTTCGGCCATTGCCCTTTTGTAAAGGTCGACCGATCTCTGATCTGAGCACGCAGTCAACTTCACGCGCCCCTGGTACCATCCCGCATCTCTGCAGGACGGGGGGGGATCCCGGATTTTCTCTCAGGATCCGCAGAAAAATGGAGTTTAGTGCGTTAAACACTACTCTCCATTTCTCTGACGTGATGCTCCCATCTTCCTGACTCCTGTCAATGACGGCTAGCACCAACACGTGCTCCTTTAGGATCTCACTGAATAGCTTCAGTTTTTGATCCCTAGGAGCACCCGACGTCTTTTCTACCTGGACCTTGGCTCGCTTACTCTCGCCCGTTTCCAGCTCTTCCTGGGACCTCTGTCTTTTAGACACAAGGGCCCTTTCCGAGCTGTCACGGCCGACAGTTTTTTTAGCCCATGCCACAGATCCTCGTTGTTCTACTGTAAGCTGCTCCTCAGGGGTCGCAGCCAGTTTTTCTAAAACTCTATACGCCGACCGTCTCTCCCTGTATCGACGCTTCGACTGAGGGATCTCTCTCAGTTCCCCCTTTTTTCCTTTAGCGGTTCCGCTTCCACCTGGCTTCGATGCCAAAGTGTCGCTTATCCCTGATGATGAAGCCCCACCTTTACGGTTACAGTTGCTAACTTCTTCCGGTTTTTGAAGGGTGCCGGCCCCTTTAGTTTTGATCTTAGATTCTTCCATGTTTTTCCCACGAGTATCGGAGAAATATAGGTCAACTTGCGCAGAGATCCGTATACGCAAGCAAGGCTAAATACAACTAGAGGTCGCCAGGTATCCAGAGGGCTCCGTTCAAGACTGGGCTTTGTTAAATGGGCCCCCAGCCTAGCCGATCGTCAGCACGGGTCGCGTAACACCTTAATCCAGCCCATTGGCTTACTGAGCACCCCACCCCCCGCACCCTCGCCCTCCTCCCACATTCACTCACTCATTCACCCATTCATATGGATATCCCAAACAAATGGGACCCACTTCATTCATGGGATTACCGTTCATAGGGTTCCCCACTCACTACCTCGAGGCCCGGAAGCACAAGGGGACGGACGTTCAGTTCACCGTGGTTGTGGTCGATGGTTTTAAGGCGCCATCAGTTCGCCTTTCCCTACTGGGTATCCTAGGCACTCAGAATTTGGTGAACAGAGGTTAACCACTCCCCCGTTCTCTGAGACTCTCCTCCCAGCAGAGCAAGGTGTTAGAAAATGTTATTCAAATCTATAGATTCTGCAGCATTTTAAAGATTTTGATTTTGTTTGTAAATTTCAGTCAGGGTATAAGCATGCTCACAGTACTACACCGGCTTTGTTACACATTTTTGATGATCTTTCTTCAACTTTAGATTGGCATGGTTCGCAAGCTTTATTGGTTTTATTGAATTTCTCTAAGGCGTTTGATAGCATTAATCATATACTTCTACTTCAAAAGCTTTATTTATATTATAAATTTTCTAGCTCTGCAATTAATATGTTGTACTCTTATTTGCATAGTAGGGAGCAGTTTGTAAAGCATGGTGTTAACTGATCTGGCATGGGTAGAGTAACTTCAGGTGTACCACAAGGATCAATTCTGGGTCCGTTGCGTTTTTCTATATTTATAAATGATCTTCCATGGCGAATTCGTTATTGTTCTTTTCATCTCTATGCTGATGA
Source organism: Nephrotoma appendiculata (assembly GCA_947310385.1). Taxonomy (NCBI): domain Eukaryota; kingdom Metazoa; phylum Arthropoda; class Insecta; order Diptera; family Tipulidae; genus Nephrotoma; species Nephrotoma appendiculata. The sequence continues at coordinate 126,641,298 of OX371225.1, read as the reverse complement.
TTTACAACTGTACATCGGATATAAAGCATTAGGGTTGAATGAGACTGCAATGAAATTGAACGAAGATCTTGGTGATATCTTATTGTGGGCTAAATATAACTCATTGGCGCTTAATCCTAATAAAAGTAAAGCAATATTTTTATGTAAAAGTAATTTGAACATTATTAAGCTTACTCTTGTTTTGGGTTATGACACAATAAATAAATAAATAAATAAAATAAATAAACAATAAAATTTGTTCCGACTGTTAATAACTTAGGACTGATATTAAATTCCAAACTTACTTGGTGTGACCATATTAGTACATTGTGTCAACGTGTCAATTATAGTTTATATTCGCTAAGATTAATAAAGAAAATATGTCCTATTCAGTTGCGAGTATTTTTGATTAAAAGTTTAGTTGTACCTTTGTTTACGTACTGTGATGTGATTTATAGTGGATGTGATAGTTCCTCTCGGCGTCTACTTGAAATTACATTTAATAATTGTATTCGATACGTTCATGGCCTCAGAAAATTTGATCATATTTCTGGTTTAAAAGCTTCTATTTTGGGATGTACGAGGGCAAATCAAAAAGTCTTGCAATATCATATGAAAAAAAAGAGTGAGTGAGACAGCAATATTTTTATTTTTCGACATAATCTCCTTTAAGGTTTATACATTTGTCACATCGATCAATTAACTTGCCTAAACCCTCTAAAAAAAAAGATTTCTTTTGCTCCATAAAATATTCATTTACAACAGACTGTACTTCATAGTCACTGGAAAATTTCCGGCCCCTTAGTGTTTTTTTCAAATTGGGAAACAGAAAGTAGTCACTGGGTGCCAAGTCTGGATTTTACGGTGGATGCGGAATTTCCACGAAGCCGCAGTCCTTTAATGCAGCTTGAGCAATATTAGCCTTGTGCACGGGTGCATTGTCGTGAAGAAGCAAGATTTTTTCCTAACTTTCCTTGGCCGTTTTTTCCGGATCGCTTTTTTGAATTTTCGCAAAATCTCTGCGTAATATATGCCTGTGATTGTGGTTTTCGTTGGCATATAATCGATTACCAAAATTCCTTCAGCATCCCAAAAAATTGTTGCCAAAACCTTACCAGCAGACGGTTGAGTTTTGAATTTCTTTGGTGGTGGTTCACTACGTTTAATCCATTGCATCGATTCTTGTTTGGATTCCGGATCCCAGTGATGAAGCCATGTTTCATCGCCTGTTATTATGTTATCCAAGAAATTTTCTGGATCTTCTTTGTACATATCTAAAATCGCCTTTGAAGTTTGAACGCGCATTTTTTTTTGTTCTGCATTCAACAAACGGGGAACCCATCGCGCACTTACTTTCGACATGTGAAGGTGGTCATGTAATATAGTATATGTGGTACCGTATGAAAGAGAAAGTCTCCACGCTAACTGCGGAACAGAAATACGCCGGTCCTCCAATACAATAGATTCGGCCAAAATTACGTTTTCATGGCTAATGGCATCTGCTGGCTGACCCGAGCGGTTGTCGTCTTCTAATGACTCCCGACCACTTTTGAATAATTTTACCCACCTTGTTACTGTGGCATATGATGGTGCAGATTCGCCGTAAACTTTTGATATATAGTTGAATATATAAATTGCATTTCGTCCATCTTTACAGAAAAATTTAATAACGGCGCGATATTCAATTTCATTCATTTTAAGAAAAATTCAAAACACATGTTACTAAATTGACAAAAACAAACGAACTGTAAAATTTACATCGAAATGTTCTTCTAGAAGTTTCATCGCGATAAAAAATGGTTTTGAAAAATATATTGTTGTCTCACTCACTTTGTTTTTTCATATGATATTGCAAGACTTTTTGATATACCCTCGTACTTTGTTCGAGTATTATCATTATAGAACAGCTGTATTTATTTTTAGAATTATTACCTCTGAGTTGCCTGGGTATCTCTATGAAAAATTAATTGTTTCCAGGTCTCTAGGCGCACTAGAAACATCAATTTGCACCTTAACAAAAGTAACATGTATAATTGTTCAGTTTTGATGAATGCGTTTATTGTTTGGAATGGTTTACCCTTTGAACTTAAAAATATTAATTCTCTTAAAATTTTTAAAAAACTTGTATATTTAACTGTACAGAGAAATTATTAATGTAATTATAAATTGTAATTATATTTTCATACCCCGTTGTAAATAATTTTGTTATAGATGAGGATTGTTAATTTTTTTTTGCTTTTGTGATTTTCTTTTCATAGTATAATGGCCCTATTCCATTCGAAAATACGAGATTTTGTACAAAATTAAAAAGAGACAAGAATAAAATATCTACATGAGAGTGACTGAGACACATTTTTTTTTATAGTAGAACATGTAGGGGAATTTTTCGACTACGATACAAACATAACCTAAAAATTATTTAAATACAATGAAAAATCATAGTTTTTAATAATTAACGACGTCTTTTATACTCTATAAATTATTTAAAAAAATAAATATTGTATTATTTTTGAAATGGCGCAAATAGTCTTATTTTATTTTAGTTTTATTAATTTGGAGAAATACGTAAAAAGTACTTGCTATAAAATATATGAGGAGAAATTTTTGACATGTTCCGGTATAACCTAAAAATCAAAAAACAAATTTAATAATAAACCAAAATGTCTACAGTACAAAAACCTAAAGTTAAGATAATTTTTTTAAAATAAAACGTGTTTTTAATAATCATTAACGAAATATTTGTGTAATTTATAATATAGTTGATTTGTTACCGTTTAAACAGTAAATATAAATTAAAATTAAGTGTAAATATTGCTCTTAACAATTTTCGCTTGTGGCGTCAAAATCAGCTGCTGCACATTATACTGGGAATCACAATTTTTATTGTTAATAACTTTAATTTTATTATTTTTAATATCGAATTTTATTAATTCGATTACGTTTTAATTTCTTAAGAAATATTCAAAAAGTCGAGAAATGTTTTGGAATTAATTTGCTGAATTGGAAACTGCACAATAATATTAAGCTGAATGAAAACTCATTGCGCAAAGTTAAAAGTTCATATCGCCACTGTGTTGACCTCCTGTAGTTGTGGTGCAAGGTTTAATGCAAGTAATAATTACACGTAAGTTCCCAGAGTTATAATCCTGGATTACATTTCTATTTCAATGTATTTTTTGTGTCCTTTCTATATTCAATTTAAATACAACGTTTATTTATTTTAATTCTAGATTATTATATTTGGATGAAGAAATATTCGTGATTCTTTGAATTTTAAAGGCTAAATTGAGAAAACATGCACTTCACATTGAAGAAACATAAGGGAGCTCCTAACACAATGCCAAGAATTTCGAAATATTAATTCTTCAATGGTAATAGCGATTAACACATCAAATGATGAACCAATTTAAGAACCGCCGTGTAATTGCGTTGCTCGATTTCAAAACATTTCTATTTTAATCGGATAAAACATTTTGGAAATTTTTAAAGAATTGACAAACGAAATTAATTAGTTTAGATATAAGTGTAACAACATGGCAAGATCATATGTTTTTGCTGTTTCATATGCATACTTAGATCTCCGAGAGGACCAACTACCTGCATGGCATCTATGAGTTAAATTCCATATTTATTTATAGACCTCAGAATACCTTTTACGAGTAATCCTTCTTACCAATTAAACTGCGTAATGAATTTCTGAAACAGCTAAAGCGAGAACATGTTATTCACTCTGTGAAAGATGACGTTTGGACAATTATTGATTCGGATGACGAAGAAGGCATTACAACAAATAGTGAATGCGTAGGACTTAAGGAGCATTACTTAATCAAATGACATTTGAAAATTTAATGCACATATTAATGCAAGCCACAATACAAAATTCTGAATACTATATCGAAGAAACACTTTTCTTCACAGCGTAACTTATTAAAGTTGTTTGCATTTTCAACGAGTTTAGTTAATATTTTGGGCAAAGGTCTGTTGACCTACAACCCAGAAAGATAACGTCATTTTGCAAAACGTTTGGGGGCGATTAGTTCATGTTGTTTTATACATAACCGATACCCACGAATTTCACGTAAGTGTCACAAATTTATTCTGATTTGGCATACAAATAAAACATTAATTTCGTTTAATTTCAGATACCAACCGAATAAGATGAATGATGTGGGACTGGGAACTTGTATATCAAATTCGAATTCAATATATCTCGTTTATATTTCGAACTTGCCACTATATGTACAATTCGCGACATCTTGATACATGGCAATATTTAGTCGATTCACCATTTTCTACTTTAGATAAGCGCACATTATGAATTTTATGCTATTGCTTGATTGGGTTTCGTGACAAATTTCTCTATTTAAACTATGAAGTTACCGAACCAAATCAATAATCAAAATTTAGTAGGCAAGTTCTATGATGTTATAACTGAAATTGCAAGCAATAGATGACAGCCAATAGATGACATATTATTTGTTGCAAACATTTTGTAATATGATTTTATGGAGAGAACAGTCTCACCGGGAATTCATAAGGACTGTACCAAAGATATTTAAGGTAGAAATTTAAATTGCCTCTTAGTTCCTTCCTATTCCTACTAATTAAATTTTCTATTATTTTTTTTTAGATTGGATTCATTAATCAGCCGACCAAAGATATATGCTATAAAATAGTTCGTGATCTCCTTTATAATATTTCGGATAAATATCCTAAATTGATGTCCAACATTTTATGGCGTGTTAAAGTATCCTTTGCCGACATTAAATCATAAGCATCTTATTTATTTAACCTTAGACCCGTGTGTATGCTTAGCAACTTAATACCGTGTTATGGGGAATGGAATTCCCCAATAATATTTTATTACATGTACGTCACATCCATTAGTGAATAAATACTTTCTAAAAGAAAACAACTAATTTAATTCATTGTACGTTGTAGATTTATTTAAGTAATTATATAATGTTAAGTTAATTCAATTAATATTATTCATAAATAAAATAATCATGATATTTCTCCGAAATGTAATGGCGATATTGAACCAGGCGTAGTACGGTGGTGCTTAGGAAGTGGTTCAGTGAAACTAGAAGAAGTTCGTGATCTATGTTCTGCTGTAGATGTCCCATAGATTCCGGAGCTGGGTGTGGATGCCCTCGAATTATCAATTATTGAAAATGCAACATCATCTTCATTTTCTTGTAAATTGGAAATTGTACATTTTGTTATATAACAATTTTCACAGACCCGAATATAGTGTTTCGAGCATGTGGCTTTAGAGCACAAATCGCACACACCGGTGGTTTTTGTGTCTTTCGACTTTGTTCGTGAAGCTTTACATGGCACGCATCGTTCAGGCTTGGTGTTATTTCTCGGTTCAGGAAAAGAAGACGACTGTGTACTTACTTTATATCCAATACAGTTCATAGCATACATTACCGAACTGCTTTTTGTAGTGTGGCTTCTAATTTCGAGGTGATTTCGAGCCAAACTCATGGCCAACTCTTTGAGAAATATCTTTCTTTTCTCGCTTTTTCGTGTATTCCACGATATTGGATGACTTAACTCATATAGACGATAGCTAGCGAGGGCGGCTACGTCTACCAAATTGAAGAATAGAGTCATCGGCCAACGATTAGTTTTTCTTCTGCATGTATACGAACGACACATTTTGTCGAATGTATCAACGCCACCTTTATTCTCGTTATAACTATGAATTATTTCTGGTTTTTTAGTTAATTCATTTATGGTATCCGTAGCGTGTGCAGTTGATAGAAGTAAAACGTTTTTCTTAGTGTTGGTAGTATAACTAACTAAAGTGACTTCGTCCGAAAAACAAAACGCGGAACTAAATACACCTCTACCAGCTGCAATTTCTTTTTTCGCTAAAACGACCGGTATTTCTGTTTTATTTGGCCGTATTGTTCCAACTAAAGTGGTATTGCGCCTACATAACTCTTTGGCTAGTGGATAACTTGTGAAAAAATTATCCATCGTTATATTATACCCTTTATCCAAAAACTGTTTCGAAAGACGTAGCACTAGCTGATGGGCTATACCTGTGGATCTGTCTTCATTTGGTTGGGTTCCCAAGTAAATCTCACCTCTTAGCGGATAGTTAGTTCTAGCATCTACGAGCCAGAATATTTTTATGCCATACTTTCCAGGCTTTGACGGTATATATTGTCGAAAAGAACATCTTCCTCTTGTTGACACCAATTGTTCATCGACTGTTAGCTCTTGTGATGGAGAGAAAGGCCCATTTAAATTATTTTCAAATACCGTCCAAACATGACGGAATGGAGCTAATTTGTCTTCACGTAACCTGGCTTGACGTGTTCTAGTATCGTCAAAACGTAGAAATCTGGAGAACTGTTCAAATCTTTCCAATGACATTACTGCTCTATAAAATGCCATATGTGACTTGTCGAAAAGATCCTTCGCTGCTACTAAATTTGATTTCTCGGCTCCCGCAAAAATAATTATAGCAATATATGCGTATACTTCGTTTGCATTTGTGTCGTACCATGGGCGAAGTTTTTTTGGATTTACCGATCGATTGTTCTCTTCATACTTTTTCTTTGCTTTCCGATTCGTTTCCAATACAATATACTCAATTAGAGATTCAGGCATAAGGCGTTTGAGCGCGCTGTCTTTTTCTACATATGTCGCCAAAGAACAAGGTTGAGACACTTTTCTGATTGAAGCTAAATTTTGCGCTCTTACAATTTCTGTTGGACTGGGTAATGACCACCAGATAGTGTTGTCTCGTCTACCTTGTCCTTTGTATTTTTGCCCACGATTTGGAGAGACAGCCTGTTCTGGTTCTTCATTATTTATTATCTCTGCAATAACAGGAACATCAATTTCGGCCGAATCAAATGTTTGCAAACGTAATTCTGGAAGGGGGGGGGTTCGTTTACGAAAGGACCATCTAGGTCGGATAGATCACTATCTCGATTGTTATCTATATTATTATCTGCATCGTCCTCCTCACTTCCGCTCTCCTCATTTTCGTTAGCCAAAGCTATGTTTTCGTTTCCTCTGTCCATATACTCATCCCAAAGACCTTGAAATTCAGTTTCCTCTGTAGAATTTCTTCTGTCACCTCGATTTACCAAATACAACAATCTATCCGTTATATCCATTTTCCCCAGGAGTTGAAACATCAATCATATATAACAGAACTAACTAACACGGAAATATATTCACATAAATATATAACTTACCTCGAAAAAAGCAATCACTCACAGATATTTTCACCATAACCACAGCTCTACAAAAACTCGTGCTCATAAATTCTGTCTAACATCGATGAAAATTCGTTGACAATTTTTTGAAAATGCTTACCAATAAACACTAAATATAATATTGCACTCTCACTGCACAAGACAAATATATCATTCGATACTAAAATATTTTTCTCACAATGCGCCGAAAAGTAAAAAAAACGAGTAAAATGAATAATTCTGGTGATTTACTCTTTTTTATAAGGATAGAACCAAAATAACATGAAACGGTAGTTTAGCAGAAAAGGCGATAATTATCACATAATAATACTTATTTTGTATTTAGGTACTAGGAATGAACATTTAGAAAATAGAAATAAACCCAATATATTCTAAAATATTACAATAAAATGATATTTTCGTACTAATTGCATCAAATATAGTTTGGGGAATACAATTCCCCATAACACGAAATAATACATTTGTTTTCTCTCAAGGTTGTGTTACACTGCAAAATTTGGCTCAGAAAATGTTTGTTTATGAAAAGTAATGTAATAAACCATCAAATATTACCAGGGCGGGTTTTCGGTGTGTGAAGAGGAAGGTTTTATTATCTATCAAAAATCACTTGGGGAACTCTATACCCCAAACACGGTTCTAAGGTTAAATCGCTTCCGCTGCACCGGGGGAAGCCATAATTTGTTGATTTTCAAATTTTATTAGCGTGGCTTCTAAATTTTAATATTGATTCAAATAAAAGCTCAACAGCTCAAGTTGTTATAAGTCATATAAATTGGAGATTTGATGAATATTATTGATGCTTACTTTTTTTGTTAAATGTTTTGTTAATCAATGAAATGTATGAATGATTTTTAATAAAATATGTATCTGCCAATTGTGTAATATTTTGTTTAAAGCGCATTGTGAACTGGGGTAGGGTGTTTCTTTGTAGTCAACTACTTAAAACAACGATGTCACCATAAAAATAATAATTTTCAATTTGAAAATTTTTTAAATTTAAAATTGACGAAATTTTAACGGAAACGTACAGCCGGTGTAATGAACTTTCAATCGGTACAACCGGTAGAAATTAAATTTTATCATTCTAACAGATTACCGTTACAATACTGTTATTCTATTACAAAATCGAAATGGCCCTTTATTCATCTCTACACTCACTAACCCTAATTTGAAAAATATTAATCTGACATGATTAATTCATTTTTTTAAAACGTTTAACTTTTCCGGTTATATTCTATGATACCGCCCCAGAGAAAACACCGTTTTATTAATTTTATTATTACTTAATAAAACTTTAAATCGAGTTTATTTTTATATTTAATCACAGTAAAATTCACCACCACACGAATCTAGTTATTAAAGTTATTTTCTAAAATCACGGCATCATAAAAAATTGAAGTTCTAAAGTCACGTCGTCGTATATCTGTACACCATAAAAATTTTCGAAAAATACATAAAAAGAGAGTGGGGGATTTTTATTTTTGATTTTTATATTTGGTGACATAAAAATACTCAGCTTCATATTTTTCAAGGAAAAATTATAGCAACTCAACAAAAACAGAAAAATCGGAAATACCTTTCTCACAAATAGAAATGGTACATTTCCGTCTCTTTTTAATTTTGCACAAAATCACGTATATTTGAATGGAATAGGGCTATAAAGCTTCGACTTATGCTTGTAAATAGATATGTATTAAATAAAATAAAATAAAAAAATAACAACAGATACCGATAATTATATATCATTTTCTGTGACAGCAAATATTGATTCCGGATCAATAATATGACGTCATTTTTGATCCAACATGGCTTCTTGTTTACATTTTTTGTCTTTTTATTTTTTGATACCGGATCAATTAAAAAATCCAAAAAATTTATTGGATTTTTTTGACGTTTACTCACACAATATCACAATATGTGTGAGTAAACGTCAAAAAAATCCAACAAATTTTTTGGATTTTTTAATTGATCCGGGATCAAAAAATAAAGACATAAAATGTAAACAAGAATCCATGTTGGATCAAAAATGACGTCATATTATTGATCCGGGATCAATATTTTGCTGTCATAAAAAATGATAATAGTTAGTTAATACTAATAAAAGGTCACGAAAGGTAGCTGACGTAGAAAACTTATTTCCATAATAATTCAGTGTAACTTTATTACTGCGCATGCTACACAAATGCGCATCTCATGACATTTTAGCAAATACATCTTTTTTAACTTTTTCAATATATTTACAGGCCTAGCCAATTAGTTTTTCTTAGATGACCTTGATACTTTTTAAAACGATTAATAAAAGTTACAGCCGCTGACTTTTTACTGTAAATAACTGACCAAGTAATGATCAATTAGAGTTAAGAGTGTTATTTGTAAAAAAATCGTTTGATGAGGTGCCAGCTTCACGGTGGTAAGCAGATAACAAAACATGTTATCATTGTCATCTAAAAAATTCCTACCTTTTACAATATCATTATAAAATATCATTAGTGTTATGATGAAATTTGATACGGTGGATCGAAATTGGATTTTATATTACGGAACTAAGCTGTTTCTCAACCAATCGTATGATGAAATTGCATAAGGTAAACGGAAATGGAAGTATCAAATCATTTTTGTATCCTATGGCTCTGTGTACCTTGTAATAGGAGAACTCATCAATTACAAGCGTACCAACTATATGCAAAGTTTGTAAAATAATTTACTAATAATATTTGATGGCCTATGATTTAAAACAAATAATATTCCATAATTTTAAAAATCAATCAACTTAATTTTTAATCAATTATATTTAATTAAACTAAATGATTTATGAATAAAACATTCTAATAAAAAACCAATCATCTGTTAGAGTTTAGTAAGAAAATGGATTAAAGCCTTGTAATCATATAGGATGTAAACGTTCCTAATAATAGCCGTCCTGTTTAATTTGTCGCCTGATTCCAAAAAATGCTATGGTATGCGCCACAATTATCCAGGTGGAAAATCCAATAAAATCTGTTGCTAAACTACCTGATATAAACGAATATTGTATTAGAACTTCCGTACCATTTCTTATACAAGGGTATTCAGGATTTCCGGGGCATTCTATAGAAAATAAAACAAATGAATAATAAATCGCTGTATCAAAATTTGAAAACTTACGAATTTCGGTAACATCACTCCAATATATTTTCGATAGAGCTTCATTAGAATAGTAAAATGGCGATATATATTTTATTATAGAATACGAATTCAGACTTAAATAGATTCCGCCAAATCCTAATAATATTATATCGATTGGCCCGGCTAGCACCCTTGCATATTGAAACGATAACGCAGAAACTATATATCCATAAGCACTCGCCGTGATCCCAGCGAATACAAGTGCAGCACACATTTGACCAAATTGCACAATCGATGGAATTAAATTCGAGAATAGAGCAACGATAAGCATAAACACCAATACCTCCAACGTAATTAGCGGTAAAATCATAATACTATTAGCGATGTAATATGCCGAAAATGAATACAATTTTTCTCCAAGCTCTCGCCGTATCATCGGCAATTCGCTTGGAAAATCATTCAGTACCGCATACGCATATTTGAATATAATTTGCGACGACGATGTAACAATTGCTCCTTCAATATCTTGTATAGAACTTTGCGTGCCATATGTGATATTCGAATACAACAACACAATTGTAATAGCGGAAATAAAGGTTGCGACCCCTAAATAAATTTTATCCCATTTACTTTGTAGTCCATTTAACGTGAATCGGTACAGCAATACCCAAACTTGGTATAACCAACCAATTTTATTTTCGCTCCGTTCCTTCAATTTCCGATTATGACTATTTCCCTGCACCACATTACCCTTCTCGTTCACCGTAAACACAATTTCCGATTGGTGTTTTTTGTAATGTTGGAAAACTTTTTCCGTCAATTGGTTTTGCGAATCACTCGTTTTGATTAGTTTAATGTAATACTCGGCCGGATTATAATTCGACGGACACACTAAATCGAGTTTGAAGAAAAACACTTCAGCTTCTTGCGTCGTTCCCTGATACAATATTCGGCCATGCGACATCAGTATAATGTGCGTAAATTTGTCAAAAATGTCCGATGTTGGTTGATGTATTGAACACAATACCGCTTTTAACGATGAATCACGCTCTCGTTCTTTATTTATAAGTGGATCATCATCACTCGATTCACATACCACATTTGTGTAACATCCAACTTCATCCGACTGTCTCGTTAATTGTTTCAATGTTTGAACAACAGATAATGCATTATAACTATCCAATCCAGTGGTCGGTTCATCACAAAAAATCATTGTCGGCTCCGTCAGTAGTTCACAAGCCAAATTTAATTTTCTTCGTTCGCCACCCGAAAGTTTATTAACTTGGGTGTCGCGGCACAGTATTAAACTAAGTTTGATAAGAATTTGTTGTATGTTCGCCACGTGTAATGATTTCGGTGTGGTTCGAGGCATTTTAAGTAGAGATTGGAAATAAATGTGCTCGAACAGCGTCAACGATTCCATTAAAATTTCTTTTTGTGGCACGAACACCGACAGCCTAGTCATTTCCTCGCTTCGTAATTTAATGCCATTGTATATTATATCACCGGTGAGATTACCTCGTATACGTTGTGAAATCGCTGCAATTAGCGTTGTTTTACCAGCACCACTAAAATTAAATTTTTTTTTTCGATATTTAAAACGTTCGATGTGTTGTAATTTCATATAGATACCTCGGTCCTAGTACAGCTATCAACTGTCCGGATTTTAGGGTACCCGACACCGAATCGAGTATAACTTTTTTCCTAGACGTTCGATTGTAACCAAGAATGTTCCACCATTTATAATTTCCACATTTTTCTTCCACTGTGTACTTGATATTATCCCATTCGAGCACAACCATTTTTTTACACGTTGCATACGAGACTAGATTCACTTCTTCGGATTACACGATAACGCAAAATTTGTTTATTTGTCTATTGCGTTGTACTAAGATTTCTAGAACGACAATTATCTAAGTAGAGATTCATTGTATTTCAGATAAAACGAACGAATAGTTTGTATTTTGACGTATCTTTCTATCAACAAGCGATAAGAGTGGCTCTGATTGCACCACACAGCATATGTTTCTATAGAATTTAGTTGAATATCCATTAAAGCTCTAAAAATATTCTATTTGGTTAGCTTGTCTATATAAAACTAAATTTCACAAGCATAAGAAGTGATTTAATAGCACTCGGGTTTCTTTATTTAATTCTTTCAAAATACATAGACTTTAATCAGCCGTCGATTCGATTAATGTTCAATTTAATTTATGTAAGATTTCTCCATTCTTTCACATTATCCATTGTTCTCTACAACGCATAGTGACCCCAGGTCAGTTATTAGTGTTTTCTAATTAAATTCGGGCAGTTACGTCCGACAATTTAATTAGAATTCATGTTAGACTTTAAGTTGTAGAAATGTGTGACTGCAAATGTGTGTTTGTAAATGTGTGTACCAAAAATGTTTTTTTGGCAAAAAATAATATTTTAATAATTTTAACATGTTAAACACGTTAACTTCAACACAATTTTAACACGTCAATAACTTGTTATCGTCCACCCTCTACGACTTTCAAATGCGAATTGACATTAATGTCGTCCAAAACAAAATGGCGGTCAAACAAAATCGATCTGAAACATAATATGCACTCTGTATATGAAGCGGCACACGGTATTATTCATTATGGTGCAGTAACTCATTTTTCAGTCGAATCCAATACTATTGCAGCCGGAACAAAGAATGTTGTCCTCGTTATGCAGGATTCAATGGTGGGTTTCGGATGGTAGCAGTCTAAGCTTTATTATAGGATTTTGGCTAGAAATTTTAGTGCAAAACGATCTTGAACCTACATATCAGTAGATGGTCTTTATGGGTTCCAATTAACCTTATTGTGGTTTCGGCTGATGTGTGCATGGTTCCTAAAAGCTTTTTGCTCAATCATCCAAACCACATTGTTCAAGCTTCTTTTCCCATAGTTGGTTTTATTCTGGTTGACATAGGGCTTGCCCTATTTGATTCTGGCGGTCGTTGTTATGATTACAGCTGAAAGTTTCCCATCTGCAAAAATTTGTTTTATACAGTATGTAACGAAAATAATCAGACACATCGATTTTTGAAAAAAATGTACAAAATATAAAGATTATAGAATTTATTTTGCAGATTTGTATTAGATTAAATAATTTTACAAATTAACAAATTCAAAAATATAAATTCAGGTACCGTTTATAATAAAAAAAATCAAAAATCAAGGATGCAACGAAAATGATCATAAGTGAAGTAAAACCGTTTTCCGAAGATCTACATCGGGTACAGTCCGGGTAAACTCGAGTTTTTTGTTTTGGATGTGGAGAAAAAGGAATACTCCCTTTTTCTCCACATCCAAAACAAAAAACTCGGAGTTATCCGGTCACGACAATCTATGTACAAATGTGAAGGGTCCCCGCAATTCCAACAGCGGAAACTCCGCGGTTCCTGAACTCCTGTAAGCCCTACTTGCCTAGCCAGCTGTGGTTGAGAACTATTCTGTTGGCACCTTTCGGGTCTTTTAGATGACGTCTTGAATTTTGGCGGATCTTGAAACGTCACTCTACGTTTCAACCGGTCATTAATTTCGCAGATTTCATCGTAGCAATTTTGCGGATCATTGCGGGGTACCCGCCATATTCATCTCCTTCCTCGGCATTAACTTCTTGGTATACCAATTCTTGTACTCGAGGACGATACGAATCTAATCTACGTTGTGGATTCATGGTGGATCTTGGTTGCTGGTACAAATTTAGATGTGGATTGCTGGATATAGGTGTTAAACCAGCTTCGGGATTATGGCCGAGACGTCTCTACATTTCTTCTAGAGATGTACAACGTCGGGCAAACTCACCCAAATTGGTAAACCTCCGTTCGTCATGTAGAGCCATCTGGAGCCCTGGTCGCATATTTCGCCTTAAGATAGTGTAGATGGTGTCATCTGCCACTACCTTATTGGTTTGCAGAGCAATCCGGTGGATTGCCTGGTAGAACTCCATAAACGATGATTTTGCTTACGATTATTTAGGCTTCGTCGCACGTCGTCATCAGTTCTACTTGATGCAAATCGCATTAACATCTCTTGGTGAAACAACTCCCAGGACATTTCGGGGTTTCGGTCAACTGATGTCCAAAACCAGTCTAGAGCATCGCCTTCTAGACATAAATCTATTACCGCCACTAGATCATTGAGTGGTATTGATGACCTATTCGCGTGCCATTCTATTCGCACCAGAAAACGCTCTACCGTTAAAGGGCTCTTATGTCCTTCAAAACGGACTTTCCACGTGCTGACTTCCTGGCGCAACTTGGCGTCTGTCAGGCCGCTTACATATGCCCAATCGTGCGCACCCTGATGCGAAGAATTCGTTGACGAATGCTTTTCAGAATGCCCCTGTGCTTTCCGACCTGTTGGTGGCTCCATAAAGTCCCCATCTTGGTACCTTAAGGCTATTGTTTTTATTGGGGATATCTTCAGAAGACTTTTCTCAAAATCGTCCTCTTCATCATCCTCGGATGAGTTCTCGATTTGTGGGAAGGTTCGTTTTACTGTGCGGGTTTGCTTGCCCCCGAACTTTGACTGTGCAAAAACTAACCGCCCCAACTGTTCTCTTGCTGCTTCAGCCGTCAGTTCTATACTTTTCAGATGGGCGACTATGCTGATCATTTGTCGCATGGATTTTGACCAACTCACTGACTGGGCATAGAACGTGGGTGAGATCGCGCTCCGATACACCCGCCCTTGGATATGCTCCAGACGGGCTTCTAAGCGGGGGGAAATTTCTACTTCGGGCTTTTCTGCGGCAGCACACAGCTGCTGTGAGCTCTCTAGTACCTTTTTTAAGCAAATTTTCACTTCGGCTTGGGGTTGCTTGCGTGCTGCTACATGAGCTTCTTGTGGCCTGAGGATATGGGTTTTTTGCTCTGCATCAAGCTTTGCCTGAAGTGCTTTTTTAAGTTCTTCAGTCACTTCGCGCTTAGCAGCTTCCCCCATACCTCTAATCTCAAATTCTATGAGGAGTTCATCATGTTCCAGATACTGAGACTCCATATTTTGTTAATTTTTTTTTTCTTTTCTTTCTTGAACAGATTATTTCAGATTTGTATTTCAATACTAAATGA
This sequence comes from Nephrotoma appendiculata, assembly GCA_947310385.1. Classification (NCBI taxonomy): domain Eukaryota; kingdom Metazoa; phylum Arthropoda; class Insecta; order Diptera; family Tipulidae; genus Nephrotoma; species Nephrotoma appendiculata. The sequence goes on along the minus strand of OX371225.1, from coordinate 126,625,878 downwards.
AAGCAGCCACGGATATTTCACCCTTACTGTAAAACATAAAAATTTCACCAAATTGGATTAAGAAGGATAGGAAAAGGAGGTGAATTTAAATTTTGATGAACCTGTTTTGTCATCCCCAATCTCGCAAATGGGCTTCTAAACTCTTAGAGAGTGATCCCCACCGCTATGGTGAACTTGAAAACAGATAACATAGATTGTACCCAATAAACCATGACAAAATCCCTGTCATCTTTTCCACAAATGACAGTCTAATCCTATTTTTGTAGGAGAGCTTACCTATGAGAGTGACAAGCACTTGATCATGTAAATCAAACTGATATTGCTGGCTGAGGTCTTTACAGACTCTCAGACATCAACCTGTTATTTCTGTTTATTGGGAATGATAACACGCCGGTTATCATTAAGGATTCCCACAACGTGTAAAATAACTACACTTAGTTTATGTCCAAAATTGGGTCAATATTCGTCCACTAACAGAACCTAAGTTTGAACAACTAAACGAGTTAAACCCTGGACGCAACTAAAACTAACAATGGGAAGACTGGCAACCCTATCCCGGAGGATGAAAAATTTAAATAAAATACTGAAGTGAAATTTACGCAATACCTAACTATACATTGTGGTTTACGGAATCCATATGTTTACGCAAATAAATTTGTCTTACAGCTCGTGGTAATTTCTTACCGATAGCCATAAGATTGAGCTGAGGAAAAATTAAATTGTAGGGGCAGTTCTGCTTTATGAACCAGGATACGGAATAACATGTTTGATAGCCGGAGAAATAAGCAGCCCTTTATACCATCCGATAACTTTTCGGCAGGAAAGGGATATGCCCATTACCTCAGGGAAACGCGCCATTCTCCCTTACTGGTAAAATAAAACAAAACTGTTGATTGTACATGGTGTCGAAAACCGTACAATCTGATAGTTAATATATGTATTCTGAAATTAAGCATCGTAAAAATGGCTCATCGAATTCCAGATGCTACCACGAATAACAGTTCATTCCCCGGAGTGCGGGTTGGGACAATACCACAAATGAACTGATGAAACGAGGATCCAGCACTGGAATTTGACAATACGAAACTTTTTCCGTGTGTGTGTGACCCAACAACGCATCTCGTCCGGCATGCCACTAAGGCATGACCGCGGCCACACTCACATCGAAAATGTTTCTCCAGTTTTTCATGTTCAATTATAGAACACATGATTTAAATTGATTGTATAGAACATCACTTGAAACAGTGGTGCCACATATAAATAAATTAGACCTGATGTTATTAGGCCCTAGTTTGGGCGCCACTTTGATGTAAAACAAAACACAACAAAATGAAACGTTTTTTTCCATTGTTCATTATAAAGAGAAGTATCTCGGTCCTCCTGTATTTTTATAACCTCTTGCAATCTTCTATACATTGATTCTACTAACTTCTTGGTTACTTCCGGTGAAATTTTATCCCATTCTTTCATTATTGTATCTTGCAACGTTTTTAACATCGAAGATGTTTTTGGGGTGGCATTACATAGAAAAATGCAACGAAAATTTGTCCCAAGAATAGTGGACGAAATAAAAAATAAAAAAGTAAATACGAGAAAAACACTCTCGTGCGCAAAATTTGTTTTGTGCTCTCTCTTTGCACCTATTTCTCATCTACGATATCACTTAGGCCCGTTGCACATTTCAGCTAAGCTAAGCGAGAAACGTAGTTTCTATTAGCATAGTTTAGCTTCCACAGCTCCTTCCACTGCACATTTGAGCTAAATACATCGCTCACACATACATTTCAATACAAGTAAAATGCTGTATGTCTGCCAAAATATCATTAGAATCGCATAGTCACATAGGCGAATATGTACATAATAATAGCTATGTATGTGTGAGCGATATAGCTGACTTTTGCAATACAAAGACAACCCGAGCTAAGTTAGTTTGTATCGCTCAAAACAGAAAAACATAGCTCGCATAAGCTCAAAACAGAACAAGAGCGAAGGCGGCGAGCGAAATCGCCTGTCATATTAGAAAACACCGAAATTATGCAAAACAAACACAACCATCAACGCAGGCGACGACGATTTTTTCCTTGAAAAAAATTTAAACTCAAAACAGAACAAGAGCGAAGGCGGCGAGCGAAATCGCCTGTCATATTACAAAACACCGAAATCATGCAAAACAAACACAACCATCGACAAAGGCGACGACGATTTTTTCGTTGAAAAAAATTTAGAGTCTATAGCTAGAAACAGAACAAGAGCGACGTATGGCGACAGCGTATGGCGATAAAAAACATCCAAACGGCATAACCTTCTGTGTTTTTGACACATGACGTTGTGGCGTTAGGCTACTAAATTGAAAAAAAATTGTTAATAATATGACGGTTAATTGATACCAACTTATACATATATAAAAAACAGTTGGCAACATTGCTAAATTTTTTCAACGAAAAAATCGTCGTCGCCTGCTTTGATGGTTGTGTTTGTTTTGCATGATTTCGGTGTTTTGTAATATGACAGGCGATTTCGCTCGCCACCTTCGCACTTGTTCTGTTTTGAGCTTATTTCTATTTTTGTTGCCGACGAAACAATGTTGCAACTGTTTTTTATATATGTATAAGTTGGTATCATTTAACCGTCATATTATTAACAATTTTTTTTCAATTTAGTAGCCTAACGCCACAACGTCATGTGTCAAAAACACAGAAGGTTATGCCGTTTGGTTGTTTTTTTATCACCATACGCTGACGCTTTTGTTCTGTTAGCTACAGCGATATCGCGGCGATATTTTTTATTTATTCGTCGACGCTCGTCGTCGTCGCTCTTGTTCTGTTTCTAGTTATAGTTTAGCTCTAGTGTGCATCGTTCTATTAAAACTCTTTATTTACAACCAAGAGCGATGAACTTAGTTAACATCGCTTAGCTTAGCTGAAATGGGCATCGGGCCTTAGTGAGCGTAATATACAAATAAAAAAAAAAAAAAAAAATAAAGTAAATACATACAGTGGGTCACAGCCAAAATGATGCAAGCAATTTTTGGTTTTTTTAAAGTAAATATCCAAACAACAATTATAAATATCTATTTTGAATTTACATTTATTATAAACTTCAGTATTAATTGTTAATTTCATAAAACAAAACAAATATAAAATTTCAATTTATAACAAAATAGTAACAAAAAACAAAATTCCACGTATAATCATGTCACACCTAAAATGATGCACTCTCTTTGTTTTGAAAATAGCGGTACTTTTGATACACAAAACAAAATTTTCAATGAAAACAATTTTGAGTATCAGTTTTAAGCAACCTTTTGTGCGATTATAGTCAATATAGTGTGTCAATATGTAGGCAAATAAGTGAAATTTTTTAATAATTGGAAAACAATTGGTCGCCTCACAAGTATTGAAAATCGTGAAATAGTTATTAAACACTTTAAAGATGGTAAAACTCAAGGAAAAATTGATGAAACTGTGAAAACAAGTTCTTCTACTGTTCAGCATATTATCAGACGCTTCATTTATCAACACCGTGTTGAAAATAAGCGTAGAAAAGCGCACAATACAATATTTTCCGGAAAAGATGGTCGATGGATTGAAAAAAAAATGAAAGAAAACATCAAATTAAGTGGTCCAAAGTGAGCCGAGGAGGCTGAAAATATTTACTTATAAAATGCCATCCAAAAAGATATTCAGAATATTAAGGCGGTGATTTATGTATAAATTTTATCTGACAGACATAAATAATAATCGCTCTGATTGGTTGAATGTCGGCCATATTTTTTTATCGTACGACTTAAATTAAAAATTGAACATTGCTCAATTTTGTATCAGATTTGACGTCAGTGAGAACAAAAAAATACTTAATAAAAAAAAATTCAAAACGAACAAAAATGAAAACACTTTTTAGGTTGCTTGCTTTATAAAATGTCAAAATATATCCATACGACAAAATTTTATACATGTATCGGTTATGTGTGAATTTCATTTTGATCGTATAAGACAAAAAAAAAAAATATTAACCAATCAGAGCGATTATTATTTATGTCTGTCAGACAAAATTTCTACATGAATCATCGCCTTTAAGAGAACCAAATTTTCATGGTAGAACCAGAGACATCCTAAAAGAGATATTTCGTCCTATGTAAACGTAAAAATGTAAACTGCGATTTTATTTTCTGTAAATAGCCGCATACAATCAAAAATATTTTGTTTTTTTGCGTATACGTATACGCAGTTTAATGAAAAATCACAGATACAACGAAGACATTGGAATTATCAGAAATATATTTTGTTTTAATTTTTTAGTTCAAATGAAAAATTTGATTTGACTGTCTGTGGTAGAACAATGTGGAAAAAGCCATACACCAGTGCTCTAATTCTCTAAGCAGTAAGATAATTTGTAAACGTGTAAACGATAATTTATCTTGCCTTTTTACGATATTTGCATTCTGTAATTGCACTCCAAGATAAAATTTAATACGGTTACGATAAACAAATGTCAAAACTTAACACACTCTTATGATGTATGTAGGTTCATATTTAGACTTTGAGGGCCTATAACTACCGTTCCCATTTAAATTTCAACATTATTCTTATGGATATAAGTTATTCTACATAGCATCTGTTCACAATCTATAGTTCAAGTTGTTACGGGTTGTAATAAGGGTAATTTTACAGGTGAAAATTTTATACAATATATTATCTTGGCATTTTTAAATCGCATTCTCTTAACAGTTTTTTTACCCAAGATAAACCTATTGACAGCAAGCGAGCAAGATTACATTAAACGTCAAAACGAAATTTTAATTATTTTATATCCTTAATAACTCAAAAAATATAATCTCTAGAAACGTAAATTGTTGCATATACATCAAAGCCATCTAGAATCAAACATAGCCCCCAAAATCATATTGAAAAATGATCGGAATCGGGAGTTATTTGAAATTCAAATCAAGATACGGTTAGATAGACTTATAAAACAAACCAAATGTTTGAAAAGAACATTACAACAGCCAAAAATTTCTTTACTTCGTATGGTAAAGGCGTGTATAATATAAGTCTTATTTACAATTGATCGATCAGTTGAATTTTGATTAATGTTGTGTATTCTAATCTGTTTAAAGGTTATTCTTTATACTACATACAAAATCGCATTATTATGTACATAATTATTATGTGCGATATGTTTTTGAAATTCAATCAAATCTGTCTTAAGTAGATCATAATTTCAGTGTATTTCGTTGTTGAAGACATGTTTAGCTCTTTGTCTTATTAAAATTTTAGAATTTCGAGTAAACTACAAAAAGCTATGCGTTTTAAGCAACGAAACTCATTTAACCATCAAATTTGGTTAGTCACTGCGAGCTTTCCAAACTCCACGAGTTCCTCATCCAAAATTTTTTTATGTACCTCCCCAATAACACCGAAAATTTGTTAATCGGACCCATTTCTAGTATTTGATGTAGGTCTAGTTATGGAGGGACGTTTTAGTGTTACGATTTGTTTTTTTACCATGAGTTAATTTTTAATCTTTGTAAAATGTTTGGGTTAATCTTAAGGATCGGTAACGAGTAGGAGGTGAGACTATGATCAATTACCTGCACTTTAGAAATCGATTTTATGCAATATACATCTTGTTTGCCTTAGTGCTAGTTAAAAGCTAATTTTAATGCATAATATAACTAAATATTGTTCTCGTTCATTATTTTTCGAAATTTGTCCTAATTGTTACTTTTCTCAAACAAAAGTTAATAAATAGTTTAGAGTTAAATCATTGTAAGATCTTATAAACTGTTGAGAGCTCTTAGTGTCTCTAAATGAAATATTAAACAACATCAAACTGAAATTTGTTGACTAATTTTGGTTTTCTATAGGCCTTCATATTTATTGTGCTCGTCAATTTTTTAACTTTGCAAGTGTAATGATCAACTAAAATATTGCAAGTGCACACAAACTTGAAAACTTTGCTTGCTATGTGGAGAGCGGGTCCATTTTAGATGTTGTCAAATCAGACACTTGAAACACTTGACATTTATATTTGAAAATTGAGCAACTAAAATTGCTTTGGCTGTAATCCACAGACCATCTTGTTCTAGGATATTCTATACCCCTTAAGTCTTCTTCTTCTTATATAAATATGGATATTATTTATTCCCTACTTTAAACATAAAATTATTAATAATAAATTTATTTGTTTTGTTGTATTTGTGGAACGACTGGATATAAACCTAAGCAAAAGTATAGGTAATAGTGAAGACGGTCGATGAACATATTCGAATGTTTAACTTTACTGAAAGAATATTTTAATTCCAACGATAATGGTCCATTTTATAAGTACACAAATTTAAATAATAATTAGTAAGAGTTTAATTAATAATTAGAGCTTGATCTTATTTAATTCTAAAATAAAACTATAAACTAAAATATCAAAAATTGCAATTAACTATTAATAATATCCAAACGAAAGCGTTTGGTTTTACACATTCAAGCAAAGTTATTCCGCGATAAATTACTTGTGTTACTTTTTGACATAAACTTATCTTGCCACTTTACATTTTATCTTGAAAAAAATTTAGTGAATGCGAAATTACTAAAACATCACGATATCCAATATAAATCTAGACTTCTACGATAATTTTTTTCGTGTGTAAAAGTTATCACTTTTACACTTTACAATTTATCTTGGTTTTTAGAGAATTAGGGCACAGTGAAGTTAATCGTAAGGCTAGAATTAAATTTGCCCAAGACCATAAAAACAAAGATGAAATATTCTGGAACACGGTTTTATTTGCGATGAAAGCAAATTTAACTTTTTTGAATCAGACGGAAGAAACTACGTATAGAGATAGACTTTACGGAGCTAGCAGCTAAAAATTTACGAAGTACTGTTAAACACTGTAACGGAATTAAACCTAATTCCGTTATCAACCCATCCCAACAAAATCTACTTCCACATCAGCATGACCTCGAAGATAATATCTTCAATTACTTCCCATTTATGCAAAAGTCATGCCGGCTTTCTACATTTCTGCTTTGCATTTACTTAAGGGGTATCATATGATTCATTCACCTTAGAATTTTTCATATGTGCCACAGTTAAGTAAACGCAAATATGTACATGAACGTAATTTGATTACGTTGCCTATGTAAATAGTAAATGTACTTGTTTTATTAAATAGGCTAATATCAACGACCGATGCAAATATTGAAGAGCATTGTGGTTGTTGTTCTTCGAACTTCCTCAACGGAAAGAAAAAAGATATTTCGCGTGGATCGATTCAGCAAAATCGATGTCACGTTGTTGTACAATTTTCATAGGAATTTTTGTGATGAGATCACCAAAAGTTTCCTACGAAACTCAAAAAGTGAGTACAATTTTTTTCTTCTTGGGGCAGTCAGTTTTTGGATAGACCAACGAGTGGTCAGTGGAGTTTAATTATTACGTTTGGATGGTTTACATTGGGCGATTGTGTTAGGTGAAATAAAAATCAAAATATTAAAAATTTATTAAAGTACATTTTTAGTACATTTTTAATTAATTATTTTGTGTGATTTTATGTGATTATAGTACACAATACGAAATTTTTGTAAATTCATATAACCTATATTTTTTTGTGCCAATAAAATTTGTTAGGTGTAAAAATTGAATTAAGTGATACATGCAATCATAACAACATAAATAGTGTACTTATATGTATAAAAAAATAAATAGTATGGTTAACAAATGTTGTAGTGATTAGTGCAGAAATACAAAATTGTTGGTTTATATATGCAAGCAGTACATAAAGAGTAATTACTTAGTATTTTCGCAAAATAGTTTTGTTTTCTGGGTGCTACCCTCCTCAGATTGTTGGTGAATATTTAATTTAAGAATTTTTACTAATAACTAAATAACGATAGTGGGTTGTTACCAACAGCCCATGCAAGGAAATTGTTGACGCCTGGCGGCTCTTTTCTTTTCTTGGACCTAGATAGCATACCATTATCACACAATTCTTACTAACATTCCCCAACCTAAAATTAATTTGGCCCATAGGCCCTAATATGGGCCAAATTAATTTTAGGCTAGGTAGAGTAGGGTAAGAATGTCTCACTAGACATTTTTACGCAATACAACCACGGTTAGGGCTGCCCACGTGATGGGCTGATAGGCTGACCACTACTTCGGGGTCTGATACCCCAAATTTCTACCTTTCCCCAGTCTATTCTATTTTTTTATTAAATGCGGTGATCTAGGCCGTTGTGTTGTGTGCCCCAAAACCCACACCATTCCCTTCTATTAAGCTGAGCTGCGGGAATCAACGCCGCATGGGGCACCAGAGAATAGCGGCTAATCTGTGAAATCGGGTTGGCTTTAGCTGTAGCTAAAGCTACTCCGTTTCAACACGGTGGAGGTCATGTTATGTTATGGACTTATATGGGCGTCTTCCGGAGTTGGAAATTTAGAGTTTATCGAAGGAAATTTGAACAAAAATGTATATTTAGACATACTAAAGAGAAATAGGGAGGAAAGTGCTGAAAAGTTGAATATTAAGGATCTTTTTCGGTTCTACCAGGACAATGGTCCGAAACACAAATCTTGAATTGTTCAAAGTTGTCTCATTTGGAATACTCCTCATGCCATGAAAACGCCAGCCCAATCACCAGACATCAATGTTATTGAAAACTTATGTTCGAAACTCGAAATCAGAAAATGTGAGATTAATAATGTAGTGGACTTAATAAAAGCATTGTTAGAAGAGTGGAGTAAAATAACTCCAGAGTACACGAAAAAACTCGTAGATTCGATGCCAAAAAGATTCAAAGAGGTTCTAAAACAAAATGGATATATCCTACCAAATATTAATAAATTAATTATACAATGTGATTATATTAGTTAGAAACATATAAATTAATTTTTCAAAGAATTTTTAAAACTACATCATTTTAGATGTGACATGTTTTTATGTAGAAATTTTGATTTTTGTCACTATTTTGTAATAAATTGAAATTTTATATTATTTATTGTTTTGTTTTATGAAATTAACAATTAATACTGAAGCTTATAATAAATGTAAATTCAAAATAGATAATTATAATTGTTTTTTGGATATTTACTTTAAAAAAATTAAATATGACCTGCATCATTTTAGCTGTGACCCACTGTACTTCTCAAACTTTTTTATTTAAGCATTACCCGTTTGAGTCCGAGGGGGTATTAAAAAACCACTGTTGAAGAATACCAAACAGGGCGACCGCGCTTTCTCTAAATGAGTACGAAAAAACCCAAACAGCGCGATAGCGCTTGTTTTATTTTATGTCCAAAAATACAAAGCAAGCGGCGAGATAGCGCTTTGTTTATTTTGTATCGATAAATCCTAATCGGACCAATTCGCTGTTTGAATAATACAGTAAACCCTCGATTTAACGGACGCTCGATTTAACGGACAATTTTTATATTTTCCATTTTATGGTTATCGATTATGATATTGGGTATGTTCGAGGGAAATGGGATACTTAAATGATTTTGGGAAGAAGTTCTGGAATATGGCCATCAGGGACGGAACTCTTTCAATTCTTAACCGATTATGATGGGATTGGGTGTGTTGGATGGACATGGGATTCTTAAACGATTTTTGGTTCATACACAATCGTTGATATTAATGCAAAACAACAAAGTTAACATTCGTAAAAAGCTGGTTTTCGTTTTGTGTTACGTTTTCTCTTTTTGTTTTGGGTTTTCTCGACATAAAATCTCAACAGCGCGATCGCGCTGCTTGGGACTCAAACGGTTAACAAAATTTAATAGCCGAAAACAAATATTTGGACTCAAATTTTTTGTTTTTTATTTTTAGGTCTATATAAATACAAGTACTCTAGCCTAAAACAAATCAGTAGGCTTAAGCATTTTTATTTAAGCATTAGCAAAAATTCAAGCCTCATCTTCGATGTTTAAATTTTTAGCCTTAGTTGGCGTTCCAGGTGACCCCATAAATGTTCAATGGGGTTCAGGTTAGGTGATTGGCATGGCGAATGTAACTGGTTTGGAATGTTATACAGAATCCAATATTTAACAACGTGTGCTGTGTGCTTAGGATCGTTGTCTTCCTGGAAGATCCATGATGACCCGAAGCCAAATCGTTCCATGGATAGTTTCAAATTGTCCTATAGAATACCTAGATATTTCCAGTGATCCATATTTCCAGTAGTTGGGACGACGTGTTTTGGCTCCTCTCCCGACAGCTCCAAAAATGTTGAATTTACTTTCATCCGTAAAAACAACCATCTTCGAGAAGTTGAAGTTTTTTGTTTTTAATTTTTCTGAAAATTCAATTCTTTTTTTGGAACTGACATTCGAAATTAATGGCTTCTGGTGTAACACACGGCCAGTAAATCCATGTTTCCACAAAGCCCTTCAAATATTTTGGGGATGGATAGCTTTATTAAGTATCATTGTAACGACCAGAAACGAGCACTCGGTATGGGGATAATTATTTTTCAACCCGTCGATCATGTCAAGTTATGTACTTAATTATGGTTTAATATTTATACATTGGGTGTAATTTTAACAACAAAAACAATAACAAATTTTTTTTCGTTAAAAAGCAAAAAACAAAAGATATAAAAAGCTCTCGACATCAGCCGGGGGATAGTTAAGTTTAGTACGCGTCACATGAAAACGAAACAAAATAAAAATAGAAAAGAATCCATACGCCTTAAAAATTTAAACTTGTTATATTATTATTAAATAAAAACTCTTGATAATATTATGTTTGTGAGAATTGCAAATTGGTATTGCAAAATTATCTATTATAGTGATTAAATAAATAAACTTTATAATGCATGTATTCCACAGTGAAACAATTTTTTTCAGTAAAAAGTACTGAGAAACCGAAAAGAGGAGTGTATAGATATTAAAATTACGTTAGAGTGACAAAGACAACAAATGTTGCCATAAAAAGTATTGAGTTTCATACTTTTTATGGCAACATTTTCCTCAGTAAATTTTACTGAATTTTTTTTTGTTTCTTTCTAACAACTAAAGGATTTATATTTTTAACTCGTATTAATTTTACTGGAAAAAATTGTTAATAAGTGTTGTGCCTGTTTTTTACGTTACGTAATATACTCGGTTTTTTACATGTAAAATACGTATTTTACACATAACAATTTTTTACAAAATGTAAAATACAAAAACTATTCGTAACTAATTCAAAATTACTTATAGTTCATAAGCTCAATTCTTACGTATCTATAAAGGAAATTGGATATAGGTATGATGTAAAATGAGAATTGAACTTTAAATAATTGAATTAAATTGAATTTATTTATAATTCTTCTAATTTATTAATTATAAATAAAAGTAAAATATTTGTACAAAAATATAAATATAAACAATTTTTGTAACAGATTACATTAAAATGATAGCATTAATATTGAATGAGTTCGAAGATTAATCGTTTTACACTTCAATCCCATAGTGTTGTGGATTTTGTTTTTCTATTCTAAAAAATAAGTTAGTAGCTGAGAAACAAACCATATTTTCTTTGAAAAAAAAAATTATTATTTTATGTTTTTCTAAAAATATTTTACTTTTAATTATAATTAATAAATTAGAAATAATATAAATAAATTCAAAAATTTTAAATCCATTTCGCATTTTACATCAATATCCAATTTTTTTTTTTCATATACGTAAGAATTGATGTTTTTGAATTAGTTACGAATATTTTACGCAGTGTTCCTCGCAGTAATCGCATTTGCGAAGTGTATATTTGGATAACGACTTTTGTAGTTATGCTTATGTCGTATTTTATATTAATTTAACTTTTCATCTTTTATTAATATAGTTTTTATCGAATAAAATTAAATGTATTAATATGATACAAATTTACGTTTCGTATATTAAGGTTTGCGACTTTACTAAGGTTTTTAAATACGCGTTTGATTTTATACAATATTATACGTTTTATACAGTAATTTAAGTATATTACCATTTTTTACGTAAAAAATGTATAAAACAGTTTTTTACATACAATTGCACAACACACTGGAATACCAGCATAAGAATCTAAATATAATCCAAAAAAAAACAAATTAATACGTGCTATTGTTAATGACGTGTTTTATTAAAATCCGCTATGCAAAGTGTATTTCTATCAAGATTATTTTTTTTTGCTGTTGAAGTTATAAATTATAAAAATCATAAATATATACAGTTTTGGCCAAAAGTATTGAGCACCCACGATATCTTACAATTTTTTTTGGGAGTAAACACTTTAATTATTTTAAAGAAATATTTTAATGAAATAATTTTTTATAGATTCACATTACTATTTATTTATATAAAATTAATATTTTGTGGGCCACCCTTTGCATTAATAACGGCACAAATTCTTTTGGGTAGAGAGCTTACAAGTTTTTTACATTCTGCAGGACGTATGGCGCTCCATGCTTGGTGCAGACAGCGTTTTAGGTCTTCTTTGTTATTTATTGTGTAGCGCCTGACTCTGAGTTTTAATAAACTCTATAAATATTCTATGGGGTTAAGGTGCGGAGACTGAGCAGACCACTCCAGAACCTCAATGCCATTTTCTCGAAATCATGCCATTTGGCGGGCAGATTTATAACATGGCACGTTACCTGCTGGTGTTTAACGCTATCCATGTTTGTATCACCAAATAGTGCTAAAAATGAGGGCAGCAACGCAGATTCTAGGACGTTTATGTATTTTGAACAGTTTATGTGGCTCTCACACACGAACACTTCACCAACTCCAGAATTAGTCATGCAGCCCCAGACCATCATGCTGCCTCCGCCGTGTTTTACGGTTGGTACCACACACTCTGGACTAAAGGCTTCCCCTATCCGGCGACGCACAAAAAGCACACCAGGTGTACCATAAATCTGAAATAAAGAAAATGCAGGGACTTCGGAAAACTAAAATATTTGTATCGATGAATTTTATTTTAAAATCATATTATTTAATATTATAAGGACATACAGTTGTTAACTTACTTCAAAGTTTGATTCGTCTGACCACACGATATTTGACCAATATTCTTCGGTGAAACTTTGGTATTTTAACGCCTATTTATACCATGCCTTCTTGTTTTTTTCGGACAGCCAGGGTTTCTTCCTGGTTTTACAGCCTTTCAAACCAGCTACCTGAAGCCTTCTGCAAGTGGTGCGAGCAGAGATTGGTTTCTAATTTCTACTTACAACTAAGCAGCGAGGTTTGAATAAGTTTTTTCCCCTATTGTTTAAACCTTCTTTCACTAACTTTCGGGCGTCACGGTATGTGGTGATGTGTTTGCGCCTGGTTCTGTACCTATTACTGTGTAATCCACTAGCGGTGAATCGCTCAATAGTATATTGCACAGATCGGCGTGAACATTTCACAGTTTTATAAACCACGGTGCGCTGAGTAATCGCTGTAGGAAATGGATTAAAAAACGCTTACCGCATAACAATTTGCCAACGAAGGTAAAATACTACAGGCATTGTGAAACTTTACAAACCACAAAGTATACGAAACCACTGGATACATCGAACGCTGCTAATTAACTTGGCTATGCTATATATGGAAATTACACAGATGGACTCAAGGACACCATCATAATCAACATGAAATTTTATTTTTGTGACGTATCTAATTAATTTTATTCTTTTATTCATAATTTCTCCTGTTCCTATGTTTATGTGAATGGATTCGGGACCGTCTGGAAATCTCGGGGGAATCCCGGGAATTCCCGGGAATCATCCCGGGATTTTCCCGAGTTTCCCTCTTGGGATTTCTTGCATAGGAAGTAAGTTCAATGCATTATGATCGATTTTTGTGGGTGTGGACTGTTGTAATAAATTCAAGGGTTCCTATTTCTAGCATAGGAATGAGGTTTGATACTTTTTGATCTAATTTTGTGGGTGTGGGCTGTTGTAATAAATTCTTTGGTATCTATGTCTTGCACTGTTCTAATAAATTCATGGGAATTCACCTATTTGTGGGATATTACCTATACAGATAAATATTGTTTTAAAGAGTTGCACTTTTTAGGGGCGGTTTTTGACAATTGAACTATTCCAATATATTACAATTTATTTAGTAAAAACTTCTTGTATCAAGCAGGACGATACAATGCTTTTAAACAGTTGCTCCCATTTGAGATAGTTTTCTAGAAGTTTAATTATGCCATTTTATTGTAATTAATTTGTAAAAAAAAAATGTCAGTACCACCCCAACACGATACAACAAAAATTCTCAGAAGTGCAAAATACGTGGTGTGACGAAAAATAAGGTTTTTAAAAATTGCTGTTTGTTTGAGGGGAGGGGGCTCAGCTGAGCTATGCCAATATGTTTTATGTAGTTAATTTGTAAACAATTACAATACCACCCCCAGTACGATACAAGAAATATTAACCAAAATGCCAAAACCATGGTTTAACCAAAAATATGGTTTTTGAAGATTTGCACCCCTTGGGGTTAGTTTTTTGGGGGTTGAACTATGCCGATATGTTGTAATTAATTTGTTAAAAGTTTCAGTACCACCCGCAGTACGATACAATAAATATTAACAAAAATCCGAAAAGTGTGGTGTAGTTTTGTCTAACGCCAGCCCACACACGAATTGCAGGACAACGGGATGTGTAAACAATTTTCTAACTGTGTAACAAAATTGTAATACATTTATAAAAAATTCTAGTACGAGGGCTGCCTTTTATATTTCGGAATAAGAGAACAAAAACAAATATTAATCATCGAAAATCGCTTTATTGTTTTTCAAAATATTCCCCATGAAGATCTATACACTTTTACATGCGTTTGAACCAATTGTTGAAGCACTTTTTCCACTCTGATTGAGGTATCTCCAAAACATGCATTTTGAACGCAGCAACCGCTTCTTCAGGTGTCGAAAAACGTTGACCTCTCAGTTTGTTTTTTACGTACGGGAATAAAAAGAAGTCATTTGGTGACAAGTCAGGACTATACGGCGGATGACTCATCAAATCGATGTTTTGAGTGATCAAAAATGCAGTTGTTTGAGCCGATGTGTGAGAGCTCGCATTGTCGTGGTGAAGAGTGATTCGACTTCGGCAGTTGGTTTTCCTGATTTCTTGGAAGACAACTGGCAAACAAATGGTTATGTACCACTCAGAATTGACTGTTCTGCGTTGTTCTAGTGGTACGGTTGCGAAATGTCCATTTTTTCCGAAAAAACAGGCGATCATTTGCTTGTAAGTGCTTCGTGCACGAACAACTTTTGTTGGATTTGTCTCATCTTGAAACACCCATACAGTCGACTACTGTTTACTTTTGGGCTCATACGCGTAAATCCACGATTCATCACCTGTCACTATGTCATAGACGTGCTTTGAAGCACCACGATCGTATTTTTTGAGCTTTTCTTTCGACCAATCGACACGAGCCATTTTTTGAGCGATTGACAAATTGTGTGGGATCCAACGCGAACAAATTTTTTTGACATTAAAATGTTTATGCAATATTGAATGTATGCTGGTCCCACTAATGCCTAAGGTTGTCTCAATCTTTTATTTATTTGTTTATTTAACCAACAGTATTAATTTACATCTGTATATCGATTTTGTCTCAAAATGTGTGAAACGAAATGAGTGTAACCGGAATGATATAGTAGTAGCATATGTATTTGTGTTAGTTTCATGCGTAGGATTGTTTTTCTGTATATGCAAGTCACGTGTCATTCTTTTTTGCTAATTCATATTAACTCTTGCGTGCAAACATGATTTAGGCTAGTGTATTGAGGAACACGATTGCGCTTTTTGGCACTCAAAGGGTTAAACATTGTAAACGCCATATTTTTGCGTTGTTTATGTATTTTCGATTTTTATAATTTCAAAAATTTATGATACTTAAAATAAATTTACCTATAAAATTTTATTATTAGATTTAAAATTAATTTATGATAATAGATAATATAAAATATATTGGTATGTTAAATAATGACACTCCACAGCTCGAGAGTAGACGTAATGTGCTGAGAAAAGGAAATAAGCACCATAAAAATTAAACCGATTCGCATGGATCGCGTTATTTTGGTGCTGTTCATCATACAAATGACACAAATACGAACAAAAGAGAAATAGAAATACAAAGACATAATTGTGTATAATACACTGTGTACGTATTCGTTTTTTTTTCATTCACTCATTTTAAATGAGTAACTCAGGAGACAAAATCGATATACTGGTATTTAAAAATAGGTTTATTAATATAAATCAAATTTGAATAAAAAAAAAATTTTAAAACTCTTTTAAATTCATCTCTGGTTAAATTCAAATCGAACACTACAATATTAAATACACGGCTAGAATTACAAACCGGGTCCGACATACCAAAATTAGACCCATAGAAGTGCAGATCAATCACTAAGCCTCGGTGTCTGAGTGATCTCACTGGGGCACGTATTGAAAACAAGGACAGTAGATGTAAACAATAAATTCGGCCCATTATAACGTCGCGCACAAACATTGCGCAAGAAATTTGTCTTCGGACGAACAATGGTTCAATATTCAGTAACAAACAACGGCCTAGATAATTGATTGAATCTCACGATAGGTCACATGACGATCTTGCAATATCAGTTCGCGCACAGCGTCAATGGTTTCCGGAACAACAACTGATTCTGGAAGACCTTCACGAAATTCGTCTTAGAGTGAACTACGACCTCGATTGAATTCACCATACCATCGATAAACACTGGTCCTTGATGGAGCTTCGTTGCCAAAAATTGAATTAAGTTCATCCATGCACTCTTGCTGCCTTAATCCACGTCGAAAGTTGTAAAAAATAATCGCACGAAAATGTTCACGATTTAATTCCATTTTTTCGAATCGCCGAGATGTAATGAGTATTGTAAACAACACAAATAGCGCTCGAATGTCAAAACGTTCTGAGTACGTATAATCTCAAAAATGTTAAACTTTACGATAGAGCTGTCAGTTGCAACACTAGGGTTGTCCAATCCCGAAATATAAAAGGCAACCCTCGTACCATTTTCGTTGAATTGTGCTACAAGTGCTGGTGCAGCATTAGGGTCATAATATACACGGACGATATGAAAACCTTTCAAGAGATTTCTACTTGCATTGAAACCAATCTACCAAACGATGACCTAACCGATCTCACCATTTGGTGTGGTATAAGAATAATATTGAGCAAATGCTGTATAAGATAGCGGAATTTTAACAGCGGAAAATAAGAGATTGCGCTACTCGCCGCAAGTGGCAGCACTATCACTGAAGTAAAAAAATTTTGTTATGTACATAATTACCAGCGGAAATTTTTCATTCATTATGTACCACTTTTTCACTAAATAAAATATCCCAGCGGAAAAAAATATTAAAAGTGAACCTTAAAATGGCAAATTAATTGATCTCCGAAGTAAAGAAACTCGATATATGAAATCTTGAAATTTAACAACAATCCGTCTATCCGCCATTTCTTCCAATAGTAACCAATACTTTCGGTTGTTTTTCTAGTAGCCTAGGTCATACTGAGACTATATGGAAAATTTGGGGAAAATTCAGAGACCAGAATTTTCAGTGGAATTTTTTGATTTTCTGCGGCCATATGTTATTTTCAGTTTTCGACCAATAACTCAAAAAACTTCCACTAGTAACCAATACTTTCGGTGGTTTTTCTAGTAGCTTAGATCATATTGAGACTATATGGAAAATTTGGGGAAAATTCAGAGACCAGAATTTTCACTAGAATTTTTTGATTTTCTGCGGCCATATGTTATTTTCAGTTTTTGACCAATAACTCAAAAAACTTCCACTAGTAACCAATACTTTCGGTTGTTTTTCTAGTACCTTAGGTCATACTGAGACTATATGGAAAATTTGGAAAAAATTCAGAAACCAGAATTTTCAGTAGAATTTTTTGATTTTCTGCGGCCATATGTTATTTTCAGTTTTTGACCAATAACTCAAAAAACTTCCACTAGTAACCAATACTTTCGGTTGTTTTTCTAGTAGCCTAGGTAATACTGAGACTATATGGAAAATTTGGGGAAAATTCAGAGACCAGAATTTTCACTAGAATTTTTTGATTTTCTGCGGCCCTATGTTATTTTCAGTTTTTGACCAATAACTCAAAAAACTTCCACTAGTAACCAATACTTTCGGTTGTTTTTCTAGTAGCTTAGGTCATACTGAGACTATATAGAAAATTTGGGAAAAATTCAGAGACCAGAATTTTCACTAGAATTTTTTGATTTTCTGCGGCCAAATAAGAGATTTTCAGTTTTTGACCAATATCTCAAAAAACTTCCACCAGTAACCACTACTTTCGGTTGTTTTTCTAGTAGCTTAGGTCATACTGAGGCTATATGAAAAATTTGGGGAAAATTCAGAGACCAGAATTTTCAGTAGAATTTTTCGATTTTCTGCGGCCATATGTTATTTTCAGTTTTTGACCAATAACTCAAAAAACTTCCACTAGTAACCAATACTTTCAGTTGTTTTTCTAGTAGCTTAGGTCATACTGAGACTATATGGAAAATTTGGGGAAAATTCAGAGACCACAATTTTCACTAGAATTTTTTGATTTTCTGCGGCCAAATAAGAGATTTTCAGTTTTTGACCAATATCTCAAAAAACTTCCACTAATAATCAATACTTTGGGTTGTTTTTCTAGTAGCCTAGGTCATACTGAGACTATATGGAAAATTTGGGGAAAATTCAGAGACCAGAATTTTCACTAGAATTTTTTGATTTTCTGCGGCCATATGTTATTTTCAGTTTTTGACCAATAACTCAAAAAACTTCCACTAGTAACCAATACTTTCGGTTGTTTTTCTAGTAGCCTAGGTAATACTGAGACTATATGGAAAATTTGGGGAAAATTCAGAGACCAGAATTTTCACTAGAATTTTTTGATTTTCTGCGGCCCTATGTTATTTTCAGTTTTTGACCAATAACTCAAAAAACTTCCACTAGTAACCAATACTTTCGGTTGTTTTTCTAGTAGCTTAGGTCATACTGAGACTATATAGAAAATTTGGGAAAAATTCAGAGACCAGAATTTTCACTAGAATTTTTTGATTTTCTGCGGCCAAATAAGAGATTTTCAGTTTTTGACCAATATCTCAAAAAACTTCCACCAGTAACCACTACTTTCGGTTGTTTTTCTAGTAGCTTAGGTCATACTGAGGCTATATGAAAAATTTGGGGAAAATTCAGAGACCAGAATTTTCAGTAGAATTTTTCGATTTTCTGCGGCCATATGTTATTTTCAGTTTTTGACCAATAACTCAAAAAACTTCCACTAGTAACCAATACTTTCAGTTGTTTTTCTAGTAGCTTAGGTCATACTGAGACTATATGGAAAATTTGGGGAAAATTCAGAGACCAGAATTTTCACTAGAATTTTTTGATTTTCTGCGGCCAAATAAGAGATTTTCAGTTTTTGACCAATATCTCAAAAAACTTCCACTAGTAATCAATACTTTCGGTTGTTTTTCTAGTAGCCTAGGTCATACTGAGACTATATGGAAAATTTGGGGAAAATTCAGAGACCAGAATTTTCACTAGAATTTTTTGATTTTCTGCGGCCATATGTTATTTTCAGTTTTTGACCAATAACTCAAAAAACTTCCACTAGTAACCAATACTTTCGGTTGTTTTTCTAGTAGCTTAGGTCATACTGAGACTATATGGAAAATTTGGAAAAAATTCAGAAACCAGAATTTTCACTAGAATTTTTTGATTTTCTGCGGCCATATGTTATTTTCAGTTTTTGACCAATAACTCAAAAAACTTCCACTAGTAACCAATACTTTCGGTTGTTTTTCTAGTAGCCTAGGTAATACTGAGACTATATGGAAAATTTGGGGAAAATTCAGAGACCAGAATTTTCAGTAGAATTTTTTGATTTTCGGCGGCCAAATAAGAGATTTTCAGTTTTTGACCAATAACTCAAAAACTTCCACTAGTAACCAATACTTTCGGTTGTTTTTCTAGTAGCTTAGGTCATACTGAGACTATATGGAAAATTTGGAAAAAATTCAGAGACCAGAATTTTCAGTAGAATTTTTTGATTTTCTGCAGCCATATTTTATTTTCAGTTTTTGACCAATAACTCAAAAAACTTCCACCAGTAACCAATACTTTCGGTTGTTTTTCTAGTAGCTTAGGTCATATTGAGACTATATGGAAAATTTGGGGAAAATTCAGAGACCAGAATTTTCACTAGAATTTTTTGATTTTCTGCGGCCAAATAAGAGATTTTCAGTTTTTGACCAATATCTCAAAAAACTTCCACTAGTAACCAATACTTTCGGTTGTTTTTCTAGTAGCCTAGGTCATACTGAGACTATATGGAAAATTTGGGGAAAATTCAGAGACCAGAATTTTCACTAGAATTTTTTGATTTTCTGCGGCCATATGTTATTTTCAGTTTTCGACCAATAACTCAAAAAACTTCCACTAGTAACCAATACTTTCGGTTGTTTTTCTAGTAGCTTAGGTCATACTGAGACTATATGGAAAATTTGGGGAAAATTCAGAGACCAGAATTTTCACTAGAATTTTTTGATTTTCTGCGGCCAAATAAGAGATTTTCAGTTTTTGACCAATATCTCAAAAAACTTCCACTAGTAATCAATACTTTCGGTTGTTTTTCTAGTAGCCTAGGTCATACTGAGACTATATGGAAAATTTGGGGAAAATTCAGAGACCAGAATTTTCACTAGAATTTTTTGATTTTCTGCGGCCATATGTTATTTTCAGTTTTTGACCAATAACTCAAAAAACTTCCACTAGTAACCAATACTTTCAGTTGTTTTTCTAGTAGCTTAGGTCATACTGAGACTATATGGAAAATTTGGGGAAAATTCAGAGACCAGAATTTTCACTAGAATTTTTTGATTTTCTGCGGCCATATGTTATTTTCAGTTTTTGACCAATAACTCAAAAAACTTCCACTAGTAACCAATACTTTCAGTTGTTTTTCTAGTAGCTTAGGTCATACTGAGACTATATGGAAAATTTGGGGAAAATTCAGAGACCAGAATTTTCACTAGAATTTTTTGATTTTCTGCGGCCAAATAAGAGATTTTCAGTTTTTGACCAATATCTCAAAAAACTTCCACTAGTAATCAATACTTTCGGTTGTTTTTCTAGTAGCCTAGGTCATACTGAGACTATATGGAAAATTTGGGGAAAATTCAGAGACCAGAATTTTCACTAGAATTTTTTGATTTTCTGCGGCCATATGTTATTTTCAGTTTTTGACCAATAACTCAAAAAACTTCCACTAGTAACCAATACTTTCGGTTGTTTTTCTAGTAGCCTAGGTCATACTGAGACTATATGGAAAATTTGGGGAAAATTCAGAGACCAGAATTTTCACTAGAATTTTTTGATTTTCTGCGGCCATATGTTATTTTCAGTTTTTGACCAATAACTCAAAAAACTTCCACTAGTAACCAATACTTTCAGTTGTTTTTCTAGTAGCTTAGGTCATACTGAGACTATATGGAAAATTTGGGGAAAATTCAGAGACCAGAATTTTCACTAGAATTTTTTGATTTTCTGCGGCCAAATAAGAGATTTTCAGTTTTTGACCAATATCTCAAAAAACTTCCACTAGTAATCAATACTTTCGGTTGTTTTTCTAGTAGCCTAGGTCATACTGAGACTATATGGAAAATTTGAGGAAAATTCAGAGACCAGAATTTTCACTAGAATTTTTTGATTTTCTGCGGCCATATGTTATTTTCAGTTTTTGACCAATAACTCAAAAAACTTCCACTAGTAACCAATACTTTCGGTTGTTTTTCTAGTAGCTTAGGTCATACTGAGACTATATGGAAAATTTGGAAAAAATTCAGAAACCAGAATTTTCACTAGAATTTTTTGATTTTCTGCGGCCATATGTTATTTTCAGTTTTTGACCAATAACTCAAAAAACTTCCACTAGTAACCAATACTTTCGGTTGTTTTTCTAGTAGCCTAGGTAATACTGAGACTATATGGAAAATTTGGGGAAAATTCAGAGACCAGAATTTTCAGTAGAATTTTTTGATTTTCGGCGGCCAAATAAGAGATTTTCAGTTTTTGACCAATAACTCAAAAACTTCCACTAGTAACCAATACTTTCGGTTGTTTTTCTAGTAGCTTAGGTCATACTGAGACTATATGGAAAATTTGGAAAAAATTCAGAGACCAGAATTTTCAGTAGAATTTTTTGATTTTCTGCAGCCATATTTTATTTTCAGTTTTTGACCAATAACTCAAAAAACTTCCACCAGTAACCAATACTTTCGGTTGTTTTTCTAGTAGCTTAGATCATATTGAGACTATATGGAAAATTTGGGGAAAATTCAGAGACCAGAATTTTCACTAGAATTTCTTGATTTTCTGCGGCCAAATAAGAGATTTTCAGTTTTTGACCAATATCTCAAAAAACTTCCACTAGTAACCAATACTTTCGGTTGTTTTTCTAGTAGCCTAGGTCATACTGAGACTATATGGAAAATTTGGGGAAAATTCAGAGACCAGAATTTTCACTAGAATTTTTTGATTTTCTGCGGCCATATGTTATTTTCAGTTTTCGACCAATATCTCAAAAAACTTCCACTAGTAACCAATACTTTCGGTTGTTTTTCTAGTAGCCTAGGTCATACTGAGACTATATGGAAAATTTGGGGAAAATTCAGAGACCAGAATTTTCACTAGAATTTTTTGATTTTCTGCGGCCATATGTTATTTTCAGTTTTTGACCAATAACTCAAAAAACTTCCACTAGTAACCAATACTTTCGGTTGTTTTTCTAGTAGCTTAGGTCATACTGAGACTATATGGAAAATTTTGAAAAAATTCAGAAACCAGAATTTTCAGTAGAATTTTTTGATTTTCTGCGGCCATATGTTATTTTCAGTTTTTGACCAATAACTCAAAAAACTTCCACTAGTAACCAATACTTTCGGTTGTTTTTCTAGTAGCCTAGGTAATACTGAGACTATATGGAAAATTTGGGGAAAATTCAGAGACCAGAATTTTCACTAGAATTTTTTGATTTTCTGCGGCCCTATGTTATTTTCAGTTTTTGACCAATAACTCAAAAAACTTCCACTAGTAACCAATACTTTCGGTTGTTTTTCTAGTAGCTTAGGTCATACTGAGACTATATAGAAAATTTGGGAAAAATTCAGAGACCAGAATTTTCACTAGAATTTTTTGATTTTCTGCGGCCAAATAAGAGATTTTCAGTTTTTGACCAATATCTCAAAAAACTTCCACCAGTAACCACTACTTTCGGTTGTTTTTCTAGTAGCTTAGGTCATACTGAGGCTATATGAAAAATTTGGGGAAAATTCAGAGACCAGAATTTTCAGTAGAATTTTTTGATTTTCTGCGGCCATATGTTATTTTCAGTTTTTGACCAATAACTCAAAAAACTTCCACTAGTAACTAATACTTTCAGTTGTTTTTCTAGTAGCTTAGGTCATACTGAGACTATATGGAAAATTTGGGGAAAATTCAGAGACCAGAATTTTCACTAGAATTTTTTGATTTTCTGCGGCCAAATAAGAAATTTTCAGTTTTTGACCAATATCTCAAAAAACTTCCACTAGTAATCAATACTTTCGGTTGTTTTTCTAGTAGCCTAGGTCATACTGAGACTATATGGAAAATTTGGGGAAAATTCAGAGACCAGAATTTTCACTAGAATTTTTTGATTTTCTGCGGCCATATGTTATTTTCAGTTTTTGACCAATAACTCAAAAAACTTCCACTAGTAACCAATACTTTCGGTTGTTTTTCTAGTAGCTTAGGTCATACTGAGACTATATGGAAAATTTGGAAAAAATTCAGAAACCAGAATTTTCACTAGAATTTTTTGATTTTCTGCGGCCATATGTTATTTTCAGTTTTTGACCAATAACTCAAAAAACTTCCACTAGTAACCAATACTTTCGGTTGTTTTTCTAGTAGCCTAGGTAATACTGAGACTATATGGAAAATTTGGGGAAAATTCAGAGACCAGAATTTTCACTAGAATTTTTTGATTTTCGGCGGCCAAATAAGAGATTTTCAGTTTTTGACCAATAACTCAAAAAACTTCCACTAGTAACCAATACTTTCGGTTGTTTTTCTAGTAGCTTAGGTCATACTGAGACTATATGGAAAATTTGGAAAAAATTCAGAGACCAGAATTTTCAGTAGAATTTTTTGATTTTCTGCGGCCATATTTTATTTTCAGTTTTTGACCAATAACTCAAAAAACTTCCACCAGTAACCAATACTTTCGGTTGTTTTTCTAGTAGCTTAGGTCATATTGAGACTATATGGAAAATTTGGGGAAAATTCAGAGACCAGAATTTTCACTAGAATTTTTTGATTTTCTGCGGCCAAATAAGAGATTTTCAGTTTTTGACCAATATCTCAAAAAACTTCCACTAGTAACCAATACTTTCGGTTGTTTTTCTAGTAGCCTAGGTCACACTGAGACTATATGGGAAATTTGGGGAAAATTCAGAAACCAGAATTTTCACTAGAATTTTTTTATTTTTTGCGGCCATATGTTATTTTCAGTTTTTGACCAATAACTCAAAAAACTTCCACTAGTAACCAATACTTTCGGTTGTTTTTCTAGTAGCTTAGGTCATACTGAGACTATATGGAAAATTTGGGGAAAATTCAGAAACCAGAATTTTCACTAGAATTTTTTGATTTTCTGCGGCCAAATAAGAGATTTTCAGTTTTTGACCAATATCTCAAAAAACTTCCACTAGTAACCAATACTTTCGGTTGTTTTTCTAGTAGCCTAGGTCATACTGAGACTATATGGAAAATTTGGGGAAAATTCAGAGACCAGAATTTTCACTAGAATTTTTTGATTTTCTGCGGCCATATGTTATTTTCAGTTTTTGACCAATAACTCAAAAAACTTCCACTAGTAACCAATACTTTCGGTTGTTTTTCTAGTAGCCTAGGTAATACTGAGACTATATTAAAAATTGGGGGAAAATTCATAGACCAGAATTTTCAGTAGAATTTTTTGATTTTCAGCGGCCAAATAAGAGATTTTCAGTTTTTGACCAATATCTCAAAAAACTTCCACTAGTAACCAATACTTTCGGTTGTTTTTCTAGTAGCCTAGGTCATACTGAGACTATATGGAAAATTTGGGGAAAATTCAGAGACCAGAATTTTCAGTTGAATTTTTTGATTTTCGGCGGCCAAATAAGAGATTTTCAGTTTTTGACCAATAACTCAAAATATATGTACATAGTCGTACCCATAAAAATTTCATAAAACTAGAACTAATATTGGATTCCACTACCGTAAGTACATATAAATTTCATTATATTCAGCAATTCTCAAAATAAATTTTAAGGCGGGTTCACATTTACAAAAATTTGTGCCAAACACATTCGGCAAAAATATTTTTGCAACAAATCGTCGTGTGGAGTATTATAGTGACATATACGCCACTTGTAAAATTGATGTTACCAATTGTATTGGTTACTATTGGACATCAAATTTTAAACTTTAAAAGAAAATTAACTTGGTTTAAAGATACAATTTCAAGTCAATGTTCATTTTTTTCGTTAGTTTAATCATTTCTTTATTTGAAACTAATTTAAATATTTTGCTAAATCATACCGTTTTAAAGAAAATTAACATTTGCTGAAAAGTGGTGAAAATAGATTTAGGACATCTCAAATATATTTGTAAAACTCATACTTTTTTTATTTTTATTTTTATTTAAAGCACGCAGGCTTATCATTTATTTTCAATACGATTTTTTGTCACATATAATAATAATAATATACAAAAGAAAATAAATGAGTAGGGTAATCATCACCGATCTAACGGCAGTATTGATCAACCATTTAACAAGAAAAATTATGAAAAAAAGTTATGAATATTACAAATAAAAATTTAACAATAAAAATATAAAAAATAAAAATATCAAAAAGATAAACAATTGAAACTAAAATTAAACTGCATCAGACAAAAACTCTAAAAAGGAAATCGATAATAGGGTGCTCAAAAAGCCAAACTTTAAGTAATTGGAGAAATGATTTTGAATTTATTTGTTGCCGTATGCTAAATGGAAGTTTGTTAAATAAGGAAGGAGCAGTTACCAGGAAATATTTTCTAAAATGTTCACTAAAAAAATGTGGAACAACAAATAAGAACTGATCATTGTTCCTAATGTTGTATCGCACATTTGATCTCAATGATCGGTGCCCACTTCGCAAATAAAATAAACGTAAAACCTTATAAACATATAAATGTTGTAATGGTAAAACTTTAAAACTCAAAAATAATGGCCATGCAGAAACCCGTGAAGACTTAAAACACATGATACGAATAGCATATTTCTGAACAGTAATGAGAATTTTAAAAGTTGAATGATAGCAACCACCCCAACACGATAAAGCATATTCGAGCCTAGAGTTAATGCAGGCATAGTAGAATTTTAGCAATACCGATTTAGGAGCTACAGGTCTTAATAAATATAAGGTTCGTAATGCATTGCTGAGAGACTTTTTTAATTTATCGACATGATGCTTCCAACTCAGATCACAATCAACAATAATTCCAAGATACTTGAAACTCTCAACAGCTTCAATGGAAATGCACAAGCTGGAGCAATTAACGGTATTACAAAAACTGGAATGATACGTTAACGGTGAATGTAAAATACTGCTACACAAACTAAAATGCATAATCTTAGTTTTGTCACTTAAAATTAAGAAATGCTGGTCAAACCATTTCCTTAAAACTAAAAGGTCCGCTGCAATTTTACGGCGAACGTCATTTTGTGAGGACTCACGATAATATAAGCTCATATCGTCTGCAAAGGCAACAATCGTGCTTGCCAAATTTGTACTAAAAATTGAGTTTATGTAAATCAAAAATAAAAGGGGTCCCAAGACGGAACCTTGAGGAATACCAATGTTTAAAACATAAGGACAGCTCATAGTTTCATTCACCTTAACAACATGATTACGATTTGCAAGATATGATTTAAACCAATTATTAATCTATTAACCAATTAATCTATGAATTTTCCCCAAATTTTCCATATAGTCTCAGTATGATCTAAGCTACTAGAAAAACCACCGAAAGTATTGGTTACTAGTGGAAGTTTTTTGAGTTATTGGTCGAAAACTGAAAATAACATATGGCCGCAGAAAATCAAAAAATTCTAGTGAAAATTCTGGTCTCTGAATTTTCCCCAAATTTTTCATATAGTCTCAGTATGACCTTGGCTACTAGAAAACAACCGAAAGTATTGGTTACTATTGGAAGAAATGGCGGATAGACGGATTGTTGTTAAATTTCAAGATTTCATATACCGAGTTTCTTTACTTCGGAGATCAATTAATTTGCCATTTTAAGGTTCACTTTTAATATTTTTTTCCGCTGGGATATTTTATTTAGTGAAAAAAGTGGTACATAATGAATGAAAAATTTCCGCTGGTAATTACATAACAAAATTATTTCTCTTTAGTGATAGTGCTGCCACTTGCGGAGAGTAGCGCAATCTCTTATTTTCCGCTGTCAAAATTTCGCTATCTTATACAGCATATTGAGCAAAACGTATTGTAAGAGTTCAATTCGTTCGTGATTTGGGAGACCTTTGTGAAGATGGCCCAAATTTCAAAAATCGAAAAAGTTGCTTATGGCAATACTATACTAGTTTATGTATACTATTGAGATACTATTGCGTGGTTGGGTAAATAATTAATATCATTTATTTGTCCCAGCGCCGAAAATTTTTCTGATGTCATACTATCTTGAAAATGCAATATTTTTACTCTCAGCCCAGAAAAATGTTTGTGTCATGATAGTTGTAGCTGTCATGACAGTAAATATATTCGGGGCTGAGTGTAAAAATGTGGATTTTTTGGGCTGAGCATAAAAAATGCCATGATAGTAATAATTAGTGTTGCCATCGCATTTTTCGGGGATGGGATTTGGGCTATCTTCACAAACATATTACGGAGTTGTTTGTGACAACAAATTGAACTTTAGAATACATATTGAAAATATCATCAACAGAACAAACTCCATGCTTGGTTTCACGTGTTACGTGCGGAATGGAAAATGTAGCACCAGTTTTCAATCACAATTAAAACACAACACCTTTATATATTTATTTCATTGTCCCTCGAATTTATCGCACAATCAGAACAAAATTATCACAATCAAACAAAATTATTGAACATCATTTATTTTAATTACAAAAGGTTTTTAATATTTTATTGTTTTATTAATCATTACAATATAAGAAGGTAAAGAATTGCTCTTGTATACAAAAAAGAATACCGAGAGTATTTTGTATGCAACGCAAAATATTTTAATAATAATTTTATGATTCGATTTTTTATTAGTTTATGATTTAACAATATAGAAATAAAATAAAATAAATGTAATAAAATGCTGACCTTACTCGTATAGATCCCGAATCCAAAAGAAAGATAGATTTATAAACAGATATTACAAGATGTCGGGTCAGAGATTATAGCAATTAATTCTGGACTAGATTATTAAGTTTATAATGACATAGTATAAACCCAGTCAAGATGCTATAACCCCCTTCTTACGAGTGGTCACATAACACACGGAACGTTGGTCAAAAGAATCTTATGTAGCGAAAGCATTTTGTACGACTTTCATGCGAGTACGCTTCTCAAGTCTGGTCCCCGTTTCACGCAGTACACATACAGAGAATTTAAGCATTTTATTAGTTTGAAATTTTTTTGTTTTTGTAATAAAACATTAGATCCAGCTTCTGTTTTAAATAATTGAAATATTTATTTATTAATATTTCGCCACATTGGCATCTTCAGAAACTGTTATAAATTAATAGAAATTAATAAAGATTAATTAAAATACAAAAATTGAAGTTATAAATCATGAAATTTTTGAAAAAATTTTAATCATCTAAATGTAAAAAATTAGTAACAATAATAATTTGGTATTTTGGGGAATTACTGGTTTAATAATTTTATGGAGTTCTAAATTGGTGATTTTTTTCCATTGAGTTACTACTTACATTTGTCAAATTTAAATTGTCGATACAAATTAAAAAATTTTGTATACATATAAATTTTCACATATACATATATGAAGCATGCCAGAAAAAAAAAATTTCCTTAAACAATACTATTTCATCCCATCCCAGTTTTTTCTATTTACACTTGTATAAGACGGAATATTTTTTTTCAACAACAAATATCCATCCCAGATTTTTTCATTTAATTGTTGTTATTGTTACATTAATAACAACGCATCGGACAATGATATTTCTGAAATACCGAAAACGAAAAAGGTACCCCGAAAAATTCGGCATAATTCAAAAACCAAAGTGCAACAAATATGTACGAGTATATAAGAAATCAATTGGTGATTTAAAAATACCGGTTGAAAATTGGTTTGCACCAATTAAAAGGGCAATAATTAATTTTTATATTGAGTCATATGGAAGCTGGTCGATTGCGCGAATCCTACCATACGGCTGGTACTGTCCGACTGGCCA
This sequence comes from Nephrotoma appendiculata, assembly GCA_947310385.1. NCBI lineage: Eukaryota > Metazoa > Arthropoda > Insecta > Diptera > Tipulidae > Nephrotoma > Nephrotoma appendiculata. Next base: position 126,596,364 of record OX371225.1, on the reverse strand, counting down.
CAGTTAGTCCGTACCATGGCTTATTCGAAGATAAAAAACCATTTCCGGCAAATCATATTTCTAAGAGAAGCGCTGGATTTTCTGTTATTCTTATATGGGCCTAATGGAACTTGGCCATTTGCGCCATTACTACCATACGGCTGGTAATGCCCTCTTAGTCATTGTAAGCCCTTAGTGTTTCCAACTTGAAACAATAATATTGACTGATATTATTCTTATCTTTAATCAAAACAAACAATTATTATTATTTCACTTCGAAAAATTATTTTTCATCATTTATTCATACGCAGAGTACAATAACAACAATTAAATGAAAAAATCTGGGATGGATATTTTGTTGTTGAAAAAAAATTTAAAAAAATATTCCGTCTTATACAAGTTTAAATAGTGAAAACTGGGATGAGATGAAATAGTATATTGTTTGAGGAAATTTTTCTTAGAAATATATCTAAAGCTCTTAGAAATATCTTAGGACAAAGGGTTTTTACTTCGACTTCCACCTTTACAACTTTTGAATATTAGACCCAGTATTCCCTAGTTTTTCCGGAAAACTCTTGTTTTCTACTTGGATTGAGTCTAGATCAAAGTGAAAACACCTACGCTCAAAGTTGTAGGCTCTTAGAAATATCTTAGAACAAAGGATTTTTACTTTGATATTTTCTTCTAAACCTTTTGAATTCTAAACGTAAGTTTATTAATAAATTATACCTTTTCAATTAATTGCATATATTATTCTAGATTATTAATTTACTGAAATATAATATTAGAAATTGATAATTAATTCAAATATTTCAAATTGCCAATAGTATTTATATCACAAATATGATGTGATTTTACGCTGTTAAAATTAGGAACGTCTAGGACAAAATTCACGTTACTATATAGTCGAGTGAATTTTTGTCCTAAACTTATCTTAAAATTGTTATTGAGTTATAACTTTAAAAATCAATTAACTTAATTTTTAATTAATTATATTTAATTAAAATAAATAATTTATTCTTAAAATATTCTAATAAAAACCCTCATTTGTTAGAGTTTAGTAAGAAAATAGAATAAAGCCTTGTAATCGTATGGGAAGTAAACGTTCCTAATAATAGCCGTCCTGTCTAATTTGCCGCCTGATTCCAAAAAATGCTATGGTATGTGCCACAATTGTCCACGTGGAAAATCCAATAAAATCTGTTGCTAAACTCTTTGATATATACGAATACGTTGTTAAAACTTCCGTACCATTTCTTATACAAGGATATAGGGGATTTTCGGAGCATTCTATAGAAAATAAAACAAATGAATAATAAATTGATGTGGCAAAATTGGAAAACTTACGAATTTCGGTAACATCACTCCAATATATTATCGATAGAGCTTCATTAGAAAAATAAAATGGCGATATATACTTCATTATAGAATACGATTTCAAACTTAAATAGAATCCGCCAAATCCTAATAATAGTATATCGATTGGTCCAGCTATCTCCTTTGCATATTGAAACGATAACGCAGAAACTATATATCCATAAGCACTCGCCGTGATCCCAGCGAATACAAGTGCAGCACACATTTGGCCAAATTGCACAATCGATGGAATTAAATCCGTGAATAGAGCAACGGTAAGCATAAATACAAATACTTCTGATATAGTTAATGGTATAATCATAATACTATTGGCAATATAATATGCCGAAAATGAATACAATTTTTCACCAAGCTCTCGTCGTATCATCGGCAATTCGCTTGGAAAATCATTCAGTACCGCATAAGCAAATGTGAATATAATTTCCGAAGACGAAGTAACAATTGCTCCTTCAATATCTTGTATGGAACTCTGCGTGCCGTATGCGATGTTCGAATACAGCAACACAATTGTAGTAGCGGAAATTAGGGTTGCGACCGCCAAATAAATTTTATCCCATTTACTTTGTAGTCCATTTAACGTGAATCGGTACAGCAATACCCAAACTTGGTATAACCAACCAATTTTATTTTCGCTCCGTTCCTTCAATTTCCGATTATGGCTATTTCCCTGCACCACATTACCTTTCTCGTTCACCGTAAACACAATTTCCGTTTGGTGTTTTTTGTAATGTTGGAAAACTTTTTCCGTCAATTGGTTTTGCGAATCACTCGTTTTGATTAGTTTAATGTAATACTCGGCCGGATTATAATTCGACGGACACACTAAATCGAGTTTAAAGAAAAACACCTCAGCTTCTTGCGTCGTTCCCTGATACAATATTCGGCCGTGCGACATCAGTATAATGTGCGTAAATTTGTCAAAAATGTCCGATGTTGGTTGATGTATTGAACACAATACGGCTTTTAACGATGAATCTCGCTCTCGTTCTTTATTTATAAGTGGATCATCATCACTCGATTCACATACCACATTTGTGTAACATCCAGCTTCATCCGATTGTCTTGTTAATTGTTTCAATGTTTGAATAACAGATAATGCATTATAACTATCCAATCCAGTGGTTGGTTCATCACAAAAAATCATTGTCGGCTCCGTCAGTAGTTCACAAGCTAAATTTAATTTTCTTCGTTCACCACCCGAAAGTTTATTGACCTGGGTGTCGCGGCACAGTATTAAACTAAGTTTCATCAGAATTTGTTGTATATTCGCCACGTGTACTGATTTCGGTGTGCTTCGAGGCATTTTAAGTAGTGATTGGAAATAAATGTGCTCGAACAGTGTCAACGATTCCATTAAAATTTCTTTTTGTGGCACGAATACCGACAGCTTGGTCATTTCCTCGCTTCGCAATTTAATACCATTGTATATTAAATCGCCGGTGAGATTGCCTCGTATACGTTGTGAAATCGCTGCAATTAGCGTTGTTTTACCAGCACCACTAAAATTGAATTTTACCGATATTTAATACGTTCGATGTGTTGTAATTTCATATAGATACCTCGGTCCTAGTACAGCTATCAACTGTCCCGATTTTAGGGTGCCCGACACCGAATCGAGTATAATTTTTTTCCTACATGTTCGATTGTAACCCAAAATATTCCACCATTTATAATTTACAGAGTTTTCTTCCACTGTGTACTTGACATTATCCCATTCAAGCACAACCATTTTTTTACACGTTGCATACGAGACTAAATTCATTTCTACAAATTACACGATAACCTGGAAATGAATGTAAAATAGTGTTTCGCTCCAAGTTTGTTTATTTGTCTATTGTGTTGTTCTAAGGTTTTGAGATAAAACAAATGAATAATCTGCATTTTGACTAATCTTTCTATCAACAAGCGATAAGAGCGGCTCTGAATTCATCACACAGCATATTGTTCTATAGAATTTAGTTGAATATCCATTACGGCTCTATAAGCCATACTCAGAAATATTCTATTTTGTTCGCTTCATTAAGATGTGACTTAATAGCACACGAGGTGCTTTATTTAACTCTTTCAAAATACTTTGGCTTTAATCAGCCGCCGATTCGATTAATGTTCAATTCAATCTATGTAAGATTTCTCCATTCTTTCACATTATCCATTGTTCTCTACAACGCATAGTTACCCCAGGTCAATTATTTATATATTCATCGCTGGACAAACTCGGGATCTAGGCATAAACTTCCAATCTAGTGAGTGAATTTGCAACTCAAATTGCAGAAAATTTCATATTTTCAAAATAAGAGGTTACTTATTGACTAGCTTCGCTCTCGATTCGGATCTGGTATAGTCTTAAACAATGGAGGTAAACTAGATTACCAATCTGTGATCAAAACGTAGCTAGAGGCAAATTGAGCAACTAATTCCAACCATTTAAATGCGATTTCTACAAGAATGGTCTAATTATTCCAAAACAACCAAAACTTTTAGAATCTGTGACAATAAATTGTATCCGCAGAAAAAAACAGTATGGCTAATTAACCATCAGCGATTTTCGCAAAAAAAATTAAAATATTTTGTTGCTCAAATTTCGGTTTAAAATGATTTTAAGTAATGAGCATAACAAACGGTAAATTACATCTGAAAAGCGCGGTTATCGGCATTTTCGTTTTTTGACATTCGTACAAATTTTGTGATCAAAGCTTAATTAGAGGCAAATTGAGCAACTAATTTCAACCATTTAAATGCAATTTGTACAAGAATTGTCCAATTATGCCAAAACTAGCAAAACTTTTAGAATCTGTGACAATAAATTTTATCCGCAGAAAAATATTAAGGCTAACATCATCAGCGATTTTCAGCGAAAAAAATTGAAAACATTTTGTTGCTCAAATTTCGGTTTAAAATGATTTTAGGTTATAAATCGTACAAATTTTGTGATCAAATCTTAATTCGAGGCAAATTGAGCAACATATTGACCATCAATAAATAATTTTCGTTCCAGAGTAAAACATATAGATATCTAGATTTCAGGCATCATTATGTACGTGCAAAGTGGAGCTTCAACCTCAATATCCCTTTTTCTACCAATAAAAAAAGAATTGGCTCAATTAAAGTTCATATCACACGAATGTGTGAGTAAAAAAACATAGTATGTAATGATGTGGTTGATAAAAAATTTCGCTTGATTTGAAGAAAAAACCAACACAATTGTGTATATAGTTATCGTGTTTTTTCGGACGAAAACAAGTAAAAGCCGCAGTCACACGAATGCAAATATTGACCAACGTTTGTGTATTTTAAGTTTGGCAAATATTGGTAAAATATGACAATTGACAAACTCTACTGCCTACACGATTTGCAGTATTTGTTTTTTCCTTTGATCTTTTTTAAAAAACAGCCTATTGAACGAATGTGCGCTAATGTTGAACAAATGTGACCTTGATTTGAATTTGCCATTTGCTTTGTAGCTACACGATTTGTTATTTGGACAAATACGCCAATGTTGGTATGTATTAAAAGTACAGGAATACACAAATGTGTAAGTTGATTCAAAATACATACAAAAATAAATTGTTGCCATGATTCTTTTACCCACACAATTGTGGGTGCAGGTCGGTAAAGAGATATATACATAATTCACATTCACTTCTTTATCAGCTGTCTCTATATAAGTATTTTAATTAAATAATTCTTTGTTTATAATTATTTGCCCGTGTTTAAACCAACTATATACAGAGAGTAACTTTAATATTCGGTTTTTCTATAATCTTCAGGTTTGAAAGGCTTTTTGGCATTAAAATAGCAAAAATGTTAATTTTTCTTTTTCAATAATTATAATTTTATTAATTTTAAATAAAATTCAAATATTTTTATATTAAATAAAATTACTGTAACATTATTAACAGAACAAAAGATACTACTAATTCATCGTTACTTTAATATTCGGTCAAAATCAAAAAATTAGTTATTAAAGTAAAAAAAATTAAATTAATATTTTGTGGGATATTCCTTCTGTTTCAAAACGTGGTGTAAGTGTTTTGGTATATTCTAAAAAAAAAATTGCAATAATCTTTTCTGATTTCAGACCACTCCTGTTCCAGTCTCTTTTTTAAATCAGCTACTGACGTAATCGAGGTCTTTCGAATTTGTCGGTCTAGAGAGTCCCATATATTTTCGATGGGATTCAAGTCAAGTGATTGGGGAGGGATTTCTATCACTTTTGGACAATTATATAATTGCCATTCTCGAACTAAATAGGACTTATGTTTAGGATCATTGTCCTGGTGAAATTTTTTAAGTCCATATTCATAGATTTTCAGCGCTTTTCTTTAAATTTTTGCTTAGAATGTCTAAATTCATTTCTTTATTGATGTTTCAATTTATAAAATTTAATTTCCCAACCCCATTAGCTGATATACATCCCCAATACATGTACTCCGCATATCCCCTACTACATGTCCACCGCCATATTTTACGGTTGGAGTAATATTAAATGGTTTGAGCTCCTCATTACACCTGCGCCGAACCATATTCAGTCCATATAGATCCAAATAGATTATTTGCTGTTATCAACAAATAGTAGGTCGTTCCAGAAACTGGAATCTTTCCCAATATATTCCTTGGCGAAATGGATTCGTTTTTTCTGATTCGTTGATTTAAAAATGATTTTTTTCTAGCTACGCGGCCGTTATAACCTTGCGGTTTAAATGTTTTGCGGATGGTTTGTGGGTGTACTGCTGTTCCCAGTTCTTTCAGCATCTCTGATGTAATTTTCGGCCCACTTAAATGGGGATTTTTTTTTAATTTTTCTTAATATCCAACGTTCATCACTTTCCGTTAATTTTTTGGTTGGCCCTTTTGATATTCAAAATAGTTCTCCCTTCATTTTTATATCGCCGAACGATATCGCCCATTGTACTTTTTGGTATATTCAGCCATTCTGCAATTTCCGCATACGTATGACCTTTAGCATAATGGCAAACTATTAACTTTCGCTGCGCCAATGTTGATTTTTTCCTTTACGGCCCATTTTACATTTTAAAAATAAAAAAAAAAATTTACAATATCACGGCCAACAGAGAATTAAATAATAATTAACAAAATCCTTCAAAATATCGAATTACCGTTATTTCACAAATAAATGCATGCACAATGGAAAAAACCGAATATTAAAGTAACGTTAAAATAGTAGTTTATTTTGTTTTAATTTTTTTATTACAATCCTTATTTATTTATTTCATACGAAACTATTTAAATTTTATTGAAAAATAATAAAATTTTAATTTTTGAAAAAGAAAAATTAACATTTTTGCTCTTTTAATACCAAAAAGCCTTTGAAACCTGAAGATTATAGAAAAACCGAATATTAAAGTTACTCACACTCACTGTATATAATGCGATAAAGTCCTATCTATCACGAGTGAATAAACACGTATGTCGCAGCTACAATAATTCATTGCAGTTATATCGCACCCTAAATGTTGATGATGGCATAAAAACACATTTGTGATGTTTTAAATTCATTCTTAATTAAATTTTTGTAGCAGTATTGACATCTATAATTAACTAGCCAAAACACATTTTATTTTAGTTATTCTACTGTATAAGATGTGTTGCTAGTCTCGTTTATTTATTCTTCTATTTATTATGAGATGTAGCTAATCAAAAATTAAAATAAAATAAATTATGACGTCATGAATATTATTAGGTTTTCCCCATTGCTTTTGTAAATCAATATAAACCGTTAGAACATTATGCAATTTTGCTCAAAATAAATATTTCCACGGTGTTTTCTACACGTAAATACAATTGATAAGTTATTTGTTTGTACATACTTTATTGTGGTATGCCTTCCATATGTGTTCATTCTTATCGGAGAGAATACACTTGATAATTGATGTATGTACATACTCACATATGCCGAGCTGTCTTAGTAGAGATTATAAAATAGAGCGATCACAAAAAATAGCAATTTAGTCAAAGTTAAACAGTGAATGTGAGTAGAAGTATAGAATTACAATGGAAGAAGTTTTGTTTACAATTAATGGACGGGAATATAAAGGTTTGTATCACACACCAATCAGCGATAACAACACTCGCGTTGTCTCATTTAAATCAAATCATTTCGTGTTCTATTATGCATTTAACATTATTTCTTAATTAAATGAATATCGAGTGATTAGATTAAAATTTTTTATTGTGTTAATTGTTTCTTTTAATAGCGAAGAGTACGCAAATACCGCTAGATACCACTTTGAATACTTTCATTCGAAATCATGCCGGATTATTTGGTACAAAATTCATGTGCCTCGAAGGAGGATGTGGTGCGTGCAATGTTGTTGTGGCGGAACGACATCCGGTTACGAATGAAGTAAAAACGTACACTGTTAATTCTTGTTTAGTGTCAATTTATTCGTGCCATGGTTTGGATATAACGACCGTCGAAGGTGTTGGTAATAAAGATCAGTATGATTTAACACAAACCCGTTTGGTACTTTTCAATGGCGTACAATGCGGGTATTGCTCACCTGGAATGGTAATGAGCATGTATGGATTACTAAAATCTAAAAACGAATCGGTTACAATGGAACAAGTAGAAAAATCATTTAGTGGTAATATTTGTCGCTGTACTGGCTACCGTCCAATCTTGGAGGGTTACAAATCATTGGCGTCCGATGCAACACCGAAAATTTCGGCAGTCTGCAAAGATATCGAAGACATAAAAATTTGTAAGAAAACTGGCGTTAAATGTGAAGGCGGCTGTAGCATTACAAAGCGTGGCCAAATTAACGGTAATATCAAATTATCGTTTAGCACGAATCAACAATGGCTTCGAGTTTCAAGTGTTAATGAAATATTTCAAGTGCTTGATACAATCGGTGACGCAAAGTACATGTTAGTTTCGGGAAATACGGCTCACGGTGTATACCGTCGTGATTCTGATATACAAACCTACATCGACATATCAAATATTGATCAATTACGTTCGCATTCATCGGTTGCAGATCTTGAAATCGGCGGTAACATGACTCTCACCGAAATTATGGAGCTTTTCGAATCGATCGGAAATTCAAAAACCGATTTTTCATACCTAGTGGAAATCAATAAACATCTGGAACAAGTGGCAAACGTGCCGGTACGGAACATCTCTAGCATAGCCGGAAACTTAATGATGAAGCATGCACATAACGAATTCGAGTCGGATTTGTACCTCATATTGGATGTGATTGGTGCTACCTTAACTATTGCAGAAAATGGAAATATTATGTCACCGGTTCAACTAAGGGATTTTCTAGGCCTCAATATGAGTAAACGGGTGATCACAAAAATTATTTTTCCTGCTCGTTCGGAAGCATACGTCTATCGTTCATATAAAATATCACCAAGAGCCCAAAATTCGGCTGCCTATGTAAATGCAGCATTTCTATGCGAATTTAACGCAGCCAAAACGATTGTACAGTCAGCGCGTATCGGATATGGCGGTATAAGTGCGAATTTTACACGAGCCTATGCCACTGAAATATATTTAGTTGGTAAAAATCTATTTACCAATAGCACACTGCAAGAAGCGATTGAAAAATTAAGCGAAGAAATTGAACCAGAATTTGAACCACCACAGTCATCTGCTGAGTATCGTAAAGAACTCGCCTTATCATTATTCTATCGATTTGTGATAAATACAAGCCCGACCGGATCTGTAACAACGCGCAACACAAGCGGTGGTTCTCTTTTAGAACGGGGGCTTTCTACCGGTAGCCAATCGTACCAAACTCAACCCGATCGTTATCCATTAACATTAAGCATGCATCGTGTGGATGGTTTCGTACAAGCTGGCGGTGAAACTCCATTCTCAAACGATTTACCTCCGCAGCCTAATGAATTATGGGCCGCAATAGTTCACGCTACAAAAGTGCATGCAACTATTTCGTCAATTGATGCTTCAGCTGCATTAGCATTACCCGGAGTCGAAGCATTTTATTCAGCAAGTGATATTCCGGGATTAAATAGTTTCACATCAACAAAGTTACCCGGACTTGATTACAACGAGAAAATATTTGAAGACGCTCAAGTTATTTACCATGGTCAGCCGGTCGGTGTAATTTTAGCCGAAACACAAACCCTTGCCGAATTTGCAGCAGCACTGGTTCAAATAAATTACACGAATTTAAGTGCGGCACCAGTTCTACCGACGATCCAATCTGTTTTTGCGGCCAACGCAACCGACCGCATAATCGATCGAAGTGAATTTAATTTGAGCCGATCCATCGTGGGTACAGATGTAGTCGCACATAATTTAAAAGGTACTTTTGAGGTGGGCAGTCAATTTCATTTCACGATGGAACCACAAACATGCATCGCCACACCTTCCGAGGACGGTCTAAATATTTGGGTATCGACACAATGGCTAAATTTAATCGGTATCGCAATATCGCAATGTACCACTATTCCAGAGAATCGGTTGAATATTGAATGCCGTCGCATTGGCGGTGGTTTTGGTGGTAAACAATCGCGTTCTAGTTTTGGTGCATGCGTAGCCGCGTTATCTTGTCATTTGTCGAAGCGGCCCGTTAGAGTGGTTTTGACAATTGAGTCCAACATGAAGGCTTTGGGTAAGCGTTATCCGTGCTACGGAGAATACGATGTCGATGTAAACGCTACCGGTAAAATTCAAAAACTTTACAAAAAGTATTACAGTGATCATGGCTGTACATTAAACGACTCAATTGAAACTTTGGTTACGCAGTGGTTTCAAAATTGCTACGATCCCCGTACATTTATGATTGAGGCGAATGCAATTAAAACGGACACCCCGTCGAATACGTACATGCGAGGGCCAGGCACTTGTGAGGGTATGGCTATGATCGAAAATATTATGGATCACATAGCGTACCGCACCGGTGTTGATCCGGTCGATGTACGTCTTGCTAACATGGTAGATGATCATCCAATAAAATTAAAATTTCCTGAATTTCTTACCTGGTGCGAGTACCAGCAGCGGAAAGCGGCGGTAGCAACCTTTAATGCAGCAAATCGTTGGAAAAAACGTGGCCTTGCCGTCGTTCCAATGCAATACCCACAAAATTTCTTTGGCCATTTTCCAGCTTTGGTTTCGATTTATCATGCGGATGGGACGGTTGCGATTAGTCATGGTGGAATTGAAATAGGACAAGGGGTAAGCACAAAGGCATGTCAGGTGGCGGCCCATACACTCGGCATCCCGATACAGAAAATTGCAATCAAACCAACTAACAATTTGGTTAGTCCTAATAGTGCTGTTTCCGGTGGAAGCGTGATCAGTGCTTCCGTGTGCTATGTAAGTAAAATGACCTACATAAATTTATTATGCATTCATTCCGAATTACGATTTTATTGTAGGCCGTTCTTAAAGCGTGCGAAGAATTAAATGAAAAAATGAAATCGGTTCGCGAAGAATTTCCAAATGCCCCTTGGGAACAGATTACCCAAATATGTAACCAGAGAAGTATCAGTCTAAGCTCATTATACTTCCAAACGTACAAAGAGTTAAATAGTTATTTGGTTTACGGTATATCGTGCGCCGAGGTTGAAGTTGATATACTATCGGGCAACTTCAATATTACACGGGTCGATATTCTTGAAGATGTTGGCGAGAGTATTAGTCCCATGATGGATGTTGGACAAGTGGAAGGTGCATTCGTTCAAGGACTTGGTATGTGGTTAAGCGAGCAACTAATTCACGGTCCAGACGGGGAACTTCTAACAAATCGTACATGGAACTATCATCCACCGGGAGCCCGTGATATCCCCGTAGACATTCGAATCCAATTTGTAAAAGATTCACCAAATCCAGATAGCATATTTCGAACAAAAGTTACTGGTGAACCACCTATTTGTATGTCGGTCGTTGGTATGTACGCCTTACGTAATGCTTTACTATCAGCACGTGAAGATGCAGGGCTTTCGGATGCCTGGTTTGATATTAAAGCACCGTATACGGTGGAAAAAATATTTTTGAGCACCGGCAACAATCACAGTCAGTTTTCGTTGTAATCGATCAAATTGGTGGTGTGTCGGGTTTTAGGAAAATGTCGTTTTAAAAATTAAAATAAATTTTATTGTATAAATAACTGTAAATTGTTTTGTGTCATAACCGTGCAAATTTCTTAACTTCAAAGAAAATAATGATTATTGCCACTTTATATACCAACAAAAAGAAGAATTTCCACTCCACAAAGGAAATATGTATATACAATTTGAGTGGAAAATTGAAAGACAAATAGAAACAGGGGAAATAATAGAGAAAATATTTTATTGGAAGTAAAGAAATTGAAAATGTTAGAAGAGTGGAGAATCCTTGATTTCACTTAATTATGTACGAGTAAAATTTCAAATCGAGTGGTTTTTTAAAGAAGACTCAAAATTGAACAGCGCACGTTGAATCCACCACCGTCGCATTAAAAATTGCCATACTCTCTAGACATGTTTGCATATACTGATAAGCATCAAGAATAATTTTTACAAGCTTAACGCAATTATAATTATCAGTTATTGATAACAATGAACTATTATTACGTCGCGTTGCTACTTACACATTTACATTTCAAAACACTATAGTGATTAATTCGATACTTGAATAACCGGAAGCGTTAAAACATTTTGTACATACTTTCGAATAAAATCTGAGTGCTGAATGTTTTCTAGGTAACAAAGGGCAAATATGGCTTCACAATATCAGTAAAACACAGGTGGACTATGTGGTGGGTGCGGTTGATTAAACTTCGATAATTTAACGATATTAAAGAACTGCTGAAATGTAGGCATTCAAAGTTAAAAACAAAACTTGATTTTGATTCAACGGAGAATCTATAACACATAGGCCGATCAATTAAAAATTTGTGATTTGATTCTTTCGGCTTTATAAATTTTTCCCCACTTGTAAAATTCAAGATCACAATTACCCGAGACTCACTGGCTCCACCCCACATTGTCTATTGTTGTCATCAACCACTTTTCCTAATAAATGAAAATTAAAATTAGTATATCAGATCACTTTATATTAAATTAAATTACGCGTTAATCGCGGCTATATATCCCTTTTTCAGCCAAGAAAAAAATATTGACTCAACTTAAGTCCAAACCATACAAATGTGTGAGTAAAAAACCATTGTATGTAATGGCGTTGTTGATAAATAATTTCGCTTCAATTGAAGTACAGCCAACACAATTGTGTGTATAGTTATAGTGTTTTTTTTTTCAGACGAAAATAAGTTAAAAAAGAATTCACAAATATGTAAGTTGGTTGAAAACACATACCAAAATAAATTTTTGACATGGTACTTTTGCCCTACCCACACAATTGTGTTAGTAAAACACAAAAGGGATTTATATATATATATGTATATATCGCAGATTACTTACCTTATTCCGTGTGTTTACACGAAGACTTTTTTGTTGGATTTTTTTATGATTACCATACAAAACTGGTTTTGAGACAAAATGTTTGTGGATTTTTTTTCAGCTTAAATTTTGATGGTTTCTTGGATTTTTTTTCACTAATACTAATACAAACGAAAAAAAAATTAATAAATAAAAACTCGTCAATGTTTTCATGTTTTATTTTTAGTTTTGTTTTTGGTGTTACATGCGAAAATGAGAATAATTTTTTTTTAAATATTTTCTTTTTTTTTTGATCAAAAGTTACAGTTTTTATAGTACATTTTAAATTATTTGAATAAATAAAAAATTATTGTTTTAAAATGGAAAATATTAAAAATTCAGAGAGTTGGACTCGTGCACAAGCAATGACACTGATCCGTGAATATAAAAAATATCCATGCCTTTACAATCCAGTAGATACCAATTTTATAAATAAATCGTTAAAAAGCGAAAAATCGTTAAAAAGGAGCCAAGTGGTTAAAGAAAGACAAAAAGTGGTAAACTCGAAGAGGAGTGGTTCGGGAACTGACGAGTTGTACGAACCAAAACTTTGGTGCCATGAGGAGCTGTCATTTTTATTAAATGTAAACGATGCTGAACCCATCATATCTAATATCGAGTTAACAGAGGTTATATTTATTATTTATTTTTTATTTATTTATTTATTTATTTGTACATTGACATTACAATTTGAAAAAAGCACATATGGAAGCAATATAAATGAAGAACAACAAAAACACAAAAAAAAATTAAAAAATACTTCCATTAGGCATAAAAACCTCAGAGTTTTTCAAAAAACAAATCCACTCCATGCTAGTACCCTCCGTATTGAGCTCAAGCTCATTTGTTACTACATGTATTATCATTCAAGCGCGCCACGCTAAATAATCCGCTTTAAAAGATTTAGGCGACGCTGACCTCTTAATGTCTAGTGGAATAGAATTCCAAAGAGAAATGCCCCTAACAGAAAAGGATGTATTTAAAGACCTACACAGATTTATAGGGGGAAGTAAACGTAAATTTGAAGAATGGGACCTACTGAACAATAACTTGTTAAATAAATAGGGAGGTTGCTTCGATCTGAGAAGCTTAAAAATAAAAAGACATACACGAAGTTCATAGAAGTTAACCAAACTACAGCCAAGAGTCAAATTTAAGAAGGGAGAAATGTGATCATATTTCCTAATACTAAAAATGAAACGAGTACAGGCATTGAAACATCTTTGGAGAACATTCATATTATCCTGAAGCATTCCAAACAAAACAACGTCACCATAAAGAAAATGTGGAAGAAAATTCGAGAGGAACATACGCTTTTTAAAACTACTATCGGCGAGCACTACAACCTTATACAAACAATTAAGAATTCCAAAAACCGTTTTACTAACCTTAACTAAATGATCACCCCAAGTAAGAGTTTTATTAAAAATTAACCCTAAATTTCTAACTGTATTAGAGAATGGAATTAAACAATCACCGAGAAAAATTCCAGGAAAAGAGGAAGTATTTAAAGATTTTTTATAGATTATAATAGACTGGGATTTACTAGCATTAAGAGCGAGTCGGTTAGATAATGACCAACTATAAATTCTTTCCAAATCATCGTTAATTAAAGAAATATTAGAGTGAATGGAATCATTATCTAAGCGACTACTCCTATATATTTGGACATCATCAGCAAATATATAAAAAGAAGAATGACGAATGGAACATGCAATGTCATTAATGTACATTGGGAATAGTAAAGGGCCAAGAACCGACCCCTGAGGAACGCCAGAAGAGATAGGTAAGAAGTCAGAAAAAGAATTGTCATAAAAGACTGCCTGAAAGCGACCCGAAATATAGTCTAAAATCAATTTAGCAGCAGAGAGAGAAAAATTAAAGTTTGAAATAAGCTTATTAAACAAAATTTGATGATTAATCGAATCAAACGCTTTAGAAAAATCTAACAGAGTAAGGCAAGTCATTTCTCTTTTACTCATACTACGACGAATATCATCACAATCATTCAGTAAAGCAGTGGTAGTACCGTGAAACCTTCTAAAACCTGATTGAAAAAGGCTAAGCAAATTATAGCTATCAATATGAGATTGAATTTGGTTTTTTACTACCAATTCAAACGCCTTGGACAGAGAACTTAAAATGCTAATAGGGCGGAAATGGGAAAGCTCAGAAGGATTGCTAATTTTAGGAATAGGAATAATTTTACTCATCTTCCACTGAGCGGGATATCAAGAGGTCGTTAAAATAAATTGAAAATATGTAACAAATACCTTGATAAAATAGGAAAAATGCGCTTAACTAATTCCAAACTAACCATATCTAAGCCAGTGGATTGCGATTTAACTTCCCAAATAGCAGAATGCAAATCAACAGTAGTAGATATATTTGTAAACGAAAAAGAATTAAGGGGTTCGACGGACACTAAATCAATAATGGAAATATCATGAGTGTGACTAGAGTTAACTAGATAAAGGTTAAAATCATTTGCTTTGAAATCTACAGAAGCAGCCTCTTTGCAACTACCAAGGCCCAAGTTGCGCACGTTACGCCAAAATATCTTAGAGGGAAGTGAGTGATCTAACTTATCCTTGAAAAAATTTTGCTTAGCGATACGAATTAAACCTACCACTCTATTTCGAGATTCCTTATAAGCTAGATAACACAAAAAATTAGGGCTAATTTTCCAAAGACGATATTTGGAAAAACGAACAGAAATAGCACTCAAAATCTCTTGAGTCATCCAAAGGGGGGATCTAGGTCTAAAATAAATAGTAGTGAGAGGAACGCAATTATAAAATACACAGTTAATAGAGGAATTAAAATAGTCAATTTGGTCGGTAGAAGTAGAGAGAGAAAAAATATTATCCCAACAAATAGAGCCACAAGTTGATGAAAGGTGAGATTCATCAATTTTAGAAAAATCCCTAACGCTGAAACTTTTAGGGCTAGGTCGAGAGTAATAATCAACAGAAAAAACAAGAAGATCATGGTGAGAACCAATACCAAGGGACAATTGATTGAAAAAACAAATGGAATTATCAGCAGAAGCAACGACGTGATCAATGAGCGAAAAAGAACCACCACTTGCAGTAGCGCTAGAGTAAGTGGGCTCTTCAGTATTATAAACCGAAAGGACATTTAAAAAAAGAAACTCAAAGTCAGAAACGAGCCTTTGAGAAATTGAGGGGGGTACCGATACAACACTACATTTAATATGCTCATTAACATACATACATACCCACCATAATTAACCGGTGGACTAACC
This sequence comes from Nephrotoma appendiculata, assembly GCA_947310385.1. Taxonomy (NCBI): domain Eukaryota; kingdom Metazoa; phylum Arthropoda; class Insecta; order Diptera; family Tipulidae; genus Nephrotoma; species Nephrotoma appendiculata. Next base: position 126,580,331 of record OX371225.1, on the reverse strand, counting down.
CTATCTCGCCTGAACAAATTATAGCCACTAATGGCCAACGCAGAATTAGAAATACTGGATGTCAAATATGTTTCCGATAAACAAATAACATCAATAGGGACCCCATTAAAAGTTTGACGAAGCTCGTCAATATTCAAAGTAAGGCTCTGAACATTCAAACTAACCACGTTAAACATGTTGGACCTAGTCCGAAGCATACATTTTAAAAGAACCGAGGGTAAAAAAATGCTCTCGGTGGGCATCGCGAGTCGTGGCGCACTTCAATAACAATACTTACATGCATACAAAATTTCATATACATAAATACTATCCTCTTTAAAGGTAGAACCAAAATCACACAACTTCAAGTGTTAAAATCTAAAAAGAAACAAATAAAGAGAAGCCAAATAATAAAAGTAACAGAAAACTATATAAGAGGAGCGATACTTATCAATTGAATAAATCCTAAAAGCCAAAATCCAGAGGAGAAAGCCGCAAAATCAAAATTACTTCAAAAAATTAAATATTTTGATTTTAAACAAGAAAAAACAAACCAAACTAATATATAGTTTATTATTATTGTTCATACAAGTTTGATTGACTATTGATTGTATTTTATTTTACTTTCCAGATAGTATGCAGATAGGGATTGATGAATCAACAGGATCCCACTGCGGCATAGAAAAGTAAACTCAAAAAAATTTCGAGGATTCTCAAATTACTCCACAAAAAGTAAGTTTAAACCATAAAACTTTGACCTTATTAAAGTTAGTCGAAAGATTCCAGCCGAAAGATAAAAAAATCGATAATGCAGATAGTGTCTTCGCTATCCCAGCCGAAAGTAAACAACATGGACAATGTTGATTGATTTCCTTCAGCCAAAAGATTTTTCAACTCAATAAATAAATAAATATATTATGTATAATACATATGTATATATAATAAATATACATATATGTTATGCATATATTATATATGTTGTTTTATATATATATATATATATATATATATATATATATATATATATATATATATATATATATATATATATATATATATATATATATATATATATAAATATTGTATATATATATATATATATATATATATATAAATATATATATATATATATATACAGGGTTATCCAATTCGAGGTTGATAAAGTAGAAATCTGTATACCGACATCTGTCAAAGATAAACGTCAAGTACGCTGTCATTTATTTAGTTGACATTCTGCCATTTAAGAATATGGAGCATTTAACAATCGACCAACGCGTTAAAATTAAACGCGGTAAAACAGGCCGTCGATGCTGATTTTTCGAACAAAATTTTCTTCAGTGATGAAGCTCATTTTTCGCTTGGTGGATACGTTAATAAGCAAAACTGTAGAATTTGGGGCTCAGAAAATCCACAATTGATTGTAGAGAAGCCATTACACCCGGAAAAAGTCACTGTTTGGTGCGCATTGTGGTCTGGTGGTGTGATTGGGCCGTATTTTTTTGAGAACAACCATGGACGAACCGTTAATTACCGTCAATTCTGAGCGCTATGGCCGCATGTTAACCGATTATTTTTTTACGAAAATCGAAGATTATGATCTTGACGATATGTGGTTCCAGCAGGATGGAGCAACCAGTCACGTAACACGAGCAAATCGAGATCTTTTGCAAGAGAAATTTCCTGGACGTTTGATTTCGCGATTGGCTGATGTCAATTGGCCTCCAAGATCCTGTGATTTAACGCCTTTGGATTTTTTTTTGTGGGGCTACGCGAAAGATCGTGTTTACGCAAACAATCCTCAAACTCTTGACGAATTGAAAACTAATATTCGTAAGGTAATGGCCGAGATACCGCCCGAAATGTGCCGAAAAGTCATTGAAAATTACCTCAAAAGAATCAAGGCCTGTAAAAAGTCCCGTGGAGGACATTTGAATGATATCTTGTTTAACTAAAAATGGCAAGGATCAGTCTGTAAAATGAAATAAAAATTACAATACATTCCGAATATTTTGTGTGTTTTTTTTAAGTTTACTTTATCAACCTCGAATTGGATAACCCTTTATATATATATATATATATATATATATATATATATATATATATATATATATATATATATATATATATTTATATTTATATAAATATATATATATATATATATATATATATATATATATATATATATATATATATATATATATATATATATATTCGATTTTCAATTAATTGAAAATTCATTGAACACTCTAGTGATCCAGCTAAACGACCTAGGCCATTAATGCCGTTATCGCTATTTGATAGGCCATATTGTTGTTCAACTTGGGCCTAAATGTGGAAAAAGTCTGAAGGATATAGGGGGTTGATTTTTGGCAAAATTTCGATTTTCAATTTATATTGAAAATTCATTGAACACTCTAGTGATCCAGCTAAACGACCTAGGCCATTAATGCCACTATGGCTATTTGATAGGCCATATTGTTGTTCAACTTGAGCCTTAATGTGGAAAAAGTCTGAAGGATATAGGGGGTTGATTTTTGGCAAAATTTCGATTTTCAGTTTATATTGAAAGTTCACTGAACACTCTAGTGATCCAGCTAAACGACCTAGGCCATTAATGCCACTATCGCTATTTGATAGGCCATATTGTTGTTCAACTTGGGCCTTAATGTGGACAAAGTCTGAAGGATATAGGGGGTTGATTTTTGGCAAAATTTCGATTTTCAATTTATATTGAAAATTCATTGAACACTCTAGCGGTCCAGCTAAACGACCTAGGCCATTAATGCCACTATGGCTATTCAGCCATCGTTCAGCTGGATCACTAGAGTGTTCAATGAATTTTCAATATAAATTGAAAATCGAAATTTTGCCAAAAAGCAACCCCCTATATCCTTCAGACTTTGTCCACATTAAGGCCCAAGTTGAACAACAATATGGCCTATCAAATAGCGATAATGGCATTAATGGCCTAGGTCGTTTAGCTGGATTACTATAGTGTTCAATGAATTATCAATATAAATTGAAAATCGAAATTTTGCCAAAAATCAACCCCTTATATCCTTCAGACTTTTTCCACATTAAGGCTCAAGTTGAACAACAATATGGCCTATCAAATAGCCATAGTGGCATTAATGGCCTAGGTCGTTTAGCTGGACCGCTAGAGTGTTCAATGAATTTTCAATATAAATTGAAAATCGAAATTTTGCCAAAAATCAACCCCCTATATCCTTCAGACTTTTTCCACATTTAGGCCCAAGTTGAACAACAATATGGCCTATCAAATAGCAATAGTAGCATTAATGGCCTAGGTCATTTAGCTGGATCGCTAGAGTGTTCAATGAATTTTCAATTAATTGAAAATCGAATATATATATATATATATATATATATATATATATATATATATATATATATATATATATATATATATATATCTATATATATATATATATATCTATATATATATATATATATTTATATATATATATATATATATATATATATATATATATATCTGTACCCCGGAGGCATACAACACTATGTCCAATTTTTTCACAAAATGAACTGTCCGCATTGTGGGTTCATTATGTTTAATTCTCTTTCTAAAGGAATATGAAAGTATGTGATCCTTAAAGGCCTTATGGTTCACATGTTTGAAATAACAACATGTGCGGTTTCCGTTAGAGGCAGAAGGCAGTATCTGGACATAAATTCATATACCTCTGAAAAAAAAAATTTGGACATAGTGTCGTATGCCTCCGAGGTACAGATATATATAAATATATATATATATATATATATATATATATATATATATATATATATATATATATATATATATATATATATATATATATATATATATATATATCTTTCGGCTGAAGGAAATCAATCAACATTGTCCATGTTGTTTACTTTCGGCTGGGATAGCGAAGACACTATCTGCATTATCGATTTTTTATCTTTCGGCTGGAATCTTTCGGCTAACTTTAATAGTATAAAACTTTGTTCAAATCTTGTACCACGTTAATTTATTTTATTTTAAAAATAATTTAAGAAAAGATAATCGACGGCTCACCAGTTGGAAGCATATGGTATGGAGGCCATTAAATGTATGCAAAATTATTTCACAAGTAACCCAAAAATAGAACAGCTTCAACTAGAAGAAGAGTTTTGCCGATACTTGTGTAGTCTACTAAAAAAATTGAAGTACAAGAAACATTTGAAATCTTATCGGTAGAAATAATAACCTTACTAAATAAGACAATTATCGAGGAGAGAAAGTCTTTAAAAAAGAAAACTATGTCTCACCTCTATCATATTCGCAAACAAGTACAACTCCTACCAGTCCGACTCCAACTTCCTTAAAAACCTCATCCGCATCCAAAGATTCCTTAAATATACCCTCACCTGCAAATCAATCTTTAATATATCCCTTTTTCAACCAAGAAAACAAAAAAATTTGCTAAATTTTAGACCAACCCACACAATTGTGTGAGTAAAAAACCATAGTGTGTAATGGCGTTGTTGATAAAAAATTTCGCTTGATTTGAAGTAAAACCAGCACAATTGTGTGTATAGATATAGTGTTTTTTTGGACGAAAATAAGTTAAAAAGGAATTCACAAATGTGTAAGTTGGTTCAAAAAACATACAAAACTAAATTTTTGACATGGTATTTTTTCCCTACCCACACAATTGTGTTAGTAAATCACTAAAGGGATATCCTCAGAACTTATCTCGTTCTCAAATATCCAGTTACACTCCCAGAATTCCATTAAACACCTCATACCAACCAGTCTTTTATCCCATAACAAAACTCCTCCACAGACCTAGAAGATTCAATTCCTTTCGATTCACAGCATGCACCCTACACATCTACCCCATTAAAAAATTCCCTAGAAACATCATCACCTTTAACATATAACCAGTCTGGTCCATTCCTAATCAGAAAGATTAAGCCAATAACATCCGATCCCCAAACCGCTAATTTCACTTTCAGAAATCCTTCAAATACCATATCACAACCAACATATTCCCTTATAATAAATTCCTGTTTGCAGCCGGCATCATCCACTTCATCCACTTCTACGCTATCCAGAAGCTCCACCTATATACCCACACACTCATCGCAACCACACCCGTTCATTCCAATTTTTGAATAGTAAACCACTATACATAACATGCCGTCCTCAAACACAAAACTTCATCTCTAAAAATTTATTAAATACTTCCTTACGATCAACACACCCTCGTCTAACTAAATCCCCTTTACAACATTCCAACCAATCACCACCTGAACCAAACAGCAACAATAAACCCGAAATATTAGAAGAAATAATAATTTAAAAAAAATTCAAATGCAACATCCGAACCAAAAACTATTCTTGAAATAGCATTAGATGAGGTTTTGTAAGATATTATTGTTGAAGATTCGGAAATAACTTTATAATATATTTTTAATAAAACTGTAATACAAATAAAAAAATTTGATGTTATATTTGGTATAATAAAATTTTTACTACAAACATGGTTGGTTTTTATTGTGCATTTCATTGCATCACGATTTATAGTCCAGCACATTAACTGTTGCTTCTGTACTTAATTTCCAATCTGAAAAGCAAAAATAAGCACACAAAATCAACTAGTCTGACACTTTGTCCTGATTTAGACCTTGCTTGATTTAGTTGGCCCCTTGCCGTGTGCTGCGACGTGGTATTTAGAATTTCCACCGTGTTGCTTTGATGTTGAATTTGAGAATCTTCCCTGTACCACTGGCTTTTAGTGATTAAAAAATTATGTAGCACACAGCAACATTGCACAATATATATAACTTTATCTTGGTGCAGATTTATAGGCTTTTGGAAAATTTCAAATCTATTGCTGAGTATGCCAAACGCCCTCTCAATATTTTGTCGAGCACGACATAATCTTCGATTAAATTTTTTTTTTCGCATCGTCGTTGGTCGTGAAGGAATACTGGATCATCATATTTTCTGATAATGAAAAGACATTATCACCAATAAACATGTGCGGCAGCATCCTTGAATTTCCTAGCAATTTTTTTGGTGGTAAACACCTATCGGGTTGTTGAAGTATATACGAAAAATTTGATCTCTGTAGAACACCAGCATCGCTTATACGGCCATTGCATCCTACGTCAATAAAAATAAATTTGGCGTAGGCATCCGCAAGACCAAGTAAAACAATACTGTGGAAGCCTTTGTAATTGTAAAACAAAGGTGAAATTTTTTAATGGCCTAAAAGTAAAATGCTTTCCATCGAGCGAACCTTAGCAATGGAGGAATTGCCATTTAACGTTATAATCATTGGCAAATTTCTTTACTATTCGGAAACTGAAAAAAAATACTTATAAATTAATTGTTTAAAATTAACATTTTCATTTTATTACCTTTAAAAATTTGATTTTTTAATCGTTTGTAACTAGCTTCACAAACTTCCAAAATTGCACTTGTTAGGAATGGTTTTGACAATTTGGAGTTATAGTCAAGCTCCATGAAGCTTTCTCCAGTAACCAAAAACCGTAATGTAACCCCAAGTCCTTCATGTGGACTGATTGCTTTCCTCATTAAAGTATCTACTTTTTCGATATCAGGCCTAATCGCAGTTAAAATGAAATTGAAGGACTCCTCGTCCATACGTAGAAAATTTTTGAAATCTTTTAACCCTGGCATAAGTTCTTTCATAAGACTTTGTATGTTGCCATTTCGATTTCTCTTTTTTCTATAATCCTTTACCCAACAACGTTTCTTTTTCGTTCGACTTGCTTCCTCTTTTTCTTTTTTTATGGCAGCTGTGAAAAGAAGGCAAGCTGCAGCCGTTGATGCCATAACTGAAATCACAGCTTTGTTTTCGTTTGCATCACCATACACAAAAGAGGAAGCCGGTAAATTATTTGAATAATTTTCCATTTTTAATTTCGCTATACAAGTATATTTGTTTTTATTCACTACACGGCTAGTCCAAAAATACGAACAAAAATTTAATTATTTATTAATATTTATTTTTAATACACAACACAACAAATCGTTTTTAATCAATAATATTCGCAATTGAAACATAAATTAAAATGGCGACAACAACAGAAAATATTTACCCTTTCTATTGAAAGCGCAAACAAAAATGAAAAAAATTTAAAACATATACATACACTTATGGACAAAAAAACGCATAAAGCTCGATTTATATTATTCGTTCCTTTCAGTTCCTTCATTTAACGTATCAGACAAAAAAAAACATTGTTACATATATTTTATATAGGAGTATTTATATTATCCGTTCCTACATTTACGGAACGGATAATATAAATACTCCTATGAAAATACATGTAACAATGTTTTTTTTTGTCTGACACGATAAATGAAGGAACTGAAAGGAACGTATAATATAAATCGAGCTTAATCTGTATTTTTGAAATTACGAGTAGCTTAATAATTGTTTTTGTAATTATTATGATAAAATCTATATAGTATCTAGTTCTCACTAAAATACACATGCAATAAAAAAAATACTACCATTAGTTTTGTTGAATTCGAGTTTAGCACAAATTTGAGCATTTTGGCTGTTCAGTCTAAAAGTTTGTTTACAGTGAATTGTTATTTAAATTATACAATCAAGTGTAAGAGTAAGGTTTTTCATTAAAAACAAATAAAAATGAATAACTTGTCGGCCGGAAGAAATCATTTCAGTGTTGAGGATTGCGTGAGGGCCATTACATTAGTTGAAGAAGGAAGAACTCAGTCTTACGTTGCACAACTGTTAAGAGTGGACCAATCCACAATGTCAAGAGTGATCAAATGATTCCAGGATAATGGACAGCATCATCGTCGTGCTGGTAGTGGGAGAAATCGATGTACAACACTCGCTGAGGATAGGTATATTAAATTAATTTGCTTGAGAAAACGGTTCGTCACTGGACGTAGCATCAAATCAGACCTAATCGGATCCCGAGATGCACCCATTAGTGAAAGGACCGTACGTCGACGAATCAAGGAATCTAATTTGACTGCAAGAAGGCCAGCCTTGTGTCCAGAATTGTCTACAGCACACCGCAGAGCTCGTTTAACATTTGCTCTCGAACATGAAAACTGGACAATGGAACAATGGGCCAATGTTTTGTTCTCCGACGAGTCTAGATTTTGCCTTGGATCATCAGACCGGCGGATGAGAGTTTATCGTCGGCCTTCGTTTTCGATTAAATTTTATTTAATAATAGATATTTCGTCGAGAATTTCCCTTATAAATGAAGCAAAAAGAATTATGCGTTTTTTTTGTCCATAAGTATATAAAGGTTTTAACATAAAAATCCAGTTGAATAACGCCTTATCTAAACGACGTGGTATTTTAACGCCGAAAAATTGGTTGAAAAAGTCCACGTCTAAACACGTCCATTAAAATTCAAACCATTACATTGTTTAACCGTTTGAGTCCCAAGCAACGCGATCGCGCTGTTGAGATTTTATGTCGAGAAAATAAAAAATATAAATGTAACGGGAGTATGTTCACGAGATTTACATTGTTACAATATTGTTAACAATGACAGCTCAAAATCGTTCATAAAACTATACTGTAACAATGAACACGTGCTTTTTTCGTTCACGAACTCTACAATTGTTACAAACGTCATTCTTAACCCAACTCGAGACTGCCTCTACAAATGTCATTTTTAATGGTGTAGGTATCAAAAGCAACACGATGATTGTGTAGGTTTGAAAAATAATTTAAAGAACAAAATTCAATTTTTAATATATTTATTTTAAATAAATTTGTGTTTTATGGATATACTGATTATTTGGATGCGGCACAATACTATGTTTAGTTCGTACTATTCGTCTATTTTTTAGTTACGATTCGTACTTTATGAAAAAAAATTGTCTTCTAGGCAAATCGAACTTTACAAAATCATAAAATGTTCATAAACGTTAGGAATCTTAAGAGGTTAGACCTCTATTAGTAGTATCTTGAACGAATGCCGCATCATCTTCTGTGATGTCACAGTATTAAATTGCAACACGAGATTTTTTAGCAACTGCCTCAGCTGCTTGATATTATTCAATCTATAAATAAAAAAAAATTGTCTAGTCTTGTGTTTTATAACGGCCGCTCGGTCTGACCGGTTTGGCGAGTTTGCGGTCACGTCGTTTCTCAGCACGGATTATACCATCTGTAATAAGTTCTTTGCCGACATCGACATTAGTGCCAGGATCGGATAGCGTAGCGTAGGCCAAAGCAGCAGTTTTAAACTCAACATTTAAGTTTAATGTCTTGTTTAGAGAACATTAGGCAAACGAACGACATGCCTCAGTCTTGTCTTCTGCATCGGGCAGGAGTACGGCTAATGCAAGAACTTACCTGTGTTTCCTGTGCATATGGTTTGTCAGATGATAAGGCAGGTAAATGAGCTAAACGAATGATGACGAGTAATGTCTGAAAAACAATATTTTAAAGTTAGTCTCCAGTTCCCTCGATATTAATCTAATTATAAATTATTAATTTTTTTAAAATATTGCAAGTCAAAATAATCATTTAATAGAATCTGCCCCAGAAATGCTACTCCGTTTGAAATTTATATTGAAAATTCACAACAAACTCATTTGTACCACAATAAATCATTGCAGTGTCTGAAAATTCATCACTTATTTTGTCTACGCAAATCTAACAAATTTTACTGCAATCCCGGTTTTAACAATAAATGTCTTTATCTTAATTCTGTGGTTATGTTTTTAACAATGTTTTGACACTTGGGACAATCTCATAGTTAACTACTACGTCACTTCTACAATGACAATTGTTACGGTATTGTAACAATGTAAATCTCGTGAACATACTCCGGAACGATGAGATAAAACGAGAATCGCGTTACCTAACAAATACAAGAAGAACTTCGTACCGCCTCAAAATCAATAAATGTTGTTTAAAGTTATTAGCTTAATTAGATTGAGTTTTTTATTAAGATAAAACGAATACTCCAAATTAATTAAATTCAATGAAATTACAACAATCAAAATGAAATATATTTTAATTACATTGAAATGAATGTAATTCACGTGGCAGCTAGGCTTTTGTTTTATTGAATTGAATCGAAATGGTTCGCGTAGCATTGTTGCACTACTTTCTTTTAAACTATTTGCTGGGTGGGTTGCAATGGAGACGATTCCCTTCATTGTAGCACCTTGTGATATACGACATTTTTTGTTTTATTGTCAGGTGCGAGAACGAATAAAGCGGATGGTTTACCGACACGTGCACATGCTACGTACAATTGGCCGTGAGAGAAACATTCATTTTCTAGATTTAGGCCACAAACACTCAAGGATTGGCCTTGTGATTTGTTGATCGTCCTGGCGAATGCAAGACGAATCGGAAAATGAATTCGTTTAAAGTCGAATGGCATATCGGTTGGGATCATCGGAATTCTCGGAATGAGAACTTCCTCACCTTTGAACTTTCCTTGAGATTTCTCAAAATGAAACGTGTTCCGTTATATAGTTTTGGTTGATTCAGGTTTCGTAGCATGATGATTACCGAGCCAACTTTTAGTTGTGAATTGTGCGGTGGCAAACCAAGCAGATCCAATGAGTTTAAAAATTCAGTTGGATAGTTGGTTGCTTCGTCTTCGTTTGTCACACAATCGATAGATTTGAAGGAATGAAGTGGACCGACGATTAGATTTTGAATTATAAAATTTAAGTGATCCACATCTTTGTTCTTTGCCGCAAGAATTACTCGTTCACTCGCCTAATTGTGATTTTTGTGGTTAGTAATGTTATTTGGGAACACTCTGTTAATGAGCTCGTCCTTCGTTGAGACAAAAATACAAAAGTTCTGAGGAAACGAAATCAACCCGTTCGATTCATCGACCGGAACACGGCGATTACCGATAGTCAGCAATTGCTTAGAGAATTCTTCGGCAGATGGATCGTTTAACAATGCAACTCGCATGTTTGTCGTCAGCTGAAGTTTCTTCACATAACACCACAGAGTCGATGATTTGAGGCAAGCGTTTATTTCATCAGCAGCGGTCGATCTTGGAATGACTGGTATTGTTTGACGGAAATTGCCAGAAAGTAGAATCATTGCGCCTCCAAAACATCTTGAGTCATTGCGTAGATATTTCATAGTTCGATCGGGTGCTTCCAATGCGCGTTTGTGCGCCATTGTACATTCATCCCAGATTATGATTTTACTTGCTACCAATACTTTCGCCATTGCTGAGTGTTTTGCAATGTTGCATGTCGGGTTTTCAGCCGATTGAAGGTTAAACGGCAATTTCAACGCTGAATGAACCGTTCGGCATCCTTCTAGCAATGTGGCCGCTATCCCAGAAGAAGCAACTGCTACAGCAATATTGGATCTCGCACGAACAGTGGCCAAAATCAATGACATGAGGAATGTCTTCCCAGTTCCACCGGGCGCATCGAGGAAACTTAATCCACCATTTCCATCATGAACTGCCCTCATTAACGTATCGTACACTTCTTTCTGTTGGGAGTTCAACAGTGGTACATTGGTTCGAACTGATTGGTTCAATGAATCTCGATCGTATTCATGTTCACGTTCCAATTCTCGATTGAAAGCGTCGTTCATTCCACGACATGGCGTTGGCATTCCTAATTTGACTAACAAACTGCCGCACATGCGGAAACACATGTCTTCGATCTTAAGCAAAGCCTGGTTATGTATCTTATCAATATCATTCACCTCGAGATCGAGATTTCTGAAACTGACACGAATTCGATGTAGAATGTCTTCTGACATGTCATTGTTGTACTTGCTCCATAGTTCACGTGAATTTGATGGGAAGCATGTCGAAATAATGATAGCAAATAATGTGCGTATCTGCTTTGGAGTTGCAGAAATAATTGATTCAGCGATTGTCATGTCCCAATGAGTATCGTTTTCAAGCAAGTTGAGTTGTTGACATGCAGCACGAAATGTTGGGCACACTACACCATTGACAGTTCGAAGTGATTCAAATGATGTCGGTCCACGAATATTCACCAGCAACAACCGCAAGTAGAATTCGTCATTCGTCATTCTTCGGATGAACTGTGTAAATGCAACCAAGAGCATCAGTAGAACGCACATTTGGATGATCAGGAACCTCATCGCCTTGCTTCCGACGTTGAAATTTTTTTGATGAGGCGTTCCAAGTGTAATAACGTGGCATCTCAGAGTAGAGCAATGTTCGTGCAAACGGATCACTTTACAAATCGAAAAGAAACTAGTCAATGTTGTCGCTGGAGGTGTCCCAGCACGTTGAGCAACATTCGATGTGTTGAAATAAACTCGTTCACCATTCTCCAGATGCACCGCCAATTGTACAACAGTGGGATGACGTTCATGAATATGGAATGAGAATATACGCCAAATCGCCTAATTGCAGCTCACATATCGACCAACTTGATAATGCGTGATTTCATCGTTTGTATTGGGATTTTGAACACCAAAAACCGCCATATCGCTGCCTTTCATGACATATTTACAAATGTATTTGATGGACTTCGTGGAATTGCAGTACTCCACGTTGCAATGCGCCTTAAATGTTTTGGAAAGAAGTGGCGAATACGGAACGATCCAATTGTTGTCGACCACGAACTCATTTCCTCTCACTATCGTTGTGATAGTTCTACCGTTATCATCGGGTGGATATTGGTGGATAACGCTTGGAATACTTGTTGTCGACCATGCATGGTGATTGGGGATAGATGGAGTCACACGGACCGTGAATCATGTTCGTAATTACAACATCATGCAGGCCTGGATCGGTTTCGGGATCAGGAATCTCGGCACATATGATGTCATCTATTTGGTCTGGTCGGATTTTTTCGACTAACCAAATAAGAATGTGAGCATGCGGCAAGTCTCGTTTCTGCCATTCAATTGAATACATCCAACATCGAGTATCCCCAAAGACGCAATGCCTAACAATGTTATACTTAGACTGTGTCCGAATTGAGTGATAAATATTTTGTAACAAAAATATTTGACACTTATGTGAAAAATTTTGCCTGTTGGGAAAATTTTTCTCGTTTTGCTGCCCGAATTGTGTGATCATTTTTTTGATAAAAATTAATGCCATTTAATTTTATTTTGATTTGAAAATATTGAATTTAATCATTATAAGATTAAGATTAAGTTATAAATTGTTAAAAACACTTGAAATCATAAATCCAGTTATATTTATTTAATTTTAATTTTGTGGTGTATTATTAAAAACCGAAATACAATGATATTGTTGAATATTTAACCTTAAATACATTTCTTTTACATATTAAACAGCTTATAATCATAATCAATGCCCTAAACAAGTACATTCGATAATTTCCATCCGATTAAATTATCACTTATCTGTCAAAAATTACTATGCCCATAGCCTATGATAATTCGTGTGTCTTCGATATTTTCACAATGTTTGTACTAAAAAATATTTATCACACAATTCGGACACAGTCTTAATAAACACATTTTTATTAATCACTTGTTTTTTGTTTCGCAGAATTATTTTGAATAATTTTCAAAAAGTTTAAAAATTCACTCACAACTAACAATGTTGTTCATCAGCGACCGGACTTTTTGTTTGAAGACACGTGCGATGATGTCGTGCCGATCGCTTGTTATTTGCCCGGGTAGCAGCAGTTGAACAATCTCTATCCATTTCGGATTGCAAGTAAAAGTGATGAATAGATCTGGATAACCGTAATGACGAACATATGTCATTGCATCTTGCGCATATTCATGCATATGACGCTGGCTGCCAATGTACGTCGCTGGTAGAATAGTCAATCGACCAACATTAGCTGCATCTCCTTCGGTCCTGATTGCATCGCGTAAATGGGTATACACCTCCGAACGCAGTTTAGCTTGGTTCAACTGAATGAAAATGAGGCGCTCCGTTTCGATTTTGACGTACATGTCGACGCAATATTGCTGAAGCAAACGACGAAATCGCAGCAAATAGTTGTCAGCATTTTGACGAATCATCAAACGATATGCGTAATAATTCATCGAGCTAACCTTCTTGTTAGTTTCCTCACCTGAAATGAAATCAGTGAAATTGTGGTGTTGCGTAGTGGAACGCAACCCATTTTTAGTTATAGTTTTAGCCACTACTGGCGTTATCTATGAATATGTATAAAAGAGTTAGAGTTTTTTAGTTAGAAAAAACAAGAATATGTACAAGGTGAATAAACATATTATAATTAATAAATGAAGTCGATATAATTTATAAACACGAGTATTTAATTATTTATGGATACACCACATTGGCGACGAGGATTTATTTTATTTATGTTTGTTAATGGTGTATGTAAAGAATAAAATATAAAAAAAAAAGAAAAAGTTAATTACGTATACAGTAAAAGTTCAAGATGGCTGCTACATCCACAGTGTTGACTATTCCACAATTTAATTATCCGGAAGACGAATGGATGGTATACAAATCTCGTTTTGAAAATTTTTGTGCGAGAGGGAAGATTGACGGTGAAGATGATAAAAAGGCATCATTACTGGATAGCATTGGCGGATCCACATACAAAATATTGTATGGGCTGTGCCAACCGAACGAACCAAACGCGAAAACCTACGATGAGTTGTGCGAGTTATTGTCTGCATATTTTTCGCCGCCAACAATTTTGTACGAACAGAGACAAAAATTGTATCGTACAAAGTGCGAAAAAGACGAAAACGTACAGCAATGGGGTTTAAGATTAAAAATTTTGGCGTCCAAATGCAAATTTGGAAACAGACTCAATACGCAATTAGCTGATCAATTTATTACGGGTATGGACGGCGGCACGTTTACGAAGCTTTGCGATGAAGACGAAATCACGTTCGAGAAAGCTACGGAGATTGCGCAAAAACACGAATTACGAAAGAAGAATTACGAACATGAGCCGGAGATTTGTTACGTTAGACAACAAGTGTTACCATACAGAAATCAGCAGGGACGTTATAATACAAGTGTCAAAGCAGCTAAACAAATGAATTCAACGCCGTTAAACAAAAATACAAGACGGAAGTGTAAACATTGCGGTTATTCAAATCCCTCGGATGTCGAGTGCCGTTACAAAAATTTCATCTGCAACAGATGTAACATTAAGGGACATATGGCGTCAGTATGTTCACAACCGGGGCCCAGGATCAATGCAATTACAGATGAAAGTGAACACCAAGAAGGCGACAATAGTTACTACGCAGAAGAAATATTTTACATAAATGACGAAAACGAAATAACAAATAAGGACGCAAAGCTGAGGATGAGAGGTGATATATAACATTCTTAGTACGAAATCAAGACCCGTCGAATTAGTTTTAAGAATTTTTAATATTGAGGTTAAGTTTCAGGTAGATTCAGGAGCTGGAATCTCAGCTATTCCTTTAGTTATTTTTAAGAAATACTTTGATAATTATGAATTACAAAATGATAAGACAGTTGTTCGAGGTTACGGGGGAAATGAATTAAAAGTTGTGGGATCATTTACCCCAGTTATTAGACATAAGGGAATCACACAAGCCTTTAAATTTCTAATCATAGATAACGTAAAAGTACCAATTTTGGGTCTAGATTTTTTTAGAGCATTTAATATAAACGAAATTCATATTAATAACGTAGAGGTTAAACATGAGCAAACCTTAAAAAATATTGTAAGTTCTTATGATGACCTTTTTAGGAGTGGTATTGGGTTGTTAAAAAACGTTACGGTTAAGTTGGAGATGGGGGAGAATGTGGTGCCTAAATTCTGCAAAGCGAGATAGATAGCTCACGCTTTTAGAGAAGACGTAGAAGATCAATTGCAATCGTTAGTACAACAACAGATTATTTCGAAATGCGAATCAGCACAGTGGGGAACTCCTTTAGTACCAGTCTTAAAAAAAATGGTGGAATTATGATATGCGCGGATTACAAAGTAACTGTAAATAAATTTTTGCTGGACACGAACTATCCACTGCCAAGAATTTCGGATATGTTCGCACGGTTAAGTGGAAGTAAATATTTTTCTCAGATTGATTTAGCACAAGCTTACAATCAAATCGAATTGGATGACGAATCAAAAAAAATCGCTACATGGAGTACGCATATTGGAAATTTCACGATGAACAGGCTCCCATTTGGCTTTAAGTCAGCAACGGGAATTTTTCAAAGAGAAATCGAGAAAGTCTTATTTGGTATACCAGGCGTTATAAATTTTTTAGACGACATAATAATAGCAGCACCATCATTTGAACAGCATAACGAAAGGCTGCATGCAGTGTTCGACAGATTACGAACAAATGGATTAAGGCTAAATAAAAGTAAATGCAGTTTTGCAAAAGATAAAGTGGAGTTTTTGGGACACAATATATCTGCTAACGGGCTGTCAAAGTTAAACAGAAACGACGCTATTTTAAAGGCACCGCCACCGACGAACGTTTCTGTCGTTCATTTTGTGGGCTAGTGAATTATTTTGGGAAATTTATCCCTAATTTGGCGGCAAAAATGTATCCCTTATATCAATTGCTAAAAAAAGGCACGGAATTCTGTTGGAATGACGAATGTAAAACTACATTTGAGAATATAAAAAAAGAGATAGTATCGGACACAGTATTAACGCATTATGAACCGAATTTACCGCTGAATTTAACCTGTGATGCCTCGAAAGGGGGAATAGGTGCAGTGATTTCTCACATATTTCCAGACGGAACAGAAAGGTCAATCGAATTTGCATCACGGGTACTTTCGCCAGCGGAACAAGGATACGGGATGGTACAGAAAGAGGCATTGGCAATTATTTACGGAACAAAAAAATTTTTCCAATACTTGATTGGCAGACATTTTACATTGATAACGGATCATCGACCGCTACTAGGCATTTTTGGGGGAAAAAAAGGGTTGCCACAGATGTCAACAAGTAGATTACAACGGTGGGCAGTGCACCTGCAATCATTCAATTATACTATTAAGTACGTCGAATCGAATAGAAACTGTGCAGATATGTGTTCAAGACTACCAGAGGCTGATAAACAGGCGGAAGATTTGGACGAGGATGAGTCCTACCTGTACTTCATAAGCGCCAATGGCGAATTGCCCATTGATTGCGCAAAGATCGAAGCTGAAACAACGAACGACGATACAATGTTGGCGGTCCTTGAAGCAGTACGTGAAAACGGTTTTACAAAGTTAACAGACGGCAAATTCAAAGCTTTTATTAAACGTAAAGACGAGATGGTGGCGGAGAATAATATATTGATGTGGGGCTATAGAGTCGTGATTCCGGAAAATTTGAGGAGTGAAATATTAGAAGAAGTCCACAGTTCACACATGGGCATCGTCAAAACCAAGGCATTAATAAGATCATATATTTGGTGGCCGGGAATAGACGATGACATAGAACGTGTTATAAAGTCATGCGAGTCGTGCTTGTCGGTGTTACCAAATCCTCCGACGGTGCCTAATATGACTTGGGAAATACCCGATCGCCCATGGAGCCGCGTGCACATCGATTATGCAGGGCCGTTGTTTGGTAAATACCTATTAATTATGGTCGATTCTCGCTCAAAGTGGACAGAAGTATTTATAACGAACAACGCAACAACCGATTTTACGGTAGAAAAACTGATCGAACTCTTTGCGCGATTTGGGTTACCGGATCACATTGTATCTGACAATGGATCTCAATTTACCTCGGATGTTTTCAAAAGATTTGTAAGAAGCTGCCATATGAAGCACACCATGACTCCTCCAGGCTACCCAGCGACTAATGGTGCGGCCGAGAACTCCGTAAAAACCATAAAGAAGGCAGTGAAGACGGGAAAGAGAAAGAACATGAAGGAAAGCATGCAAGTAATCATACACAGGTTTTTGTTAGATTATCGAATCACACAACATTCGACCACGGGTATATCTCCCGCAGCAATTATGCTCGGGTACACGCCAAGGATTAAATTGGACCTTTTACGACCAAAGAAGCAAATGGAGAAAAACGAAGCACATTTTGTCACACCAAAACGTACGTTTTCGGTAAACCAACCAGTAATTATAAGAAGTTACAAGAATCCGAACGCGTACGAGTGGATGAACGCAATTGTAATAAAGATTTTAGGCCCACTGTGTTACATTTGTAAATTAGAGTCTGGGCGAACCATTAAACGACATGTGAATCAAATGCGCCCAAGATTGGAACCCTCTCAACACAGTGGAAAGAAACGTAGTAATAATAAGAACCAATAATACTGAGAGTATTAATAATAGTCTTCCTTTTAATTTAAGGGATAGGAAAACTATTCAAAAACCTTCTCGATATAATTAAGAATAGATTTAGTTATAATGTAAACTTAGGGGTGACGATTGTGGTGTTGCGTAGTGGAACGCAACCCATTTTTAGTTATAGTTTTAGCCACTACTGGCGGTATCTATGAATATGTATAAAAGAGTTAGAGTTTTTTAGTTAGAAAAAAACAAGAATATGTACAAGGTGAATAAACATATTATAATTAATAAATGAAGTCGATACAATTTATAAACACGAGTATTTAATTATTTATGGATACACCACAGAAATTAGTGTCATAATGGAAATTATGATATCAGTACTCACCGCTCAATGGATTTATCATGTTGATATTGAAGTGATATCCATCGTCTCCTTGCCAAACCATCAGCGGGTATTGCAATGTATCGTATGAACGGTGTGTTTCGTTTATTCGTTGCAGTTGTCCAGTGTCGCGACGTGTAAGTACAATATCGCGCGGTTCCACGTTTTCACCAACAATCACAATTGCGACTTCATCTATTGTTGAAGCATTAAATTGGCGTTCGCGTGTTTTAGCGGGTCGTTTATCTGCTCTGATCACGACTTTGCAGTCGTCACTATATAATAGATAAGTAGATGAAATAAAAAAAAATTTATAAAAAATAAAATACAAATTTGCATGCAGCCTCCAGCCGGATTCGAATCCAGTACCTTGCGGTCCAAGCCTCACACCCTTGAATTTCTACGTCTGGGGACCTGCTAAGCAATTACTGTACGCAACAAAAGAACCCACAATAGAAATTTTAATTGAAATGATAAGCGCCGCATTTAAAAAAATGTAAAATCTCGCACAACAACCTTGGAGATAATAAAAATGTACTTTGCTTGCATACGGAGTGGAGGAGGTCATTAAAAACTTAATTTAATAAATGAAGTTGATTAAAAATGTATCAATAAGTTAAAAGGTATATTCTTAAACCTGGCCCCGACGAAATAGTTGTTGACCATAAACTGAATGATTTCTAAAACGGATGGGCGTCGGATGATTTTTGAGTAGAATTTATTCAGTGCACTCATGGAAGCTGAGTGGTATGCTTTTAACAGCCAATAACAAGACATCGCAGAGTTTCTATATACGGATGATTGATATAGACCTTTCAAATGCGGCATTGCTGACTTTTCAAACCAATTGACAGGGCAGGATTTTTTTGAGTAAAACTTATTCAAAGAGTTTATTTAGTGGTAGTATTTAATCGGCCAGTAACATAAAATCGCCGGAGATATTGCCGTAGCTTTTCTGACACATAAGTTAAGCGATACCTGACTGGTTAAACATCCACTATTCCTAGGTGTTAAGAGAAGGTTATTCGCTATAAGTCTGCCGATCTAGATAGTCCGATCTAGTCAGTTACAGCTTATTGGTATCTCTGCAGGGAAGCTTGATCTTTTAAAGCATCGACATTCCATCGAACGGTTTTTTTGTGTTTCTCTATTGAATGTGAATGACAGTTTACACTTTCCTACTTGAGCATAGATTATTTTGGATTTTCCGATCTAGAATTTAAAAATATTGAAAAAAGAATTCGTTTACCACTTCGTTTACCACATGCCAATTGTCCAGAAAAACAGTAAAATATCTTGAATAGCTGCGTTAAAAACATTGTATGCTGACTACTTAATCAACGACAACAAGATTCGAGCTACTACTCCAACACTAGAGCCAAGACACCATTACCACGGTGAAAGGAAAAAAGTGGTCAACACATACACAAGTTTCTTGAAAGACATGCCTGTTCGCAGAATACTGGTGCAGAACAAACAAAAATCAGTGAGGATCAAGGGAATAAGTTCGAATCTCCACCATATAACCAAGGAAATGATACAACACGTAACAAACAAATCACCCGTTACGTTCGTCAACAAAATATTAAGATGCAGAATCTATGGAAAGAGATGGATGACACCCAGAAACTTATCAATGATAAGAAATCTGAACACGCTTTAAGATTAGCGCTCACTTACGCGAGAGATTAATGAACTAAATCACAGATCTCCATGAAAATATATTCCTCGAAGCTTTAGATGAACTTACAATGATATACGAGAATTGTAAAACAAAACAGTGATATAGATGTCAAAACATCACTGGACCGTTTAAGGCATAATATGGAGGATTCATTACAGGTTAAACTTCCAAAAATCAGCATACCACTAACAAAACGCTATGAGATACACATAAAATGAATTATTTGAAAACATACACTAGTGGCCAGGTAGCCAAATTAATCAACCATCTTCATGCCACTGGCGAGAACTACGAATCATGGACGATCATCAAGGATAGATACGATATTCTGCGTGCAAACGTAAACGCAGATACATTCATACATTGATGACACAAACCACCATTAATAACGAATCGGCATCAGCCATTCGTACATTATACGACACCCGCAATGAATGCCTTCAAGCTGTAAAAAACATGGGCATAAATATTGAGAATTGGGATCCAATTTATTATTTATACGATATCAAAGAAACTTGACAGTGAGCTTAAACGATATATGTCATTAGAAAATGCAACAGACATTCAAAGCTTAGAAAGTTTCAAGAAGTTTCTTGAAAAACGTTTCACAGCATTGGAAACTGCTTTTCGACAGAAAACCATCAACATTCGTAAACCAATAACATTTACACCAAAATACAATCCACCAGGAACAACACTGTTGACATCAGATATGAAAACCTCTTGTTATTTATGCAAAAGGGGACACCACACTCAAGATTGTGGAAAGTTTAAAGCAATGAGTATTTATGAGAAAAAAATAACTCGTCTCACTGCTAGAGCTCTACAGGAACTGTCTTTCTACACAACAATAAAAAGTATGATGCTAATATGAGAACAACAGCCAATGAAGCAGGGACTACAGCAAAACGAAGCCCAGTACGTACTTACCAACAGCGCTTGGTAAAATTACAACCAATCACGAAAGTTGTCACTATCTACGTGCAATTATATCGATCCATGCTCACAAGCGAGCTTTACCACTTCAAAGGCAGCTTCTAACTATTCAAAAATGAAGCAATCCAATATTACAACTGGCGGATTCCGGGTATAAAATTCCGGCTCCAATAGATTTACTCCTGGGACTAAATTATTATGCGGACATCATTGTACCTAATACACTAACGCAAAGCAATAAACAGCTAATTGCTCAGCGCCCCAGGTTAGGTTGTATAATGTTGGGAAAAACTACTCAGGAAAACTCTCTATATGAAATCGAGAAAATTCTCAAAAGGTTTTGGGAGATCGAAGATTTACATCCCCCACGGAAACAACTTCCGAAGAAGAGACGTGTGAACAGGAGTTCAAAAGCACTTTCAAGCGATCGTCAGACTTCAGGTATATTGTAAAAATACCGGTCAACAGTACTACTGCCACACTAGGGGCTTCGCAAAAAATGGCAACAGTAAAATTTCTGCAACTAGAGAAGCAGCTCATTAGAAACAATGAATTAGCAACTCATTGCAAGGAATTTATGAAAAATTATGAAGAACTCGGACACATGCAAATGATAAATAGTGCAAATGATAAACACGCTGTTCTAAAACCATCCAGCACAACGACAAAGTTGAGAGTAGTATTTGACGCCTCTGCGAAATCAACCAATGGAAAATCATTAAATGACATAATGCACGTTGGACCGAAACTGCAGCAGAACCTTCGGCACTTTATTATGAGATGGCGGAATAAAGGTGCACATAGTTTTCGTTTCGCGCCGATCTTTAAGTTGAATATCTCAAAATATATGGAAAACCGAAAATATGCTCACATTGTTAAGTTAAGGCGGAACCGAACCAAAACAGTTGATCAAATTTTAATAAAAACTATGTGCGTGAGAATTTATAATCACTTATCGAAAACGAAACGAATCGGAACCAAATGAAAACTATGTGCCTCGAGCTTAACAGATACGTCCTTACAGGAGATATAGCAAAAATGTTTTGGCAAATATGGGTTACCAAAGAAAACAGTAAGCTCCAGCATATATTGTGGCGGAACTCATCAGTCGAAAAACTTCAGGAATATCAAATAAAAACGATAACCTACGGGACAGCTGCTACCACATATTTAGCGGTCAGAACTCTACAACAATTGGCCAAAGATGAGAAAAGCGAGTTTCCTCTTGCTCACGAAGTAGTTAAAAACGACTTCTATGTTAACGATCTGATGACGGGGTGCAATACGTTGAACCAAGCATTATAAATTCGAAAACAATCAACTTAAATGCTCCGACGTGGCGGTTTTTATCTAAGGAAGTGGGCAAGCAACAACGAAAAGCTACTAACCGATGATATGCAGTGTACATAAGCATATATGCATAGAACTCCCGAGACATGTTGGTCCAGTAACAAAGTGGAATGTTTTCTCTGTGACGGCCAAGCTTTTGACCCCTTAGGTTGGCTAGAACAGTAATAATAACGCAAAGCATCATGGTGCAATGAGTAAATTACATCAACGAACTAGTCTTGTTCAACGACTTTAAAATTACAAGATGGACAGGATGCACAGATGGATCACTTCTTGAGGTGCACGGATTTAGTGACGCAACGGAACAAGCATATGCCGCTTGTGTTTATCTAAAAGTAATCACAGGAAAACATGTCAACATAAGCCTTGTAGCAGCTAAAACCAGAGAAGCGCCAACGCAACTGAAAGTGACGTTACTACAACTAAAGCAAAATGAATTCTTTCTAGTGGCAAAACTGTTTCAAGAAGTTAATCAAGCATTACGGATACAACAAGTACCGACTTACGCATGGACCAATTCAACCAGTGTACTCTCATGGATTAAAGGCGACATACAAAAATACAAATCCTATGTTGCAAACAAAGTGTCCGAAATCAGGAATTTGACTGAACCAAATCAAGTTAAGCGATAATCCAGCTGATTGTGCAAGCCGAGGAATAACAACTATAGAACTCTTAATCCACAGTCTCTGGTGGACAGGTCCACAATGGCTACGAAACAACACAAACTACCACCTTAGCGCGCAAATTGAGAATGTTGCCGATCAACAAAATTCAATCGAAGTAAATGTAAACTTAATCGTCAAAGATGAAGAGTAGTTTTGTAAAGCTGAAGCAAATTGTAAAGAAAGTAACCAATTTCATCAAAAAGTGCAAGAAACAAAATACAGATAAATATGATTTGCACGAAGCAGAAACAATCATTATAAGGCAAACACAGCGCACCTATTTTAAAGATGAAATAACGCAGCCCCTAAATATTGGGGTAGTAGCCAAATAAAAGTAAGCTACTACAGCTAAGCCCATTCCTAGACCAACAAGGAATCATGCGAGTAGGTGGAAGACTTCAAATCCATTATTAAATTTTAATGAAAAGTATCCCGCAATACTAACCTCGCAAAATCAACTCCGTTCACTCACAGGTGTGAAATCTGTGAAGACTCATTTAAAAAGATTTTGTATCATACGACAAACACGTACGAAGAATTGACAACAGTTTTAAGCCCAATAGATGCCCATGCTAAATTCTAGGCCTCTATGCTCAATTACCAATGACATAATGAGCCTGGGAGTTCTCAATCCAGGAGATTTCTTAATATGCTCATCAATAACCACAGTTCCCAATACGAATTTGTCAGATATAAATATTCACAGACTTTCAAGATGGCATACAAGGCAGCTGCTAGAAAAAATTAAATAAGACTTCTTGAAAAGCTGGTGTAACGAATATCTTTGGAGACTACAACACTGCTGGTTACACCAAGGTAGTGTAATGAATTGGGGTGGCCTGAGTAGGATTACCAACTTAAGGATCCCGAAAATTAAGGCCATTCGTCACGAAAAAAAAATGTGTCAATCATTTAGAGCTTCAGAGGAAGTGATCAGTTTTGCTGGCTAAAGGCATGCGGACTAGAGTTGGTATTCCGAAGATAAACAATTGCTGGTTTAACCACTACAGACAGAACAAAAGAATAAAAAAATAAGGTTATACATTAGAACAGAACTTACGTTAGACAACTGTAACCAAACTTACCCTCCTCCTCCTCCCAATTACGGAATTAGTCTCTCATTCTGAAAAATTGAATCAAAGTGAAGTAACGACAAAATAGCCAAAGAAGAAAAATAAAACATTAAATTCGGTAGATGACATTGTTACGGTGACACCTAGATTAGAATAGAATAAGTTATTCAATAATTGTTCAATTGTTTTGTGATTTGGCCCAACATTTAGGCGTCATTTGTATACTAACATATTTGCTCGATTCTTGGAGAGCATTCAGAATAATTCTAGAAACAAATATTTTGGTATATAAAGGCGTACATTGCATAAACTTTTATTACTAAAAGAATAAATCAAAAAAATAGTTTTACACACATACATAAACAAAGAAACGCGCAAAGAATCAACTTATATTTTATAATGATAGAATCACGACGAAACAATCAAAGTATTGAACGGCGGAATATGTGGATTCAACACGAGGTTTGTGGATTAATATCGTTCAGTTTAAAATTATACCTGCGATTACGAACTATGGATAACACGGTTAATGCGAGTGTAACAAACAGATATTTATGGATTGTCTGAAAACTCCTGTGCCAGTTTATAAAGGCGCTGGAGGATCGTAATCGGATACGAGAGAAAATGGCCGATGGAATCTTACTACAGTACGAGAAAATGGGCACTTCTCTTTGCAATATAAGTGAGCAAATCACACTTATCCGCGGGCTTAAAAAAATGTCTATTCAATTTTTTAGTTATATCGACGTCTTTCTTCCGAAGGCATCACAGAATTAGCTGAAACAACGTCTCTTACTAATGAAACAACACTTCATTACAATACTGGACGGACGAATCATTTTAAATAAAATGATTTGTCATGACGCGTCCGTCGCCGATCCAGTAAACAAAACAGATAGGAAATTTACGGAACCAACGTAAAAGCGGAACAGATATTACAATGAATTCGGGATGGCAACACATGTTCGCTGACACCCCGATTACGCCGTCATCCCCATCGAATGATTCAGACACATCAACTAGTAGTCCACCATCGGTTAATACACATATTCAACCAACTTCATCATCGTCATTCATTAGTCGAATACAGTATTCCTGAACGAAACTTTCTATAGGAACGCTACTCAGATTGTCACAAAGAATTCGAACAATTCACAAAGAAGATAAAAACTACGGAAGGTGGCTATCCAATTTATTTTATTTGTATTTCATAATTTCATAATTAAAAATAATATTTAAAATAATTTAATAACTTAACCTTAAAAATCGATTTATTATTTATTTTGTTCATTCGAACCAATGAGCCTGTTGAATGCATATAACATGCGATTGTAATTAGTTTCATTGTGGTTGTGGTATCCTACTTAATGGCCAGAAACTGTTTTAAACCCGTTACCGATTTCGTATTGGAGGTTTTATTTGTGTATCACGAAGGCTGTTTTGGCCCGGGTGGATTAATTAGTTTTTACAAATTTTAGACAATGACTTATGTGCAGCTGATGAAATTTTAAAATTTTAGTGCAAAAGTATTTCCTCCATGTCTAATTAATCCTGTGAAGTTTCCGTTGAGGTATGGTTCTGTCCCATTTTTCTCTACTATATTGCGTCTTCCGTCTGTAACATTAATCTTCCAACTACTCGATACAATTAAGTTGCGCTTTGCAATTCTTTTAAAATTATGAATTGAAGTAGCCCTGGATGATTTTAATTTAGAAATTTTATTTATAGCAATTTCTTTCCAAAAAAAAATTGATTTATAAATCAAAAAAATTGAGTTGAGATCAAAAAATTTTGATCGAAATACCGTTGCACGTTCTTTCCAACTAAAAAAAATGATTTTTTTTTTGATCGCAATCAATTTTGAAAAATCTCAATATTTCATTAGATTTTTTTTGACGTTTACAAACACATAAATATGTTCACGTCAAAAATATAAACATAAACACTTCAAAAATATAAACGTAAACATTATAACTGTTTTACTAGTTGGCCGAGAGAATTTGACATACGAAATAATTTTATTTTTCGAAATAATTTTATTGTTTCGTTTTCACTGTGTTAAAATAATTGTGTTGACAAATAATTGTGTTGATAATTTGTTGACAATAAACTGTCAATATAAATTTTTTGAAAATCAAATGTCAATTTATCAGAGATACACTACCAAAAAAATCAATCGTGTATCGTGTTCTTGGACATACAAAAAAATCAATTTATTTTTTATTTTTGGAAAGAACTTGCTATTAGTGAGTGGCGCTTGCAGAGCCATATGAGTTTTCTTCGGTGGGTTCTTGCACGTTGACGATTGTAATATTAAAGTTGTTGGTGGAAAGTTCAATAGTACGGGAAAATTTCTTCACAAAAACAACAATTATCATGAAATTTGTATTGTATAATGTGTATATGACACTGCACTCTGCACAGATATTTTCGCGTTATTTTGTTGTTTTTTCAGTACCTAACCAATTATTTGGCTATTCGAGTCACTTACAAAATGTGTTTGGTATCGCTAGCGGGTTGTTTTAACCAGAACTTATTGTGAATGGTGAAACTAAATGAATTAATTGTGTATTTCAGTGCACTTGCTATACCAGTCGTGTCGCTTCATCTCGAAAAAGATATTGGCCGCCCTATTTCTAAGGTTACATAATGTTATTTTCGGATTAATGTATGATTGGTCCATTAAATGTAAGCCATAGCCACTGGACGCGCAAACTACTGCTAGATGAGACATAATGGCATGCTGCGAGGTGATCTCGTTTCCTTCCATATACTTGAATATAAAGATATTGTGTATTTTTTCACAGCAAAATCTACAGGATAATTACAAAATATTGTTACGATTTTGCCTTGTCGAATCACCGGATTGTGAATAAATACACTGCTTCAAATTTGAACTCACACAATTTATTTACACAACACAATTTATTATACAACACAAAATTCACAATTAATTATTATAATTATAACACACTTTTTAATTATCACTTTAATAATCGCTTTAATAATCACTTTAATAATCTTTCTATTTAACCTTCACTGTATCACGTTTAAAATAATACTCAGCATTCCAGGTCAACGCGCGCCTTTATATACCAAAATATTTGTTTCTAGAATAATCCTAAATGCGCAGCAAATATGTTAGTATGGAAATACGCCTAAATGTTGAGTATAAATTATAAATGTAATTGAACAATTAATGAAATTAACTTATTCTATTCTATTCTAGGTGTCACCGAAACACTACCCCCCACCTAAGCCTGTTCGTTCCGAACAGGATCCAGATCACCTCCTCTGTAGAGCGCCAAACGCTCTAAATGCACCACCTTTGGTTTACCTTTCCGTCCTTTTTGTATGCGATAAACCACGTCGTTCAACCTTTTAATGACAGTGTAAGGTCCTTCCCATGTGGGTTGCAACTTCGGTGATAATCCCTTGTGCCGTTGCGGGTTGTGAAGCCATACCAATTACCCTTCCTCGAAGCCTTGATTATTTGCTCGTATGTCATATCGAGCTTTCATTCGATCACTTGATATTCGAATTTTCTCCCGTACAAATAGATGTATTTCATTGAGTTCCTCTTTCATCCGGTCGACGTAATCCTGTCCGCATAGAGCTGCTGATGGAACAGCTCCAACTTAGTAAACTTTAAATCTCCCGGTAATCGCAGGTTGTTCCCAAATATGGTTTTAGCTGGTGTCACTCCTATTGTGTCATGTACCGCTGATCGGTAGGCCATCAGGAACATCGGTTGGTTCCTTTCCATAACCTTTGCTAGATATTCCTCTAATGTGCCATTGAATCTTTTCACCATACCGTCCGATTGGGGGTGTAAAGGCGTCGTTCTTGTTTTATTGATTCCAAGCATCTGACATATCTCCTGAAATACCACCGATTCGAAATTCCTTCCTTGATCCGTGTGAATTTCCATCGGTACACCAAATCTGCTAATCCAATTGTTGACCACGGCATCAGCTATTGTAGTTGTCTCCTGATTGGGTATGGGGTACACCTCCGGCCATTTGCTAAAATAATCCATTATTACTAGCACATATTTATTTCCGCTCTCGGTGGTCGGAAATGGCCCCGCCACATCCATTGCAATTCTCTCAAATGGTGCCACGACATTATATTGTTTCATGGTTCCACGGCTTTTTCGTGCTGGTCCCTTTACTGCCGCACATTGGTCACATCTTCGACACCATTCTACTACTGACTGTCTACATCCGGACCAGTAGAAACGTTGGCGAATTTTGGCTAATGTTTTATTAATCCTTAGGTGACCTCCACCTGCTCCTCCATGATACTCCTTGAGGATTTCCGCTATCCGATCTTTTGGCACCACTACCAACAATTGTTTTACTTTACCATCCGTGCTTTCCCACTTTCGTTTTAAACAACCATTTTCTATGTGGAGGCTATCCCATTGAGCCCAATATGCTTTTACAATGGGAGTTTTGTCAGCTATCTCACTCCATGTGGGACGGTGTTCCTTTTCCTTATGTTCCATGATGAATGACAGGTCAGTATCCCGTAATTGCTCCTTCTTGATCATTTCATCAGTCCATTCCTCATCAGGTAGCACTTGCATAAGTCGAATATCGATGATGTTTTCCTTACCCTCCACACGCCCACAATGCTTGCATTCCACGGGACATGGCCTTCTTGATAATGCGTCGGCATTTCCATGTGCGGTTCCCTTCCGATGCTCAATTTGGAAATCGTAGCTTTGCAAACGTTCGATCCAACGTGCTACTTGTCCCTCTGGATTTTTGAATTGTAACAACCAGCGCAAAGCTCCATGATCCGGTACTTATGGAAGTGCTTAACACATTCCACTATAGCCAACAACTCTTTCCGTGTAACACAATAATTCCGTTCCGGTTTTGATAACATCTTGGAGTAATATGCAATAACTTGCTCCTCACCATTTGTTGCCTGTGATAATACTCCTCCTATACCGTCATTACTTGCATCGGTGTCCAAAATGAATTTAATGTTGGGTATAGGGTATGCGAGGATTGGTGCTTTGCATAATCGACGTCTTAGTTCCACAAATGCCTCTTCCTGTTCATCCTTCCATTCAAATGCCTTGTTCTTCCTGGTTAACTCGTGTAAACTCTTTGCAATATTGGCGAATCCTGGCACGAATCGTCTATAATAGGTACACAATCCAAGGAAGCTCCGTAATTCATGTAAGTTTTTTAGGTCGTGGCCATTCCTTCACCGCTGCGATCTTGTCTTCATCGGTATGGATTCCATTGGTTGTTACCTTATGACCCAAATATTTTACTTCCGTTCTAAATAGTTTGCATTTCTTTGGGCTTAGCTTCAATCCGGCTGCTTGTATCCGATCCAAAACCTCTGCCAAATTCCTTAAATGCTCGTCGAAATCCTTGCCCATAACGATGATGTCATCCAAATATACGAGGCACGTCCTCCAATGTAATCCCTTTAGCACGTGCTCCATTAGCCGTTCACAAGTCGCAGGGGCGTTACATAATCCGAATGGCATAACGTTAAATTGCCATAATCCGTTACCCACACGGAATGCCGTTTTCTCGCGATCTTCCTCCTGGACTTCCACTTGCCAATAGCCGCTTTGCAGATCTAATGTTGAAAATATTCGAGCACCCGATAATGTGTCTAACGTGTCATCGATCCTTGGCAATGGGTAACTATCCTTTTTCGTCACAGCATTTAATTTTCGGTAATCCACGCAGAATCTCATGCTACCATCCTTTTTCTCGACTAACACCACTGGTGAACTCCATGGACTGCTTGATGTTTTGATTACCCCTGCTGCTTGCATATCTTTTACCATTCGATCCACTTCTCCTTTCTGCTCCTGTATCTATTCGATGTTTTACCATTGTGGTTCTCCCATTATTGTCCGGTGTACTGCAGAATATTGGCATGTACCGCTCGAGCAATTGTTTTGCCAAATTTTTCTGTTCCTTAGTAAGACCTTCGGTCCATTTCTCCATGAGTTGTTCTACAACCTCTTTCTGCCCTTGCGAGTTAGTCATATTAATCGGATTTTTCTGCTCGCACTTCACAATCGCCGATATTTCTTCGCATTTTCCGATTATTGTCCCTTTCTTGATGGTTTTCGTCTTATCCGAGAGATTTAGAGTCCTAATTGGTACTCTATTATCGCTGTCTGGTTTCACCAGGACTTTCCCGATCATAATTTCTCTGGCTCCGCTCTCCGCTTCATTGGCTTCCACAACCCACAACCTGGGTGACCCAGAATCTCCCTCCAATCTTGCCCATACTATTGTTTCCGAGCTCGGTGGCAGCTTCTCCCGATGATCCATTATAATTTGCCTGCTCGTTTCTCCTATAGCGGCGCTAACGTGAAGTGGCAACTCGATATTATCGTAGGTTAATACACCCCGTCCAACATCCACCACGAAGCCATTCGTTCTCATAAAGTCCATCCCCAAGATGACTTCGTCTACAATATCTGCAACCAGCACCTCGTGTTGAAAGTAATTTCGCCCAATCCTTATTTTTACGACCTTTTTCCCTTTTATTGCTGAATTTTCTCCAGTCGCCGTTCGTAATTTCATGCCATTAGCTGGTTCCATAATTCCATCGATAATATCCTCACGAACAATCGTATGAGTTGCTCCCGTATCCAGCGTGATCATGCATTTCTTCCCGTCAATATCGGCTTCAATTGTTAAGCTGTCACCGCTCCTTGCTATTCTCGAAACATGGATGGAGGTTATGGGGCAATCGGTTGAGGGAATCAGCTTCTGCCCCTGCAAACTGACTCTTTTTAGTTTAACGACTCCGCTGCCGTCTGTCCCTCCTTCCTGGATTCTATCTGCTCCTCGTTTGATCTACGCTTCATAGGAGATGGCGACCTTGCTCGTTTCTTCTTAATCTCCCAACAGTCCCGTGAGATGTGACCCATTCTATCACATACCCAGCATTTAATCCTGCCACTTCCATCTCTGAACCTTGGCGTAGCCCGCTCGGTGTCTATCCTGGAATCAATCTCCACTCGACGAATTTTCATTGCTGGTTTGATGATGGTTTGCGCAGTTTCGTTTGTTAACGCACAAGCGATGGTTTCCGTGAAAGTTGCCTTAGGTGACAACATCACCGCTCTGCGCGTCTCAGGATCTCGAATACCGTCAATAAACGCATCTATTTTAATTCGCTCCATGTAATCGGCCGACATATTTAAATGGGCTAAATGCGCGAGCCGCTCAATTGCCGATGAAAATTCCTGTAGCGATTCTCCTCCTTTTTTGTATCGACCCTTCAATTCCATGCGATAGATTTCTCGTTTGTGATCACTTCCGTATTTTCGATCTAACACCTTCATAATTCCCATGTAAACGTTCCGTTCCTGCTCGGGAATGATTTGCAATATTTCTGCCGCTTCGCCTTTAAGAGCCACAATTAACGCTGCAACACATTGTTCTTCAGTCCACTGATTTTGCTTAATCGCCGTTTCGAATTGGAACTTAAAAATGCTGAAGGATGTTGTTCCATCAAATGTTGGTGGTTTTATCTTAACCGTCTGAATCACTTGATGTGTCGTTCCATTCACTTTAACATCTTGGAGCTCCTTCTCGAGACGTTGAACCTCTCCTTTAACATTTTGAATTTCTGCGTGTACTTCTGTTTGCAGTTTTTCCACTTTACCGTGTAGTGTAGAAGATAACTCCAGAAACTTCTCGTCCATTTTCTTTTGACCAACTTCTATTTGGTTTTTAATGCTTGTTGCTCCATTTGTACCATCTTCTGTTTAATGTCCGCTCCTTGTTGCTCCACTTGTAACATCTGTCGTTTAATTCCCTCGTTCGATTGTTTAATGTCCTCCCCTTGTTGCTCCATTTGCTGTTTCATTTGATGTTTACTGTCCGCCCCTTGTAGCTCCAACTGTTGTCCCATCATTTGATTCATAGCAGCCATCAACTGCGATAAATCGAAACTTCCAGACGGGTTTTGTGCTGCTCCGACCACCGTTTGCACGTCCTTTTCTTTCTGGTCAACACTGATCTCATCCGGTTTTTCCTCCTCGAAATCATACTTGTCTGGATTTAAACCTTCCTTCTCCATGGCCTCACGTAGTCGCTCCACCAAACTAGCTTTTGTGCCTTCACTGGCCAAACCTCGTTGTTTCAGTTGCTCCTTTAATTGCGCAAGCTTTAATTTGTAGAGAATCATTTTTCTTATTGTTCACAATCCCACCGCTGTCACCAATTGTTACGATTTTGCCTTGTCAATCAAGGTTCGAATCACTGGATTGTGAATAAATACACTGCTTCAAATTTGAACTCACACAATTTATTTACACAACACAATTTATTATACAACACAAAATTCACAATTAATTATTATAATTATAAAACACTTTTTAATTATCACTTTAATAATCGCTTTAATAATCACTTTAATAATCTTTCTATTTAACCTTCACTGTATCACGTTTAAAATAATACTCAGCATTCCACGTCAACGCGCGCCTTTATATACCAAAATATTTGTTTCTAGAATAATCCTAAATGCGCAGCAAATATGTTAGTATAGAAATACGCCTAAATGTTGAGTATAAATTATAAATGTAATTGAACAATTAATGAAATTAACTTATTCTATTCTATTCTAGGTGTCACCGTAACATTATGTATGTGCATATGATTCCACTATTATCCAATAGGTCTCATTAGTAGTACTGTTTACGTGTACTATAAATGCACAATACGGTTGTCCCTATTCTGACTTTCCCTGGGAATAGGGAATTGGGAAAAATATTTTCATAGCATTTTTGTTAAATTTATACTTTTCTGGCCTACTGAAAGAATAAGTTTAGTGCAAAAATATTCAAAACAAAGTGATTTGGGAAACTTCTGTTCCACAAAATTTTTATAGGGAAAAATATTTTCCCATTTAACTTTGTTTCGAAAATATTACCACCAATCATGTTCCCTCAGTAGGCCAGAAAAATACAATTTAGAGAAAAATGCTATGAAAATGTTTTTCCCAATTCCCTATTCCTAGGGAAAGCCAGAATAGGACCACGTACTCTATTCTATAGTACTTGATGTCAGCTGTCAAACGCAGAATGCGACATTTGGTTGAAGTAATAAACACCGTTTGCGGGAAGTTCTATTACACTATTTTATGGCAGTGCAGCAGAAACTTATCGTTTGCTTTTGGAAATTTACGGTGAGCATGCTCCATCGAATACAATGTGCAAAGAACGGTTTCGTCGATTAAAAATGAAGATATTGGCATAGAAGATAAGGCGCCTGGAAAACTACCCAAAAAATTTGAAGATGTTGAATTAGAAACGTTATTGGCTGAAGATACTTCTCAAACACAATTAGGATTGGGCGATTGGCTGTATCATTAAATGTTGATCGATCAACTATTACAAAACGTAATTAAACGTGAATTAAAAGAAAGAAATCTCGAACGTCGGAAAACATTTGTGAACTACTGCTTCAAAGGAAACAAAGAAAAATTTTTTATATCGAATAGTAATTGGAGATGAAAAATGGATTTATTGTGAGAATGCAAAACGCAAAAATCTTGGACGAAGCCTGGTCTAACTGGTACATCGCAACCAAAGCGATACATTCATTGCAATAAGGTGATGTATCTGGTGTATCTGGTGGGATCAGAAATTTGTTGTATATTATGAACTGCTGGAATTAGGTGGAACTATCCCTGATGGCTACCAACGACAACTAATATGTTTGCAGCGAGCTATAGAGGAAACACGACCAGAATGGATGAATAGACACAACAAATTAATTTTTCAGCACAACAATTTTGCAAACGTTGTGAAAATTTATTTATAAGGTCAGTACTGCGAAGTTCTACTCCACTCGCCGTATTCACCAGACATAGCTGCTTTAGATTATTATTTATTCCGGTCGATGCAGTCGTTTCTTTCTGAACAGCGGATCTGGCACAGAGATCGAAAATGATTTATTGGTAGGATCGCCTCCAAAGACCATTATTTCTTCGGAGACGGAATGCGTAAATTGTTTGAAAGATGAAGAAAAGTTATAGCTGCAGATGGAGCATACTTTCAATAAATATTTCTTTTACACACCTAATACTGCAAACAAATAATTAAACAAATTAAGATTTATTTGTAAGATCGCTTGGTGCGTCATCAGCATCACATATCTTTTTGGAAGCCAAATGTTAAAATATCAAAAATGAAGGTTCTATATTGCCTTTGCGAAGCAACATTGCTTGTCGTAGACCATAAAAATTGATGAGGGATAATTGTTTATCTGCCGCTAGGCGATTGTAATGAATACTATGTAATTGTGGAGAGAGAGGAATTGAACTCGGTTCCTGGGTCTGGTTCTGGAAAATTAACTATTTCTAAATCGCCTGGAATGAAAGCCCGCTTGTATGATGAACCTGAATTTAAAGATGTGGTCTGTTCACCGTTGACTCTTCAAACATAACTCCACCTCGATCCAAATTCAAGTATGAACTGATTTAGAAATAATGATAACACGTTAATTTATACACGTGTACTATTATTACTGATAACAATCAGTTGATTATTATTGGCTTCGACATTAAGCCATTTTATCTATATTGCCACGCTTCGTGAGTCATTGCAATGAGCATTCATGTTTCGATATGAGTTTTATTTTACGTTATGAATAAGAAGCTTAAGGTAAAAATTCTGTTGGAATTATCTGGTGACAGGTTCAAATAAAAAATAATAGAATCTTATGACTAACTTGTATTCGATTTCATGTTGCAAATAAATCAATCACGGATGCTGTTCTAGAGATAACTGATTATAACTATGAAGTTTAGGCTGATTTCAATTTACAGGTTCTCACTGAAGTCTCTCTCTCTCTCTCTCTCTCTCTCTCTAACAGTCTTTTAGTAGATAAAAATACACTCGTGTTGAAGTTATTATGGTTTCAACCTAAAGCTTATATGTTTATAATCGTCCAAGGTTTTCAACTTGTTTCGGCTGAAATAGAATTGGTTCGGCTGACGTTGTAGTGGTTACAAGCGCTTCAAATGGTGCCGGTCTGTAAAATTCTGGTACCGACTCGCTTATTGCTCAGTTCATAATGGTATCTAATGCATTTTTCTACTTAAGTTATGGCTGGTTTATTATAAGCTGACATGACTCTTCCGGCTGTTGGTTTGGGGGGTGCGCTCTATATGGATATGGCTCACTTTGTTATGGTTCCGGCTGAAGTGGTGATAATCCTTAAAATTTCTAGATTGGAATTAAAACTGATGATTTTCAAATGAGTTTGATCATAGGTCTATTGGATTGCAGTTATGCTCTGAAGTCCGCGAGAGGACTATTTTAGCCAGATAAACAGTTTTAGGCAATGTCGTTTATTAATCATTACCAAAATTTGTTGCATTGGTCCTCATTATGATGGTATTGGAAAATGATGATGACTCAAACCAATCACAATTCACTTGCATTTAATTCATATATTGTCTAGTGATTCTCTGAGAAATGCAATTCCGAGAATTTTCCATGTTAGATATAAAAATCTTGTAAAGTTTTTCAATCTGGTTTTAGCAAATGTTTTCATTACGTTTAATCTTCACATAAGAATACCTCGAGGAACAATACATGGTAAGGTAAAATACGTAAACCGGAGAAAATAGTTTTATTAGCTCCCCGACATTCTTTCGCAACAAATTTATTTTTCTGTGCTTTCTGTTCTATATGCTGGAAACAGACGTGCGAAATCGCAAGTTAACTACATGAGCGTATTATTCAAACATTGCGTTTTTATTTTTCGGTAGAATTTTCAATAGACATATACAATTTGTTTTGGAATTTCTGTCAAAGAAATCGGTGCGTTTTTTTTAGAAATAGAGACAACTTGCGGAAAAACGGAGCCTATGCGGAATACATGTATTTCATTTCATTTAAAGTAGTGTATTGTAATTTAAACGCACGCGTTTTTCCGCACGTCTGTTTCCAGCATAAGCTTCTAATGCATGCAAATAAATTCTAAAATGCATGAAAAGATACATGAATGACGTTATAATGATTCACGATTCTCGTATAGCATGAGTCGTTTTGCAATTGATAAAATAATACTTGCTTTTATCAGTAACATCATTTTGTATATAAATGGATGTGTTATCAATATTTCAGTTCTTATTTGAAAGTGTAAAAAGTTGAACACGTAAAATATCATTTAATTAAATCACAATGTTTGTGATATTTTCATTACTTGGTTTGATTGTGCTCTGCAATGCAATCGCGATGCCGGTCATACGACCAAATATCGCCACATTTAATACGAACGGCAGTATTACCGGTACCATTTTACCGGGATATCGTACCCCATACATCGAAGCATTTCTTGGAGTTCCATTTGCAGAACCACCGGTTGGTGACTTAAGATTCAGAGATCCACGACCATTTCCCAATTTTTGGGCTCACGATCACATCGCCAATCAAGAACACGAGATGTGTATCCAAAAAAATTATGCAAATCCTTCCGGCAATATTCAAATCGAGGGAATGGAAGATTGTCTGTATTTAAATGTGTTTCGACCGGTTGGAATTGCTGCTGGTCGGTTACTTCCAGTCTTTATTAATGTACATGGTGGAGGACTTATTGCGGGGGCACCTACATCACCGATGTATGGTCCTAAATATTTTATGGATCATGGTGACGTTATCCTTGTGTCGGCATCGTATCGCTTGGGTCCTATCGGATTTCTATCAACCGGTGACGATGAAATGTCGGGTAATTTTGCATTCAAAGATCAGACGGTCGCTTTGCAGTGGATTAAAGAAAATATAATATTCTTCAATGGAGATCCAAATCAAATCACGTTATTTGGGCAGAGTGGCGGAGGAGTATCAGTTCACATGCATATGATTAGTCCATTATCCCATGGTTTATTTCATCGTGTTATCTCAACTAGTGCTACCGCAATTGCACCATTTTCGTATATTAAAGAGGACCCATTGGCCCAAACTAGAGAAGTAGCACGGATTGTTGGTATTGCAAACTATGATACCTTAACAACTGCAGAACTGGCTGCTCAACTTCGTGAGACGGATCCACGTGCAATTTTAGACGCGGGTGATGCTTTTCATGTATGGTCAATCGAACCATTTATAGTTTTTCGGCCAGTTATTGAAAATCCAAATAATCCAAATTCATTTCTGATCGAGGATCCACGTGATTCACTGGCCAATGGGAATTTCCAAAACGTTCCATTACTCATGTCTATCGTGCCAGAAGAAGGTGTCATAAGGTCTGGCCCAATAATTACGAATGAAACAGTGTTGCAGAGTTTAAATGAAAACTTCGATTTAGTAATGGGGTTAGTAACTTTCATGGACCAGGATGACCTAGAGTTGGAATGGAAAGTAAATCAAATTATTGATTTTTATTTCAATGGTACCAGATATCTTGGATGGGATAATGTACAGAGTTTTACCGATGTAAGTACCTGTATAAAAATTCTTTCTTTAACAAACGTGTTCTATACATGTCTATTTTATTTTATTTAGCTGGTTGGAAACCGTTTATTTGACTACCCACTATATTCGTCTTACAAATTTCATTCAAAACGGGTCGACCCATTGGTGAATCCACTTTATTTAATGGAATTTAACTATCGTGGTCCATTCTCCTATTCATATTTAACTACTTTGACTACGATTGATTTTGGCGTGGTTCATGCAGATGATCTTATTTACCTATTTAACCCATCTATGTTTCCTCTATTTGATTTTGATTCAGTGGAAGCTGAACTGATAACCGAAATGGTTGATATTTACATGAATTTTGCAAATGGGCGGTAAGTCGGTCACACGTTTATAAGCCTAAAAATTTCCTATATGATAATTTATTTTTAGAGCACCTCATGAAAAATCAACAGTTTGCATATTTGATGAGGCAGACCCTGACCGACCATGTGAATATATATATATTGTCAATGCAGAAGAGGGGCCCGGTTATGAGATTACAACCAAAAATACGTTTGACATGGATATGGTCAACTTATGGAGGCGGATTGATAAAGTTTTTTAATATCAGACACCATATTCAAAAATGTTTACAAGCTTAATCTTTAATGGAACGCATAAGGAGCCCCTTTAACATGTAAAAACTGTTCATATTTGGAAATAATAAATTTAAAATATTCTGTATTATAATCAATCGTTTGATTTATCTTAGGCTACCTGAAGTCAGGATCATTTTTTAGCATTGATTTCTTAATTTTGAATCCCTCTGGCAGTAACAGTACTAATCGTTTAAGAGAATGGATTGGTAAGCCTTTAGAATGAAACGGTAAACATATTTTTTTTAAGTAAAATTCGCTTTATTTTTCAACAGTCTATTTTTAGTTCGATAAATTTCATTAAACCTTCTTTAAAATATTATTTTTCAAACTCCTCAAAATAAGCGTTCGTTTCAGCTATTATCTCCTCATTTGAATCAAATCTCTTTATGCCTTGTGCATTCTAAAAGACAGTGGCCATAACCTTACCAGCAGATGCAACAACTTTTGCTATCTTTGGAGCACTTGAACCAGCTTCTACCCACTGTGTTGACTGTAGTCTTGATTTTGGCGTGTATAGTGATGGATCCATATTTCATAAAGATAATGAAACGATCATTCGATTCAATTTTTAAATATTTGTTAACAAACTCGGCACCCATCTTGCTGAAAATTTTTTTCATGCGCCGTTATTCGTGTATGTTGTTGTGTGCGTTTATATGAGATGTTTGCAATGTCCCGGTGTTATCTCTTTTAGCCTTCCAGAACGTTCAGTAGTACTTGTGTTTATGCGGCCACGTTTACATTCATTTACCCAATTATAAACGGTTGCATTTGAAGGTGCATGTTCATCTAACACTGTTTTCATCCCATCGATGATTTCTTTTGGTTTTAAACAGTTTAAGTGAAAGTATTTAATCACTCCACGATATTTTTGTTTTTCATATTTTAAAAAAATCAAAAGTTACTTTACAAAACCGACTCTAAGGCCGAATTCGTGCTTCTATTTCTTCATTCGTTCGTTCATTCATTCAATCATTCATTTAGAAGATTTTAGATTTTGTCACCACCTATTATTGAAAAATTTAAGATTTTGAAGTTTTCATATTGGAACAGAGAGAAATCCGTTTCTCACCAATTACAGACCCCGCCCTTTTCTATTCTCACGTTCGTAATAATATGACTAATACGTCGGGTAATTAAATGTACTTCAATATACCTTGAATTTCGTTACTCAGCCGATGACTATTTGTTTACCTGTTAGAACCCTCCCTCTTTTTTATGATTAATTTTTCCGTGAAAGCAACAGTTGGCGGGCGATCAATAGAAAAATTGTATTGCCTATTTTTTGTCTCTCCCTCTTTTATTTCACTTTTGCCTTTTTTTTACTATATATAAAACAAAATTTTTGCTTTTACAAATCAGTAGATACTCCTGATGATGCCTAACAACTCGAAATCGATCGAGTGATTTTTTAAACTTTTTGAACAAAATGTTTTAATTAAAATATCCAAGAAAAGAATAGAAAAACAAGTATTTAATAAAATGTGTTTATTAAGTCTTTCATTTTTATATCTTGTTATCTCTTTCACACGTTCTTCTTTCAGACAAAAAATTAAAGTTAAACCATCTCTTGTGATAAAATGCAGATGAAAATATCGTCATTTTGGAGCAATATGATTGGTCGAAAAAATTGTTTGAATGAATGAATGAACGAAGAAAATGAAGTATGAATCCGACCTAACTAAGAAACATTTCAATCCAATGTCATTAGAATTTGATAGCTTTTTTGTTTATAAGAACGCATTGTTACTAGTGACACATAGATGGCGTTATTCTAAACATTTATCAATTTTCCCTCGCATGTTCAATATTACTGTATAGTCATCAACAAGTCAATTAGCAAATACATAACAGAACCTCAGACTCCGTTAAATTAGCCCTAATTAAATACAATTTCAAATGAAATTTTGCTGTTAAATTTGGGAAGCTTAACCTAATTCTGTGCGCCAGTTGTCCAAAATATTTCAAAACTTAAGCGGGAATGACCGAAGGAATATATTTGATTTTATGAAAGTTTGATGTAACGGCTGAAAAATCACCGGGATATTTTTATCATAATCAGCTTTTAGGACAGAAATAAATGTATGCCTCACCGTAGTCTCCTACAAGAGTGGCACAATCAGTCCAACGCTCCTCTAACTTTCCATTACTATTTTTTTCATAGAATAAACTTTCATAGAAAATCTTGCTCATACCCAAATATTCTAACAATCTCCTTTGGATAACCGAAGTGTTCAGCACGTGGCGATATACGACCGGATATTCATTCAAGCAGTGTAGTGAATTTTACCTTTCTAATTTAAAAAAACTGTATTTTTCAGCACGTAAAATTCTTTTTTTTTTAATTAAAACTTAATTATAACAGCTGTAACTCAACGAATTAAAGTGGAAACGCCATGAAAACTTGTCACACATCGTTTCAAGGTTGGTGCTTTCTTAAAATAATATAGATTTATTATGAGAGGCGCCATCTATGCATGAGGCCTAGAACATTTGAACCGATGTTTACCTATATGAACTATGAAGTTAGCAGAAAAAATTTAGATGAAAAAGTGGCACTTTTAACTCTCAACCCTTAAAATATATAAAAAGGACGAGGCCGATGCGACTACGAAAGATCAGCCTGGGGGTGACGGCGAACGGACCCAACAGGAGACGGTCAAGTAGGCTGAGGACGACCAGGAGAGTGATGCTTCGGACGTGGGGAGCATAGTAAGGGAAGGTAGCCTCCTCTCTCTGGAGTCTGATGGGGACATCCTGTCAGGCTCTCGACGAGAGAAAGATAGCGGCCGGAACAACGAGACAGATGGCACTATCCCGATTCAGGAAGTGTAGGAAGAGGTGAGTAAGGTCGACTACAATGGTTAGCATTGTACAAATAAACCTACATCACACGAAGGCTGCCTCGGTAGCTTTCGTGCTCAGACTGACTAAGTCAGATGAGGACTTGGTGTTAATCCAAGAACATTGGATTAACAATAACAGGATCTGTGGCCTCAGAATGAAAGGGTATAAATTACTATACTCAAGCAACTGTGAGAAGATCAGATCGTGTATTTTAGCGAAAAATAATTTGAATATTTCTCTTCTTCCACAATTTAGTAGAGAAGACGTTACAGCGGTGAGTGCTGAGGTTGGCTGTGAAAAACTATGGTTAGCCTCAGCCTATATGGATCGCGAGAAGGAGGTTCCACCGGATAACCTGGGGGAACTGATCCACCGGATAACCTGGGGGAACTGATCCTGGAAGCAGATCAAAGAAAGGTAGGTGTTATACTCAGATGTGATGCAAACGCGCATCACACAGTATGGGGAAGCACAGACATCAACGAGAGGGGTGAGTTATATTTTGATTATTTATTAAATACCAAACTTTTAGTTTGCAATATTGGACGAGAACCCACATTCTCGTTAAAAATCGACAGGAGGTTTTAGATGTGACCTTTGCGTCAGAAACAATCTTTCATATGATCAGAGGGTGGAGAGTGGCGAAGGAACACTCATTCTCTGATCACCGACATGCAACATATAACCTCAACATTGAGCCTGTTACCCGGAAAACCTTCAGAAATCCCAGAAGGACAAACTAGCACAAATATGGTGAGGTATTGGAGGAATTATTGCCGCTAGAGGTCCCTGGACCTGCGACAACAGTAGAAGAATTGGACTGCATGGTTGATATGTCACAAAAGCATGCAATCTTTCATTTAGTGCTGCGTGCCCCCTAATAAAGCCTAGGGGCAGGCAGAAACCGATATGGTGGACCAAGGAGTTTGAAACCTATCGGAGAGTGTGTAGGACAGCTTTTAATAAAGTTAAAAACACAAGGGAGGTAAGGGATTGGGACTCCTATAAGGAGGTTCTAAGAAAATACAAAAAAAAGAGTTGAGGAAGGCATAAAGGGGGTCTTGGAGACTCTTCTGCTGTAGGATGGAGGAGGTATTTGACACTTCTCGCCTTAGGAAAATTTTGATGTTCTCTCAGAATGGCAAATCTACTTTCAAAATCTGCTAAATCGGAATGACGAAGTGACCCCCATTAGAGCAATAGCTCTGCCAGGTGAAGAGGTCTTTATCGAATATCCCACAGCAGAGGAAGTAGACACAGCTATTAGTCGATTGAAAAACGGTAAGGTACCCGGTCTCGATGGAATCCCCGCAGAACTAATCAAATTCGGAGGCTCTACTCTCGCAACAAGTTTATTCGATCTCATCGTATGTATTTGGGACCAAGAAGAGTTGCCGGAGAATTGGAAGACCGCACTCATATGTCCGTTGCATAAAAAAGGCCACCGTCTAAAATGTGAAAACTTTCGTGGCATAACTCTATTGAACACTGCTTACAAAGTGTTGGCTAATGTTGTACTTGCCAGACTTATCCCTTTCGCCGAAAACATCATTGGCGACTATCAGTGTGGTTTTCATCCCAACCGATCGATCACTGACCAGTGTTTCACCATGAGAATGATCTTGGAAAAATGTTGGGAGTACAACATAACGATACATCAACTATATATAGACTTCAGACAGGTGTATAACAGTATAAACCGCGACAACCTATGGGCTGCGCTCATATGCCTGGGACTCCCAGAGAAACTCGTTTCTCTGTGTAAATTAACAACGTCCGGGTCTATATGTAGAATCGTAATTGAAGGATCTGTGTCAGACTCTTTTGAAATAACATCTGGTGTTCGACAGAGTGATGCACTCGCGCCTTTGCTGTTCAATTTGGCGCTTGAGTACGTAGTGAGGAAAAGCAATATCGAAACTTCGCGCTGTATATTTAATAAGTCAGGCCAAATTCTTGGATATGCAGATGATATCGTGCTTCTTGGCCGAAGACCTAGCGATATCAAAGACAGTTTCGTGCCGCTCGATCGCTGCGCAAGAAGACTTGGTTTGGAGGTGAACAGCAGTAAAACCAAATATTTAGCAACACGCAGGAACATCTCTATAGCAAATCTCAGAATTGGCGACTACAATTTTGATGGCGTCGAAAACTTTAAATACCTCGGGTCAGTTATACACCGTCGAGTGATATGCAGGCAGAAATAAAAGCCCAAATCGCTGCCGAACAATGAGTTTTCTATGCCCAATCAAGATTATTGCGATCGAAACATCTATCGCAGTCGTGCAAGCTCGCACTTTATAAAGCACTAATAAAACCTGTGCTGACTTTCGGAAACGAGAGCTGGACCATGACCTCTAACGATTGTAGATTATTATCTACCTTCGAAAGGAAGGTAATCCGTTCAATATTTGGTCCAATTAAAGTTGCAAACAACGAATATCGGATTCGTATGAACCGAGATGGCTCGGCCACGTTACAAGGTCTCCACAACAACGGATGATAAATAAAGTGTTCCGCCAACAACCAACCGGAGTACGTCGTAGAGGAAGACCCCGACTACGCTGGCGTGACGACATCGAACAAGATCTACGAATATTAGGATGTCGAAACTGGAGGACGAGTGAAGTGGATCGCGATGGATGGAGGGCCTTAGTGCAGGCGGCAAAATCCCTTCATGGGATGTGAAGGCCAGAGAGAGAGAGAGAGAAAACCCAACCAGTCCTAGTTATTTAATTAGACCAGACGGGTCATGGACAGCTTCAAATGCGGAATCATTGGAGCTCCTCATCGAGACCCATTTTCCGGGAAGCTTTGATGGCTCGACAGAGCCTGGAGCTCATCGAGTAACACCTTCAATAGAGATGGAGGGCATCGTGGATAGGGAGCAAACCCGGTGGGCACTGAACGGGTTTAAGCCTTATAAATCGGCGGGCCCGGATCGGATTATACCACCAGAGATCCAGAGGAACTCAGCAGTCATCCTCCCCTGGCTGGAAGGTATCTTCAGGGGATGTCTGAGACTGGTCTATATTCCTAGAAAATGGACGGAGGTTAGTGTGGTCTTTATCCCGAAATCGGGAAAAAGCTCACATGCCTATCCAAAGGATCTGAGACCTATAACTCTATCATCCTTTCTGTTGAGAATCTTGGAAAGATTGGTAGATATAGATATTCGATCAAAGTTGAGCCCAGGAGTTGGGCAATGTCGCAGCATGCGTATTGTAAGGAGAAGGCAGTAGACACAGCTCTGCACGATCTGGTACGCATTATTGAGAAGTAAATTTACTCGCAGGAGTTCTGTATGGTAGCATTCCTTGACATTGAGGGTGCCTTTAATAATGTAAAAACGGAGGCGATTATGGAAGGATTGATATTTTTGAACGTGGACTACCCCATAAGTAGGTTGATAAATCAGATGCTGGTAAGCAGGATTATTACCTCGAAACTGGAGGACGCTACCATTAGAAGGCGGCTGGTTAGAGGAACCCCGCAAGGAGGTGTAATGTCCCCTTTTCTTTGGAGTGTTGTGATGAATGGATTGCTCTTGGAACTGGAAAGAGAGAGAGGATAAGGGTTGTAGCGTATGCGGATGATGTAGCAAAAGCTGTCTCAAGTAAATATCTCGATACGATTAGGGATATTATGCAGAATGCACTCCTGATCGTTACGAAATGGGCCAGCAAATGTGGTTTAGGGATCAACCCTTCCAAGACAGAGCTGGTACTATTTACTAAGAAATATAAAATTCCGGT
The DNA here is from genome assembly GCA_947310385.1 of Nephrotoma appendiculata. Classification (NCBI taxonomy): domain Eukaryota; kingdom Metazoa; phylum Arthropoda; class Insecta; order Diptera; family Tipulidae; genus Nephrotoma; species Nephrotoma appendiculata. The sequence goes on along the minus strand of OX371225.1, from coordinate 126,535,371 downwards.
AGTTACCCCTCCTACCGTGAACGGCATTAGACAGGGTTTTGCTGACAGAGCGAGATATCTGGGCATAATTTCGGATAGTAAGCTCAGCTGGAAGCCTAACATTGTTGAAAGGGTGAATAAGGCTAATGTAGCCATTTACTCATGTAAGAACACCATAGGAAAGAGATAGGGTCTAAAACCAGAGCTGGTACACTGGCTCTATACCGCAGTGTTAAGACCTGTGCTGATGTACGGGGTGGGCGTGTGGTGGCCAGCTCTGGAGAAAGTAACATATGTAGGAAGATGATGGAGAAGGTGCAAAGAACGGTATGCATGATTATAAGCGGGGCGCGGGTCCCATACGAAACGACACATTTCACAACAGGATGTGCTAAAACAGGATGTCACAAAACAGGATGTCACAAAACAGTACATGGTACACTTCAGTACATGGTACGAAACAGGACCGATTAAAACAGTACATCACAAAACAGTACATGGTACACTACAGTACATGGTACAAAACAGGACCGATTAAAACAGTACATGGTACACTAAAGTACATGGTACGGAAGAACACATCGCAAAACAGTACGTATTAAAAAACACCACAAAATAATTAATAGTCAATTTTAAGATTTTAATAACTTAATCTTGCAGGTTTTTAATTCCAAAAAATTAATTAAGTTTTGTTTATTGTTGCAAAATAGATCAAAAATTTAAATATATACATATATATATATATACAATATATATATATATATATATATATATATATATATATATATATATATATATATATATATATATATATATATATATATATATATATATATATATATATCGATCATCCCAAGCCAAAACATGGTAACTACTACAGGAATCCTATCTAGTTACCATGTTTTGGCTTGGGATGATCGATATATATATATATATATATATATATATATATATATATATATATATATATATATATATATATATATATCTATATATATATATATATATATATATATATATATATATATAGATATATATATATATATATATATATATATATATATATATATATATATATATATATATAAATAAAATAAATATATTATTTATATATTTAGGTGAAGGGATATTTTGTTATAACTTAAAGCAATTATAATTCTATATAGTAATACTGTCTAATTACTCTAAGTGAAGGCAAATATCCACTTGATAATATATTAAATACTAAACGTATTCAATAAATGTGGTCCTGTTCCATACCATGTACTTCAATGTACCATGTACTGTTTTGTGATGTACTGTTTTAATCGGTCCTGTTCCGTACCATGTACTGTTTTGTGATGTCCTGCTTTATTATATCCTGTTTTAAAATGTGCCATAGTGAGCGGCTTCGGCGGGGCGCTTAGGTAAAAAAAATAAATTTTAAAAATTTTTGGTAAGCAGATGGCAGCCAATGTGGGTACGAGACTCTCGGCTGTCTCTCAGTGGAAGTGTCTTCAAGCGGGACACTCAAGCAGGATAGTTAGATCGCTAAGGGAAGAACTGGCGAATCTAGACTATATTAAACCAACGTTGTGTTTTGATAAAGTTTTCCGGACCATCTGTCCTTCGAGAGAATCCTGGAGGAACGGATCAATACTGGAAAACGAGGCATTGCAATTCTTCACGGACGATTCTATGCTAGACGGCAAGGTAGGAGCCGGAGTCTTCTGTGAGAAGCTTAATGTTAATATTTCCTTTCGTCTCCCTGACTACTGCAGCGTGTACCAGGCTAAAGTGGTGGCGATAGGCGAAGTCGGGACATGGTTGAAACATAACGTGGTATCCGTGAGGGATATCGCGATTTATGTGGACAGTCAGGGGGCGGTCAGGTCGCTAGAGGCGGTTTATCTGAAGTGACGATCATCTCTTAATGAGATGAGCGAGTATTTCAGCATCCAGATAATCTGGGTCCCTGGTCACTCGGACGTCATGGGAAACTGCAGGACGTACGAACTAGCTAGGTGCGGTACGACTCTCCAGATTCAGCCGGAAAAAGCAGGTATGCGGAGGCATATAGCAGCGCTTAAATCGGCTAAGAGACGTTAGATCACTTCCTATGCTCGTGTCCGGCACTATCATACAGAAGGCATAAATATTTAGGTGTGTACGGTATGGACAGCCTTTCGGAACTCGCCGGCTGTGGAATGCGAGATATTTTACGCTACATAAGTAGCTCTGAATGGTTTCAGCGGGAGTAAAGGGGAAATAGGATCCTGTGGTATCACAATGGGCCACTACTGGCCTAAGTGTGCGATAGCAGCCACTCTAACCTAACCTAACCTACTCTCAGCCCCGGAAACCGCTACATTTTTTCTTTAAGCTCCTACAACCAAGTCAGAATCGTACGAAAGTTTCTGTGGTTTGGGTTGACAAATATTCAGATTCTTGATCTCTCGTTTTGCCTAAGATGACTAACATAATGTGTATATACTATATGTATGTTATTCCGTTCGTTTTTTTGATGGCTATGGATGGTTGGAAGTCTAACGTAGGATTTCTGCCATTTGGCAAAGTAGTCTCCTGAGTTTCCGTTTTTCACTCGTAATCGGATGTTTTCGATACCAGTACCTATTCATTGGCCCTTCTTTTTACGAAGGTACATATCTGCTCGTATCTTCTGGGCTCTTGGTAGTCTTCTTCAAATTGTATTTTCCGCTGCGGCAATTATGGTTGGTTAACTAACCACAGCTCCTGGATGTTTGGTGGAGTTTCTGATTTTCATTGAGGCAGTTTAAATGTTCAGTGACCGCAGGTTAGTAGCTGTGCAGGAAGTTTTAATCTTTTAGTGCGTCAATATTCCAGCAACCGGTATTCTTTTCTTGTCTGTGAAATATTGATGATAATTTGCTCTTATAACTATTTAAACAGAACAAGCATATAGTGACTGCGCAGGAAGCCCCGTGATTTAGTGTATTTTTTTATGTTGAAAGAACGTATACTTGATACGACTAGGATCTACAATAAAGCCAATTCCGTGACGCGTTGACCGTTGTTGTTACTCAGCCGATACAAGTGAGCTAATTTGTGATATAGTCGCCCAAGATAATTTTGATATCATGGTGCAGAGTGTTACTCCTGATGTGTTCCAGCTCAACAAAAAATATTTGACATTATTGACTTCGGAGGGCTACGATTTGTTGGAATTCCGAGTATTCCGATTACTTAAATTTTTATTAACTTACATGGTGGAGCATTTATAACAGGATCACCTATACCACGCCGAAGTATGGCTCCAGCTTATTATTTTCCTTAGAGGAGATAAAAATCAAATCACATTGTACCATCCGTCATCTAGAGGGGTATCAGTTCACATGCATTTTCTAACGGTTTATTTAATCGTGTTATTTCTGCCAGTGATACTGCAGTTGCACCATTTTCAAATGTTAATAAAGCTTCCTTGTCACAAGCCAGAGAATTAGCTAAAGTGGTCGCATTGACAATTATGATACTTTAACAACGGCTAAGCTTGCTGCACCACTTCCCTCGACTGTTCCTCGTTTGATTTAAAATACAAGTGATACTTTTACATTTAGGGGGTCCTTCCAATGATTGTCTTCTGACCAGTGATTAAAAATTCTTGCAATCCAAATGCAGACTCGATATGGCTAAGGTGAAGGTGTTACTTCGGCCGACTCTGTACTGACAGATGCACAGTTGGCGAATGTAAATAACAATCATGTTTTGGTAATGAAACTTTTAGCATTGTTTCTCCAGGACGATCCAGAACTTCAATCGAAAACAGGCAAGATTGTTGATATCTATTTCAATAGTACGAGACGTATTAAATGGGACAATACACAGAGATTTATAGATGTAAGTACGAGAATACCAATTTTTCAAATTTTTCTAACATAAAACTGTTTTAAAGATGGTTGAAGATCGAGCTTTTGACAGATAATCCACTTTAGTCATCTCACAAATTACATTGGAAAAAGTTGATCCAATGGTGAATCCGTTCAATTCTCGTGGTTCATTCTCATATTTAGCTACTGGAAGTATATTACATTTCAGGGTCGTACATGCTGATAATCTACTCTAGCTGATTGATACACTTAGGTTCCCCCTTTACGATTTTGATTCGGTTGAAGTAAAATTGGTAACCGAAATGAGTAAAATTTAAATGAAGTAGCACTTATGATAGATATGATCAACTTTTGGCGGGGAATTGATAGAGTATTCTTAACATGTTTTCGACACATAATGATAACGGTATCGTGCTCAAAGTATTTTGTTATTTAATCAGGAACTTTAAATGTAAGTCACACGCATCCAATACATGTGAATGATAATTTAACACAACTTACGCAGTAAAATAAAAATAACCTTTCTACTCTTATCTGAAGTCAGTTTTGTCTAAACCGTGAAATAAGGTAGACTAAATTATTTTAAAATGTTTTTTATAAAAGTGTTACCCTATCTCGTTGGAATGTTGGCATTTAGCAGTGCAACGGTGCCAAGTACTCCAATAGTAAGGCCAAATATTGCTACATTTAATACAAATGGCAGTATCACTGGCACAATTATGCCTGGATATCGTACACCATACATCGAAGCATTCCTTGGCATTCCATTTGCTGAACCACCACTAGGCAATTTAAGATTTTCGAACCCAGTTCCCTTCCCCAATTTTTGGTCGCACGATCACATAGCTAACGAAGAACGGGAAATGTGTATACAACAAAATATTTTGGCAGAATCAGGAGACTCACCAATAGAAGGATCCGAGGATTGTCTATATTTAAATATTTATCGACCACTGGGAACATCAAGTGCTAACTTACTTCCCGTCATTATTATGATACATGGCGGAGCATTTATTAGTGGCACTCCAAGTCCATTATTATATGGACCAAAATATTTCATGGACCACGGTGATGTAATTTTTGTTACCTCAGCCTATAGATTAGGCCCACTTGGCTTCTTGTCCACAGGTGATAGTGAATTACCGGGAAATTTTGGGCTTAAAGATCAAGCATTAGCGATGGCATGGATTAAAGAAAATATTTTATTTTTAAATGGTGACCCAACTCAAATTACAATAATTGGACAAAGTGCTGGTGGTGCCTCAGTACATTTACATATGTTTAGTCCCCTGTCACGTGATTTATTTGATCGTGTCGGAGCAATGAGTGGTAGTGGCATTGCACCATTTGCTGTCATAAACGAAGATCCAATACAATTAGCAAGGCTACTAGCCAAAGGGATTGGTATACAGAACTATGATACTCTAACAACTGCGGAATTAGCAACCGAATTCAAAGCAACAGAGCCCCGCGCTATTCTGGAAGCAGTCCAAATTTTTCATTTATGGTTATCGGAACCAACTGTAATCTTTAGACCCGTAGTGGAAAATGAGAATCCAAATGCTTTTCTTATTGAAGATCCTCGAATTTCAATTGCCAACGGAAATTATAAAACTGTCCCGTTATTTATAACTATTGTGCCCGAGGAAGGTGTGGTAAGGAGTGGTAGTTTATTAACGAGCCCGGCTCAGTTGGAAAGTTTCAATGAAAATTTTGATCTAGCTCTTGGCGTTTTAACCAGTATTCCTCAGGATGATCCAGAGTATCAGGATAAAATCGATCAAATTGGGGATTTTTATTTTAACGGGACCAGGAATATTGGATGGCATAACTCTCAACAAGTGACAGATGTAAGTGGATTGTTAATCAAAGTTTTAACTATTTAGTAAACACCGCTATTATATTTCAGATGTTAAGTGATCGAATGTTTCACTATCCATTCTATTCGACGTACAAGTTCCATTCGAAATCGAGCGATCCATTGTTGAATCCACTTTATTTAATGGAATTCAACTATCGTGGGCCTTTTTCATTTTCGTATATATTTGCGCAATCGACTATTAATTTTGGTGTAATTCATGGTGACGATTTGCTGTACTTGGTGGACAATGGATATTTCCCACAATTTGATTTAAATTCCATCGAAGCTGAAATAATTACCGAAATGGTAAATATTTATGTGAATTTTGCGACTGGACGGTTACCTCACGAAAAATCGACGATTTGTACATTCGATGCGGCTGATCCTGACAGGCCTTGTGAATATTTATATATCGAAAACTCGGTAGATGGATATGAGGTGACAACTAGTACCGACACTGATTTTGATATGATTAATTTTTGGCGTAGTATTGATAAACTATTTTAATAAAAATTTTGACTTCTAAATTTAATTTAAACTTATCTTTGGCTTTACCAAATGATTATACCTATTAAAACTGATGTTGGACTCCAGCTATAGCACTTCAAAATTAATGATATTAAAAAAATCAATTGGTAAACAATTTGAATGATAAGTTTCTGCATAGTCAGTTGCGATTGTGCAGTGAAACTGTTTTGTAAATTTTTTAAAATGTGGCTTATAAAATTTTTAATATTCGGAATTATTACTTTTTGTAATGCTTTAAAACCGAGTGACCCAGTGGTTCGACCCATAATAACAACATTTAATACGAATGGTAGTATTACTGGAACAATATTACCAGGATTTCGTACACCATACATCGAAGCATTTCTTGGAGTTCCATTTGCAGAACCTCCGCTTGCAGATTTAAGATTCTCAAATCCGGTACCATTTCAAAAGTTTTGGTCGTTTGATCATATACCAAACCAAGAAGGTGCAATGTGCATACAAAAAAATTATATGGATGCCTCAGGAAACTCGGAAATCCAAAGCGATGAAGACTGTTTATATTTGAACATTTTTCGACCACTCGGAACTTCCATTGACAAATTATTACCAGTAATTATTAAAATTCATGGAGGTGCGTTTATAGTTGGAACATCTTCTACGTTTATGTATGGGCCAAAATTTTTCATGGATCATGGTGATGTGATATTGGTAACGCCAACCTATCGTGTAGGACCAGTTGGATTTTTATCAACCGGTGATGAAGAAATACCGGGAAATTTTGCTTTTAAAGATCAAACGCTTGCCATGCAATGGGTTAAGGACAATATTATATTTTTCAACGGAGATCCAAATCAAGTTACTATTTATGGACAAAGTGCTGGTGGGTCATCGGTACATTTGCATATGATGAGTCCGTTATCTCGTGATTTATTTAGTCGCGTGGTAGCAACAAGTGGCAGTGGAATTGCACCATTCGCTTCCCGCTTAGAAGAAGATCCATTAAGATTGGCTCGAATGTTGGCTCGGGAAGTTGGAATCGTAAATTACGATATATTGACCACAGCCCAACTGGCAGCCGAGTTTCGGGCTATTGATCCTCACGTCATATTAGAAGCAGGTGACTATTTCCGTGGGTGGCAATTTGACCCAACCGTAGTGTTTAAACCAGTGGTTGAGAGTGCTTCCAAAATCCTCGAGCATCTGTTGAGAACGGAAATTATAAAAAAGTTCCACTATTAATGTCAATAGTACCAGAATAAGGCGTTGTCAGAAGTGGTTTGGTGCTAGTAAATGAGGACCAAATTGAAAGTTTCAATGAAAATTTTGATTTTGTATTCGAATTACAAACTGCATTACGACAAGATGATCCAGAACTTCAATCGAAAATCGACCGAATCGTTGATTTTTACTTTAACGGCACCAGAAACTAAGGATGGCATAGTGCTCAACAATTTACGAGTGTAAGATAATATAATGTCAATTGTCAAATATAAACATAATTGTTTTTAATTAATTTACTTTCAGATGTTTGGTGATCGAACCTTCCATTATCCTCATTATTCAACTTATAAATTCCAAACCATTATATTTAATGAAATTTAACTACCGTGGTCCAAACTCTTTTTCATTTTTATTTACCTTAAGGCTGTATGATATTCAGCTTGTCAAAAATGATGTTTACTAAAAATCAGTTTTTGACCATAAAATATTACCAATTGACCTAATTCTTTCTTTAGTATGAACTTAGACGTATAATTGAGCGATTAATACATGATTATCTCAATAAAATGTTTAGTTTGTCTACGGTTAAGTTTCAAAGTTTATCGTTTTTTTGAAACGCACAAATCAATTTTTTCAATATTTTACTTCTAAACAGCGAAAAAATTTTGCATCAAAGTGTTAAGAAACATAAAATCGAGCTATTAATACAGGATTATCAAGATTAGTCTTGAAATGACGTAGAAAATGGAAAAATTAGTTTAAAAATGATAAAAATTCAAACGATAAATTTATTTGTTTTTACGCAGCAATGCTGATTATTTTTTGAAAAATTTACTGTCGCTAGATGGCAAATCACGAAATAAAAGATGTGTCCAAGATAAGTGGTTATTAATTTTATTATAATATGCAATGTTTAGAACAGAAATTATGAAAAATAGTAAATTTATTAATAAATTTTACACATATAAACAATATAAGTAAAGTTTAATAAACGAATCATATAAAATTTTGGTACTCATATTTATTAAAGAAACGAACCAGTTTAGACACATTTAAAAAACGATATTAAAAAAGAAATTTGTTTTTTCAGTAGCATACAGCCTTAAGCTCAATAGATTTTGGGCTGATGACATTCTTTATTTGTTTGACAATGCGATATTTCCACCATACAGCTTTGATTCAGTAGAGGCGCGATTGGCAGCCGAAATGGTAGATATTTATGTTAATTTTGCAAGTGGACGGTAAGTCTTATTATTTATATTGCTAATATGAGGCACTAATGTAACATACTTTTACTGCATTCAAGAATTCCGCACGAAAAATCAACCATATGTACCTTTGATTTAAGTGATCCTGATAAGCTATGTGAATATTTATCTATTTATCTATTATATTAATACGCTTAATTTTTTCAAACTCAACCCTAAAATGACCCCTAAGCATGATCCGATCCGTTTAAATGTTTCAGTGTAGGCCGACATAAATATAGCGGTGTGCCTTTGCTACAAAAATCGGAAAAATTCCACCGAGAAGTACCTCAAACGGGTACCTCAGGTGTTTTCAGCAAAATTTTGTCACGACGCCAGAATGCCATGACAAAATATGTTTATATTGAATCTATGATCATGCGCATTACACCGGGCCAATGAAAAAATTTATTAAAATGTTGCCGAAGTTTTTGTGATGACACACTGTGATGACAAAATGAGTAGAAAATTTGTAATTGAATCTCAATTAAACAAAACAGAGAACATAACATGATTTTACATACATTTTGGTGTTAGTAGTTGTGAGTGTAAAAATACAATTTTGTCATGACACTCTATCTATTTAAGATTTAAAAATTAACCGCGTATATGAATTTACTTTTTTTTTTGATAAAAGTGCATCAAATTTACATCTTAAAAAATCTTCTTAATTATTTCTTAACCAAAAATTCAGTAAAATGTATTCACGTGACTGATTATTTAGTCACAGGTCAGCTTCTATCTATCTTCTATCTATCTATTATATTAAACTCTTAATTTTTTCATATTCAACCCTAAAATGACCCCTAAATATGATCCGATCCGTTAGATTATTTCAGGGTAGGTCTACATAAATATTGCGCTGTGCTAAATAGGCTAAAAAAATCGGAAAAATTGGAAAAATTCCACCGGAAAGTACCCGAAACGGGTACCTCAGGTGGTTTCAGAAAATTTCCAAGATTTTGTGCGCGTGAAATCTTGCCACATTTGAGAATTTTATGGAACGACTGAAAAGAAATTTTTTTTGTTCAAATTGGTGGTGCGCGATTCAAATCAAAAGTTGCAAAACAGTTTGCACGCGAGTTAGATTCAAAGTTCAAAACAGTTTTCGCGCGATTCAATTTCAAAGTTGCTTAATGGTTGACGCGCGGTTTAAATTCAAAGTTGTTAAATTGTTGGCGTGCGATTCAAATTTAAAGTAGCGGATACAAATAAAACTGGATTGAAATTGTTAAAGCAAGCTACTAACTTTTTAAAGTAAAAAAAGACAAAAATAACGATTTTCAAATACATAGTAATAAAAATGCATTGAAATGTAAAAAACGACCCGAGTGACCAATTTTGCGATTTTCAAATGCATACTAAATCGAATAAAAATAAAAATATTTTTATTTTGCTGATTTTAATACTGAAATGTAAATGAAATTCAAAATATAAAGCTGTTAATCATCAAGTCAAGCCTCGAGTATGAATCAAAACCACTTTGAACGAGCGGTCCAGCGAGTAAGTCATTACCATTTCGCACCTCAACGAGTCTTGAACAAAACTCTTTTCATTTTTTTTCAAAATGCCTTGGAAATCAAGAGACCTCCGAAAACGAAAAATATACGATCAAAATCGAAATTCACAATCCACAAATTCAAGCCATGAACTAGTCTCATCAATATCACGTGACACCACCCCATGGATCTCCCAAGACGCCAACCCGGTCGCAGGGCCATCAGGAACCACCCTTCCATGAATCTCTCAAGACGCGCTCAACATTTCAAGTGAATCTCCAGCAGACGCCTTCCTCACATTTGAGGATTAGGTTCCAGACGAAGAGGCGGAGCAAGATCAATTCGATTTTAATATAAGTTTTTCGCCATTTTGTTTTTACTTTTGAAAACTCGCAAATTTTTTTCTTTTTAGGAGCCTTTTGTTTCTGTGAATGCACTCGAAGGTTCAAACCTGGCGGGCAATGAGAAGCGCACGGCATCATCCCAAAGTGCTCTCGGGAAATTTAAATCCACTATTTAGGTTCGATGGGCGTGGCTTGCGAGTTCTTTGACGCGCTATTTTTCCGGGCATAGAAGGAGGGGCTTGGTCTCGGCTTCACTCGCTGCTGTGGTAAAGGAAAGGTGTCCCTCCCCGCACTGCACAATCTCCACTACCTCAATCAGCTGATTCTCGGAACTAACTCCCCCTCGCGGTTCTATAAGACTAACATCCGGAAGCTTAACTCCGCCCTCTCCATGGTCAGCACCAGAATGGAGCTCGAAGAACAGCGCCCTGGCGAGCCGTACTTCTTTTCACTGCACGGACCCATCTATCACAAAGGGAGAATTTGAATTAGCGAGTATTGGATTACTCTGTATTAATGGAGTGGCCTCATGGGATTCGCGTTTATGAATTTACATTTTTGATAAAAATGCATCAAATATACATCTTAACAAATAGTCTAAATCATTTATTAACCAAAAATTCAATAAAATGTATTTACGTGATTGATTATTCAGTCACAGGTCAGCTAGTATATAGTAAATTCGGAAGACGGAAACGGCTATGAAGTGCAAACCAGCAACGAAACAAATCTAGATATGATTAATTTTTGGCGTGGCATTGATAAATTGTTTTAAATAAAATATATTTTAAAATATTTGATTCAAATTTCTGAATTTTTCTACCTGCGGTCGTCATAATTGAGGCTGGATTTCATTAATTAAGATAATCAGCAAAAAAAATTCAATCTGCATTTAATAAATCATGCGGAATCCTTGGGTAAACAGAACTTATCCACAGAATATATATCAGAAGCGACATAATCCATTTTTATAGGAATTTTTTTCGGCTCGAATATTTGAATTTTTGAATCAAAGTAGGAGTGGTAAAATTGTTTAAATGATAGATAATAGATAGCGCTAGTAGTTTTCAAAAAAATTAAAATCGATTATAAAAATCTTCGCAGTGTACAACTAAAATTTCCTCTCAATTGGCTCTCTCAATAACAAATGTCACTTATTTTGGCTACATCACAGCAATACGTGTAAATAAATTAAATAAAATTAAATTACTTAGTGAAATGAAGAATATCGACGAATGGATTATAGCACAGAATATATATTCTGTGATTATAGTAAGTGGTGTATATATATTATAAATATTATAAAGGGAAATTACAACAAATGATGATGTTCCAGCACAAGTGAGTTTTAATAATTTATTACAAATGAATTAACTATTATAATATTGTTTTATTTCTAGTTATGTGCGCCGTTTGGATGGAACTATGCGGCAAATCGGTAATTCGTATTGCGAAATTGTGATTTAGGGAGCTGTTATCGGAAGTATTTTTAATTTCTTGCGATAAACTGTGAAATGTTGTGAAATGGTGGCCACGATTTAAGTAAAATGCTCGCATTGTATTGAAATTTGACATGCTCTTGGATGGGATGTATACTATAATTGCATCCACTTTATTTATAAACGAGGTTATTTTTCCCATTCAATAGATAGCCTTTTAAAGTCTAGTGATAAATTGTGTCAGATACTAGAAACAACACCAGACAATCAATCTAAAATCATTATACATTTATGAATCGAAAATGGCAATGATGCGGCAGTGTTGCAAGTTCATATATTGGAGCTGAATTATTATTGGAACAGAAAATCCATGTTTATGATTTACATCGTGAATTTTCGGCTATAAGTCAAATTTTTCATTTCATTTTGTCGCATGTGAAATGATTGAAATCATACTAAAACCTGGAACACCATTCATGAATTTGGGAGACCGCGATTTATGTTATCCGAAGGAACTCTGAATCAAATGTTTGCCCGATAAAATATTACGTAAGTCCTGTTTTTATATACATATGTACTAATGAACCTATAATCTCATAATTTTTATATTCTAGTTACGAGTTTAATAAGGCCAAGCTTATTGATGTGAATTGTCATGATGGATGCAATGCAGAATCAAATGTTCTCTGAACATTTTACTGATATAGTTAATTGTAGTTTAAGGCAAGCAGTGGTACCAGATTCATGGAAAATATCAACAGTTGTTCCCATTCCAAAAATTTCGAAGCCAACCATGCCAGAAGAGCTCCGACCAATAAATATGCTCCCACTGTATGAGACTGTTCTGGAACGAGTAATTAAAAACCAACTGGTAAATCATATCGCTGATAACAATATATTGGTTGATCAACAATCTGGATTTAGAGAATCCCATTCTTGTGAAACGGCCTTAACCCTAATGTTGGATAGCTGGAAAAGTCAAATAGATGACAACAAAGTAATCATTGTAGTCTTTTTAGATTTTAAAAGGGCTTTTGAAACCATTGATAGAGGAATTCTACTTAAAAAGTTAACCAAGTACGGAGTTGTTGGGAAAGAACTAGAGTGGTTTAACAGTTATCTTCAAGGGAGGCAACAATATACGAAAATTGATAATTACACATCGTCACTAATACAAAATAATCTCGGAGTACCTCAAGGATCAGCCCTGGGTCCGTTACTCTTTATTCTGTACATCAATGACATAGTCGACGTTATTCAAAATTGCAAAATAAATATGTTCGCAGATGATACTTTACTTACTATTTCGGCAACAACTCTTCCAGAAGCAGTGCAGAAAGTAAACGAAGATCTCGAGAGTCTACGGAAATGGCTGATGTTTCACAAACTATCACTGAATATCTCGAAAACGAGGTACATGCTCCTATCAATCAAAGCAAAGTTCGAGAGTAATGCAGATATAATAGTTGGCAACCAAATTATCGAACGAGTAAAACAGTATAAATATCTTGGTGTTATTATCGACGAGCACTTAAGTTTTAACGATCATTTGGATTATATCGCTAAAAAGATGAATAAAAAACTTGGATTTTTCACCAGAATTAAAGACAAATTACCAATGCAGACAAAAGTTGTTTTTTATGAATCAATTGTGACTCCACATATTGATTATTGTTCTTCTGTGCTGTTTATCATGAATCAAACTCAAATTACACGTCTTCAAAAAATTCAGAATCGATTCATGCGACGTATCTTGAATGCGGAAAGTAGAACACACATAAAAGACATGTTGGAAATTTTAAACTGGAAATCAATCAAACAGAGAATACAATTTAATGTGTTAAAATTCTTGTTTAGGCTGGAAAAGGGAGATCTGCCAAAATATTTAGATACTTTGCTTTCTTCTAATAGAAATGTTCATACTTACAATACTCGGAGTACACACTTCAGACTACCAATGTATAGTAAATCATTTTCACAACGGTCGCTGGGATATAATGGAGTAAAGTTGTATAATTCATTGGGTGACTATTGCATGCTAGGTGAACTTCGAGAATTAGAGTACGGTCAATTTAATAAATTATTACATACATTCGTTAAAGATAAAGTAGACATTTAGTATATAAAATATAATTTAATTAATTTAAAAAACAATGTATTATAAATTGTCATTATTGATAAATAAATAAATAAATAAATAAATAAATAAATAAATAAATAAATATGCCCAAATTACAGAATATATAGCCAAACATAGTAAACTTGCTGTTTTCTAAATAGCCTTCAATTTAACACCACATACGAAATTATATTACAAATAATTCGGCAGATCATCGTATTATACGTCCTTTCAAATGTTACATTTGTACTTACCTAATCATTATATTGAATAGCTTTCAAGGATGAAGTAACTACACTCAAAAACACATTTGTAAATATTTTTCTAAATTTTTTAAATCAACAGGTATTTCGTTAAAAACAATTTTATACAATAATAAATTCAATTTACAGATATTTTACATTATATTGCATCAGAATAGTAAATTCAGTTTCAAAAACAGCGTTTTGAGGGCGTACCAATTACAACTTTTGGCAAGCAAAATTTGGCATAATTTTAATTATCATCATTTGCATCATAAAGTCTACCAAAAAAGAAACAACTACAGCAAGAAAGAAAACTAATAAATGTACTAGTTTAATTATTAACTGCTGTAATTGCTTGAAAAAAAAAAATCTTAAATCTAAAATCTTATAAACTACTTCTAAAATATAAATGAAATGTTTAATTACTAATTGTATTTATTTTTAATACTTTTAAAACTATATATGTATTTAGATTATTAATTCAAAATGAAATTTTAACATAAAAATTTAAATAATAAATACAACAATTCATAAATATAAAAAAACAATGAAAAAAATTCAATAATTTAAAAAATATCACAAAACTAGTAGTTGATTAGGTCAAAATAAAGTTCAAATATTAAAATTTAAATAATAAATACAATAATTCATAAATATAAAAAAAAAATTCATAAAAATTCACCAATTTAAAAAATATCACAGTGATTGCCCTATACTTATTACTAATGTATAAATAATAAAAAGTAGTAGTAAATATCACAAAGCAATATCACAAATTAATTATTTGTAAATTGAAATAATTTAAAAATTTTAAACTTCATTTTATTTTTAGTACTTAACTCTAAATTAAAAAATTTAATATAATAAAACAGGCGAGTTCTAATTAAATATTTCAATAAAAAATCTACGGGAAAATTCGGGCACTCAAATGAAATGTCTAGCTCTTTCATGCAACGGTAAATATTGTAAGAAACATTATTATTTTCCACCGATCCTATATTTTCTAAAAAGATTTGTTCTAATTGGCCAATTAGATTAATAAAATTATTTTGGGGTACTAATAAGCTACCAAACGGTCCTCTTCCGTTCGAATATGCTTTGAAATGGACAAATCTATTTTGGTCAGTTATTTCTAACGTTATTTGTGACCGACAAAGGTTACAGACGTGGATCTCCATGCACTTATTGAAAAAGAACCTGAAAAATATGCTAATGCATTGGAATCGGATATAGAGAAAAGTTTGTGGTTGCTACAAACCGAAGGCCAGGTAAAATTAGGAATATCTCGATAATTTACAGTGACACATCGATTGTTAGGCGGAGTAATGTTGGCTAACAGATCGACAAATTCTTGAGGTTCTGCCTCACAATTTCCAAAATTTGAAACATTTAGAAATTGAGAACAGAAAATTTTCTTAAATGCTCTATAAAGTTGAATGGGGGTCGGATTGGAAGAATTCCCACCTTGTTGACGAATTTTCCCAAAAAAATTTCTAAGCAATCTTGGTTAAGATGCCTAGTGAAAAGAAATTTGTGTTCTTGTGATTGTAGATCTTCAAAAAGATACATCACGGCGCGTATTGATATTTGCCAACCATTTAGACATTTAATTTTATTTGAAATATTTTGTCCATTTCTATTGGTTACTGTTAGCTTTTTCAAAAAAGAAAGGGCATCATTTAAAAAAAAAATTGAACTTGTGAGCCTACATACGCTGCTCTAGAGGCCGTCTTGCCATGAAAGGCTGATGAATTCATAATATCAAATAATTCATCGAAAAATTTAATAAATTTAACAGTTCCAACGGCGGACTGTGGAAGGGTATTATTTGAAATTGAGGATTGAAGGCAGGACTAAACGGAGTGGCTTAAGACTTGGGTGGCATATTTTACCTTCATCCGTTGAAAATTAGTGGGGTAAATGTGGGAGTCTGTTAAGCGAAGCATTAGTCGCAAGTTATTGGTTTTATCACTGTTATAACATTCCTGGACGTATTTCCAAGAGGTGGCATAGTCATGCTGATCTTTCCAGTGGAAATGATTCATCATTAAATTATTGAGGATACTCTTTATTAAATGAGGAGGGTCGAATATATAATAATATTTTTTACCTTCTCGGACGAAAAATGGTCTATCAGGGTTTACTTTTAAGTGGCTAGCTAACTTCAGAAAATTGGAACCCTGATCACTAAATCCAATACTAGCCAATTTATCCAAAGAAGTATTAACGATCCACGCTAAATCTCCATTTGGACAACTATTACTTACAAAAAACTAAGCAACAGCTTGCTTCCATTTCGATAAAATTCCCCTAACCATGACAACTAGCACTGATGTAGTGGGTATTCCATTACATGCAGCCTCACCAAAATCGACCAACCCTATAATTTTATCTTGCTTGCGGAAAAAAGTTAAAAAAGATTTAATAGGCATTTCGTCGATGCACATGACACATTCTTTTTCGATATCCCGAAACTTTTCCGTTTTTATTTGTAACGCTTGAAAAATAAAATCTTGAAAACCGGGGGTATGTTGAAAATTTTCCGTTATGCGTTGCAAAGTGCGACCGTTGGTAAATTAAAATCTACACGTAAATTCCTATAAGCCTTAGGACCACAAAAATAAATAGATAAACAATAATTTTTAAACTCAGGGCTAAACCAACCCTTTCTAGTTTGGGCATCCAAAAACATTTCAACTCTAGGAGAAATATTAGACATTCTATTGCTACTTCGCACCTTAATTTTATTGTCGTACTGTAACCGCTTAATACGCCTGCGTGGTTTAAGCTTACGGGGAGTAGCACTACTTATTGCAAGAGGGGTCTGTACACTAATACTACTGCGATTAATTTTTGGGACAAGTGGTAAATCTTTAAAAGCTACAAAATCAAATAAATAATTGTACCTGTCCAGTATTTCAACCTCCATAATGTCGTCATCCTGTAGCATCCATTTATTTTCTCCGGCGTATAAAATTTTGGTTCTTTGTAGTGCCGGCTTCCCGTGTTCCGGTGATGATGGAATTGGTATATAGGGCCAATCGGGAACGGAGCTCACTTCCTGGCGTTGTATTACGTCCGATTCTGAAATAAAAGAAGTGTTTTGAATAGGTAGGGGCAAAACATTTACCTTTAAACGACATCGTTTTGTGCTCCCGTTGATATCATCTTCTTTAAAATGCAATTGGCATATTTTGTAGTGCGTATACTGTTTGTGCAGTAAATCTCGTCTCATTACTCGAGACATCCTTTTTTTGCTCTGTAATTTAAGATAATAAGCATTAACGCTGATAATTTGAATATTTTTTAAACTTACCTAGCTAAACGTGTTGGAAATTTGAAGAACGCCATATTGGGACTACTCTTCGTATTGGACCGACACTTAAATGCGGCACAATATTTTGTTTTATTCATTTTCCCTAAAAAAATATGTTTAAAATAATTAAATAAGCACTAATAACAGCTCAACCTAGCACAAATAATATTGTAGTAGTACTATACTCCGTTATCCAAATCATTCCACCGTAAACATGCAACATCTTGGTAGATTTCTCTGAAATATTGGCCCAAATAATACACAACTACATTCTAGCCTAAACACATATAATTTAAGCGCACTTGCAAATACCTTTAGGTAAAATATTTGATTTGCCACTCTGACTAAAAGATATTTAACATTATATATAATATAATAATGTATTCCCTGGAAAGTTTATCCTCCAGTATCCCATCCCACTTTTATGCATAAAATTGTAACCGGTTGGTATATTTGATTACATTCATTTATCTGCCAAGACCACGGGATACACATTTTCATGTATCTTATTTATTCAAAACCAAATTTGTAGTTTCGACATGCAAAGTTGATATTCAACCCAACCTCTATAAATAAGAATAAATACACACAAAACACAAACTTTTATATCACATTTCCTTAACCTAAAAATGTAATCACATTTCCTTAACATAAACAAATATAAAAATCCTGAAATATACAACTAACCCGAAAATCTTATTAACACTTACGATCGAGTATCGATTTCCCCAATAATAAATTTTTTCGAGATGTACTTACTTGATAATAAAAATTTACAACTTTCTTCACTCACTGTTTCACAAATGATGTCATATGACACAAAAAATTTGACAGATAGTTGAAGAGAGAGAATTTATTTTTACACTCTAAAACTTTTAATGTTTACAAAATATTTTTTTTTCTAGTTTAAAGCCATCTATTGGTGAACGTGGGAACTAGTTTAGGAGTATCGTCAAAAAAAAAAGGTTTCTTACTGTCGTTTCTGATATATATTCTGTGACTTATCGTACTTACTAAATTAAATTTCGTGAGCACACTGTAACTTTAAAGACTTGAAATATCGCAGAGGTCATCACAATTGGGGAACAATTGTTGAGTTACATATTTTGGTATCGCGGGAAAAATATTCCAAGCATAGATTTCCATCTGTATGCTGCATTCTATTTAAATCCGCGCTTCCACGCTTTGATTCTTTCGTCGTGATTATTTCCTCGTTTCCGTCCCCTTTACCTATAAACTGTTATTAGTTTCTTGGAAATTAGAAACGTGAAAAGAATCACGACGCAAGAATCAAAGTGTGAAATGGCGGAATGTTTCCATACGTACAGAACACATTGAAAAACATTATAAACATTTGCTTTATAAACTTTCTAATTTATAATTATGGTTTCATATTTGAAAAAGATGTTTTAAATTGATTAAATGTAGCTCTCGACCCGGAATATTATAAATATTTTTAACTGTGAAACCTATCGCGTCAATCTTTTTTCTTTATATAATTCATAATTTTGCAGGCATTATTACGATTTTTTGTCCATAGCCTGCAAATCTCTTGTCAGTTAGTTTTATTTATGTTGCTAGTAAGTGATTATTTTCCGAAAAAATCAAAAAAAATTAAATACAAATGAAAAGATCACTCAAATACAACTATTCGTACATGATACGAAAATTAACCTTTGTAAATAATCGTAATCTATCCAAGTGGAAACTATAGGCATATATTATAAAATAAATATATACGTTACTAAGTGGACCAAAACAAAATTTGACTCTATCCTTCTTGATTGTATAAAAGATAAGTACACAACTTTTTTCACCACTACATTCCAATTTTTCTATACAAAAATCGAGTAATTGCATTTACGGCGACTTAAGGTGGATTTAGATATCCGACGATTTTTCTGCGCCGAATATGACGCAACACATTCAGCCAATCGTAAAGACTTCTACACCGATATAACATCATCTGTTTTTTTTTAATTATGTGTCAAAATATTGTTTATGTATGTATATGAGAAAAAACTGCGCCGAAAAATCCTCGAATATGTAAATCATCGATAATACAGCTTTCGCCGAATTTCCTGTGCCAAGCAACCTAGCCGACATCGTCGAATATGTAAATCCACCTTTACTATCTAGGCTTCAAAAATGTTTTTTTTTAAATTAAAATTCAAAATTTAGTTCGATGATATTTCAAATATTTAGTGTATAGTTTAAACTGTCATGAAATTATTATTAAATTATAAAATTATTTAAGCATCCATTTCATATTGTTAATTCTTAAATTCAAGGCATTTTTCAATTTTCAAATCTCAATAAACACCCCTATTGGCTGATATTTTTATAGTATAGGTTGGAAGCCATGCGAGATATGAGGGCAAATCAATATATTCGTAGTATTGGTATGTAATTATGAAGTGAAAGAGGAAAGCATATTTTTTTTGTTTATTTTTCAACTACAAGAAACATCTAGAAACAACTTTTGTTTTATTTTGTTTAATTTATTTCTGGACTTCAATTTTACAACACGTGTTCTAAACACAAATAGAAAATGAATAAAATTGAATATCGTGCGGTAATTAAATTTTTTTGTAATGATGAAAAAAACGCTAAATTTATTTTTGATTGTACGTCAGAAGTTTATGGTGAATGTGGACCAACATATTCTACAGTAATGAAGTGGGTTAAATTATTCAAAAGTGGTAGGACTCGCTAGAAGATGATGAGCGCCAGGGAAGACCACATTACGCCATCACGCATGAAAACGTTATTTTGGCAGAAAATTTTGAATTAGAGGACCGCCGTGTAAATATTGCAGAATTATCGAGAAAGCTCAGGCATTCGTTTGGTACCACATTTACCATTCTGAATGATCATCTTTATCTTTCAAAAGTTAGTGCAAGATGGGTTCCCCGTTTGCTAACCCCGGAAGAAAAAAAAATTCGTATCGAAACTTTAAGAAACATTTTAAATATGAAAGAAAATGATCCTGATAATTTCATAAATAATATCGTGACGGGCGATGAAACATGGATTCATCATTGGGATCCGGAATCCAAACAAGAATGTAAGCAATGGAAAAAATGTGATGAATCTCCCCCTAAGAAGTTTAAGACTCAACAGTCAGGTGGGAAGGTTATGGCCACAATTTTCTAGGACGCAGAAGGAATTTTGTTAATTGATTATATGCCACAAAGGACCACTATCACAGGCAACTATTATTCTGAAATTGTATACAAATTGAAGGCTGCCATCCGGGAGAAACGGCATGGTAAAGTTCGAAGTAAGATTTTACTTCTCCACGACAACGCGCCTGTTCATAAGGCTAAAATCGCACAAACTGCTCTGCGTGAATGCGGCTTTGAAGAAATCCCTCACACTATAGTCCATATTTGGCGCCTAGTGATTTTTTCTGTTTCCAAATTTAAAAAAACAATTAAGGGGCCGAAAATTTTCAAATAATGATGAAGTCATGTCCGCTACTGAAGGTTATTTTGAAGACCAAAACAAAACTTTTTTTTCCATGGTTTAAATAAATTATTTGAAAGATGTGATAAATGCATTAATGTTGGAGGAGATTACGTTGAAAAATAAAATTCCTCTAAATATATAGCTCTTTTGTATCGATGCTACGAATATATTGATTTGCCCTCGTATGATAGATATGATCAACTTTTGGTGAGGAATTGATAGAGTATTCTTAACATGATTTCGACACATAATGATAACAGTATCGTGCACAAAGTATTTTGTTATTTAATCAAGAACTTTAAATGTAAGCCACACGCATCCAATACATGTGAATGATACTTTAACACAACTTACGCAGTAAAATAAAAATAACCTTTCTACTCTTATCTGAAGTCAGTTTTGTCTAAACCGTGAAAAAAGGTAGACTAAATTATTTTAAAATGTTTTTTATAAAAGTGTTACCCTATCTCGTTGGAATGTTGGCATTTAGCAGTGCAACGGTGTCAAGTACTCCAATAGTAAGGCCAAATATTGCTACATTTAATACAAATGGCAGTATCACTGGCACAATTATGCCTGGATATCGTACACCGTACATCGAAGCATTCCTTGGCATTCCATTTGCTGAACCACCACTAGGCAATTTAAGATTTTCGAATCCAGTTCCCTTCCCCAATTTTTGGTCGCACGATCACATAGCTAACGAAGAACGGGAAATGTGTATACAACAAAATATTTTGGCAGAATCAGGAGACTCACCAATAGAAGGATCCGAGGATTGTCTATATTTAAATATTTATCGACCACTGGGAACATCAAGTGCTAACTTACTTCCCGTCATTATTATGATACATGGCGGAGGATTTATTAGTGGCTCTCCAAGTCCATTATCATACGGACCAAAATATTTCATGGACCACGGTGATGTAATTTTTGTTACCTTAGCCTATAGATTAGGCCCACTTGGCTTCTTGTCCACAGGTGATAGTGAATTACCGGGTAATTTTGGGCTTAAAGATCAAGCATTAGCGATGGCATGGATTAAAGAAAATATTTTATTTTTAAATGGTGACCCAACTCAAATTACAATAATTGGACAAAGTGCTGGTGGTGCCTCAGTACATTTACATATGTTTAGTCCTCTATCACGTGATTTATTTGATCGTGTCGGAGCAATGAGTGGTAGTGGCCTTGCACCATTTGCTGTCATAAACGAAGATCCAATACAATTAGCAAGGCTACTAGCCAAAGGGATTGGTATACAGAACTATGATACTCTAACAACAGCGGAATTAGCAACCGAATTCAAAACAACCGAGCCCCGCGCCATTCTGGAAGCAGTCCAAATTTTTCATTTATGGTTATCGGATCCAGCTGTAATCTTTAGACCCGTAGTGGAAAATGAGAATCCAAATGCTTTTCTTATTGAAGATCCTCGAATTTCAATTGCCAACGGAAATTATAAAACTGTCCCGTTATTTATAACTATTGTGCCCGAGGAAGGTGTGGGAAGGAGTGGTAGTTTATTAACGAGCCCGGCTCAGTTGGAAAGTTTCAATGAAAATTTTGATCTAGCTCTTGGCGTTTTAACCAGTATTCCTCAGGATGATCCAGAGTATCAGGATAAAATCGATCAAATTGCGGATTTTTATTTTAACGGGACCAGGAATATTGGATGGCATAACTCTCAGCAAGTGACAGATGTAAGTAGATTGCTAATCAAAGTTTTAACTATTTAGTAAACACCGCTATTATATTTCAGATGTTAAGTGATCGAATGTTTCACTATCCATTTTATTCGACGTACAAGTTCCATTCGAAATCGAGCGATCCATTGTTGAATCCACTTTATTTAATGGAATTCAACTATCGTGGGCCTTTTTCATTTTCGTATATATTTGCGCAATCGACTATTAATTTTGGTGTAATTCATGGTGACGATTTGCTGTACTTGGTGGACAATGGATATTTCCCACAATTTGATTTAAATTCCATCGAAGCTGAAATAATTACCGAAATGGTAAATATTTATGTGAATTTTGCGACTGGACGGTTACCTCACGAAAAATCGACGATTTGTACATTCGATGCGGCTGATCCTGACAGGCCTTGTGAATATTTATATATCGAAAACTCGGTAGATGGATATGAGGTGACAACTAGTACCGACACTGATTTTGATATGATTAATTTTTGGCGTAGTATTGATAAACTATTTTAATAAAAATTTTGACTTCTAAATTTAATTTAAACTTATCTTTGGCTTTACCAAATGATTATACCTATTAAAACTGATGTTGGACTCCAGCTATAGCACTTCAAAATTAATCATATTAAAAAAATCAATTGGTAAACAATTTGAATGATAAGTTTCTGCATAGTCAGTTGCGATTGTGCAGTGAAACTGTTTTGTAAATTTTTTAAAATGTGGCTTATAAAATTTTTAATATTCGGAATTATTACTTTTTGTAATGCTTTAAAACCGAGTGACCCAGTGGTTCGACCCATAATAACAACATTTAATACGAATGGTAGTATTACTGGAACAATATTACCAGGATTTCGTACACCATACATCGAAGCATTTCTTGGAGTTCCATTTGCAGAACCTCCGCTTGCAGATTTAAGATTCTCAAATCCGGTACCATTTCAAAAGTTTTGGTCGTTTGATCATATAGCAAACCAAGAAGGTGCAATGTGCATACAAAAAAATTATATGGATGCCTCAGGAAACCCGGAAATCCAAGGCGATGAAGACTGTTTATATTTGAACATTTTTCGACCACTCGGAACTTCCATTGACAAATTATTACCAGTAATTATTAAAATTCATGGAGGTGCGTTTATAGTTGGAACATCTTCTACGTTTATGTATGGGCCAAAATTTTTCATGGATCATGGTGATGTGATATTGGTAACGCCAACCTATCGTGTAGGACCAGTTGGATTTTTATCAACCGGTGATGAAGAAATACCGGGAAATTTTGCTTTTAAAGATCAAGCGCTTGCCATGCAATGGGTTAAGGAAAATATTATATTTTTCAACGGAGATCCAAATCAAGTTACTATTTATGGACAAAGTGCTGGTGGGTCATCGGTACATTTGCATATGATGAGTCCATTATCTCGTGATTTATTTAGTCGCGTGGTAGCAACAAGTGGCAGTGGAATTGCACCATTCGCTTCCGTAGAAGAAGATCCATTAAGATTGGCTCGAATATTGGCTCGGGAAGTAGGAATCGTAAATTACGATATATTGACCACAGCCCAACTAGCAGCCGAGTTTCGGGCTATTGATCCACACGTCATATTAGACGCAGGTGACTATTTCCGTGGGTGGCAATTCGACCCAACCGTAGTGTTTAAACCAGTGGTCGAGAGTGCTTCCAGCCCTGCTGCATTTTTAATTGAAAATCCTCGAGCATCTGTTGAGAACGGCAATTATAAAAAAGTTCCACTATTAATGTCAATAGTACCTGAAGAAGGCGTTGTCAGAACTGGTTTGGTGCTAGTAAATGAGGACCAAATTGAAAGTTTCAATGAAAACTTTGATTTTGTAGTCGGATTACAAACTGCATTACGCCAAGATGATCCAGAACTTCAATCGAAAATCGACCGAATAGTTGATTTTTATTTTAACGGCACCAGAAACTTAGGATGGCACAATGCTCAACAATATACGAATGTAAGATAATATAATGTCAAATATGTATAAGCATAATTGTTTTTAATTAATTTACTTTTAGATGTTTGGTGATCGAACCTTCCATTATCCTCATTATTCAACTTATAAATTCCACTCAAAAACTTCTGATGCCGAGAATCCATTATATTTAATGAAATTTAGCTACCGTGGTCCAAACTCTTTTTCATTTTTATTTACCTTAAGCTCAATAGATTTTGGGGTGGTTCATGCTGATGACATTCTTTATTTGTTTGACAATGCGATATTTCCACCATACAGCTTTGATTCAGTAGAGGCGCGATTGGCAGCCGAAATGGTTGATATTTATGTTAATTTCGCAAGTGGACGGTAAGTCTTATTATTTATATTGCTAATATGAGGCACTAATGTAACATACTTTTACTGCATTCAAGAATTCCGCACGAAAAATCAACCATATGTACCTTTGATCTAAGTGACCCTGATAAGCCATGTGAATATTTATATATCGTAAATTCAGAAGACGGAAACGGCTATGAAGTACAAACCAGCACCGAAACAAATCTAGATATGATTAATTTTTGGCGCGGCATTGATAAATTGTTTTAAATAAAATAAATTTTAAAATATTTGATTCAAATTTCTGAATTTTTCTACCTGCGGTCATCATAATTGAGGCTGGATTTTATTAATTAAGATAATCAGCAAAAAAATTCAATCTGCATTTAATAAATCATGCGGAATCCTTGGGTAAACAGAACTTATCGTACTTACTAAATTGAATTTCGTGAGCACACTAGTTGTAACTTTAAAGACTTTAAATATCTCAGAGTTCATCACAATTGGGGAACAATTGTTGGGTTACATATTTTGGTATCGCGGGAAAAATATTCGCGGTTTCACACTTTGATTCTTTCGTCGTGATTTTTTCCTCGTTTTCTTCCCCTTCACCTATAAACTGTTATTAGTTTCTTGGTGAAGGAGAAGGTATTGAGGAAAGAGCCACGACGCAAGAATCAAAGTGTGAAATGGCAGAATGTTTCAACACGTACAGAACACATTGATAAACATTTGCTTTATAAACATTCTAATTTATAATTATGGTTTCATATTTGAAAAAGGATGTTTTGAATTGTTTAAATGTAGCTCTTGACCCGGAATATTATAAATATTTTTAACTGTGAAACCTATCGCATCATTGGTTTGGTTTGACCAATATAAACTACATTACTACAATCACATTTAACTTGATAAACTAAATTCGACTGTTTTTTCAACGGTATTGGATATTTGAGTTTCGAAAAAAATGAATATTTTAAATTAAATAGAGTTACCAACAATTTTGAAATTATAATTTTTAAACAAAAGTGCAAATTAACGAAAGTTCAATTTCTTGAAGGTTTAGCCATTGTTTTAAATAATTCAAAATTTTCTTTCAATAATATTAATTACAAGCAAATTTTTGGTTCTTCAATGGGTTCTCCCATAAGTCTAATATTAGTTGACTTATAATGTTTATTATTTTAATGTATTTTAATTTATAATTTTAAAGCGCAAAATAAAAACGTCACTTCGTACAACAACAAAAACTGCTTTGACGGGTTCTTATAGCGAGATATGAGAGAACCATATAGATTTTTTATATAACCATCCTATTCTGGCTTGTGACAGATGAAATAGCAAATTTTATATGGGTAAAATCTTGACACCCGTTCTACAGTGGATAATTCTATGGTTTGTAGTTATCATAATTCAAAAAAATTCCGCTACGTGGAATCCATGATTCTCCAATCGTCAATGAGCTAGTTTACATCGCTAAAAAATTTAGTGGACTGACCTAAATAGCGACCTATTTTAGTCCCGTTTACATCACAAAAATTATAGGTCACATTTGGGTCACATAACGAGATTTATGTACACCATCTATTGAATAATACTAAAAGTATTTCGCAATTCATAATTTTCTGATAAATAATTCCTGTAACATTTTCGAAATTAAATTCTTTCATTTAATTGTTTTAAATTTGACTCATTTAATAACTGTAATACTAAATTTTATGCTGATATGTTTAATTAACATCAATGCCACTACTGACATCTATTTCATGATACGAAAACCCTTTAGGTCGGTATCGTTTACATCACATTTTTGATCGACCTAATTTAGGTCAGTCCACACAAAAAAGTTACCCAACCTAATTTGGGTAACTAGCTTTACATCATGTGTTTAGGTCAGATATAGTGTATAGTCCTGGACCAAATATGTCGATGTAAACTTACTCAATAACATTTAATTTATTTGTTTCCCCACGCCCTATTTAACAACCCGCACCGCCATTACATGATGTTATGCAATTTATAATGTTGTTATCCCGCTTTCTTCTTTCTCTATTCCAAAAAAATATCCAAACAATAACAAAAACATTCAAAATAGATACTTCAAAACAATACTGTCGGTATTCTATCTATAATACAGGGTGGGCCAAATAAGACCTACCAATGTAAAACACGTGTAACTCTTGTAATAATAGTTCTTTTTTAATAATTTTTTTTATCTATTAAATACATTTCATGGAAATTTAGGGGGACTATGTATGAAATGTGATATCAGACAAATGTCCACCATTTTGCTCGATACAAACATAGGCTCTTTTAAGCGCGTTATCCATAACACCACGTAATGTTTCTGGTTGCAGGCTCAATATTTCGTCTCGAATATTCTGCTTTAGCTGTCTAATTGTCTGTGGCTTATTGACATACACTTTCTCTTTTAAATATCCCCATAAAAAAAAGTCGGGCGCAGTTAAATCTGGCGAACGAAGCGGCCAAGGGAAATCAGAATTTTTTGAAATCAAACGTATAGCGTATTGCAGTCGTTGTTGGTGGTCTTGCGGAAGCAGAGTTTGTTCGGGATATGCCCAACTGGCCGGAACGACGACGAGTTGAGACAGATTGATCATTTGCAACAGCTTCCACGTTGTCTGCCGCACAGCTTCCACGTTGTCTTTCGGTACGAATATATCGATGGCGACCTCTTCCAGGACAGTCGGCCACTGAACCCCGTTCCTCAAAACGGCTGATCAAATTCCTTATCTTGAAGGCTGTGGGAGCTAATCTTGAATTAAAATGTTGACGATACTTTCGCTGCGCCATAACTAATGATCTTCGACAAGAATAAAAAAATTCGATAATTTTAACACGTTGTTCTGTACTGTATCTATCCATTATAAATTTCCAAGACCTCAATTATAACCTGCAAAGAAAAAAACACAATTAAATTAGAAAACAAAAAAATTATTCGGGTTTTACATTGGTAGGTCTTATTTGGCCCACCCTGTAGTATAATCACAGAGTAAGACTAAGTATCGGAGAGTATTGGTAGGTGACAGGACAAACATTGTCAAGAAAAAATATTTTGTTTCTAGTTTTTCAAAAATTGGAATATGCTTATATATAATATAAATACATTATATTTATCTTATATAAATATATTACATACGGGTCCCATTTGAAACGCAATATTTCAAAACGCGATAATTCAAAACGCTACACGGTACAAAACGCGATATATAAGAAAACGCGACATTTCAAAATGCGATATTTCAAAACGCGATAAAGTACAAAACGCGATATGGTACAAAACGCGATATTTCAAAACGTGATATATCAAAATGCGATACGGTACAAAACGCGATACAGTACAAAACGCGATATTTCAAAACGCGATATCTCAAAACTCGATATGGTACAAAACGCGATATGGTACAAAACGGCAGTTTAGGATCGGGTTATATCAGGCGGGTGAAGTGGAAATTTAATTTCAGTTTATAGGAATTTAAAAATCAATAGGGGCGAGAGTATATAGGATCGGTTCAATCGGGTCGCTGCGCTCCCGTCGCTGCGCTCCCGTCGCTTCGCAATGGACATTCTGTACCATAACGCGTTTTGAAATATCGCGTTTTGAAATATCACATTTTGTACCATATCGCGTTTTGTACCATATCGCGTTTTGAAATATCGCATTTTGAAATATCGCGTTTTGTACCATATCCCTTTTTGTACCATATCGCGTTTTGAAATATCGCATTGTGTACCATATCGCGTTTTGAAATATCGCATTTTGAAATATTGCGTTTTGTACCATTTCTCGTTTTGTCATATCTCGTTTTGAAATATCGCGTTTTGAAATATCTCGTTTCGAGCGGATCCGATTACATACATATATCGTAATTTTATTTAAAAAATTATCGTTAAAACTACTATGCTGCCAATCTGCCATCTATTAAAGTCTTCCGAGACTAGCATGTTTGTTTAATTTTATGAGGAATTATACGGTTATATTATTATAATAAATTTATTTGCACTTTACATTGAAAGATTACGATCATTAAATTTCGTTAAGACACTAAAAGTATAGGCCATGTTTTCTATTAGTTCATTCAGTAGCCACTTTTATAATTCTAATAAATAGTACAAGTTCATTGATTATCTTTACTTTTTGGTTACGCACCATACCGCAGTCAATTGAAGTAAAAACGAGCGTATTACTCTTACTTTGACATTCATTTGGACGGAAAATTGATAAACCAAAAAACTTATGGATTGCAAAAATGTCAATTGAAAAATTGTTTTAATAAACGCGGCTTTTGAAATGAAAATTTAAATATGAAAGAAATTAAGGCTTATTTAGGGACAGACGAAGCGTAAGGGACAATTTTGCGACAACTATACTGCGTAGGCCATTTTTATCTTTGTTGAGTACTCAGTGTGTACTTAATTTTATAATCAAAACTCACTAACAGGCTGTTGTAACTATCCTTATCAATTGTGATTAGGTTAATAATAAAAACATGATTTCAACATAGGCACTTGAGAGTTAAGTGATTAAATTTTGCTAGTCAGTTATGATTAAACTGTGAAACAAAGACGGTGCTATATAGTAAATAATGTTGGTTTTAAAATTAGTACTTTTGGGAATTATAACCTGCTGCAATGCTTTTAATCCGAACTATCCCGTTGTCCGACCAAGTACTGCCACATTTAATACAAACGGTAGTATTACCGGTATAATTTTACCAGGATTCCGTGTACCATATATTGAAGCATTTCTTGGCGTTCCTTTTGCTGAACCACCACTGGGCAATTTAAGATTTACGAATCCTGTACCATTTCAAAATTTTTGGTCATTTGATCATATTGCAAATCAAGAAAAACCACCATGTATACAAAAAAATTATATGGATGTTGGAGGAGACCCGCCAATAAGCGGTGTTGAAGACTGTTTATACTTAAACGTATTTCGACCGATCGAGACATCGACTGATAAATTGTTACCGGTGATTATTCAATTTCATGGTGGAGCCTTTATTGTTGGCTCCTCTTCAATGATTATGTATGGACCCAAGTATTTCATGGATCATGGTGATGTGATTTTAGTCACGACAACTTATCGTCTCGGAACAATTGGATTTTTATCAACCGGTGATGAAGAAATACCGGGAAATTTTGCTTTTAAAGATCAAGCGCTAGCCATGCAATGGGTTAAGGAAAATATTAACTTTTTCAACGGAGATCCAAATCAAATTACTATTTATGGACAAAGTGCTGGTGGGTCATCGGTACATTTACATATGATGAGTCCACTGTCTCGTGATTTATTTCATCGTGTTATCGCTAGCAGTGGTACTGGAATTTCGCCAAGCACTTACGTGAGCAAAGATCCACTAGCAATGGCTCGAACTTTAGCTCGTGAGATTGGCATTTCTAATTACAACACACTGACCACAGCTCAGCTAGCAGCTGAGCTTCGTGCTACTGACCCACATGTTATATTGAACGCAGGCGACTATTTCCGTGGATGGCAATTCAACCCTGTGGTAGTTTTCAAACCAGTGATCGAGAGTGCTAACAGTCCTAATGCGTTTTTAGTTGAAGATCCTCTGATATCTTTAACAAACGGAAATTATAAGAAAGTTCCACTATTAATGTCTGCTGTTCCTGAAGAAGGTGTTGTTAGAACCGGCTTGATCTTGGTTAATGATGCGAAGATGGACAGTATGAATGAAAATTTTGATTTGGCTCTCAGCTTGCAAATGGACTTACCGCGAGAAGAACCAGAACTTCAATCAAAAATTGACCGGATCGTCGATTTTTATTTCAATGGCACCAGAAACATTGGGTGGCATAATTCACAGGAATACACAGATGTACGTTTTTTTATAATGTTTAAATATGTATCTTAAATTATTTTTAATTAGATTGTTTTTCCATAGATGATGGGCGACAGGACCTTTCATTATCCACATTACTCCACTTACAAATTTCACTCAAAAACATCAGATGCACAAGCTCCTTTATATTTAATGGAAATTAACTATCGTGGTCCGTACTCGTTTTCATTTATTTATACGTTAACCGCAATAGAATTTGGTGTAGTTCATAGTGATGATTTAATTTATCTATTTGATAATGGAGTTTTCCCAGCATTTAGTTTTGATTCGGTGGAAGCGCGATTGGTAACAGAAATGGTGGATGTATATGTTAATTTTGCTAGCGGCCGGTAATTGCGATACATATAATTTGAATTTAGGATTCGATAACAAATTATAATACTTTTAGAGTTCCACATGAGAAATCAACGATTTGTACCTTTGATGCATCTAATCCTGATAAACCATGTGAACATTTGTACATCGTAAATTCCCAAGATGGGAATGGATATGAGGTGAAAACCAGCACAGAAACCAATTTTGACATGATAAATTTTTGGCGTGGTATTGAAAAGTTATTTTAATTTTAAATTAAGTTGCAATTATATTAAAGATAATTAGAAAATCTAAATAGGCTATATAATTATTAGAGTTTCAATATTCTTTCCGCTTCATTTGCACTCATATTGTAACCAGGAGGTAAGCTAATTTCTAATATCCTCACTTATCTATGATTCATAGTTCATAAATTACAGGAACCAATATCCACTGCCGTAAAACTGATTTTGAATTCTGTGGCCGCAAGGCAAAACGGAATAACTCGAGTTATTCCAAAAGTGATTAGTTATTAGAAAATGCCTTGGTTAGGTAAGAAGGACATCTTAAATCTGACTATTCTAATTAACACCTAATAATATAATTCATTCAGTTTCAGAAAAGTCAATCCTTATATGTAAACGGGGTGTTTTTATAAACAAAAATCAATTTTTAAAAATTCTACTTTAAAAAATGGAAAATTGAGTTATTCCGTTTTGCTTTGTGGCCACAGAATTAAATTCCAAGTTCTTAAAACTCGGTTGCGTACTACGTATTTCATCGGCTAAGTGCTATGCCAATAATGATTTTATCAATTCCGCTGTGCTTTTTTTTGCGGCTTAGTATTTATCTTTACAAAGACATTTTCCCGGTACCATCTAACATCAGCGACCTCAATATTGAGTTGGATGAGAAGTGAGGTGCCATCCCCCAACCGTTGTAGACGCAAGGGAGGCAATACTAAGTATTAACCAATAAAATTAATTTTGTTTTGCTTGAATTTTTTGGTATAATTTAAATTTAACTATTCTAACATTATTTTTGATAATCATCAATTTTGGTTACCGACCAAACGGCACAGTGGATAAGGCTTTGACGTTTGGATCGGGAGGTACCGGGTTCGAATCTCGATAGGGACAGGCACAGGATGCAAAAGGGAATTTTCATCAACAGATTACAATCTGTGATGAAATGGAACGCAACTATTACCCCCTGTCGGAGTGCAAAACTCATGGGCCGACCCATTTTCCATGCCTATATGCTGGCATGGAGCTATGCAATGTACAGATGGTGATAAAATTGGACCTATACGTCCTCGATTTGGTAAGCAATGCGTAAAGTAAGGCGTGAGAAGCGAACCGCGGCAGAGTTGGGAGTGCGTTAGTCCCAGCACGAACAGATTGCATAGATTAAAACATAAAAAATAAAAAATAAAAAAAAATCAATTTTGGTTGCGTTTACTTTCAAAATTCATTATAAAGCGAAGCAATGCACCAATTTTCATGAAAATAGTGTCATTTTAAAGTCAGGCTTTCAAAAACATAATGTCTTGTAAAAATCGGTCAAGCCATTTTAAAAACATTCGCCTTTCTGTGAGCGCTAAAGGTTTGTTTCGATTTAGTTGCTCGCGAGTGTATATATATGACTTAAGGCTATATGATACTCAACTTGTCAAAAACGCTTGATAGAACATATTTGGGTCAACTTTGACCAAATTGTGAGGATTATCTCTGGAAAAAATTTCAGGACACTTTTCATGTCGAAAGTCTGGGAAAAGGCGTTTGAATATAACATACATTCAAAATTTGAAAAATTGAAAATGTTTAGCAAAAATCAGTTTTTGGCCACCACAAAATATTAATAATTGACCTAATTCTTTCTTTAGTATGAAAGATGATAATTGAGCGATTAATACTTGAGTATCCCAATAAAAAGGGTTTCAAAGTTTATCGTTTTTTTGAAGCGCACAAATCAATTTTTTCAATATTTTACTAAACAACCACATAAGTAAAGTTTAATTAAATTAATAAAATAAATTTAAATAAATAAATAAATAAAATAAATAATAAACAAATCATATAAAATTTTGGTATTCGATTTATTAAAAAACGAACGGGGGGCATTTAAATATCGATACTATTGTTTTTATGTGTAAAATTAATTAATAAATTTATAATTTTTCATTATTTGTGTTTTAAACATTGCATATTGTTACGTTTTTGCCTTGTCACTCAAGGTTCGAATCACTGGATTGTGAATAAATACACTGCTTCAATTTTAACTCACACAATTTTATTTACACAACACAATTTATTATACAACACAATTTTCACAATTAATTATTATAATTATAACACACTCTTTAATTATCACTTTAATAATGCTTTAATAATCACTTTAATAATCTTTCTATTTAACCTTCACTGTATCACGTTTAAAATAAGACTCAGCATTCCACGTCTACGCGCGCCCTTATATACCAAAATATTTGTTTCCAGAATAATCCTAAATGCGCAGCAAATATGTTAGTATAGAAATGACGCCTAAATGTTGAGTATTTAATCATAAATGCAATTGAACAATAAATGAAATTAACTTATTCTATTCTAATCTAGGTGTCACCGTAACACTACCCCACACCTAAGCCTGTTCGTCCCGAACAGGATCCAGATCACCTCCTCTGTAGAGCGCCAAACGCTCTAAATGCACCACCTTTGGTTTACCTTTCCGTCCTTTCTGTATGCGATAAACCACGTCGTTCAACCTTTTAATGACAGTGTAAGGTCCTTCCCATGTGGGTTGCAACTTCGGTGATAATCCCTTGTGCCGTTGCGGGTTGTGAAGCCATACCAATTGCCCTTCCTCGAAGCCTTGATTATTTGCTCGTATGTCATATCGAGCTTTCATTCGATCACTTGATATCCGAATTTTCTCTCGTACAAATTGATGTATTTCATTAAGTTCCTCTTTCATCCGGTCGACGTAATCCTGTCCGCATAGAGCTGCTGAAGGAACAGCCCCAAACTTTAAATCTCCCGGCAATCGCAGATTGTTCCCAAATATGGTTTTCGCTGGTGTCACTCCTGTTGTGTCATGTACCGCTGATCGGTAGGCCATCAGGAACATCGGTATATGTCGATCCCAGTTACGTTGGTTCCTTTCCACAACCTTTGCTAGATATTCCTCCAATGTGCCATTGAATCTTTCCACCATACCGTCCGACTGTGGGTGTAAAGGCGTCGTCCTTGTTTTATTGATTCCAAGCATCTGACATATCTCCTGAAATACCACCGATTCGAAATTCCTTCCTTGATCCGTGTGAATTTCCATCGGTACACCAAATCTGCTAATCCAATTGTTGACCACGGCATCAGCTATTGTTGTTGTCTCCTGATTGGGTATGGGGTACACCTCCGGCCATTTGCTAAAATAATCCATTATTACTAGCACATATTTATTTCCGCTCTCGGTGGTCGGAAATGGCCAGGCCACATCCATTGCAATTCTCTCAAATGGTGCCTCGACATTATATTGTTTCATGGTCCCACGGCTTTTTCGTGCTGGTCCCTTTACTGCCGCACATTGGTCACATCTTCGACACCATTCTACTACTGACTGTCTACATCCGGACCAGTAGAAACGTTGACGAATTTTGGTTAATGTTTTATTAATCCCTAGGTGACCTCCACTTGCTCCTCCATGATACTCCTTGAGGATTTCCGCTATCCGATTTTTGGCACCACTACCAACAATTGTTTTACTTTACCATCCGTGCTTTCCCACTTTCTTTTTAAACATCCATTTTCTATGTGGAGGCTATCCCATTGAGCCCAATATGCTTTTACAATGGGAGTTTTGTCAGCTATCTCACTCCATGTGGGCCGGTGTTCCTTTTCCTTATGTTCCATGATGAATGACAGGTCAGCATCCCGTAATTGCTCCTTCTTGATCATTTCATCAGTCCATTCCTCATCAGGTAGCACTTGCATAAGCCGAATATCAATGATGTTTTCCTTACCCTCCACACGCCCACAATCCTTGCATTCCACGGGACATGGCCTTCTTGATAATGCGTCGGCATTTCCATGTGCGCTTCCCTTCCGATGTTCAATTTCGAAATCGTAGCTTTGCAAACGTTCGATCCAACGTGCTACTTGTCCCTCTGGATTTTTGAATTGTAACAACCAGCGCAAAGCTCCATGATCCGTCCGTAGAAGAAATTTTTGGCCATAGAGGTACTTATGGAAGTGCTTAACACCTTCCACTATAGCCAACAACTCTTTCCGTGTTACACAATAATTCCGTTCCGGTTTTGATAACATCTTGGAGTAATATGCAATAACTCGCTCCTCACCATTTGTTGCCTGTGATAATACTCCTCCTATACCATCATTACTTGCATCGGTGTCCAAAATGAATTTAACGTTGGGTATAGGGTATGCGAGGATTGGTGCTTCGCATAATCGTCGTCTTAGTTCCACAAATGCCTCTTCTTGATCATCCTTCCATTCGAATGCCTTGTTCTTCCTGGTTAACTCGTGTAAACTCTTTGCAATATTAGCGAATCCTGGCACGAATCGTCTATAATAGGTACACAATCCAAGGAAGCTCCGTAATTCATGTAAATTTTTAGGTCGTGGCCATTCCTTCACTGCTGCGATCTTGTCTTCATCGGTATGGATTCCATTGGTTGTAACCTTATGACCCAAATATTTCACTTCCGTTCTAAATAGTTTGCATTTCTTTGGGCTTAGCTTCAATCCGGCGGCTTGTATCCGATCCAAAACCTCTGCCAAATTCCTTAAATGCTCGTCGAAATCCTTGCCCATAACGATGATGTCGTCCAAATATACGAGGCACGTCCTCCAATGTAATCCCTTTAGCACGCGCTCCATTAGCCGTTCAAAAGTCGCAGGGGCGTTACATAATCCGAATGGCATAACGTTAAATTGCCATAATCCGTTACCCACACTGAATGCCGTTTTCTCGCGATCTTCCTCCTGGACTTCCACTTGCCAATAGCCGCTTTGCAGATCTAATGTTGAAAATATTCGAGCACCCGATAATGTGTCTAACGTGTCATCGATTCTTGGCAATGGGTAACTATCCTTTTTCGTCACAGCATTTAATTTTCGGTAATCCACGCAGAATCTCATGCTACCATCCTTTTTCTCGACTAACACCACTGGTGAACTCCATGGACTGCTTGATGTTTCGATTACCCCTGCTGCTTGCATATCTTTTACCATTCGATCCACTTCTCCTTGCTTTGCCAATGGTAATCTCCTGGGTGGTTGGCGAATCGGCATTTCTGCTCCTGTATCTATTCGATGTTTTACCATTGTAGTTCTCCCATTATTGTCCGGTGTACTGCAGAATATTGGCATGTACCGCTCGAGCAATTGTTTTGCCAAATTTTTTTGTTCCTTAGTAAGATCTTCGGTCCATTTCTCCATGAGTTGTTCTACAACCTCTTTCTGCACTTGCGAGTTAGCCGTCTTAATCGGATTTTTCTGCTCGCACTGCACTATCGCCGATATTTCTTCACATTTTCCGATTATTGTCCCTTTCTTGATGGTTTTCGTCTTATCCGAGAGATTTAGAGTCCTAATTGGTACTCTATTATCGCTGTCTGGTTTCACTAGGACTTTCCCGATCA
This sequence comes from Nephrotoma appendiculata, assembly GCA_947310385.1. Lineage (NCBI taxonomy): Eukaryota > Metazoa > Arthropoda > Insecta > Diptera > Tipulidae > Nephrotoma > Nephrotoma appendiculata. The sequence continues at coordinate 126,498,446 of OX371225.1, read as the reverse complement.
TAATTTCTCTGGCTCCGCTCTCTGCTTCATTGGCTTCCACAACCCACAACCTGGGTGACCCAGAATCTCCATCCAATCTTGCCCATACTATTGTTTCCGAGTTCGGTGGCAGCTTCTCCCGATGATCCATTATAATTTGCCTACTCGTTTCTCCTATAGCGGCGCTAACATGAAGTGGCAACTCGATATTATCGTAGGTTAATACACCCCGTCCAACATCCACCACGAAGCCATTCGTTCTCATAAAGTCCATCCCCAAGATGACTTCGTCTACAATATCTGCAACCAGCACCTCGTGTTGAAAGTGATTTCGCCCAATCCTTATTTTTACGACCTTTTTCCCTTTTATTGCTGAATTTTCTCCAGTCGCCGTTCGTAACTTCATTCAATTAGCTGGTTCCATAATTCCATCGATAATATCCTCACGAACAATCGTATGAGTTGCTCCTGTATCCAGCGTGATCATGCATTTCTTCCCATCAATATCGGCTTCAATTGTTAAGCTATCATCGCTCCTTGCTATTCTCGAAACATGGATGGAGGTTATGGGGCAATCGGTTGTGGGAGTCAGCTTCTGCCCCTGCAAACTGACTCTTTTTAGTTTAACGACTCCGCTGCCGTCTGTCCCTCATTCCTGGATTCTATCTGCTCCTCGTTTGATCTACGCTTCATAGGAGATGGCGACCTTGCTCGTTTCTTCTTAATCTCCCAACAGTCCCGTGAGATGTGACCCATTCTATCACATACCCAGCATTTAATCCTGCCACTTCCATCTCTGAACCTTGGCGTAGCTCGTGCGGTGTCTATTCTGGAATCAATCTCCACTCGACGAATTTTCATTGCTGGTTTGATGATGGTTTGCGCCGTTTCGTTTGTTAACGCACAAGCGATGGTTTCCGTGAAAGTTGCCTTAGGTGACAACATCACCGCTCTGCGCGTCTCAGGATCTCGAATACCGTCAATGAATGCATCTATTTTAATTCGCTCCATGTAATCGGCCGACATATTTGAATGTGCTAAATGTGCGAGCCGCTCAATTGCCGATGAAAATTCCTGAAGCGATTCTCCTCCTCTTTGGTATCGACCCTTCAATTCCATGCGATAGATTTCTCGTTTGTGGTCACTTCCGTATTTCCGATCTAACGCCTTCATGATTCCCGTATAAATGTTCCGTTCCTGCTCGGGAATGATTTGTAGTGTTTCTGCCGCTTCGCCTTTAAGAGCCACAATTAACGATCCAACACGTTGTTCTTTATTCCATTGATTTTGCTTAATGGCCGTTTCGAATTGGAACTTAAAAATACTGAAGGATGTTGTTCCATCAAATGTTGGTGGTTTTATCTTAACTGCGTTAGCCGTCTGGATCACTTGATGTGTCGTTCCATTCGCCTTGACATCTCGAAACTCCTTCTCGAGACGTTGAAACTCCCCTTTAACATTTTGAATTTCTGCGTGTACTTCTGTTTGCAGTTTTTCCACTTTACCGTGTAGTGTAGATGATAACTCCAGAAACCTCTCGTCTATTTTCTTTTGGCCAACTTCTATTTGGTTTTTAATGTCCGCTCCTTGTTGCTCCATTTGTACCATCTTCTGTTTCATTTCCTGGTTCGATTGTTTAATGTCTGCTCCTTGTTGCTCCATTTGTACCATCTTCTGTTTAATGTCCGCTCCTTGTTGCTCCACTTGTAACATCTGTTGTTTCATTTCCTGGTTCGACAATTGTATCTCATGTTTAACTCCAACCAACTGTTGTCCCATCATTTGATTCATAGCAGCCATCAACTGCAATAAATCGAAACTTCCAGATGGGTTTTGTGTTGTTCCGACCATCGTTTGTTCTTCCTTTTCTTTCTTGTCCACACTGATCTCATCCGTGTTGTCCTCCTCGAAATCATACACATCTGGATTTAAACCTTCCTTCTCCATGGCCTCACGTAGTCGCTCCACCAAACTAGCTTTTGTGCCTTCACTGGCCAAACCTCGCTGTTTCAGCTGCTCCTTTAATTGCGCAAGCTTTAATTCGTAGAGAATCATTTTCCTTATTATTCACAATCCTACCGCTGTCACCAATTGTTACGTTTTTGCCTTGTCACTCAAGGTTCGAATCACTGGATTGTGAATAAATACACTGCTTCAATTTTAACTCACACAATTTTATTTACACAACACAATTTATTATACAACACAATTTTCACAATTAATTATTATAATTATAACACACTTTTTAATTATCACTTTAATAATCGCTTTAATAATCACTTTAATAATCCTTTTATTTAACCTTCACTGTATCACGTTTAAAATAATACTCAGCAATACACGTCAACGCGCGCCTTTATATACCAAAATATTTGTTTCTAGAATAATCCTAAATGCGCAGCAAATATGTTAGTATAGAAATACGCCTAAATGTTGAGTACAAATTATAAATGTAATTGTACAATTAATGAAATTAACTTATTCTATTCTATTCTAGGTGTCATCGTAACACTACCCCCCACTTAAGCCTGTTCGTCCCGAACAGGATCCAGATCACCTCCTCTGTAGAGCGCCAAACGCTCTAAATGCACCACCTTTGGTTTACCTTTCCGTCCTTTCTGTATGCGATAAACCACGTCGTTCAACCTTTTAATGACAGTGTAAGGTCCTTCCCATGTGGGTTGCAACTTCGGTGATAATCCCTTGTGCCGTTGCGGGTTGTGAAGCCATACCAATTGCCCTTCCTCGAAGCCTTGATTATTTGCTCGTATGTCATATCGAGCTTTCATTCGATCACTTGATATTCGAATTTTCTCCCGTACAAATTGATGTATTTCATTGAGTTCCTCTTTCATCCGGTCGACGTAATCCTGTCCGCATAGAGCTGCTGATGGAACAGCTCCAAACTTTAAATCTCCCGGTAATCGCAGGTTGTTCCCAAATATGGTTTTAGCTGGTGTCACTCCTGTTGTGTCATGTACCGCTGATCGGTAGGCCATCAGGAACATCGGTATATGTCGATCCCAGTTGCGTTGGTTCCTTTCCACAACCTTTGCTAGAAATTCCTCCAATGTGCCATTGAATCTTTCCACCATACCGTCCGATTGTGGGTGTAAAGGCGTCGTTCTTGTTTTATTGATTCCAAGCATCTGACATATCTCCTGAAATACCACCGATTCGAAATTCCTTCCTTGATCCGTGTGAATTTCCATAGGTACACCAAATCTGCTAATCCAATTGTTGACCACGGCATCAGCTATTGTTGTTGTCTCCTGATTGGGTATGGGGTACACTTCCGGCCATTTGCTGAAATAATCCATTATTACTAGCACATATTTATTTCCGCTCTCCGTGGTCGGAAATGGCCCCGCCACGTCCATTGCAATTCTCTCAAATGGTGCCCCGACATTATATTGTTTCATGGTTCCACGGCTTTTTCGTGCTGGTCCCTTTACTGCCGCATATTGGTCACATCTTCGGCACCATTCTACTACTGACTGTCTACATCCGGACCAGTAGAAACGTTGTCGAATCCTGGCCAATGTTTTATTAATCCCTAGGTGACCTCCACTTGCTCCTCCATGATACTCCTTGAGGATTTCCGCTATCCGATCTTTTGGAACCACTACCAACAATTGTTTTACTTTACCATCCGTGCTTTCCCACTTTCGTTTTAAACAACCATTTTCTATGTGGAGGCTATCCCATTGAGCCCAATATGCTTTTACAATGGGAGTGTTGTCAGCTATCTCACTCCATGTGGGCCGGTGTTCCTTTGCCTTATGTTCCATGATGAATGACAGGTCAGCATCCCGTAATTGCTCCTTCTTGATCATTTCATCAGTCCATTGCTCCTCAGGTAACGCTTGCATGAGTCGAATATCGACGATGTTTTCCTTGACCTCCACATGCCCACAATTCTTGCATTCCGCGGGACATGGTCTTCTTAATAACGTGTCGGCATTTCCATGTGCGCTTTCCTTTCGATGTTCAATATTGGCTTCATCTGTCAAGCTGTCACCGCCTCTTTCTACTCTCGAAACATGGATGGACGTTATGGGGCAATCGGTTGTGGGAGTCAGCTTTTGCTCCTTCAAGCTGTCTCTTTTTAGTTTAACGACTCCGCTGTCGTCTGACCCGCCTTTCTGAATTCTATCTGCTCCTCGTTTGATCTGCGCTTCATAGGAGATGGCGACCTTGCTCGTTTCTTCTTAATCTCCCAACAGTCCCGTGAGATGTGACCCATTCTATCACATACCCAGCATTTAATCCTTCCACTTCCATCTCTGAACCTTGGCGTAGCCCGCTCGGTGTCTATTCTGGAATCAATCTCCACTCGACGAATTTTCGTTGCTGGTTTGATGATGGTTTGCGCAGTTTCGTTTGTTAACGCACAAGCGATGGTTTCCGTGAAAGTTGCCTTAGGTGACAACATCACCGCTCTGCGCGTCTCAGGATCTCGAATACCGTCAATAAACGCATCTATTTTAATTCGCTCCATGTAATCGGCCGACATATTTGAATGTGCTAAATGCGCGAGCCGCTCAATTGCCGATGAAAATTCCTGTAGCGATTCTCCTCCTTTTTGGTATCGACTCTTCAATTCCATGCGATAGATTTCTCGTTTGTGATCACTTCCGTATTTTCGATCTAACGCCTTCATATTCCCATGTAAACGTTCCGTTCCTGCTCGGGAATGATTTGTAGTGTTTCTGCCGCTTCGCCTTTAAGAGCCACAATTAACGCTGCAACACATTGTTCTTCAGTCCACTGATTTTGCTTAATCGCCGTTTCGAACTGGAACTTAAAAATACTGAAGGATGTTGTTCCATCAAATGTTGGTGGTTTTATCTTAACTGCATTAACCGTCTGGATCACTTGCTGTGTCGTTCCATTCGCCTTGACATCTTGGAGCTCCTTCTCGAGACGTTTAAAATCTTGTTCAACCGATTCAAATTTTTGTTGAACTGTCCCTTTAACATTTTGAATTTCTGCGTGTACTTCTGTTTGCAGTTTTTCCATTTTACCGTGTAGTGTAGAAGATAATTCCAAAAACCTCTCGTCTATTTTCTTTTGGCCATCTTCTATTTGGTTTTTAATGTCCGCTCCTTGTTGCTCCATTTGTACAATCTTCTGTTTAATGTCCGCCCCTTGTTGCTCCACTTGAAACATCTGTTGTTTCATGTCCTGGTTCGATTGTTTAATGTCCGCCCGTTGTTGTTCCATCTGTTGTTTCATTCCACCCAACTGTTGACCCATCATTTGATTCATAGCTGCCATTAACTGAGATAAATCAAAACTTCCGGATGGGTTTTGTGTTGTTTCGACCATCGTTTGTTCTTCCTTTTCTTTCTTGTCCACACTGATCTCATCCGTGTTGTCCTCCTCGAAATCATACACATCTGGATTTACACCTTCCTTCTCCATGGCCTCACGTAGTCGCTCCACCAAACTAGCTTTTGTGCCTTCACTGGCCAAACCTCGCTGTTTCAGCTGCTCCTTTAATTGCGCAAGCTTTAATTCGTAGAGAATCATTTTTCTTATTATTCACAATCCCACCGCTGTCACCAATTGTTACGATTTTGCCTTGTCAATCAAGGTTCGAATCACTGGATTGTGAATAAATACACTGCTTCAATTTTAACTCACACAATTTTATTTACACAACACAATTTATTATACAACACAATTTTCACAATTAATTATTATAATTATAACACACTTTTTAATTATCACTTTAATAATCGCTTTAATAATCACTTTAATAATCCTTTTATTTAACCTTCACTGTATCACGTTTAAAATAATACTCAGCAATACACGTCAACGCGCGCCTTTATATACCAAAATATTTGTTTCTAGAATAATCCTAAATGCGCAGCAAATATGTTAGTATAGAAATACGCCTAAATGTTGAGTATAAATTATAAATGTAATTGTACAATTAATGAAATTAACTTATTCTATTCTATTCTAGGTGTCATCGTAACAATAATGTTACTGTTACGATTTTGCCTTGTCAATCAAGGTTCGAATCACTGGATTGTGAATAAATACACTGCTTCAATTTTAACTCACACAATTTTATTTACACAACACAATTTATTATACAACACAATTTTCACAATTAATTATTATAATTATAACACACTTTTTAATTATCACTTTAATAATCGCTTTAATAATCACTTTAATAATCACTTTAATAATCTTTCTATTTAACCTTCACTGTATCACGTTTAAAATAATACTCAGCATTCCACGTCAACGCGCGCCCTTATATACCAAAATATTTGTTTCTAGAATAATCCTAAATGCGCAGCAAATATGTTAGTATAGAAATACGCCTAAATGTTGAGTATAAATTATAAATGTAATCGAACAATTAATGAAATTAACTTATTCTATTCTATTCTAGGTGTCACCGTAACACTACCCCCCACCTAAGCCTGTTCGTCCCGAACAGGATCCAGATCACCTCCTCTGTAGAGCGCCAAGCGCTCTAAATGCACCACCTTTGGTTTACCTTTCCGTCCTTTCTGTATGCGATAAACCACATCGTTCAACTTTTTAATGACAGTGTAAGGTCCTTCCCATGTGGGTTGCAACTTCGGTGATAATCCCTTGTGCCGTTGCGGGTTGTGAAGCCATACCAATTGCCCTTCCTCGAAGCCTTGATTATTTGCTCGTATGTCATATCGAGCTTTCATTCGATCACTTGATATTCGAATTTTCTCCCGTACAAATTGATGTATTTCATTAAGTTCCTCTTTCATCCGGTCGACGTAATCCTGTCCGCATAGAGCTGCTGATGGAACAGCCCCAAACTTTAAATCTCCTGGTAATCGCAGATTGTTCCCAAATATGGTTTTAGCTGGTGTCACTCCTGTTGTGTCATGTACCGCTGATCGGTATGCCATCAGGAACATTGGTATATGTCGATCCCAGTTGCGTTGGTTCCTTTCCACAACTTTCGCTAGATACTCCTCCAATGTGCCATTGAATCTTTCCACCATACCGTCCGATTGTGGGTGTAAAGGCGTCGTTCTTGTTTTATTGATTCCAAGCATCTGACATATCTCCTGAAATACCACCGATTCGAAATTCCTTCCTTGATCCGTGTGAATTTCCATCGGTACACCAAATCTGCTAATCCAATTGTTGACCACGGCATCAGCTATGGTTGTTGTTTCCTGATTGGGTATGGGGTACACTTCCGGCCATTTGCTGAAATAATCCATTATTACTAGCACATATTTATTTCCGCTCTCGGTGGTCGGAAATGGCCCCGCCACATCCATTGCAATTCTCTCAAATGGTGCCCCGACATTATATTGTTTCATGGTTCCATGGCTTTTTCGTGCTGGTCCCTTTACTGCCGCACATTGGTCACATCTTCGACACCATTCTACTACTGACTGTCTACATCCGGACCAGTAGAAACGTTGGCGAATTTTGGCCAATGTTTTATTAATCCCTAGGTGACCTCCACTTGCTCCTCCATGATACTCCTTGAGGATTTCCGCTATCCGATCTTTTGGCACCACTACCAACAATTGTTTTACTTTACCATCCGTGCTTTCCCACTTTCGTTTTAAGCATCCATTTTCTATGTGGAGGCTATCCCATTGAGCCCAATATGCTTTTACAATGGGAGTTTTGTCAGCTATCTCACTCCATGTGGGCCGGTGTTCCTTTTCCTTATGTTCCATGATGAATGACAGGTCAGCATCCCGTAATTGCTCCTTCTTGATCATTTCATCAGTCCATTGCTCCTCAGGTAACGCTTGCATGAGTCGAATATCGACGATGTTTTCCTTGACCTCCACATGCCCACAATTCTTGCATTCCGCGGGACATGGTCTTCTTAATAACGTGTCGGCATTTCCATGTGCGCTTTCCTTTCGATGTTCAATATTGGCTTCATCTGTCAAGCTGTCACCGCCTCTTTCTACTCTCGAAACTTGGATGGACGTTATGGGGCAATCGGTTGTGGGAGTCAGCTTTTGCTCCTTCAAGCTGTCTCTTTTTAACGACTCCAATGTCATCCGACCCTCCTTCCTGGATTCTATCTGCTCCTCGTTTGATCTGCGCTTCATAGGAGATGGCGACCTTGCTCGTTTCTTCTTAATCTCCCAACAGTCTCGTGAGATGTGACCCATTCTATTACATACCCAGCATTTAATCCTGCCACTTCCATATCTGAACCTTGGTGTAGCCCGCTCGGTTTCCATTCTGGAATCAATCTCCACTCGGCGAATTTCCATTGCTGGTTTGACGATGGCCTGAACAGTTTCGTTTGTTAACGCATATGCGATGGTTTCCATAAAAGTTGTCTTAGGTGACAACATCACCGCTCTGCGCGTCTCAGGATCTCGAATACCGTCAATGAATGCATCTATTTTAATTCGCTCTATGTAATCGGCCGACATATTTGAATAGGCTAAATGCGCGAGCCGCTCAATTGCCGATGAAAATTCCCGAAGCGATTCTCCTCCTCTTTGGTATCGACCCTTCAATTCCATGCGATAGATTTCTCGTTTGTGGTCACTTCCGTATTTCCGATCTAACGCCTTCATGATTCCCGTATAGATGTTCCGTTCCTGCTCGGGAATGATTTGTAGTGTTTCCGCCGCTTCGCCCTTAAGAGCCACAATTAACGCTCCAACACATTGTTCTTCATTCCACTGATTTTGCTTAATGGCCGTTTCGAATTGGAACTTAAAAATACTGAAGGATGTAGTTCCATCAAATGTTGGTGGTTTTAACTTAACAGCATTTACTGTCTGGATCACTTGGTGTGTCGTTCCATTCGCCTTGACATCTTGGAGCTCCTTCTCGAGACGTTTAACTTCCGTTTGAAAATCTTGTTTAACCGATTCAAATTTTTGTTGAACCGTCCCTTTAACATTTTGAATTTCTGCGTGTACTTCTGTTTGCAGTTTTTCCACTTTACCGTGTAATGTAGAAGATAACTCCATAAACCTCTCGTCCATTTTCTTTTGGCCAACTTGCACTTGTAACATCTGCTGTTTTATTTCGTGGTTCGATTGTTTAATGTCCGCCCCTTGTTGCTCCACTTGTAACATCTGTTGTTTCATTTGATGTTTAATGTCCGCCCCTTGTTGCTCCATCTGCTGTTTCATTTGATGTTTAATGTCCGCTCCTTGTTGTTCCATCTGTTGTTTCATTCCCTCGTTCGATTGTTTTATTCCCTCCAACTGTTGTCCCATCATTTGATTCATAGCAGCCATCAACTGCGATAAATCGAAACTTCCGGATGGGTTTTGTGTTGTTCCGACCATCGTTTGTTCTTCCCTTTCTTTCTTGTCCACACTGATCTCATCCGTGTTGTCCTCCTCGAAATCATACACATCTGGATTTAAACCGTCCTTCTCCATGGCCTGACGTAGTCGCTCCACCAAACTAGCTTTTGTGCCTTCACTAGCCAAACCTCGCTGCTTTAGTTGCTCCTTTAATTGCGCAAGCTTTAATTCGTAGAGAATCATTTTTCTTATTATTCACAATCCCACCGCTGTCACCAATTGTTACGATTTTGCCTTGTCAATCAAGGTTCGAATCACTGGATTGTGAATAAATACACTGCTTCAATTTTAACTCACACAATTTTATTTACACAACACAATTTATTATACAACACAATTTTCACAATTAATTATTATAATTATAACACACTTTTTAATTATCACTTTAATAATCGCTTTAATAATCACTTTAATAATCACTTTAATAATCTTTCTATTTAACCTTCACTGTATCACGTTTAAAATAATACTCAGCATTCCACGTCAACGCGCGCCCTTATATACCAAAATATTTGTTTCTAGAATAATCCTAAATGCGCAGCAAATATGTTAGTATAGAAATACGCCTAAATGTTGAGTATAAATTATAAATGTAATCGAACAATTAATGAAATTAACTTATTCTATTCTATTCTAGGTGTCACCGTAACATTACGATTTTTTGCCTTGTCAATCAAGGTTCGAATCACTGGATTGTGAATAAATACACTGCTTCAAATTTTTAGCTCACACAATTTATTTACACAACACAATTTATTATACAACACGAAATTCACAATTAATTATTACACTTTAACACACTTTTTAATTATCACTTTAATAATCGCTTTAATAATCACTTTAATAATCTTTCTATTTAACCTTCACTGTATCACGTTTAAAATAATACTCAGCAATACACGTCAACGCGCGCCTTTATATACCAAAATATTTGTTTCTAGAATAATCCTAAATGCGCAGCAAATATGTTAGTATAGAAATACGCCTAAATGTTGAGTATAAATTATAAATGTAATTGAACAATTAATGAAATTAACTTATTCTATTCTATTCTAGGTGTCACCGTAACACTACCCCCCACCTAAGCCTGTTCGTCCCGAACAGGATCCAGATCACCTCCTCTGTAGAGCGCCAAACGCTCTAAATGCACCACCTATGGTTTACCTTTCCGTCCTTTCTGTATGCGATAAACCACGTCGTTCAACTTTTTAATGACAGTGTAAGGTCCTTCCCATGTGGGTTGCAACTTCGGTGATAATCCCTTCTGCCGTTGCGGGTTGTGAAGCCATACCAATTGCCCTTCCTCGAAGCCTTGATTATTTGCTCGTATGTCATATCGAGCTTTCATTCGATCACTTGATATTCGAATTTTCTCCCGTACAAATTGATGTATTTCATTGAGTTCCTCTTTCATCCGGTCGACGTTATCCTGTCCGCATAGAGCTGCTGATGGAACAGCTCCAAACTTTAAATCTCCCGGTAATCGCAGATTGTTCCCAAATATGGTTTTAGCTGGTGTCACTCCTGTTGTGTCATGTACCGCTGATCGGTAGGCCATCAAGAACATCGGTATATGTCGATCCCAGTTACGTTGGTTCCTTTCCACAACCTTTGCTAGATTTTCCTCCAATGTGCCATTGAATCTTTCCACCATACCGTCCGACTGTGGGTGTAAAGGCGTCGTTCTCGTTTTATTGATTCCAAGCATCTGACATATCTCCTGAAATACCACCGATTCGAAATTCCTTCCTTGATCCGTGTGAATTTCCATCGGTACACCAAATCTGCTAATCCAATTGTTGACCACGGCATCAGCTATTGTTGTTGTCTCCTGATTGGGTATGGGGTACACCTCCGGCCATTTGCTAAAATAATCCATTATTACTAGCACATATTTATTGCCGCTCTCGGTGGTCGGAAATAGCCCCGCCACATCCATTGCAATTCTCTCAAATGGTGCCCCGACATTATATTGTTTCATGGTTCCACGGCTTTTTCGTGCTGGTCCCTTTACTGCCGCACATTGGTCACATCTTCGACACCATTCTACTACTGACTGTCTACATCCGGACCAATAGAAACGTTGTCGAATTTTGGCCAATGTTTTATTAATCCCTAGGTGACCTCCACCTGCTCCTCCATGATACTCCTTGAGGATTTCCGCTATCCGATCTTTTGGCACCACTACCAACAATTGTTTTACTTTACCATCCGTGCTTTCCCACTTTCGTTTTAAACATCCATTTTCTATGTGGAGGCTATCCCATTGAGCCCAATATGCTTTTACAATGAGAGTTTTGTCAGCTATCTCACTCCATGTGGGCCGATGTTCCTTTTCCTTATGTTTGATGATGAATGATAGGTCAGCATCCCGTAATTGATCCTTCCTGATCATTTCATCAGTCCATTGCTCATCTGGTAACACTTGCATGAGCCGAATATCGATGATGTTTTCCTTACCCTCCACATGCCCACAATTCTTGCTTTCCACGGGACATGGTCTTTTTGATAACGCGTCGGCATTTTTATATACGCTTCCCTTCCGATGTTCAATATTGTCTTCTTTTGTCAAGCTCTCACCGCCTCCTCTTAATCTCGAAACTTGGCTGGAAGTTATGGGGAAATCGGTTGCGGGAGTCAGCTTCTGCCCCCATCAAACTGTCTCTTTTTAACGACTCCAATGTCGTCCGACTCTCCTTTCTGGCCTCTCTGCTGTTCGTTTGGTCTACGCTTCATAGGAGATGGCGACCTTCCTCGTTTCTTCTTAATCTCCCAACAGTCCCGTGAGATGTGACCCATTCTATTACATACCCAGCATTTAATCCTGCTACTTCCATATCTGAGCCTTGGTGTAGCCCACTCGGTGTTCATTCTGGAATCAATCTCCACTCGGCGAATTTCTATTGCTGGTTTGACGATGGCCTGAACAGTTTCGTTTGTTAACGCATAGGCGATGGTTTCCGTAAAAGTTGTCTTAGGTGACAACATCACCGCTCTGCGCGTCTCAGGATCTCGAATACCGTCAATAAATGCATCTATTTTAATTCGCTCCATGTAATCGGCCGACATATTTGAATGGGCTAAATGCGCGAGCCGCTCAATTGCCGATGAAAACTCCTGTAGCGATTCTCCTCCTTTTTGGTATCGACCCTTCAATTCCATGCGATAGATTTCTCGCTTATGGTCACTTCCATATTTTCGATCTAGCGCCTTCATAATTCCGATGTAAACGTTCCGTTCTTGCTCGGGAATGATTTGTAGTGTTTCCGCCGCTTCGCCTTTAAGAGCCACAATTAACGCTGCAACACATTGTTCTTCAGTCCACTGATTTTGCTTAATGGCCGTTTCGAATTGGAACTTAAAAATGCTGAAGGATGTTGTTCCATCAAATGTTGGTGGTTTTATCTTAACTGCATTAACCGTCTGGATCACTTGTTGTGTCGTTCCATTCGCCTTGACATCTTGGAGCTTCTTCTCGAGAAGTTGAAAATCTTGTTTAACCGATTCAAATTTTTGTTGAACCGTCCCTTTAACATTTTGAATTTCTGCGTGTACTTCTGTTTGCAGTTTTTCCACTTTACCGTGTAGTGTAGAAGATAACTCCAGAAACTTCTCGTCCATTTTCTTTTGGCCAACTTCTATTTGGTTTTTAATGTCCGCCCCTTGTTGCTCCATTTGTAACATCTGCTGTTTCATTTGATGTTTCATGTCCGCCCCTTGTTGCTCCACTTGTAACATCTGCTGTTTCATGTCCGCCTCTTGTTGCTCCATCGATTGTTTAATTCCACCCATCTGTAGTCCCATCATTCGATTCATAGCTGCCATTAACTGCGATAAATCAAAACTTCCAGATGGGTTTTGTGTTGTTTCGACCACCGTTTGTACGTCCTTTTCTTTCTTATCCATACGGATCTCGTTCGTTTTTTCCTCCTCGAAATCATACACGTCTGGATTTAAACCTTCCTTCTCCATGGCCTCACGTAGTCGCTCCACCAAACTAGCTTTTGTGCCTTCACTGGCCAAACCTCGCCGTGTCAGTTGCTCCTTTAATTGCGCAAGCTTTAATCCGTAGAGAATCATTTTTTCTTATTATTCACAATCCCACCGCTGTCACCAATTGTTACGATTTTGCCTTGTCACTTAAGGTTCGAATCACTGGATTGTGAATAATTACACTGCTTCAAATTTGAACTTACACAATTTATTTACACAACACAATTTATTATACACAACACAATTTATTATACAACACAAAATTCACAATTAATTATTACAATTATAACACACTTTTTAATTATCACTTTAATAATCGCTTTAATAATCACTTTAATAATCTTTCTATTTAACCTTCACTATATCACGTTTAAAATAACAGCTCTATTCTCATACAAGTGATAACTATCACATGATGTGATAATCGCATTTTGGTATTCTCTTAGTCGATTGAAGTGATGTTTATCGTTTGGTGTGATAACTATCACTTGTCGCCATATTCTCTTAGTCGTATGAAGTGATAAGTGTCACTTGAAATGATATATTTCATCACCTACTATTTTTAAGTGATACGAATAACAGGCAATGTAGATGTTATTAAAACGTAAAATTACGAATAATTATATATGAATATCAATGTATATGTATATTTATTATATTATTTTATTAAAATTTAAAAAAAACGTTTGATTAAATTAAATACATATATATTATTTTATTATATAAAATAATAATATATAATATATACATAAATATTTAATTTTATCAAATAATTTTTTTTTTATATATTTTTAATTATTAATATTTGTGTTATTTAAAAATATTAATAATTAAAAATTTGAATAAAAATATTTAATAAAACGTAAAAACATTTTAAAAAAATATTCATTTTAAATATGTATACACGTATATTGCATGTATTCGTTAAGCGTCGTATCACATCTGTTCGTCGTATATCACGTCACATGAATCGACTAAGAGAATAGCAATTTCATAGTCGCATCACTTCTGCCGCACTAAGCATGTTTTACATAACTACATTTTTGGTCAAATTGAGTTAATGATGCCAATCGATACCTATTCATATTATTTATGTTATAAATTAATAAATTTACTGAAAATGTAATTAATTAAGACGTAATTAAACAATATAAATTTCGTTCTAATGGAAAAAGTTAGCATGTAAGAAGCAACAATGACTTAACTACTCTATTTTAAACATAAATACCTTATTTACTTTACAAATAAGGCGCTTTTCCCTCAAATATGTTAGTTAAGTCAAATTTGTTTAGTTGCATTAAATAAAATTTCACTTAAGGCAATTTTTATATTCTAGTGGAAATGACTTATTTGCAATTATTAACATGACGGTTTAACCAAAAGTAACTTAAATACTAGAATTTTCACCTTATCTTAATAAAAAGTAAAATGTTTTTAGAAAAAAACACGTCAACTGTGATCGTTTTTAATCAAAAACACTTTAACTGTAAAAATGACAACTTCGTAAATTAATTATATTACGAAATTATTTATGATATTAAATACATGATTATAATTATTTATATTATTAAACATGCAAATTCTAAAGGAGTATCAGTGTTGCGTTCGTTCGTTCATTCCATCGTTCTGTAATTTTGTTTTCACGATTCATACTACAAAGAATTTCAGAACAATTTTGTCACAACTCTTTATTGAAAAATTTAAGTTATTGTCGATTCCCGAAAAACTACAAACAAAAAATCTAACCTCGTTAAGAATGTAATATGTATAATACATCGTAAAAAAGGGATGTTTAATTATCTTATACGAACTACCTGAATTCAAAATTAGAACAGTCCAAATTTTAAAAGGGTAATAAAACAACTTCTGCACACTTTTTTTTGTATTGGAATGAGTCATACAAATAATGTATGAAATAAATTGCATTAGCCAGATAGTTCATCGCAAGCAAAACTAAAAAAAACCGACCATATCTTAAGGATTTGGTGAGGGTAAAATTCAAACGACCCCAACGTAATTTATTTTATTCTACAGATCATGACGATGATTTTATTGAGCTTTCTCTCTTAAAAACCTTCATAAAGACTAAATCAATCTTTTCTACCGGAAAAAGGCAACGTTCTAAAGGAAACAACTTTCTTTAAATATTTTAGGAACACATATTTAAAGAAATTGTTCCATTATTGCCAAATAATCGGCATGATTTTTGGCAAGATCTTCCTATTACCGACCCGTTAGAAGTCAATGATAACCCCTAAATTATTTTTCGTTTTGTTTTTTTTTGTTCTGATATATTTTTAATTTTAAATGAAAAGTGAATTTTATTATTGTGATGATGAATTTTTTAAAAATTTAATAAAAAAAAATATACATAAATTAAAATTATGGTTTTATTACAGTCGTACATAAAAATTATCGAATAATTAACATGAAAGATGAAACAGTTAAGGTTTATTTGTACAGTTAACCTATTTTTTATCTCGATTGGTAATTAAACATAAATGCCTTAAATGGCAGATAAGGTAAAAATGCATCCTATAAAAATAAAAATCACTTAAGTTATGCAATTTAAGTGACTTAACGATTAATAAGTCATTTTTGATTAATATAGATCGAATGTTTTTATCTACATTTTAATGCATAAAACTATTTTCTCGTTTTCGCGTAAAATTAATGTACTGTATTAATTCTTTGTATCACAAATTCAATAATTATAATGTAACAATATAAAATACGTTTTCATAAATCAATGAAAGTGTTTTATTTTGGTTTTATGATTAAAAATTGTTTCAAAATTTTAACATCGATTTTCTCAAAACTCAATTTTTGCAGTTATGTAAAACATGTTTAGTACGTCAGACTTCATGTGATGTGATAGCTATCACATCACATGAAGTGATGCGACTATGAGAATAGGGGCGTAAGACTCAGCATTCTACGTCAACGCGCGCCCTTATATACCAAAATATTTGTTTCTAGAATAATCCTAAATGCGCAGCAAATATGTTAGTATAGAAATGACGCCTAAATGTTGAGTATACATCATAAATGCAATTGAACAATTAATGAAATTAACTTATTCTATTCTAATCTAGGTGTCACCGTAACAATATAAATTGTAATTGTAATTAGAATTTGTTCGATCGAAATTGAAAACTACACAAATTCACAATTATTTTTATTCCAATATAGTACGCATTAATTGTTTTTATTTTCGGTAAAATATTGTACTTATAGTATTCAAAAATAAAAAGTAATTATGAAAGGAAAAGCACGTAGAATATGTACGTAGTAATAAGAAAAATGTGACACTGTAATATAACATCTGTTTACAAACACAAACACAAAATGAGAAACCCCATGCCGGCAATCAAAATTGTTTACTTAATTTTCTCTGATTTATGACTAAAATTAACGATAAAATTACCACAAATCACTTTCTTCTTAACATAATTTACATTTTGTTTTATAAAAACACTTAGTAAACTTACTGATGGTAAGATACGCTTTTTGAAATTTTTTAGGCGTATTTTTACAATTTTTGACAATACACTTCATTTCAATTAAGTTTGTAATTTGTTTTGTTATCAAATTATACACTACCACGCACTACTACACAAACCACTAAATGTTTTATAACGTTTTTATTATTTTAATGAGTTTTAATTAATAATTTTAAAAGCACAAAATTAAATCGTCACGATAAGTTGTCACTGCGCACAAAAATAAACATCTGGTTTGGGGTTTTTCATTTTGAAATATGAGTAAGCCATATGCTTTTTTATATAACCATCCCGCACTATCACGCCTCAATTGAAACAGCAAATTTTATATGGGAAAAACCCTAAGACCGGTTCTAAGAGTATTCTATTGTTGAGCATTAAGGCGGCCGCATGAAATTTGCTCGACTCTCGAGCAGAGCCAACAAAGAAATGTGTGATATACAAATGCAAATTGTTGTTGTAAATTATTGTTATTGTCATGCAATTGTTGTTGTACCGCCGTTTGAGATCACACATGTTTAACTTTGTTGGCTCAGCTTGAGAGTCGAGCAAATTTCATGCGGCCGCCTTAATGATGCAGCCTCAATGATATCCGCTTATCCTTCATAGGTAGTGTTTTTACTACGAATCTAAACCGTAATTGCAGTTTTTCATCATTTATGATTTGGAGATATTTTGTTTGTATATTCCTTTATTTTTATTGTGCCGCTTTAAAGAAAATTTTAAAATGGTCTTTTTTGCAGCACGTTTGCAACGATAATTGTATGGCACACTCGTGTTGTATACCCCTTTCGAGTTCAAAAATATTTTTTCTTGCTTCAATTTAACTTCACCATTCACAAATAAATATTAGAAAAATGCCATAAACATTAGAAATAAAACATTATTATAATTATAATAATAGTAAAATAATTATTATGTTATCAAAAACAAATAATTAATATTTTAACAAATTATAATGTTTTTTTCAAAAAGAATTCCGATTTAACTAAGATCCGTTAAATTCCGGGAGACATTACAACCTGTCATTTTCAACGTGTACTTTTGTGTACGGTGGGCTTAAACTAAAAACAATTGTCTGGCCGTAAAAGGGAAATAAATAATCACAGATTGTAATATCTTCCGGATTTTAACGGATCTTTGTTAAATCGGCATTCTGTTTGGAAAAGCACAATAATTTGATAGCAAATAAATTATATAACATATTAATTATTTATTGTTGAAAACATGTTAATTATTTTATTTTTATTAT
The DNA here is from genome assembly GCA_947310385.1 of Nephrotoma appendiculata. Taxonomy (NCBI): domain Eukaryota; kingdom Metazoa; phylum Arthropoda; class Insecta; order Diptera; family Tipulidae; genus Nephrotoma; species Nephrotoma appendiculata. Next base: position 126,480,393 of record OX371225.1, on the reverse strand, counting down.
AGTTATAGTGTTATTTTTTGGACGAAATCAAAATTAAGTCGTATGCAGAGAAATGTGTATGATAATCTTCATATTAACCATAATTCTATGTTTGATATATTCGTTTCTCGTAATCGAAATTAACATACACAATTGTGTATAATGGCCGGTAAAGAGATTCTCACTCACCCAAACGAAAAAAATTTAGGTCAAAATTGTTTTTTTTTTTGATTTTTTGCGATTAGTATGAGTATGATGTTTTGGAAAAAAAAACGAGGAAATGTGAAGATTTTTACATTTTTGTTTCAATATCTATTCAGCCATGCTACACCAGATGTTATCGCGTTTTCTCTGACACATACATCTTGATCCATTTTTGATCCAAAATGGCTTACATTTTTTGTCTTTTTTTGATTTTGGATCAAAAATAAACTCCAAAAATTTGTTGGATTATTTTTTTTTACGTTTACTCACACATATACTCAACGTCATGTGAAATTGTCAAAGAGACTTTTCTATTTTATTATATATTATTTGTGATTGTTTAAAGATCAAGTTGTGTTTAATAAAATAAAAATTGTGTTTTATTCAAAGTGTTATTTTAGAAGATTATTGTGCACCGAAAACAGCCTTACAACAAATAACCTTACAACTTTTGCATGTGTTATTGCGTGTTATTGATTTCGAACACCCGCAATTGATTTCAAACACTCGTTTTCGATATTATATTTTTATACCGTTTTCGGTGCACAACAATCTTTTAAAATAACACTTTGAATAAAACACAATTTTTATTTTATTAAACACAACTTGCTCTTTAAACAATCACAAATATAATAAAATAGAAATGGTGCGACGTCTTTTTTGACAATTACACGATGTTTAGTTTTATTTTATATGTAAGTAAACGTCAACAAAAAAATCCAAAATTGTGTTCTCTGGCAAAAAAAAATTGATCGAAAAATTTGAATCAAGTATTTTTTGGCAGCGAAAACGGAATTAGTTTCTAGCTTCAAACTAAGGCGTAATAGATTTTTATTGCTAATCTAAACCATTATTTTATATTAAAACACCAAATTGTTTGTATTGTTTTATTCTGCTCTCTCGAAAATAAAATTTAAACAAAAAACTACATCGTATTTAATATTAAATAAGGGTTTAAGGGGACATAACACCTTCAAAATTGAAAAAAAAAAGTTTTTCAAAGATTTTTTTTAATGGAATAAAAAGAGATATCTTTTAACGAAACTTTCCATTGACATTTTATTTAACTGAAAGTATACAAAAAAAAAAAAATTTGATTTTTTTTTTATCCCAATGTCGTTTGCTTCAAGGGTTTTCCAAAAACACTGAAAATTCGCGGCGTGCATCATAACTACTCTCAGAAACGTCTGAAAAACAAAAAAAAAACGGGGTTTTATTCAGAATTAAATCGCCCTTGGAATGAACTAAACGGAAAAAATGGTTGAAAAAAAATGGCGGCATTTTTTCGAAAATGCAGCTTTTTTGTCCCCCCCCCCTCCCCAATTAGTTGTAACTCAAAAAATTGAAAGCCGATTATTCCTTCCGTAGTTCATTCTGAGCAGAAATATATGTAGATCACCGTGTTAAAATTTTAGAACGATTGGATAAGTAGTTTTTACTCAATCTTGCACGCCACCTTGAAAAACGTCATTTCGAGATAACCGCGTTTAAAGTTCGTCATTCCGAGATAACCGCGTAAAAAAACGACTTTGGCACGCTTCGCAATAAATAAAATAAATTTTTTTTTGAGATTTTCATGTTTATATCATTAAAATCATGTTTTTAAACGTTCATTCTAACATAATCTATCATAAAAAAAAATTCAATTTTTTGAAAATTTGAAGGTGCTATGTCCCCTTAAATTAGCAATAAAAAATCTATTACGCCTTAGTTTCAAGCCAGAAACTAAAATGTCGTATAGCATGGCTGATTAGATTTTTTAAATTTTATTTTGTATTGTCTATCCGTTTCGCTCAAGCATCTAATATAAAATGAAAATAATTTTACGCACACAGCCGCTGTTGAGTTTTGCGTTTTACATGGGAAGATTAGTAAGGCAAGTGCTACGAAATTTTGTGGCAAAACGCAGTGTGTAGAAAGACTAAAGTTGGAACTAGAGATAGAATAGGAAAAATAACTCAGAATAGGAAAAATAAAAACTATATCAGAAATTGGGTTTTATTTTGCTGTCCCTTAAAAAGAATAGCCGAGCGAAAATTTTCGTCCAAGAATAAAAAACTTAACAATTACAACAACAAAACTCAAACAAATTTTAGTGCGTTGAATGTAATATGCATGTTTATTATTTTATATATGGGAATTTGGAATTGTTCGTGTATTTTAACTTTTCTATTTATAAAATATTCATGTACACATATACTAATATGAATATAAAATCACAATTACACTGTAGAATTGTATTTTATAAACCTAACCTAAAAAATTAATTTATCGAATTACGGTAATGTTAACAGCATATAAATAATTTTTATAATTTTAAACACATATATTTGTTGATATGTAATACGTTTATACTCAAAACTATTGTAGTTTCACTCAAGATTTAAGGAAATACATCAAAAAAATATTACATGAAATATATGAATAAAGGTAATATTTTAAGTAATCTATAGCCGAAAAGTCAAATTGGAATAGTAATTCTTTGTCTTCGTTTCTTACGTTATTCTGTTATTTTTTTATTCCGTCTATAGTTGGCCCAACAAAAACTATATAAATTTATTCAACCCTGTCAATCGTACAAAATATACCCTACAAACTTTTATACTTTTTGTAAAAAGAAAAACAGCTGAACCAAAATAGTTGGTACCAACTGTTAGAATAGAAAATATTTGTTTTAAAACTTCAAAACACAAAAAATATTTATTTCAATTGTATGGTTGGTGAGTGGTGACTACAAGTACTAAATAATGGAATTATATTATTTTTTTTAAAATAATTTAATTTTATTGTAATAGTTACTATATTTTAAAACATAATATTATTAAATTTGTGTAATCAGCTTTAATATATAGATTGGTGCAATCGATAGTGAATAGTGCTTGAAAAATAATCAGCAAATTGATTGAATGGAGCAAATAATTTGCTGGTACCTTTTTCTCATGTCATGAAGGCAATCGAAAATCGGTCGACAAAAGTAATGGCAGATGCCAAATTAAAATTTTTATGTGTTTTTTTTACAAATAAATTGAACCGTTCTTAATCATAATTTGATACATTATATTACATAAATGTGTATAGTGAAATATATTTTGCAATAAAATACAATAAATTTGAAATACTTCTAAATATTATATAGATTGTGAATGTTTTGTGAAAAAGTGATAATTTTATGTGGTTGCGAATAAAAGTAAAATTTACGCAAAAATGACAGAACCTGCAGCTACACTCGAGTGTCCTGTCACACCGGAACGCATTGATCAGTGTCCGGCCACACCAGAAGGACGTTCTAGTAGTGGTAGTGGAGATCAGCGGGCCGATTCCCCAGCTACAAATGATAGTTCAGATCGAACGGGAACCAGTTCACCACCACCAAATTGTGCTATATGCTTGGGCCGTTGCATAAATAAATGTTTTACGGATAATTGCGTACATCATTTCTGTTTCAATTGTTTATTGGAATGGAGTAAGGTAGGTGGAGTTTTCTGGATTTATTTGTTGTTGTCTCCGTACATACATTTATTTAGACATTAGAGGTTAGAGTTGTATGTCGTCATATCATATAATTTCTTAGAATATTAGAGAATTTCTCCAAACCTTAGAGCGATAAGAGAATGGTAATAAATTTTCTTTTACAGATTAAACCAGAATGCCCTTTATGCAAGCAAACGTTTAAATCCATAATTCATAATGTACGATCACCCAGTCAATACGAGGAATACATAGTCACACCAAGGCCACATTCTCAACCATTACTACATCGTTTAAATGTATTTCTATCGGAACGGCCGCGCTTCCGTTATCGCGCCACATTACAGGTACGTCCTCATGAAAGTGAGGCTATTCAACAATTATTATTCCAACAAGCGGCACCCGATCATGTCTTCTATGATGGATGGATTCAACCCAATAATCGCCCAAACCAAAATCGATTCCGCCGTCATGTTTACGATTTGAATCTATATGCACTTCCATTGTCCGATATAACTGGTCGACAAAGAGAATGCTCTGCAGAATTTTATCGGTAATATTTTGTTATTGCTTGGTATAACTGATTACATAATTATTTTAATTATATTCCTTATTTTAGTGAGAATCCCGCACAGATTCATCGCTTGATGCCATGGTTGTCACGTGAATTACATGTACTCTTAAATAATGTTAGCCGATGTGAATTCGCTACGAATTTAATACAGAATATGCTAGATATACATGACATATCATCGGCCCAATTTCTTCAAGCCGTGGAACCGCATTTAGTATCCCGAGCACGCCATTTTATACATGAATTTTTAGTATTTGCCCGGAGTCCTTACGACATATATGGTTATGATCGTAATGTACGGTATGGCGAACCAGGTGACATTCCACATTTTCTTGAATCAAATATTGATCCAGTTGTGATATCGACCGAAGAAGAAATCAGTGATGATGACGAGGATGATGATGTAAGGCTAATAACTCGCGGAGGAAGTGCACGCACCGAGTTTACAATTGAGACTAGATCCAATATGTCGACTGTTATTGTGATGGGTAGTTTAGGCAGGTCGAACTACTCTAATGATGTTTCAGTGCCTATTAGGGATGACAGGCATAATGGAGTGGACCTTGGCATTGGAAATAGTACACCGGCAAGTGGAAGCAATAACAACGGACCGTTAAATTATAGTGTGGGTACTACAACCCAGACAGAAAATACTGCGAGTGGTAGTCAAGCTACAACCGTTGTAGAATCTCTATTAACCGATTCTGATTCAGATGATTGTTTATTTGTACGCGAACAAAAACCACCACATTTGAGAACTCCGGAGCTAGTCGTATTGAATAGTGAAGACGAAGATAGTGATGTTGTATTTGTTGACGAAAGTGGACGAAACGAACTTGAGCACAATAAAACCAATGTACCGGCAAAGAAGAGGCCTCGAATGGATGAGAGCAATGATAATGTATCGGAAAGTGAAGAGTTAGATAGTAAATATATTCCGAAAATTGAAATGGAAATACCACCACAAGTTGAAACTCAACCGACCGTTTTAGCCTATTCATCATCTCAACCATCGACTTCGACCGCTGTTGCAAATAAAAATGTTTCCGATTGTTACTTTCAACCCATTAAAAAAGTCAAAACTAAATCAAAATACTATAAATGTCCATCATCATCATCGTCTGATGAAGATGACCTCCCAAATAATAACAATGATGAGAATGGACCATCCACCTCGATCGAAACATCGAAAGTAGATAATACAAAACGTAAACTGTATTTCAAGCCGATACGAAAGCACAGGGTGAACCTTAAAAATAAAAATAAAATATTTGATTCGTCTACAACATCATCGACCTCGTCTGATGAGGAAGCAGCAGATGATCGAAATGAAAACGATGAAATTACTACCCAGCATGTACCAAATGAAGCGACAAAAGCAGGACCATCCAGATCAAGTACATCTACATCTAGTAATACTCATAATATTCCATTGCATGTAAAATATCGTCCTCCATCGTCTTCTTATTCATCGTCATCATCATCAAGTCATGAAGAGTATAGAATATATAATGCTTCCAAGCGGAAAAAGCAAAAATCAACTCCAGCAAAACGTACTTCATCACGAAAATCAACGAATGACAGTCGAACAAAAACTCGTGGTCGCAGTTCTGGCTCAAAATCTGTGACATCAGCCCTTATTAAAAAATCAATAAAAAATAAAAAGAAATCGAACAAGAGAAGTCGTAAATCAAAATCATATGTGATTAAAATAAATTCCTCGGAGGCGAGTGATAGTTCTAGTAATTCAAGCTCGCAGAGTGGTAAATCGCATGGACGAAACAATCTAGATGATTCTTCGGGTGAAAATCGTCGTACAAAAAAAATTCAAAAAATTAAATTGAGATTGAAACGACGACTTGAAACTACATCCAGTGATTCCGAGTAAATATGTCTGAAAATATTAATTTAATTCATTTATTTGTTTTATAATAATAAACATGCGTTTATATAATTTATGAAAAGGGATGTTGTGTAATAATAATTAAATGCAAAACCATTTTTAGGTGGGTCGGATGTTATCTCCGTTTTAATATGCTATTAATTTTTATATAGTTACCCGCCACATCTAGAACCGCAATCTTAACAGAACCGAATAATGGCAAATTCTTTAGAAGAAATGAAATGAGATCAATTATTTTGTGATACAAAAAATACGAAAAGAAAAAATGGTTTGTTTACATTTGTTTAAAGGGACAACAAAAAATGTTTTACACGTAAAAAGAAAAACACTTTAATTACACTTTAAATTACACAAAAATTAATATTCACCTCAATTCCCATTGTCGTATCACGTCACTTCAAGGGACTATAGTCACGTCGTCTACATTTTCTTATTCTCATAGTCGCAACTTACGAGTCACTTCATGTGACGTTCTGTCAGTAATATTTTGAAGTGGCAGGAATATTTTTTGTCGAATTCATCAAAAGTAAATACCATTTTTATTATTGAATTACGACGTGCCTAAGTATAGTTTTATTTTATGTTTTTAAACCATTTAACTCGCGTCACTTGAATCGACTTCAAGAATATCAATGTTCATCTCACGTGACACGTCTATTATCACTTCACATGAAGTGACACGACTATTTGAATTGGGCAGATTATTTATAATATTTAATTTAAATAAACACTTAGAACGCACGTTAAAATATAAACACCAAATTATTTGTTTTTGATATTGACGTTTTTCTGAATTTTTTTTTGTCACAAAACAAATCCTCAAAGAAAATAGAATTTTGAAATTTGATCATTGATCAAAAAAAAAAATCTTTTATTTTCTTCTAAAGAACATGAAAAGGTATTTGTGATCAAAATTTTTTGATCATAATCAATTTTTTTTTTGATTATTTTTCTTCTAAAGAATTTGATGTAAGTCCTTTCCGTATTTGGTTTTATTCCTCCGAGGAAAAAACATGAAAATGCACCAAGCGCACTTTTTGTCCGTTTGAGTAAAGACTGAAAAAATTGAATAAAAAACAAGAATTATAAACAAATAAATAAGTGATTACAAATTATTTAGAAAATATTGGATAAAAATATTTGATTAAGTTAAGATATTAATTTTTATTGCTACCTTAAGGATAAATGTAAAAAGTTTATTTCTTGATTTATTGTTTTGTTTTTGTTTAGTTAACTGTACATATTTTGTACTTGTTGTATTATATATAACACATTTAAACCACACAAAAATTATAATTTAATTAATTTTAGATAACATTAATATTCTATAAAATTTAATTTACAAGCATAAAAAAATTCTCAACGGGTAAGTAATTTTCCATTTATAATTTTTATAATTATTTGTAAAGTGGTGTTTTCTATCGATTCGATGCACCTCCTCAGAATTCTATTGTACATAAAAGCTATTCAGAATTTATAATTTGGTTCAATTTTAAGCATTATAAAATTCGGTGGTGTACATTTTATACCACTGTTATAGAAATTTCCAACTTTAAATTTTATAATACATATATAATTAAAATAAATAAATTACATATATACAAATATTGTGTAATACTTAAAGTGCGTATAGTTAATTTCTTTAATAAAAAAAAGTCTTAAAAATATCGCTATATACGTATATTATTATAAAAATGCAAAACACTATTTATCCCACGAATAAAAATAGCCTCTCAAGCCAAATCTTATATTATTTTAAACATAAATAAGAGGCAATATGTAACAGCATTTGTATAAAGACAAAACATGTCTTTTACATACACTCTTACCAATCTATTTTACCAATTGCAAAAAAAAAAAAAATGATAAATTAATTATTAATATAAATTCAATATACCTAATAATATTATATAAAAATAAATTTAGAACTTAAGAATTTAATTTAGTTGTGTATAAAAAATAACAATATTATAGCTATTATAATTGTAATTAAATAATTTTTATTATTTTATGAGATGGCGATTTTAAAATTAATAAATTAAAAATATGTAAACATACTTTATTATTGAGGTTCCTACTGGAAAATTCGATGATTCATAACATTCCTGGGAAATAATAGCCACATTCCAAAGTTTCTGGTATGTAGTTTGATTTATAATGTGCATATTTTAAAATGTAATCAAATTAATTTTAGAAAGATGCTCCATCGAAACGGCCCTTAATTACATGTAAAGTTTTTTAAGATAAAATTTGGTGGCAACTTTAAGATAGAATTTGGTGGCCGCGTCGCTCGTTTAGTGAGATTCAAAATAGTCATCATGTGAAGGATCGTGGTTCCACATCCGGGACCACCAAATTCAGAGTAAAAGCCGTTATTGAAAAAAAAAACTAGAGAAAGACACCCACCACATCGAGAAAAAACTATCGAAGTGCAATTCTGGAAGCAATTTATCATTAATTAAAACCATATTAATTTATGGTGTAGATGAACTAAATAAATTGAAGATTTGTAAATGCCCTGGATTAAAAGTATAGGAGTGTGGACATAGCACATTTAGAGATTAGTTCGGGAATTTTTGGCTTCATTTCTCGAGAATTTCAGCCCAATTAAATTTACTCGATTCCTGAGAAATATTTTATTTTGAGAAGCCAATAATTTTGGAATATTTATTCAAATCAAGATATCTTTCATTTATTCTACCATGCACATCACAATTGTTTTTGTAAATGTCTCTCTTCCCGCTAATTACTTTAAAAATGAATCAATTTTCATATTGTAAAGCATCGTGTATATTTACAATAGTTTGTCCATGCCAAGTTATCGTATGCACGATTGGAGCTTGGTTATTTCATAATTTTCTTGATGGCAAAAAGTTATAATCTTTAAAATTAAAAAAAGAATCTTTAAAATTTCTTTGCTATGCTATTTTTTATTGGTTTTGTAAGTCCTGGCGAATAGTAAAGGCATTACAATGGATAGTGATAATCAATTTTATTCAACAATAATAATTGCGTTTGGCCATAATCGACTAAATCAAATTGACTACAATTACCCTGTTTTTCCATTATAAGCCGAGGGTTCTTAGTAAAAAAAAGTTTTATTTTTCTTAAAAATGTGCTTATTACAAGCGTGCGGCCTATTTTAGGAGTGCGGTTTATACGAATGCTTAAAATTTTAGGGCAAATAGCGAAAATTTTAGCCGCGGCTTATTAAAGGTGTGCGCAGCTTTAAAAAGTTCAAAATACCTACCTACTTGGGTAATCTTGGGTGTTTTGTAATTTTGAAAGAAAATAGAGGGATAATTAGCCGCGGCTTTTAAGAAGAACGCGGCCTAATAAAGAAATGCGGCTTATTAGCGTTTTGTTAAAAGTTTTGGTAAAAAATTTCTTCTAAGTAACCGCGGCTTACAATCGGTGTGAGGCTTATAATGGAAAAACAGGGTAATGTTGAAGCTTCTGTTATCGTTCATTATGTGGCCGATGAAAAGTCTATTTACAATTTTACTTATAACTAACTTCGGGTCTTATGAAATTTATCCGTCTCGGATTTTTCCGTTGACGGATATATCCGATTCGATACGGATTTACCCTATTATGAAACTTGTATTATCGGATTGGTAATAAACAAATTGAAGAAAGCAACATTATATTTTTTTTAATAATTTGAAGTTACAAAAACAAAATGACATCAATCGGATACAAATACGTCAACTAAATAGCAGTCGGATTTTTTGTAGTGTGAACGGAAAAATCCGATTCGATTTTACTTTTTAGTTTCATAATAGCACGGATATATCCGTTAACGGAAAAATCCGAGACGGATAAATTTCATAATAGACCCCCAGATCGTATATGTTAGCGAAAAATAATTTGAATGTTTTTCTTCTTCCTCAATTTAGTAGCGGGGATGTTACAGCATTGAGGTTGGCTGTGAAAAATTATGGCTACCCTCAGCCTATATGGATCGTGAGAAGGAAGTTTCACCGGTAAACCTGGAGGAACTGATCAAAGAAGCAGATCGAAGAACGGTAGGTGTTATACTCGGATGTGATGCACACGTGCATCACACAATTTGGGGAAGCACAGACATTGACGAGAGGGATGAGTTATTTTTTGATTACTTATTAAACACTAACCAATATTGCAATTGGGCGAGAACCCACATTCATTGCTAAATATCGACAGGAGGTTTTAGATGTGACCTTTGCGTCAGAAACAATCTTTCATATGATCAGAGGGTGGAGAGTGGCGAAGGAACACTCATTCTCTGATCGATCACCGACATGTAACATATAACCTCAACATTTAGCCTGTTACCCGGAAAGTCTTCAGAAATCCCAACAGGACAAACTGGCACAAATATGGGGAGGTGTTAGAGGAATTATTGCCGCTGTATGTCCCTGGACTTACGGCGACAGTAGAAGAATTAGACTACATGGTTGGTATTGTGAGAAAGCATACAATCTTTTATTTAATGCTGCGTACCCTCTCATAAAGCCTAGGGGCAGGCAGAAACCGACATGGTGAACCACGGAGTTGAGAACCTATCGGTGGGCGTGTAGGACAGCCTTTAATAAAGCTAAGAACACAAGGGAGGTTCGGGATTTTCGACTCCTATAAGGAGGACCTAAGAAAGTACAAAAAAGCGTTGAGGAAGGCTCAAAGGAGGTCTTGGAGACTTCTGTTGTAGAATGGGGGAGATCTCTGAGACTTCTCGCCTTAGGAAAATTCTATCTACTAACCCAACCAGTCCTAGTTATTTAATTAGACCGGACGGGTCATGGACAGTTTAAATTTGAAATGAATCGAATTTCATTCTGAAATTTGATACTTTGTGCTAAACGGAATTGCATAGTAAATAGAGGACAGTTTTTCAGCACGCATGGCAGTGACCGTGTAGAAGCTCCCTAGTCTGCTTGCATGTTTACCTATGAGAGTGACTGGTAATAAAGCATGCAACAATACATGACTATGCAAAATTTTATTTGTGTTTGTATACCCCGCATTATTTGTGCACCCTCAAACCAATATTAGTTTCTGTATTCGCAATAATTGGTGGGACGTTCTTCTCGCTCCGCAGTGCTCCATGGGTAACTCTAAAAGAGTCAGGCGGCATCTTTCAATAGGAACGCTCGAAATTTGTTAGGTTATAGCAGCCATGTTGTGAACATGGTGTTTCTGCGACTTCAACTTGGCGAATTTTGCGTCGGGACTTCGTGTATTCGGTAATTGGGCTCTGGGGAAAGTTGACTCAAATTTCGCCAAAAAAAACATTTTTAGCTAAATTGTCAGATTTGGGGCGATACCAATCTACACGAGCTACACCAGCACCAAATGCATCCCCAGAAAGTCACTGTTTGATGCGGATTTTTGTCTGGGGGCCTGTTAAGATTTCAAAATCAAAAACAACAATATTAAATGTAGTTGTTCAGACTGTTTTTTAATCTCTATACTCGATAGAGTAAAATTTAAATTTATGCAATGTTAAAATATTTGGCCAGTTTATTTGCTCGGAGTGGTTAGTGAATAGTGTTCAAGCGATTTTTCAAGGTCAAACAATCGATGATTACCTATAGTCTCTTCATCCAACATTTAATATATTGGTATATTAAATAAAAATGCAACAAATATTAAATAATTAGTATTTTATTGTCGATAATACACCTTCCGATTAATAATGGAATTCTATTTCATTGAAATGCAGTACCTCATTCTGTCGATCTAATTTTTCAGTACTTTTTCAATCGATTGAGCCTCTATTTCACCAATAGTCACTTTAATTGCGCCTTTCAAAGCCCCAATCGCCTTTGAATGATTAGCATAATATTGATTTTTGACGGCTCCCCACAAATAATATTCCAATGGAGTCAAATCGCAGCTCTTGGCGGCCAGTTGACATTGCCATTTCAGCTGATAATGCGATTTTCGAAGATAGGGCGCAAACATCGATTAGCTGTGTGTGCAGTGGCGCCGGCATGTTGATACAAAATATCGGCCAAATCTTCATCTTCAATAGTAGAAAATAAAAAGTCAGTTAAGATGGCATTCCCCGCCCATTTTCGAAGAAAAATGGCCCAATGATGGGGTCATATTCCACACCAAACAGTCAGTTGTTTGGGGTGTATTGGCTTCTCAATATGCACGTGAAACATTGGCGTTCGACGTCTCTTGGCTTGAGTTCATTAGGAACCCAATTCCCTTGTTTCTGTACCATACCCATTGTGTTAAGACGGTTTTGCATTGCTTGTTGTGTCACTCCCAAAGTTTAACCCTTAATGCAGATTTGTGTCATATATGACACATATTTATTTTTGTTTAGTTTTTTCGTCATGTAATCACATACAAATGGTTTATAACAAATGTTAATCACATACAAATGGTTTATAACAAATTCAAATAGAAGGATTTACTCGTTTGTATGCGTGAGTTACTTTCACATGGCCATGACATTTATTCATTAAAATTGGCGGGAATCTGATGGTTTTAGTTTTATGTAATCGTGTGGTGTTCAAATATAAAAATAAAATATAATTAAAAGTATTATCCTTTTACAAATGAATTATAATTATAATTCAATAAGTATTAATCATTTTGATTGTATTTCCTCAACGAATCCTGATTTATTTGTTTAGTTATTGGCAAGTAAAATTTATGTATCATATTTGACACAAAAACTCGTTAAGCAATTTTTCATTAATGTGTCATATATGCTCACTTTCTAATTTTGGTAAATTTATATTCATAACCATTAAACGATTTTCCATTTTAGTACTGTTATGATAAAGTTGTGCAATAATGTCGTCTCGAAAAAAATATTTGACTCTAGAAGAGATTGAAAAAATTGTAGAGGAGTGGTCTGATAACAGTGAAGATGATCTTGAAGAAGACAATGAGGAGGAGCAATTTCAACCACAACAAACAGAAGAATGTGATAACAATAACGATGAATTAATCGAAAATTTAAACATCGAGACTATTCCTGTCGTGTTCGCCAATGACATAAATATGGAAGATGCATATATTTTTGACGCTGATGATATGGATTATGGACGAAATATTGAAAATGGAAATGATGTGCGAAATGAGGAAGTTGAGTTGAAAAATCTGAGAGAGAGATTTAAGAAATTGATTTGGAAAAATACACCGCTTGAAATTGAGTCCAATTCAGCCCAATTCAAAGGCGATGCATCACTACCATCAAATATTTTAGAACTTGAGACACCACTCTCATTTTTTAATAATATTTTTGATGATGAAATGATAGATATGATTCTAAATGAAACCAACCTGTACAGCGCTCGTAAGAATATTTCTAATCCATACACACTTACTAAATTGGAACTTAAGAAATTTTTGGGCATCTGCATTCTATCGTCAATTCATCAATTACTGAATACGAGACTCTACTGGGATCCAGATGTTGGCAACAAAATTGTGCAAGATGCAATGTCATTAAAGACGTTTATTAAAATAAAAAACAATTTGCATTTCGCCGACAACCATTTAATGCTGCCGAAAGAACACCCAAATCATGATAGGTTATTTAGAATCCGACCATTCATTAATATTTAAAAAAAAAATTTTTAGAAACGCGTTTGGAAGCAAATCTTTCAATAGACGAGCAAATTTGCAGCACGAAACTTCAAAGTTATATGAAGCAGTATGTCCCATCCAAGCCGCATAAGTGGGGATTCAAGATATTTGCTTTAAGAGGGGGCACTTCTGGTAGGCTTAGATTAAATGTGTAATATAAAAGTATGTTTTCTCGTAACTAAATTATTTATCTATTATCATAGGCTATATGTACAATTTCGAGATATACTCGGGTTAAGAAAACATGTACCGTCAGATAGAGGAAGACAATTTAGGAGCCTCGGCTAATGTCATTATTCGATTGTGTCGTATAATTCCAAGGCACTTGAATCTGTATTTTGTGATAATTATTTCTACTACAGTACCTCTCATTATGTACTTACAGAAAGATGGTATTCATAGTATTGGTATTATCAGGAGAAACCGCATACCGAACTCGAAATTAAAAACAGAGAGAGAAATACGGAGAAGTGATAGGGGGTTTTACGAGGAGTATTCATCCACATTTGACGATGTTCCAATGTCGCTCGTCCACTGGAAAGACAATAAAAGTGTTACCCTGAGGTACTGAGATGGGATAAAACAAAAAGGAAATCGATAAATATTCAATGCCCGAAAATAGTAAGAGAGTATAACCGACACATGGGAGGTGTCGATTTGCATGACAGCTTTATCGGACGATACAGAATTAAATTTAAATCGTCAAAATGGTACTTACGGATATTTTCCATTTTCTGGATGTATCAGTAGTAAACTCGTGGATTCTTTATAAGCAACTGTGCGCTTCCAGAAATATGCCAGCAATGACTTTACTTCAATTTAGGACCGATGTAGCGAAAGGCCTTTGTTTAGTTGGCTCCTATGAAAAACCAGCATCAGCTAGTTCATCAAAACGAGTAAACCAAGCATTAATGACAAGGACTCGAAAAAAATCAGTCCAAAATGTTCCGATTAAAGATATTAGAATCGATAGAGTAGATCACTTTGCAATATGGGACAAGCGAACGAGCTGCAAATTACCGTCGTGTAAGGAGCAAACTTTTATAAAATGCTCGAAATGTAAAGTCAGCTTATGTTTAAATGCGACAAGAAACTGTTTTATGGACTTTCACAAGTAAAGAAACCTATAAATTAATTATTATTAAGACTGCAGCAACAGTGCTGTGATATGAAATTCATTTTTTATTTTTTTATTTAACACTAAATGAGTTAATTATGTGATTTTTGTGATTTATTTTATAAATAAATATATGTAGAACTATATACTCGTATCTAAATATATATCTACTGAATTCGAAACGAAATATTTAGTTTCAGTCCTTACTACATTTTGTGTCATATATGACACATTAAATATATTTTGATTTTCCAGGAAAATTATTAATTTTTCAAAATAGGGCCCAATATTAAATTAGATTAACTCATTGAGCTCCGTCGAATCACCAAGTTTGGCCAAAATTCCTTTTATCGGCGCACTAAGGGTTAAGCGAGCTCCTCTTGAGTTTTGCATGAATCTTGGTCCAATAACGCCTCCAACTCAGCGTCTTCAAACTTTGCTGGTTTTCCTTCGCGTTCTTTGCCACTCGTGCTAAAATCGCCACTTTTAAAACGACGGAACCAGTACTCACTTGTTTTTATTGATGGAGCATGTTCCTCATATGCTTCACACAGCAGTCGTCGTCCATCGCGGCAATTTTCTTCAAATTAAAACAAAAAAGCAGCCCTTTCCGCAAATTGTGTTTTGTTGGCACACAGGTTGATGGTTAGAGGAGAAAAAATATGTTGTTTACACTTCAGCGAAATGACACATACTGAGTTTAGCGGGAAAGGAAATGATGACGCTTTAACATAAATATAGTTACGAGAGGGCCCGATGGATTTAATACTATTGTCACGCTATCTTTTGTAATTCAGTGTGTATTGTGTCTATTAACATGCCAGTCGAAAGAACGTTATTCACAAATTTCCTCACAATGTTCTCAGTTGGCGCTTCATTTCAACCTCATTTTGTACGTAATTTTCGGCAACGTAGTGAGGTTGGAAATAAGTTTTGAATATTTCCCAACGTTGATCAAGCGTAAATCGACTCTATAATACTGAATTTCTGCTACTTGACAGATAACATAAGAGCTATCAGGCACGAGATAACCGCTAGTTCAAAAACGAACCAAAAGATGCTGCTCTCGTTAGATAAATTATTAATGTCATACCCGTTCATCCGAGTATTGTCGATGCGCTTGTTAAAAGTCATATTTGCAATGAATGTTACCCCAAATTCGTAATTTTATAAACTCTCTGTAATTCGATGTTTTAAGTGTTGATTATGGGATTGTTTTTGTGGAATGACATTTCTTGCATTTGTTGATGTTCCTGTACTGCTTATCGCGAATATACCACTCACTAAGTTTATTAATATCCTATTGTGATTGTCGGTCAATGAAAATTCGGCCAATGAAAATCAGAAACCTTGGGAAACTCTTGAGGTAACTTTGATCACTAGGGCGGTCTGTTAAATATATAAGTTAAACCAGTCAACGAATTTGACTGAAAATCTAACTGTACAAAAAGAGCCATTTGATAACAAATAGAATTAATAGCTTTGCTGATGTCCGTATAGACTTGGTCTGATCCTTGTTGATTTTAATTTCATTCAATTGATTTTTAATTTCAAGTTTGTGTATTTCTTTAAAAATGGTTCTGCTATGTCCCGCACCGATCGCCTGTAACGCCAGAACATCTCAATCAGTGACATCAGGAGGAATTAGTGATAAATTGTCAATATTGTTAGTTTGGCTTAGTTATATTAATATATTTATAGATTCAGATATAAAAACTGATTGAGAAAAAACAGCAAAGTTATCAGCTATTTTTTTGGCATTATCGCTACTGGTGGTATTATAGGACATTATGGTGGAGTACCCTTCAATTTTGGGTTCTAAAGTGCTTTCAGAAGTTTTTTGGATTGGTTTTGATGTTTCATTAGAAACCGAATAAAGGTCGATATTCTGCTCGTGCTAAGATATATTTTACATACAAATTTGAAGTAAAATTTAGCTAGCAAAATAAAAAAAAATGTTCAGCACACGATTTCGCTAAGGTAGTACGCAGCTGACGTGAAATGTTTGTAGTTATCTCATTCCATACAGACTGTGCCTTAAACAAATATTCTTATTGGTTTGGTGGTTTTCTAAATTTATCAGGCGATCACCAAACCAAGGAGCATGACTGCTGGTTCGTTTTCTTCGCGGAGGGAAGTGATTCTCAAGCTCTCGCAATAATATCTCATAAAACTGGCTTATATTAACATTAAAAGGTCTCAACACTGATTTAAAGTTGACAACCGTATCCACCTGATGTCCACGTGAATCGGCTCGGCACCTTTTTCATATTTCATTTCATTTCATACGGCTTCTGGTACTACGCCATAATTTTGTATGGCTAGATTTTGTAAGACTCGAAAAAAATCAGTCCAAAATGTTCCGATTAAAGATATTAGAATCGATAGAGTAGATCACTTTGCAATATGGGACAAGCGAACGAGCTGCAAATTACCGTCGTGTAAGGAGCAAACTTTTATAAAATGCTCGAAATGTAAAGTCAGCTTATGTTTAAATGCGACAAGAAACTGTTTTATGGACTTTCACAAGTAAAGAAACCTATAAATTAATTATTATTAAGACTGCAGCAACAGTGCTGTGATATGAAATTCATTTTTTATTTTTTTATTTAACACTAAATGAGTTAATTATGTGATTTTTGTGATTTATTTTATAAATAAATATATGTAGAACTATATACTCGTATCTAAATATATATCTACTGAATTCGAAACGAAATATTTAGTTTCAGTCCTTACTACATTTTGTGTCATATATGACACATTAAATATATTTTGATTTTCCAGGAAAATTATTAATTTTTCAAAATAGGGCCCAATATTAAATTAGATTAACTCATTGAGCTCCGTCGAATCACCAAGTTTGGCCAAAATTCCTTTTATCGGCGCACTAAGGGTTAAGCGAGCTCCTCTTGAGTTTTGCATGAATCTTGGTCCAATAACGCCTCCAACTCAGCGTCTTCAAACTTTGCTGGTTTTCCTTCGCGTTCTTTGCCACTCGTGCTAAAATCGCCACTTTTAAAACGACGGAACCAGTACTCACTTGTTTTTATTGATGGAGCATGTTCCTCATATGCTTCACACAGCAGTCGTCGTCCATCGCGGCAATTTTCTTCAAATTAAAACAAAAAAGCAGCCCTTTCCGCAAATTGTGTTTTGTTGGCACACAGGTTGATGGTTAGAGGAGAAAAAATATGTTGTTTACACTTCAGCGAAATGACACATACTGAGTTTAGCGGGAAAGGAAATGATGACGCTTTAACATAAATATAGTTACGAGAGGGCCCGATGGATTTAATACTATTGTCACGCCATCTTTTGTAATTCAGTGTGTATTGTGTCTATTAACATGCCAGTCGAAAGAACGTTATTCACAAATTTCCTCACAATGTTCTCAGTTGGCGCTTCATTTCAACCTCATTTTGTACGTAATTTTCGGCAACGTAGTGAGGTTGGAAATAAGTTTTGAATATTTCCCAACGTTGATCAAGCGTAAATCGACTCTATAATACTGAATTTCTGCTACTTGACAGATAACATAAGAGCTATCAGGCACGAGATAACCGCTAGTTCAAAAACGAACCAAAAGATGCTGCTCTCGTTAGATAAATTATTAATGTCATACCCGTTCATCCGAGTATTGTCGATGCGCTTGTTAAAAGTCATATTTGCAATGAATGTTACCCCAAATTCGTAATTTTATAAACTCTCTGTAATTCGATGTTTTAAGTGTTGATTATGGGATTGTTTTTGTGGAATGACATTTCTTGCATTTGTTGATGTTCCTGTACTGCTTATCGCGAATATACCACTCACTAAGTTTGTTAATATCCTATTGTGATTGTCGGTCAATGAAAATTCGGCCAATGAAAATCAGAAACCTTGGGAAACTCTTGAGGTAACTTTGATCACTAGGGCGGTCTGTTAAATATATAAGTTAAACCAGTCAACGAATTTGACTGAAAATCTAACTGTACAAAAAGAGCCATTTGATAACAAATAGAATTAATAGCTTTGCTGATGTCCGTATAGACTTGGTCTGATCCTTGTTGATTTTAATTTCATTCAATTGATTTTTAATTTCAAGTTTGTGTATTTCTTTAAAAATGGTTCTGCTATGTCCCGCACCGATCGCCTGTAACGCCAGAACATCTCAATCAGTGACATCAGGAGGAATTAGTGATAAATTGTCAATATTGTTAGTTTGGCTTAGTTATATTAATATATTTATAGATTCAGATATAAAAACTGATTGAGAAAAGACAGCAAAGTTATCAGCTATTTTTTTTGGCATTATCGCTACTGGTGGTATTATAGGACATTATGGTGGAGTACCCTTCAATTTTGGGTTCTAAAGTGCTTTCAGAAGTTTTTTGGATTGGTTTTGATGTTTCATTAGAAACCGAATAAAGGTCGATATTCTGCTCGCGCTAAGATATATTTTACATACAAATTTGAAGTAAAATTTAGCTAGCAAAATAAAAAAAAATGTTCAGCACACGATTTCGCTAAGGTAGTACGCAGCTGACGTGAAATGTTTGTAGTTATCTCATTCCATACAGACTGTGCCTTAAACAAATATTCTTATTGGTTTGGTGGTTTTCTAAATTTATCAGGCGATCACCAAACCAAGGAGCATGACTGCTGGTTTGTTTTCTTCGCGGAGGGAAGTGATTCTCAAGCTCTCGCAATAATATCTCATAAAACTGGCTTATATTAACATTAAAAGGTCTCAACACTGATTTAAAGTTGACAACCGTATCCACCTGATGTCCACGTGAATCGGCTCGGCACCTTTTTCATATTTCATTTCATTTCATACGGCTTCTGGTACTACGCCATAATTTTGTATGGCGTCGTTTGAAGGATGGCAGTACACGATGATAATACCAATTTCCCTCAGCAACACCATCTGTTTTACACGGCTTTCAGTTAAGTTCGGTTTGACAATCTAAATTTAGCTTTCCGGTTGAAATCAACCGACATAAAAAGATTTGACAAAGTCGTATATTTATTCGTGAGACTTTTAAATTGAGAAAAGCTTACTATACCTTCTCATTTAAGTTCAATATTAGCTAAAATTGTAGACCAGTAAAAAACGTGAAATATGAGTCGCGTTTTTTACTGGTCTACAATTTTTGACCCACAACTTTTTCAGTTCTGCTGACATGGATCGGTATAAATTTGGATAAAAATAGCCATGTTCATCTGAGAAACTCCAACCAGAAGCAGTAATTTGATTTGGTGAATTTTGATTTTACCAAAAATTGAGTTTCGATCAGTTCAAAAATACACGTTATTAAAAGGTATTGTATGGCGTCATCGGTTAGTTTCCCAATTCGTGAAACTCCTGATACAAAATCGAATCTCCCTAAAATATGTATAACAGATTAAAAACGTTTCACTGACCCAGTCTGTATTTCTCCTTTACACTTGCGTTAAAATGCGATGATTAATTTGGAGCAACAAATTAAAATGAATCAATACCTTGAATTTTCTTCATCAAGCCCCAAAATAAAATATTTGCTATACGTGTAGCATTAATACGTTGTACACCATAAAAAGTAAGAGAGTAGCAACATAAACATATTTTTAAAGGAGAAAAACTACAACAACAAAATTCAAATTTTATTACAATAATTTCGCTGTTATGTATACATTTTTTGTTCAGTATACCACGCGATCATATCATTTTAATAAAAAAAAAATCCCTTAAATAACAAAAATATAACAGAAAGGAGTCATGAACTTTTAGGCTTTCAATATTTTCTTTGATTTTTCCATTTTCTAATTTTTTTTTTTTTATGTTTTGTACAAATTTATTTTGTGTGTATTTTATATTTTAGTTTATTCAGTTAGTCTTAAAGTGCCTTTCAAAACGGAAACTTAACTTTTTTAAAAAACGAAGCAACCACATAAGGAAAACGTGAAAATTCTTATAAGAAATTCAAATTTTTTGCTACAGTTGTTGTTGTACCATCAAAAAAACTAAAAGGATATCCAATTTTCTACTGGACAACAAAAATTTAAATTAAATTGTTTTTTTATTATCCTTAATATTTGTTTTTAAAAATTTGCATATTTTTAATGCACGCGACTTAGGAAGGATATAGATGGTGTTAGTGTGATATATAAGGTGACTACTTAGAGTGACTTCTTAAGTGGAATTTTTGGTTGTTTAGGGATTTGGTGTGTTAAGTGTATGCAATTTCGAGAATGGAAGTGTTTCTTAGCCCCCACACGATTAGATTAATATTTAGTGAATGTTATTGTTTTATTTTTGTTGTTATTTGATTGTTGAAAAGTGAAGTGATTTTGTATAGTGACTTAAGTGAGATTTAATTATATAAAATCAATAATTAATTTCGTACTCAAGGATATTATATACCCAAATATATTATTATGATGTTAATAAAAATATTTCTATGGGTTTTACTAATACAGTTAGTGGAAATTTATTGTGCACGTGAGCCGCCAATTGTGACCCTACCAAATCAGGGCATGATTTCCGGAATATATTTAAAAATGTTTCGTACCCAACGAATATTAGCCTATTTAGGGATACCATATGCTGCACCGCCTATTGGCTTTCGCCGTTTTAATCCTCCGACGGTCGATGATTTACCGTCATGGGATGGCATACGCAATGCTACACAATTACCACCGGACTGTTTGCAGCAACCGAAAAAAGAATTAAAGCGACACGAGGAATTATTTCAGTCACTGCTCCTGTCGCAACGGTACGGAGACGAGGAAATGGTGCGACCAATGGACGAGGATTGCCTTTTTTTAAATATCTACATACCTGACGGTTAGTTCGATTTTTATTTACCTTTAAAACAAAACGAAAAAAATTTTTTTTTAATTTATTCGTTGTCTCGTTGTTAGGATACGTATGCTATTTCCGTGATTTAACGAACACAAAAAACAAACAAATAAAAAAAGGATATTTCAGTGTTTCTCGTTATATTTTTTTGTGAATTTATGGAAATTGTAATGTGGGTGCTCTCTCAAATTTGTGAATTTATATTGACAAACCATTATACCATTGATTTTTTTTTGTGACTCAATTTTTTAGTTGCATGAAATATGATTTATAAATGGCAAGGGCGTTCTAATAGTTGTTATAGGATTCAACTGTTTTCAGTAATGGAAATTAAGCGGGAAATTTGGTAGTTTTGAATTTATTTATAAGAGAACACTTTATTATTATTTTTTTCGCTCACGCATCATCCCATGGAACGATTTAGCTACCTCATTGAAATTATAGATATCAAAGGTTGTTGTTTCAGTCTCACGACTGCTGGATGGATTATTGCCACGTTATCTCTCGCTTTGCTATACATCCTCCGGGATTTTATTTTTATTTTTTATCTCCAATTTACGAACATAGGCCGTCTTCTAGGTCTGAACTATCGAACTCTGTTCGATTAGAGTTGTTTCGCTTCAGCTAGCGTCGTCCATCCCTACGTTACAGCTATTATTTTCCCTTGTGGATTCTAGTCCAAAGACCTTCTCGTTATATCATTTAGTGACTTCCTCAGCGGGTGACCAATCCATCAGATGTACCCCAGTATTCTCCTAAACTATTTATTTCCAAAACACCTGTAGTTTACCTGATGTTTTTAGGTTTCACAACCGTACACGCGAATTGACCTTTATCAGCTTGGAGTTGTGAGGCAGGACAGTTGTGTGCCAGACTTCATGTTGAATGTTGTTCTGGCTTTGTTAATTCGCTTAGTTACTGATATTTACTTTGAGGCCAATTTCCTTCATAGATCTGATAGCTTCTGCACTTTCTTTTCTTAATTTAGATCACTGAATTTCTCCGTTAATCTCCACTGGATGCCGTTGGATGATGCGCCATCTAATTTTCTCATGATACTGTCTAATATTACTAGGTACAGTCAGTATCTTCGTATTGGCGTTTCAACTCCGACGTATTTTGTAAGCACTTGCAACTTGAGTAGCCTGCGTTCTTCAATTTTAATCTACGTGTTACTCGTATTACTGATCCGGGGTTTGTGTTTGTATCCTTGTTACCAAAGTGTGTTGGTAGCTATTTCGATATAGACTTCTGCTTCACAGTGGATCTACACTGATGGCATCTCCATTGGTTTGGGTTCTGAACTTGAGCGCAAGACACAATTTTTTCGAAAACAAAAATTCTTTAATAATGTCGCTAATTGACCCTAGATGTAACAACTAATACTAATATAAGATATTGGTGTCGGTAATTATTTATTGATGAAATATTATTGATGAAAAACCGTACAAACAAATATTTTTGATTAATAATTGTGGGATTTTGCGACTGAATTTACCAGCGGAAAATAGATTACGCCACAAGAGGCAGCATTATCACAAACGAAAATTTCTTTATAACCCGCGAGAATTTGATATTAACTTTTGTACAAAAGAAAATCTTCCAGTGGGTTAATATCTTAAAAGTGTTTCTTAAATTAACAAATCGGTTGGTCTCTGCAGTAAAGGAACTCGGTGAACGAAATTTTGGATCCTTAAAATGTTACATGTAACTTCATCGTTTCTAAACGAAATATAATGAAATTTGATTTGTGGAATGGATAGGAATTCTTAAGTGAGTACTAGATAATTTTCTGGAATCTATCTATTCTGGAAGGTACTCCGCATTTCCCTAAACAATTAAATCGAATTTTGTTTCTAAGGTGTTATTGGGATTATAACATTTATTTTCGATTAAGCTTTGAAGTCTGATCCAAACTGTGCCATTTCGTATCTAATTATGATGAAATTTGATTTTCATGATATTGAATTTGATTTCTAACATAAATTTTAGGAAAACTACAGGTATCTTATGGATTAAAGTGGATTCTGGGGTGTTTGCCTCACACCGATTTTTTTTCTAAACTTCGGTAATTTACGGTTAGTTTATACCAGTTTTTGTTAGATGTTGATAAACCAAAACTTAGTTCAAATTTATCAATCGCCGATTAAAAATATTTTGGAAATTGATAAATTGTGAGTGTTAGTGTTAGTGAGTATTAGATAATTTCCTGGAATCTATCTATTCTGGAAGTTACTCTGCAATTCCCTAAACTTGAACTCCGAAAAATCGAATTTTGTTCTAAGGTGTTATTGGAAATTTAACATGTATTTTCGATTAAATTTTGAAATCTGTTTATGCTGAACCAAATTCTGTCATTTCGTACCAAATGATTTTATGTTAGTGTGCCTCTTGTCCTTGTGCGAGTAGTGTTTCCTCTTTCTTCCCCTAGCAGAAGCTTCGCCATCTTACACACCATCAAACTCATGATAGATTTCTCATGATAAATTGTTTTTCAGTATTTTTGCATATATTTTTAACCATGACCGAACACATGAAGACAGAATTTTTATCGAAATTATATTAGAAATTTTAGTGTGTTATAAACATTTCATATAAATGTACACAAGCCTATCCGCAAGTAGTTTCGTTTGTCATTTCAGCTTTTTCATGAGACAGAGAAAAAATCTCGGATTTTCTGCGATTACCTAATCGGCCATTACCCTTTTACCCAATGAACTGCCAAAATAATACAAAATAAACGCCCCCTTTCGTCCTTAAAAGTTGACAAAATTTCAAAATTTGCACAGCAAAATATCAAACAGACAACCAACTTAACAAACCAAAAACTATGTAATTATCTCGATTGAGGTGTGAGATTTTGGGATATTTGATCCCTCGTATGAACGCAAACCTTTCAAATAAAGATGATTATAATGGGTGATTTTCTAAACGTTTGGTTTATAATTTTCAAAAAAAAAACCTATTAAAATTGCAAAAATGCATGAAATTTTTATTTGAATCGATAAATCAATGTTTTTCATCTACTTTTTCGCTAATGATACGATTAATGTTGTCTTCAAATTCTGTAATCGTTGCTGGTTTGTTAGCATAGATGAGAGACTTCACGTAGCCCCGTAAAAATAGTCAAGGTGCGCCAAATCACACGATCTAGGCAGCCAATTCACCGGACCGAAATGTGAGATAAATTGCTCACCGAACTCATTTCTCAATAATTCCATGCTTTCTGGTGCTGTGTGGCATGTGGCGCCGTCTTGCTGAAACCAAATATCAACCAAATTCAATTCATGCATTTTGGGCAAAAAAACGGGCGCCATTGATGTTAAGATGGCCGACGTCATCTTTGTATAAATAGGGACCGATGATTCCACCGGCCCATAAACCGCACCAACAATGTTTTTTTCTGGGTGCATAATTGGATTGCATTGCCTGTGGCTGCTCATCACACCAAATGCGGCAGTTTCACTTATTAACGTATCCATTTCACCAAAAATGGCCGTCGTTGCCTAACAAAATTTTTTGGTAACAAACAGATTTTCTTCATAAAATGTAAAATGTTCTAAGGCCCACTCACCTTTGACGCTGTGGCAAATCGTTCTGCTTTAGTTGTTGCACGAGCTTTTATATGCCTTCAGACAAATATTCTAGCGTAAAACCTTCCACGTAGTCGAATTACATAATCCCCATTGCTTTACCCTACGACGGATGGACATTTTGTCGTCTTCATCAACACTAGCCGTTACAGCAGCGATATTTTCCTTTGTACATACTCTACGTATACGATTTGGTGGATTGATGTCCAATACGAGAAATTAACGGTTCTCCGAATTAAAAAAGGCTGACTTGAAAATAGTGTTTTTCGGACTTATAACCATCGTTTTTATTTCATTTTAAAATTGACTTAAAATCTGCAATGAAAATGAAATAAAAAAGCTGATTTTATTAATGCATATCATAAGTCATTTTGAAAGTGATTTAAGAAGTGTGTTTTTAAATGACATAAAATGTGTCTTTTTAAGTCATTTTTAAAATAATATAAAATGTGTATGTATTAAAATTGAAATAAAACGTAAAAATGTATTACAGTTAAAGCCCAGTTATCCGGCATCCAATTAAGCGGAACACTCAGTTAACCGGAACTTTCATTTTTAGAATTTTGTTTTGTTTTTTTTTCTTTCATATGCAATTTATAATTCATTTTGAAATTTGCAATTGTTTTTGCACATTTTCATTGATGAAAGCATTAGTTGAAAATTTTGAATGGCTTTATTTTTCATATTATAGTAAAAGCTCGATTATCCGGAATGCTTGGAGATGACACCTTTCCGGATAATCCAAAATTCCGGATAATTGAATGTTTTATTAAAACTAGAAATTTTGCGAGAATTTCGCTTGATTTCATTATCTTTTAGGATTCTCGTTTTATTTTCAAATTATGTTCCAAAACACAATTTTTTTATACATCAGTTAATTGAATTTATTGCAAATAATAAATACATATTATATGTATACATATTATGTATACGAGTACCCAAAATTTAACAATACATATATTTCACTAACCTAACTATGTAATACGACTTTACACATTCAGTTCAAATAGAAAAATGCATAAAACAGAAAAGAAATTAAAGAAAAGTATATTTTCTGTGAATCCTCCAATAATAAAAAAATAATTTCCCTCGTGAATGAGAAAAAAGATAGTACATTTTCATTAATGAAAGCATTAGTTGAAAAATTTTCAACTAATGCTTTCATTAATGAAAATGTGCAAAAAACAATTGCAAATTTCAAAATGAATTAAAAAATGCATATTTTAATTCATAATTATTACACAAATAATAATTCACAAATTAAATTTATGAAATGCATGTTTTTTTATCTTTCTCTACCCAAGTATCGCTACTTCCAACTTATTTCGATTTTTAAGGAACAATTGTTGGAACTAAGTTCCACGGTCAAGTTCCATTTTATTACAAGTTTTACTATGAACTGTGGAACAAAAACCCGTCACTCAAAGAACTGGATATTATGCGAGTTCCATGTCTTCCATGAAATATCTCAAAAATGTAACGAAAGTTGAAACTGTCAAAATGAGTTCCATTTTGTTATACTTGGGTACAATACAATTTCTTATAAACATGAAATTACGCATGCATTTCTATGTGTATTAATAATAAATGTAAGTTTTATGTTTAAAATGTGAAATAAAATATGCCTTTTTAAGACATTTTGAAAATAAATTAAAAAATATATTTGTAAAATGACATAAAATATGCCTTTCTTGTGTCATTTTGAAAATACATTTGTTTTTGTAAAACACCTTTCTTAGGGAGCCGTCAAAAACATACACACGAAGAACCAAAAAGAAAATAATATTCCCCTATACAACTCACGCTTTGATATACAGTCAAACCTGTTTTTGTGCGGTCTTTTTTAGTGCGATTTTTTATTGTGAACTCTTACTTGTGCGTTTAATCTACTTAAGTTCTTTCAAAATTTCAATCATATTTGAATGTGATTAATCTAATTAGCTAATTGACGCTAATGGCCATTTTGAGATGGAGCTGTTAATCAATGGACAGTAAAAAAAAACGCTTGAAGAAAAAAAAAACCTCACTCCAAGACGGCCCGCTAGAGGCCCAAAATTGAGAGCACGCCACTGCAAAGAGCGTCTCGAATTTGCTCGCGAGCACATCAATTGGACTATTGAACAATGGAGGTCTGTTTTGTTCACTGAATATGTCTCCATGTTAGTGATAGGAGAGGCCCGGCGTCCATAAGAGCGATTATTGGAGTGTTTTTCTGAAATAATCTCGTACGGGGGCGGTTCGTGCATGGTGTAGGGAAAAATGGATCTTCTTTTCGTACCTGAACCTGAGATCATTCTCTTCACAGCTCGAACCACAGTGTCACACAGTTCGAACCACTTGGTAGTTCATGGATGAGGATAGACTCAAGACGATAAAGTGGCCAGTCCTCAGTCCAGACATCCTATTAAGCATTTATGGGACGAACTAAAACGGAGGGCCCGAGCAGCAATCCGCTTCCATCTAACTAACGTCACCGACCTCAATATTGCGTTGGATGAGGAGTGCGGCGCGATCCCCTAAGTTTTTGTCAAGACCTAAATAAGGTCGATGTGGAACCGCTTGTGAACCGTTGTAGAAGCAAGGGGCTGTACTAAGTATTAACCAAGAAAACTGTTTTTGTTTTTCCTGAATTTTTTGTTGTAATTTTAATTTAAATATCCCCAATATTTTTTCAGAATCATCAATTTTAGTTCCCCTTTCATTCAAAATTCATTCTATAAAGGTCCTGAACGAATATTCATGAAAATAGTGTCATTTTAAACTAAAACTAATGTCTTGTGAAAATCGGTTAAACCGTTTAAATAAAATTCGCCTTTCTGTGAGCGCTGAAGGTTTGAGTCGATTTAGTTGCTCGCGAGTGTAGTTCTCTATTGCACTAAGATTTTCTTTGGTATATTCTTTCGGATATATATGCCTAAAAGAATTTAATAAGTTTTGGCTTGCAGAGGAAATATATAGCACCACAGAATTAAAATGTTTTCTTTTTGTTATTTTAAACATATGTATATTAACCTCAATGTTATCGGTGTTGGGAAATGCGAATCATGATACTGTCAAAAGTTTGCATGCACCGCAATAAGAACATCATTATTACACTCCATCAAAAAAAAACATACACCTTATTGTTTTTCAATAAATTCATAAATTTTCTTTTCACAACATCTATAGTATTTGATTTTTTCTATTTTTTAACTAATAATATCACCGACCAAATGGCACAGTGGTTAAAGCTTTGGCGTTTGGATCGGGAAGTACCGGATTCGAATCCCGATAGGGGTTGGATGCAAAAGGAAATTTTCATCAACAGATCACGATCTGTGATTAAAAAGAACAAAACTACGACCCCCTATCGGCGTGCAAAACTCATGGGCCGACCCATCTTCCATGTCCAGTATAGGCTGGCATGGAACTATGCAATGCGCAGATACGGAAAAATAACCCGCGAAAGAGCAGGGAGTGCTTCGGCCCCAAAACAGATGGCATGGATTAAACAAAAAAAAAAAAAAAAAAAATTAATAATATCACATTTAAAAAAACAAAAAAAAAATATAAAAACTAATTCATTTACTTAACAAAAATATAACAAAACGTAGTCAAAGAAAAAACATGTACATTAAAAAACATACAGTTCATATAGTATTAAATATAATTAATAATCTGTGTGCCAACTTTTTTGAGCTATGACCTGTTTTAGGCGATTCTGCATTGAATGCACAAGTTTTCCTGTTCTTCCGACGTAATTTGGTGCCACTCGTCGATTAATTTAGATTTTAAATCGTCTTTTGCTCTAATATCATGTAGTCACATCCGTTTTTCCAAATTATCCCAAAGATGTTCGATTTGGTTGAGATCTGGCGATTGTGGAGGGTTTAGTAAAATGTATTTGACATTGTAGATCAACCAGTTTTTTACCAAGTGGGATGCATGTTTGGGATCGTTGTCTTGAATCAAGTTAATATGTCCAGATATTTCAATTTTTGTCGCACTGCTTTTAAATGATTCTGTAAAATTTGCAAATATTGTTCTTTATTCAAGTTAGTCTCAACAAACGTCAGATCTCTGACCCCCTCGGTACCCATTGCACCCCATACCATGACGTTTCCTCCACCGTGTTTGACGGTTGGGATGATATTCTTACTATTAATTTATCCTGATTGCTTGAAGATGGCTAAGGTGATTCCCGTCTTTAAAAGTGGCAATAAACTAGACCTCAACAACTACCGGCCTATTTCTATGCTATCTGTATTTGATAAAATCTTAAACAGAAGAATAATTGACTATCTTACAAAACATGATTTCTTCTATAGATATCAATATGGATTTTGTAGTGGTGTCGGTACAGAAATTGCAATAATAGAAACAGTCGATATGATCAATGAAATATATATTAAATGAACAGTCTTATATGGGTGCACTATTTCTCGACTTACGAAAAGCTTTTGATAGCATTGACCATGAGATCTTACTGAGTAAATTGTATAGCTATGGGTTTAGAGGTACGGGGTATAACTTGCTTAAGAGTTATCTTGTTAATCGATATCAATATGTTTTCATTAACGGAATATCTAGTGAACTTAAAAGGGTTGTGACAGGAGCACTACAGGGCAGTGTACTTGGTCCCACTCTATTTCTAATTTTTATTAATGATTTATGTAATTTAAAATTAAAGGGTAGAATTCGCCTTTTTTGCCGATGACACATCTCTGTTTTATAATATTAGAAACCTCAACGATCTCCAGGATATGATTCAGACTGATTTGACAATTTTAAACGAGTATTTCACTACTAATATGCTTATATTAAATTTAAGTAAAACAAAATTTATGATATTTCGGTCAGCTTACAAACAAGTTAATACTGATATTATAATTAATATTATGAATAATAATAAAGAAATGGTCGAAAGCTACAGGTATTTAGGATTAATATTAGATTTGAAACTAACGTGGCAAGATCATATAGAACATCTATGTTGCAAAGTAGCACCGCTTGTAGGGTACATGCGAAAGTTAGCTTATTATATTCCAACTTCAATTTTACGTAAAATTTACTTTGCTTTCATCCAATCGCGCCTTGCATATGGGATTAGTGTGTATGGGATGGCTGCCAAGTCTCGGTTGTGTAAGGTTCAAACTCAGCAAAATAAAGCTTTGAAAGCTGTATATAAGTTACCGTACTTATTTTCTACTGTAGAAGTATATTCTAATATAGCGAATGATACTCTGCAGCCATTACTAGCACTGAATAATCTTTGTATAGTAACTTATGTTCATAAAATTGTAATTAGTTTGAGCCCCATACATAATCGGGAATTTATAAAAACTCCCATCCACACATACCAAACTCGTTATTCTTGTTGAAACTTGCTGTACATAGATTATGATCTATGTACAGCAAGTTTCTAATAATGTGCCGAGACATTATTTTCAAATAAAAATAATTTGGAGAGTTTATCCGCTCCATCTTTGACGTATTGAAGACACTTGTCTTTTTCGTTGGTGAACTGAGTACTACAAAATGAAAACAGAAGTGGAATTTTTCATTTCTAATTGTTTAGTAAAATCGTATGAAGATTTCACGTGAAATCGAACTATGAGTATTAGAATTTATCCTCAAATTTCTCTGCTATATTTAAATGTTTAGAGCTCACCGCCACTACCGTTATAGGCAGTTTCTTAGTTGCTCTTCTTACATAATGTATTGTAAATACAAAAAATCAATGAAATAAACCTTAAACCGTACTCAAAAATAAAACGAAACCAAAGACATTTTCTGCTCATATATCTAGAAACCTATAATTGCTTGACAACCTTGATGGAACAAAAACAAAAAATAACATTTTTATCATGATTTGATGAATCGATAATACAAAAGCTTAAATAACAAAATTTCAAATAAACTTTTTTTCGCGCGCGATAGAATGGGGCCGGGGGAGAGAGGTCGAGTGACAGAGAGTGGAAATTGCACTTAGTTTAATTCTGCAATAAATAATAGGAATTAAAATTATTTATTATTAAAATACATTATACTGCGAATATTTGACTTTGATTTATTGTCTAGTTTATCGCTAACGATTTTTATGCAATTTGTAAGTGAAAATTGGATATGCATAAAACAATTTATTAGTGTGGAATGTTTAGGCTGGAAATTAAAAGTTATAAAAATAACTCGAGCATTTAAGCATGCATATCAATCCAAGTCGCATACACGTAAATGTAGGTAGGTTATAACGTTTGCATTTCCTCTATGTGGAAATTTATCGAAGCACGCAAACAATTAGTCTAAAATTTGTGAAAAGATTTGTCCTGATTTTGGTTTGATTCACATAGGTATTTGTTTTATATAAATATTTATGAACTTTGTGATGAATTACTTTAGAGGATTTCAAATCCTAATCTCTATTAACAGGTTTATCTGGCAAGCCAATTGAAATTCGGAAAATAACATGACTAAACCGTAACTAAAAATCGAATTTTCTGACATATATATCCGACCGCACAGCTAGAAGATGAGAGGGTCTTCACTTTTTATTTTGCATGAAAATCCCTTCTCAGTATGTTTCTTACATAATTTAAAATGTTCCGTCAACAAACTCATTCATTGCAAGCCATGACATTGGAATGTTAGAATGGGTAAAATGATTCACTAGAAAATCACATGAATTTTAATATTACGACTCGGGTTTTTAGTAGTAAAAACCGAATGTCCCCAAATATTGATGTACGGGTTTTTTCAGATTGACGTCTCATGGAAAAAGTTAAGTAAAACAACAACTTCAATTTTTTAAATATAATTCATCAATTCAAATAACTCCCCCTTGATAACTTACTTAACCATCCAAAAAAATATCCATATACAGAAATCAAAAGCTTCAGTTCCGGCGATGCAGTAGACCATTCTTCCGATGTTGTAAAATCGAGTAAATTGCATGGCACAACTCTTAAGGCAGTTTTGTTTATGTGAGGAAGCACTATCTTGCTGAGAAGAAACGGTAACTTTCTTTTTTCTGAAATTGCTATACCCAAGCCATCACAGTTGAAACATTTTGAAAAACCTTTGTACAATTAATTCATTTTACCAAATGCTTCTCAATAACAGTGACCATTACGCGATCATTTTTTGTGTTAAGGGGTCTTAATACAAGAACATCTTTTTAACAAAAAATAAAATTTCATCACCATCGAGCAAAAAAAGTAACATCTTATATTTTGTGATCATAGCTTTCTTCTGAGCCTCAGTTAATCCACTAATTTTTTTTTTAAGATGTTAAGTGCAGATCGTTGGTGAGTATGCGATACTTTGATGATGCTAGCTTTTTCATATATGAATTACAGAATTTCTTCTAATTCGCTCTCATACAGTTTTTACTGATTTTTTGTATGGATACTTCTTGAACAACCCGGTTTATTTTTACCGTACCTGTATCCCTTAATCGTTTTAATATTCGGTATATGAATTTGCGGTTTATACCTACTTGCTTCGGCTGCAAGCTTTAAAAAATCACTTCAAACCTTGCTGATGCTTTTTTCACGTTTCGCTTCCATTTTAATTACAAAAATTTCACACATGGTTATTATCATGGTAAGTTTTTTCATAGCCTACTTTAGGTTAGGTAGGTTTCAGTGGTTGCTGCTATCGCACACTTAGACCAATTTTGGGCTATTGTGATACCACTCATTCATCATTATGGATCATTATGCATTCATTATGCATTCACCATGCATTCACCTATTCACCGACTCACGCAATCACAGTATACTACCTGCACATTGCAAGCTCAATGTCAACCTGTACATTGACGTGGACGGTGGGTCGGTGCTGAGTTCTGCACTCCATCAGAGGATCCTAGTTGTATTTATTAACATCACCGATCGTAATCGATTGCGAAAATTCGATTTGCATCTAGCCTCTGCTGGGATTCAAACTCAGTACCTCCCGGTCCAAGTACCGAAGCTTTAACCACTGCACCACTTGTCCAGTATAGCCTAATAAGATAAAATATTTTTTTTTTAAATCAACCAAATTTTGAAAAATCAAAATTAAGTTAGTCAAATAATGAATTAATGAAATAATGGGCAACAAATTGTTCATTTTTCATAAAAATATTGACAAATTCTTAGAAAATGAGAAAAAAGAAATCAACAAAATAGCATTTGGAAATAAAAACAAAGGACAATTTTTTTCTGGGATTACGGGTCATTGAGTTACAGACAGATCGATTCCTATCTGGTAAAATCTTCAATCTCAAACCATAGTTTCGATAAAACATCGGAACAAGCGAGTTCTATCTCCAAGAAATACTAGTTCTATCTCCAAGAAATACTCCTAAGGAGTGAAACTCTTTAAAACCCATATTTCTCAGTATACGAGTTGGTTATAGGCTTGCTATAAATGTAACAACCTTCTCAGATTTGATGGAACAGCCGATTATGTGCAAGAAACGGATACTCCTTAATTTATAACAACAGTCCACATCCACAATAATCAATTGAAAAAATAAAGTATCGAATTGCCTTCTTGTACAAGAAATTAGTACCCCTGAATTTTTTACAACAACCTACCTCCACAAAATCAGGAAATATTTCATATACAGGGTGGTCCAAAAGTCTGGAAACGGTGAATTTATTTCGCGCATGGGTGAAAAATCGGAATTCTGATACTGGGGTCTAGCAATTTCACCCGAGGAATTGAATGGGCCCATCAGATTTTGGGCCCGATGGGGCCTTATACGAGATATGAGGCAAAACTTTGAAATTTCAAATGCAAACCCATCTTTTTTATTGCAGATTCGGATTCAGCGGGAAATTTTACATCCGAATTGGTTAAATCCAAAAATGCCTTCCTTCATTTTTGGGTCCTATTGTTTTTTGTTCCGGGGGCGTCTGAATGTTTTAATCCGGGGACGTCTGATGGTTTTAGGTCTAGTAGGTAGGTAAAACAACTGCAATTCTCATTTTTATTTCCATTTTTTGATCATAATTCGGCCCCAGGTGGTGACTATGATTTTCACACACAAAATAATTTGCGAGGACAAATGTTTACTACCGTGGAACATTGTATTGACGGTATTGATTTCAATATTGGATTTGATAACATAAAGTACCACGCAGGAAAATATTTCGCGTGTGTGTTATGGGCACATGTGCGACGAGTCTTATTGCGTTCATTTTGCTTAGTGAGTGCGAAAGAAAACATCGCTTTGAGACTTCCTAAGCCCAAGCAACAAACAAAATCAGTCAGGAGTGGTAATTGTCGAGAAAAAATGAGGTCTTTAATTGTATCAGCAGAATTCGGGTTTTAACCAATTCGGATGTAAAATTTCCCGCTGAATCCGAATCTGCAATAAAAAAGATGGGTTTGCGTTTGAAATTTCAAAGTTGGGCCTCATATCTCGTATAAGGCCCCATCGGGCCCAAAATCTGATGGGCCCATTCAATTCCTCGGGTGAAATTGCTAAAGACCCCAGTATCAGAATTCCGATTTTTCACCCGTGCGCGAAATAAATTCACCGTTTCCAGACTTTTGCACCACCCTGTATACGACGAACACCCTGTCAAAAAATAAATTAAAAATTATTTATTGAGCAAATAATAACTATTTTAATAAAGTTTTTTATGGTTTAGAGTTCGTTTTTTTATTTTAAATAAAACAAAACAATTTAATAACTGAGCTTTCGATGTCTCATCGACATGGATCTCAAAGCTAATGAAAATTTTTTATATAAATTTCTCAAAAACAAATATAAAAAGCCACAGTAAATACAATTTTTTCCAAATACAAAGTAAATTTTAAAGTAAATTTTTAAAACTTAAATGTAAATAAAATATGAATATGATTTTAAAAATATTAAAAAAATATAAATGAAAATTGTACATATAAATTAAACAATGAAATAAATTTAGCAAAGAAATAAAGCAGACAAAAAACGAAATTAGACAAAATAATTGTAGTAATTGCCAATGTACGCGCAATCATTATTTATATTTATAGAATTAAGGGGACAAAAAAAAAGTTTTTCAAAGATTTTTTTTTTAATGGAATAAAAAGAGATATCTTTTAATGAAATTTTCCCTTGACATTTTATTTAACTGAAAGTACAAAAAGAATTTTTTTAGATTTTTTTTAGCCCAAGATCGTCTGCTGCAAGGGTTTTCCAAAAATACTGAAAATTCGCGGCGTGCATCATAACTACTCTCAGAAACGTCTGATTATAAAAAAAGGGGTTTTAATCAGCATTAAATCGCCCTTGGAATGAACTAAAAGAAAAAAATTGGTTGAAAAATATAAAAATAGCGGCATTTTTTCGAAAATGCACCTTTTTTGTCCCCCTCAATTAGTTGTAACTCAAAAAATTGAAAGCCGATTTTTCCTTCCATAGTTCATTCCGAGCAGAAATATATGTAGAGCAACGTGTTAAAATTTTAGAACGATTGGATAAGTAGTTTTTTCTCAATCTTGCACGCCAACTTGAAAAACGTCATTTCGAGATAACCGCGTTTAAAATTCGTCATTTCGAGATAACCGAGTAAAAAAACTACTTTGGCGCGCTTCGCAATAAATAAAATAATTTTTTTTTTTGAGATTTTCATGTTTATATCATTACAATCATGTTTTTAAACGTTCATTTTAACATATTCTATCACAAAAAAAAATTTGGATTTTTTGAAAATTTGAAGGTACTATGTCGCCTTAATGCTAGATTTAATACATGTATAGCATCTCTAAAATTGATCTTTTTCTAAAATTTCGTTCTTTTTCTAATATTTTGATATTATTTAGGCTAATTATGTGACCTGAATTCTTTAAATGTGTTGAAAGTGCACTAGTACTTGTTCTTCATCTTTAAATTTACACCATTTTTTTGTTGATAAATCCTTTTTTACAAAAATTGTATCGTTTGACCAGTACAAGCCAGCCGCCCTGGTGGCAAAGTGGTTAGCATGCTTGCTCCAGCGACCGGAGGTCCCGGGTTCGATTCCCGGAGGTGTCAAGGAAAAAATTTCACGGCTGGTTTAGGATCAATGAATTAATCACTCATTATCCGAAATGAAAATATGATTATGAAACCTCATGTGAGGCGGCCAAATCCCTTGATGGGATATAGTAGTGCCAGAGAGAGCGAGAGAGAGAGAGTACAAGCAACATTACAATCACATTTAACTTCATAAATTAAATTTGACTGCTTATTGAGTGGTATAGGATCTTTAAGTTTAGAAACAAGACAATCATTTAAACAAATTGAAGAATTTTGAAATTATAATTTTTGAGCACGTGTTTTATTTTTTCATATAAATGTTTGACATTAAGGAATTGAAAAATAATTTTTATCATTAATGGGCCGAATTTCAGAACTTCTAATATTTTTTTTTTCTTAAATAGCGAAAAGTGAATGTCTATTCAAAAACAAGAAAATTAAAAAACGTTTTTAACATTAATAATGAAGTTTTTACCCGACTTTAAAACCAATTCATTTTTGGAGTAATCAACGAGCAAATTAAAGTTACAATAAAAGCCATCAATTCAACAAAAAATATTTTGGCAACTATTAAGCAAAATTTAGAAGAAATTGTTCCATCCAACCTCGTCCAGGAATTTTTCTAGCACGCGGATTTTAATTTTAACTTCCGTTTCAATCAAATTATGGTAAGGCAAATTGCGAAACTAGATAACATTCTTGTAGATAGTATTTACTTTTTAACAGATGATTCGGTCAATGCTAATGAAAAATGGTTAGTAAATCTCTCTAATATTGATCTTCTTGAAGTAAAGTTAAATTTATTTTAAGTTTAGGTAATAAAATGTGTCCACCAACCGTTGGTAGATACCTTGTATTGAAAGTGCAATTTTTAGTTTTCCGAAAAATAGTCGTACCCAAATTCTTACTCAATTTGTTAATGTTTTGACCAATTTTAAAAATAGTTCATCGTTGCAGAGTCTTTCACCTGCTGAAAAACGTATTTTATCTTGCCTTAAACAAGCAAAAACGTTTTTGAAAAACAATCTGAACATTATGGTGACTTGTAACGTATGACTTGTAACGTATCGGGACACCCTAAGCTTATCGATAATCGATAACTATACAAAAAACAACAAATTTAAAAAAGAAAGTAAAATTTGGTTTTTTTTCGAAAGCGGTAGTCAGTCGAGATTGAGTAGAACATCTGATCGTATGGTAGAAAAAAACGAAAATTAAGGGCGATCATGTTGGATTAAAATTTAAAATATCTAATAAAATTAAAATATATAAAACTAGGATTAAGAATAAAAAAAGGAATGTTTAATAATGAATAAATTCTATCCTATATTAAAAACCTATACAATTATACCAATAAAAAAAATATAAGTTTTGAATCAGACCTGTGAGGAAATTTAAAATAATGAAACCCCTGGTAAAGTTTATTATTGCACATCAAATTCAATTAAAGAAAGCCCCTGGGTATGATCAAATTACAGGTTAAATGCTTAAAGAGCTGCCTGTGTGTGCCTTTGGATGGCTGGCTCAAATATTCAATTCAATTTACGAATAAGGATATATCCCTGAGTGCTGGAAATTATCAACTATAAAAATGATCCCGAAAACTGGCAAAGGTCCTACCAAAGTCTCGTCATATAAACCAAAAAGCCTACTACCAATCGTCTCGAAAGTATTCGAAAAAACTATTATCGAAAATATTAAACCGGAACTACGAAATATCATCCCTAGTCATCAATTTGGTTTCAGAGCCGAGCACGGAACCATTGAGCAAGTGCACCGAGTAGGCCCCCTGAATTAAAAAAGGTTGACTTAAAAATGGTGTTTTTATATGAAAAAATGGGATCTTTTTTAAGTCATGCCAATTTGCAAAT
This sequence comes from Nephrotoma appendiculata, assembly GCA_947310385.1. Taxonomy (NCBI): domain Eukaryota; kingdom Metazoa; phylum Arthropoda; class Insecta; order Diptera; family Tipulidae; genus Nephrotoma; species Nephrotoma appendiculata. Next base: position 126,442,290 of record OX371225.1, on the reverse strand, counting down.
TTAAGTTTGTTTTATATTTTCATTAATGAAAGCATTAGTTGCAATAATTAAATGGTTTGGACTTACATGTCCAATAGAGAGTATCATTAGTCAATTTTAAAATTTAAAAAACAATTTAATAAAAACGCCATTTTTATGTCAGCCTTTTTAAGTCGGGGAGCCCACCGAGTAGCTACAGAAATAAAGTCAGCATACGAAGAGAAAAAATACTGCTCCGCCGTATTCTTGGATGTTGCCCAGTCATTTGATAAAGTTTGGCACGGAGGTCTGCTTCATAAAATTAATCTTAAATTGCCAGAAATTCACCAACTTATGAAGTCATATTTGTCAAATCGCAAATATTATGTCAAATACAACACCTCTAAATCGAACGAGAAAAACATTCTGGCTTTAGTATACCACAAGGTATGTAGTGTGCTTGGCCCAACGTTATATTTAATTTTCACTTCAGATCTACACGTCTTCGCAAATTCTGACGTCTATACTTTCGCAGATGATACGGCAATCGTATGTAGCCATAAAAATCCACAAACGGAGTCCGAAATTCTGCAACAACATATTTATGACATCGAAATATGGCTAAAGAAGCGGAAGATAAAGGTCAATGAAGAGAAATCGACCCACGTAACATTCATTTTAAATAAGCTTACTTGTCCGCCAGTCACAATGAACGGAACTTGGCGAAAACATATTGAAATTATATCGAGACCATATCATATTAAAAATTGATCAAATGCACTGCTTGATGGGGAAATATTCAACTAGTGACATAGAATACAAACTTCTCCTGTATAATACAATGATTAAACCGATTTGGTCGTATGGGTGTCAATTATGGGAATCAACCTCACGTTCGAATATTGACATTGTCCAACGAACATGGTCAAAAATTCTCAGAATGATTACAGGAGCACTCTGGTTCGTAGAAAACAAAAATATACATAAGGACCTTAGCATCCTAACTATCAAAGACGAATTTAGCGCGAAACTTAAAAGATATACCTACGCATTCGCGCTTAATGAAGAAAACGATGGCTGCAATAACTTAAATTATAAAATTATTAAGTCTATACTCATTGATAAGAAGTAGATTCTGCTCCCGCAGATTTACATAATTACCATATAGTTATTAAGATTTGAAAACTTATTGTTATTTTCATGTTTGAAAGATTCAATAAATAAAGAAAATAGTATAAAATACTCTAACACAATAAATATTTAATAGCGTACAAGTCGTATGTGTACAAATAAAAAATAATGTACAAATAAAAGCAAAATCTAAATTTGCGAATAAACCAAAAATGGCTCCCTGAATTAAAAAGGTTGAAATAAAAAAGGTGGACTTAAAAATGTGTTTTTATATGAAATAAAATTTATTAAAAAAAAACTTTTTAAAAAACCACGCTTATATTTAAAAGCTCTAAGAAGTAGAAAATAAAATTTTTCTTCCTTACTCCTATCAAGGTATATTTATAACAAGTAGAAATTTAAAATTAATATGACTAAAAATATAAGCGTGGGGCGCTCCTTTACGGTATCAGTAATTTAAGACTACTAGACACATGAAGTAAAGTTTTAGTAAAGTCTTTTAGTAACACTAATGGAACAGTCTATTCTAATGTACCCTAAGAATAGATTTTTTGCTGGAGCATTTCAGTATTAACGTAAAAATGATATATTGAGAGTTAATATATATTTACATTCAGAAGGAGCGCCCCACACTTATATTTTTAGTCATATTAATTTTAAATTTCTATACTTGTTATAAATATACCTTGATAGGAGTAAGGAAGAAAAATTTTATTTTATTTTTCTTAGAGCCTTTAAATATAAGCGTGGTTTTTTAAAAAGTTTTTTAAGTATATTTTATTTTCTACTTTTTAACCATCGAAATTTGCAATCAATTTTTCGACCATGTTAACATTTGTCAGGAAGTTGCAAAAAGATAGATGGTATATCTATTTTTGGACTTTACTTTTTAGAGTGCGATCCGAGAGCACTATGTCATATGATTATTTTTTTATTATAGCCAACTTTTATAAGTCTTTGTCAATATGGGTTTTTTGTCAGTTATTCGCGTCGCACAGATCTTAGTCTCACCATTTCTGGCAATGCTTACATGGCTTCTTTCCTGTCAAGTTCGCGCAATCTAGTTCGACTATTTGCAAACCTTCGAGAGATCTGACTCGACTTAGAGCTACATAAGCTTGTCCACTTGCGAGGTTTGAACACCCCCCCCCCCCCCCCCAAATATGCAACAGCATATTCAATGGCCATAAATTTTAGAATCTTGTATTGTCCTCGGAGTTAAGCCTGCATGCAAAATTTCAGCTCAATTGGACAATCGTAAGTGGTTGAAAAATTGATTACAAAATTTGACGATACAAACAGACACACAGAGTGAGCTAATATTAGCGTGGTAAAAATGAGTCCTTTTTTAAGTCAAATTTTTAACAAATTTTCTGACTGAACAAAGGTGTTTTACAAAAACAAATTTAATTTCAAAATGACACAAGAACGGCATATTTTATGTCATTTTACAAATATATTTTTTAATTCATTTTCAAAATGACTTAAAAAAGGCATATTTTATTTCACATAATAAACATAAAATTTACATTTGTTTTTAATACACATAGAAATGCATGCGTTTCATTATTGAAAATATAAAACATAAATATGTGGGTTTTTTATGCCATTTATAAACACACTTCTTAAATCATTTTCAAAATGACTTATGATTAATAAAGTCAGCTGTTTTTATTTCATTTTCATTACAGATTTAAAGACAATTTTAAAATGAAATAAAAACGCTGGTTTTAAAACACCATTTTTAAGTCAGCGTTTTTTAATTCAGGCAGCCAACCAAAAATATATCAAAAAGTCTTATTTGGTAACTGGCTGGTGGCAAAGTTTTCTTTGGTAAACACACTGCGCCACAATATTCGTGATACACAGAGCAAACTGTATCACATAGTGGTATAACTGAACCCCCCAAATCGGAAGATGCTACCCGGAAATGGTGCAGCATCGCCGCGTGTCGACTTAGGCAACGCTACTGGTTACAGACTCGCGCAGACAAAGGCAATATAACAGTATGAACCACACGTAATAATTATGTTGGCAAAATGAACAGCCTATTAAATGACGACACAACTTATAGATAATTGATAAAAAATAATTCTACTCAAATCCATACTACGATAAACACTTTAGTAAAAAAACGACGAGATTTTATCAGAGACACGATCCATTGACGTAGGACTACGTGATAATCAGAAAAGTTAATTTATACATTTAATTGAAACCAAAATTTAGAATTAAAACTAGGTACTCGTATTTAGTAAAAACGACACATTACACATCACTCAAATTAAAAATGATTTTTATTCTTTTTTATTTCAAAATTATATTTATATAAAAAAAATTAACATATTCTGCTACGTTATTGCAAATATAGGTCTATGATGGGAAAAATAAGTTATGTAATTTCTACATGAAACATTATCCACATTTCTGACAAAATATAATATCTAAACAACTGTCACTCAGGGTGGTTGTATCTGCGCTGGAAACCAACTTCAAATTGAATTTTTCTTGCATGAAGTCGATGAATTGATGATTTTCTTCCTTTCTAATATTACAGTTAAAGTCACCACATAGCATAATCGGAATCGTGTCTTGATGTTTCTCGTTGATAGATGATGTACCGTTCAGCGTATAACATAGAAAACGTTACAGCAAGAAGCATCGCATATCAGATTGAGTCGTATTGGGCGAGATATAAACAGAGAATACAATTGTTTTGTGATTGTTGATGACCACTTCTGCCCCACAGATATCACCGAACCTGTCAAAATTAAGGTCAACATTCGCGAACATAAATGGCACGGCCATAGTGATAGCACCGTTCTTTTCATATATAGCAACACTGCCTGCTCTTTCGGTGTCTCTCTTAAACTTAGTTATGCAGTAAAATCCATTTATATTTATTGTCGCATCGTTGTCAAGCCAAATTTCGCTAATAACCAACAAATCTGCTGTCAGTAGAACATCGTCGCTCTCCAGATCTCCACTATGTGCCAACAAACTCTGAACGTTGAGAGTCACGAGTCTCAGATTAGAGGCTCCGTCGATGAATTCTCTTATATTGTCGCAGATGGTTTTCACCCTATGGTTGTTCAACCGTTTTAGTTCCGATTGCAACTCTCTAATTTTTGGTGCGGTACTACCCTTGCTGTGATGGAACTGGAAATCGTTTGCTGCGTTGGTGAGGTAAAGGCCGTCCATCGAAGTGACACGCGATAAACCGACGTAAAGAAGTTGTTGGTCTTATGTTTTATTGTACTCAAAAACGATCTGTTTAAATGTGCCTCCCTGCGACTTGTGAATCGTGAGTGCGCACGCTGGTTCCAACGAGAATTGAGAGCGACGGCACTTTATGTGGGAACTCAACGTAATACTGGTGTTTCTCTTTACAATCGGTGTCCAGTTCTGCCGCAATACCCCCTGCTTCGAGAAAACGAGAGGTCTGGATTTTATTCGCAGCTTGCATCCGATATACTCATTCTCAAAATGAAGCCATATCCTTTTCAAAATGTCGTCTTCAAACTCTAGATGCTTGAGCTCACCAATTGCGCCATTTACAATTCCATCCACGACATCTATATTAGTCGTGATCATAAAAGGCATTCCGACACACAGCTTTAATAGATACGTCAAACCTCCTGTCTCGATAACATTCATTTTATGCACCTTATTCCGCGCACTTGTCAACTGCTCCTGATTTCTGTAGCCAGTATAAAAAAAAAGTTTTAAATTTTATACAGTAACCCATGCTTTTATATTCATGATAATAGAACAAAACATTTATTTTGATGTGGATTTGGTTATTTTGATGTTACTGTATGTGTAATCGAAGAATAGCTATGTCAAATTATTAAATCCAATTAATTGCCGATCATTTGGAAACTTTGAAGACCTTTAACTCTAAAATCCAACTATTTTTGGAATTGACCTTTGCGGTTATATAATTTTGTAGAAAAGCAAAGCTTATACAGCTTACAAAAAAATAAAAATCTACACAATATTTATATATAAGGCTGTTAGTGAATGTACTAAAAAATTAAAATTTTGACAGGAAAATTAAAAATTATTTTTTATTCACCACAAAAAATTTTTACGAACTCTAGACCGTCTATAAATTTTGACAGGATGTTAAAAAAACATAACCCCACTTTTTGATAGTAAATAATGTGAGTAGTAGCCGTAACAACAATAAAATACTTGAAATAAGGATGAAATAAATGGATTGTTTTTATTTTTGACATTATTATATTTTATTTATTATAATTGATCCAAAAGGATACAAAGGGCTGTTTTTGAAAACCCTTGTATCATGTACTGATGCTGGAAATCCGATGAACACGTCGTTAAATAAATGGTTGCTGTTTACTACGGCTTGGCACTGGATGGAGTAAAAGCTTTTATAATTGAGGTATTCATCATGCTTATTGACTGGACACTTAATTCTTATATGACATTCATCTATTAAACCAATACCATTCCAAAAATTTGCTGTTTTGATCTTGCGCAAAATCTAGTTCCAATTTCCTCAAGTTCGTTATACAATGTAGGTTTAATAATGTGCCGCATATTATGAATAAAATAATTTAACATTTTGTGAATTATTGATTTAACTGTAAAGCTACAGAGAAAATATATTTAATTATACTATTTAAACTCTTACAACTTATGAACTTACGGACTAATACCAACAAAACCAGCAACTACGCGATAACTACACCCTGCCGCCATCCAGTATAAAAACACAATCAGGTCATATTCTTTGCTCCAGCCGTGTTACTTAATTGGCAATAATTCTACTATCTTTCGGAAACTGAAATATTCCGTAATTTACAGTATTCTAAAGGCTAAAATTTAAAACAATTATATTAAATAACGAAAATAATAATCATCCCGAATATATAAATATATAGTTACTTCTCTCAATTTCCTTCCGTATTTACGAACAACAGCCTCATTATTTTTATATTTTTTATAATATAATAAAATTAAAAATAATGTTGGAGTATATTTCTTGGACAAACGATTTATTTTTATGTGTCAAAATTTTAACACATTCACACAGCAAATTTAACTTTTTTGTTTAAAAATATTACGTCACAAAAATTTTAATTTACCAAATTTTTAACTAAATATTTTTAACACATTCACTAACGGCCTAATAGAATAAATTTTTTTTAGAATTTTTATTTATTTTTTTTGACTATGAAACAATATGGCGTGCGGTGGTTTGATCAAGTTCATTGCTGTTTACATAAAACTCAAATAAAAATATGTATTTATAGGTTTTTCTTTTAAGTTTTTTTAATCCACAAATTAATTTTTAATTTTATTTGTTTTTTACCGTTTACAAAACCTTACAATATTTCATCAAGAGATTATTTACTTTAATAACATAAATACGTATTTCCGTGACGTGACGTCATCATTTTCGTTACACATTAAAATTTAGATTTGTACCCCATATATAATGAAAACAAAGACGTAGTCCTACGTCAAAAATTGGCATATCTGGTAACATTAATGAATTTACAAAGAAAAAATTAACTTATATTCCAGTAGTTCCTAAATTATATGGTTTACCTAAAATCTATAAACCAAATATAACCTACAGACCTATCAAGAGCTCTCACATACGGTTTATCGGCATTTTTAGGTAATATTCTTAAATTTAGTGTAGGAAAAACTAATTCTAGTTCTAAATTCCGAAGATTTTAATAAACAAAAAATTCGAAATTTCATATGCATACCTTAAATTTGTTTGTTAATTTCTTTAGACGTGATTTCGTTATTTACTAATGAAGATAGTCATAGTTTCGGATATTACCAGAAAAAGTTGGAGAGACATTCAAAAGAACGCTAAATCAAAAATGACGAAAGTTCAATTTCTTGAAGGTTTAAGCATTGTTTTAGATAATTCGGAATTTTCTTTTGACAATAAAAATTATAAGCAAATTTTTGGTTCTCCAATGGGTTCTGCCATAATACCCTTGACAGACTAGGGTTTAGCTAAACGCGTTTAGCTAAACTAGTTTAGTTAATCTACTACAAAACCAATTAGGTTGACACACTATGAGGTTTAGCAAACCTTGTTTCAATAATAAAATATGGTAGCGCTATGTTTGTCCGGAATTGGTGTTCAACAAATGTCATTGTCATTAATTTTCAATTGTCATTGAGTGCGGTGCATAGTTTTGTTTATAATACTCGTTTAACAATACTCGTTGAAATTATAAATAATGTGTCCTTTTTCTAAATGGGTCATATATATTTCTGCTAATGTACCTAATAGTGGACTTCCTCCCAAGGCAATAAAACGAGTTATGTACATAGGTACAGATTAAAAAAAAATATTAATCCCAAATACAATACCATGGTTTATTATCCGGCACTAGAAATAAGTCAAATATAGCACCAGTGGTACTTTAGCTGCGTTTTTTTGAAAACAATCGAGTAGAGTTCGCGATAGCTATTTTCAAATTTGTCCAATTTAAAATTAAAAATTTAATTTTTTTTTAAATTAAATAATTTAGATTTAATATGAATCAATCTATGTATAACCAAAAAAATCCATCATAAAAGTTGTATGGTTTTCTTGTAATATCGTTGTTCTGTATAGTTCTGAACTACTCCGTTATTATAAAGAACTATACAGAACAACGATATTACAAGAAAACCATACAACTTTTATGATGGATTTTTTTGGTTATACATAGATTTCTATTAAATCAAAATTATTTAATTTAAAAAAAAAATTAAATTTTTAATTTTAAATTGATAAATTTGAAAATAACTATCGCACTCTAATGCACAAACGTGTTTGTTGCTCCAAAACGCATACAAAAATCAATTTTTGACATGATGCGTCTTCGTTACCCACACAATTGTGATGGCGGGCAGAAAAAGGAATATAACCTTTCCCGACCAGTATACACAATTGTGTATGCAAATTTTGCTTGCGAAAAACGAATGTGTCAAACATAGAATTATGTGTATATTGAAGACCAATATACACATTTGCATACTACTTAATTTTTTGGTCACTAACTATAAAAATAATAAAATAACTAATATGTATGTTATCAAAAACATATAACTAATATGTTATTAAATTTATGAGTTATCAAATTATTATGCTCTTTTTGAAGAATTCCCATTTAACTAAGATCCGTTAAAATACGGAAGACATTACAACCTGTAATTATTTACATACACATTTGTGTATGTTGAACTTAAAATTAGGCAAAAAAATGTTTGAACTCGAATGGAATAACTCAAAAAGTAAGCGGCATGTATCATTGTATCACAGCACAAAATGGAATTGTCCTATTTATAAATTTTAACCTTCATTGTTAGATGGCGCTCTCGCTAAACCCTTTTTTATGCGATAAACTTCAAAATATTGAAAGATTAGTGCACTAAACCCGTTTAGTTACTAAACCTAAAACAAAACCCGTTTAGCTAATCTCGAAGTTGACACATTAAGAGATAAACTCGAAAAAACGACTAAACGCGTTTAGCTAATCGCTAGTCTGTCAAGGGTATAAGCCCTATATTAGCAAATTTATTAACCCTCATGTGAGTGAAGAAAAAAATATCTTAAATTGAGTGACTAAGGTACCCGGGTGGGTACCTTACATGCAAATTTTCTAGAAACTATTTTTTTTTTATATTTTTGCAATTATGGTTGATTATTTTTTTGAATATAAACATAAATTAAATGAAATAAATAAACAGATATACAAACAATGAAATACATTCACATAACACAAAACTATAAAATACTTGCATACTATTTCTTTCAAATATAGTGTAAAATATATAAAGGTACCCGGAAACCTTTGTTACTCTAATTTGTACAACTAAACTACACTGCTCGTCAAAAAAACCCGGACACTACATTTTTTCAGTAAATATTTGTGTTAACGGTAACTCTTCGCATTATTCGCGTTATGGTTATACGAAATAATATAATGTGCGCTAAAAGGCACTAACGGATCAAGTTTTCATTTAATAAAAGTAACCACAGGATCAAAACATTTGAAATAACAAAATCACCGAAAAACGGATATTGATATATCTTCATCTTTATTTAAATAAAAACCAACAATCAATCTAAGTGGTCGGTACTCTAGTATCGAGTATTTCCGCCACGAGCTCTGATCACATCTAGCATTCTTTTTGGCATACTGTGCACAAGGTTTGCAACGTACTGAGCGGGCCAAACAATTCGATCAATTCCCACCTCATCCAAATAATTGTTGACCACGTTTGCAACGTGGGGCCTGGCGTTATCATGCATTAGTTTAAATTGCTGTCCAATAAATGCGTATGGAACCACAAATTCTTCTAGACATTTCACGATATACCTTTGGGCAGTTATAGTGCCGCCGCGTAGAAATCTAAGGTCCGTACGGGCGTCTATAGAAATGCCTGCCCACACCATTAGTGAGCGGCCATGAAATGGGACTCTTGGGGATATGGCACATTGTGAATATCGCTCTCCGGATCTGCACCATACTCTTTCCCGTCCATCCGGTGATCGCAGACTGAACCTTGATTCATCATTGAATAACACGGACTTCCAGTCGTCCGTAGTCCAACTGACGTGGTTACGAGCAAAAATCAAACGGTTTCTTCGATGAGCTGGGAGAAGCTCTGGCCCTGTAGCAGCCCTCCTGGACTGCAATCCATGTTCATTTAACCTTCGCGATGCTGTGCTAACTGAAATATTGACACCATGTACCTGTGCCAATCGACCAGCGACGATTTTAGCTGTTTGGAAACGATCTCGCAGTACCATTGATACCATAAAGCGATCGTACCGCTCGTTTGTTGCTCTTTTACGACCTGATCCAACCGTTCGCTCATACTGACCAGTTTCACGATATCGTTTAATAGCGTCTTGAACTGTTCTACTTCGACGGAAATGTAGGTGGGCATCAATATAACGCATGCTACGGTCATCCTCACTCAAAGCGATTACTTGTGCGATATTTTCTGGTTTTATAATTATAATATTTGCTAATAATAATAACTAAGCACTGTTAACGTTAACTGTAATAATAATACTAACAATAAATGCTACTTTAAATGTTTCAAAACAATTGATAGATGCCCATTTATTTAGAAACGTAACAATCGAAATTTTGAATATTTTTCATTTATTACACTTTGTTGCTGTGATTGGATTTTAAATAAAAAAAATACGGTTTCTGTTAAGGCGATGCCACATTACAATTTCTACGTACGTTTTCTGAAAACGTTTTTTTCATTTACGAATAAATTATTGCATATATTTTATTTAAATCAATGAGATATAATGTAAACTAACATTATTTATTAGCCAAAATAATAAATTTACAATTATTGAACAATTTTAAATGAAAAATTTTCCTGCGAATGAAAAAAAAACGTTTCTAGGTACGGCAAAATAGAAATCTGACTATTTTTCAATTAAAATTGTTCAATAATTATAAATTTATTATTTTGGCTAATAAATAAAGTTATTTTACATTATATCTCATGATTTAAATAAAATATATGCAATAATTTATTCGTAAATGAAAAAAACGTTTTCAGAAAACGTACGTAAAAATTGTAATGTGGCATCGCCTTTACACCTATTGTTATGTACTATTTAATATGACAGTGCCTTTAAAATAGCGTAATTGCTCTAGAAATTGCAGATTTACGAAAAAATTCAAGTGTCCGGGTTTTTTTGACGAGCAATGTAGTTATTTTTTTTTTTGTAAATTATCAATGTTACCAGATTTATGCCAATTTTTTACTAAAGTGTTTATCGTAGTTTGAATTGGAGTAGAATTATTTTGTATCAATTGTCTATAAGTTGTGTCGTCATTTAATAGGCTACTCATTTTTCCAACGTAATCATTACGTGTGTTAATACTGTTATATTGCCTTTATCTGCGCGAGTCTGTAACCAGTAGCGCTGGCTAAGTCAACAGGTGACGATGGTACGTCATTTCCGGCTAGCATCTTCCGATTTGGGAGGTTCAGTTATACCACTATGTGATACGCTTGCTGTGTGTAAAACTTTGCCACCAGCCGGTTATCAAATAAAACTTTTTGATATACATATTTTTGGTTTATTCTTTTAAACACATACGATTTGTGACGACTATTAATTGTTTATTGTGTTAGAGTATTTCATACAAAACTTATATTATTTTTTTATAATTGGACTTCCCACTTAAATAGTATCAGGAAAATTGTGATTACTGCTGTGCATAAATTCTATAATCTTCGACCTTTGTGTCCTTATGTTTTGCGAAGGTTATATCATGCTCTTGTAGAATCCATCATAATGTATGGGATAACTAGTTGGGGAGGTATTTACTTTGCTAATATTGTTGAACTTTTTATAGCGCAGAAAAGAATTGTTAAATTAATTTACGCTCGTCCGATAGTTACTCCCACAATTCCGCTTTTTCATGAGTTAAATTTGTTGCCTCTGAGATATCTATACGTGTTTAAAGTATTGAAAATGTTTTTTGTTCGCAGCAATAGTTTTCATAGTCGAATATATCATGCGTATAATACGAAGACGTCCAAACAGTTTTGTCGGTCTTCGTTGTAGTAATGAGATGTTTAGAAGATTTTATTTATACATGGCGCCCGTATTGGTTTCATCTTTTACCGAATCGCGTTAAAATGCTTCCATTGGAGCAGAAACACAAATTTTTCAGGGAAGTTCGGATTTGGCTGCTTAGCATTGATAATATTGAGCAATACTTTTAGTAATGAAATTAATCATTTATACTATATCCTAATGAGCCGGAGAATAAATTTACAATATTACTAAAATAAAAACTGAGCTTGTATACAAATAGTATTTGTTCATTAAAAATTGTAACCTAATTATATTTTTTTAAATGTTAATTGTAATTTTTATAAATTGCTCAACTACAGAAATAAAGTCTAAAGAAGCTCTACTTTGTCTCAAATTTTATTGAAATAAATTCAATATGATTTATTATTAAATAAATATTTAATAATAAATCATATTGAACATACAATTGAAAAATCACAAAAATTAACTAGAATTTTATATCCTCTATTATGCCGTAACTCAAAATTATCTGAGAATAATAAACTGCTGATTTACAAAATGATAAATAGGGCAACAATTACGTATGGTAGCCAGATTTGGGGCCACACAGCTTATACACATAAAAAGCGATTACAAATTGTACAGAACCGTTGTTTAAAAATTATAAGAGATCTCCCTCGTAGATATCCAACAATCACCTTACACACTGAATGTAATCTTGAGACTTTATCAACATATATAGCCAGATTAAACCAAAAATTTTCTTTGCCCTGTTTATTTTCGGAGAACACTATACCTAATTAGAAATTTAATTTCTTAATTTTTCATGTCTAATATTTATTGTTTAGTTTTTAATTCTATACAGTAAGGTTTTTTTTATAATACAATTTTTCCTTAAATACTTTCATTTGAATTTACAAAATATTTTAAATTATATAATAACTAAATAAAGATTAAATGTAAAAATTATACAAAGTTGTACGTAATATCAATTACAGAGCTCTAAAAATGTTTTATAATAAAATAATAAAAATGTTTTTTGAATATTTACTTTAAAAAAATTAAAAATTTGCTTGTATCATTTTTGCTGTGGCCCATTGTATATGTAATAGTTGAATAGCTTTTTCGGAATAAGTTTATAATTATTATAATAATAAATTTTTATTATAATTATTTTGAGTAAATTCATGAACCAGTTATGGTTTAACAAAATATTATAAAATTTCTGAATGTTGGTAATTATATAGACAAAATTCTAACTCTCCAAGTAACTAAGTTCATACACAATCCTTAATAAAAAAAATTAATACTGTATTGATTATTTTTCGTCTATATCTTTTTTTCATTCAAATTTACTCACCTGACATTTAGTTATTACCAGTCTATATAATATTAAAGTCTTTGAAAAAACAATTCCAACCATTCGACAAGAAAGTGAAAAGCTATGAAATGACCAACATGAACAGATCCAAGAATTTTGTCCCAAACTCACTTTAGACTCTCTAAACAATCCTATTAACCAAATCACATGATAATTTGTTTGGAATTGAGAGAAATATGGAGACTGCAAGATGGAACATTGCAAAATTTAAAAATTGCACATACCAAGTTTTTTTTACTTCGAAGTTCAATCAATTTGTATTTTTAAGGAACATTAAGATTTTATTCCTCTGGAATATTTTATTTTGTATTATTTATATTTTATTTTTGCGATCCGAGTAGCATAATCTCTTATTTACCGCTGACAAATTTCCGTTACCAATAGAATTTGTGTTCTTTTAAATAACTAAGAACCACACACAATTTGGAAGATGTTTAAATCTGTTCAGAATTAGTGATATACACATATCCATTAGCTGCACGCGAAGCGTATTTACACCCGTGAAATGTGGTTCATATTTTTTATTCGTATTGCAAGACACCACTTCAATATTATTTTCTATGATACTGGATTATGTTTCAAAATAGATATTCAACTGGAAATTAAAATTAGATATTCTTACCGTTCAATTAACTGAAGCTGCGAAAACTGGATGAGGTAAAAATTAAATCATTATTAGGAAAATTCTAGTTTTTTAGTGGCCAATATGCCGTTACTATAATCATTCCGTACACCGTATGTACATATAACCTTAAATCCAATAAAACTATTTTCAAGTGAGAGTATGTAAATTTAACAAAAATATTTAGGCAATAATAAAGGGTAATAAAAAAATGTACGATCCTAAATGTGTGTACATATACGTGGTAGTTTTTCATTAATTCTGCCAAAAACGATTCAAAAATCTAAAACTAAAATACAACAAAAATCGATAGCCAACGTCTAAACACGCAAACACGAAATCAGTTCTATTTAAATTTTTCGTTTTGGGGATTGAAAATTTGATTTCAATGCAGATCTATAACATACCCGTTTAGTTTATGTTCAAAGCACTAAATACATTTTATTGAGGTGGTTTTTTATTATTTTACAAGAGTCTACAAGATTAATAAATATTTGAAATTCCAAATCCGATTAATCTTCATCTAGTACTTGCGAACACAATTTTCTACAATTCCAACGTCAAGTTTTCAACTTTTCATGACTGCAAGCAGCAAGACTCTTTGATTTATATAGTTACTATGTACAAAACGGTAACAAATACCGTGAGTAATAACTACATACAACCTGCTTGTTGGTTGATTAAACAAACTTTCGATAACAAATCAGAATAAAAAAAAAATATAATTCGACATTTTAATATGACATGAAAATGTTACATATTTTTTACCAAGAAATTATATTTGCATTTAAAAAGGAAATTTCATGTTTGGCACATAAATAAGCGGTTGATACATAAATGGGTCATTCTGATCACGTGTGCGATATAGGATTTTTTAATTTTTCGTTCCACCATGCGGCCAATTATAAAATAAAAATTGGTGGGGTGTTTATATTCGGCTTGTCCCAGTTTAGAAAAGTGGAGGGAGAGGAATACACATTTTGTGAAAATCTACGCATTCACCTTGAGCTAATTTACGGCAAACTTATATAGGAAATTTATTTAAAAATTGCCACCAAGACTCCAAAACGTACATACGTATATTTTCCAAAATTGGTATAAACAACTGATTTGCAGGTAAATTGTTGCGTGTCACGCTACAACTACCTACGTGTAACATATAAGTGGTTCACGTTAAGTGGTCATATAATTTATTTAATAGCTCATAATTTTTTATGTTATTTTAATTTTATTCAATTTTTTGCGGATTCATTTTAATTTTTTGTTTGCGGAAAAATTTAAATGTTTTCATGACTCTTTGTAATATTGATGGAAGGATACCAATCTTAAAAATACGGCATAAACAAAGGCCAAAATATTGATATGTTACAAAAACAATTAAAATTAAAAAAAAATATTTCTTCATTTATACATTTTGGCACTACTTAGTATTCAGACTATTTAGTACTACACATTTATGTAACTATTTTACGAACAATTTCTCCTATTCACGATTGTAAAAGTTGGAAAAGCGCCGCTGATCAGATTGAAACTAACTTAACTACAAAAAATGACATGTGTGATCGATATGCCGAAAAATCAAGGCTATACATAGATTCATGTTTTTTTATATTACATAAGCCACAAAACCACTAATTATACAAAACCTCCGAATTTCAGAACTTCTAATAATTTTTTTTTCTAAAATGCCGAAAGGTGAATGTTTATCCAAGAACAAGATTGAAAACGTTTTTAACATTAAAAATGAAGTTTTTACCTGACTTTAAAACCAGTTAATTTTTGGAGTAATCAACGAGGAAATTAAAGTTACATTAAAAGCCATCAATTCAACAAAAAATATTTTGACAACTATTAAGCAAAATTTAGAAGATATTGTTCCATCCAACCTCGTCCTGTAATTTGTCCGCAGCACGCACAACATTCTTATAAATAGTATCAACTTTTTAACAGATGATTCGGTTAATGCTAGGGAAAAATGGTTAGTAAATCTCTCTAATATTGATCTTCCCATTAAAATTAAATTTATTATGGTTTAGGTAATAAATTTTGTCCACCAACCGTTGGTAGTTATGTACCTTATTTCAAAAATATATCTTGTGTTGAAAGTGCAATTTTTATTTTTTCGGAAAATAGTCGTACCCAAATTCTTAATCAATTTGTTAATGTTTTGATCAATTTTAAAAATAATTCATCGTTGCAGAGTCTTTCACCTGTTGAAAAACGTATTTTATCTTGCCTTAAGCAAGCAAAAACGTTTTTGAAAAACAATCCGAACATTCTGGTGACTTGTAACGATCTATGGGACACCATACACTTATCGATAATCGATAAAGGCGGAATTCCATTACTGCGGCTTTTTTTTGTGCAGAAAACCAGAAAGAGATAAAATCAAAAATCCTTATTTGTGTGAGCGCCGCAACAGTAAAATTTTTTATACTCAAAATTTTTGTTGTTGGCGCTATTTGGTTGCCATAAATATAAATAAAAAATACAAATCGAAGTATTTTGTACGGCAAATTGGCAACCAAAATGAAAAATACCTCCCACTCTCAGCAAATTTTAGTTTAGTAATATTTTTATGGTGAGCACTTGGCTCATATATTTTATAAGTTTGGTGGAGTGTGATATAAATTGCGTTTTCATTATAAATTTGTATTAATGTTCAAACTAAAATATTTTACAATATTTAATTTTTATTATTTATTCCGTATTACATAATTTTAATGCATGTGATATTTTTTAGGTTATGTTACAACCGCGGTCAAATATTCCCCTTACTTTTTTATAGGAAAGCGTTTTCTTAGTTTTTAATTATTGAAAGGAAATAATTAAAAAACATAATAAAATGGTGCCTACAAATAATATTTAGGTTTTTTAGTAATGTAGAGATATAAATGAAATTGATTTAACAATAATTTTCATTTTTCAACTAATTTTTGTTATAATTTCGTAGTTGTCAAATATTCCCCTTAAAATTTCACTATAAAATAAATGTAGTCTGTCTCTGTCGGATTTTTGATATTATCTTTTTCTGGTTTTCTGCACAAAAACAAAAGCCGCAGTAATGGAATTCCGCCTTAACTATACAAAAAACAAAAAATTTAAAAAAGAAAGTAAAATTTGGTTTTTTTTTTCGAAAGCGGTTGTCAGTCGAGATAGAGTAGAACACCTGATCGTATGGTAGAAAAAAAAAAAAAATTAAGGGCGATCATTTTGGATTAAAATTTAAAGTATCTAATAAAATTAAAGTTTGTAAAACTCAATGTAAGATTGAGAATAAAAAAAGAATGTTTAAATAATGAATAAATTCTAACGTATATTAAAAAGCTATACAATTATAACAATTATTTGATAAAGCTTTTATCAAATGTTATGTCAGGACGCCTAAAATGCATAACTCTTGACTTATCACTAGCAACAAGTCGGCGAAAGAAAAACCATTTACACAGAATGCATAAGTCACTCTCAATAGAGCGTTGAATTTCAATGTGATCATTCGACGCATAGGTTAATTTTGCAATAGCAAAAAATATCAAACCAAAGGCCTAAGTATTTGACTTTTTTACATTATTGGATTGGAGTGTTGTCTATTATCACGTGAAGACCTCCAGGTAAAAGTCTAGTTGCTTTCCTCCGGGTAAAAAATATTGCTTGGGTTTTAGACGGGTTTAATTTGATATCCCATTGAGCACAATAGCTAGATAATGTATTCATGTTAAATTGTAAGTTGTTAATTACGATATTGGGATCGGCAGATGAGGTATAGATTGCTGTATTATCGGCATATTGGGCAAAATGAATATTTGAAAGGAAATTCCCAATATCAGCCATGTATAAATTATAAAGAATTGGTGATAGAACGGCCCCTTGAGGAACGCCCGCTTCAATGTGATGCACAATCGATTTTTCATTAGACATATAGACGAAAAACCGCCTTTCATTGAGATAATTATAAATGATTTTAATGAGGTAAATTGGGAATTTAAATTGATTTTAGTTTGTAAATAAGTCTCTTGTGCCAAACATGATCGAATGCTTTTTCAATGTCAAATAGGATAAGACCCGTTGATTGTTTTTGATTAAATGCAGATCTGACATGTTGATAAATGCGAAGTGCCTGATGTTGAGCCGAAATCTCATCTCGAAAGCCGAATTGCTCATCTGGTAGCATATTATTAATTTTAATAAATTTGTTACAACGAATTTTGAGAAGTATTTCGAAAAATTTTCCAAGTAAATTTAACAGACTTCTTGGTCGATAGCTGGATAGTTCGGATTTATCTTTCCCGGGTTTTAAAATTGGTATAACTTTTGCAATTTTCCAACGTTTGGAAAAATAAGAGAATTTCATACAAGCGTTAAATAAATGAGAAATAAATTATGCCCTTTTATAGGAAGATTCTTGAGTAATATACCATTTATTGTATCATAACCAGGAGATTTACGTGGCTTGATAGTTCTGATGATTTGCTTTATCTCTTTTGGAGTTGTCATATTAAATTCATGAGACGATAGTAATCCGGTATGTGTAGATAAAAAGCTATTGACTTCTGAAGATATATGTTGGGAAAATGAAGATTGATTGTGATTATCGTTATTATGAATTGCAGCAAATTTTGCTGCGAAGGATTCATATTTTTCAAGATTAGTAATCGAAATACAGTTTTCTTTATCAAATAAGGGAGGTATTTGTTTTACTGACTGCCTACAATTTATTTATATTACGGTCATTTTGGATTTTTCAACCATATTAAGCCATTTATTATTTCTCAAAATTTGAAATTCTGCCTTAATGCGTTGATGCAACTCATTCACAATAGATTTGAGCATAGGATCACGGGAACTTTGCCACTGGCGCCTACGAGTGTTTCTAAGCCGAATTAGCATGTTGGTTGCTTCTGGGATTTTGACTTCACTATGTTTTGATATAGATATATTACAAGGTACGCACTTATCATTGGCAGATAAGATGATATTATTTAAATTACCAACTAGCTCATCAATATCGCTACATGATTTAATATTTCGAATTGGAGATTTGCTAGTTAGTTTTACATTGTTATTAATGCATGATTTATAGAGTTGCCAATTCGCCATGGATTAATTATATCTACGTAAACCCTCATAATATTGGGGATTGCAGTCTAATTGAAAGTCTACCGGTAGGTGGTCAGAACTTAAATCTGGGCGTGTTTTCATATTGTGAATGAATTGTGGGCAATTTATAAGAGCTGTGTCCAGAGTAGATCCATATCTTGAATTGTGTTTAAAATGTGTTGGAGAACTTGGAAATTTAATTACAAATGTATTATTTAACATTTTATTGTATAAGATTGTACCAGCTCTATTATTTCTGTAGCAATTCCAATACGGGTGTTTTGCGTTCAGATCTCCACCTAAAATAAAATGTGTTTGAAATGGTGTAAGGTATTGTATGTCTGATTTAAATTTATTAAGAATTATAATGGATGTTCCTCCTTTAAAATAAGCGGCTATGAGTTTTATTTTACCATGAATTGTATTAAGTTCTATTGCTACGAGGGCTGCCTTTTATATTTCGGGATTAGAGAACAAAAATAAATTGTAATCATCGAAAATCGCTTTATTGTTTTTCAAAATATTCCCCATGAAAATCTATACACTTTTGCATGCGTTTGAACCAATTGACGAAGCACTTTTTCCACTCTGATTGAGGTATCTCCAAAACATGCATTCTGAACGCAGCAACCGCTTCTTCAGGTGTCGAAAAACGTTGACCTCTCAGTTTGTTTTTTACGTACGGGAATAAAAAGAAGTCATTTGGTGACAAGTCAGGACTATACGGCGGATGACTCATCAAATCGATGTTTTGAGTGCTCAAAAATGCAGTTGTTTGAGCCGATGTGTGAGATCTCGCATTGTCGTGGTGAAGAGTGATCCGTCTTCGGCAGTTGGTTTTCCTGATTTCTTGGAAGACAACTGGCAAACAAATGGTTGTGTACCACTCAGAATTGACTGTTCTGTGTTGTTCTAGTGGTACGGTTGCGACATGTCCATTTTTTCCGAAAAACAGGCGATCATTTGCTTGCAAGTGCTTCGTGCGCGAACAACTTTTGTTGGATTCGGCTCATCTTGAAACACCCATACAGTCGACTGCTGTTTACTTTCGAGCTCATACGCGTAAATCCACGATTTATCACCTGTCACTATGTCATAGATGTGTTTTGAAGCACCGCGATCGTATTTTTTGAGCTTTTCTTTCGACCAATCGACATGAGCCTTTTTTTGAGCGATTGACAAATTGTGTGGGATCCAACGCGAACAAATTTTTTTGACATTCAAATGTTTATGCAATATTGAATGGACGACCTTCACGAAATTCGTCTTGGAGTAAACTACGACCTCGATTGAATTCACCATACCATCGATAAACACTGGTCCTTGATGGAGCTTCATCGCCAAAAATTGAATTAAGTTCATCCATGCACTCTTGCTGCCTTAATCCACGTCGAAATTTGTAAAAAATAATCGCACGAAAATGTTCACGATTTAATTCCATTTTTTCGCTGAGATGTGGAGTTAATGAGTACTGTAAACAACACAAATAGCGCTCGAATGTCAAAACGTTCTGAGTACGTTTAATCTCAAAAATGTCAAACTTTACGATAGAGCTGTCAGTTGCCAGATTGCAACACTAGGGTTGTCCAATCCCGAAATATAAAAGGCAACCCTCGAAAGCCACAATAGTTTGTAAATTTAAGGTGGGTAGCAAACGGTGTTGAATATTTCGTTTAATTATAATGGCAACACTATCATAGCCACTCGATTTTCTATTTAAATAGTACACTTTAATTTCCGGGTCAAAGAGTGATACATCGTCTTTTAGGCATGTTTCCGAAATTATGGCAACGTGCACATTAAGATGTTTCATATAAGAAAATGTCTCATTTACTTTATTGTTTATGTTTACTTTGCGCATTCAAAATAAAAATATTTAGTGTGGTATTATTCAAATTCGTAGGACCGTTATTTAACATTATTATAGAGATAGGTTACAGTTAGGCGAGTTAAAACAGTAAATTGTTCCGCTTTCGTCTTACAAACTAAAAGACTCGAGACCATATCACTTACCAGAGTTAAAATTTCTTCATATGAAAATAAAGAATCCTTTGAAGAGTTTACTTGTCCTGATACATTAGCAACGTCCAATTTGTTTTGGTTTACACTATAATTAGAATTTGTTGGTTTATTATTAAAAATTAAATTCCAAGCCTGATGCATCAGTGTTGGCCGAGGAGATGAAAGCTCCGGAAATTTTTCAGCATTTAACAAATTCGGTAGAGGTCGTATTGAGGAACACCTAATATTGTTAGATTTTATATTCCGTTTAATTTTGACGTTTTCTTGTATGAGGATGTATTCCTTTAACTTTGGGCAGTTGGGAGAGTTTGCCATGGTTTCCTTGACATAAACACCATTTCAAATTTACGTCTTAAACTTTACATTGTAACGTATCATGAGGGTCACCACATTTGAGACATCTTCGTATTTTATAGCAGTAGGAGGTACCATGGCCATACATACTGCATCTGCGACATTGCGTAGGAGAAATTTTCCTAGGTGTATGTATCCAAAACGATACAATTATATGGTTGAGACTTTTTACTTTTTGTATAATCCTGAATTTAATGTTATTTGCATTAAATTTGATTAGATAAAGACCATTTTGCATCAAGCCTTCTTTAGGATTTAGTTCCGTTATTTCAATGATATCATCACTGTTTATGTCATTATTAGTGTATTCATTATCAGTGAGTACTTGTTTAATCTCATCCGTGTTAATTTTTTTGGGCAGACAGTGTCGCAATCAATCAATTCGTCGCCGATCTCAAGCTCTGGTGTCTCTCGTATGGCACATTGTGGTTTATTTTGAAGAGAGTTATTTGTTTGAAGGCATACAAAATACAGGCTTGTTTAAGAATGGAAGCCTTCCTTTGCGTCATCGATTTGGTTTATGGACGTCGGAAAAGCTCCAAATTGATCCGTTTTTTTATCGAAAAATTGTGTTCAGCGGTGAAGCTCATTTTTGGCCCATCGATTCTAGTCTTTGGTCCTGCTCAACCGGATGCAAATTGATAGCGTTTCGCTTCTGAAGTATTTCTTGCAGGACATAGGTTTCCTGACTCGGAGCGTTCCTGATATTTTCGTTCTGCTTAACCATTTGTGCATATGATATGTCTTCTCTTACTTTGCCGCTATTTAGGGGGATTTGTGTTGAGTAGGATTGCATCCTAGGTTGAGAACTCTGACTTGTTTGATTTCTCTTGTTGTCTCTCATTCTTTGCAGCTCTTTCGCTACCTCACAGCCTCTGTAATTTGCTGGGTGATGATTACCTCAGTGTATGCATTTCACTGGTTCGTTCTTACTTTTATTGCATTCTTTTGTTAGATGTTTCCCAGCGCACTTTACGCATCTGGGCTCCCTATTACAGTATTTGCGTTTGTGGTTATACGCCTGACAGTTGTAATATTGTGACATTCTACGGTTGGAAAAATGGGTATAATTTTTAATACGGAAATCGGTGTAAAGGCATTTTAATACCATTTTACATATAATTTTAATATTTTTTCATAATATAAAATCTGTTTAAACTGAAACTTATATATTTGTATCCGGTAAAAGTATAAATTTAATGTAACTCATATAATTCATATTTACCAGTATACATTTTATAAGAAGAAATATAGATTTTTTATGATGAAATTGTTTAATAAGGTTAAGTTATAGAGTTTCATACTTATTAGTTATAGAAGTGGCATATTGAATATCGTAGCCTATATAATTCATATTAAGATATAATTCGCTAAATCGATAAGTTCTTATTTTGTACTAAAGGTAAAAGCAAGAGTTGAATTTTTGTAGATTGGTCGTTGCAAACAAGCTGCCAAAACGAGATCTTAGTTCTCATTTTTGTAAGGGTTTGTGTATCTTTGTGTACAAGTACGAGGTTAAAATGGGGGAAGCGCATTTTTCTACTTTTGTGGTGGGAATATTGCGTTGCGTTGCGAGTAAATGGCCTCGTTCTTTTCTACGACTAGAAAAGTCGTAACATTGCTTGGTATGTATGGATCATGGATGGGTGCCAATAGTAATATTTTGTCCCAAAAACCTAGTGGAGTATATAACTTTTTATACCCATTCTATTATAAAATTTTATACGATGACACTAATGGTATAAACAGAACAAGAGCGACAACGACAAGATACATCGACAAAATACATTTGTCTGCCGGCGATGTCGCCTTAGTAAACACAATAGAGCATCATTGATCGACGACACAACAGAATAAAAAACAATAACTTAACCTTAAATATCACGTACAGAAGTGAAAATTGCGTTATTTGTCAGCAACATGGACTTAGTAAAATTAATAAAATTAGTTAAAACAATTTATATTGTTCTTTTATGTTATGAATATTACAAATTAATTGTGTGTCGTAGGCGTTGGTGGGTCAGAAAAGTGAATTTGAGCCGAGATCAACATGGCTTTTTCCGCAAAGGCTTCCAGCAAATGAAACAAAATGATCCGGAACATTTCCAAAAGGCTACCAGGATGAGTATCAATCACTTTAAGCTTTTGCTAAACCTTGTCAGTACTCGTTTGCAGAAGTACTCCCATCGGAAACCAATAAGCGACGAATCTAGGTTAGCTCTTACACTAATGTAAGTAACATTGTAAAATTTAAAAAAATCATTTTCTTACTAAAATTCCTCTCCTTCAAGGTATCTTGCGCATGGTTGTTCAATGCAAGTTTTAGCTTGGAGCTTTAAAATGGGAGTTTCGACGGTACGCGAGATAATCCTAGAGACCTGCGACGCTATATGGGGCCTTAATGAAATTTACTTAGCAAAACCGAATTTGTTGGAATGTATCAAAATTGCAGATGATTTTGAAATAAAGACTGGAATGCCAATTTGCATAGGTGCTCTAGATGGCAAACACGTTAACGTGAAATGCCCTCCTAAAAGCGGATCCTTATATTACAATTATAAGGGGCATCATAGCCTCGTTCTGTTAGCTGTATGCGATTTTAATTATTCATTCACAGCGATCGACGTCGGGGCTTATGGAAGCCAGAGCGACTCCGGAATATTTAAAAACAGTGGTTTTGGCAGACAATTGGCAGATGGCTCATTAGAGATCCCTCAAAGTAGAATGCTACCAAATTCCGTGATCGATTTTCCATTTTATTTTGTCGGTGATGCTGCTTTCCCATTAAAACGTAATTTAATGCGCCCATTTCCGGGGAAATGTCTATCGGCCGATAAAGAATGCTTTAATAAAAAACTCTCACGCGCAAGAATACGTATTGAAAATACTTTCGGTATACTCGCAAATAGGTGGCGAATTCTTGGCACTACATTAAATCTCCATCCAAAAAATTCTGAAAAAATTATACTGGCCACCGTCGTCCTGCACAATTTTTTAATTTTAGAAAAGAGCGAGTTGTATTGTCCAGCAGAGTACGTAGATCATGAACAACAGGGCGTTATCATTGCTGGAAACTGGCGTGATGAGGGCGAAGAACTACAGCAACGCCGTATTTTTCGAGGCAATCGCAGCACTCGCAAAGCGTTTGAATTGAGAGACACTTTAAAAAATTGTATGAAAGAAATTGTTTAAAACATAAAACATATTAAGATGTAGACAGCGGTAATTTTTACAGTACATTGTAAAAAAAAGGAACTAAATTTACTTAAAAAAAATATTTATTTATTTTTCAAAAAAAAAAATAGCAGCCAATAATTAATTCAATTCAGAAAAAAAACCTAACCAGCTGGAATGATTAGTGCGAAATGCTAATCATCATGATATTCCTGTAGTTTCGAATATACAATGTTAGAGACATCCATCTCTAATTCATGAACGACTGCCACAGGCAATTGTGCGTTTTGTATTTTCATCGCCAATGATGAGAATAATAAAGAGGTTGAAGTGGCTTTGGCTGGTTCGTCTATTTCACTAATTGATTTAGTCGCAATATCCAAAAAGTTTTTAAAATTAGTGTGTATATCATTTTTGGACGATGATGCAGACATTTTCGCTTGTTTAGCTGGTGTAGATGTACCAATTACGTCATTAAGGCTTAAACTGGTACTATTATCACCAACATCTGTATATTCAATAGAGCTCTCAAACAAGTCGCAACTCCCGCTACTTTCTTTATGATAATTTCCAATTGTGCTAAAAATATGTACATACAGTTTTAATCATTTATTTATAGGAATCTATTGCGTGATTTAAACTTACGGCCTTTGATCGTCAACGTTGTACAAGAAACTCATCAAATCGAAGTACTTCCACTTTTTTTTTGTGTAGCAATATCATCTGGGTCGGGTGCAGGATCTCCTGAATTAGGCACCTGGCGACGAGCTTGCCGATAGACATCTCGCAAACTCTTCCATCGAGTCTTACATTCATGTTCTGAAATATTTTGAAAATAAAATATTTTTATTTCTGTATAACGATATAATTAAAAATATTCACCTGTCGATTTCAGGTTAAAAGTAATTTCTCGCCAAATTTTTGTTTTTAAATCGGTCCGTCGATAATTTACATGCTTTAAATCATAAATGATAGATTTTCCTCTTACAAGCTCTATTAATTTTTCGTCAAATGACATGATGATTTATTAAAAACTAGCTGACCCGGCGAACTTCGTACCGCCTCAAAATCAATAAATGTTGTTTAAAGTTATTATAGCTTAATTAAATTGAGTTTTTTTATTAAGATTAAATGAATTTCTCTCTCTCTCTCTCTCTGGCACTATATCCCATCAAGAGATTTGGCCGCCTTAAATGAGGTTTAATAATCATATTTTCATTTCGGATAATGACTAATGAGTGATTAATTCATTGATCCTAAACCAGCCGTGCAATTTTTTCCTTGTCACTACCGGGAATTGAACCCGAGACCTCCAGGGCGGATAAAATGAATACTCCAAATTAATTAAATTCAATCAAAATGAAATATATTTTAATTACATTGAAATGAATGTAATTCACGTGGCAGCAAGGCTTTCGTTTTATTGAATTGATTCGAAATGATTCGCGTAGCATTGTTGCACTACTTCCTTTTAAACTATTTCTTGAGTAGGTTGCAATAGGGTCGATTCCCTTCAGTAAAACATCTTGTGATATACGACATTTTTTGTTTTATTGTCAGGTGCGAGAACGAACAAAGCGCATGGTTTACCGACACGTGAACATGCTATGTACAATTGGCCGTGAGAGAAACATTCATTTTCTAGATTCAGGCCACAAACACTCAAGGATGGGCCTTGTGATTTGTTGATCGTCATGGCGAATGCAAGACCAATCGGAAATGGAATTCGTTTAAACTCGAATGGCATATCGGTTGGGATCATCAGAATTCTCGGAATGAGAACTTCCTCACCTTTGAACTTCGTTTAAACTCGAATGGCATATCGGTTGGGATCATCAGAATTCTCGGAATGAGAACTTCCTCACCTTTGAACTTCGAATTTCTCAAAATAAAACGTGTTCCGTTATATAGTTTTGGTTGATTCAGGTTTCGTAGCATGATGATTACCGGCAACACACCAACTTTCAGTTGTAAATTGTGTGGTGGCAAGCCAGCCAGATCCAATGAGTTTAAAAATTCAGTTGGACAGTTGGTCGATTCGTCTTTGTTTGTCACACAGTCGATAGATTTGAAGGAATGAAGTGGACCGACGATTAGATTTTGAATTGTGAAATTTAAGTGATCCCCATTTTTGTTCTTTGCCGCAAGAATTACTCGTTCACTCACCCAATTGTGATTTTTGTGGTTAGTAATATTGTTCGGGAACACTTTGTTGATGAGCTCGTCCTTCGTTGAAACAAAATTCAAAAGTTCTGAGGAAACGAAATCAATCTGTTCGATTCGTCGACCGGAACACGGCCATTACCGATAGTCAGCAATTGCTTGGAGAAATCTTCGGCAGATGGATCGTTTAGCCACAGACAATCAAATTAAATTTTCGTTCGAGCTAAAAAATGAAAACAAAATATATTTCTGACAATTCCAATATCATCGTTGTATCTGTCATTTTTCGTTAAAATGCGTATACGTAATGAACTCGCAGTTTAAATTTTTACGTTTACATAGAATGAAATATCTCTGTTAAGTTGTCTCTGGTTTAACAATGCAACTCGCATGTTTGTCCCCAGCTGAAGTTTCATCACATAGCGCCACGCAGAGTCGATGATTTGAGGCAAGCGTTTATTTCATCGACAGCGGTCAATCTTGGAATCACTGGTATTTTTTGACGGAAATTGCCGGACAGTTAAATCATTGCGCCTCCAAAACATCTTGAGTCATTGCGTAGATCTTTCATAGTTCGATTGAATGCTTCAAATGCGCATTTGTGCGCCATTGTACATTCATAATCGATGATGATTTTACTTGCTACCAAAACTTTCGCCATTGCTGAATGTTTCGCAATGTTGCAAGTCGGGTTTTCAGCCGATTGAAGATCTAACGACAATTTCAACGCTGAGCAACTGCTACAGCAATATTGGATCTCGCACGAACAGTGGTCAAAATCAATGATATGAGGAATGCTTTCCCAGTTCCACTGGGCGCATCGAAGAAAAATAATCCTACATTTCCATCAAGAATTATATAGATAAGTAGATGAAATAAAAAAAAATTGGATAAAAAATAAAATGGTAAATGTGCATGCTGCCTCCAGTCGGATTCGTATCCAGTACCTTGCGGTCCAAGCGCCGAAGCTTTAACCACTGCACCACTCGTCAGATACAAACTACAACTACAAAATTCATATAAAAAAAAAGATTTTTTTATTAGATTTTTGGGGCTTCCCTTTTGAGTTTTTTCGACTTTTCTTTTTTCCTAAACCACCACTGTATTGAGACGAACAAAATAAAAAAAACAAAATGTACTAAATGTATGAGAAAATGAATTTTCTTGATAAATTTTTGTTGTTGTGGATTTTTTCCAATGTTTTAATAGTTATTATGCTATTCGGAACGGAGTCAAATCCAACAAAAGAAAGATCATAAAAATCGGTCCAGCCGTTCTTGAGTTATAAATGGTGTAACTAACACGACTTTGTTTTATTTATATAGAAGATAAGTAGATGAAATAAAAAAAAATTGGATAAAAAATAAAATGGTAAATGTGCATGCAGCCTCCAGTCGGATTCGTATCCAGTACCTTGCAGTCCAAGCGCCGAAGCTTTAACCACTGCACCACTCGTCACATACAAACTACACCTACAAAATTCATATAAAAAAAAAGATTTTTTTATTAGATTTTTGGGGCTTCTCTTTTGAGTTTTTCCGACTTTTCTTTTTTCCTAAACCACCACTGTATTGAGACGAACAAAATAAAAAAAAACAAAATGTACTAAATATATGAGAAAATGAATTTTCTTGATAACTTTTTTTTTGGTGAATTTTTCCGATGTTTTAATAGTTATTATGCTATTCGGAACGGAGTCAAATCCAACAAAACAAAAATCATAAAAATCGGTCCAGCCGTTCTTCAGTTATAAATGGTGTAACTAACACGACTTTGTTTTGTTTATATAGAAGATAAGTAGATGAAATAAAAAAAAATTGGATAAAAAATAAAATGTTAAATGTGCATGCAGCCTCCAGTCGGATTCGTATCCAGTACCTTGCAGTCCAAGCGCCGAAGCTTTAACCACTGCACCACTCGTCACATACAAACTACACCTACAAAATTCATATAAAAAAAAAGATTTTTTTATTAGATTTTTGGGGCTTCCCTTTTGAGTTTTTCCGACTTTTCTTTTTTCCTAAACCACCACTGTATTGAGACGAACAAAATAAAAAAAAACAAAATGTACTAAATATATGAGAAAATGAATTTTCTTGATAACTTTTTTGTTGGTGAATTTTTCCAATGTTTTAATAGTTATTATGCTATTCGGAACGGAGTCAAATCCAACAAAACAAAAATCATAAAAATCGGTCCAGCCGTTCTTCAGTTATAAATGGTGTAACTAACACGACTTTGTTTTATTTATATAGATAGAAGATAAGTAGATGAAATAAAAAAAAATTGGATAAAAAATAAAATGTTAAATGTGCATGCAGCCTCCAGTCGGATTCGTATCCAGTACCTTGCAGTCCAAGCGCCGAAGCTTTAACCACTGCACCACTCGTCACATACAAACTACACCTACAAAATTCATATAAAAAAAAAGATTTTTTTATTAGATTTTTGGGGCTTCCCTTTTGAGTTTTTCCGACTTTTCTTTTTTCCTAAACCACCACTGTATTGAGACGAACAAAATAAAAAAAACAAAATGTACTAAATATATGAGAAAATGAATTTTCTTGATAACTTTTTTTTTGGTGAATTTTTCCGATGTTTTAATAGTTATTATGCTATTCGGAACGGAGTCAAATCCAACAAAACAAAAATCATAAAAATCGGTCCAGCCGTTCTTGAGTTATAAATGGTGTAACTAACACGACTTTGTTTTATTTATATAGAAGATAAACAGAGCCATTTTTATTGTAGTGCGAAAACTTAGGTTAAGAAATAATTGACAGACAAAAATTTGTAACTACCAACATAAACAGATAAAAATCAGTTGGTAACATTGCAGCGCTGGCGACAAAATTAGAAATAGATTCTAAATACAGTTCGGCGATAATGTCGTCGTCGTCGCCGACATTGGTTCTGTGAGCAGCATATGGTTTCTGTATATTCTAATTTGACAGGCGACGTCACTTGTCGTTGTCGCTCTTGTTCTGTTTATACCTTAAGTGTTTGACACTAAGTTCTAAAAATCTAAACCCTTCAGTATAAAAAAAATCATAAATTCATATACATTTTTATAAGTGATGCAAGTATAACATTTATACGTTTTATTTATGGATTTATGTGAATAACAAAAAAGTTTTAATTTTATACTTTCAACCGTGTAGGGTTCTTTTTTAATGCTTCAATCTTAACTTTCATATTAAGGATTGCTTTGATTCCATATACCCTATCAATACTCTCAGCATTTTAAAATGTTAGCATGAAAAGTGGGAGGCCAACTTTGGTTGTTTCTCGTTCACCGTTTGCGTTTATAGTAATCTTTCTCTTTAATATGTTTACACCGTTTAGAATTTTGAATCCTTTTTGGCGAAGTTCCTCAATTATTTCTTCGTTGGGGCATGTATGATGTAGCCCTCTAGCCATGACTTTAATTAGTTGCTCAGCTTTGTTTTCATAGGTGAACCATTCGATGTTTTGAGCGGTGATTGCATTTGAAAACATTCTGTAGGTTTCTGGGTCAAGTGCATTCACTTTCCAAACGTTATTATTTAGTGCAGTGACTTTATATTTATCGTTTGGAACTAACTTCACTATTTTTGTTTCATAGATAGCTAAAGTATTTTCTTTGGCTTGATTATTATTTTTGATTAGAGCAATTTCTTCTTTAAGATGTTGGACTTCTTTGAAAAGCTGTTCATTGATTTTCATTAAGTTTTCTATCGATTTCTTTAAATCATCGTTTTCTCTAGCGACATCGTTGTGGTTTTCTTGGTTTCCGTTCTCCCTACGTTCAGCATTTTCATTCTCCTGCTGAGTAGCGGGAAGCATATGTCTAGTTAGTGATCTAGAGATACTTGTGCTTGGTATAAGTGGGTTTCGCAATGGTCGGCTCACTCCAGAATCCGTTGAGCCTGCCTCGTGCGAGGGTGGATTGGCCAACTGTATAGTTGACGTATCACCTGGGGTATACATTCCGTATTGTTGTACACTCATTGCCTTAATGATTGGTTTATTTTTCGGGGTTCCTTCCGCTAGCCAGATTTGGTCCGCGGATGGTATTTTATTTCCCACCTACCCTCCGCTATCCGCCACCTAGGGACGCGCCATGATGGAAGTTTGGCATCTCCACACGGGCATCTCCACATCTAAAATGATGCAGTTTTAAAAATTCTATAAAAAGTTAATTCATATGTTTGTAACTAATATTATCACATTGTGTTTTCGAACCGCCTTGAGTCTTTTATCATCGAATCTACGAGTTTTTTTCGTGTACACTGGAGTTATTTTACTCCACTCTACTAGCAATGTCTTTTTTAAGCCCACTACCTTATTAATCTCATATTTTCTGATTTCGCATTCAAGTTTAGACCATAAGTTTTCAATAAAATTGATGTCCGGTGATTGAGCAGGTGTTTTCATGACATGAGGAGTATTACAAATTGAGCCAACTTTGAACAATTTGAGATTTGTGTTTCGGATTATTGTCCTGATAGAACCGAAAATGATCCGTAATATTTAACTTTTCAACACTTTCCTCCAAATTTCTCTTTAGTATTGATTGATTGATTGATTGGACTGTAGAACCAAGTGCTAGCCAAGAGTCCCGGATAACGCCGGGCCTATTCCTACAGCCTGTTTACACATAACAATAGGAAGGATAGGAAAGGTTTTTTTTTTTTTTTTTGTTTTTTTTGGGGACGGAACGATCCGGTTGCAGACACCTAGCGATCGTACGGCACAACACAATTCTAATCTACTAGGAAGGATAAACGCTTAATAGGTTGAATGGATAACGATGGTATTGCTTTGATCTTCAACAATTGCCTCACTAAATCAGCAACCTGAGAAAAAATAATATTATTTCACGTGCATCTGGAAATTTCCTGTAACATAATTCTACATTAATACTTTTCAGCTATCTAAACAAAATTGATTAATTAGATCAGACCGGTTCCAAATACCTAGGTGAAGCCAATAATTAATAACATTGAAAGCACAATTCTAATCTACACAACCAGCAATTAATATTTCAAAGAAATATTACTTCATAACATCTAAAGATTCCTGAAGTTAATTCTTATATTAACAATTAATATTAAATTATTAATAATTTCTCTAAAACCATTAGCATTTAATAAATTCACTGCAAACTGGCCGTTAAAATAACTCAGTAAACATATATTAATTATTAAACCTGAAAACAAACTGTATGCTTATTACTGACTACTTAATTTATTTAATATATGCAACCTTATTACTTACACTTCACGGTTCAAGTTATTAAGAAACATAAAAACAAGATACTAAAACATGATTATAACGCGCAAAATGAGAAGAAAAAAAAAAGTTACACATGCACAGTTGCTTTTCAATATTGAAGTTAAAGTTGGAAATATAATAAAATTAAAATTAAAATATGATATAATTATAATATAATACAATATTGTATAAAAATAAAATAAAATAAATAAAATCACACTATCCATTCAAAAAATTTACTCAAAAAAAAACTTGACTGTTCAGGAAATTATATTTCCCTGAAAAAACCAGTGGAAACTTGTAGTAAATTAATTTTGAAACAAAAAAAAAAAAATTTAATGGATAGTTCGAAATACAATCCACAAGTTATAAACTCATAACTAAACTGTCAATTATATTGATAATAAAACTAATCTAAAATCCTTATATTCTTTCTGTCTAACTTATAATAACTTATTATAACTAAATACTAAATTTAAATAGTTATTAACCCGGTCACCTTCCGAAATATTTGTAAATTAACTTAAGATTAATGACTACCATTTCACTTTACAATATTCGAAAGTGTAGCCAACAAAACTGCTTCCAAAACACCAATGTCCTACAATTTAAATTTGTTAGTAAATTGAGATGCATAGATACTATTAATTCCGGAATCCTTTCCTAAATCCGGATTAAATTAATTTTATTATTCCAATCCATTTTTAAAACATTATCACACCCGAATATTTGTCATTAATCAGCACGCATCATAAATTAGCTTAACTACTTTACCAAGTATAAGTATACTTTCTATCATACAATAACATATTATAAACTTAATTCTAAATTTAATTTAATTTAAAAACTAGCATTAATATAATAGTGGTCGTTTGCTACAACTCAACATCAACCTGGAGGAGATTTGTAGATATAGTACACAACCTGGAATACTAATAATATAATTATTCAACATTCATATTAGATAATAGAGATTAAGAATAAGATTAAATTAGCTGACTTCCATTTTATTTGTATAATAATGTTTATTATAAATATTGTATATGAACTGTAATGTGATTAATCTAAACTATAATTATTTTAAAATTTCATTAGTATTAACAATGATTAAATATTATTCTAAACCAAGGTAAATAGCCTTATTTGTTATGAGGCTTAAAAGACTCAGTTTCCACTTCAATCTATATCTGAACCTCCAGATTATTTTATTATATAAAATTACAGTTAATGAGTTAAATAATAGATGACACTTTTTAATTAGTGGAAATTTTTCATCAATTTACCGTAATTATCTTACTCTAAAATTCTAATTCCGCCCAGCTAAATTGACGATAAACTTTAACAAAAACATCCACAACATTTAGCAATAATTAACAACTATACCATATTCCCGCTGCCACTGTGTAAATTGATCACACATATTGCATCACTCGTTAACCCCCCCCCCCCCCCCTCAGTTCTCCACATTATAGAGAAGAAATGTACCCCCTGCCAAATCGCTAAAAATGTAAATACAGGAAATAGAGATGCCCATCGCAATCTCATCATCACCCAAGCAAGATTCACATAACAAGCCGACGAAACTGAACAAATCCACATAAAACGTGCTACATGCTACATGCAAGGTTATGAATATCAGCAATACCATGCGAAACAAAATAAAACATTACCATCATGAACCGAAAAACAATTAACAATATACAGACAAGATATAATAGCGTTCGCAGTCGAAAAGCATGCGTTAATTTTCCATTCAGCCATGCTACACACGGTTTCGTAAGACCGGCTTCACCTTCCTTTCTTTCCGCTTTTACCCACAAAATCCGTTTTTACTGCGACATTAAATTTTAAAAATTAGAAACCAACAACAAAATCCATCACGACTTAATTTGAAACCAGAAGCTGGAATCGTGTGTAGCTTGGCTGATTAAAACAACAAAAAATCCAGCTCACGGAATTACACACGCGCATTGTAAAACATCTGCACACACAAGCACAAAACGTAAATATGTATACAACAAATATATAATTATGTAACAATGTGTAAAATAAATAATAATTATTATCTCATATGTTCCTTCGCACACCCATACCACAGAATATATAATACAAACAGAAGGGACACAGCTAAACGCATATACGTATAACATTAACATGCTATATCAGAACCAAACACAATTACATTCTATAGAATATAATTGCGATCGGCTTCGAGTTATATATCGCAAAACCACATTTTCGGTGGTTATTGAAATGCATTTCCCGCGCGCCAAACACCTCCAATACTAATATTCATGTAAAATATAATATATGACTACGAGTAAATAAGTACACAAAACGAAAGATAGTATTTAAAATTACCAAAAGCAGAAAACAAACGAAAAATTCTCGTCGATCACCAAACATGCATACTATTTATCTTCCAAAAACAACAACAAAAATTGTTAGCTAGTGTACCAAAAACAGTAGAATTGAAAAAAACCCTTTCTCGCGCAAATTATATTCGGTCGGATAACAACCCATAACATGAGAATAATTCTACTCTACACCTTCATGGGTTATAAATATGTATTTATATGTGTACTTAAAAGTAAAATTTATTTAGGGAAAAAGTTATGTGTTATGTAATTTAGTATGTAAAACAATGAAAAAATGAAAAACACTTATCTTTCCATCCTTTGCAATCAAAAAGTCCTACATACGCATTGAAAATTTGCACTACAATGCGTGATGCATTCAAACAACGGTATCAAAATACATACATATAAACGAAAATTGTTATGTACATATCCTACACCATTGCAAGCGCACAACACACAAATTAATACAAATATGCAATATGTAACATTTTTCACTTATTAACTACTTTTAAAACACACAAATTATTATTAATATTATTATTATTATTTATATATTCAGATATTATTAATTAATTATTTAATTTTGACATATTTAAATTAATTACTTATTTATATAGAGGAGAGACAAAAACACGTCTTTCCTCTACGACGTTCAATCGCCCATCCCCTCCAAATTTCTCTTTAGTATGTGTAAATATACATTTTTGTCCAAATTGCCTCGATAAATTCTAAATGTCCAACTCCGGAAGACGCCATACAAGCCCATAACATAACAAGACCTCCACCGTACATAACAGTGCTTCGTAAATTTTTAACTGCTATCTCCGTATTAGTCTTTTTCCATACGTAATTTCACCCGTCTCATCCAAAAGAAATTTGCTTTCATCAGCAAATAAAACCATGTTCCACAATGTTTCATCTTTATTTTTATGGTCTTGGGCAAAATCAATTCTAGCCTCACTGGTATAAGGCTTTTTCCGCATTGTCCTACTATGAAAATTTGGTTCTCTTAATATTCAACGTATTGTTTCTGGATGACATTTACTTTTCAGCTTTCTCGGCCCACTTTGGATCAATTAATTTGGGGTTTTCTTTTATTTTTTTGACAATCCATCGACAATCTTTTTCGGAAAAATTTTTATTGTGCGTTTTTCTAGGCTTATTTTCTTTACCGCCAATGTTGCATCTACATGTTTGAAATGAAAAATTAAATCAAGAAGTGACTCACCTTTCCTTTCTTTTTCGAATCCATACTTCTCCTGGTTTCGAATCCATACTTCTCCTCAATGCTCCGGAAAATTGCACTGGAAATCTCTAAATTAATCAAGATTATTTTCATAGACTGACTACTCTCCTACTGATATAAAAGATCCGCTCAAAGTGGCAACGTACATTTCCAAAAACCAGATCTCTCCGGACCGAATCCAGCGAACCACAAATTCATTGTTTTGTACAGAAAAGTAAGGCAAACGTTAAACTTTAAATCTATCAAAGTAGCAAAAATATTTATATACCACGCCGTTCAATTACGAGGTATTACTCGTTTTGCTAGTCGATAAATATCGCTATTTGGAACCGTCCTCACGAGAGTCTCACCATAGTTGCAGATTAATGATAAAATTATTTTTAATGATAAACTTCCTGATATTTTAGGTAAACAAACGTGCCCAGATTTCCACCAAATTGCGCAACAATCTCAGAACTAATGGAAATGGTTAAGTATGAAGTTTGATTTCAAACTGAGCTTTTTTTATTGAAACTTGTCAGCTGTGTTGCTTTCAAAAGATTACAACAACAATTGCATTGTATTCAAGCCGATTGTCTAGAATGTTAAGAAAAAAATTTTTAGGATTAGGGGAAATAAAATCATTTTATGGTTATGGTGTTTACCGCAAGACATTATTTTTTCTATTTTTCTCGAAAAATTTATCTTGTAGAATAATTTAGCATTTGATATTTGATAACAAAATACCGAATTTAATTTGTTCCATTTCATAAAATAAAAAAAAATAAAATAAATATTAATAAAATGAACCAACACAGAAAAATTAAAACGCATTAAAAAATTAAAGCCAAAGGTTGTTGCTTTCACATTTCTTAGCTAAGCTAAGCGGATTTGCGAAAGCAACACTACTGTCATTTCCGGCAAAATTTAAAAAGGATCTGAACAAAGTTTGTTTGTAATCATTTTTTCGTAAATGCTATATACTTTTTAAAATATTTGCATAAAACAAAAAGCTCTTATGGAAGCTACTATTTCCGGTAGATTTATTTCAGCCAAACATATCTAGGACTTCCTAACTTATGGAAAAAGTTTAACTGAAAACAGTTTTTCGTTAAAAATCGTAACTTCTGCTTAAATTTAGAAAACTTATTTGAACCGATATTATTGCAACATCACATGATATACTTTTTGATATATGTACATAAAAACTCCTATGGAAGCTGCCTTTTCCAGTGGACTTCGGTCAAAAGTCACTGAGATTTCCAAATTTATAGAAAAAGCTTATCTATGAAGTTTTTCCCCAGACACACACACACAGATTTTTTAAAAACTACTATTTTGACTTCGGCGATAAAATTGGCCATCGCAAGATCCTATAGTGCGAATATCAACACACGAATTGTCATGTGAATTTAATTTTGAATATAGTGGATCATATCAGTGTTGAAATCAGAAAGGATCCTAGTTTAGTGTCTTTAATTTAAAATGAACAATAATGTAAAGCAGCAATGCAATGTAAAGAGCCATGCTTGAAGTAAAAATTGGTGTAATATTGTCTAGATTAGCTCGAGCAATAATGCCCTAATTCCCGATTTACCAATATTTTTTTTCGGTTTTATCCGCAAACCAAAGAATGTATCAAACCAACCCAGCAAACCAATAAACGAGTAAACAAAGACATTCAAAATATCGTCTTTAAAAACAATAAAATAAACTATAATATCATTAATAATTTACCAACGACTGTCGTAAATAAATCAGAAACTTAAATCACATTTTCAATTCCCATAAAGTCTTTAACCGTTAAATTAACAAAAGCGAGAATTCGAAAATGTTTAATCATCACGACAGGTCAACGAAACATGAATTTTGGTTTGTAAAATATTTTTTTTCAGTTTTATAATCGGACATTCATTTTCCTCCTAACAATCCATCGTACTCTGCCTATCACCGCAGAAGACAGTGAAACCTACAAAAGTTACGACTCAAGCGACCGCACATTTGTAGTCGTATAAATTTAGTGGTTTTTCCGAAGAAAGTTTTCTAAAAAGTTTATTTAATCATAATACAGCAGAAGTTTATCATCACGGTTACGGAATGTAGAAAATTAACCCGGGAGACAAGAAACGTCAGGATGATGAAAGTTTTTGAAGAAGGTCTTTACATTAGGCCGTTCCACTGTATTTTGGAAAAACTTTATTTATAAAACAGAAGTCATATAAATAACAACAATTTGTACGTATTTACGTAAAAGGGGAAGAAAAACTTGTAAAATCCATTTTCATTATATTTCTAATTTTAGTTTTATAGTTTTATACAAAAATAAATTTTCTTCACTCCACTCTACTCATCAGACAATTTTATAGTTTTTTACTTCTTTAAAATCCACGTAAATCGTTGAAAAGTGAATAAATTTTGCAGGATTATAAATATTGTGGGAATACAGGTGGCCGCGCACGCAACACTGAAAATATTGGGCAAATTTAACTTTTGGTAAAATATGTTATAATTTTTATGGATATTAACATG
The DNA here is from genome assembly GCA_947310385.1 of Nephrotoma appendiculata. Lineage (NCBI taxonomy): Eukaryota > Metazoa > Arthropoda > Insecta > Diptera > Tipulidae > Nephrotoma > Nephrotoma appendiculata. The sequence continues at coordinate 126,404,448 of OX371225.1, read as the reverse complement.
ATGCTTGCTGTAATACGGATCCCTTGACGATAATATTTTTATACATACTGGTTAGTATTTTATATCGACTAATTTAACTATTTTTAAATAGAATGTTGCGTTAAATTGAAAACAAAAAATTCAAAATGAAATTGAAAGCGCATGCAAAGCAGTTCAAAAGTTGTAATACATAAGTTTAATAGTTGTGCATAGTTTTATGCAACGATGCAATATTGGGGACATGAATGTCGGGGACTCTTGCAAACCATCAAATTCGTTCTCCGTAGAACCGTACTTATTCAAAATTCGCAGGATGTATCCTACTGTGTCCCCAATGTCCCGTTTCCGTAGCACGTGTTCTTTATTAGTGGACATGAGAAGCTCATTTTGGGATGTGATTTCCTGCATTTATTCGTGTAGCTGATGTATGATCACATCACAAACTTTCAGCTTTCTCTCCGCTGTCCATCCCTTAAGTCTCACTTAATTGATTGATGTATGTAGTGGGTTATAGAACTAATATCTTCCCAGTATCCTGACAGGTTGTAATTTATGATGATTTTCCACCTTAACGCCATCAAGTTGACAGCAACAGAAAATAGCACCTGAAGTATTCCGAGTACCACGAATAGCAGTCGCATAGTTGTTTATTTTTTGCAACCTGCCATGATCTGATACACTCTTCGCCCTTTCGCGTTTCGATGAGGTTAAGCCCGTGTAGGAGCTATTGCTTGTAGTTGCTCATTAAGTGACTATTTTATCTTTGTATGGTCCTCCTTCTCAGGTATACTATGATTAGGGCCGATAGTTTGTGAATCGGCCTTTTTATGAGGACCCCTCCCGGGCCTCGAATAGAGACCACTCTAACGTTTTGGTCTTAACCTAGATGTACTTCAATCACACGTTCAGTTGTCTGTAGGATCGGTTGTTAGTGGCGCAAGATGTCTTGAATTTAAGCAAGCCTCTACTAGAGAAGTGACGGTCGATAGTTCTTCAAAAGTCAGCGCCGCTTCTCCAATAACCTTTATTAAACATTTTTTGACCGACTTAACAGAAGAGTACCCGCATAGTCAACTCCAGTTCTCAAGGTCTTCCAGATTTCCCATGCGCTGTTTCGGACTTAGCAGATGACACTTTATACAGTTTGCTATAAAATGTCGTGTTAGATTTCGACCGTGTATTATCCAGTACCTGGTTCGCAGGTGGCCTAAAGTTAATTGTGCTCCTCCATACAAAGTTTTTTGACGTGATTCTTGAATCAGTAATTTAGTGATTGGCACCAACTTACTGTGTTTTCAACTCGACCGCCGACTCTTAAAACCTTACTGTTATTTGCTATTCCCTTCCGGTTTATAAGATCACGAATTTAAGTGGTGAAATGTTGTTTTTGCACCATTTTGATCAAAAGTTGTGTAGATTTATTTATTTCTTTTGCCGCAGGAGCTCCTTGCTGAACCATCATTGTTTAGCATTTGTCGATAAATCTCATAAAATATACCACAACCCTCTTGTCCGAAGTTACCGTTGTCGTTCCCACAACTCGTGGTTTTAGTTCCAATTGATCTGGCGTTTCTTCTATTATTATTGGCGCTAGCTGAATTGGTTCCTCCAAGATATTTTGAGGACCGTTCCACCAGAAATTGTGTGTGACTAATTGACTAGCTTCGATACCTCTGGATGCACGATACGCGAGATTATCGGATGAGTTGACATGAAACCATTGAGATGAAGAGCTTAATGTCTAGATTTCCGAGATTCGATTTGCCACAAATGTTTTAAATTTAAGGGGCTTTTTTTTACCCACTCCAACACTATCATCGAATCTGTCCAAAAATATGTTGTTGCGCTCCGCACAACTCTAACTTTGATAAAGTCAGCTTGGTAGCTATAGGTGCTACTCTGGTTTTTGATGCTAACCACATTGATTTGTTTGATGACCAGCCATAGAAGTATATCACCGCTGCGTAAGCTATACTTCGAAAGCATCACAAAATCCATGTAATTCTCCATGTGACGTTGGACTGAATTTAATCCAGCTCTGAATTTTAATCTCCTCCAGTTTTGGAAGGGATTCATAATATTTTCGACATTTTGTAACAAATTCCATGCTCATTTTTAATCATGGTAATGGAATCCGTTGCAGACTCACCTTCGGTTGATCCACGCAGCTTTTTCAGCCGGCTAGCTTTCAGTGGCTGGGGGGGTATTTTGTGGACCGAAGGAAAGCTTGATTTTGCTGCATTGTGTTGAGTTATTGCTATTTAGATCGGTTACTGTTTAGAGTAGAACATCGAGATCACACCCAGTGGAGATTAACGAAGCTTATTTAGACATTTAATTCAAATTAAGACACAACAAACAAGATTAATTTCATTGTATGAAATATTTTTAAACAAATAAATTTTATTAGAAATCAATCAATAAAGAAATTCATAGAAATATTTAAAATTTAAGAAAGATTATATTTTATGATTTAAAATAAACGTAGATATGACACAGCATACTCAAGCAATTGAAATTATTTTAATTTAACTCAGAAAAACTTAAAACTAGAAAAAAACTATACTAAACAAGAAAAATATGGCCATAAAATAAATCTACATGTAATGAACTAAACTAAAGAAAATATTTTTGAAAGAAATTTTGTAAAATTATTATTTAACGGGTGATTTTTTAAGAGCTTGAGAACTTTTTTTTAAAAAAAAACGCATAAAATTTGCAAAATCTCATCGGTTCTTTATTTGAAACGTTAGATTGGTCCATGACATTTACTTTTTGAAGATAATTTCATTTAAATGTTGACCGCGGCTGCGTCTTAGGTGGTCCATTCGGAAAGTCCAATTTTGGGCAACTTTTTCGAGCATTTCGGCCGGAATAGCCCGAATTTCTTCGGAAATGTTGTCTTCCAAAACTGGAATAGTTGCTGGCTTATTTCTGTAGACTTTAGACTTGACGTAGCCCCACAAAAAATAGTCTAAAGGCGTCAAATCGCATGATCTTGGTGGCCAACTTACCGGGCCATTTCTTGAGATGAATTGTTCTCCGAAGTTTTCCCTCAAAATGGCCATAGAATCGCGAGCTGTGTGGCATGTAGCGCCATCTTGTTGAAACCACATGTCAACTAAGTTCAGTTCTTCCATTTTTGGCAACAAAAAGTTTGTTAGCATCGAACGATAGCGATCGCCATTCACCGTAACGTTGCGTCCAACAGCATCTTTGAAAAAATACGGTCCAATGATTCCACCAGCGTACAAACCACACCAAACAGTGCATTTTTCGGGATGCATGGGCAGTTCTTGAACGGCTTCTGGTTGCTCTTCACTCCAAATGCGGCAATTTTGCTTATTTACGTAGCCATTCAACCAGAAATGAGCCTCATCGCTGAACAAAATTTGTCGATAAAAAAGCGGATTTTCTGCCAACTTTTCTAGGGCCCATTCACTGAAAATTCGACGTTGTGGCAGATCGTTCGGCTTCAGTTCTTGCAGGAGCTGTATTTTATACGGTTTTACACCAAGATCTTTGCGTAAAATCTTCCATGTCGTCGAATAACACAAACCCAATTGCTGCGAACGGCGACGAATCGACATTTCACGGTCTTCAGCAACACTCTCAGAAACAGACGCAATATTCTCTTCTGTACGCACTGTACGCATTCGTGTGGTTGGTTTAATGTCCAATAAAGTAAACTGAGTGCGAAACTTGGTCACAATCGCATTAATTGTTTGCTCACTTGGTCGATTATGTAGACCATAAATCGGACGTAAATCGCGAAACACTTTTCGAACCGAACACTGATTTTTGTAATATAATTCAATTATTTGCAAGCGTTGCTGGTTAGTAAGTCTATTCATTATGAAATGTCAAAGCATACTGAGCATCTTTCACTTTGACACCTTGTCTAAAATCCCGCGTGATCTGTCAAATACTAATGCATGAAAATCCTAACCACAAAAAAATCACCCTTTATAAGAAAAAAAAAATGTTAATATATATTTACTAAATAATACGTAAGAAAAACCTGGTATGTACTCGTGTAGATAGCGAAGCGTTGCGGATCCGTTCAGCTAGTCCCGTTGATTGATGTACGTAGTCCTTAGTTCCATTTTATTAATATCGTACGTATTTGATAAGTTATTTATATCGTACGATTATATAAATATCTTGCTACTGTATCACGTACAGTATATGGACTATCCACAAGTCCTATTACATACACATTTTGTATTATGTACCACTATAACTGTCAGTGATAATATAAGCACTATCGGTGATATCACTGTAACTGTCGCATATAATGCGGTTTAATTATTTATTTTATAATATTATTTATTAGATTTTAGGTTTATTGATAGTTTATAATAATGTTTTTGATTAATTTATTAATTAAGGAAACTTTTATGATTTATGAAATTAACTTGCACATAATTAAGATAACTTTGAAAAAAAAACATATTTTTGGGTGGAATTCATACGGTACTTTTGAGTACAGTTTTATTGTCTCATAGTTTTTCACTTAAACATTCGTTTAGCACAAAATTATTATGTTCGCATCATAGTTTGTGTTTTGCGATTTTTCAGTTATTTAACACACTGTAAATGTATTGTGCATTTTATCAACGTCTTTCAACACCACATATTAGTTTATTAATTTTTTTGTATAACATTTTAGAATTTTATACATAATATGTATATGTTTATAAATATTTATTAGCACTTTGAATTTATTAAATATTTTTTTTTTTTATTATATTTTATAATTATTTCCGATTTTTAACAATACGATGCGGCACCTTTTAATGTTCTTTTTCAACTCCCCGTTTTTAATCATTTTCTCTTCGTTGGTCCAGCTCCATACCAAAACATACCATCACGATCAGCTGTAAAGTCTAGTACATTTTGTTTTTCTTTCAATTATGCAATTCCTACAGTAGCTTAGATATATGTTAATATTTCGCGAAGCCAAATTAAAATAATAACTTATATTATGTCATAAAATACGATTGATCCATAATAAAAATGTTTTAATTGAATTTCTAGATAATTAAAGGTAAACATTAGAATAGGGTTACGTTACAAATCGTGGGGCAGACCCAGCACCCTTGAGATAGTCTCCAGCCGGGCAAACAGTTTAAATTACAATATTAATATTAATGGTAAGATATCCTACGCCGATCGAACTCATATATAACGACATAAATCAAATTTTGACATGGTTATGGAAATTGAAATTGCATTTGAATGACTAATGAGAATTAATTTCCATAAGGACATCTAATACGATTTACTAGAGAAAAACATAGTGGAAAAACAAGAGAAAAACAATTAATGCCGGGGAAATTTATCACCGGAGATCTTTGGCATGATAGACACCCAATGATTTGCCATTGTTGTCGACTACTTCGTACGAGACAATGCCTATTTTCCTAATTATTTTGCCTTTTATAAACTTAGGCGCAAGTTTAGCAGAAAAATTTGCAGCTGCGTTGCTTTGGACGAAGTTTCGTACATACACTTCTTGGCCTATTTCAAAACTTCTTTGTCTACTGCGTAAGTTATATGTATGAACATTTCTTTGGTAAGCATTATAAAGATGGGACAAAACTAGTTCTTGAGCAGTAGAAAGTCGATTATTAATGTCCATGACCGATGCTTGTCTGTCGCTTAATAGATTCAGATCACGCATTAATTTGTAAGACGAGCCGTGGATTACCATGTGTTGACCGAACGTTAAAAAGTACGGCGAGAATCCGGTAGAATTGTGAACCGCGTTTCTTAGGGCAGCACTAATTTCGTCAATATGTGCATCCCAATTCTTATGATGATCGTTAACGTAAGAACGTACAGCAGCGAGTATTGTTCTATTCACCCTCTCAGACGCATTAGATTGCGGAGAGTAGATTGGTGTGTATTGGTGGAAAACTCCATAGTGTTCCAATAACTCCGCTAGCAGTTTGGATTTGAATTGTGGTCCATTATCGGAGATAAGTATTTCTGGGACACCAAAAATATTAAAGACACGCTGTTTGAGGAATTTTACTACATGATTAGCAGTGGCTGCTCTAAGAGGTTCCAACAAAATAAATTTTGTGTACTGGTCTAAAAGAATCAATAGGTATGTGTTACCAAACGAACTCCTGGGATAAGGCCCCAAGAAATCCATAAATGCTTTTTGAAATGGACGATGTATTTCCATAAAATTACCCATTTCTGGACGAGTAACAAAATTGGTTGGTTTCGAGGATTTACAAATATCACACATCATTGTATATATTCTCGAACATCACGAGCCATCGTCGCCCAATAGAAATGACGTTGTAGCACTTCTAGTGTTTTGGACTGACCCAAATGAGCGCCGGTGGGAGAATTGTGCGATTGGTTCAATAAAGAAGGAACTAGCACATCAGGAATTACTAATTTCCACGCAGAGATATCATTTAGAGAACGAGTGTCCGAGTTTGGAAGTATGTATAATTTGCCATTAAGTTCTTTATAATTTGTTTTAGCCATTCTATTTTCTTTTAGAGAATTTATTCTGCTAAGGTAAGCGGGGTCTAGAAAAGCAGGGGAGTCCAGATCCACATGTAGAGGTGGTACACTCCCATCATCATCACGCACCATCCGCTTATCAAATGCTTCGAGACTTATTCTGGATAGAGCATCGGGGACCACGTTTTGAGAACCTTTTCTATATTCAATATTGAAATTGAATCCTTGTAATTGAAGACTCCACCGTGCTAGCCTTCCAGATAAGTCTCTCTGCTCCATTAACCATTTCAAGCTAGAATGGTCCGTGATGATAGTGAAAGTGTAGCCCTCCACATATGGTCTGAACTTTTTCACGCTTAGAACTGCCGCCAAGCACTCTAGCTCTGTAACACTATACTTTCGTTGGGCAGAATTAAGCTTATGACTGTAGTAGGCTATTGGATGTTCACCTTCGGTCGATTTTTGGAACAAGACACTTCCTATTCCATTCGAACTCGCGTCGCACTGGATAAAAAATGGACGCGCAAAATCCGGATTGCGTAATACAGGTGCCGACGTCAATGCTACTTTGACCTGGTTAAATGCCTCATTTGCGGCTTCACTCCAAGATAACTTTTGGTTCTTTTTTAATAAATCAGTTAGGGGAGCTGTGATTGAGGTGTAGCAAAAGATGAAGCGCTGATACCACCCCGCCATTCCCAGAAATCGCCTAAGTTGTCTTACAGTTTTGGGAGTTGGATAGTCTGCTATGGCTTGTATTTTGTCGGGATCCATGCGTATGATTCCGTTACCAATCACATGACCTAAGTACTTCGTTTCAGTTAGGACGAACTTGCTCTTTTCCACATTTATCGTAAGGTTGCCTGCTTTTAACAATCTAGCAATCTCGGTCAACAATGATAAATGTTCTTCTAGTTCGGCGGAAACAACGAGCAAGTCGTCCAAGTAAACAAATACTCGATCATGTAACTGGTACGGTATCACCCTATGCATTAATCTACACAATGTCTGAGGGGCATTACATAGGCCGAAGGGCATCACTGTGAAGTGATAAAGGGGTCGGCCCGGAACGGTGAACGCAGTTTTACCACGCGATGCCACGTCAAGAGGGATTTGCCAAAAGGCATCCTTTAAGTCGATCGAAGAGATAAATTTTGTATGGTCGAGTCGACTTAGCAATCCCTCAATCAGTGGTAGCGGATATGCGTCTTTAGTTGTTACCTCGTTGACCTTCCGGGGGTCAAGGCATAGCCTCACCTTACCATTGCCCTTGCGAACAACAGCAATCGGCGAGGACCATGCGCTTTGACTCTCCTCTATCACTCCCAGCGCCAACATCCTATCCAACTCCTTGTATATTTCAGCCTGGACTGCCGGGGATACGGGGTAGTATCTCTGTTTCACGGGTTTTGCACTACCAACTTCTATGGCATGGGTCACTAAATTAGTACGACCTAACCCATTTTTCTCGGAACACGGAAATGTAGCGACGATTTGTTTTAATCGAAATTCGTCTTCGGGAGAGAGTGGGTGATGATTACTGGAAGTGGCAGTTGGTATCGCCAAATCAATGGAATTTACTAAGGCGGGAGCTAAGCCAAATGAGTTCCAGAAATCGATTCCCAGGTAAAGTGGTTGCATTAAACCTGGAGCAATGTGGAGACGAACGCGCTTCACTTTTCCATTAAAAGAGATCGGTAGAATTACATGTCCAATTATTTTTTCCTTTTGCCCACCTGCCGTTTTTAAAAAGGAAGAAAGGTGGTGCACTTTAATGCGATTTTGGTGTAAGAATTGTTCAGATCCGGCTCCAAGAACACTAATGCTTGCACCGCTATCTAACAATCCAGTGTAGGGAATGCCGGCGATTAATACATTAGCATATGGGCGGTCATCGTGAACAGTTGTATGCAAGACAGATTCACAGATCATATTTCTTAAGGTTCGACGCAACGACCAATATTTAAAAGTCCGGTGTCGCGGTTTTGCAGTAGGTATCGTAAAGTAAGTTTGGGTGGATTTTGAATTTAATGTAGAAATGACATTGTTAGCTGTAGTATCTTTAGATAAGTTTTGATTAAACACAGCCGATGATTGAACAACATCATAATAAAAAGGGTTGTTGCTATTTGGCAAATAATTTATTTTTGTTGGTAAATTTTGGGTGTATATATCGGGATCGGCAGGACTCATTTCAACTGCACAATAATTTATGTCTGCCTTCGGTAAAGTTCCGGACAGGTGCTGGAGGCAGCATCCTCGGTTTGCGTCCTGGTTGTAGTATTTTGGGGAGGTTGAGCACCAGGAGTTCTCATCTCCCGTCTGCTGTTTCCCACATACGAAGAATTACACGCCTGACAATTTGATCGAATCACGTTAGGTGCACCGCACCCGAAACAATGTCTAGCAATATATGAATTGGATTGCCCTCGATTCTGATAATTCTGGGTGTTATTCTGTCGGTTACTCGACCCTAAGGCACAAAGAGTATTGCGGTACTCATTTTGAGAGTAGTCGATAAGTCGATTTGCATATGGCGAAGAAGAATCGATTTGAGAATTTACTTGAGTATTTCTAGGGAGATAGTTCATCATTTTAGGATAGTCGGGATAATTTACCGTGTAACCCATTTCTTTATAATTATGTCCTGTATAGTCGGGATTATCAAGATTCATTTCTTGAACTTGCCTAAATGTTACACGTCTCTCAGCTTTTTCGGCATTTAATCTCTTCCAAGTATCCTCTATCTCGACGCATTGATGTACCAATTCGGATACCGTCGTAATATGTCTTCCCGCAATTTTATATTGTAGGGTATTATGCATGTTTCGTCGCAAGATGAAACAAAGATCGCTATCGATGAGAGGGGTGCTAAGATATAAAGAGGCATCTATCACACGAGTGTAGAAATCCAAAAAGGTTTCTTCAGATTTTTGTTTGAGGAATGAAATTGACTGGCGAATTTCTGCATCAGTTCTGCGGTCTTTAAATCTTTCCAAAAGCCCTTGCTTTAAGGTTTCCCAATCAACATTGCCACTACGTTCAAGGAATGACCAATACCATTCGAGAGCACTTTTTCTTAAAAGCAAATGCAAATCATTTATTAAGCGCTCGGAAGAAATTTTATTTGCACTTGCAAGGCGCTCGACTCGGTACAAAAATCGCTCAACTGCGGAACCACCAGGTAAGCCGTCAAAGGTAATATTCCATTTGTGTATTCCCATTATTGAGACATCAACCTTACTATTCAAATCGCCCTGGGGTGTAGATTTGGATGTATCCTTATGTTCACCGTCTCGTTGCTGTGAACGGTCCTGACCATCTCTAACGGAATCTTTGTCGTGTGCTAGTACTTCAGACTCGCCGCGTACTGATAATTTCTTAACAAAATCCAATAAAATCTGGTATTCGGGAGCAGAAAATGGGTTTTGTGGAACTGCTGTATTTTTGGTCAATTTTGATTCACGATTGTTTTCCGCAGAGGAACTAGTTAAATTATTTTTAGATTTATTTCCAAAATTATCACTATCGGATGAATCAGAACAATCCGTAATTACTGGCTCCGGAGCATGCGCGTCCGATATAGCTTCAGAAATTGATTTTTCAAAGTCATCAACCGATACTTTCGATTCCAATAAAGATTGAATTACCTCTAAAACTTTATCGCAAGCGTCTAATAAATTTTTCGCGGGCGTTTTATAATTCGGAGAAGTGTTTATGATACGTTGGAGGCGCGCACTTACGTGCATAATACGTATACTCAAAATTGCAAGTTTCGTGCTACGTTCATCAAGACTAACCTCCGGTATTTCTTGCACTTGAGGTTTGAGATTTTTCAGTTTTTCTGAACAAATGGTTATTTCCCTCTGAGGAGATTTTCTAGCAGCCAAATGGGTTTTTAACGGAACAATCTTATTATCTTCACTCTCTAACTTAAATGCTGATGTTAGACTATCTAGCTGTTCAACTACTGAACCCGAAATACCCCTAACCAAACACTCAATCTCAATTTCATCAACACTCAAATATTTTGGATCCATAGCCATTGTTATTAAATTAGTTTATAAGTCGTTAATATTGTGTTCAAATAAAAGATAATATCGGATAAAAAAAATTCAAATCACGAAGAATGTTATCAGGCAATCATAACCCAATATTTGTAACGTATTCAATAATTAGCGAAATATTAATAACTAAATATTTTATATGTAAGAGAAAAATAGATAAAATGAAAATTTAAATAAAAATATAAAAATAAATTAAATAACAATTCAATAATTAATTTATTTTTATAATTTATTAGAAATTAATTACGATTAAATTAAATAATTTGATGATAATAAAATAAAAAAAGATATTATTAACGATATTGAAATGCTTAAATTCATTAAAAAAATCCACTGGAAATGTGACCCCCAATAATCTAACTCCAACAGTATTTGTATTAGACTATAAATAATTGATAGATAATTCAACGTGCTGATAATGTCAAATGACAATCACAATTGTCTTCCTTCAATACATCTATCGAAAAAATGTCAACCGGTATAAAACGGAATTAGAGGTTGTCCAGAAAACAATTATTGATTATTGAAAAAAAAATTAACATAAGCGGTTCCTTACAACAGTACTCAAAGAAGGAAACAAAATTAAAAAAAAAAAATGTTCCTTTATAAACGCATGTTTTGCGGAACACTGTTGCAAAACTGAATGCCGACAAAAAAACAGTCCAAATTACAAGATTACGTTATTGCAATCAAAACACGAGGTATCTAGCCCGAACATAAAAATATGGAAGAAATGCTATCTTGTAATTTGGAATTATGTAAACTATTACTGTAAAAAAAATATTATATTTAATTTTACGAATTACCTTCAACATTAAATCAAAATAAAATGTCTTAAGACAGAATAAATGTGAAGCATTTCGTAATAAAAACAAAAAAAATATTAAATGAGAAATCACGTTGAACATAAATCCATCAATTATAAAATTTTAAATGTAACCCCTAAATTTTATTTGCTTACGCTTGGGCGCCACTGTAACAAATTCCATGCTCATTTTTAATCATGGTAATGGAATCCGTTGCAGACTCACCTTCGGTTGATCCACGCAGCTTTTTCAGCCGGCTAGCTTTCAGTGGCTGGGGGGGTATTTTGTGGACCGAAGGAAAGCTTGATTTTGCTGCATTGTGTTGAGTTATTGCTATTTAGATCGGTTACTGTTTAGAGTAGAACATCGAGATCACACCCAGTGGAGATTAACGAAGCTTATTTAGACATTTAATTCAAATTAAGACACAACAAACAAGATTAATTTCATTGTATGAAATATTTTTAAACAAATAAATTTTATTAGAAATCAATCAATAAAGAAATTCATAGAAATATTTAAAATTTAAGAAAGATTATATTTTATGATTTAAAATAAACGTAGATATGACACAGCATACTCAAGCAATTGAAATTATTTTAATTTAACTCAGAAAAACTTAAAACTAGAAAAAAACTATACTAAACAAGAAAAATATGGCCATAAAATAAATCTACATGTAATGAACTAAACTAAAGAAAATATTTTTGAAAGAAATTTTGTAAAATTATTATTTATAAGAAAAAAAAAATGTTAATATATATTTACTAAATAATACGTAAGAAAAACCTGGTATGTACTCGTGTAGATAGCGAAGCGTTGCGGATCCGTTCAGCTAGTCCCGTTGATTGATGTACGTAGTCCTTAGTTCCATTTTATTAATATCGTACGTATTTGATAAGTTATTTATATCGTACGATTATATAAATATCTTGCTACTGTATCACGTACAGTATATGGACTATCCACAAGTCCTATTACATACACATTTTGTATTATGTACCACTATAACTGTCAGTGATAATATAAGCACTATCGGTGATATCACTGTAACTGTCGCATATAATGCGGTTTAATTATTTATTTTATAATATTATTTATTAGATTTTAGGTTTATTGATAGTTTATAATAATGTTTTTGATTAATTTATTAATTAAGGAAACTTTTATGATTTATGAAATTAACTTGCACATAATTAAGATAACTTTGAAAAAAAAACATATTTTTGGGTGGAATTCATACGGTACTTTTGAGTACAGTTTTATTGTCTCATAGTTTTTCACTTAAACATTCGTTTAGCACAAAATTATTATGTTCGCATCATAGTTTGTGTTTTGCGATTTTTCAGTTATTTAACACACTGTAAATGTATTGTGCATTTTATCAACGTCTTTCAACACCACATATTAGTTTATTAATTTTTTTGTATAACATTTTAGAATTTTATACATAATATGTATATGTTTATAAATATTTATTAGCACTTTGAATTTATTAAATATTTTTTTTTTTTATTATATTTTATAATTATTTCCGATTTTTAACAATACGATGCGGCACCTTTTAATGTTCTTTTTCAACTCCCCGTTTTTAATCATTTTCTCTTCGTTGGTCCAGCTCCATACCAAAACATACCATCACGATCAGCTGTAAAGTCTAGTACATTTTGTTTTTCTTTCAATTATGCAATTCCTACAGTAGCTTAGATATATGTTAATATTTCGCGAAGCCAAATTAAAATAATAACTTATATTATGTCATAAAATACGATTGATCCATAATAAAAATGTTTTAATTGAATTTCTAGATAATTAAAGGTAAACATTAGAATAGGGTTACGTTACAATTTGTTTTCGATGTCTTCTGGTAGTTTCTGATCCCAGGACACATCAGAGATGCATAGGGTTTGCATTAAGATTTTGACTGGTCACCTTGAATTCAAATGTATCGGTGCCTGGATTCCAAATAAGTCCTAACATTTTTACCGATTCGTCGTTTAATATGACCGGTTCGAATGCTCTCGAGCTTGACTTGACACCTTCTATGAGTTGTGAATAAATTCAGGCTTATTTTCTCAGGTTAAACCCACCGCTTTGTAGTATACAGATAAGTAATTTGCAGTCAGTTGTAATTTGAATTCCGTCAAGTACGGATGTATTAAAATATAAAAAAAAATAAAATTTTATCAAACAAAATGGCGAGCGAGTAACAAGTTTGGTTTTACGTCTCCCTAAGAAATCATATTGTAAATTTTATTTGGTGTTATAAATACTAGTGCCTATATACTTTGATATTTGGTGTAATTGTTTCTAAATCGTGTCTTAATTTGAACTATGCAAACTGTAGAATATAAATTATATATAATAGTGTAACATGTGGATTGTGTGGTATTCAGTATGTTCATGATTGTCTTATTATAACTGTTCGCTTATTAGAAATACTAGTATATCTGCGATTAATCATCATTGGTGCATTTATAAGTGTTTTGTGTAGTATAGTGTCCGAGTTTAAATCACATCATAACCTTAATGCATCTCATGTGATCTTGTTGTGTTTTGAGTGTGTGAACACTTTGAGTTTTGGACTCTATTGTGGCGTAACGTCAATTACGGTATTGCGTTTCTAAAAAAAGTGCTGGCGCCACTACCTAACGGAACGTTGACTGTTATTGTGTATATTCATTCACAGTGTTTAGCGTCTATGTAAACCACTGTGTGAAATATTAAAATAAATATTTTGATGCAATAAATCTATAGCACACCCGACAGCAATTATACTACGTTACACACGCGCACACACATTTCACTCGTCGACCAGATAATATTTGAACAGTTAATTTCTGGTGTCATCATTCATCGCAAACACAATTTCTTACACAATTATAGTAACTGATCGAATATACTGCATTGGTTTACGCGCATCCACGAAATACACTGTGGAGGTTGTTTTGTTGTGTAATCTGGCGAGAAGTTTCTAACATGTCGAAAAATTCGAAAACGAGGACAAAAACCTGTGCTGAATCTGGTGCTGGACCAACATTGGATGATATTAACGCGAAATTGGACAGCATCTGCGCTACTCTTAGCTTGCAAATCGATAGTCTTTTAGCTCAAGTTGCAAGTTCAACATCATTGTGTAACACCAAAATCTGTGAATTGGAAAATAAAATAGTTGGTGTTAATTCCCAATTGTCAGCTGATATGGATTCTATCAGGAAACAAACCGAATTAATTGTTAGTGGTATATCTTACAATGATGGTGAAAACCTATTTGAGATTTTTGCTAATCTTTCGAGCAACTTCGGTTACGTTCAATATGAAAGTAATAGTAGAGCTGGCACTGTAGCGGTCATCTTATTGCCGGAGGTGGAGATTTATCGACTTAAATCGTTTGAGAATGATCAACGCCCACCTTCAATCGTAATCAGGTTTGAATCTTTAATGAAAAAAGACATTTATTTCCGCAGGTATTTGCGAGTATGTAAAACCTTAAAAGTTACCAGTATTTCCAATTTTACGGATGAAGGCCGCATCTTTATACAACATTATTTGTCTGCACAGTACTATAAAGTCCATAAGCTTGCACTGTCTATGAAGAAGGCCAAGAAAGTTAGTGACGTCAAGATTATTCATGGTCGCGTAGCTGTCAAATTGAACGATGGTGATCAACATAATGTCTACTAATGAACTAGAAGCAGCTCTAAATCCATAATGATTTTGTTGAAGTATTTATGCTATTTTGTTTCGAATCAGTTTCCGGAAGTCGTAAGACGACTCAATTATTATATCCCTTTAGTGATTTACTAACACAATTGTGCGGGTAGGGCAAAAGTACCATGTCAAACATTTAGTTTTGTATGTTTTTTGAACCAACTTACACATTTGTGAATTCCTTTTTAACTTATTTTTGCCCGAAAAAAACATTATAACTCTACACACAATTGTGTTGGTTTTACTTCAAATCAAGCGAAATTTTTTATCAACAACGCCATTACTTACTTTATTTTTTTATTCACACGTTTGTGTAAGTTGGACTAAAACTGAGCTAATTTTTTTGTTTTCTTGGTTGAAAAAGGGATATATTTAAATTTTTTATTTTTGTTTTTCTTTTTTCTTTTTTTCCTAGAATGTCAACATTGGATATGAGATATGTGGTACTAAAGTCTTGTTTTAATTCACGATTATCTAAATTTAATTTTGCTCACTTGAACCCTGGCAGCTTACAGTCTAACTTTGTGGAATTAAGTAACGTAGTGAAAGATGTACCATTACATCTAATTGCTGTATCGGAGACATGGCATAAAGATATACATAAAGACGTTCATGTTCACTTGGATGGGTATAATATTGTACGGAAAGATAGGATTGATCCGCGCGGTAGACGTGGCGGTGGTGTAGCACTTTATGTACGCAATTCTGTCAAATATAAGGTAGTTAAGTAAAATGCCCTTGGGTCAAGTTTTAATTGTTTGTCCTTGGAAATTAGTAACAGTTGTAATTAAACGTTGTTAGTGGGGGTCGTTTATTGTCCACCTAGGGTTAAATTCCTTAATAAAATTAAAAAAACCTTGCGTTTGGCAATTGCGTCGCATGATCCTACGAACTTTTTTGGATTTATTGCTCCTGAATAATCGATCGAATTTGAATTTCTTTACTCAAATTTCCGTCCCGGAGTTATTTACCACCCACGATATGATATATGTTCCTATAATTTCGATTTGAATGTTTTTAGTTACGTCAGTTTTTGCTTTCGAAGAGCTATTAACAATATTAACAAGAACAAATTGACTACAGAGGCTAATCGACTTGGCTGGGATCGGATTTTTTCTATTCCAGAAATTGATGGCAAATTGGAGTATTTTAATTCTTTGCTTGTAAAGCTTCTGGATAGATGGGCTCCCCTGCGCAGAGCCAATTGGAAGCCATCCGATGATGTGTTCATGCTCGATGATTCTATCCTGAAGCTCCGGAATATTAAGGACTTTTACACGCAGTTTGGAAATCTAATAAAAATGATACCACTTGGAAGCATTATACAGTTTATCGTAACAAGGTTAACAATTTGGTCAGGTCAGCTAAATTTCGGCACTTTAACAAACAACATTTTTAATCTAGACCTACCAAGTGATGTGCTATGGCGCAATTTTCAAAAGTTTGGTCTCTCTAAAAATAAGCAAGTGGTTTCAACCGATTTTCAACCGGTGGAATTCTCTACGCATTTTGCTGCAAGTTCTCCAGGACCGCCTTTTAATTTGAGGGATTTTGATAACATTGGCTCTCATTCGACATCGAGGTATACGAAGCAATCTTTGGCATTCAGTCTGAATCGTTGGGTGCTGGCGGTATACCTATTTCTTTTGTGCGCTTAATTCTTCCAGTGACTCTCAAATTTCTGGCTCACATAATCAACACCGCATTAACCAAATCAATTTTTCCTAAAGCTTTCAAGTTGGCTTATTTATTGTCATTAGGTAAGATTTCTACTCCTGTTGAACTGCATGATTACAGACCAATTAGTATACTTGTTTGTTTATCGAAGGTCTTGGAGAAGATCATGAAGAATCAGATTCTTACTCATATTGATAAATTCAATCTATTGCACCGGTCCCAGTCAGGGTTTAGCGAAGGTCATAGTATAACAACTGCTCTCGCCAAAATCACTGAGGATTTGAGCTCATATGCTGCAAACGGGATGGTGTCTTTCTTGGTTCTTCTTGATTTCTCTAAGGCGTTTGGTTCTGTCGATCGTCGTATCTTACTGGATAAATTGTTTACGCAGTTTAATTTTTACAGCCCCTCAATCCGGCTGGTGGCATCTTATCTTACAGATCGATACCAAATTAAAATATTAAGGACAAAGCCGTAACTACTATGGCTTGAAAATCTGAAAATCTGAAAATGGACGCAAACATATATAAATAACATATAACACGTTAAAAACATCCAGTCGCAACTTTTTGCTGGTCACCACCAGGAATCGAACCCGGGACCCTCGAATAACAGAGCAAGCACTCTACTTACTAAACTATCGAGGGCGACGATACAAATGAGAAACTCTCCGAGCCTTCCTTCCCGCCTATTATCTGGCGTTCCACAAGGTTCTATCTTAGGTTCTATATTATTTAGTATGTTTATTAATAATATTGCTAATTCTCTCACCTCCGTAAAATTTCACCTATTTGCAGATGATGTACAAATTTATCATTCAGCTGTGCAGGGTAATGTGGAGGCTTGCGTGTTAAATATCAATGAAACTCTTGCGAGGATCGTAGCTTGGAGTAGGAACAACCTAATTAACATTAATCCGGGGAAATCTAAAGCCATGTTCATAACTTGCAATAAACGATTGTTACAGAGTCTCATGTCTTCTGACATAATGATAGATAGCAACAGAATTGAAATAGTGGACAAAGTTAGAGACCTTGGTTTAATAGTGAATAGTCAGCTAAATTGGGACGATCATGTCAATCATATTTGCACTAAAATTTATGCTTCGCTTAGGAATCTGTGATCTCATGAAAGTTACACTCCTCGTGATGCTAAACTTAAATTAATTCGATCGATAGTTGTCCCTCACTTAGTTTATTGTGTGCCTATCTACTCGGGTTGCTCGAAAACGTGTTTTGATCGATTAAGGATTGCTTTTAATTCATGCGCTCGGTATATATTCACTAAGAGGAAACATGTTTCTATCTCTAGGTATTCGCGGTCGGTCCTTAGTTGTGATCTATCTGATTATCTGAACTTTACTACAGTCTTATTTTTGTATAAAATAATCATTTATCGCAAACCTTCTTATCTTTTTGATATGGTTAGGTTTTTCAGATCTGCCCGGGTGTTTAATATCCATATGCCCTCTAATTGTAAGTCTAAAGCGCGCCAGGGTTCATTCTTCGTGTATGCTGTAAAGCTTTGGAATTCTGTAAGTTTGTTGTAGATAATTAGTATTTGTGGCTTACCACTGGTCAGGGCACACAAATATATTACGAGGTTCTTGTTTTACAACTGATTCTTTATTATGATTTCTACGGTTTTTATACATAAATTTAGTTTACTAAGCATATTATTATGAATGAATATAATACAGCACATACGATGAGCGTATATTAGTTGACCAAGCAAGTTATTATACTTGAAACTAAAGTACATACGATATTATGCACCTTGTTGAGTATCAACATTCTCCCGGGCCTGACCACCTAACCTGTAGGCTTCGTTTGGTGGAGACCTTCTGTGACTTCGATATTTATAGACCGTGAAGACGATTATGCCAAAGGCAATAATCGCATAGAGAACAGAATATTGATGAATGTCATGATGTGATACTGCGATTTCTTCTCCTTGCAAGTGTTGTATTCGCTTGTGCAGCTCAGTTATCTCATTCCCTAAGGTTGAGTTTTCCAAATCGATTGAGATGTCTGTAGGCCTTTTAATCCACTGCATCGATAAGTTGACTTTTGGGAGATATGATGAATCAATTACAGTTTTTTTTGAAGATTTTATGTGTTGTTAAAAGAATTGACCCTTTTTTTAACGTGCATCCGTTTTCAAGTGAAATTATTCCGTTGTGCGGCAGTTGTACTGCCACGAAGTCCCCATCGCAAACTATGGTAGCTTGCCGTTCTTGTCGGATTGAGAAAATCCACTTATTGCCTTTCAATTTTATCCATGTATCTTGTTTATTTTGTGATACTCCTTTTACAATATGACAGTTGGATGGTTGTTGTGACGCTAATAAATTTAATTCGCATATAGAATTGTTTGCGTATACGGAATAAATAGGATGGATCAACATACAAATATACTCATAGTTGCTATGTTTGCAGTGACTAAACTCGCCCTTTGACATCATGTAGTATTCATCACGATGTATCGAGGAAACTAAATAGTCCATTAGTGATTGAATTATGATGTCCTCGATTGTAGGAAGTGGTATTGGTTTAAATATTTGATACCTCGCTGTGTTCATCAATGGAATCTTTAACTCAAAGATCATATATTGACCACTTATTTTTCCTCTGCATGACATTATTTGATACAAGCTCAATAGTTCATAGTTTTCATTTTGCGAGGGCAGCAGTACGTCAGGAGGCATATGATGTTTTATATCTTCCAGAGCCTTGCTGAGTTGATTTGGAGGTAATATTGATGTGCTCACTGCTTTATTGTGTGTGTTTAAAAGGACATCAATTAGTTTTTGTTGAGTGTCTTTGAAGTCGAGCATTAGAAGAAGTGCATGCAGGGTTAAAGATGTCAACCTTTCGGTATTGTTAATGTCATTTAACGTAGCGCCTATTTGTTTATTAATAGCTTGCCAATGACGTCTATTGTCTTCATCAGCACGTTTTAAAAAGTTTAGGGTTGCATCAGCAATCGAAGTTTGGTTCTTGGCTATCATTAAAAGGTGTTGTTGATTTAGTTTAATTTTGTGTATTTCCTCTTCATAGTGCTTCGCATCACGGTCGTCAAGAACTCCAAATAAGTCACTTGCCAAGTTGCCCACACTATTTAGGATTCTTCGTTTTCATCTCCTTTCTCTGTAGTGAAGTATTGCGTTCTTGTCCTCGATTTCAGTTAGAATGTGCATAAGCTGATTGTTAATTGCGGAGCATAGCTGATGATTATCTTCAGCTGTTTCCGTACATAGTTGATCCATGTTCCTTGCCAGACTTCTGTATGACGCCAAATCTGAATAATAGGATGTGAGGTTAAAATAAACTACTATTTCCCACTGCTGGTTGGTGAATCGGAGGTTTCCTAGGTTTTCTAGATACAGTCCAGCTTGATGACTAAAGGTGGTGATGTTGTACAGGCAGTTCGGCCGAGATTACTTGATTAGACAATGCAGTGAATGCTATTAAGCTTTATAGTAGAATCAATGGTAAAGCCAACTTGGTGATCCTAGGAACCCTTTTGGTGCGGGACTCGCTTACTAACTCTCTCGTTGACTCATTTTGCGTCCTCTCGGTGTCGAGAGGTAAGACACTTATTTTGGTGATGGGTCTTTTGTACACACAACCGTTAACAGCTTTTACTGTGACTACCCTTGTCAAACCATCGCTGCCGATATGTAGGTCGACGATCCTTCCCAAGGGCCAGTTTGTTGACGGTAAGTTGTTGTCCTTTATTAAAACAATGTCGTCTACTTTGACATTGGTTGTTTTCCCGTCCACTTAGTTCTTTGTTGTAATTCGGTGATGTAATCATTTGACCAACGCTTCCAAAAATCTTGAACCAGTTTTTGTAGTAATCTCCAACGATTACTGACGGAAATGTTTTCATCCAACAGGTTCGATTCTGGGATAGTAATTAACGAATCACCAACTAAAAAATGTGCCGGTGTTAATATCAATGCAGTTGGGTCGGATGATACTGTTGTAAGCGGCCTTGAATTGAGACATGCATCTATCTGCGATGTGACAGTTGCTAATTCTTCATATGTGAGCGTTGTATCTCCAATTACCCGTTTTAGGTGGAATTTTAAAGACTTCACCGCCGCTTCCCAAAGTCCCCCGAAGTGCGGAGCAGATGGTGGTATGAATTGCCATTGAATCCCAATGTCAGCTAGCATTCGTTGGATCTCATGATTTGCTTGTTGTATAGCTTGCTGTTTATCCTTTTCTAGCAATGACCGGGCTCCAACAAAATTGGATCCATTATCACAGTAAATCCGTTGGCAAAGGCTTCTTATCACTGGTAGTCATATCACTGACAACCTCTATGTGTACAGCTTTAGTAGCAAGGCATACGAATAATGCAATGTATGCTTTGTATGATCTATTCCCACGTCCTTTCGAAACTCTTACTGATATAGGTCCAGCGTAGTCAACTCCTGTGTTGATAAACGGACGTGATGGCGTAACTCGTTCTTTGGCTAAGCTGGCCATTATTTGGTGTTTTAGCGTTGAATCGAAAACACGTGATGCATTTTGCTATTTCAGAACGTATGCTGTTTCTGCCGTTGGTAATCCAATACTTGTTTCTAATATGTGACAAAGTTAGCTGGATTCCCCCATGCAAAGTTTTCGTATGAGCATCTTTGATTAACAGCTTAGTGAATCTATGTTTTGGTGGCAATGTTTTTGGATGTCGGGTATCATAGCTCAGGTTGCAATTAGTTATTCTTCCTCCTACTCTCAACATGTTATGTTCATCGATAAATGGATTGAAGGGAAGGAGGTTGCTTTTTGTTGATAATCTGCATGATTTCTTTCTGGAACTCCGCGTGTTGAATCAATCTAATCAGCTCATTACCGGCATCATTAAGTTATTCGGCAGATAATAAAATTGAAGACCCAATATCCTGTTTTTTTTAAACATTTGTTTATAAATCGTCGACAGAAGCCAACAACATGGATTATTTTGTTCACGTTTGAAAATCGATCTATAATCTCCATAAATGGATTAACTATTGCTGATGTTGTCACTGTTACTATCTTGTTTTCTTTAGTTTCCACGTTAGGTTCACTTAGAGTAGCAGTTTGTTGTGGCAAATGTTCGGCTACAAATAGCAACCAATTTGGACCTGTCCACCATAACTGGTTATTTTTTAATTCCCTTGGACTGGTGCCTCTTGATGTGCAGTCTGCTGGATTATCGGTTGACCTTACATGATGCCATTGACCTGGACTTGAGTATGCTTGAATTTCTGATATTCGATTGGCCACGAATGTTTTATATTTATGAGAGCGTCCTCGAATCCAACACAGCGTGATCATTGAGTCGGTCCAAAAGTGCGAAGTTATTTCCGAAATCTGCATTGCTTCTTTAACTTGATACGTTAGTTTCCACAAAGCTCAAGGCGTGGTAGCGAAAGTAAGTTTTTAATTGGAGCAACTTTTGTTTTTGACGTAAGAAGTCTTACATTACTAATGCGAACTGAGTTTGTACATTTAATGTAAATGACGGCAGCATAGGCCTTTTCTGAAGCATCTCAGAAACCGTGCAATTCTGTTTTATCGTTCTTTTCAAATTGGATCCAGCGTGGAATAGCTATTTCTTCCAAGCTGCAATGAGTTTTTAAATTCCTCCCATCTTGTGGACATGTGTGGGGGAAGTTATTCATCCCAACTGAGGCCTGTTAGCCAAATTTCTTGCATCATAAGCTTGGCTACAATTGTTATTGGTGCCAGCCAGCCTAATGGATCAAACAGTTTAGCACGAATGTGTCTGTTCCTGGATTCCAGTGTAGTCCAAGTGTTTTAATTGCATTGTCAAGCTTAAATTCCAAACGATTTTGATTTCTTAGATGTTCTGGTATGGATTCCGAAAGGACAGCGTTGTTTGTTGCCCATTTTCATAAGGTAAATCCTCCGCTATTTAGTAAGCCAATGATTTCTTTTTGGATGAGTGAAGCTTCTTCCAATGTGTTTTGTCCAGAAATCAGGGGTGGGATGTTGTAACATCACTTTTTTCGAAATTTATCGAACATTTTATCTCTTTTGCCTAAAATAAAATTGCTTGCTATTTCGCTTTTTAATTTTGCTTTCTATATTGCGATCGCACGCTACTAGAATAAATTGTTTATTTATCTCTTTTTTGTTTTTCGATAAAGTATCACTCATAAAAAACGTAGGTGATGGAATAAGAGTAAAGCGACATAATGTTTCATTCGAATAAATAGAGATCGCAATAGAAACAACGCAATTGATAAATGAAAAAACCTTAACTTTTATTCGTGATGAAAGAGATGTAAATTTCGATAGTATCGAAAAAAGTGATGTTACAACATCCCACCCCAGGTCATCGACGTAGAAATCGTTTAAAACATGTTGGATGCAAGAGGATATTTCTTTTGTTCATCGATGGCAAGCTGACGTAGTGACTTTACTGCTAAATAAGTAGCTGCTGCTGTACCATGCGTAACGGTGGTTAACTTATACTTCCGAATTTCTTGATTCGGGGATTGTCTCCATAATATACGTTGATAGTTCTGATCATCTTCATCAATGATTATTTGTCTAAACATTTTTTCAATGTCAGCGGTATGGACGTACTTGTGCTTCCGCCATCTTAATAATATGGATGATAGATCCTGTTGCAGAGTAGGACCCGTTAACATTACATCATTTAATGATATCCCGGTTGATGTTTTGGCTGACCCATCGAAAACTACCCTAAGTTTTGTAGTTGTACTCGAAGATTTCAGAACTGCATGATGCGGTAGGAAATAGTAACCAGATTCATTGATTGTATCAGCAACCTCCATGTGTCCCAAGGCGATGAAGTTTCTGTACTGCGTTGCTAGTTGTGGATTTTTAGCAGGGCGTTTTTCTACCTGAAGTAAGCGTGCTATTGCTAATTTGCGCGAGCAGCCCAAAGGCTTGGAATAAAACAGCTCGGAGTTAAACGGTATTTTTACCACGTAGTGGCCAGCTTGTTACGTTGATGGCTGATTTCATATAACTTTTCACATTCTAATTCTTCTTTAGTGAACGCTCGCTTGCACGGGATTTCTTCTATTTCCTAAAATGTTTTAAGTTGTTTATCGATATCCACTGCCTCCACAGTCAATGTCTGGGTTACCGAAATGTTGCAATCAACTGAAGTTCGTCCCATAAATATCCAGCCTAATTTTGTATGTTGTGCAATCGGTTCTTCGGATGATGGTTTTAAAATATTATTCAACAGAATGTCTCCGTAATAATCCGCACCAAGTAAAATGTCGATTTGACCAGGGGTGTGGAATGTAGGATCAGCCCACAAAATGTTTTTGGTGTGTTTCCATTTCCAAGGATCTAGATGCTGCTCTGGCATGTCCCGGGTCAAAGTTTTGAAAACTAGCGCTTTGATTTTTATATTGAAACTGGATGTGAATCTGGGACTTATTGTAAGCTGAACGACTGAACTTGCTGTTCCGGCTTCTGTTTTTCCCATTCCAATGATGTCTGCGTGCGCATTGAACTTTGTTAGTTTTAGCTTGTCGCAAGCCTCTTCTGTTATGAACGTAGCCCGTGATCCAGGGTCAACTAAAACGCGAAGAAGCTCTTCAGAAGTGTTAGAAGATGCTTTTACCATAACAGTGCCTAACAATATGCAATTACGGTTCCACGTATGTTCTGACTGTATATCCGGTTGTGTTGGTGGTTGAGATTTATCTACTCCCTTTGGATTGTCGTTACAATGAAGCAGGTTGTGATGAGCACCCTTACATAGGTCACAGCTTTTGAAGCATGGATTTTTGTGCCTTGGAAGCAGGCAGCGCCGACATAATGGTTGATAATAAATTGCCTTGGTTCTCTCGGTGTGTGGCAAGTTCTTGCATTCTGGTAGATTGTGTTCTTCATAGCAATAACTGCATTTCGCTTGTTTTTTGGCCACTATGACATTTGCTGCCTTCCGAACTGGAGTAGATTGCTGATCTCTTTTTTTGTTGACGTTTTCTCTGGATAGTACTCCAAGTGATTGGAAGCGTAATTGAAGAAAGTTCAGGAAGTCTTTCACTATTTTAATATCCTTTGGATTTTTAAGTGATGTTTCATACAGCCGATGTGTCTCTCTATCCAACTTCCGTGTCAAAATGTTTATGAGTATAGCATCCCAAGAATCTGTGTTTATTCCTTGATTCTTTAGGGCATGCAGACATTCTATGACTGTGTCATGTAGCGTTCTTAAGTGATTTGCAGATTCTATCTGAATGACAGGTAACTCCATAATCGTATCAATAAAGGTGTTTGTTATCTAAGTTTTTTATCCTCGTATCTAGAGAATAAAATATTCCAAGCGGTAGAGTAATTTTCTTTTGATACGGTGAGGTGACTTATGAGTTTGGCTGCATCACCTCGGATTACTGAGTGTATAAGTAATGCATTTTCTCCTCACTGGATAACTCCTTGTTGCAGTGAATCATTTTAGTGAATAAGTTTTGAAAGCTTGGCCATTGCTTACAGTTCCCATAGAAATGCGCTATTTCTATCCGAGGGAGTTTTATCCTGGAATGGGTATTATCAGTTCCTTCCTTGCTGATACTTTCCAGTTGATCTTGAAGATGAATGTTCGCGAATTCATATTCTTGTTGTAGTGTTTCGTAAGTTTTCTCACCAAAATATTGATTGCCGAGTTCTTCTTCGGTTGCGTTGCACAATATTTCTTCGTGGTTGTTTGTGAAGGTAATCCACGAGGTATTTAATAATTTCATTTTCATCTCATAAAATGATTTGCTGCGTGGTTCAGTGCTAATAATGAATTCCATTATGCCATTTACGAGGGTATATCAAAAAGTCTTGCAATATCATATGAAAAAAACGAGTGAGTGAGACAACAATATATTTTTCAAAACCATTTTTTGTCACGATGAAACTTCTAGAAGAACATTTCGATGTAAATTTTACGGTTCGTTTGTTTTTGTCAATTTAGTAACATGTGTTTTGAATTTTTCTTAAAATGAATGAAATTGAATATCGCGCCCTTATTAAATTTTTCTGTAAAGATGGACGAAATGCAATTTATATATTCAACTATATATCAAAAGTTTACGGCGAATCTGCACCATCATATGCCACAGTAACAAAGTGGGTAAAATTATTCAAAAGTGGTTGGGAGTCATTATAAGACGATAACCGCTCGGGTCGGCCAGCAGATGCTATTAGCCATGAAAACGTAATTTTGGCCGAATCTATTGTATTGGAGGACCGGCGTATTTCTGTTCCGCGGTTAGCGTGGAGACTTTCTCTTTCATACGGTACCACATATACTATATTACATGACCACCTTCACAGGTCGAAAGTAAGTGCGCGATGGGTTCCCCGTTTGTTGAATGCTGAACAAAAAAAAATGCGTGTTTAAACTTCAAAGGCGATTTTAGATATGTACAAAGCAGATCCAGAAAATTTCTTGGGTAACATAATAACAGGCGATGAAACATGGCTTCATCACTGGGATCTGGAATCCAAACAAGAATCGATGCAATGGATTAAACGTAGTGAACCACCACCAAAGAAATTCAAAACTCAACCGTCTGCTGGTAAGGTTTTGGCAACAATTTTTTGGGATGCTGAAGGAATTTTGATAATCGATTATATGCCACCGAAAACCACAATCACAGGCATATATTACGCAGAGGTTTTGCGAAAATTGAAAAAAGCGATCCGGGAAAAACGGCCAAGGAAAGTTAGGAAAAAAATCTTGCTTCTTCACGACAATACACCAGTGCGCAAGGCTAATATTGCTCAAGCTGCATTAAAGGACTGCGGCTTCGTGGAAATTCCGCATCCACCGTACAGTCTAGACTTGGCACCCAGTGACTACTTCTCTTTCCCAATTTGAAAAAAACACTAAGGGGCCGGAAATTTTCCAGTGACTATGAAGTACAGTCTGTTGTAAATGAATATTTTATGGAGCAAAAGAAATCTTTTTTTTTAGAGGGTTTAGGTAAGTTAATTGATCGATGTGACAAATGTATAAACCTTAAAGGAGATTATGTCGAAAAATAAAAATATTGCTGTCTCTCTCACTCTTTTTTTTCATATGATATTGCAAGACTTTTTGATTTGCCCTCGTATGTTGGTGCGTAGCATATTTGCTTTTATGTTTTGGATCTTGTATCGCTTTTGTTGTTCTTGGTCGGCAACGTCAATTTCCGGGATCACCTCAGTATCGTCATCATCGTTGTCTTCTAGAACGTATGAAGAAGTATCTGCCGCCTTTTTGTTCATCTCATCATTTGTGTCAGGTGAATTGGCTGGCACAGCCTTGTCTCGGGCATCTTTGAGGGTTGTTTTAGTTTCTTCATATGCAGTTTTGATTTGATCGAAGAATTTTTTGACTACATACGGATGATTTTTGTCGAGTGTATGTACCAAAGCAGCATCCACAGTTGAAAATTTGTCAAAGAGCAGCTGTATATTTGTGAGTCTTTCATCACAATATTTAACAGTTTTTCTAACAGCTGAATCTTTTTTAACGTTTGTTCTTATTTTGTTTATTAATTTTCCAGTTTGTGTTTGCTCACACAAAGCTTTGATAGTATCCATCTTCGATGTTATGCTGGTTTTGAAATTTTTACAAATGTATTTCCAAGCGTGGTTCTTATTTTTAACTCAAAGGACCAAATGTAAGTTTGTTGTAGAAAATTAGGATTTGTGGCTTACCACTGGTGAGGGCACACAAATATATTACGAGGTTCTTGTTTTACAACTGATTCTTTATTATAATTTCTACGGTTTTTATACATAAATTTAGTTTACTAAGCATGTTATTATGAATGAATATAATACAGCACATACGATGGGCGTATATTAGTTGACCAAGCAAGCTATTATACTTGAAACTGTACATACGATATTATGCACCTTGTTGAGTATCAACAAATTCCCTTAATCCTAATTTGCAATCCATTGTCAGATGGAATCAATTCAAGGAGAAATGTTTTGCCTATTTCTCGTCTCTAAATTGATAAATTGTGCTGTATTCCATATTTTGTTCATTTTATTAGAAGTAATTATTAATTATGTATCAAAACAAAAAGGAAAAAAAATGTTTAAGTTTAAGAAAGAAAATAAAAAAAAGAAAAAAAAAGTTGATTTTGCTCTGTTTGAGCCTCCTAGATAAGGTGTGACTTCCTGATAGTACGTCGTCTACGTAGAATTGCCGCAATTGGAAAGTTTGCCTTCTCATCGGTCAACAGTTGTTGCAGTGTCCTGATAGCCAGACATCGTGCAGATGCCATCACAAACGTTACGGTCGTCAGTTGATATGATTTGATCATTTTGTCGGGTGACATTCTTCATAATATTTTTTGATATTTTTGATCATCCGGATGTACCTTGATTTGCCGCTACATCTGTTCTATGTCCGCCGTATCTACTACTTGGTATTTCCTCCATCAAAATAGAATTGACATTAGATTTTCTTGTAATTTGGGACCCACGAGCTGTATTTGATTTAAGCTGATATTGTTACTAGTCTTAGCTGAGGCATCAAATACTACTCTCAGTTTTGTTGTTGTACTAGTTATTTTGATTACAGCGTGATGTGGAGTGCTCTAAACCTGCACCGACCAAATTAGCCCGCCTCAATGAAACCTGTACTATAATTTGTTACACATTTATTACAATTTATTACAACAACTCCCGATTTTATTACAGTTACCGTTTTCGAGGAACGAGTGGTCGGTTTAGCTTGTAATTAAACCTACACCGCCAAAATTGTAACTTTTGATGTAGCTGTGATATCGAGATGGTTCGTGCACCAGAATTTATTACACATTAATTACATTGATTAAATAGTACAAGATCAACCCTAAATCTTGACTAAGGGTAAATTTCACCCCAAACGATTATTTATGCCAAAAACATCGATATAATCAATATTAATAAATTACTACAACAGACCGCAACCAGAAATTGAGTCCAATAGACAATGTGGAGGGCAGACCAACCTTATACAGGTGTGATTTAAATTATCTTTTCATCAGGTTACACGGAAATGGCTCCAAATGGTAAACGTCTAATTTAAAGTTCGATTTTATCACCTTCAACAATTTATTACACCAGACCGCCACCAGATATTGAGTCAAATGTTACTCCTTCGATCTTGTGGAGGGCAGATCAACCTTATACAGGTGTGTAATAAATTATCTTTGTGTCAGGTTACGCGGAATTGGCTCCAAACGGTGAAGGGTTCAAACGTCTAATTTAAAGTTCGATTTTATCACCTTCTACAATTTATTACACCAGACCGCCACCAGATATCAGGTCAAATGTTACTCCTGGGACCTTGTGCAGGGCAGATCAACCTTATACAGGTGTGTAATAAATTATCTTTGTATCAGGTTACGCGGAAATGGCTCCAAACGGTAAAGGGTTCAAACGTCTAATTTAAAGTTCGATTTTATCACCTTCAACAATTTATTACACAAGACCGCCACCAGACTTTGAGTCAAATGTTACTCTTTAAATTAGACGTTTGAACCCTTTACCATTTGGAGCCATTTCCGCGTAACCTGATACAAAGATAATTTATTACACACCTGTATAAGGTTGATCTGCCGTCCACAAGATTGAAGGAGTAACATTTGACTCGATATCTGGTGGCGGTCTGGTGTAATAAATTGTTGAAGGTGATAAAATCGAACTTTAAATTAGACGGTTGAACCCTTTACCATTTGGAGCCATTTCCGTGTAACCTGATAAAAAGATAATTTAAATCACACCTGTATAAGGTTGGTCTGCCCTCCACATTGTCTATTGGACTCAATTTCTGGTGGCGGTCTGTTGTAGTAATTTATTAATATTGGTTATATCGATGTTTTTGGCATAAATAATCGTTTGGGGTGAAATTTACCCTTAGTCAAGATTTAGGGTTGATCTTGTACTATTTAATCAATGTAATTAATTTGTAATAAATTCTGGTGCAAGAACCATCTCGATATCACAGCTACATCAAAAGTTACAATTTTGGCGGTGTAGGTTTAATTACAAGCTACGAGGGTATATCAAAAAGTCTTGCAATATCATATGAAAAAACAGAGTGAGTGAGACAACAATATATTTTTCAAAACCATTTTTTATCGCGATGAAACTTCTAGAAGAACATTTCGATGTAAATTTTACAGTTCGTTTGTTTTTGTCAATTTAGTAACATGTGTTTTGAATTTTTCTTAAAATGAATGAAATTGAATATCGCGCCGTTATTAAATTTTTCTGTAAAGATGGACGAAATGCAATTTATATATTCAACTATATATCAAAAGTTTACGGCGAATCTGCACCATCATATGCCACAGTAACAAGGTGGGTAAAATTATTCAAAAGTGGTCGGGAGTCATTAGAAGACGACAACCGCTCGGGTCAGCCAGCAGATGCCATTAGCCATGAAAACGTAATTTTGGCCGAATCTATTGTATTGGAGGACCGGCGTATTTCTGTTCCGCAGTTAGCGTGGAGACTTTCTCTTTCATACGGTACCACATATACTATATTACATGACCACCTTCACATGTCGAAAGTAAGTGCGCGATGGGTTCCCCGTTTGTTGAATGCAGAACAAAAAAAAATGCGCGTTCTAACTTCAAAGGCGATTTTAGATATGTACAAAGAAGATCCAGAAAATTTCTTGGATAACATAATAACAGGCGATGAAACATGGCTTCATCACTGGGATCCGGAATCCAAACAAGAATCGATGCAATGGATTAAACGTAGTGAACCACCACCAAAGAAATTCAAAACTCAACCGTCTGCTGGTAAGGTTTTGGCAACAATTTTTTGGGATGCTGAAGGAATTTTGGTAATCGATTATATGCCAACGAAAACCACAATCACAGGCATATATTACGCAGAGATTTTGCGAAAATTCAAAAAAGCGATCCGGAAAAAACGGCCAAGGAAAGTTAGGAAAAAATCTTGCTTCTTCACGACAATGCACCCGTGCACAAGGCTAATATTGCTCAAGCTGCATTAAAAGACTGCGGCTTCGTGGAAATTCCGCATCCACCGTAAAATCCAGACTTGGCACCCAGTGACTACTTTCTGTTTCCCAATTTGAAAAAAACACTAAGGGGCCGGAAATTTTCCAGTGACTATGAAGTACAGTCTGTTGTAAATGAATATTTTATGGAGCAAAAGAAATCTTTTTTTTTAGAGGGTTTAGGCAAGTTAATTGATCGATGTGACAAATGTATAAACCTTAAAGGAGATTATGTCGAAAAATAAAAATATTGCTGTCTCACTCACTCTTTTTTTTCATATGATATTGCAAGACTTTTTGATTTGCCCTCGTAAACCGACCACTCGTTCCTCGAAAACGGTAACTGTAATAAAATCGGGAGTTGTTGTAATAAATTGTAATAAATGTGTAACAAATTATAGTACAGGTTTCATTGAGGCGGGCTAATTTGGTCGGTGCAGGTTTAGAGCACTGTGATGTGGAATGTAATATCCGGAAAGTTTTGGTTAAACGGAATTCGTACTATAATGTTCGTCACACAGAACTTCTTCTTCCGTCATGAGCTTCATCGGCGTTATTTCTTTGATTTCCCAGAATTTCTTTAATTGCTTATCGATGTCACTTAAGGTAACCTGTGACTCGATACTGGATGGCTTGTTGTCTGAGGTATTTCCAAATATAATCCATCCTAGCTCTATCTGTTGTGCAATTGGTTCTCCTTGATTTCGTTTAACCACCTGATTCATTAATATATTTGGATAGTAGTCGGCTCCCAATAAGATGTCGATTTTGTTTGGTTGGTTATCCCAATGATCGGCCCACATCAGGTTATTTAAATGATCCCATTTTCTACTGGCAAAATGTTGTTCCGGAAGGGGCCATGTTATACTCTGTAGCACAAAGGCTTTCTTCATGGATAAATTTGACGAAAATCATGCTGCTATACTGAAAGTGATTGATTTGGTGACGGTTGTGATTTCACTCTCGTTTATGCTACCAATATCCACAAAAGTTTTCTTCGTTGGTTGTTTGACTTGCTTGACCGCGTCCTCAGTGATAAGGGAAATTTGCGACCCAGGGTCTATTAATTAACATTCGCAGTTTTGGTTGTTTTCCGGTTTCCACTTCTACCATTGCCGTGGCCAATAGCGTGCTTGTTGATTGCTCGTACTGATTTAATAAATGATTTGTCACAATGTACTTTTCGTCTGATTCCTTTAATGGATTGTCATTGATCTTCAGTGCAGTAGTATGTGGCGACAGATTTTATACAGATTGTGTTGATTAATCAGTCTGCTACGTTCCAATGTAGACATTTGTTGAAACTTCAAGCAGTCTTGAAGTTCATGTGTCTGCTTACAAATGGTACATGTTCGTTGAGTTTTTTCATGTATAGATTTTTGACCCTTGGTAGTTGTAGAGTGTTGGTGCTTGGCTATGGAACGGTTGGTCTAGTATTGCAAAACGCCAGTGGTTTTGCTCTAGCTGCCTCCATGGCTTGAAATCTGCGTTCCTAAAATGCCAAAAATTCCTCTATTTTGTTTGCACCTCACGAGGATCAGGATGGTCATCTCGAACAGCCTTAAACTTTCGTTATCTAATTGTTTAATTGCAAAGTTTCACAAACACGATTACCACTTCGATACATTAACGGATTAAAAACTATTTTTCTCTTAAATTTCACGTTTATGTTATTTATTTTATTAACGGTCCTTGAACCATTACCACCTTTACCATTTACAAATTATAACAATGTATTAAAGTAGAAAAATGACTAAGATGGATGCGACGTTTCATAACATAGTTTCACCGAAATAAAGTTCATCAAAACCTAATTAGTAAAATATGGGGCCCTGTGTGACACAATCATTATTAACTTACTCGAAATCCGTAATACTTACAAATACTTGTACGAGTAGGGCCAATATAAACACAAAAAAATACCCAGATATAAATCTTAATTTGACACGGAAATTCCAAATCCAACGCACGTCTTTAACATAAATAATTTAGGTCACCGATAATTTTGTACATACTCGTAAATATTGGCCTATCGAAAATCTGTGTATTTTACAATTTCCGTGAAAAACTTTTCATTTGATAACCGCACAAAATGAAACGATAAATTTTACGATTTCAAATCAGTATTTTGTGTGTATGCCCGAATACCGGAACTAATTATATAAACTTTAGTAAATATCATTATGGCATTTCGATTTATGCCATAATTAATTTGTTGCAATGATTTCGCTCATCAATCAAAACTGGTCGAAAGTTCAGTGCCCGTTTAATTTGTGGTCATTAACCGACCAGTAAATTATTAAATTAAACTAATTAATACGTTTTTGTTTCTGTATTTTCAGGCCCACCTCCAATGGATGGCTGGTCGACTATAGCATGGCTGCATTCAGGTGATTTTCAACAAGGCAGCGCATCAGATCTAGATCCATTTCAGCTTGTAATAAAACAAAAAATCATTATCATCACAATATCGTTTCGGCTGAATATATTCGGGTTCTTCACGTCAATGGATGGTGAAGCACCCGGAAATTTCGGTCTAATGGACCAATCGGCGGCTCTTTTGTGGATCAAAAATAATATTAAACTATTTGGCGGCAATGAAAAATCAATTACGGTTATGGGACATGGTTCGGGTGCGCTCAGCGTTAGTTTTCATTTAACATCGGGCGAATGGAGCGAAGATTTATTTCAAAAGGCGATTATTATGTCAGGCACGACAATGTACGATGCTTCGGTGCGTGAGGCCAAATCATACGCGGTTACATTAGATCAGACGGCACATGCCTTTGGATGTTTTCGTATGCCAACGTCACAATTAATGGATTGTTTACGAAATGTACCGGCAAAGCTACTTTCGGAAAGTGGACCAAATTTAGATTGGGGACCAATTATAGACGCTGGTCTGAGCACTTCAATGGCACCATTTATATCTGATTATCCAAGAGTTTTAGTGGAGCGTGGAATGTTACGAAATGTTTCGCTAATGGTCGGATTCACCGATATGGAGGAGGCACTAGACATTTCACTAGGTTTCATCATGGATGACGGAATTTCCGACGAAATGTATAGCACCTTGATCGAAGATGTTGTACTAAATGATTTACAACAGTTGGATATGAACGATACGTGTGGTGGCAATAATAAAATTGTTCTAGACGCTGTTAACTTTGTGTATAAACCGTATCCACCGATAACCGATACCTCACTGCTGCGACGAAAATACATTGATTTCTATACGGATCGAAAATTTGTGGCACCAATATTTTATCTAGCGGCGCACATGAGCAGAGCCAACGAAGTATATGTATATCGGTTCGATATACGACCTAAAACACCAGCCGCTGTTAATGGACTCGCCGAATGGGTATCGGTGCCCCATCGTTTCGATCAGATATTCGTTTGGGGTTTTCCATACTGGTCAAAATTACCCGAACAGCAGCAATGGGACAACATGGATAAGCGGGTATCCGACATAATAATGACGCTTTTTGCAAATTTTGCGAAATTCACAAATCCTTCTAAGGTCGGTGTGTACATAAAATGGGACCAATTCAACCATCAAAACCAAGGGCTTTTAATAATCGACCGATCGTTTAATATGTCCGATACGACAACCGTTCACTATCCCGGTATTAAATTTTGGAACGAATACTACGAAAACGTTATAAATTTCGCGTCACAATGTTGCAACGAGACCAACTATGCGAATCGGTTAGGCAATTTTTATACGTCGGCATCTAAATTTAGTCACAAAACGTTATTACTATTTTTAGTTTTAATAATAGTTTTGTTAACGTACAAATAATAAAAATTTATAAGATTATAATATTAATTGGACATATGATTATTTGAGAAATTTTGTACATAATCTAGATTTTAAGTGAACCAATGAGAAATCAATGATTTATTTTCGCGCCCATTATGTAATATATTATTATAGATATTTTTAAATGAAATCTTTGTACATATAGAAGACTAAATACAAATTATAGATTTTTTGGAACTTTTACTAAAATACAAAAATTATTTATGTAATATGTAAATATAGAAAATGTGTTTACTTTATATTCAGAAAACCCCGATCCTGCTACACCACTTACACCCATCGACGTATAAACTATAAAGTCAAATTTCCAGCACAGTGTTTTCTTGCTTTTTATTTTACGCTGTGTTTATTATGTAGTAATACTTACCATCAATACTGTTACTACCAATTTATATTTTGATTTTTCTTTATTTTCCCAAACATGCAAAAGAAATAAAAATTCTTCAAATCAAGATAAGAAAGTTAAATTTTCATTACGTTTCGTTCCATTTTTATTCATTTTCATTTACAGGATTCACTCGTACAGCGTAAATCTTAAGTGCCTATGATTTTTGAAATATATAAATTTGTCATAAACACTATATCGTTGATTGATCTAAGTAATGTTTCAATCAACTTTCATTATAATCAATTGAAAAAGGTAAGTATGTAAGGCCTAAATTGGTTTCGATTTAGACAGTAGGCCCACCACTGAAAATTCTTTAATCTAAACGGTCTAGGGAACCATTTACATCTTCTGAAGTTATAAAATAACTAATAAAGAGACTAGTGAAAAATGCTATCAGAGATTTTGAAGAGCGCGATAAACAACCATGAACGTTGATGTTACCATAAACAGTTAGAATTATTCGCATTTAACCGTATAGAAAAGTTGGTTAAAGCAATTAAGTGTCCGAATATTTATAAAAACACTTTTTTGTTGGTTGTAAAGTTTCACTATAAGAATTTTTCCATTCACCATTTTCCGAAGATAACTCTTCTCGCAAGAGCATATTTTTCAAAGAAACGTAGTTATGAATTATTTCAGTACAAAAATTAAATTGTAATTTTAGGAAATTTAACAGTGTTATAATAATGTTACGGTTGCTACGACTAAAGAATATACCAATTTCCTCGCCGAAATTGAAGGAAAAGAATTGGGGCCTCTTTGGTAAAAGCCGGACACTAAATTGAAGTCATTTTGGGAAGTCCGAAGTGGGCAAATTTCAGACTGACAATTATGTGGATGATTCTTCTTCCTCTTATAGTAGACCAATCCAGTTTATTAATGCTGTTTTCCGGAAAATCACGTTTCGCGGAAAATAGATTCATCCCATGATGCTGATACTAGTCGAAACTAACCCTTTCTCTGGCAATCGTCAATAGGAAAAAATGTGTTCACTTGGTTACATTCGAAAGGGATATATGTACATATATTATTTAAATTAATAAATACATATTTTTATATATAAAAAAGTTGAGCTGTACAGATATTAGTACAGACATAGAGCACTATCCGCCAACATTTGGCCAGATATTGACACTGTTAGAGGATCCTTGTAGTTTGCATGTTGCTGTATTTGTCTCCTCTTTTGTTGGCAAGTCTATCTATGGTATACGCAACATACATATAATAGTTGGCAGAACATTAAATTGTGGTACTCCCGTTGATAGTTTCTTTATCTCAGTGTATCACTACTATGTGTGACTCGAAAATGTCAACTAGCTAGATAAGATTTTAGAGACAAATGCAATAAATTTATATTTTAGACTTTTAAGGAATACTTTGTATTTGGTTTCAGCTATCAAATTCCGGTCGCATCAACAACAACGCATTTGTTAATACACAACGTATCCCGGAATATTCCTGAAAATATCGACATTATCTCACAATAATCGTGTCCGTCACGCCAGCCGGAACCATATCAGCCGGAACCATATCAGCCGGAACCATACAACTATGGCACAAGTAGCACGATGGATTGTGCATCATTGAGTACTATATGCTTTTTCAGCCGGAACCTTATAATTCCAGCTGGAACCTGATAAAGCCGGCCAGAAGCATACAACAGCCAAACCAACTACATATTATACTTTTCACGCTATTTGCCGTAGCTACTTGGCGAAACACACTTATACTTAATAAACACATTTTATTAATCACTTGTTTTTTGTTTCGCAAAATTATTTTAAATATTTTCAAAAAGTTTAAAAAATCATTCGATCGATTTCCACTTGTTAGGTCATCATCAGGAGTAGATACTCCTGATGATGACCTAACAAGTCGAAATCGATCGAGTGATTTTTTAAACTTTTTGAAAATATTCAAAATAATTTTGCGAAACAAAAAACAAGTGATTAATAAAATGTGTTTATTAAGTACAAACCAACTATGGCACTAGTAGCACGATGTATCGTGCATCATTGTGCACTATATAATTTTCTAGCCGGAACCTAATAAATCCAGTAATATAAGATTTTTTGGAGGAAAACCTTACAAATTCAGCTGGAACCATACCCTCTACAGCCAAACTAACTATGGCACAAGTAGCACAATGCATTGTGCATCATTGTGCACTATATAATTTTTCAGTTCGAACCTTATAAATCCAGCAATATATGATTTTTCGGTGGAGCCTTATAATTCCAGCCGGAAACGATGGCTTGGTTATATACAGTCAAACTAATTATATCACAAGTAACACAATACATCGCGTACTATATTAGTTTTCACCCGGAACCTTATAATTCCAGCCGGAACCTAATAATGCCTGCCAGAACCATACTATAGCAGAACTAACTATGGCACAAGTAGCACGATGCATTGTGCATTATTGTGCACTATATAATTTTCCAGCCGGAACCTCATAAATCCTGAAATATACGATTTTTCGTGAAGAAGAAAACCTTACAATTTCAGCCGGAACCATACCCTCTACAGCCAAACTTACTATAACACAAGTAGCATGATGCATTGTGCATCATTGTGCACTATGCATATAATTTTTCAGCCGGAACCTTATAATTCCGACCAGAACCTAATAAAAAAAGTCTGCACCAAATTACAGCCAAGCCAACTTAGGCACAAGTAGCACGATGCATTGTGCATCATTTGGCACTATATATGTTTCCGGAACCTTATAAATCCAGCAATATATGATTTTTCAGGGGAAAAAACTTACAATTTCAGCAGAACCCTATAGTCAAAATAACTATATCACAAGTAGCACGATGCAATGTGCATCATTTTACACTATATATTTTTTCAGCCGGAACCTTATAATTCCGAACAAACCTGATAAAGCCAGTCAAAACCGTACTACAGCCAAACCAACTATAGCACAAGTAGCACGATGCATTGTGCATCATTGTGCACTAAACAATTTTTCAGCCGGAACCTTATAAATCCAATAATATAACATTTTTTGTGAAAAAATCTTACAATTTCAGCCGGAACCATACTCTCTACAGCCAAACTAATTATATCACAAGTAGCACGATGCATTGTGCACTATATATTTTTTCAGTCGGAACCTTATAATTCCAACCATAACCTAATGAAGCCTGCCAGAACTGTACTACAGCCAAACCAACTATAGCACAAGTAGCACGATGCATTGTGCACATTGTGCACTATATAATTTTACAGCCGGAACCCTATAAATCCAGTAATATAAGATTTTTTTGGGAAAATACCATACAATTTCAGCCGGAACCATACACTCTACAGCCAAACTACTAAGGTACAAGTAGCACGATGCATTGTGCATTATTATGCACTATATAATTTTTCAGCCGGAACCTATTACAGCCAAACCAGCTATGGTGCAAGTAGCACGATTTATTATGCATCATTGAGCACTATATATTTTTTCAGTCGGAACCTTATAAATCGAAACAAAGTTAAATGGGAAAATATTTTTCCCAATAAAAATTTTGGGGAACAAAAGTTTCCCAATTCACTTTGTTTTGAAAATTTTTGCACTAAACTTAATCTTTCAGTAGGCCAGAAAAATGCAATTTACACACAAATGCTGTGAAAATATTTTTCCCAATTCCCTATTCCCAGGGAAAGACAAAATAGGGCCACAGGACCATAAAAACCTGTGATAAATGTGGAACTAAACTCGAAAGAAAGTTACCATTGCTTTCAACAGACATTAATGAACTGGATTTGAGAAATGTGAGCAATTCATTAAAGATAAATATTCGGGAATCGTATTGTAGCTGTAGAAACTTACATAATCTAAATAAAGTATATAATAGTGTAGTAACGTTGGAGGTCGAGCCGTTAGAACCACTAGAAAAACAGCAAAAGGTGGCATAACGCAATCGCTGAATTTAGGAAGTAAATTGTTTAATTTGCGTGGTGTAATTGAGTACGACAGTGTAAACGAGCACTGCACATGCACTTAGAAATGGTTGCATATGGAAAACTTACGACGATTTGTAAACGCTGAGACCAACACCAACACTTCACGAAAAATGCTTGCCTACATGTTGTTCTATGTACAAGAACCCAAATTAAACAAAGTTCTTCTCTAAACGATGAAATATAAAATATTATTAATAAACTATTAGAAAATAAAATGTTATTTCCGGACTTTTTTTAAATGTTATTTAAACTTTTTATTTAATTAACACTTTTAGCGAATCGGGAATTATAATGTGTCCAAATAATTCCACTTGAAATTTTAGCTAGTTCACAGTGACCGTCAACCTCAACTTTACTCTTTATTACTCCGAATAGTTCACACCGACTTCATACGGTGCGGCTGGTCTTGTTGGTTCTGAATGGGTTGGCATTGTAGTGCATAACGTTTTGATCGTTCCGAAAAAATCATATGTTGCACTATTTATGTAAACATTTTGTTTCGACTGGATTTTTATGGTTCTGGATGGCATTATAGTTTGGCAGCAAAAACATATAGAAAACTACTATATAAAATTATATAGTGCACAATGATGCACAATGCATCGTGCTACTTGTGCCATAGTTAGTTTGGCTGTAGGTTCCGGCTGAAATCATATTTGTTTCCCGAAAAATCGTATATTTATGGATTTATAAGGTTGCGACTGAAAAAATATATAGAGCACAATGTATCGTGCTGGTTTCGCTGTAATATGGTAATGACTGGCTTTATCAGTTTCTGGGCGGAATTATAAGGCTCCGCCTGAAAAAAGATAATGCACAATGATGCACAATGCATCGTGCTACTTGTGATATAGTAAGTTTGGCTGTAGAGGGTATGGTTCCGGCTGAAATTGTAAGATCTTTTCACAAAAAATCTTATATTATAGGATTTATAAGGTTCCGGCTGTAAAATTGTATAGTGCACAATGATGAACAATGCGTCGTGCTACTTGTGCCATAGTTGTTTGGTTCCGGCTGATATGGTTCTGGTTGGCGTGACGGACACCAATAATCACCAAATATCCAATTAACACTTAAAACAAAACAACAATAAAAATTTCACATTTATATATTTTAATTCACTTAAGACAAGACACATTTATTTTGTGTCCGTCATGGCAGCCGGAACCATGTCAGCTGGAACCATGTCAGCCGGAACCATGTCAGCCGGATAAAAACCAACTATGGTAAGGTACTATGGTACTATAAGTAACACGATGCATTGTGCATCATTGTGCACTATATAATTTTTCAGCCGGACCATATACTACACAATGATGCACAATGCATTGTGTTACTTGCGTCATAGTTTGGTTGGCTGTAAATAACCATACCATCGGTTCTGGTTGGAATTATAAGGTTTCTACCGAAAAATCAGATTGCTGGATTTATAAGGTTTCGGCTGAAAAAGCATATAGTACACAATGATGCACAATGCATTGTGCTACTTGTACCATAGTTAGTTTGGCTGTAGATTGTATGGTCTCGGCAGAATTGTAATGTTTCTACCGAAAAATCATATAGTGCTGGATTTATAACTACTTGTGTCAGAGTTGGTCTGGCTGTTTTATGGTTCTGCCCGGCTTTATCAGTAATAGTGAACAATGATGCACAATCCATTGTGCTCCTTATGTCATAATAAGTTTGGCAGTAATGCTTAAGGAAAAATCATATAGTGCTGGATTTATAAGGTCCTGGCCGAAAAATTATATAGTGCACAATGATACACAGTGTATCGTGCTATACTTGTGTCATATTTGATTTGGCTGTTATATGGTTCTGGTTGGCTTTATCACGCTTTGGATGGAATTGTAAGGTTTCGGATGAAAAATAATATAGTGTACAATAATGAACAATTCATTGTGCTTCTTGCATCACAACTAGTTTGGTTCTACTATGTATGTATATATAACCATAACATCGGTTCTGGCTGGAACTATCAGATTTCCACCGAAAAATCATATGATGCTGGATTTTTATGGTTCCGACTGAAAAATAATATAGTGCACAATAATGCACAATGCATCGTGCTACTTGTGCCATAGTTGGTTCGGTTCTGGCTGATATGGTTCCGCACGGACACCTTTTATAATATATTTTTTGCTTTCGTGCGATAAATTTACATTAAAATTTCATTTATTGAAACGGGACGACCTGATTTATTTATGTTGAAATAAACTTTACGAAATTAGAATGAGAAAACATTATTTATTATGTATCGGACCTTTCAGCTGTTACTGCTTTTCTATTAGTAAAGAACTTACTTCTCTGGATATAAGTACTTTGGGCTTATGCATTGTAATAAAACATTATTATTATTTTAATAAGATTTCTGGCATTACCAAAGCAGTCCAACGAGTTTCTGTATTCGGCTTGGAAGCTAATGTTATCAAAGTATTTTTTCATATGTTTCTTCTTCTTTTGTCGGAAGAATTCGGGTATGCTCTTGGCGCAGACGTATTCTGTCTGAGAACTCCTAGTGTTACGAGCCAATCATTTTTCATGCAACTTTTGTTTATTTTTGTCAATTTTATCTTCTTTTCGATACTGGAATCCGTTTTATTTTACTTTGTTTTTTTATGACTTTTTTGAGTAAAATAAAAATTATCTAGAAGAAAAAAAATATGCAGCTGTTTGAGGCTGTAAACGAACTTGCTCGATATTTTATTGCCAAATCCAAATTGGCCTTCCTATTTTATAGAAAATTTAGAAACCTTGAAAATGATGCTGTAGTCATTTTTGAACGAGATTTGTGTACGACTCCTTGTCGATTTGTTGAAATTTTAGCGAGAAACGTAACCAAAAAATGAAACACGTATATCAGGCGTAATTTTGGTGGTTCAAGATCAAGGAGAAAATAAGTCGTTACACAAAAAAATGAGTTTTATTTCAAAAGGCATATTGCAACAGAAATCCTTTAAATCTTTATTAAAACTGAAATCTACAAACAAAATTGAATTCTCAAATGTGTTACCTCCTCTAGCCCGCATTACTTCCTAAATACGTCGTGCCATATTTAAAACATTGTGTATTTGTTGCATGGCGATTTGTTGTCTTTTTTTTTGTAAAGCATCTCGGAGTTCCAGCAAATTTGTGAGAGAGATTAGAAGCGAGATTACTTAGCGGAGAAGTCGACGAACAAAAATTTCCACAGCATCGGTTTGAATGTTTCTAAATTCCCTATAGAACTGCTAATTTGTGTTTGGGAATGAAATATCGAGCAAGTTTGTTTACAGTCTCAAACAGCAGTATATTTTGTTCTTCTAGACCATTTTTATTTTACTCAAAAAGTCATAAAAAAAGAAAATAAAATAAAACGGATTCCAGTTACGAAAAGAAGATAAAATTTACCTCAATTAGAAGCAAAATTATTTTTTTGAATAGTAGTTATTTCACATACGTTCAAATCTTTCGAAAAAAAATTCTGTTCCCACTTTTTTTGGTGCAATGTATGTATATGTGATTACTGATAATATCAGCGCCTCTATCTAACGTCAATTATACTGGTAGAATGTCTCTTCGAGGTCATGCCACATCATCAATTTGATTTTCCGTTCTTCCATCATTCCGTCATTCCACACTTTGATTCTTTTGTTGAAAACAACAGTTCAACTGTTCAAAGAACCAAACAACAGTTTGTAGGTGAAGGGGAAGGAAATTCGATCGCCATGTAACCATGTGAATTTTTTGGGTTAAAAAATCGTACTCGCTAGCTTATAAAGTCTGTTTTTTAGAGGTTCACGTCTTTAAGTTGGCAACACTGTTTTGTTTGACAACCGATTTGACAGGTGACATTTGATTTGCTATTTCATAATGAATAGACTCACGCCAGCGCAACGCTTGCAAATTGTTGAAATTGTTTAGCAAAATAATGGTTCTATTCG
Source organism: Nephrotoma appendiculata (assembly GCA_947310385.1). Taxonomy (NCBI): domain Eukaryota; kingdom Metazoa; phylum Arthropoda; class Insecta; order Diptera; family Tipulidae; genus Nephrotoma; species Nephrotoma appendiculata. Next base: position 126,361,597 of record OX371225.1, on the reverse strand, counting down.
CCAAACTCATCGTGCATTTCGTTCATTTTACGGTCGTCATAATCGTCCAACAGAGCGGGTAATGCTGTTAATTATGGATCGTCTTAGCGCCACGTATACTCTTAATGATAATACGCTTCCAGTAAGACGTCGAACAGTGCGTAACGAACAAACGATAGATGCTGTACAGTAAAGCAGTAAGGAAGACCAAAATCAACTAATTCGACGTCAATCTCAGCAACTGGAGATGTGTCCATCCACTTTATGGAAGATTTTAACTAAGGATCTTGATTTACGTGCCTTACCAAATTCAACTTGTGCAGAAATTAAAGGTATCCGACCATCACACACGCCGTCAATTTGGCCAATAGGCTAAAGCACAAATGGATATTGATGTTGATTTTCCAAACAAAATGTTGTCATTGATGAAGCTTACTTTTGGTTGAATGGGTAAGTTAATAAACAGAATTGTCAGATTTGGAGTGAAGATAATCCACAAGCATTTCCCAAAACACCATTACATCCAGAGAAAATCATGGTTTGGTGCGACGATGTTTGGTACGATGATGGTTGGAATGTTACAATCAACTGTGAACGGTATAGAGACATGATTTTTAACTTTTTTGTACCCCAATTGGCTGGCGTAAATCTTTCTGATATGTGGTTCCAACAGGACGGTGCTATTATACATGCCACACAGCACGGGATACAATTAATTTACTCAAAGAAACATATGATGAAAGACTAATTAACGTGATGATTTTGGATTTGGTATGGATTTAATAAAGATTATACGTAATTTGTGAGTTCATATATACTCGTATACTCGTATAACGGGTGTCGGGTTTCGGAAAAAACATTTTTTGTGTGTTGTGAGCCGCACATTGGATGGATTAGCTGAATTCGCGTTAAGTTGATATTAGTCGGAATAGTGTCTTGTGTTGGTAACATTTATCCGAACAGATTAATTCTCAACCAGTGCGTAACATCATGGATACAAGTGGCCAGGTGAGGCCACTACATTTATAACGGTTCGGCAAGACTACGTCCAACCATTTATTTTCAGGTGGCCAGTTGAGGCCACTTCAATTTATATACGATGTAAGGCGGAAAGACGCCCCTCATTATTCAATGGTTTTTTAACGGGTGGCCAGTCGAGGCCATCTCTTTTTTTTAAATTTATCTACGGTTTACGGGTGGTTATTCGGTTTTCGGCGAGCCAACGCCCAACATACGGGTGGGTGGCAAGGTGAGGTGATTCGACGGTTTAAGACGAGCCAACACCCAACATTATTTGCGGTGGCCAGTTGAGGTCACTTCACTTGCGACGGTTCCGGCGGCCAGTTGAGGCCAGCCGTATCATAATTATAACCAAAGGCGAGAAGACGCCCAACGTTCCTTTTATGAGTTTAACGGCAAATGAGCCGCAAGAGTGGAGCGAATAACGGCACAATCAGGCCACAACGGTCCGGGTGTGGCATCCCTTGTGGCATGACAGCCTTCTGCTGCTACAGGAATGGTACATTTTTATTTTGTTTTTTATTTAAATTTCACAATTTCCATTATTTTGAATTCATATTTAAAAAATTTATATTGTATTCGCGCACCGATTTCTAGTAGTCGTGCGCGCGATGATGCACATTAGTCTCGTTATTCAAATTATTCACTTTCGGCAATAGTATTTTTGGTGTTGCCCGATTTGGATTATTTCCGTGATGGTATCCGCGACCATTTTCTTTTCTTTTGTATAAATTCTTTTGTTGTTTATTGAAAAAAAAAAAACCTGCACTGTGATTCCCATTGGCATTTGGTTTCATTTTATTTTTCCTTTATGGTCAGAATCCGTTTTCCGGTTATTATTATTTATGTCATTTTTCCCAAACTTGTATTGTTGTCAATAAAATGAAATATTAAATTTTTCGGTTCGATATGATGAGGGGAATTCTCGTTCTTCGCCGGTGCCATCTTTGCAGGCTAGGCTTGCCACTCCTCTTCATCCCCTTCGGGACGACTGTAAAATACACACGGTCTCCCCGTGGCACTTCGGCGGTCTCATGCTGTAGAAGTCTGAATCGTGGGGGATTAGCTGGAGGTCTCTCCGTGTGAACAGAGACCTGGTTTGTTGAAGAGACGTTCCTACCCTATTATGCCGCTTCATTGTGACTGAGCATCGGCCTTTCGGGGTCGATGGGTCATTCGGGAGAGTCTCTTCAGCAGACTGGGTACTTATCATTCGGGGAAATTCGGTCGTCACCGGATGGACACACCCGGTTATCATTAATTTTATCCCGTTCCTCAAGTTTCGTTCGACAAATTCTGGTCAACTTAATTTAAATTCAGATTTGTAATTTGCTTTGATTTTTGATTTTTCTGTTTCACGGTGTAGGTCAAAAGCACGCAAGTCTCTAATTCCTCCACGATCCATGCCATTACCCTGAGATCTAGTGAAAACTGCGGATTGGCTTAGTGAAAACTGCGGATTGGCTGAAAGCCATCCGTAACAAAATGTGTGAAAATTTGACATCCAGATTGCACCATTTACGCGCCAGCTTCGGCGGCCACACGGCCGAAATCATATTCAAGCATTAATTGCATAAAATTATCTATCCAATAAAGCTAATTTCACTAATATTCAAAATGTTTTTCTTTGTTCTATTTTAATTTAGAATTGTGAACCTCTAAAAAACACCCTTTACATTATGGCAAGTTCGGTGATACGATAACAGTTGTTTTTTTACTGAGCTAACGCCAGCTATGCGGACCAACATGTGATGTAGTTTCTGCGCTTCTAGCGATTTTCGTATTACAGCCGAGCATGATGATTTTGATGTCATGATGCGGGATATTACTAATAACGTATTCCAGCTCAGCAAAGAATAATTTTGTAACATCATCTGATTTGTCTTCAGTTGGCGCATGTGAATTGACAATTATATGATATTGTTTAATGCATGATCTAATCGTGCATATCCCTTTAGTGATTTACTAACACAATTGTGCGGGTAGGGCAAAAGTACCATGTCAAAAATTTAGTTCTGTATGTTTTTTGAACCACTTACACATTTGTGAATACTTTTTTAAGTTATTTTCGTCCGAAAAAAAACACTATATCTATACACACAATTGTGTTGGTTTTACTTCAAATCAAACAAAATTTTTTATCAACAACGCCATTACATACTATGGTTTTTTACTCACACATTTGTGTGTGTTGGACTAAAACTGAGCCAATTTTTTTGTTTTCTTGGTTGAAAAAGGGATATCCGCATGTTAGCAGGGCGGAACTCTAATGTGTAAACTTCTGCCCGGTTCGAATAAGGTTCAGAAGACATCCAGATTTTAAGAAGCTTAGCATGTTCCATCCTAGTATTATAGCGTGTTGTACGTGTTCCGAGATTGTTGTTGTGATGAATCTGATAAATTAATCCAAGGTATATCTAGGGTTCATAGTTTGATGTTTTTTTTGGGAGTAGATAGTTACGTTTACATAGTTTTTATAGACAGAATATCTCATGCGTTGCCACAACGACATGGTCTGATTCATTTAGAGTTACCCAGGGAGCACAATATAGTTGAAAAGAATCTAATTTTTAAGAATTACTAAAAACGATATATCTCTAGAGATCTAAACATAACCTCAGTAATTGGTATCATGACTAAATATATTGATGAGAATTTTTAGTCCAACTAAGATATCCCTAGAGATCTAACCAGCGCCTCGGGTACATAAGGAATGTTGACCATGTCAATAAGCAAAACCAATCAGGAGCTTATCAAACTTTTACAGGATACTTTTACTCTAAGTGGATGATTTTTTCTAACCGACATAAGGCTCAGTAGTCAGCCCGTAAGAGCTTAAGTTGACTTCTATTTCAACCATTTCCGCTATGACTTTTTACCAATAAACGAATAAAATCTTCTAGTGAAAACTCAATAAACAAACCCTGAAGTCTTGCTGACCTCTAACTGTATACCGTAAACATCCAAAATTCAGTGCAACTTAAGCTCTTACGAATTGGTTGGTTAAGGTATAAATAGAACCAGAGATACAGCGACAAGATACAACGCCTGTCAAATTAAAATACACATAACCATAGGATGCTAACACAACCAATGTCGCTGGCGACAACAATTGTCGCCGAATTTTTTTTAGAATCTATTCTAATTTTGTCGCTGGCGCTGCAATACCACCAATATAAGTGTCAGATTATTATGTTGGTAAACATTTTTTTCAACTGTTTTTAATGAATTTAAACCAAATCTGAATATTGGTTTTATGTGAAAAAATTTAAATAGAGTCGATAAAAAGACAAATGAAATATTTTTGGGTTAATTTATTATTATTTTTCTTGTTTTGTCGCTTCAACGCTGACGCGCTTGTTGTGTTTACCAAAGCGACATCACCGGCAGACAAATGTATTTTTTCGATGTATCTTGTCGCTGTATCTCTGGTCCTGTTTACACCTTTACGCGTATAGTCCCCAACTAATAGGCTGAACACACTGCAGATTAGTTTTACTCCGTAGTAATTTTCCGTAATGTGTCGAACTAAATTGAATTTTATTTCCTAAAGTACTTGACCGAATTTGGCTAAACCAGTCGCAGTCTGTTCAGCCCACTAATGACTGGTTGCACAGAAAAATGACCGGGTAGTTGTGCGCCAGTTAAATATTATATTTTATTTGAAATCTGCTTTCGCAATCAGAAATAGTAAATGCAAACTTGATTCAAAATATTTTATTCCGTGAAAATATTTAGCTTGCGTATAAATATTTAAATGGCCAACTTTGATTGAATAACTTGCAACGACAGTCATCATAGTTGTCGTCGTTGCACTGTATTCTATTGCTAATTAATTTTACCTTAGCGGAAAAAAAAACAATAGATTGATTTTTAGGCGCGAAATCATTTCGTTTAGGATTTTTGTTGATGGACCCGTTTTTTATGATGATGATGATGATAAAGAGATAAATCAAAAACGTTTTTGTTCTGGAAAAAAAATTTGTATGAAGGGAGTCGAGCCCAAAATTTTGAATAGAAAAGACGTAAAAAGTTGAATAATAAGTTGAAAAAAAAATAAAGAAAATTTTTATATCCGAAGTTAACTAGAACTAAGCTATTACGAAAAGTTATAAGTGTTATTTGCCTGACTCAAAATATACAATTCAATTACTATAACTATAAATTTTGATAACAAAGATTTTGTGATTTGAAAGGTAAAATGTGCTTAATGATAGTTTCGTTTAATTAAGTGGCCCAAATACCTAAACAGTTTCTCAATTTATTGGGTGATCAAACGCGGTTTACAAAAAAAAACTTATTCAATAAAAATCAAGATTAAACCGATAGTTAAGCTATATACTAGCAAATTTGTGTTTAAAGCTAGTGAAACCTATCATTAGGTACATAGTTAAATTTATACAACTAAGTCAATATTGTATAGTTAATAAATTAAATATAACGTGCTTCGATATCCGCGGGCCAAGTACACAATTCAGGCCGTAAAAATAACTGTCCGGTGTTAACGTGCTACGTTGGGATTGGTGTTAAGATTGTTGATGCTACAGTGAGATAAACCAAACGCAAAAATAAATCATAAACTAATATTGATAAAGTAATAATAACGTTCCTGAGATTTTAATAATATACACTAATTCAACGCTATATAATAAAATATTTTAGCATCAAATCAATATAACACCCAAAATTACAAAAACAACAACAAAAAAAACACACAAAATATAACCCAACCTAAGGTGTTCATCGGTAACGGTGCTGGCTGGGAAACAGCACCATTCTCAAACTCAACGGATTACCTTGTATAACTTTACATCGATACGAGTTAATATTTTCTACATAAAAACAACAACAACAAAGACCGCATAAGAAATAATCGCTGCTACGGTCCTTCGACTATGTACATAGTAAATATGATTTTTTTTTAATTTTATTTTTTTTTTCATATAATTTTCAATTTATTTAAAATTTGATAGTTCCTTAAATTTTTCTGTTGCTAATTAAAGTAAAGTTAAGAATTGTGGATTGGTTTAATTTCGGTGATGGGTATTTAAGATAAATTAGATTAAGTTTAGTTTTGATTTTTTTTACGACACTTGACTATATAAAATTTGGTATTGAGTCATTTGCTTTACAATTCAAGGTCGTAATTTTGCAAACAATTTGAGTTTTTTTGTCCAGATGATTTACATTAATTATATCATAAGCAAATTTTACCTATTATTTCTCGAATTTCAATATAATTGAATTATCAAATATATGTATTTATATGAACTTAATCAAATGATTTAAACAATTAATTATGAATTACTAGAGACCACGCGTGTATGATGATGTTTATAAGGTAAGTTCGTCGGCTGTGTGAAATGTTTCATTACACTCCTCTTCCCGCGGTGTAATCAAGATTTGCCTATGTTCCTGGAAATCCCCCACGACCAACACCCTGAGCTTTAGCCGAGCTACGAACCACCGCCCAGGGACCTCTACGCAAATATCTGCTAACGGACACAGTTCTGTTACAAACTTTTTAACTAGTCTTTAAAAGTCTGGTCTTTTTCCATGGAATTAAATATCATGTTTGTGTTGACCTTTTTCTGATTCCGAAAACAGCTTTCATATAAAATATTTAACTGGCGCACAGCTAACCGGTCGTTAGTCATTTTACTGTGCAACCGGGCATAAATGGGTTAGAAAAAATAATTCATCTAGGCCCGTAAGTTTGAACGAAGATTAATCCACAACCGAGGGTTTACCCTCAGTTTGGTAAATTTAAATTGGATTGTTATTTTAAAAACCCGCCGATTCCGAAGGATTATTTTTATTCGATTTTTATTTCGAATTTTCGAACTGTCAGAATTAAATTGACTTGACGTAATTTTTTAATATTAAATAATAACAACATTATACATTATCTATTCCATTAGATAAAGAAATATTAGAAAAAATGGCGTCTTCGTCCTATCCATATTCATCATAATTTCCCTCATCCAACGATTCAGATTATTTGCTTAAAGAAAATGAAGCAAAATCAACGTTTAAAGACCGAATGCATACTGATTTTTACGACGAAGATAATTTTTTCAAGATTTCAGATTTACCAAAAGTTTTTATTATATACTCAACCTAATAAAAGATGATATTATTCTTAAGATAATAGGGGTTATTCGCTTTCACCGGAACGACAACTAATGGCTGCCCCTCGTTATTACGCTACTCATCATTATAACATGTTCTATTGAAAAAACAATTAATTACAATTGATTTTGCTTTTCTTATGTACTAAAATGGAATAAGAAATTTAGTAAATTTTTCTTTTTTCGAGCATCTGTTGGTAACTATGTGTGCGATGTTCGAAAAAAACATCGCCGATTAATCGTTGTTTAAACTTATCAATTTAAAATTTTAAACCATTGAAAAATCCATGGATTTTTTAATTTTTTTACCCACAGATTTTTCGAAAATATTTTCCTTGTTCAAAATTACGAGCCTGAAAGTTTTTACTATTTTTTTGATTAATAACACTTTAGCAGCACCTTCACATGCATGTTTTTCCACTGTGTCTAATAGGCTTGGATTCCGGAAGTCTTATCTGCAATCTCACTCCATGTTGGCCAACGATTCTTTTCCTTATAACACACATATTACTGATAATTCCAGATACAGTTACTGTTCTTCGTCTGTAGCACTATCATAAGTCGTACGTACATCTGCTGTGCGTACTCTTGAAGAGCTTCACGACCTGATGGCAGCGTCCTTTCTATTCGATGCGTTATAGTTATAAAATCAAAAAGTAGAAAATGACATTTTACTTTGTGGCATGGATGTTAGGAAAACGGTTCGTACATTTAAAAAATATAACATTCGTGTCATACAAGATTCTTTAATAATATTGGATTGTAGATGAAAGTGATAAGCATCAGTAGTACTTATGAACTTGCAATGGTAGATTTACTATCACTAGTTTGTATCTTGGATTCACTAATTCTAAATATAACACAATTTTTTCAGGTTCGATCAGGTCCAATAATACACGTGGGAATCAGGTTGGAGTAACTTCAGATATTTAGATAGTCAACCGGAATTCCGTTTTCCCTCCCTATTGAATAGGCTTTTATATGAAATAGTTTACTTTGTTTTTCTATTGTAATGGTTTTATTGTGATTGTTCCGTACATTGGTCTATTTTTCAGCACTCTCGAATTGAGTTCAAAAACAAAAATTCAAATTTTACGAAATAATTGAAATTCGTTAAACGAGCTACACCTGTACATTTGTTTATATAAAAACTTAAAATATGGGAAAACCATAATATAATAAAATAATTGTTAATCGATCTTGGAAATCTTTGAAGCAAAAAATTATACAAAATTAAAAATTCAACAACTTTTCTTTCGTTTTGTTGGACTTTTTATTTTGAGGTATTTCCATCATGTCACGTGTACCCTAATTATACTGTAAGATGATTAAATGGAAAAACTTAATTACAACGATGAATTATATGAGGTGATTTGACAGCATTGAAACGTCTTAAAATGGGTAAGAGTGGTTCAACCAAAAACTTCTAATGAATAACTAACAATTATAAAAAAGTTAACAACGAAGGGATGACTGTACTACGTTTGCAGCTCTTTAGGAATTATGTTGTGAAAAAATCTACCTATAATTGGTGTTCATGAATAATCAGCGAGTGCTATCAAAAATAATAGAATTTCTAAAAAAAAAATCAAACAAACTTTTGATTGCAAATGTTGTATTATCTAAAACAATCCACCGTCCAAAAGTCCTAGACCCGAGAACTCTTGAAACTTGTGTGGTTTAACAACCGCTGGAGTGAGACGAATTTAGAGTAAAATAATATGTATCGTAAATGGTATAGTTTAACGAAGCTTGGCGGGAACCAAATTAATTTACATACTCGTAATAGTAACGGGGTAAAAAATATTAAGCAATAGTTTGTGCTTGGCTCCCGCATAATGTTAAACGTTTTTTCTTTAATAGCACACAAAGTTCGTAACATTCACCCTCAAAAAAAGATCTTTATTAGTTTTTCCTTTTCCAAAATATTTTCGTAATTTTCCTTTAGCAGTGGTGATGTTTAAGGTAAAATGGAACACAACGCAAAATCATATTGTACTGCTGTGTAAATACAAAATGTACATTTCGTGGTATATAACTAACCAACAATCAACAACACGTGAGACGACGACGTCAATCAATTTTCTTATATTATTTTCTTGAGAAATAATTTGTATGTTAGTAGAAGTTCCGTTTTGGAATTAATAGTGTTATATTATTTCCATTTTCCATTCCGTTAAATTATTGAAGGGGTTAACTCGGTATTATAAATAGTATATGTAGTAGCCAGACTCGTATATGTAGTAACCTGTAAGTATTTTAAGGATAATATGGGTTTCCTTATTTTAATTTTTAGAAATTTCATGTTTTGTGGTTAGTAATGAAAGTAGAAAGTAATGGAAGTATTATGCTTCTTTTAATTATCAATATAAATTATTTCATCACAAAAGTGTTGCTAATTGGTTAAAGTTTATGTAAAAGATCTTCAATATTTCTTTTTTTTTTTTTTTTTTTAACAATTTTATTTATTTATTGAATCTTTTAAACATGGAAAATAACAATAAGTTTTCAAATCTTAATATCTAGTAAATCTGCGGAGGCAGAATCTACTTCTTATCTACTTCTAATTCGAGTTTGTGTTGGTTTATACCGTTTGCCTTCTAGTGGCAAATCTTCAGATAATTTATCGGAGACATTTTAGTTTCTGGATGATAATGGTTTGATTTTGTAGCATTGCTTCTAGCATATTTTGCATTGGTGTCATTTACAGCATCATCAGTTGCATGCAGTTATTGAGGGTAGGTTCAACATTTTTTGAGGATTCACCCGCAGGAACGCGTACGTATGTTGGTTTGGTGGTTGGTGTGCTGGGCGAACGAGAGTCATTTGGCGTATGCGAAGGTGGTATATTATTCTGCGCATTTGGGGCCGAATTTTGGTCAAAAAATGGGGATAAAAGTTAAGAGATTTACAGTTGTTTTATTTACATACTAGACCTAAAACGTTAAAGTATATAATTGTTTGATACAAAGGTAAAACTCATAAATTTTATTACCGTTTTTCGAACAAAAATGGGCCTCTGTGCCGACATGTTATAATAACTATCATATTTTTCGTTTCGATGCGTTTTCGATAGAATAACGGTATTACAGAAGTAACAATATTTTTTAGTAAAAATATTACTTCTAAAATGCCGTTATTCTATCGAAAACGTATCGAAACGAAAAATGTGATAGTTACAATAAGTCGGCACTGGTGTAGTTTTATACTGCCTCCTGGGACGTGACAATTGGCTAATATTTCTGTAGACTAGGCATCCACGGTAGTTTGCAGTGTGATTTCTACCGCAATTGGTGCATTTCTTTTCAGTTGAGGAGTTCTTTGGTTTTGGGCAAATATTTTGGTTTGGTGTATAGTTTCCAGGGGGGGCGAAGTCCGAGATTCATACCTCCTCGCAGTGCTCTCTGGGTAAACCTAAAGGAATCAGGCGGTGTAGTGGAGACGAGCCGGCTAAATCCTGTTTATAGTTATGGACACTACATGTCAGGGCGAGTTATTGGCGCCTCAAAACCAATACCAAATCAGCGTCTGTTCTCCAGGTTAGGTGCGGCTGAAGCGGGCGTCTGTCTTGTATCAAGCGGCTCGCTATATAAATGTGTTCAAAGTAGGACTGGGTGCCTTAAGATTCTCACCAGTACGTGACCCACACACGTAACAAGCGGGTTGAGCGGCAGGCCAACAACCTTCCATCATAAAAGCATTTAAGTTATGAACCCTAATCAAACACCTCAGATTACCATATCGGATTCATTACAAAATCGACCTCGGAAATTGTACACGGACAACGCTTTACAAAGTGTTCCACCAACAACCAGCCGGAGTTCGTCATAGAGAAAGACCCCGACTGCGCTGGTTTGACGACGTCGAACAAGACCTATACTCGTATTAGGATGTCGAAATTGGAGGACGAGAGCGATGGACCGAGCCGGATGGAGGACCATAGTGGGGGCGGCAAAACCCCTTCATGGGATGTAAAAGCTAGAGAGAGAGAGAGAGTATAGTTCTCCGCATACGACGCACACTGATATCAGCTTGCAATATGTCCTTGAGTCACCATATTCTTGGCAGTGTAAACACTGTATTGGTCCGGTCTTTTTCTTTGGTTCTTCAACAGTTATGCGTCTGTGTATGAGGTGCTTTAGTTTATATATTGGATGAACTTCTCTCTTTTTCAAAATGCTCTCAGATGGATCCAGTTCAACTTTGAGCATTGGTTGTGGTTGCTTCAAGCGGTTCATGATCCTTTATACGTTCTGTATCTTAAATCCAGTTTCTGTTGTGAGCATCGTAATAATTAATGACTTAGTCGTTGACTTTGTGTGTTTGAATTTTTACTACGTGTATTTTGCCTCGAAGTAAATTTGTTACGTGAAATGTTTTTCCATACGTTAGCACGTTTGATTCGAGTTCTTGCATCACCTTGTGCGTATCGGTTTCGCGTAAGTAGATTGGAGGTGGCTTGTATTTTCGATTAACCTTTTCTTGAGTATTTGCATTTACAGTTTGGCTCTCTTCCGCATCCTTTTCGGTGAACGTTTCAAATCGGTTGTTTAGTGGTATTTAAATTTTTCGACTTTCGCTTTCTTACTTATCAGTAGTTTTTTCGTTTTCAGGCTATCCCTTTTCCGTTTTACAGTAATATAACGATCAATGCCAATTTGTGTCATATGAACGTTGCGTTTAGTGCTTTCTTTAAGGCTTGTGTCGCTACGGTGCTTTTTGAGGAGTTTATTCATCGGCTCATCTACCGCTTCTGGCTTCATATTCAACATTGAAGTTGAAATAGATCGTTTGACAGTACTTGCGGCAGAAGGTTTTATAAACGATCTTGTCACCATACCTCTTTTTAATAAAGGATTTTTCATTTTCGTAAAGGTGTTTGTACTTCCGTCAGCCGTACTGGATGAACCACTTACCAGACTGATAACTTCAGTGGTATTGTTTGTAGCTGTAAATGGTGTAGTAATCAAGCGTTGAATCACTACATCACTCTGGTTGCTAGATCTCGGCAACTGGAAGTCCGCTTGCTCATTCCCGAGAGCCGCCGGTACTGGGCATTCGATTCCCTGCACCGTATCGTTGTTTTCCACGGTTGACTCCATTGAGTATTTAGATTCTAGGTACCTTCCCTTAGCATTTTATACCTACTGTCAGGTTTTATACCTACATTTATAACTACATTTTATACCTACTGCCAGATTCAAGGCAAGTAGCTAGGGATTTACCGCGCCTGTACTCGCGGATTTATACTTTTAGCGTTACCCGGGTGCAGCGCAAGGAGCTTGTATAACCAGCGCACCCCTCTTTCAATATGGAATCTTGAAATTTGTTAGGTTATAGCATTATAGCATTCATTCAATCCACTTTCACTTGACATGATAGGGTTACCTAATTTGTTATTTTACATAATAGCAATGAAAAATAAATTAAATACGGTAGCTATATATGGTATTATATTTTTAATTAAGTGGGAATCCCGGGATTAAGGGATTCAATTTTACAACGGGGATCCCGTTTGAGAAGCCCTATTGGCAATGCCTCCAGTTTGGTTCCAGGCCAAGCCTCGTCTAAACTGTCCACCGCCTTTTTATAGTGACAGTAATTATTTGTCGGCACAGGCCGTCAACTTCGGATGGCTCGGGTTCATCCTTCATTTTGACAGGGCAGAGGAGGTCAGGATTTTCTCATGTAGCACAGGTAGGCGGCTAGTATTTTACCCCAATTTGTAGTTGTTATTCTGCCGCCTTCCGAAAGACTGCTTGCAGTTACCTGCAATCTAAACATTTTCAATACTTAGGAAATTAATCTTGATATTTCTGTCTCTTTGATAGCAAGCCTTCAGGCGTATCACGCTACCTAGATTACATTATCCGTTTACCTCATGCGAGCATGTCATTACTCTTGTATATGTTTTTTTCGCCTAGGGAATCTCATTCAGCTTCACCAGAGCTCTTCGAAGCACAAAGTGCTCATCTTGTAATTTAGTATAGGGGCCAGGTTTAATGGTGTCTATCTATACTCCTAGAGATAGTTTTTGAGAGAACAGCATTATTCTTTCATTTGATCCGTTCTTTCGTATTGTTGTAACTATGCAGAGATCCAAAATACACAGATAGAGCTGCATTGCCCGAGGAATTCAAATATGTGGTTACACCGTTACACACTGAGCTAGTTATTAGAGTGGGGTCCTAGCCCAGCGGTTAGCACTATTCAAGGAGCACCAATGCGGAGATGTGAATCTTGAACTTCCGTTCCCCAAGAGCACAACAAAATTTAATTAACCACTTGAGAACCATTCATTGTAGCCGAACAGAAACAACATAATTATAGTTTTTAACTTTTCGTTAGTTTCCTTATGTGTTCTCCACACAAAAAGTAATGTTTCGATAATACACGGAATTTACGTTTTTCAAATAATCTTTTAATCTGACATAATTCATTTTTATTGCGGAAGCTATCCTTATATTTGTCTTATTTCGTCTCTTGTTCATTCATTCTATTTTAAAAAAAACTTACATTTACTATAACGGTCACAGCTGTTGTTCATTTAGATATCATTTTTAGCAACATCAGCATATTGGAATCCACGTTGCCAAAGTCTTGCCGATAATCGTGCTAAAAACTCTAAATTTAGTATCTTGAGGCTATCATCATCACACCAAATGCTAATTGTGATGCGATTTACTTTATTTGTTAATAAAAAATTTACGGAAATCAACACGAATACTTTATATATATCGCACGATCCGTATAATTTCCAATAGACGCAACCATCATTATATGGAAAAATGATGTGGAAAATAATTTTGCGAGAGTTTTTATTGTGAAGGATACATAAACAATTATTCGGAATTTTACATACTTATTGGTTTGATTTACAATTAATTCGGTTTTCTTCGTTTCCATAGTTTGCCTCTTGTCGTTTCCTTTTCAGTTTGCATCTTCTGCAGTTCCTGGGATTTTACGGTCTGGTTTGGCGTTGTATATAGTTTCAACTTTCTTACATCATGGTTGTTTTAATTTTATTTACAATTACTGGCGGCAGTTTTAACTGTCGTGCCTTTCTACTTTAATCAAAGCATTGCTGTATACAACGCTCTGATTGTGATTTCTAATATTTTAAGTACATTCACTAAAAAAACAAATGATGAACGGCGAATTGGATATCGTCGTTTGTGGACTGTTTATTTTCCACACTATCAATAAAGATTTAACTAATTAATTCATCGGTCACCAAAATTTGTAGAAAGTAAAATTGAATGACTTACTTTCTTACGTAGGCGTTACATCACATGTAAAGATCTGCAACAAGAGGTCGCAACCCACGATGACTTGAAGCCCAATTTTGGTCGAAAACTTAGGAGTACAAGTTAGGACTTTTAACTCGTACGAACTAGATGTAAATAACTTTTTTCGTTGTTTCAAAGAATATTACGATTAAATGTGTACATGTAGTACATATGTACATACACCAAAAGTACCATTCCCAAATATTTCTCAATTTCCGACAAAAAACCTTGCACACATGCGTACAGATCCTCCTAGGTCTTTCACGACATCCCACTTTCGTTGGTTCCGACTCCACACCCCGCTTAGTGGTCCAGTTTTGCGATCGAAGTACATATCCTATCGATCTCAGTCCAGATAGTTTTTCCTAACCAATTATTTCATTTTTGTCAAGATCATTTTCTTTTGATTCGTTTGCATCATTCATTCATACACAGCTTTTTATATTATTGGGTCGAGCATCATACGATTATATTTGCGTTTAGTGACAGCAAGAAGTGATATTTCTGGGAGTGCCCAAGACCCTCAGCTAAATGTAATGATTGCAACCAAATGTAAAGCTGTATTGCCACCAATCGCGAATTGCGAACGAGACTAACTTTAATCACGAAAATATAATTACCGAGACTTTAAATAAACATACAGAGCCTATATACTAGCTCTGTAAATATATATTTTACGAGGAAAGGGCGAATAAATCTACTAAAAATTCTTGCAAAATTATTTCCCATATCATTTTTCCATATTCGTTATTTTATAATTAATTCGATAGTTTAACCCTTTCGATCCGGGAAACAAATACTGCAAGCAGGATGTAGATTTTGAATTTTATTGGTCAAGAATTGTTAAATAAAGCACATTTCGGCTTCTTTAGCTCCCATTTATGTGAGGGGACAGCGGTAAGGGCTGGGGCATATAAGTTCCAACCGGTTTTTTAGCGGGACATTTGAGTGCCGAATATTTATCGTCGCTGCCACTTGAAAAATTTCCAGAGTTATTTGGCTCTTCTAAAATGGTTCGTAGTTCATCTTCGGTGTATGCTCGTCGCATTATGTGGCTGTTATAATATTAGAAAAATAATTTTTACGTATAGTTACTGTAATTTGATAAATAAAAAAAATCAAATAAAACGCCTAGCGGGACATATAGTTACATATATACCAAAAATACCGAGCGGGACACCTGTATCCCGTTTGCAAAAAATTTTAAATACAAGTGTAATTAAATTAAATAATAACACTTACTCTTTCTTATATCCAAACATGACAGTATATATTCTATGGAGTTTTTGGCAGTAAAAAATATCTAGTTTTCACTACTATTTTGGACAAAAACATACATGCAATGTAATCACTTTCACGATTTGAACAAGACTGAACAGATAGATACAGAGAAAAGTATTGCATCTCTTTTTTTATTGATAAATTGATCATAAACTACGAACTGGAACAAATTTCAATTATTTCTTATGTGTATTTTTGGTTTTAGAGCTGATAGAAAGTCTACCGGGACATACATGTCCTAACAGGATCGAAAGGATTATACGCGAATTTCTTATATTTCTATGTTCAATGGATGATTTTAAAAATTGCTTCTACTAAAAATTGTACGGATCGTGATATTCGCCCGAAATATGGTATATAAAATATTTGTGTGTTTAACTTATCGTAAACTTATTTTTTATCGAATAAAGTTAATCGTGGACCATTGAGTTTTTTGCCGCACTCCCGATATTATTTCGACGGTATATAAGTTTACTTTGGACTAGTAGCCTACATTTTTATCCTTTCATTAAAACTTTGGACATAGAACTAAATTTTGATAGGATACCCAAATAAAAGTAAACGTTCCATAGCGTCCTTCTCTGGATGCTTTCGTACGCCTGCTGGAAGTCTACAAATAGACAATGAACAGCGATTATCCTTCTCGTCATATCTACGAGATGTAGATAGTAGAAATATTTGAACGAAAACCACGTTGATAGTCAACCATAGTTCGTTCGCAATTGATTGCTAATTTCTCTGAAACTAAACTGATCATTACGTTGTAATCTGTATTCAGGAAAGTTATCCCATCATAATTAGTCGAACTCCTTTATTATGCAGCGGCAGAATAGAGCTGTCTTCCATCCTGCTGGGTCTTTCAAGTAAGTTTAAACATACGGTAGAATAAACGGTGGTCCTCTTGTTTTAACATTTTTCATTATTGAGTTGTTCACCTGGTCTTATGATGTAAGAAATGGTGGAGTCATCTCAACGCGAGCGTTTTTGTCCTAAAGTAGATCGAAGCCGCTTTTACCGTTGTTTTAATAATCTTCCACTGATCGTCGAAGAACTCCGGAATTGGCTGGGTAACATTAAAATAAAACGCTTCAGTATTTCAAAAGGCAGTTCGCCAAGAAGCGATTATTGTACTTTATAGATAGACGTAAAGAACATGACCCAACTACCAAAGAATGGTTAGAATCGATGTTAGAGAAATGTTGTTTCGACACAAGAACACGGTCAATTTGGTTAGCCATTATGCGGTCGTTTGATTTCTATGTGACTTTATGGATGGATGCGCACATAAGGAAAATACATATGGACCCGCACCACCAAATTGTAGAGCTAGGCTAAGTGTCTAATCCCTGATAGAAACAAAAAAAAAATGCAAGGAGTTCAGACTGATCATACCTCGATGCCATGAACAATCCATGAAACCTGAATACACAAATAAGATGGTAAAAGGTGTGAAGTCAATAACATTATCGATGTTATTACTTTGGCCGTGTAAATCTGAGGCGGCTGTAATCGACTATATTATTGCCAATTATTTTTATTTTCTTCATTGCTATGAATAAGTTCCATGCTCCGAGTTTTAAAACATTACCCTTAATTAACGTCCAAAGTTGTAGAAGGGCCACTGTCCTAAATTTTTCTAAATGAACATAGCAAATAAAACCCATTTTATTATTTTATGATTAATATGTATTTTTATATAACTTTATAATCCTATCTGAACTTAACAAAAAAAATTTAATTAAGTTGAAGGAATCAATAATTAAGTACACTATTTAAAAAATGTACATGTTAATAATTGTAAAATAATTAAGTCGAATTTTTAAGGCAATTAATTAATTCTAAAATATTTTGCTGTGCGTACAGTTTCTTATCAATAATTTTCTATAATACATAATTTATAACAATAATACATAATTACAGATATTTGGAAGACTAAATCAAAAAGGGCAGTGATTAATGGTTTCATCATTACACTTTTAATTTATGTACATAAATAATAATCAAATAAATACGAATAAATATTTGCATTTTTACAATAATCGCTTTTGACATAATTATGAATGGCGTGCAATCACAACGCGCTGCACATAATTTGCTAATAATTATTCGTATTTTTTTTAATTATCAGAAAACAAAAAAATAGTTGCATTTACAATAATTCATATCCTTTTTTCCCGATCAAAACATATACGATGAAGAAATATGTAAAAGAAATTAATTTGCATATCAATATACACTCAGTGCAGTAAGTACAAAAAAACTCTAATAAAATAAGTATGTACATACATCAAAAAAGTTAAAGGGACGGACGAACAAATGAAATGGAAAACTGTTTGTAGATGGTAGGTGGAAAATCCCATTTTCTTTGGAATTTCCTTAAAACATTATTTTTAATCACTCCTCACCTTATATTATTAACTAACTTAAATTTAAACTGTTTACATAATAAAATATCAACAATAATATAATTTTACAAATACTTTTGATATGGACGGAATTTTTTATTCGTAACTTCTGAGATTTAGAATCTACGATCAACGGTTTGTTTTATTTAATTATTTTTTCAATAAAACGTATAAGGATTATTAGTTGCCCTCAATTAAAATTCATTACAAACACGATATGTACTATATAAATATTATTCAAATTTTTAACACACATTTTGACATGAATTTTTCTTAGCTGGAATAAAATTTTATATTGCGACTCAATAATAATAAACAATGGGACGAAATGGTGGATTACCATAAATTTACAAGGCCAGTTCAAAACCATAAAAAGAAATCGTTTACAAAATTAAAAAAAACTGATTAAAAATCGCCCATTAAAGGGTTACGAAACATCGTCTATATAACAAATAGAATTAATAAATTTTCATTCTTCCATGATTATTAAAAAATTTCTCCAAAATTGTTGTCATTTTTAATTTCGTTTTGAAAATTTTTTATTTAACGGAACTTTTTTGAGACTGAAACTTTTCTTATTAAACGATAAACGATCGTGAATAAATCAACAAGCCACCCGTGGACTGATCAGAAGCATCCAAAAAAATTCAAACATTTGATATAAAATGTCTACAACCAACGACGGATACTGCAGCTGATAACGCCACTAGCATAATAGATGGAAAAGAGAAGAACCATCTTTGTGTAGCAGAACAATGCAAAGTATTTTACCCACAATGGGGCTCAGTTCAATAGTTAAAAATGCATAAAAATGCAATGCCCACAACTCTTACCAACCAAGTTATTGAGATAGTTGGTGAGACCAAATATTTTGGGATCACTTTTGACAAATTTCTGGGCCTATAAACAAGTTCAAGTTTTGACACACATTTCGGCTGTTGTTGAATAGTCTGTACTCTATTTAATATCATAAATTGAATTTTATTCTATTAATTACCGTATGACAGTCAAATTATTTATCAAACGAGTAATTACTGAAACCGAACTGAATAATTATTAGAGGCGAACTTCTATTGTCACATATTATCGTGAGCAACTACATTATTTATGATCGATTTTGTGTATCGAGTTATAACTAGATCATAGGTACTTGGATAAGTAAGGCGTGTTATTCGTCATTGTGGTTATGTCTGGTAAGCTTGCATAACTTATCCGATACCGTCAAGCACTAAATATATACAGTGTTTACTACGTTCTCCGTCGATTATTAACACTATAATGACCGCACGTCTGTGCAGTTAAACTTCGCCAGGTACCAGCAATATTTTTAAAGAATTAATATAAAAAACGTTATACATAATAGATAATACAAATTGTTTTTTGGTTTTTTTTTTTTAAAAAATTAAAGAAATAAATAAAAATAAAAAAAATTCATTATTTCATTTTGCATCACACACATGTTGTGTGAGCGGTCGTTAAAGTGTTAATACCGTGCATCGACCTGGTGCTATCGTCCAACATATACCACGACATTGGCTATCCAACGTACTCGTTACTGTAAACCAGCGCCTTGCCACTATTATAGTACATCGGTCATATGAAATAGTGTGTGAATACCGTTACCGTCTAAATTTCTGGTATTCCGAGTGCAAGTGTGCTGAATCAGTTTTGGAAATCTCATGACACAATTGACGTGGCCATTATCACAATTCCAGCTGCAGTACTGCGATGGCTGATAAACAAAATAAATCTCACACTATCTCGCACTATTCCAGTTTTCCCTGGGAATAGGGAATTAGGAAAAATATTTTCATAGCATTATTGGCGAAATTGTATTATTCTGGCCTACTGAAGGAATAAGTTCGGTGTAAATATTTTGAAAACAAAGTTAAATGGGAAAACATTTTTCCCTATAAAAATTTTGTGGAACAAAAGTTTCCCAATTAACTTTGTTTTGAAAATTGTTGCACTAAACTTATTCCTTCATTAGGCCAGAAAAATACAATTTAGATAAAAATGATATAAAAAATATTTTTCCCTATTCACAGGGAAAGCCAGAATAGTGCCACGGGGACCAATATTGTTTAATACGGCTGTTGAATTAAGCTTTATTATAATTATTTTGAAAAAAATTCTCTTCGTAAAAGAATTCTTCGAAAACTAATTCTTATTGCCTTTTCTTTGTTTTATGAAAAAGTATTTTCCGATGAAATATTTTTCGAAGAATTATTCGATGAAACATTTTTGGAAGAATTATTTTTCGAAGAATATCCTTCCTGAGAATTTTTATTCTCGAAAAATTTTGGACTAAACTCACCAAAATTTTTTGAAAAAAAAATTCTTAGGATAGAAATTCTTCGAAAAATAATTCTTAGAAATATGATTTATTGAAATTTAATTCTTCGAAAAATTTTTTTTCATAAAACAAAGGAACGACAACAAGAATTAGTTTTCGAATAATTGCCTAATTCAACAACCACTCTTTGTATTCTTCTTCTTTTTGAGACAAAAAATTGCTACATTTTATAATCCTTAATTCTAAACTTGAATCCAGTCTGAATGGATTAATAAAAAACCGCCTAAATGTCATTGATAATTGGAGTAGGTCTGCAATTACGTTGTCGGATCACAATACACTACTAAATGAAAATTTACTGCGGTCAACGCGTAAGCTCTTCATCACCAAAACCACAAGATTGTCTAAACACCACATCTACGAAAATTTATAAAGAAATAATCCCCTTAAAACATCAAATCGACTTGAAATTTAAAAAAGTTAATAATCATATTGCGGATCGATATAATAATTTAGTTAGAACAATTAATCTCTTAAATAAGGAAAACATGGACTGGCTGGTGTGAAACTATCTGTATTTGTTAATACCGTCAACATTGTAATCTCCTCCATTTAATAACGAGGAAAAAGCTTCAACCACCATCTTTAACTGATTGATGGAAAGTGATTTTGTAAGTGTGAATGTATAATTTCGTTGTCAACTTCGAACGATGTCAACAACACAAGTTTTTCGAGTGAAATGTGTACGTCAGCGTACCTAAGACATTATACTGCGAACGTTAGGAAAAACGTTAGGGAATAATTTCTTCGTAAAATAATTCTTCAAAAAATAATAATTCTTCGTAAAACCAATGGTTCAGAAAAATGAGTACATAAAGGGTGACAAATGCAACTCCGACTACCACATTCTATATCTGCTTCTTTTTCCGAAGAATTGATTTTCGAGAATTGTTTTAAGAATCACGTCCATTATAGAACTCGCGGGACCGAATCGATTGTGGATTGAAAACTGCATATAAAAAACATAAAACAAATTTTAAATCATAGTATCATGATGTTGTTGTACTACTTGCGTTGATATACTACAGTTTAGCTAATCGCGATGCAAATGTAAAATACTATAGTGGTACCGCGATTGCACGGTATCAATATTATAACAAATGACATATCATTTGAATTTATTAGTTATTTATTTCATTAAATAAATATTTTACATTAATTAATTTAATAATAAACATCGTAAATATCCATTTACAATTAATTGTTATGTAATAATTAAATAACGAATGAACTCATCATTTTCAGTTTTAGAATAAACAGGGTTTATTGCTATTCACAAGTATATTTTTTGGTTGTTTAATTGTACTACTATTTGAATCAAATTCACACAAACAATGAAATGTCATAAGAGTTAAAATCTCCGACGTGTAATGGCGCTACTTGTAGTCCATCCCACTAATCTCATAAATATGATAAATCTTCAAAAATTTTGAAAATTAGTTGACTAAACCAGTTTAGTCACTAAACCTCAACCAAATCGAGGTTAACTAATCTTCTACTTGACACACTAGCGCTTAACTCGAAAAAATCTGTAATCGCGTTTTATTAATCCATAGTCTATTACAGGTATTAGTCAATTATGTACTCGTTAATTAGATCGTTATAGTAAATTTTCACTAGAAATGTTGGTGCCCTGTGGCACTATTTTGGTAATATCCGGAATAGCTAATTGGGGAAAGAATATATATGTAATTTCTGTTTAAACATTTTTTTTCTGGTATACTCATGAGTTAAAAAGGTAGTGTTAATTTTTTTGAAAACAAAATTAAATTGAGAATAAATTTCCCTGCCAATTTAGATAGAGAAAAATTATTCCCAATTTATAAATATTTACATCAAACTTTTCTCCTCCGTAGGCCGGCCAAAAATATTTGAACAGAAATCATATATAAATTCTTTCCCCAATCCACTATTCCCGAGGTACCATTGAAGCTAACACACTCATCTATAGAACATTCTAATAATATTAAATTTTATTCCCGTTTCTACATTCAGTTTTTCAGTCCACTAGCCTTGATAATTTCTTATCTAGTATTAATGATTTGGTATTGACTTGTTACATCTATTACCCGGGGTGTAATAAATACCAAGCTTAAAACTTGAAATTCTGATTGCCTGGTTAATTTGATCAACAAAAAGATAACAACAACAAAAACAAGAAAAGCTAAATGCTAAAAGCTACTAACGAGATACGCAAAGAATTTTTGAATTGAAATTGAATTTGAAAATTGTGGTCCTTTGGAATAATATTGAGCTCCAATTCACATAATTGGGACCACTTTCTTCTATGAAGTAGCAAGAAACGGACACCCAATAACTATCATCAATCATTACCTAACTCGATTTATTTCGATTTGATATTTGATTCAAATTTTATCTGCCATCGATAAAGCATTAAACATTAAACTATTTCAAAACCTTGAACCAAGCCTGTAAATATCAATCATTTTACGTCACTCACATTTCTTAATAAACTCAACAATGTGGTACATAAAAAAATTGTACCTACAAAAAAATCCATGTCAAATGGGAGTTAACAACTCTAATGCTATTTCTATAAAAATGTTTATATTACTTAAACTAATTAAATAGTAATGAGTACAATTTAAATAAAATAAAAATAAAACATTTGCGTGCTTGCTTACCCGCGAGATTCTTGATATTATTATTCTGCTATACACTATACATTTTTTAATTGACTATTTCCAATAACGGCAAATAATATGGTAAAATTGTCGTAACACCTCCGTTCACGTCCAACTCATATGTTAATGCATGCCCTGGCATTGTTAAGAATTGTTGTAATAATATTTTAATGTCTTTGTAGAGGGGTCGCTCGTTCTGATCTAATTCCCAGCAATTTAATAGCATTTGGTAAAGATCATCGGACATGAAATTTGGTTGTTCGGGTCGTGCACCATTTTTTATGCGACTCAGGAGATCGGGTGAATTTAGATTCGAGTATAGTGTGCCACCAAGACAACAAATCTCCCAGATGATACAACCAAATGACCATATATCGCTTTTGATTGTATGATTACGATATTTTAGTACTTCAGGTGCATGCCATCGTGACAAATCGATTGATTTCCCTTGATCATCGTGAAGGGGTGGGCCAAAAATCGACAATTTTAATCCATAATCACTAGTTACTTTGATATTGTGTGCGCAAAGTTGTTTGTGTAAAATCTAAATAAAAATAAAAAGATCAGAATTTTTTCTAATATTACAAAGGAATTCTTTTAAATTTACATTTTTACTTTCTAGATATTCCATCGTATCGAGTAATTCAATTATTATGCACAAAATATTTTCTTCTAATGATCTATAACCAGATTTCCAAATACCTCGTTCTCTTAACAGCAACAAATGTTTCTTTAGTGTATACGAAACGTCTTCAAGCACGACATAAACCCAGTCGTTCGTTTTACATATACCATACAACGATAGCACATTTTTGTGCGGCATTGCATTCAACATATTATTACAACCACGAAAGAATAGTGTTTCATTTTGTTTATCCATATCATCTGCAACGAAATTAAATAATTCAATGATGTCACGTAAAACTAATAAAATTATGTTAACTTACCCGATATCAAATGAACTTGGCATGAATAAGAAACGCTACCTTGAGTTAGATTACCTTTAATTACATCACCAAAATTACCGGAGCCAATAATATGATCAATATCTAATGTTAACAAGTTACGAGATAGTTTTTGTTCGGTATCTAATTTACCATAGACTGCAGTCAATTTTTGTTGGAAATTTCCTTGTTCTACGGGTTCATGTACAAAGCCATTATTTACCTAAAAAGTCGGAATAAAATAGACAATTTAAGTAAATAGAATATGTATAGAAATTTAAATTGCGATTGCATGATACATATGGCTGGGAAAAAAATAACAATGTAAGAAAATTAAATTATGATGGAAATTTTTCTTTTGTTGTTGTTATTTAATTTCAACCAAATTTTAAGGAAATAATAAAAAGTTATTATGTCAGAAGTGAAGCACAGGAAATAGCTATAGCATGCAAATTTTCGTTTTCCTGGTATATTACGAATCGCGTAAATAAAATTTCAATTTCAGCATAACCGTAAGCGACGAACCTGATTCAATGTTTTGGTAAAATAGGCAAAAAACTCATAACATTGTTAGAATCGCTTTATTTATACAAATCAAGATGAAAAAAATGTACGCTTAAAATATTCAGGGGGGCTTTCACCGAATACGCCACCTAGCAGCGGAATCACGCAACCAGAGATGACTAGGTAGCAAAATACTATCAGGGGCCGAGTTATAATTTAACAAAACCGTGCAAGGAAGCTTCACAGTTAGCGTTCACAAACTATAAAATTCTCCTAAATCTACTTTCTACCGAGACTACTCCAAACGGTTGAACAACGATACCTCAAGAAACAAAATTAAGACTTTAAAACTTGACACAAACTGAACCTGCGAAAGAAAAACCTTAAGTTTAAACCCGATTCATACCAAAGAAAAACACGATTGTAAAGCAAAAAACAATGGGTCATACTTCAAAAGAAACGACCAAGCAAGAAAGCCCAAGATTCCCGAAGCGTCCATTGTTCAGAAACAACCTTAAACGGGATCGACCAGTACTTCAAAGGAAAAATAATTGGATATCTTAGAAAGCCCAATTTCTGGAATTGGTGATGTGCAAGCCAGGTTTACATGTGGTGCAACATCACACCCAACATATTGTCGCAAACCCCCCAAGGCAGGTGGAAGAAGTGTCCCACTTTGATGTAGACCGTTACGATAATGTTGTTATTTTTTATTGTATTGTATGTAGTCAGTTCTAATCCTAGACGCAGCAGCCCTAAGACGTTATAAATCTTACAACACGTATATCAATCTGATAGGCAAGGTCGCACTGTCCAATGGAATATGATAAATTCACTTTAGGAGCAGGTGCTTGCAGCCCAGAACCAGCAAAGCCACCATTAACTGATCCATAGGTGAATATGATTTAGCGCCAATCGGAAATGTATGATGAGCCATGACGATCCCACTCATATATTTCAGTAATAACCCCACTAAACGATTTCCCAAAAGAGTTCATTGTGGTTATCAAGTTACCAAGCAAACCATTCTCTGCAACTAAGTCAGTGCTTTCCAACCAGTTTCAACTCTAGGCCACCATAAGCATGTGTATGTGTATTTTGTTGTCAAGTCCCATGATTTAACAAATGTATTTCTACGTTTCCAGAAAATATTGCATGCTTTCTTGCCCTTCTCTTAAAATTGTTTTTGCCGGATAAGCTTTGGATCAGACCGGACCAAAAGATATCTAGTTCCCGAAAAGAATGGGACGACAAGAACCCATATTTTGAGAAATTGATATTTCCCAAAATCCTTCGTGCCGTGAAAACGACAGATTATGACTGTATCAATTTGCATGTGAAACATAGAACATCCATATATTTACTAACAAGTAAAGAGAGGTATAGAACTTCAAGTAGGCAACACTTTTTTCAACGATAGCCGATTTGAGAACTAACAGTTGATTTTTGGATAGTTAGATTTGCCATTTCATAATGAATAGACTCACGCCAGAGCAACGTTTTCAAGTTGTTCAAATTTACTTTGAAAATAAC
The DNA here is from genome assembly GCA_947310385.1 of Nephrotoma appendiculata. NCBI lineage: Eukaryota > Metazoa > Arthropoda > Insecta > Diptera > Tipulidae > Nephrotoma > Nephrotoma appendiculata. Next base: position 126,335,510 of record OX371225.1, on the reverse strand, counting down.
GGTTCAGTTCGTAAAACTCAGCATGCCCTACGTCCATTTTATGATCGACATAATCGTCCATCAATAGCACTATTCTCGCTTTCCCTGGGAATAGGGAATTGGGCAAAATATTTGCATAGCATTTTTGTCTAAAGGCGTAACCAGCGAGTCTGTAAGAAATTTAAGTAACAAAGCGACATCTGAAAAATGTATGTTTATTGACATTACTGACCAGCGAAACCCAAAGTACTTTTCGTTCAGTTTCGTTAAATTTGAATTGTCATTTAGCAATCCGTAACAAGAGCGAAAATTATCGTTCAAACTGAAGGAAACTTCAAAATTGAATACAATTCTAATATAAAAACAATTCTAATATAAATGTCATACCATCGTGGCATGGTTGATTTGTAATTTATCAATAATTTATTTATAAATGGATATAATCTATTCAATTTTTTTTGCCGTTTTGTAGGATGTATAGTAAATTGACATTTAAAAATTCAATTGACAATAATCGTGTTACAGATTCGCTGGTCAAACTGTCAAAGATTCTGTAATAAAACATTTTCGTTAAATTCTGTAAGGTTTCGTTACTGACTCTTACAAACTCGCTGGTTATAGCTTAAATTATATTTTTCTAGAATACTGTTGGAATTAATCGGGTGTAAATATTTTTGAAACAAAGATAAATTGGGAATTATTAGCTGCATTTGCTTTCGCAAATCCCCCTCTGCTTTAATATTAGAGGCCAATTTTGGTTTCAGCAATATTTGCTTGTGAATTTCCAGAATATTGACATTGATGCAAACTTTCCACACCAAATTTTCTTCAGTGATGAAGCTCATTTTTGGTTGAATGGGTATGTCAACAAGCAGAATTGTGGCATTTGGAGTAAAGACAATCCACCAGGCATTGTTCAAAAAACGTTACATCTACAAAAAGTTACCGTTTGGTGATGTGCTTTATAAGACGAATGGCGACTCAATTGGATGGAATTGACATCAGTGCCCCTATTCTGGTTTTCCCAGGGAATTGGGAAAATATTTTGCTGTAATTACAAATTGCACTAATTACCAAATATTTATTTCCCGTTCCCAAATGTATATTCTGGTAGACTGGGAATAATTTTTCAGGGAAATTTTTTTTATTTTGGTTTTTATAAACTAAAACACATATTGCCACTTTATTACAAGTTTATATATTTTTAAATACATATTTATTAGAAAACATAATGTTTAAAAATTCGAAAATGTACGAATTACAATTCCCCAAATAATAATGGGGAAAAATTAACGTCAAAACTACTATAAAATGGAATTATTTTTTCCCAATAAAAAAAAATCCCAAACGCCAGAATACACTTTGGGGAATAAAAAATTCCCAACTGCTAGAAATACGTCACTAATGCCCAATTCCCTATTCCCGGGGAAAACCAGAATGGGCCACAGACATGTAGTCTCAACAAAACGAGGCACATGCCATGCAACGCGCGATTCGATTAATTTACTGAAAGAAACATTTATTGAGAAATGGACCTGTGAACTGGCCACCGCGTTCGTGTTATTTAACACCGCTGGACTATTTTCTTTGGGAGTACATGTAGTTATATGTCTACAATGATAAGCCAGGAACTAATGAACACTTGGAATCAAACAATCGACCCGTTATTGCCGAAATATGACCATAAATGCTGTGAAGTGATCGAAACTTGGACCTCCGTTTACGATAATACTTATCTTTAGTCCTAATTTGGTAAATTTTCCTTTGCGAAAATATACAAAGGAAAATTTACCAAATCAGGACTAAAGATAAGTAATATTTTGCTAAAATGGTGAAACCGAAAGACGATGAACCTCATCGAGAGACTTGCCTCAATGTTGGTTGGGCAAACGGCCATTTTCCCTATTTAAAATTTATTAGCCAATCATTTTACACAAAAGAAAATTAATTTCTAGAATGAAAAATGGAATTGATAAATAATTAAAGTCGTCACCCTGTAATTTTATTATTTACTTTGGAATGCTCTGAACTAACTCTCAATTTACGAACAGCCGCCTTTCTTGACATACTGTTAATTAAAATTGGTGATTGCGAAATGTTTTACATTTATGACTCTATTCTGGCTTTCTCTGGAAATAGGGAATTGGTAAAAACATTTTCATAGCATTTTTGTCTGAATTGTATTTTTCTAGCCTACATAGTGATAGAATTAGTTTAGTGTAAATATTTTACTGCCACTGGTATGATTCGCTAGAGATTATCGATATCGAAACAAAAAAAGTATAAATGAAACAAAGTCTTAGGACTAACAAACCTAAAACAATCAAGAGTTGAATGATGAAATTCATAGTATTATTTGTGACATTCACAAATAACGTACGAATTAATTACTACTTGGTGTATATAAAAAAAATATTCCACACAGGGAAAATACAAAGCTTGTAAATACAAAGCTTGGGCCTCAACTACAACCCAATTCAAATAAAACCAATAACAAAATATAGACTTAGCAAGAGAATTTCAATTAGAAGGGAGCGTGTAGAGCACAATGCATCAAATCTTAAGCAATTAGATTAGATAAAGGGCGAAAGGAATACAACATATAAAACTTTGCAATAAGGGTAATTGGCAAACTATGGTAAAACCGTAAGTTTAAATTAGCTGGAAAACTTTTTTTTATTAAGTCAAAAAAAGGCAATTAATATGTTACGTTTATTTTAATCATATTTTATCTTAGAAACTAAAAATTTTAAACAATAATTAACAATCAAACAGCAAAAGCATTCCTATTATAATATTGTACGCCAAATGTTTGTGTTAATAATTGGAATGTGTTTCACCCAGCGAGGAAAATGATATAGAATCTTCTTTGCCAAATGTGTCGTCGTCATTTAAAAAATCCTAAAATGAAAAATTTGATCCAATCACATCGTTTTGGTTTTGCCAATTTTGGTGTTCATTTGAAATTTTTGGTTAGTCACAGATTTTAGGATGCCATACTGTTCTACCGGTGCCCAATATTTGAAAAATATGTGCCTGCCTTACAATCCAGGTAACGCAAAAGGTGATAATAGGCGCTATATTTTAAAAGTTTATAGATCGTTAAGTAAATCAACGGTGTATCATACAAAAGCCCCCCGTAAAACCAAAATCAACAGTGAAACATTTACATAACACGTATTAACAAACATTTAAGCAGTAAACATTTTAGCAAACAACATAAACATATATTTTAATCACTTACCATTTCAACTATCGGTCCTTGAAGTGCCATTTCATGTACATCAGACAGTCTATGCAGCCCTTGGGCATTACCGATTTTATGTCTTATGTAGAAAAATGCTAATATTGTACCGACGAGTATTAAACTGAATATAACTACCGCAACCGTTAGTACCGTGACCAGTGTATCGCTACCTGTATCCTCTTCCACAGCGTTAATGCTTGGTGGGCGTGCAGCATTACTAAACGTCTGAGTTACTTCCTCGTCATGCGAATGCACGGAATATCGACGTTTTTCGATATCTTCAAACCTGCTAACTACTCCAAGGGTGATGTGTGCATGCCGTTCAGGATCTAAAGGAACGTTCGAATAACCTTGATAGGTTGTTCCATCGCCAACCGTAAATAATTTCGTACGATTTTCATAATTCAATTTGGCAGTTATATAGTAGGGTTGACCCGAATCTTGAGAATCTTTATAATTTTGCAATGATGATGCATTAAAATTTTCGGAAATCTCATCTTCAACATAATTCACAATAATTTCATACCAATCAATTGGACCATTAATATTATCTGCCGGTTTTATCTCGATCTTAATTGTCGTACCGGTTTTCGATATAATTTTTGGACTTTCCGGCATGGGGTCGGGAATCCCGATTACGGTATGCTCAGTAATTGTGGCATTGCCACCTTCACCATAATTTGAAATGGTTTTCAATACGAATCTGTATGTACTACCGGGATGAAGGTTAACCAATTCAGCTTGTCGCGTGACATTATCAAACGACCAGGTTGGTTTAAATAATTGTTCCTTCGTGTATGTTTTTACGATTTCGCTTTCAATTAAATACTGGGTCAAAGTATTTTGAACTTCAGGAGGATCCCATTGCAGCAGCAGTGATGTTTCTGTGCGATTGGCGATCACCGAACGTAAATTTCGCGGTGGACTCGGTACTTTCAAACCGGTTGCATAGTAACTTTCAGCATCAAGTCCTCCACAAAATTTATCCGGATCTAGCCTACAGGATGCCGTACAATCGGTTTGATTCAATTTTGGAGCTTTGATTGTATTTGCACACTTACATTGATCTTGATTTAATATGGAATATCTGTAAGAAAATTGTTTAATAATAACGATTTAGTTTACTATAATAAATATAAACTGTAATATTTCTGGAACGTGTGAAATTCACATTTTCCCGTGCAATTTCACCAAAGAGAACAACAACAATGCAACAGGTGGTGCTTTGGTAGGGGAAAAATTGACTCACCTGTAAAATATTTCCTCACATGCATCAAGACAACTATCCACCGTACCATCAAATCTTTCAAGCCGTTCGACAAACTCTTTGTTATAGCAACCAATGTATTCGCCTTTATCGGCCAAGCACCCTTTGAACAACAATACTATAAGTATTATCCATTTATTTGCAATAAACATGTTTTGGATGAATTTGGGTGGGGTTATCTTGTGTCGCTTACGTTTTAAATTTGATTGCTTTAATATTCGGTAAATGACATTTAAACTTTATTGCTTAATTTAGAACTGGTTCTAATGGAATGAGATTACATTTATATCACAAATTTATCATTTATTTCGTATAATTATAGAATTATTTATAAAATAAATATAAAATTTCAAAAAAAATAAAAACACGGGGACAAAACAAAACAAAAATAAAAGTTCAGTGATAATAATTTTGACGTTTGAACATATAGCAATCTAGTACAATTTTGTTTTATTGTTTTATACAAATTATGACGGTTTGAAATTTAGAGCTACGAACTTGTCGCAATCAAATTATTGAAAGGCGCGTTTCGTGATTCTTAATAGAAGAACGATCGTAAATCACACGGTTAAATTGAACCTTTTACTGTTTAAGTAAAAAACGTTCAAAACATTATGGAATGAAACTACGACCTAATCTAACTTAATTTTGTATGGAAAATCTAATTCGCGGACATTTCTTAAACTAATAGAATTGGATGGTGCCAACGACTTAGGTCGCTGCGCTGCCCCGCTTTAATCTCCCCAGTTTAACAAAGCTACTAGTAGAGGATGGATTTTACGAAGGTTAGCCCGTTTCCGTTACCGTGTGCTTGTCTGCAGAGTGTACATTGTTTTTAAAGGTCATATTGCTGTTTTAATTTTTAAAATAATCCAAGCCGAGGAACATGCGATTACACTCTAACACCTGTGACAGACTAGGGATTAACAAAACGAGATTAGTTAAACTCGTTGAGCTAATAATCGATCATAAATCTTCTTGTGTTAATACAGTTTAGCTAATCGCGATGCAAATGTAAAATATTTTAGTGGCGCCTCGATTGCACGGTATCAATATTATAACAAATGACATATCATTTGAATTTATTAGTTAATTATTTCATTAAATAAATATTTCAATTTATTATTTAATAATAAACATCGTAAATATCCATTTACAATTAATTGTTATACAATAATTAAATAACGAATGAACTCATCATTTTCAGTTTTAGAATAAACTGGGGTTATTGCAATTCACAAGTATATTTTTTGTTTCTTTAATTTTACTAATATTTGAATCAAATGCACACAAACAATGAAATATCATAAGAGTTAAAATTTCCGACGTGTAATGGCGCTACTTGTAGTCCCTGCCACTAATCTCATAAATATGATAAACCTTCAAAAATTTTGAAGATTAGTTGACTAAACCAGTTTAGTCACTAAATCTCAAACCAAATCGAGATTAGCTAATCTTCTAGTTGACACACTAGCGCTTAACTCGAAAAATCACTAATCGCGTTTTATTAATCCATAGTCTGTCAGAGGTATAAGGAAGGTGTAGTGTAAGCGAAAGGCGAAATTACCAATTGGTTGTCCAATTTTTCAGGGTACAAAAAAATATCGAATAAGGAATGCCAAATTTCTTTTCTTTTACGTAGTAAAATGAATCTGTGTGTTGTGGTGTCATGCAATGTTTGTAGCTTCTCTACAGCCCAGACGGATTGACTAAAAGGAATGAAATTTCATAAGCTTAAGTTTTTCTAATAAATTGGGAGATCCCACTTGGTTTTGATCAAAATCAGTTCGCCGGAAGTAGCAGTTTCGATAAGAGATTTGTCGTTTCTTGTAAACATTATGAAAAGGATATCTTTTACGACTTTGAACTAAAAAATTTTAAACTAATTTTGCAATAATATCGGCCAAGACTAATTTTCCAAGATTCAAGCGGAAATAAAGAGTTTTGACAAAATTTGGCGGATTGATTGATCCAGATGTAACTTTTTGCTGGTGTTTTGTGTTTTTGTAAATATTTTGAAAAGGATATCGGCGAAGCCTTTACTTACTTAAAAGAGTATCATTATCCTTTTGAAAGAAAATATATTTAATATATATTTTGAAATATATATGTATTTTGAAAAATATATAGCATTTACAAAAAAAAATTAAAAATTGAATGGTTGTATTTTAAATAAAAATTTAAACAAAATTAGTTCAGAATATTTTCAAATTTTACCGGAAATGAAGAGTTTTGATATAAAAAAACTTTATTTCACCAAAATTTGACATCTCTCTATAGTCCAGGCGGATTGACTATTCGGAAAAAACTTCATACTTAAACTTTTTCCATAAATTGAAAGATCCTTGAGGTTAGTAAATTCACGTCCTTGAATGCCTCAAACTAAATTAAACTAAAAAAATTAAAATTTCCATGAAGTTGAGCCCGAAAATAGAAGGAATATTCAGTTTCGAAGTTTTTCGTAATAAGATTATTAAAAAAATTCATCTCATTACAACCATGGGACCTTGTAATGATCACATTGGTTAATTTTCAACAAAAGTTCAAAAATATCAAAAAATCCAATGTGTGTTTAATTTTCTTGAATGCAGGATTCAAAGTCTATTTCACCTCCTATCCAGTGGTACATTTTTTGCACGGGATAACGTGCTAAAAAGTCTGAAGTACATGATTCTGAATCTGAAGTACACGATTTTTGTCAATTTATCATTATGAAAATTAGTGGTAAAAATCGAATTAAAATATGGAAATCAGCAAAAAAAATCTTTTTTATTAATAAAAAGTTAATAAAAACCATACATTCACAAGCTATGACGACAACGTGTCGATAATAAAGAGAATCAATAAAAACGATATGATGAACAGACTAGAAGAAATGGAGATTTATAAACACCGACAAAACAGAGATTTATTGAACGACCGAGTGAAGAAAAACGAGATGTATGAGTATATCACCAAAATAATATAGACTTCTCACTCTACAACATTTCTAAGTATATGTGTGTACAATAACGTGTAATACAGTATGGAGGTATTTGACAGACAAGAAAATTTTAATTTTTTTAAAAAATTCATTTAGTTTTAAATTCACAACCGGAAGAAGAGCAGCAGGGCTCGAAACTAGTAGTTGTTGTGTTTGTTTTTTATAAATGAAAAACATTATCACAATAAAAGAAAGCAATTTTTTTTTAAACTCAATTGCTTTATTAAAGTTTATTAAAAATAAAAAGTATTCGTTCCCTAACCCGAATGACAGCTTCCATTCGATGTTTTTATGATTTCACCAAAGTTTTCAACAAATTTTGAGGTATCGTTGTAGCAATTTCTCTGGCTCGAACTCTTTAATTCAACTTGTTCCATAAATGTTCGATGAGATTGAAGTCCGGGCTTTGAGCCACTCCATACCAGACACATCCACCTCTTGAAGATACTGGTACACTGTACCAGCCGTCTGCGGTTTCCCATTATCCTTACATGAACAGGAACTTTTCACCAATAAACCTGGAAAAATGTACGATGTAGTCCTCGAGTACTTCCTCAATGTAGTGTGTTGAGAAGTCAATTTTCTTGATTGACGGCCAGTACTCGCTTCGGAGATGAATACAAGATCTGTCTTCGCCTCCAGTAACATACATGCCTCCCCAAAAAATGCACGATTCACCACCATACGAGACACGTTCTTCAATGCAACATTATACAAATGGCTCTCCTGATCTTCTGTACACTCTTCCTCGCCCATCGTTGCCATGTAAAGGAATACTGCACCAGTTAGAGAACAAAATTGTTCTCCATTGTTTTTTGTACAATCCAAATGCTGTCGAGTGAGCTGAAGGTGAGCTCGTTAGTGAGCTGGAATAAATTTCGGTCCGTGTGCTGGTTTGTGTGCAGTCAGACTACCTACTCCAAGTCGTCTTCTAACTGTCCACCAACTGACTTCGATTTCACGAACTTCTTGGAGCCGCTGTCCCAGTTACACGGCATTCAAACGACGATTTCGCAACGAAGTCATCACAATAAAGCGGTGATCACGCTGTGTTGTAACACGAGGTCAGCCAGAACCTTGTCGCTCTTTATAGCAGCTGGTTTCTTGATATCTCCGCTACACTCGCAGAACGGATAATCGGCTCAAATTTAGTTGACGAGCCACTTCACTTTGGTTCTGCCCCACATTAATTCCTTCAGCGACTACCTTTGGTGGAGTATTCATTTTCTTGTTTCGGATGATCGATAGCCGTTCAGGCTAAGCGATTATAATCCGAATGATAATAATTGATTAATAATGAGTGATTAATTCATTGATCCTAAACCAGCCGTGAAATTTAATCCTTGTCACCACCGGGAATCGAACCCGGGACCTCCGGTCGCTAGAGCAAGCATACTGACCACTTTGCCGGGGCGGCCATACAACTTGACATACTTTGATTTAAAAAAATATTTCAATTCGCTAGAAAATTAAAAAAAAGAATAAAAATGCAACTGTGCGAATTTTTTGCACCCAAGTGTATATAATATTTATTATTTTATTAATTTCTTTATATAATAAAATATTGTTTAATATTTTATTATATAAATTAAAAAAGACAGCTAAATAAATATTTCTAAATTAGTTATACTGGAGGCAAGTATTTGTACATTCGGACAATGATTAATCCGTTACGGAACAGTAGATTTATAAATAAAATAAAAAAAAACGAGAGGAGGCAATGAATTTTTGACACGCTATTTTTTAGATAGCTAATCTGAAATTTGTAGCGACACCCAAATAATACATGATTTAATAAAAATTACGGATTTTAGAGGCATCGCTATTGTTTTATCAATACCACTACATAATAGGCCATTTTTCTATATAAAAAATTCCATGAGCTTGTATAGGTAAATCCAAATAAAAACGCGGGTGCCATAGCCCACAAAAAAAATCCAATTGTCGATCAAATTGGATTTTTTTTTTAAGTTATTATGTACAACCAACTAAATCACGCATTTGGGCTTATCATTAGTATTGATTGATTAAAATGTATTTTGGTTTATTACACCATATTACTTAAAAATCATGTTTTATTTGAACAAAAATAAAAACAAAATATTTTGTTGTCATACGCAAAGACGTACACCCATCCCGTTCAACATATTTTGGTTTACTAAAAAAGTAAAAAAGCATGTAAGAGCGGCAGTAAAAAATCTCATGTATTTTTGTTTTTATTTTATTTGTTGTTACGGTGTAAAAATAAGTTGCTAGTTTAATTGAAATATTACTGAATGAAAAGTTTTCTGAAAACAATTTTTGTTTTAAATAATTCAATAACAAAATATCATTATTTATTTCTTGCAATGTATTATTCAATTTAACTTGAACGATACAAATTATTTATTACAAATAATGAAATTGTTTTTTTGTAGCCATGTAATTTTTTTTCGTTTTGTATGGGATTCTCATTTCTTTTTGGATTTACATACACAAACAAGATTTTAACAAGAAATGGCCTGGTATTGTATTGGTATTGGTTTTATGTTTGAATAAAATTATTGGTTTTCAATTGTTATGCAATTTTGTTTCATTATTGACATGTTAAAATAACTCTGTTTGCGGGCATTTCTGGATTTTATTGTTTTAATATTTGCCAGCGATGTAAATAAAATACGAATATAACTGAATTATAATTTTTAAATATTTCTGGATTATAATTGTGGTTTAGCCATTTCGTCCTTCTTCCGACCGACCTCGGCAGACAAAATGATAACTGCGGTCTTACTTTGACAAATTTACAACAACAATCCCATATTTGCAATTCCAAATTGGAATTGTTTTAAACCAACGTTTTTGCTGGTATAGAATAATTCTATTCTACCGGTTGTAAATTAGTTACGATTTGTAATAATATTCAAATTATTCGTTCATATTACTATTTAATTAGATATATTTAGTTGTGTTTTAACGTTTTTTTTAACTTCAAAATGTAATTGTTCAATACTAATAAAAATAAGTAAGTAAATACAATTTTTGGTTGTTACTTTGAGCACAAATATTTATTCTATTCCAGAATGGATTTAGCTTGTACCAAAGTGAGCTAGTTTACATCGCTAAAAAATTTAGTGGACTGACCTAAATAGCGACCCATTTTAGTCCCGTTTACATCACAAAAATTATAGGTCATATTTGGGTTACATAACGAGATTTATGTACACCATCTATTGAATAATACTAAAAGTATTGCTTATATTATCGTCGCAATTCATAATTTTCTCATAAATAATTCCTGTAACATTTTCGAAATTAAATTCTTTCATTTAATTTTTTTAAATTTGACTCATTTAATAACTGTAATACTAAATTTTATGCTGATATGTTTAATTAACATCAATGCCGCTACTGACATCTATTTCATGATACGAAAACCCTTTAGGTCGGTATCGTTTACATCACATTTTTGATCGACCTAATTTGGGTCAGTCCACACAAAAAAGTTACCCAACCTAATTTGGGTAACTAGCGTTTACATCATGTGTTTAGGTCAGATATAGTGTATAGTCCTGGACCAAATATGTCGATGTAAACTTACTCAGTAAGACCGTAAACATTTCAAAATTAAAATGATCTGACACAAACTTCAATTCAAACAAAATTTTAAAATACGTTCAGTGCTCTACGATTTTTGACATGTATATTCAGCCAGCGCTGAATTTCATTTTTTTTTGTTAAATGGCAGAAAGTTTTTCAATCGAATAAAAAACAAAACAAAAAATCATTATTTTCTGTCTGTGATTTGTAAAATATAAAATTTATTAATATCCAAAACCATGCTAAAAATAATATTAATATTTTTTTATTTTATATACTCAAGTAGTGCAGAATGTAAGTAATTTATTAAATTGAATGCAATAGTAAATATTGAGTGTAAATTTTAATGAATTCTTTGTTCTCGAAAATATTACCCGTAGATAAAAAATGTAATACATCGATTTTAAATTCTTGCCCGGAAAATTCATGGTGTGTCGCAAATAATATAAGTGGTGAATGTCAATGTAGAACTAAGTATAAATTTAATATAAACTATAGAAATGATAATGAATATTGTATAGAAAATCATAACAATAATAATGTGGATATAGCAACAACACAAAGTTCACCGCATAACGATGATACAGTTGAACCGCCTGGCACACATCACATACTTGGCGGCATTTTAATTCCAATTTTATTCGTTTTCATACTAATTGGAATTATTTACGTGTTTAAAAAATTCCGTTTAAACAAAAAGTTGCGTGATATTTTTGTAAGAAAACAGAGGCCAACCTATGAGGATGTTGTTATGGGGAACGATCTTGATGATCCACCACTTATTTAATTTTAAAAAATGATGAGGGAATGAATGAATCAATTTTTATTTTTTACAAATTTATTTTAATGATATTTTTGTCGTATCTCGGTAATTCTTTTTATTTTTATTATTATGATGATGATTATTGTTAAGTCTATATGTATAAATAAGTTGTTTACAGGCACACATTTTTTTACGGATGATACGATTTAATTTAACTAAATATTATCGTTTATCTTATGTTCGAACGTATGATCGCATTAATATACTCAAACGATAATAATATAATTTAATTTAAAATTTGAAAACGGGTGATTCTGATTAGTAAATTACGCTTTCCTGTTTAATACTCAGATCCGAATTACTACATATCACGTAACATAATATATAATAATGCTGGGAATCCCACCCAAGGATTATTACATTTTACCATATCATACCAAATACACATTGAGATACCCAACGAAGTTTGTGGCTACCCTAATTAAGAAAAGTAAAATTAAGAAGTGCTTTTCCTGAATTTAAATAAGTGTTTTTAATTCATTATGAAAATGATTTAAGAAAAGTTGATGGGAATCGTCGGGAGCGGGGGGGGGGGGGGGGGGGGGGTGGCAGCTCCATCCACAAATTTGATTTTTTTTAACATTTGTGGCACTATCAGAAGAAGTGTTAAGAGCGATAAAAACTCTTTGATCGGTGTCTGCAAGGTTAACGAAGCAATTATTTTTAATAGATATAAATACAATAAAAAAAAATATTGAAAAAATAAAAAAAGTGAAAATTTTTTCGGAAAATCAAAACAAATTCCGATCAAATTTAGCTTCCCCCTCCTAAAAACTGAATAAACAATCCTGCATTTAAAAATTTAAAAATGTGTACTCCTTACCTAATTTTCGTATACGTAAAGTACACTTTAGCCTAATAATCTACTCATTTTGAAAATGAAATAAGAAAATGGGTAAAACATGAAATATAATAAATGTACATATTTTAAATCAATTTGAAAATGAATTAAGATAAATTTTCTAAAAAAAAAGAAGTAAGTTGTGCATTTTTTAATTCGTTTTTAATTGAGTTTTTTTTGTTGTAATTACTTTTTTAAATTCAGGAATTTTTTTAAAATACGAATTAAAATAAGGACATTTTCATACAAATACCACTTTTTTTAATTCATTTTTCTTAATTCAACTTTTGTTAATTCGGGTAGCCGAAGTTTGTATATAAAGTTACTGCTCGACTTGAGGAGTGTGAAATAGCGCTTTGGCTAACCTCATTTTTGATAACGACGTAAATTTAGGTATAAACATACCTAGGTATCAATAATGACGTTAACATATTTACACTATGCCCTCACTTCGCGTCGAAATAACACAATAAAAATACAGCTCAACCGAAAAATGAATTTTAGATCATTAATATATAGCTGCCATCTAGGTAATACATGGCGAAACGTCTACATAGCGTCTTAGCTAAAGGTCCTTTAGCATTATAGATGTCACTGGTTGCGCGGTTTAAGCTTTTCGGATTTTACATATCTCTAAAGTATACTATAAAATCTAATCATTCTCCGAAAATATCTAATTTTAATTTTGAAATAATTTTCTTTCGTAAGCCAAATGAATTTAACGTAAAATTTAAGATTTTATTTAAATAATAATTACATATATTTATATATAAACATAATCGTATAAATGAAAAATTTGTAACCTTTCTATAAAACAACATTTGTCACCACAAAACCAACATTATGAAATAAGAAGTCTAGATTTTTTAACATATCGTATTAACTTTTTATTATCAAATATTATTAAACCACACGAATGTCAAGAAATTTGTGAATGTGACACGAATTATTTGATAACGGAGGCTATAGTTCTGTAAATTTGTTTTATTTTCCATCTGTTAATAAACATTAAATGATGCCATATTAAATATAAAAATTGTATGTTAGTTTTTGTTTAATGATACATAATTAATATTGTTTTTAAATTAATCATAATTTAAGAAAACATTAAACATTTATTATAAAATAATTTTTTCTGACTGAAAATAAATAATATTACTGTGATAAAATATTGGTGTTTTTATTATATTGGGTCGATTGAAAATTAATAGTACTCGGATCTTGAACAATTTTCCTGAATGTTACTGTGCGCCACAATCGAAATAAAAATAAATTGGTCATGTCGTAACGTCAAATTTTTCTTTAAACTTCCGTACTTCCATCTGTTAAAATTTATGGGAAAACATTGAGCTTTAAGCCCTAATATGTAGTATGTACCGAAATTTGTTGATCACTTTTAATGATGTAGGCGGATTCATTGTTGTAGCCGGTTGTGTTCATTCCGTTCGTTATGCTGTTTTGTAAACCAGTAGGATTTGTCGCAAATGACGTTTTATTTCTTCGGTATTTTTTTCATTAAGTTTTTCATTATCTATCTTCAACTTTTTTACCGAAGGAACATGGCAAGAAAGAGACGACATGATATATAGTATAATAGTAGAAAGAAACACACATTTTCGATATTTTTATTTGGTTGTCAAGTACGTTGTTCATTTTGTGTTTTGATGTTTTGTTTTTTCATCAACAATGAACCCAAAAAATAATACTGTAGAAAAAATACCGAACGAAAGGAACGGAATGAACACAATGAATCCGCCTTATTTACAAATTAAAAACTTGTATAGCATTTTTTTCACTCGTAACTTTCCTTAAACTATAGTTTTAATGTTGAAAAGGTTTTAATCTTGAAACTTTACATCAGCTACAGCTAGTGACAATATTTTGTATTACTATGCTCAATTCGTGTCGCTTCTCTCGGAAAGCATGGTCAATAGCTGTCTAATATGAAGACAAATAAAAATCATATATTTCAACACCATTTGAAACTAAATTATCCTTAACTTCTGATGTCAATAATCGCATTTTCTATCAGATTTTTTAAAATACAATTAAACAAAAATGCTGTGAAAATATTTTTCTCAATTCCTCATTCCCAGGGAAAACCAGAATCATGCTACCAGAACCTATATATACTGGCAAAACCGAACACAATCATATTCAATATGATTGTGTTCGGTTTTGATACTGGCCATGACACGTTATGTTAACACAATATTAGTTTGCCTGTTCGCATACTACTTTAAAGTTTTACATGGATTTTTTGCTTTTTCTGCTTTTATAAATTCGTTTACCGAAATGGAACGAACCAATTAAATTGTATGATTTTCTTTTTGTTTTGCTTGTTTGTTACAGGGTGGTAATGATTTATTTTAGTGTTTATATTCGATGACGTTTCGTTCTCTCTTACTCATTTCTCTCATTCTCATTAGTTATATGTTGTGCAGGCAGTGCAATGCAATGCAAGTAAATAATAAAATATCTAGCCAAATATTATTTAAAAAACAGTTTAGTAAGTGTTAAAAAGATTTAATAAGTTTAATGAGAGTAATGCATATTTCAAACAATTAATAATAAATAAATGGTTGCATGTTTCGATAGTTCAAATTATTTTCAAACTTGACTTGCATTAGTCAATGGTAATAATATATGTATTCAGTAAAAAAAAGTTGGGTTTTAATTTTTTATAATTTGCTTCATCATTAATTTATTTTCAATAATAGTAAATAAGTTTGATAAAATGATAAAATTACAGTTCAATCAAACTAAAAATCACTAATTACGTGTTGACTAACTAATGTTTAATTATTTCACTAATAACATGTGCGCTAGTCATATATACACACACTAATTATTTCCTAATTAACGATATAATAATTAATTAACACGTATTGACATATATATATTAACAAATATTGAATTTTTTTCCATATTAAACATGGACGTCACGCCACAAAATGTGTACATTCCTACACACGTCATGCCACCATTAAACGTGTGGTGTGCTCAAACTGAAGTGAAGAAGACGAGAAAAACATAAAAATATAAAAATTACCATTTAACCACCCTATGCTATGCATATACAAAAAAAATGTAAACAAAGATCTAATTGGTTCATGTGACTAGCGCTGCACAAATCAAAACGCAGCAAAAAATCAAAACAAAAAAAATGAAAACAAAATAAAAAATGTCGGATAAATAGGGTAAACTTTTAGAAAAAAATGAAATTAAGAAATAAAAGTTTTTAAATTTTCATTAAAAACAATCTGAAACTGTACTTAGATAAACTATGATTATGTCATTGAAAAATCATAATAAAAACTTCGTATTTAAGGAAATACAAGCGAAATAAAACTTGCCTGGCAAAAAATCCTATGTAATCGAGTTTTTTTACTATGGAAAAGTATGCGCGCGCTTGCCTGTCACTAAACCCAACTCAACGATATTTTTTTTATGTTATAATGGCCATTTTTATACTGGCTCTGATGCTACTGTGGCACTATTCTGGTAATTACCCGGGAATAGGGAATTGAGGAAAGAATTTATATGTAATTTTTATTTCAAAAAAAAACTTCTGGCATAATGAGGTAAAAAGGTGTTCATTTTTTTAAAACAAAATTAAATTGGGAATAATTTTCCCTGCCAACTTAGATATGGGAAAATTATTCCCAATTTATAAATATTTACATCAACCTTTTCTCCTCAGTAGGCTGGAAAAAAATATTTGAACAGAAATTCCATATACCGGGTGAGTTTTTTAAGCTGAAACTTTCAAATATCTCGGAAAATAAGCCCTCTACGATAAAAATGACCATTATCAAAATTAAATCATTCTGGAGGGGAAATACATTAGTGCTAAAATTAGGACCCCCTGCCCCTGTTTGTAAGGGGGTGGGAGGCAACTTGGAAACTAAGATAGGAACCCCTATTTTTCATTGCAGATTCGGATTCTACGGTTAAAGTACGTAGGATTTCCTTGAAACATTTTTTTTCGATTCATGATAGATGGCGCTTTAATAGGCGATACTGAGAACATTATGTATACGATTCTGTTTGCATTAAAATTAACACGTTTTTAATGTAAATACTTGAAATTAGTTTTAAACAAATTGTATTTCTAAAATTAAAAAAAACTACTTTTAGCGTAACCCAGGAACAACCACGTGAACATCATCTTTTAATTAAATTAAGTGCTCAAAATGATGCCTTCGACTTCAATGCACTTAATAATCCACATTTCAAATGAATGTACACAATTTAGAAGCGTGTATGCTGGAATTTCGGCACAAGCATTTCTTTTTCGCTCAATCATATAGAAATAGCCCCACAAAAAGAAATCTGGCGAAGTAAGATTTGGTGATCTGGCAGGCCTATTTACCGGACCATCTCTACCAATCCAGTGACCATTGAAATCTCGATCAAGTACTTCACGTGCTACCGACGAATAGTGTGCTGGACACCCAACATGTTGAAACCACATGTACTGTCGCAATTCTAAGCTCAAGTTTTCAAATAATGTTGGCAGTTCATTTTCCAAAATGTCTCGGTACATTTGACGATTCAAGTTGCCTTCAATAATATGGGAGCCGATGAGTTGGTTGTCAATTATTCCACACCACACGTTGACAGTCCAAGGGCGCTGATGTTCAACTTGGTGAAGCCAGTGTGGATTTTCAACACTCCAGTAATGCATGTTGTGTCGATTAACCGTTCCATGGTTTGTAAAAGACGACTCATCGGAGAACAATACATAGCGAAAAAAATTGGGATTTTGCTGTATTTGTTCTACTGCCCACTGACAAAATGTTACCCGATTTTCAAAGTCAACGCCATTAAGATCTTGGTGTAAACTCATATGAAACGGATAATACTTATATCGGTTCAAAATTTTGCAAACACTGGTCTGGGATAATCCGGATTCGCTAGCATTTCTCGTGTACTTATATGAGGATTATAAGCTACTGCAGCCAATACAGCAATTTCGTTATTTTCCTCAGTGACTGTTGCTCGACGGGTCCTTTTCTTCGGTCGAACACTTCCATATCAGCAGTGAATTGTTTGATAGTCCGGTAAAATGAAGCACGTGACCGAATCCTATCTGGAAAACGCAAAGCATAGAGATTGACCGCATTATCAAGACTACGGCCAGCTTCTCCATAAAATAGGACCATTTCAATTTTTTTTGTACAGTTAAATACTCCATTTTGAATTGTAATAGCTTTACGCAAACAGGTCTTATTGTTTTCGAAATAATTTTTGAACTGAATCGATATTTTTAAACAAAAAATATCATTTATGTCGAGTTCACGTATGCGATCAAAAAATGATTCGCGAATCAAAGGAAAATTAATTCATTGAAAACATATACAAATTTCCCCGTTCGAGATGAAATAATTTTAACTTTGGGAAAATTTTGATCGGAAGCATGCAACATAATAAAAAAAAAATTACAAATTATGAGTAATAATGCGAAATAATTACGCTCAAAGTTTGGCTTGATTCGCGAATCATTTTTTGATCGCATACGTGAACTCGACATTATTTGAAAACAAATTTAATCGCATGTTCCTATGCAAAATCATCGCCGTCGTTGTTCCTGGGTTACGCTAAAAGTAGTTTTTTTTAATTTAAGAAATACAATTTGTTTAAAACTAATTTCAAGTATTTACATCGAGAAGAATCGTATGCATAATGTTCTCAGTAGGAGAAATCGAAAAAAAATTAATATCCTCTATTACAGCGCCATCTATCATGAATCGAAAAAAAATGTTTCAAGGAAATCCTACGTACTTTTAGCCGTAGAATCCGAATCTGCAATAAAAAATAGGGGTTCCTATCTTAGTTTCCAAGTTGCCTCCCACCCCCTTACAAACAGGGGCAGGGGGTCCTAATTTTACCACTAATGTATTCCCCTCCAGAATGATTTAATTTTGATAATGGTCATTTTTATCGTAGAGGGCTTATTTTCCGAGATATTTGAAAGTTTCAGCTTAAAAAACTCACCCGGTATGTACGGTATATATTCTTTCTCCAGTTCCCTATTCCCGGAGAATTACCAGAATAATGCCACTGGTAGGAAAACGTCGTAATCAATCGCCATCAATCTACTTGAACCTCAAAACAATTAAGTTGTAAACAATTAAGGCTTTGTTCGTAATATTAAATTTCGAAATAATTGTTCATATTATCTCCAACAGGTGAAACAGGCGTAAAATAGAAACAATGGAAAAGGAGAGAACGAAGGAAAATTCTGCTTTTTTAGATAAAGCAGAAGTTTCCTTCAATCAAAATTATTTTATAATTACTTTAACTGAAGGAAAATCTCTACTTGATAATATATGTAATAATATATAATCCATTATTGTACAATTAATATAATGTTTTGTGATGTCCTTTTTTGTTACATCCTATTTTGAAATGTGCCTTCGTTCAATTTTAGCGATATAATGTGTAGCTTGTCTGATCTGATATTGTTCCTCATAAATAGCGTTCCAGTAAATTTCGGGTCGCCACTTCCGATTACTGTGGCTTCTTTCGAAGTTTTTATTTTAATTTTACAACATTTACAAGCCTAATAACCATATTAATTTTTATTAAAGGACTATCCGCAGTCTTAACTTTGTTTAGGCGAGCAGTTATCATCCTCATTATACTATGGACATCAAGGAATATATACATGTACAAGAGAACTCATCAAATGTAAATCGTATAAGCCAATTTTTCTTTAATGAACCTCGCACATACTTATGCATGCAAGCGTTTTTTAGGAGCAGAATATAAAGTTTATTTTCATTCATAAATATTGGCCCGTTCCACACTCTACTCTTACTTCTCGGAATAGATTTTTTATTGCTACTTTAATACCTTATATTATATTTAGAAACAAAATTTTTTTTGTATTGTTTTATTCTGTTCCTAAAATTTAAACTAAAACCTACATGCAAAAAATAACCTTGAATTTTTTAATTTCATTTTTATGTTTTAAATTTTTTTTCGGTGAAGTAGCACTCACCGAAAAACAATTTGTTGTAAAATGAGTCGCAATAAAAACCGGTTTCATAAGTAAACGCGGAAAGAGAGTTGTAGATGAAGTAACTTCAAAGAAGTAGAGTGTGCAATGGTTGAATGTCCGCATAATTGATTTGATCTGATATATTGACCTTTCTTAATTTCAATATTTTGTTCAGCATCATAATATTTGTTGGTTGTCCTTTATTTGTGTTTTAAAATTGTAAAATGAATAAAAAATTATCACAGTTTTGATGTTTATATTTTTAATTATAGTTTAATGTTTGGATTTTTGCTTTTCACACGTTTTCTTGATGATTTAAAAAAAAATATTGGTCAAGTGACATTCTTGATATCGAAAACGTAATGATCGAAAGCGAAATGTCAAATTAAGGCGAGTTTACCCACAGAGTCTATTCGCGTTCCATGAAATAATGAAAACGAAAACTTTTTTCATTAGCAATCTAATATTTTGAATTATCTGCACGTACCTTTAAATTTAGCTGTGTGAAATCAAAATGTGTTATGGGTAGTTCGATTGCCTCGATTGCCAATGAAAACAAAAATTTCCTCTTTCTATTTTCTCTTTTTTTTACGGCACAGGAATTTACCCCCAGTACAGCGATTCTGTTCTAGTTTAGTATAAAAAAAATTCTGCTAAAATAAGAACTATGAAGGCTTTTTAAAATCCTCCGATCGACAGTCGATTTTTTTTTGAGTGGAACATGTTGATTCTAGAATTTATGTTAGGTGGAGCAGCCGTGTTATATAGGAACTTTGTGTTAACATGGACTATCTTGCCATTGACATCAAAGCGATCCTACTTCATTCCGGAAATTCTTACCAACATTTTTCATTCCGATTTGAAATTATATGGAGTGGTTGTTCAATTACCAATCTAGACGGCTCAAGTTAGCATTAAAATTTGAACAGTTGTAGGTGGAGGCGGAAATTAATAATTTCGTACAGTATGTCATCAATTATTTTTTGCCTACTTTGCATGATTTGAAGTTATACCTAATTTCAACATTTTTCACTTTTGAAAGTGGTTACTTCGTTTTTTGTGCATTTTGTGACTTTTAGGGTGATTTATGTGTTGTTATGGAATTTTAGCTAAATTTTTGGTCAACCTTAAGTGAATTTGGATAATGTTTAACTAGAATTTTAATATAAATAGTGCGAATTATTTAGATTATTTATTCTATTGAGTATGCGCTGTAACAACAGTTTGTAGGTAAAGAGGATGAAAACGAGGAAAGAATCAAAGTGTGGACTGATTCCACCGTTACAAAAAAAGGATTTTTTGTGTAAACTCAAAATTTAATTAAATATATATCCTGGGGTGGGATTTTGTAACATCACTTTTTCGGTACCATCGAAATTTACGTCTCTTACATTATGAATAAAATTGAAAGTTTTTTCATTTTTCAATTATGTTGTTTCTATTGCGATCTCAGCAAACTCGAATAGAACATTATGTCTCTTTACTCTGTTTCTATCATCTATTTGTTTTATAAGTGATACGTTATCGAAAAACGAAATAGAGACCAACAACAAAATTCTTCTAGTAGACTGCGATCGCAATAGAAAAGGATAGTTGAAAAGTGAAACAGTAAGCAAATTTATTCTATAGAAAAAAGAGACACAATTTTCGATAAGTATCGAAAAACGTGATGATACAAAATCCACCCACTGCTCTATCTCTCATTGACAGATACCTATATAAAAAATACTACAGAACAGCCGTTTTACACTCTACTTCTACTCTCTCTCTCTCAAGCATTTACATCCCATGAAGGGATTTTGCCGCCCGCACTATGGTCCTAAATCCTTCTCGGTTCATCGCTCTCGTCCTCCAATTTCGACATCCTAATACGAGTAGGTCTTGTTCGACGTCGTCACGCCAGCGCAGTCGGGATCTTCCTCTACGACGTACTCCGGCTGGTTGTTGATGGAACACTTTGTAAGTCATTCGTTGTTGTGGAGACCTTGCAACGTGTCCGAGCCATCTCACTCGATTAGATTTAATGAAGCCGATAATATCGCTACCTCCGAGAAGTTGCTTTATTTCGTGGTTCATGCGAATCCGGTATTCATTGTTCGCAACTTTAATAGGACCAAAAATTGAACGGATGACCTTTCTTTCGAAAGTAGATAATAATCTACAGTCATTAGAGGTCATGGTCCAGCTCTCGCTTCCGAAAGTCAGCACAGGTCTTATAAGTGCTTTATAAAGTCTCTACTTCTACGCTTGCTTTAAAATAAGTCGTAAAATATAATGGGGTCGATTCCGGGATCCAACATTTTAGGTTATATTATGTTATTTTTGTTTTTTCAATACAAATTGCAATAGAAAGCAGGGAAATAAAATATCACAACAGCAATTTTTTTCTCACACATGTATCATCAAATTTTTTATAGTTAATTATGGTATAACGCTCTTTTCTGTCATTTTTGGTTATATTATTTTTCAAAGTGAGCAAAAACAGTGGAAAACAATTTTAAATCGATTAAAAAATTGAACATAATTAACAATTTAGTTTGTTTTAATTAAAATAAAATTTCTTTTAATTCAAAATTTAGCTATAAAATCTTGCTATAACAACAACAAAAATCATTTGTTTTCTTCACTCCAATGCAATTCTATATCATTTTTTCTCTTTTTGGTGTTTCAGTATTTTTTACTGACAGTACATTTTTCTTGGTGTAATAGAGGCATTATGCCACGAGAATCGGGCCAATTTGAAATGTCTTCGCATATAGTTTGCATCGTATGCAATATAATTTATAGAAAATAATTAACACAAATATATGTTGATAAATGTCAAAACTCAAAATGTAACATAATATTATAAATAAAAATAATTAATTATTTAGTTATAATATAGAAGCCAAAAATGTACACGAGAATTTTTACTTCTTTGAAACGTTTATTTTATACATATATCACAAAACACTTTGCTTCAATTTTTTTGTTAAAAAATCGTATACTACCACCCGAAAATAAAAGCAAACTAGATAAAATATACAGGTCAAAATGTACTGATTTTTTTTATTACTATGTACATACATGAAAAGGCGGATTCAGTGCTGCCTTCGTTCGATCATTCGTTAATTCAAACAATTTTTTCGTCCAACTATGAAAAACTTGTGAAAAAATGCATAACGTCATTTTGGAGCAATATGATTGGTCGAAAAAATTGTTTAAATGAATGAAAGAACGAATGAACGCAACACCCCATCCACCTTAATTGATACATTTTTCTGTTGGGAGGGTAGGTGGGGAGAAGGACACGACGAAAGAATCACGACGAAAGAGTCAAAGTGTGGAGCGGCGGAATGGAAAATATACATATTTCAAATATTCTGTTATACTTCAACTGTCAAATGTCGTTCACTGAACAATAAATTTTATAGCACTGTATGTCGATAATGCAGTTGCCAAGCGAAACAAAAATCTATTTAAAAAGTATGACGCCATCTATAAATATTTTTCTTGTAACAAAAAAAATTCTTCATAACATCTAAGCACAGAAAAAACAAAATAGAATATAATTGGCGTAAATTAACATTATAATTAAATACAAATTTAAATAATTTTACTGTAAACGAAAATTATTATTTAATTTATAATTTAAAAATCGGTAAGTTGACCCAGTATTTTACCTGAACCAAAAAACATTCTTTGCATTATGAGTCAGGGAAAAAGGCAAGAAAAAATTTGTCTGCAAAATATTCTCAAAGATGGTTGACAAGCCCATTTTTGTGATGTGAAGTGAAAAAATTTTGTGAATCCGAAAAGCATCTAAATTCATGTACGTAAAACTTACATATTTGTATATTTGAGGTTCTGTTTTGTCCATGGAAATAGTGTTTTGCTACATTGTTCCACAAATACATTTTATCGGAAATAATCTGATTTTGAAAAAGCCGTATATAGAAAAAAGGAAACGATACGATGTAGAGGTGCGCCATGTGAATTTTTTTAGCAATTTATTATATTTGCTTGATCAGTTTTCAAAATAATAATACATCTTACAATTAAAATAAATTTTTAATAAAAATATTACATAAATTACTATAAAAATACTTAACTATTGACAGTATATTCGACGACGTCATAAGCTTACTGTAGAAATTTTTTCGTTTGCTTGTTTTGTAAATATGTATGTAGCTATGTATGTAATAAGAAAGTGTCCAAACTGTTCATTTCCCGAAACACAAAATTTAACAAAATTTATCAAAAATATCTTTATAATTTATCAATATATCTTTATTTATGTATCTTTACAGAAAAAGCAAAGCATTGAGATATCTCATTTACGTGTTTTAATTTAAGAAGCGGAAGAATAGGAGTGACCCAAGAACCGTTAAAATATAATTTCTTTTAAGTTTTATTTTTATAAATAGAAGCTATGTGTTACTATTTTGTGGCTGTAAAATGTGAATGTTAGAATTTTTTTTTGGGTTTAATTAATTAAATATCGATATTGTGAAAATAATAAGTTTTGTAACGAAAAAATATTCGATATTTTCTATTTTAAGTGGAAGTGATTTGCATTGTGTAGTGTGTTGTTGTACTTTGTGAGGAAAATTGTGAAAATTTAGTAGAGGCAAAATGGCATACATAAAGCCATATGATTTAGACAGCTATATAGCCCAAATGGGCAAGGCTGATATGAGAGTGCGGGCCCTGTTGGCTGAGGATCTAGTTATATTTTTAAGTGATAGTGAAAACTCAATAGTTTGTTCAGATTTAGGATTACTAATTGATGGGCTGTTACCGTGGTTAACAGGTAGCCATTTTAAGGTGAGTGATTTCATACAATTTTTAATTGATTATAAATACTACGTAGCATACATTGCTCGATGCATGTTTCACTTTAGTGAGATATTATAGTTAGGTAAGCTTAGCTCGTTGAGTTATTCTGTTGCATATGTCATCTGATAATTCGGTAACATGTCGCTATTTTGTTTTAATTCATTGTACTACGCTTAGTTTTACAAATTTGTATTATACATGCCGGTAGCAAGCAGGATACAAGACGAGCACAGATTACATTTGCATTCAAAGAGGAAATATAGAACGATTTTTTGAAATAAACTACATATTTACAAGTAAGAGGTTTAGAAGAAATGCGCCGCGAGCCTCTATATGATTATGGCTGGAGTTTCATTAGACACACAATAAGCTCTAAATGAGAGAGAGGAGTGCATTGGATTTATTTCCTCTAAATTGAGGTAGAGAATTTTTGCCACTAGAAAAACGGATTTTAGAAATTTCAAAATATTTACAAATCGATAAAAGACCGTTTTTTTTGCAAAGCTGAAGTTCGAATTGTTGAAGGGTGATATTTTAGAAAGCAGTTCGAATCAGGAACTTGTAGGATAACAATACATGTTATTTAGCAATTCCGTCATAATGCTTCATGTTAATCTTTAGATTTGAAAATTTTGCTAACTACGAATTTTGTTCATGCTGTGAGTAGCTCTTTTGCATAAAACACATCTCTTATTGACTTTTATATGGGTTTAATAGTTCTGTTAATTGAATATTCACGCCAACAAAATTATAAAGCCAAAAAAGCGACACGTTATTCTGGATCATTACTTACTTAGTCATAAAGCATCCATAGATTTAAGTAATAATAAATTCATTATAATTGTAATTGTTTCACAAAATTAAACCTCATGGAAAACCATCTCTTATCAACTCATTCATCACATTTTGAGAGCATATTTGAGTAGTATTGAGTTTAAAATAGCCGATACCTTAGACGTGTCACAGAGTAATTGACTTTCTCGTTGTAATCAACTACATATATTTTTCCAGATCATTGATTAGAGAATTATGATTTCTTTTATTGTTCCATTATCTGATATTTTTAAAGTAAACCAAGACCACAAGAATCTTAAAAACATAGAATTCTAACACCGTATTTGTGAATTATCAATTTGTGGTATGTGGCTTTGATAAGAATATTCACATATCTTCAAAAATTCAGCTCACCTTCCCCAGCTTAAAATGTTGTGAGAACATTTTTGTTAGTTTGGTTTATTACAACGTTAAATGCCTGAATAATAATAAATCCAATTTTTATCTTTATTACAATTTTACTTTATATTACTCATTTTAAAAATATACAAAAACATTTACATTTTCCAAAAATATCGGCCGAACGAAAGAAGTACCTAAACTAAATGTACCCTGACTGATTTATTAAAATCATATTTACTGAAACAACTTCGTTTATTTTGGGTTAAATTACAAAAGTAAATTACAAAAGTAATGTTTGAATTATTATATTTAATTATTTGAATTGTAGCTTTTTTTTAATGCTTTAATTTTAATTCCTTTCAATGTATAGATGTGAAATTTGTCAATTTGGATAAAGGGCTGGCTATGTTAATTTTCATCTTCAAAAAATGTTTTGGCTCCAATTGGGGAAAACTGTATTAAATAAACTTTTTGAAACTAGTGAACTGTAGATTTTACAACCTCTTTTATTTCCTCTTGATTTCCGGGAGATTTTTGAAGATGCTGCTCGATAATTTTTGAAGTTAATCATCATCTGCCCTAGTTATTGTCTGATTAAATTTTTTTAGAATTTATTAGAATATCTAAATAGTCAAATTTGAAGCGTTAAAGAGCATTCTTATAGTCTAAATAAGCCTTAGTGAACTCTCGTTTAATTATTATGTATATTCATTTTAAAGCATTTAAATTTTTGGGTTATCTTTATAGTATTGATCATTATTTTTCCAGTGTGAAGCATCGCCTTAAAAAACCTGATGTTGTATATCCGGAAAGTTTAAATAAATCAAACTTTTGAAAATGAGGTGAATTTCCTCAATTCAAATGCTTATTCAAATTATTAGCTGGGCTCCGTTATTTTAAACTAAGCAAGAAAACAGAAAGAGGAATCCTGTAAAAATTATGTCTATAGTTTTTTAGTAACTTTGAGGTTCGTGGCTGAAACAACACCAAATAAGTCTCTGTCATCAAGAATATTTTCTCTGGATCAGAATACATACGAGATTACGCTTAAACTTTGAGTCACCCATGGCATTTCCAATAATAACATCTTAAGAAATCTACATTTTAAGATTTCTTCACATAACATTCTCATATAGATTTCAGTTTGTAATGGACAATTATAAATTGAGAGCTATTGATAAAAATATATTGAACTAGATTGAACTTACCGTTAATTTTTAGTTCCCTGTGAAAAAGTGACAACTTCTAATTTTCAATTAAAACGCGACTGGGCGATCAAAGCGTGTGTTGGTCGCTTAATTCGATTACAATATCTGGGTGCTTTTATGCGGGGAACTTGAATGTTTGAACACAGACAACAGATGAATTGATTAATATGAATTACCTCCGCCATAAAAACCTTCAATAAAACTTAAAATACACCTCATCTCACACCTCATGTCGCGAGAATTATTTGTTTTTATTGGCGGAGTCACAGAACCCAAAAATTTAAACTAATTTCCGTCGACAAACGCTTTCCTTGAATCCTTCCGTTGGCATACAGAGTGTTCCATTTAAAAGGAAACATCCTAAATAACTCAAAATATTTGATATTGCTCAGACATCTAACTTAATGTTATAAAGGGAAAAATTAGTAACATTGAGATTAAAGGCTTAGAAATAAGTTCCTTCAGTTCCAGAGGCCGAGCTACTATTTTTCAAATGATATTGGGGGCTCTTTATTTGGATTGCATACAACGGTATAAATAAACATTTTTAGTTTCAACATTTTTAATCATTTTCTCGTTTTAATTAAATATTTTTATTTCGTATAATTTAATGTTAAAAATGATTGATTTGATTGTCGAATTTCTTCTTCTATTTTACTCTCTAAAGTACTCTAAAGTATTTATCTGTTCAGTTCACATTAATTTCGCCATGTATTATTGTACGTGTCATGATGAGACGTACAGTGGACCTCATTATGTTTCTATCCATCGCAAGTTGCTTCTAGTTTTAACATTCTGATTTATACAAATTTTGTTCGATTGCTTCGAAGCCTTATTATCAGCAACTTTGATTTATAGTGACCTTCCTGTGGATCAGTTGTGACCGATCATTCAACATTACTGCCACGAGCTAAGTGCACTAGATGCACGACTCGCAAAGCTACTGTTATTATCGATGCAATGTATGAAATGTCTTGCTCGCCATAGAAGTTATGGTCACCAGTCCAGAAATTACCAGAGAAGTTTGTATTGAAGTTATTAGAAATTTTAAAAATTTTGTCGGTTAATTAAGCAATACAAAAGTTTCCATAATATGATTCGGTATTTGGTCAAGAACCGGAATATAATCTGCATGCCCAAGAATTGAGGTGGCTGATTTTCCTATTGACATTTTGAGAGCGTCAGATTAAATAATCGTGTAAATTCAGCTTTCTCTAACACGATTGTTTTTTTTCCTTTATTTCCGATTTTAAGGGAGGATATGGCGTCTTCTGATCTGACCATCACATTATATTATGCGCTATTGCTTTGAGTTCCCTCTCCA
Source organism: Nephrotoma appendiculata (assembly GCA_947310385.1). Taxonomy (NCBI): domain Eukaryota; kingdom Metazoa; phylum Arthropoda; class Insecta; order Diptera; family Tipulidae; genus Nephrotoma; species Nephrotoma appendiculata. The sequence goes on along the minus strand of OX371225.1, from coordinate 126,307,259 downwards.
GCCATATTTTATCAAGCTGTTTCACTTGACATATCATCATTCTTTTCCATGACATTGCTGTATTTTTCTTCTGCGAGTTCCACTTTAACGAGTTTTTTATGTCATTTGACTCAGTGTTGGTCCTATCCATCTCCACATTCGTTTCTTGATGTCACGTTCAATTTCGATCTGTCTTGTTAACCACAAAAGCTCTTATCAGCCGTTTGACATTTGTTCACAAATACCTATAGTGTTCTTGTAAGCTTCTGCATGTATGTTTCACAGTCATATAGCAGTACTGATTTTTATTAGACATGTAACATTCGTGTTTCTTGCCAGAACGGATGCATTCCATTGAACTTTGTATGAAGCACATTGAAAGTGTTTTAGTTTTGCTTGTTGATGTGCTGGCTAACGCCGTCTTATATTCCCCCTATTCTCCTACAGTATGTATAACCAAAGAATACGAACTTGTCAACATCTTCGACGAAATTTTCATTTGAAATCTGGGCGTAATTTTACTTTATGTATATGTACATCGAGAAAATCAGGTAAGGAGTATACATTTTGAAAATTTTTAAATGAAGGATTGTTTACTATCAGTTTTTAGGAGGGGGACAATTTTTCACTTTTTTGATTTTTTCAATATTTTTTTTATTTTTATTAATAATAATGGTTCGTCAACCTTGCAGACACAGATCAAATAGTTTTTATCGCTTGTTCTGATAGTGCCACAAATGTTAAAAAAAAAATAATTTTTTTTTTTATAAATATAAATTTTATTTAATGTAATTTTAATTCGTTGTATGCCTTACAGGATGGGGGCTGCCGCCCTTAAACCCCCGCTTTTACAGAATTTATACAATACTTAAAGTATCAAATTTTATTTATAATTTTAAACTAAGTAAAAAAAAAAAATTGAAAAATTTTCCTGGAAAAATTGCAAAATTTTCCCGAAAAAGTTAATTGTAGCGTCAAAAAACTGTTGATACAATCCTAATATCAAAATTTTTATAAAAATTACACATTTGTACGTATTCTGAATAAAATACAGTACAAACCCGATAAAAGCAACACTTGATAATTGTAATACTCGATATTTGCATCACTATAAATTGTGCACTAGAAAACTTTATAATTGCATCCTTGCCAAATTAACCTCGATAATTGCAACTTATTCAATTCAATTTCCGTAGAATTTCGTTAAAAATGAAAAAGAAATAGTGAAACCCATATGAGGAAAACTAGCTTAGTAAATGTAAATAGAGAGTACATATTCATACTCTTCTAGAACGAGTTGACCGTATAATAATGATTCAAAAATAAAACGCATTGTCTTTTTTTTATTCCTAATTATCCCCATAACCTAGTTTTTTCTTTATTTACTAATGTGTAACTCGTGAGATCGGGTGTTTGTATTTAAAATAAAATTAAAAATGCGACATTCTGTCAAAATTAAATAAAAGTGTATCGTCAGTAGTTTTAAGATTTGTTCATAACATCGGGAAAAATTTCCATGGAATTGATAACCATGCTCTACACCAATGAAATCGCCTCAAAATATAAAAACTACGCCTACTTTTTTCATACTCGAGTTGAAATATTTCTTATTTCAATACCATGGTATCAATACCATGCTATTTTCCCGATGTTATTAACAAAGCATTAGCGGCCGAATACAAATGTAATAAATCCACAATATCACGGATAAGAAAACAAAAGGGTAATTACAAAATATGCCAATACGCAATTCAAATCATTGTCGAAAATTAAAGCGATCAAACTGTGTGAATTTCCTCGGATGGAACGAGCATTGTTCAAATGGTTTTTGATTCAGCGAGATCGACATATTCCAATCTATGCTGATATTTTGAAGAGCAAGGCTAAAGCGTTACATGTTAAGATTCAAGAACAACCCACCGATGAATTTAAAGCTAGCAACGGTTGGTTCGCAGGCTTCAAGAAACGCCATGGAGTTAGACTCCTTAAAATTACTGGAGAAAAATTATCAAATAAACCCGACGGTATCGACAGTTTTATAATCAAATTACGAAATAAAATCCAAAGTTTGAATTTAACTCCGGACCAAGTATACAATGCGGATGAATCGGGTTTATTTTGAAGGATTCTTCCAAACAAAACACTCGTTCACTTAGACGAAAAATCTGCACCAGGTCGGAAAGTCTCGAAAGAACGGATTACCTTTTGAGCATGCACTAATGCCACCGGCAGCCATAAATTGAAACCGTTTGTTATTGGCAAAACTGAACGACCACGAGCATTTAAACATTTTGTAGGTAATCCGGTTATATACAGACCGAACAAAAATGCGTGGATTACTTTGGAGTTATTCAAAGAATGGTTTGAACAATTCTTTGTTACGGAGGTAAGAATTTCGAAGATTTTACTATAGCAGTTAACATAAATTTAACAACAAAATAATGTTTTAGGTTAGTTTATTTTTGTAACAAAATAAACTGAAAGAAACGGCACTTCTATTATTAGATAACGCTCCCTGACACCCGAAAGATGGAGATCTAATCAGCTTTGATGGTCGTATACATGTAATGTGTCTTGCACCAAACTGTACGGCATTGATCCAACCTATGGATCAAAACGTTATTAATCTAACTAAATTAATATACAAAAAAAATTTATTAAACCATTTGATAAAATCGAGTGATCACGATTTTAAGACCGCTATAAGAAATATTAACTTAAGAGATTTAGTTTAAGCATTTAGCATTTAATTTTCTTTCTAATGCCTGGCAAAATCTCGAGCAAATTACAATCGCAAAGTGTTGGAAGCCTTTAATGCCATTAACTGATGATTATGACTCCGAAGATGACCTGCCATTAATTGAAATTCGAAACAGAATACACAATGAACGATCTACAAATTTCCAACCTATATTGAATTTATTACATCAAATTGCACCTAACGATGCATTTTCGGATCAAGAAATTAACGAATGGAAACTGAAAATGTTTTACCTATAAACATCAATGAAATCGAAAGAAATATCAGAAAATGATGAATCTGAAGAAGACATTGTAGTTCAAGAAAATGTTCCTGTTAAACACGAACAAGCCGTTAATTGTTTTTACATTTGTGTCAAATTGGGCTGAGATAAACGTAATTCCTGCTGACGATGTTTTAGTATTGAAGAAACTCAGAAATATAGAAGTAGATAGGGAATCCAAATCGGTTCTACCCGACTTCGTGTAGTTGGGCAATTATTCACCCCCAGAGACACCCGAAACCATCGGGCATCGCCGCAAACAACCGAAACCGACAACCCTCCTATGCATCTCAACGAAAATGGAAAAAACATAAACGTACATATCCCATACATTAGAGGGAATCCAATTACCCGACTAGGGAATCCAATTACCCGAATTTCGGGTACCCGACTTTCGGTTCCGTGTTTTTACCATTACCCCACCGGTTTCTACAAACATACGTTTCTATTTTTTCCATTTTCGTTGAGATGCACAGGAGGGTTGTCGGTTTCGGTTGTTTGCAGCATTTCTCGAAGTCTCTGGGGGGGTAAGTAATTGCCCAACTACACGAAGTCGGGTAGAACCGACTTGGATTCCCTAGCAGTAGATAAATCAGCTAGTTTTAAGGTACAAAGCAAAATTTCCTCATTTTTTAAACCACGATAAACACCTTCGTAATTAACTACATACATGTATTTCGTTCGTAATTAATTATTATGTGCAATGTTTCTGTAGGAAGTTTCTTATTTTAAATGAAGTTATGTATCTGAGATTTAAGTTTTGAATAAAATATGAAATTTTTTTTACAAATCCAAGAATTTTTTATTTTATTTCAATCTAAAACTAAAGACTCGACATTTGCAACTTTTCGATTTTCGCAACTCGGGTTGAATTTAATTGGTTGCATTTATCGAGTTTGTACATACGATATTTTTTTTTTTTAAGTGAACATTTTTCTGGAAAATGGGGTAATTTTCCGGAATAATTTAGATTCCCCCTCCTAAAAACTGTTGATAAACAATCCTGCATTTACAAATTTTAAAAATTTATACTTACCTGATTTTCTCAATGTATACGTAAAGTAAACTTTAGCCGAAATCTGGCCAAAAGGGGTTCTCATTTCATGTTCATTTACTTTAATTTTTATACATTGCTAATGGGTCGTTACTTTAACACGTTCGCGGACAAGTCGGCATATGCCGTCTCTATGTTTAGGGACAAGACGGGATATACCGTCCAAATTTTTCCACTTTGTTTCCACTTGACGGCATTTCACGTCATTGTCCTGGTCCATCAAAAAAATTATTGCAGGGACAAGACGGCATTTGGCGTCGTGCCATTTTTTAGCCGTAAATGGTTCTAATGTTATAAGGCCTTTCATATTTTGTTTTATGAATGTTAAAAGCTTATGCATTAACAAAAAACGTTAGTGTGTTTTTTTGAGCCATTCAATTTTGGCTACTGTCCGCGAACGTGTTAACTGTATGTGGTTTAAAAATCGAACCTTATGATAATAGGTAATTGGCTTAAAGTTTTCAAAAAAATGTGTGAAGAACTGTTTATACTTTCTACTGGAAACAAGTCCTCTAGCGATATTGGAATGGCAACGGCTTACTCGCTTCAGTGTCCGCAACCCTCCGCCACCCCCGCTAGTGGCTCGTTATTTCTTATGACTCTTAATTTCCATGTTTGTAGCTGGTGGTACTGAATTTGTCAGGCTCAGGGTTGGTTAATGGATGCCGGTGATAGTGGGTATAGGATTGGCGGTTGACTTCAGCCACCAATAGTTAGCTCTGATTTGGGCATTCATTTGGGGGTTTATATTTATATTAGAAAAGTTAAATCTGTTATTTATTAGATACTCAGCTGCGTTTTTAAATATGTGTTCGTTAAATCCTTTCTCATTGGCTCTTCTCTCCAGGTGGTATAATTTTGTATATCTGCTTATCGGATCTTCATTGTATCCAATACGATCGAGATACATACATGTTTCTGGTCCTGGATTGTAGCGCCATCGGTTTATGCTGTCTTCGGTAAAGAAAGAAGCAAGGACTACTATGTTAAGACAGCGCTCCTATGTTCACCATGGCAATATCGTAAACATTTGCTTTCGAATATCCTCAATCTTTTCATATAGTGTTGTAGCATATTTCTTTCACCCGTACGTTGATATTATGTGAGTAGAATATTCGTTTGTTGGCGTAGAATATTCCCTTTGCTTTCACTATAGCAGATAAAGCAATCGATCCAATTTTATGTCGAGGTACTTTACATGTGACTTTTGCGCACAGATCGTATCAGCTATGTCGACCTGGAATTTCTTCCAGTTGTTTCGGGTGTCAGACGTTGATAGCTGGTATGGTTTTCGAAAAAGTATTGCCTCACATTTCGATGGATTTATTGGTATCCGCCATGTGTGCAAATAATCCAATGTAAAGTTTACGGTTTCTTGTATATTTTGCGTGATGACCTGCATTTTATTGTGTGTAGGTACCATAAATCATCACGTCATCCGCATAGGCAATCGTTTGTACTTTCGTAGATTTGAGCTGCTCGCTTTCAATCAATTTTTTTGTATACAGGTTGAATAATATTGGTGCTGTGAATTATGATCGATATCTGTTGTACGCCATTATGTATTTCAAAAGTACGATTCGATATCTCTTTGCCATTCGTAGTCTTGAAGTTACGGTAATATAATAGTTCATAGCTCAGCTGCAAAATGTCAGTGGCAAATTTCATTTGCACCATCTTATAAACTAATCCATCGAGCCAGACTTTTTCCAAAGCTTTTCTATATCCACTGAGCACGTACCGGTTCAATTTTTCTGGTTCAGGTTCCGGCATATATCAGACGTTAATTTTGTTATTGCGTGTATGTATAGCACCCCGGTGGCAAAGTGGTCAGCATTCTTGTTCTAGCGACGGAAGGTCCCGGGTTCGATTCCCGATGGTGACAGGGAAAAAAATTCACGGATGGTTTAGGATCAATGAATTAATCACTCATTATCCGAAATGAAAATATGATTATGAAACATCATTTGAGGCGGCTGCCAAATCCCTTGATGGAATATAGTGCCAGAGAGAAAGAGAGAGAGAGAAAGAGAGAGAGAGAGAGAGAGAGAGAAATAGAGAGAGAGACAGTGTGTATGTGCATCGTTGTTGTATGTTCCTGTATGTCGCCTGCTATGCCTTTGTGCGATAGCAGGCATTATCGTAAGGGTAGTCCAGATCATTGAGTCGTCTTATTGGGTTCCACTGGAAATCTTTTAGTGTTCTATTATTTACCGGAGATAGTATTCACATAGTACACTGACACGATTATTAAATGAGCAAAATAGCAGAAATTTTATGAATAATAGATTTGCTTGGAGGGACATTAATTTCTTCCTAACAGAAATGTCGATTTTAATTGAGAGAATATATGTACTTTGATTTTACTCTTTTTGAATTACAAGATATTCGTGTGATGTAATTTAAATAAGATTTTAGTACATATATGTATTGTCTGTATTCACAAACATCTTCTCTTCCGCTTGTGATTGTATTACATTATTTTAATTAGTTTAAGTCACATAAATAAAATACAAGCACACCAAAAAAATTACCTAATTATGGTAGTATAGTGTATTATGTATTATGCTTAAAAATTCATTATGTTCGTGTTTAATTTTTATGTACCAAATGCTTCTTATTTTACACAATCCAAATTGATTTTTGGGCGCGTTGCAACCTACTTAACTAACATAAATAAGATAATCAGCTTTAGCCTCTAGGTGAACCGCACTTGAAAAATGAAGTGGCCTAGTTCAAAATCAATTCGACTCCATTATATCACCTACATTCAAATAAAATTGGTGCATTTAATAAAATACGAATTAAATCAAATGTGTCTCGTATACAATTTGCAAATTGACGCCCGCCGTCAAAAAACAACATACTCGTCTTGTGATTAGTATTCTGATTCCATGCTAGAAACGAGTATATAGTGCACGGTTATTTTCTTTTTATGTAAGACATATTTTTAGCATTAATAAATAACATAATAATACAAAACCTCAACTATACACAAAATAAGCAAATAATTTATTCATTTAAATAAATTAGTCATGAAAAGTGCGTATTGAATGAGCCCGTTGTTATTTTATTTAACAACCACATACACAATTTTTTTTTTATCTAATTAATTTAATGCAATGATGCTCATGTGCGTTGACAGAGTGTTACGAGCTTTTAAAAATTTCTTTACTCCTCAGTGCGTTCAAGACTTCTCTTGGCCGCAGTGGTGGCGAATCAAACGAAGTTATTTTTAGCACAAACGTCTAAAAATAATTTATTTAAGACACATTTGCATATTAATTGAAACCATTCGTGAAAGTTGAATTCTAAAATTATAAGATTCAATCAAACTATTCTTATTGAATTATTTTGATTTAGTTTTATACATAGTAGGAATAGGAAACCACCTGTTGGAAATAGTAATTCTTTTTATGTAGTATACTACGTAAGTTCGCGGGTGTATGTCAAATTAACCGATTCAGTTAATTTTATGACCTTTCCGTGACCCCTACACGTTTAATTTTGAAGAGTAAACATTTAATTTTGTGATTAGTAATAATATCTGTTCCTTAAGAAATCTTGTACATTGATTAGATGTTTTCTCATAGTTTTATCATAACCTTGGAAAAAACAGAATTTCTATTTATATAAGTTTTTTACCTGATGAGAGAATAAGTTTTATTTCTCGTTACATTGTGTATAATTATTAATTGCTAATTTGTTGAAATGACGATATCAAGTGATTAGGCTTGTAGCTTGAAATATTACGTGTTTTTCTGTAAATAATATCGATTGTGTGAAGGTTATATACTACAGTGTTTATAACCCAGCTTATTAACAGGGTCGATCTTGGGACTGACTGTCATAGACATAAAAAATTCGTTAAGATAATAACTTACAGTTAAACTTACGTAATAACAAAGTCTAACTGAAATTTTGTTTTCTTATTTTTCTGTTTAATTTTTATTATTTATTTTGAAAAGATGGTACGGTTTCCATTTGCTTTTCATAGTCATACCAAATACCAATGGCTTAATTAATAATGTTTTACTTCTTTCTCAAAATATATTTTATTACTTCATTCAAATTCAATGATTTTCATATAAGATTTTTTGGTATAAAGAACCATAAAGTATCACAAAAAAATGCATAAATATGATGTATGATTTTTTTTTTGTCAAAGGTAGAATAATGCTCATCTACATATCTTATCTACAACTCAAAAATTTGGCATTAATTTAAATTAACTAAATTTGATTAATTCATATCACGGTCCCGAACAGTTGTCCGATAAAAATATTAAAGAGATAAAATAAAAGTTTAAGATTGATACTAATAATTTGAATGTGTATAGCAAGCAGAAAATATGTTTTGACTTGTTTCTTATGTTTTATTCTGAGCAAAAAGAAGTCATCAGAATTTTAAACTGGTTTACTCAAAATGGGACCACATCACGATTGATATGTCATGCTCTTCTAGAGTTTTTACTATATCTCTGCGAAAGACTTCAATAGTAATTTATGTAAGTATTAATGGGATACAAGATTTCGATTTTTGTACAAAATGCTTCGAATTTTTACCACACCTAATAATCGCCTCTAACCAGGCCAATTTTTTTAATTGAGAGTGTATCTGGTAAAGTGTAAGCCATAGTATTTTTGTTTCTTATTTTGCTGGAACCTACACAGGCTCTGCGTACAATGCTACTGTAGTTTCATGGTACAAATCGAAAACACTCTTTGCTTCTGACATGCGCGTTGATCTACATTTAATGGCTGGATATTAAACACGCCGTTTAAAGACAATTTTCACATAGAGCTTCTCTAATAAAAGCCATGTAGATGGCCTTTAAAACAGACATTACTCGTAAGAATTATGACCAAGAAACATAACTGACTTAAAAATTTGTATATCTAGTGGTCGTCAAACTAGCCATAGTTGGATAGTTTAACATTACATCAATTAGAAGTAAGTATGACTCTAGATTTATCTGAAAAAAAGGCGAAGGATAGTTTTTCTTAGCTTTCTTACCTTTGGCGAAAAATAGTGGAATTCATATATGTAACTTAACTAACAGGGCTAGTTGAGTGATATGGATTCCAACCTGCAATCCGGAAAATTAATAATATCATTCCGGTCCTTTTCATGTTTAGAGACGGACGATTATTGGATTTTTGGCGAATTAAGCGTAACCATTCTATCAATGCGCTTAACGATGATTTTATTTGTTTCAGGAAAATTAAAAGCATCAAACCCTCAATTAGTCAGCGCAAAAATTCCCGCTTGAAATTTTGTGTGGTTGCTGCAAAGACTGCCTGTTAAGCAGGGATTGTAGATAGAGCAGAAAGCACTGAATCTGGATCCCCTGCACTTACGTCAGACTACGCCATCTGAAAAATAGTAACAGCTGAAGTGAAAGTAATTGGAAGCCCATAGATGTCTCAATGAATAACACACTGAAAATAATTACTTAAGTTGAATTTAGTCGACAGTTTGTCAATGACTATGTCAATTTGGAGCAATGAAGAACTAAATTTGTACAAAACTAGCCTTATTATTTAACCTACTAGCGTTATAGTTTAACAACCGAACCATTTAGTTTAGTCACTGGCCACGATACAATGAACGCATATGAAAGCACAGGAACAAACAGAAATTTTTAAATGAAGGATGGTGATTAATATTTGATAAGATGTTCAGATGTTGCCTGAATCTGTTAAGCCATAATCATTAGCGTTAGCCGAAACTAGCTGAACAACATGAAATTGGCATAGAATCTATCCATTTCACTAAAGTGTGATCGTCACAAACATTTGTATAATCTTTCGTAATAGCACCAAATGATGTGTTATTAAAACTTTAAAATTCATGTTTTAACTTCGTTTTTGCGTGTAATGGAGAGACAAATATGAAATCGCATACGAGTTATATATTTTCCTCTCTATTGCATTTAAAAACAATCAAAAAAGACAATTTTTCCATAGCCATTTTCTGTTCATACGAAATAACATCTGTCTTATTCTTTTTACTACCTTAAGCTCCTGTAATATCTAGAAATTTGTCCACAAGATAATGTTTACTATTGAGACTAGTTCAATATGTAGAATAGTTTCACTTGCCACATCTAAGAATGGCGCAAGGTACTGAGAGAGTGCATTATGTGGTCAGTTTCTCTTATGAATATATCAACAATAGTCTCTAATGACTTCAGAAAAGTCGAGGATAAACTAATAGGGTGAGAAGCCTTGGCATCAGTATAATCTGTCTTCCCAGCTTTTGGAACAAAAACCATCCTACTCCATTTATTTCAGATAAATCACGCCTGAAATAATACGATCGAAACCTTGTTGAAGTGCAGCAGAAAAAATACTGCACCAGGAACTCCAGCTTTGAAAGAGGCGAAAGCGAAACCTCTATTTCATCAACGTGCAAGCCATCTTCCAATCTGGAGTCCTAACAGAGGTGTTATTATATATATTCGATCATCATTATCAAGATTGACTATGCGCGAATCAGGACCAAAGGAAGCATCCTTCGCCAAAGTTGAGCGCTAATAATAAAGTGAGCGCTAATAAACTGTCTATTTCATCACTCGAATGCATACATGAACTACTGTGAGCTCTTAAGATTTTTTTACCTTTAAGAGGAAAGTGTCCCAATCAACCCGATAATCAGTTCTTTTCAAACGCAAACTAAAATCAACCCACATTGATCTTCCAGGCTCAGAGCATAGATTGTTAGCAAGAAAGACTGTGGGTGTATGATGTATACAACCGATTACAAGAGACAAGCTCTTGTTATGTCACAGCGACGGTTAAAAAATTCCTCTGAAGTAGGGTGTCACGTGGAGTAGATACAGTGAGGCCAGAACAATTTCAGTGGAGCGGCTACTGACTACAACAGTAATAACTACAACTGACAAATCATTCGTACTACATTTATAATTTAGCGACGCATTGATATTGTTAGATTCGTTTTCATCTATAAGCTACATGCTCAGGAAGGTATTACTATCTTGAAATAGATAAGATGTAAACACTTCCCTTAGTTCAAATGAGGCTAACTTATTGTGCTGCATATTAGTTTGTTTTAAATTGAGCATGCCCATCATGTAGGATACCTTAGGAAGAGAGCAAACTGCTTACTATCTGAATCTGATCTTAGACGTGACTAGCTATATTCTCAAAGAATTTGCGGTCAACACGGAAAACAATCGCCTATCGATTATACTCTTATTTGTGCCAGACGATCTGCCATCCTTCCAGGAACCCTGGTGTGTAATAGCAGCAGTTTTAAAGAGTCGTCAACTCTAAGTTGGCAACGTCATCAAATTTCTGTCATTTTGGCGATATACTCGTAAAACCAATTAAATGTTTCGCCATTGTTACAGATGAAGGTGCTATAACAAGGTTGAACCCTAAAATCTGCGGAATAGCCCATTGTAAAGTTTATGCTTTCAGAAATCTGGATCTTTGTGTACCTGACTTGGTTGCAGAAGCTACAGCAGTTCATTGCAGTATTGACAAGTCGTCTTAAGAGAAACTTAAAAGAGTTTATTTATCTTGTTTTACAAATTACAATTTTTGTTCCTTTCGAAGTGAAACCATTCTTATCCATGGACCATTCTTTTTGTGGTATTGAATAATCCAGGAAATATGAGGAATAATTCATTTCGAATATGTCCGGAAATGGGCCTTATGCAAATTTTTAGCAAGCTGACGTACCACTCCAGGTAGGACTGGATGCCTTAAGATTCTCACCAGTACGTGACCCACACACGTAACAAGCGGGTTGAGCGGCAGGCCAACTACCTTCCCTCATAAAAACCATTTAAGTTATGAACCCTGAACAAAGGCCTCGGATTAGCATATCGGATTCATTACAAACTCGACCTCGGAAATTGTACACGGACAACGCTTTATTCACAAAGTGTTCCATCAACAACCAGCCGGAGTACGTCGCAGAGGAAGACCCCGACTGCGCTGGTGTGACGACGTCGAACAAGACCTACTCGTATTAGGATGTCGAAATTGGGGGACGAGAGCGATGGACCGAGACGGATGGACTACCATAGTGCGGGCGGCAAATCCCTTCATGGGATGTAAATGCTAGAGAGAGAGAGAGAGAGAGAGAGAGACGTACCACTTATGTATGTATTTTAAAGCAAATTATTGTTGCTTTTAAGGAGTGTAATTCGTTTTAAAAAATATTTGTTTAGTTTAGTAAATCGGGTAAATTCAAAATACCACCGGTAAATAAATGACACTAGACTTTTTTTAAAAACATGAATAGTTTTGAATCCGTGATACTGAAACCGTAAACTCAAGATCACTACAATTTCATTCAGAATTTTTTTCTTTTTGGAAAACATTTATTTTCTAACAGAGCTTTAATAGCCCATTTATTAAAGCTCTATCAGAAAATATAGAAATATATAGTCTGAAGTAAGATAGATCGAATTTTTTGCGCCTTTTGGGGTTATTTCATAAATTCTCAATGGGATTGAGATCGGGGCAATTCGTTTGATCGAGCAATGATTGTACATTGTCTTGAATTTCCGTTATATACTGATGGCCTGATAAACTGTTATCAAACTTAATTATGAAAACTGCGCCAATTTTGACCTTTTAGCCATATTTGAAACGTAGGTTAATCAAATTAATGATACCTTTCAATCGAATCATTTCAATAATATTTTATTAAGACTATCGGTTGCTTATTAAGACTACTAACATCCCACAATAGAGTTAAACAACAATTTAAATTAAATTAGCTTACTATATTTGGCTATAATTACAATTCAATCATATTGTGGCGAATTGTCGACTGTAATACATAATTTCTTCGTAATTACGACTGAAAGTTTTGATATTTGCGAGCAAATGATCTCACTATTTTACACATTTTTATTTAATTAGATTTAGAAATAAAGCAAAGAGAACCTTGATTTATTATAATATCAAGATCGTGTGTGTTCGACTTATAGTTGGCTAATTGATTGCATCGTTGTTATAGCTAGTATACATACAAAAAATATTAGCCAAAAGAATAAAAATTTGATACAGAAGCTTCCGTTCTTTCCATTTTGGGAAAATGCACGTTTTCAATTATTTTTTATTTTGCCGTTCCTTAGAGAATTTTTTATAAAATCATATAATATCGGATGAATGCAATATAAAATATTTTGAAATGTTGATAAAGATTTATAATATTAAACGTAATTTGGGCCACGTTAATAAATTTAATCAAATAACCAAAATAAATAAGCCAATATTTTCATTTTGTAAGTTCCTTGCTTCAACGTTTACAAACATTTCTAATACGATGCGATTTTTCAAATCTCAATATTCAAAAGTACGGATATGAAGTTTTTGACAACACTGAAACCCAAAAATCAACAAAATATTCTATGCGATTCGATTTTCCAACGCATTAACAAATGAGAAAATTTCGTAGTTTTTTGATGAGACCAATTTTATTTCAAAGAGCACCTCTTATGTTGACATTTGATATACGTATATGCTGTTGCCGTATCATCTGCGAAAGTAGACGTCAGAATTTGCGGAGACGTTAATAGATCTGAAGTGAAAATTAAATATAACGTTATCAATATCTGCGATTTGACAAATACGACTTCATAAGTTGGTAAATTTCAACATCCAAGAAGATGGCGGAGCAGTATTTTTCGCTTCGTATATGCTGACCTTATTTCTGTAGCTAGACTATAGGGATGATATTTCGTAGTTTCGGTTTAATATTTTCGATAATAGTTTTTTCGAATACTTTCGAGACGATTGGTAATAGGCTTATTGGTCTAATGACGAGATTTGTAGGATCCTTGCCAGGCTTCGGGATCATTTTTATAGTTGATAATTTCCAGCACTCAGGGATATATCGTTATTCGTAAATTGAATTGAATATTTGAGCCAGCCGTCCAAAGGCACACACAGGCAGCTGTTTAAGCATTTAACCTGTAATTCGATCATACTCAGGGGCTTTTTTAATTGAATTTGATGTGCAATAATAAACTTTATCAGTGGTTTCCTTATCTTAAATTTTCTCACAGTTCTGATTGCTACATTTTCTGTTTGGGCCGCCGTTAATCTAAAGTTTGGAGTGAATACACTTTCAAGGTGATCAATCAGCAAATGCTTTAGCTTTTTCCTCGTCATTTCTAGCCCATTCACCGTTAGAAAGACGAATTGGCGGGTTTGGTTGCTGAGCTGTTTAAGGTATTTAGGGGCCTTCCATAATGAATAGTTTGTGTCCAAATGAGGATTCGCCTTGAAGAATGTTTGCGTATGTTGGTTTGCTGGTTGATGTTCTGGGCGAATGAGAGGCGTATGCGAAGGTATATTATTCAGCACATCTGGTGTAGTTTTATACTGCCTCCTGGGACGTGACAATTGACTAATATTTCTGTAGACTGGGCATCCTCGGTAGTTTGCAGTGTGTTTTCCACCACAATTGCTGTTTCTTTTCAGTCGGTTCTTCTTTTATTTGGTTTTGGGCAACTTTTGGTTTGGTGTAGTTCCCCGCACTTATGCGTCTTAACGCACACTGATTCAACTTGCAATATGTCCTTAAGTGACCATATTCTTGACAGTTTAAACACTATTGGTCCGGACCTAATTCCAAAAATTTCGTCAAGGTTTATTAAAACTACTAAAATTTGCCAAACGTATGTGGGGTGACGCATATATGCAATTTCTATAATTTTTTAATAGCAATGGCTAATCTGCCAGAAGATTTTCGAAATTCAATTTCTATACCGGTAGAACATTTCCGTTTAAAATTGCTTGATGAAATAGTTATCGAATACAATTTTACCGTTAAACTTTGGTTTATTTGTGCATATTTTGATTTACATACAAAATATCTAGGCCGTATTTGACCATTTTCCGATTTTTTTTGTTCATTGAAATATTTAGAAACAGACAATTTTTCCGGTCGAATTTCATGATCTCGCCTCTGATTTGAATAATTTATCGTTCTGTCTTTATGATTTTGAAATAAACAAAATATCGCAAAAAAATAAACTCCCGTCACTACATAATTAATGGGTTAGCCTTATCTTGTTTATGAATAAAGATGAGCATTTGGTGTAGTGGACTCTTATTCAGAAAATTGTCCTCTATAATGATCTGAATGTAAAGTGCAAATATTTTAAGACATCCATGCCATACATTTTAAAATTGACACCCTCACCCTTCCTAGACAAGAAGATAATACATTAAATTATGACACACTTAATTCACCGTTTGTATGTACAACGTTTACGTTGCAAGATATTACGAAAGAAAGAGGAATATATCACTTTAGCACATACTGGGCTAACAAGTGTTAATACCGTCGAAACCAAAAAAAGTATTGAATTTTTTGTTCAGTCATAATTTGTGGTTACTGTATATAAACTAAACAGCGTAGATGTTAATTATTAGTGCATGTATGCCACCATTTATAATTAATCCAAATAAACGGAAAAGGGATTAGCGATTCATCAAAAACAAATTTCAATTTTTTTATTGATTTTCCTAGTTTTGTTGCTGCGGCGGTTATCCTTTCGCCAATATTAATTTTTTTTTTGCTGTGCTAAGTTGAATTGGGTTCCAGTACAATTTATGGATTTTGGTTTAACGATTGGAATTCCTTTTTTTTGTAAGATTATTCTAGTTCAAATATAATTTAGTTTTTATTAGAAATTGATCTGGAGTTTATTGGAGGATTTTTAAATCAAAAGTGATTATTATTTCCTTTAAAATGATAACCTAAACATTCTAATATGTTAATATATTGTTTCTTAATATTAATTGTTATCGCTTTTGAAGGTCAACTTTTATGATTTATGTATTTTTCCTTATCATCATTCGCAGATTACTAAACAATTAAAATGACTCGTCTTATCTAAATGGACCATTTTTTCATCTTGTGGAAATACCTTTTAAATGTACTAAAATACTCGGATTAATAAAAATCAATTCGTTCAATTGTACAAAATAAAGAATAAACCAAACTAGTTATTGACATAAACTTAAGCAAATCACTTGTGTGGACAAATAAATAATATATAAGTTAAGTAAAACCTAAGTGACCTGTGTTCCTCTCTGATTTTAATTTGTGTGTGCTTTGATTGATAAAATACATCATACAGGTGATTGATAAGACGTAAGTGAGAAATTTTTGTAATATTTATCCAGAAAATTCTATGTAGTTTCCAATAATTATTTGTTAATATAAAATGATTTCCATATTAAGCGAGTTAATCAATCGAACGTAGGTAGTCGCGTCAGACAACCGAGTTATAGTATAGAATATAAAAAAATATTTATATTTTATATTAAGTGGGCAAACTATATATGCTTATACATAAATTTTGCTAGCTTGTTAGTGAAATGATCACAATACATATTGTGTATGTCGCATCGTAATGCGTAATTTTGGTTATTTAGTGAATTGCACTTAATAATTTTATTATGTATATTACTTTGATTTGGTGTGTGCCTTATAAATTCTTTGCTCACCACTAATGCCTACCAAAATAAAAACCGTTTTATTATTAGATTAAACACTATTTCTATAACCATATGCTTTGTGCGGTTGTATTGGTATATATGGATTGTTAATCATTGGGATTATTAATGTTTTCAAACAATAAATATTGATGTTTAAATGTAAAATATGAAATTTATATTACGTATAGTTGAACAAACATGATTATTAGTATGGCATAATTTTTTTTCAAAGGCATACGAAACGTAACTCAATTCTATGTTTAGGCTTTAGGACCATTTTAGAGTTAACAAATGGAACCACTGCATTATGTCATCATTGTCGGTGACTTTATAATCTATCACATCTAACTTAGGAATTAATTAATAAAAGTTTTATTAAATAGAACGACTTAGGCCTGTTCTAAATGGCTATGATGTAGAGCTAGCCAACTGTTTTTTTGCAAACTTCAAATTTTCATTCCAAATTGATTAAGAAATGCTTAGTTCCATTCAAATCGGTAATTTTTCAACACCAAGTTCAGCACACGTTGTGGATTCTCATTTTTTTTTTTTTCATAATCGGGTGATCATCATTTTCATAGTCGCTTCCTTCAAATAGCCATTTCTAGATCCACATTTGCATTTTTCATTATGTAAACGTAGGTCCATTACAATCGGTTGAGAAATGTCTTAATTTGTCTTTCTCTAAAACACCTTGTATATGATATAGAAACACCATTTTTATCATTCGAAGTGAGCTTTTTCCACTTTGTTGAGAAATGATTAAGTTCCGTTAAAATTGGCAACTTTCCAGAACCACAAAGGGAACTCGTATTCTAATCTAATTTTCATAATCACAAAATTACTTTGACAAATGGCGTAATTCTTTTAAATGACTAATTTTATAGAACCAAATTGTGTAAGCAATTGGATAGTAACTGCTTACACAGTAATTGGAGCACATGGCATCCGGAAATTGTACTCTAGAATGGTTACAATTCCCTCGCTATAGGTAGGCCGCTTAGAAAATCATTTCACCTATTCATTAAGACTGGAGTCTTTACTTCTTTTAGGAAAACGGCAAATATTTATCAAATTGCAAAAAAGGTGATAATCATCTTCAAGAAACTACCGACCGATTACTTTGTTATGAATTTTGTCACGCTTTTCCGGCGAATTCCTGATTTACAAAACGCCTTGATGAAGGCGAGGTATTGAAAACTTTGGAAAATCTAGCGCTGTAAACTTATTCGCTGAATTTCCATGCCTCTTTTGTTGAATGGTTAGCAAAATAATTATTGAGCCGAAAAATTCAGGTTGGTTTAGATGGATTTACTTTAAGTTTTCTTGATGTAAATACAAATATCGCAAGGATCGCTCTTGTCATCTACGCTGTTCTTGATTTACATCAATGACTTAGTATCCTCAACAATTTGCAATACTCATTGATATTTGATGACGATCTGTTGGCTTCCATTGAGTTTACCAATTTATTGTCTCAAATATTCAACCAATCATAGATTTCGGTAGATCTAATAGAGTCGAATTTAGCCCAAGCAAATTCGAATCTTATCTCTTATGTTTCCCCCAGAAATTAGTACTCTATATTGTACCTGTAACTATGGGCTCCCAATTGATGCTCTCCACCTAAGGTTTTGGTTTTGAGAATTTCCAGAGATCTGCTGTGGAAGGAAGTATTACATCGTCTGAAAAGTTCCCGGTCTGACACATAGATGGTGCCACAAATTTAAAACACATGATTTTTAAATTATACCAACTTTCAAATGATACCTGTTTAAAATTTCAGGACATTTCGATCATTAAGTTTAAAAGTTACAGTTGCTTAGTGACGCTACTTTTGTTAATTTCAAAATAATAGAAAAAAAAATCGTATATTGATTAAACACGGGTTTCTGATGGGAAAAAATACCGTTCAAGCAATGCAGTGGTTTGATAAATGTTATTCGGACTGTGCACCGAAAAATTCAAAAATTCACGAAATTGTTTTGAAAGATCGTAAAATGAAGTTGCGTGAGATACCATAGCTGACATTGTAATAATTTCAATGGAACGTGTTGGTCATATTTAAAGGAAGAAATCGCTAAAAAATAACCTCAAATGAAGAAGAAAAATTGCTCTTTCATCAAGATAATACACCATGTCACAAGTCGATCGCTACAATTTCACATTGAATTGCTTCCGCAGTGAAGACAAAGATAAATTGTTCTACATAACAACGAAATGTTAAAGAGGGACTGATTGTATCGCAGAAGGAAATTATGTTGATGAATAAAATGTATTTTTCCCCCAAAAAAAGACGGAAAACTTTTCAGGCGATGTGTATATGAAATCTTCAAAAGGGCAAGTCAAGTTTGAGATTCATTAGGCGATGTCACTCCATAGGAGGTCTTCAAGATATTATAAGGCTTACTTTAAACCTATTATGGAATTAAACTCTTTTGTCTGGGATTATTAGGATTATTAGATTATTATCTGTGTCCATTACATTTTCTCTCTCTAGTTACTTTAGAGCACCAGACGTAATGAAGCTGCATGATAAATGTTCTTCAGAAATTAACTCTCTGATTTCAACCTCACTTCAGTTCTAGAAAAAAATAGGTTTTCTTAGAAATTGTCTATTGTAGCACCCAACATTTTAAGAACAAATTTTTCCAAGAGTTACTTCGATGTGCAACCAGTCTACTCCGTATTTCGCGAGTTATTTAATTCGCAGAGCTTCACGTAACAAACAATCGTCTGCAACTATTTATAAGTCCAACTAGGCGTAGAGGTAAATTATAAGTGTTCACTCACGGGGACCGCACTGGACTGCCATATTCCAGTAGAGGTTTAACGAACGTTGTGTATAAAATTTTCGTAACGTTTGAGGCAAAGAATTCGTCAGACCAGGGTTTGACGAACCAAAGTGCAGAATTTGCTGTGTTAATAATGTTACCAAAATTATACCTAAAATTTAGTTCACAAACACAAGAGATAGTCACGAAAGCCAAAATAGATATGCTTATGAGAATAGGTGATATCGCAATCGTATGCAAATTGCGAAATAGTTTCGGTTCGCCTGTGATAGTTTAGAGTACACCATTTCCATATCATCGATGTAAACGAAGGTACAAGCATTTTTGATCACACATGCGACATTGTTTATTACCAAAATATAATGATTTGATTCAAATGGAACGCCGATGTTAATCTAAATGATTACCTCTTGATGGTGAAAATTTGAAAATAACTTGATATTTACGGTTCTTTAAATTAATCTACGCAACAGTCAGTGCCCTTTTTAAACGGATTTAAAGTTCCAGAATCGAATTCAAACAGATTTCTGTTTGATCTTCCTCTAGTGAAACAATCACGAATAGGAGAAATCAGTGGTTTGCAATGAAAGCATAATGAGTTAAATAAAATGGTTTCAAACTGTAGTTGGGAATCACCGATTCATTTTATGGAGCGGAACAATGAATCAGTCTGTTAGGAACAGAATCGGGAGCCCGGATGAAAAACCAACAGAGATCTAAAAGTAGATAATGCTTGTTTGTAAATTCGGTTTGCGGGTTATAAAAGCTGCTACTTGACAGGTAGAAATAATATCTTGGTTAGAAATAATAACAACCTTATATAATCATTAGAGGAATGATTGGTTTAGCTCAAAGTAGATAGGTAGCCATCAGACTTTTTTTAGATTGATTTCAGAAACGCTTACGGTTAACTATAATTTCGGTTTGCATGGGATACCCGTACTGATTGTAAGGTTCATTAGATAAATTTGAAAAATCATTATAAACATTCAGATAATTCCAGTAATCTTTAGTTTTCTAAACTTGTGTCCGAAGCTCGTTATTCTACATTGCCTTTTACAAGGAATACCTTTGTAAAATCCACTTTCAATCAGTATTATAGGAAAACTCGATTAGGTAACATCGTGGTCTATTTAGAATAATAATCTGCCAAATCAAATAGACACTGGCTAAACACGAACTTGCGACCGTTGGGATATTCCATTTTGCTTTGCTACACCAAATGATTTAATTGAAACTTACAATATCTGTCATAGTAGTGTTGTGTCTCCGATTATCTAGTGGCTCGTGATATTGTCTCTTTTATGGCTTGATCATTGTGTGAGATCTATCAAAAATCGGCTTTATGGTATTCAGGTTCACTTATGTGATTGAACTGTCGTTTGGATGCGTCATCTTGGACTCGTTATTGACTCATCTCCGATCATACCTTTGTTTCGTTATTTTCCAGCACTTATCCATATCACGTTCAACGGGTGCTACCTTAGTACGTCTATCCAACACGGTTTTCTAACATTTCCAGCAATCAATTCTATTGCCTGACTCACCCTTAATAATCGTACTGGAATCTTCGGCTGGGTATCTCCCATGCATCTTTGCTCTACTCCGTAAGGATCGACGTCTCGCCGAAATGTTGTCCTTTTCAATTTGATCTGGTTTCTCATACAGCTGGTTGTGAAGAGCTCTGCCTGTAACTCATGAGTTCTGTATGTCATGTTCGAGTTCTATGCCCGGGTAAGCAAGTCCATTTTTGGCAGAGGAGGAGTAATTTTCGAATCCTAGAGCGTTTTACATGACCTTCATGAGACCCTTATTCGAATTCACCAGTCATGTATTGCCATCTGTTCAAGTGACCCATAAAATATATATTAGAAACCGTGCAACGTAGATTTGTTCTGTTTGCTCTGGTTTCTCGTGGGATAACCATTTTAATTTACCACTCAACAATGACCGTCTAAAATAACTTCATCTACATTCTTTTGAAAATTTGATTTTGAATAACCACTCAAAGAACCAACTGTGAAAAGGTGAATTAAAGCCGTTCAGTTTTTGCTACAATATTAATAAGCACTTTCAAAATAAGCTTCTATCCGTTGTAATTTTAGTACACTATAATTTTTCGGCATACTAATTTTTAAGCTTTATGGTACGATTCCACCTGAAAACAGAAAAATTTTACAAAATTTTTGCAGAAAATGTGATAAAGACAAGTACTGAAATTTACATTAGAGCGACTGAGATACAACATTTTTATTTTATGGGACAAAAAGTTGGGGAAATTTTGACATCAACAAAAACTAACCTATAAATTATTTAAAAAATATGAAAAATCTTTATTATTAATGTTTGACAATAATTTTATATCCTAAAAATTACTAAAAAAAATAAAGATTATTGTTGCGATGAAAAATTAATATGATGTTTGATTAATTTGGATAATTTACGAAACTATCTAAAAGTTGTTTTGCTATAAATTATGTGAGGGGAAAACATAAAAAAATCATTCAGCAGGCGAAAAAAAACAGAAAAGCGTGTTGTGTCAACGCACCAGGCGCAAAATGTTACTACACACCATAAAAATATCAAAAAAATAAAACTTTGCTAAGAGTGGGGGAATTTTTTCTGTTTTGTTGCCATAAAAAATAGTTTGCTTGATGCATGTATTCCACAGTGAAACAATTTTGTTCAGTAAAAAATACTGAGAAACCGAAAAGAGGAGTGTATACATATTAAAATTATACGTTATAGTGACAAAGACAACAAATGTTGCCATAAAAAGTATTGAGTTTCATACTTTTTATGGCAACATTTTCCCCAGTAAATTTTACTGATTTTTTTTTGTTTCTTTCTAACAACTAAAAGATTTATATTTTTAACTCGTATTAATTTTACTGAAAAAAATTGTTTCATTGTGGAATACCAGCATGATATTTTTTATTTATAATTATGGCAACAAAACAAAAATTAGAAAAAAAATACTGATGTGCGGATCATACACAGAAATAATCTATATTTTTATCTCGTTCTAGTTTTCTGCAAAATAAAACGCTGTGTAGTGGAATAGCCCCATTATTTTCCTTTTATATTCTTTATATAATCAGAGCCATCTAGAAAAATGGAGCCTCCCTGTTGGAGCTTTTTTCACTAAACCTAAAATATTGGGTAAACAAATTTATAGTTCCCATTGAAAATAATGAAAAACGGCCATTTTTTAAATGTGGTTTTGAAAGCACGGGAGTTGCAATATTTTTGAATCACAGATATGTATAAATACGTGATTAAAAAATTATAGAACAATGTTTCCTTTGTTTATATACATATTACAATATGTAGAAACAAATTGGGGCGCGTAATAAAACCTATAAAATTTACTTATACAGTATGTATGGACTTGTAGGTAATTATTAAGAACGAGTTAAGGAAAATTACAGGGCAAAGATTTTCTTAGTCACTTACCAAAATAATTTTTTTATGCGAATATGGCGTCATTTTCAGCGGTGATAAACGATGAAGAAACACAGATAGTGATCGTTTCGATGTACGATGGATTACTACCAAACGGCTTGATTTGGCTCATTCAGTAAAGAAAATATAACTTGTTTAAAGTAGTGACAATGTTTTCAACAGTATGTCAGCAATGAACGTAAAATGTATGCGTATTTGTCGCCACGAATCTAGTAAGCCGAGAAGTATATTGTAATATTGGGCGCTTTCAGGTCTCCTATCATGATTAGTAAAATCATCGCCAATTTGATTTAAAAATTTCATTATGCTAAACATTTTCATAGCGTTGGCCGCGATTTTACTCAACATGTTCCCAACTGTTGGGTGGCCTGAAAGCGCCCATTGTAAGCCATTCTTTCACCAAAAGTGCCAAACATTGATCATATTGGGTTCTCTTTTGGGAAATTCATACCGTTTGCGTGTGTAAAATACGCGTCGAATCGTAAAGCTGTATAGCAATCGTTTGGTCACTGTTTTATTTTCGAATCACTGCCAATGGTCATTTATCATTCCTCCCCCGAGTATCATTCATTGCAGTGCTTTTTAAAACGATTTCAAATGAATTTTTATCTATCTGTGTGCCATCTTTTATTTATCTTCGTGCTTTCATTCAACTAAGCATCGAATAAACTTTTCACAAAGTTCGTAATTATGCGTTGTTATATACGCCACGTTGCTCACCCAGTATTTCGATTCCGATATTTAATTAGTGCGAACGAATGTGTGAATAATATACAAGCATGATTAACGAACTATAGTGATGATCTGGTAATTTAATCATAGAAATTGTATTGTTTTTTTGTACAATAATATAATTATGATCTCGAAAATTTAACCGCGATCTGGTATAAGCCATTTAGTCGTCTTTGCCACCTAATTATCTGACAGATTTAACAAGTTGCACCAATCAATAGTTTTAAATAAGATTTTGATAGTACAACATCAGTCTCGAAACATTCAAGTAGCATATTTATTATAGCGCCAACAGTTCAATATTTTGAACACTTGACTAAAGTATAGCCCGTATATTCTCATTGGATTTGTTTCGACGCGTAGTAAATTATTTTCGATTTTAATATTGACCGTATTCGGGCTTAGTAGTGTGGATCGGCGAATGGTCGTAGCCAAACGTCGCTCCCTTTATGTTGCTTCTTGCGCTGTGAAATTTGATGATTTAACGGCAAAATGTAGATTTCAAATATATTTTGTCCAATGGAGCTCTTAAAATTATATATTGGCGAAGCAAAAAACGATGCACGAACAAACAAAATATTTATAGTGACCCCCTACACGGTAGGTATATCTCAGCCAGGTATAAACTAAGGCTAGGTGGAAGATAAAACTTTGAATAGTAACATTTTGCTAATATTTATCAATGTTTTTATGGAGATATTAAGTTTTAAAACTAAATATTTGAGAGAGCTCTAAAATATAGTCGATTTTACTACTTTGCGTTTCATTAATTATGAACGACTTTTTACAAAGGAGTCTCGATATTTTTAAAAAAAAATTTTGTTAAAGCTTTGTGCAACAATCGTTCAAAAGATCACTTGCTATTTATACGGGCGACCCGTAGGATCGATCACTTGGCTCTCTCAGTAGTAAGCTGTCATCAAGATCTTTCCAGAAATGGCATCTCTTACTAAGTGAGTGAGTGATACTAAAGGTGTTAAATTTAAAATTTAAACTTATGAAACTTAATACATAATAATAATTATATTAATTCATATAATAAATTAAATAATTACTTAAAAAAAATTTAAAAATTGGATCCAAATAAAAATTAATTGAGGTTGGTTAATGTTAAAACTAATATCCTTAGAGTTGAAACGCAAGATAAAGATTATCCTAAAAACATCTGATTTGGACAACTATTTATCAAATGTGTCAAAACAAGAACTAACTACATGTTTACTGATGTCGAAATTTATTATAAATGCCTAACCCCAAATACAATTTTGCTTTGTGATGAGGGTTTGTTCAGCAGGTATAAATATCACTCAGTTTCTGAAAATCAGAAGTGATAAAATTTAAATCAATAATAATAATTTTGTCTAACATACTGCATTACATCATTAATTAAGTATTCCGGTTCAAAATCAAAACAATTATTTCCGTTGAAGCCACCAATAATTCTTTCGACAATCTTGAAAGTTTATTGGGCCATTTAAACGATTTGCATTATGCTTATGGATACGGTTCATTATTGCGTTTATGAAACAAATCATAAATTATAAGTTAAACAACTAAGATTATAAAATTAGATTTCGTTGCAAACTTATATCAGCATAATGATCAGCATTCTAACTACACTTTTTACGATGATTTTGATACAATGGAATCTAGTGAACCTTTGACGAATCCATAAGATGATCCATATAACATAATAGTATTATCGTATGATAATTTATAGTTTGATTTCGAAGGTGTGATTTCATGACATGTGGGCATAGTCAAATCAAAATTAATAACGTTCCGATAAGCACATTTACGAATTTCGTACTTTGGCGGTAATAATTCCAATTCATAACAATCTCTGCCAATTTTGAAATGATATTACATTTTCATTTTAAATATTTTAAAACATTATTGTTAGGCGATTCGAGCAGGAGCTTTAATTTTAGACTCAACATTTAAGTGTTATAACATAAATTTAAAGTGGGAACCGAAACGAAATAGAACGATGAATTGAACCGTTTGAAAATTGCGTTCCGGTTACGGTTAACGTTCTACCTATAATTATAATCGTTACCTTTTCGGTTTTAAATTCATTAAAAATATCGATTAATATCGGTTTTCAGTTCAGTTCTGCGAGAAAGTCAATCTCTGCTTTCGAGTAAGTTCAAACTCTAACATTGCATTAAATAAACAAAAGAAAATTGCATTTCCAAAATTATGGTAAAGCAAATTTATCCAACAGATACCAAGACCGGGAGCAAAATTCAATACGTTTTGGAATCTGGGAGATATTGATATGAGGTGGTCAACCCTGCATGATCATATCGAAATAGAAGAACAAAACTACTCAGAACCGAAAATCAAACATACCATTTCAACAACCGCTCCACATGACAATGTAACAAATGTTGTATGCAACAAATATTTGTTTAATAATTTGACTGTTTCTTGTAGAATGATACGGAAGCCTAATTGAAAATTTAAGGATGGTTCCATAAAAGTTGATAAACGACCTAAACATTATAAAAACAATCAATCCATAAAAGATAATATTACGATTCAAATATTTACGATTTTTGTTCGTATCTGAAATCAGGACAAAAACGATCTGCAGTCATGATAAATCGCAAACGGCTACTATTTTAAAGTAAACAAATAGGTAATTATTTTATTTTGGGGTTTCGAATTTTATTTCGGATATTATACGGTTTACTTTAACTTCACCATTGAATTACCATGATTGCACTCTTCATTATTTTTGATTTCATAGTTTATATTGTCGTTTCTATTTGATTTCTTTTTTTAAAAACACATTGTTGTCTGTCTTATTTTCTTAACAATTTTAATTTACTATTTCTCTCTAATAATTAGTTTTAAATGGCGATATTAAGATGTCAGCAATTTCCCGTATTTTTTAATTGTTGTTGTTGTACAGCGAAATTCCTTTATATTTTCTTTATTAATTTGTAAAAAACGAGAAACCTACTGAATGTGTGCTTCAAATGAGATGAAGTATATTATATCTGTCATTGATTTATGCACAAAAAAAAATCATTTTACAATATTTTTAATTCACGTTTTATTTATCAAATGTAATGCTATCTCCCATACAAAAAGTATGAAAAGTTAGTTTTTTGTTTGTTTTATTTCCCGTATTTGAAAGTGCGATTTAAGAAGCAGGCTTGATTTATTTAGATTGGCTTTGATATAATGCTCTTATCATATTGCACAAATGAAATATGTCGGGAAGATTGTTAGTTTGGAATATGCCTAAACAATAATCATGTACATTTTGACAACGTGTGAATTAAACTTTTACTTCAAAAATAAACAAAGGTCAGTCCATAAATTTGCTTACGGTTAGATTTTTATAAATTTAATTTTTTCGTAAGGTTCCAAGAAACAATGACATTTATACATTTTCCACTCAAATTCATTTTGTAGTACATACTTTCGATTGCCAAATATTCAAGAAAAAATGTTACTTCATATGTATTTCATATACTGGTCGCTGTAAATTAGGATACAAAACATCGAATGGTAACTTTGGTATAAAATAATAATGATATGGACTAAATTCAGGGCAGTTTTAGGTAGTTTTCACCAGGATTAGATACCCGAGTTCATTTTGATAGATAAGATCTGGGTTGACCGACCACAATTCTTTCCAATGTATTTTTATTTTGCTGAAATATATAAGTATTTGAATAATTTTCTGAAACGGTGTTTTAGTCGAATTAATGGACCAAACCTGCTTTAAACGAAAATTGGCTAAACTAGTCAAGCGTAGGTTACTAAATTAAGTTGCCAAAATTACATATTTAATAATATTCTGTCGCTTTTATATTAGGCTGGCTTAAATACTTGACCTTCGAAATCTTAATAATTAAAATCATAAAATAATATTGACAGACCCGCAAGTAGTGATATATCAACTTCACCCTGATTTATCTAATTACCTACATCGTCGCAACCATATTCCATTGTTTAAAGTTAAAACTCATCTCTACTTTGATTCAACTTAATGTTATATATTAAGCAAGAAGACAAAATATACAATATATATATATATATATATATATATATATATATATATATATATATATATATATATATATATATATATATATATATATATATATATATATATATATATATATCTTAATAAAATTAAATGGGTTTGGTTTAATAATTTGATTGTTAATAGTTTTTTTTGTAGTTTTGATTTTTCATTTGAATTTCGCTTTGAAAGAACAAAAACATTTTATTGTTTATGACAATAATCACTGATGCAAAAACAAAATTAATAAAATTATTTTTATTTCTGTTGTATTTTAGATTGCCCAACGAGCTTTAGAAGCATTCACAGAATTAATAATAAGATTGGGACCTGATTTCAATGCATACACACCGACAGTTCTTCCGCATGTTGTAGATCGTTTGGGTGATAGTAAAGATACCGTACGAGAAAAGGCACAATTATTATTGCATAAATTAATGGAAGCAAAAGTATTATCACCACAGGTACTTCTGGATAAATTAACTACGTGTTTTAAACATAAAAATTCAAAAGTACGTGAGGAATATTTACAAACAATTGTGAACACACTAAATGAGTACGGTACACAGTCGTTATCCCTAAAGAATTATATATCACCAATTGTAGTGCTGTTAGGTGATCCTACGTCAACCGTGCGGGATGCCGCGAATCAAACTCTAGTTGAAATTTATAAACATGTTGGTGATCGTCTACGGGTCGATTTACGGAAGAAAGACGTCCCTGCTACAAAAATGGCTGTGCTGGAACAAAAATTCGACGAAATAAAAAACGATGGACTATTATTACCCTCAGCATTAAATTCTAATATTAATACACCGCTGACGGATGAGACAGATACGGCTCCTATACAGCGACCAACACGTTTGGTTAAGCGTGCACCGTCCGCTTCATCGACAATAGGGCGTAAAACACCAGCAAATGATGCACCTTACATTACCAGTGGTAGTGGTGATTTGGCAGCTGGTGCAGTTTCGTCCGATATTTTCGAAGCAACATTTGAATTAGTGCCACAGCTAACGATATTTGGACCGAGAGACGTTGAAGATATTATAAAAAATATCAACACAATTATTGGTGATAAAAATATGGACTGGGAAAAGAGAGTGGATGCTGTAAGTATAAATATAACATTATATTTCACATTTCGATCACCTACTAGAAAATGTTTAAATATAATTTCAGCTAAAAAAAATTCGTTCTCTACTAATTATGAATATACACAACACACCAACATTTCCAACTCATTTAAAAGACCTTTCGATTGCATTCCTGGATATACTTAAAGAACTACGGTCTCAGGTAATACGTGAAGCATGTATTACGATCGCCTATATGAGTAAAATAATTCAGAACAAACTCGATCAATTTTGTATATATATTCTGCAAGAATTGATCAATCTAATACAGAATTCGGCAAAAGTTATTTCGTCAGCGGGTACAATAGCGTTAAAATATGTAATACGGTATACACATGCACCGAAAATTGTTCCGATTATAGCACAAAATTTATTACAATCAAAAAGCAAAGATATTCGAGCAACGTTATCTGAAATTTTAGTTATACTTTTGGATGAATGGCCACCAAAATATCTTGAAAGAAGCGCAAATGTGTTAAGGGATGCTGTTAAAAAAGGAATTGCCGATGCGGATAGTGAAGCTAGAAAACAAAGTAGACGGTAGGTTTCTATTAGCGATAATCACCTGTTGATAGTATTTTAACCAATTTTTATTTTACAGGGCGTTCTGGGCGTTTAAAAAACATTTTCCTGACTTAGCTGATGCAATGTATATGAATTTGGATCCAGCAGCACAAAAGGCTCTAGACAAGGAACGTGATACACAAGGAATAAATGGTACTAATTCTATGAGTGTTAGTCTACGTGGAAGTAATTCAAGTTTGAATTCAATGCTTGGTGTGGTTTCAAGTATGTTTGTTTGTTTTGTATTAAATTTTGCGATTACTGGATAATTAGCAAAATTTAATTTTGGTGTTGTTTCGATTGTTTTATTTTGTGTTATTGTTCAAATTTTTTAATTTATACAGAAAGAAGGATACCGTCTGGATTACGAAGCCCAGCGTCGACAATGTCACCAGGTAATTTTGTGTACTCGTAAAACATGTATTTTAGTTATTTAACAAACAGGAATTAAGAAAAACAATACGTATTTTTTTCTATTTTGTGCTTACACTAACAAATTGTTGGATGGTAAATTATCGTTGTATCGTATTTTGTGAAATATTTTAATTGTGTATATTAGGACCAATCACTAGTGTTAGCACGGAAAATTTATCGGCTGCAAATAAATTGCAACGTATACCTAGTTTACCGAAATCGTACAATCGGAATCGTAGTGGAATTCCGGTTGTTCGTCGTGATCGTGAAGAGCGCGAACGTGAACGAGAGCAAGAAATGCCACCCAGAGGTTTTACTGAATTTGAAAATTTTTAAATGATTTAGAATTTCTCGTTCACAAAAATAACTTTTCTGATGAAAAGTTTGACTGCATCTAGACTAATATTTTGTTTTTGTTTATTATTTTCACAGCTGGATTTCGTAGTGTGTCTGCTGTGGATACGGCTGCGGCCCAGCGAGCAAAAGCAAGGGCACAATATTCAAACTTAGCACGACTAAAAGTTACATCGGGGACGGCTTCATTGCGTAAGTATTTAGACCTTAGTTGAACAGTAACTTATATCAGTGGTGCTCATTATATTAGAGATTTATTAAAATACAAATTAAATTACGGTCTACAAGTTTTTGGTTGTTTAGTGTAGATGTAGTATCTACCGTTTTTCTAAAATTTTTAATATTCTAATTTTTATGATTTGGTAATTATAAAAAAGGGAGCCTTTGGGAGCCGAGAAACGTAAGCGCATGCATAATATTAGCAACATGTATAAGTTAAAAATAACTTGATCAAAATTCAAGTCAGTATTTAATTCATTGAGTTTATCTTAAATTGAAGTTTTTTTTTACATCTAAACTTTTTTGTAAAGTTTTTATATGACAAAATAATTTGGAATAATTTGAATTGGATTCGAGTAACCCAAAATACGATTTGAAACTTATAATTATGATTTCGTTACACTGATTGATATACATGAAGCCTGAACCAGGAAGAAATTGTCCCTCCGACAAATAAGAATCGATTACTTCAACAAAAAGATCTGGCCTTTGTGCACTACTTATGATTAAATTTGACGTTGCCCCTAAAGCAGTATTATTCACAATACGGATATCAATATAATTTCGAACAAACAGGCTATTTTTCTCGAATGAAATTCCTGAAAAATTTTGATATCCAAAATGATTCACTTGCTAATTGTTTCTAAAGCCGGGAGTAAAATTGCGTTCCACGAAAAAATTGAAATGAAAATTTATTTTTATTAACAACCTTGTAGCTGAGACAACCTAAAAGAGATATTTCATCCTATGTAAACGTAAAAATTTAACTGCGATTTCATTTTCTGTAAATAGACGCATACAATCAAAAATATTTTGTTTTTTTGCGTATACGTATACGCAGTTTAACGAAAAATCACAGATACAACGATGACATTGGAATTATCAGAAGTTTGTTTTGTTTTCATTTTTTAGCTCATATGAAAAATCTAATTTGATCGTCTGTGCTTGTAGCCTTACTTCATTCAAAATAAAATTTGAATTATCACTAAAATTGAACATCAAATTCGAAGAAATCAATGCTAACTAAGTAGAAAATTACTGATAAACTGGTTCTTTTTTCATAGAACCGGAGTTCTCGTGGTTAATTTTGGGCGAACATTGGGATTTAAAGTTAGGAATCTTACAGTTAGGATTTAAAGTTAGGAATCTTACCTTTGGTTCGACGTTTTTTGTACATAGCTAGATGTACATAGATATTAAATTTTATAACCCTGTATGCTAAACAATAATACAATTTATTGAAGTACATCTACTAGGTTCGTAAACAAACGTAATACTCCTATCTTTTTATTTTCAAATTTCGACCAAAATTCGTACACTGGGGGTCTATTATGAAATTTTCGACGCGCGTATTTTTTTCGACAACGTCGACAGCCGACAACGTCGAAAATCGCTATTATGAATTTTTTTTTCGGCGATGTCGAAAAATCAAACTAATTATTTTTTATGTGAAAATTTAAATTAATTATTTTTTATTAAATTTAAATTAATTAATTAATTTTTATTAATTAAAATTTTATAAGTTTAAATTATTAATTTATTTTTACTAACAAACTTTTTTATTTCTCAGCACTTAACACTTTTATGTACTCGACAACGACACCTCAAGAGCTGTCGTAAAATAGTCGACGTTATCTAAAAAAATACACGTCGAGTATTTCATAACACCAAATTTTCGACAACGTCGAAAAAAAAACGCTGTCGAAAATTTCATAATACCAAATTTTCGACAACGTCGAAAAAAATACGCGCGTCGAAAATTTCATAATAGACCCCCTCGTTTCAGTTAACAACTTCGGTCAGTGGTTCGGTTCAATTAGTGATGGCACCTGACTTCTTCTATCACTAATTTATGTTGTTATAATCACAACAAAGGTTCAAAATTTCTTCCATTACATTTACGCAGTCACTTAACGAAAAGTGACGACGACGGTTGCACACTCTTCGACTGTAATAGCGTCCTAGATATGGACTTACGCTGTTTTCAGCACGTATAAAACTTTCTTAAAATATTGTGGTCTAAGATTGACAACGAATGTAGTCAACAGTCAGGCGAGTTTGGCCCTCAGTTTCTGGAAATGGTTTGTGCAGAGCATTTTCTTCAAGCGACCACCATCGACTAAACTAATATTTGTGCGAGATTTAATCGTGCCGTTTTACCTTCATCGCGTCGTAGAGTAGATTCGATCAAATTGGTGCTTGTGAAACGAGAACGATTCGAAATTCTACGTGTTTTTTTAAAACGTGTTACGGCTTCATAGACCGTTAGTCCCTTCAAGCCGGCCCTTCGAACAAGGTTGACTGTCTTTG
The DNA here is from genome assembly GCA_947310385.1 of Nephrotoma appendiculata. Taxonomy (NCBI): domain Eukaryota; kingdom Metazoa; phylum Arthropoda; class Insecta; order Diptera; family Tipulidae; genus Nephrotoma; species Nephrotoma appendiculata. Next base: position 126,274,672 of record OX371225.1, on the reverse strand, counting down.
TTTAGCCTTGTACAATTTATACATAGAATTAAGTTTACTTACGAAAAGTACATAAAAGAGTTGAGGAAGGCACAAAGGGGGTCCTGGAGACGTCTGTTGTAGAATGCAGGAGATCTTTGAGAATTCTCGCCTTAGGAAAATTCTATCTATTAACCCAACCAGTCCTAGTTATTTAATTAGACCAGACGGATCATGGGCAGCTTCAAGTGCGGAATCATTGCACCTTCTCATTGAGACCCATTTTCCGGGAAACTTCGGATCAGATTATACCAGCAGAGATCCAAAGGAACTCGACAGTCATCCTCCCTTGGCTGGCGGTTATCTTCAGGGGATGTGAAAGTGGTCTATATATTCCTACGAAATGCACAGAATTCTGAGTGTCTTCTGTGAGAAGCTTAATGTTAATATTTCTGTTCGTCTCCCTGACTACTGCAGCATGTACCAGGCTAAAATGATGGCGATAGGGGAAGTCGTGACATGGTTGAAGCATAACGTGGTATTCGTGAGGGATATCGCAATTTATGTGGACAGTCAGCAGGCGGCAGTCAGGTCACTAGAGGCGGTTTGTCTGAAGTCACGGGTGATTCTACATTGCCGATCATCTCTTAATGAGATGAGCGAGTATTTCAGCATCCAGATAATCTGGGTCCCTGGTCACTCGGACGTCACGGGAAACTGCAGGACAGACGAACCGTACCTAGTACGACTCTCCAGATGCAGCCGGAAGGGGCAGGTCTGGGGAGACCTATAGCAACAAATTGGCGCTCAGTAAGGATACTGGCAGGACACTGCCTTTTTAGGGAATATGTGAGAAGGCTGGGTCTACAGACGAATGACTTTTGTTGAAGTTGTATAGACGAAGAGGAGGAAACAACTTTAGATCAATTCCTATGCTCGTGTCCGGCACTATCATACAGAAGGCATAAATACTTAGGTGTGTGATGACAGCCTTTCGGAATTTGCGAACTGTGGAGTGCGAGATATTTTATGCTACATAAGTAGCTCTGGATGGTTGCAACTTAACTAAAGGGGAGATAGGATCCTGTGGTATCACAATGGGCCACTATTGGCCTAAGTATGCGATAGCAGCCACTCTAACCAAACCTAACCTCACCTACGTTTACTTGCACTTTTCTTAGCGAAGATAGTTAATAAATAATAGAAATCACTTTTGAAAAATAGAAATCACTTTTTGGATCAAATTACACGAGGAATTCAATAAATCAAGATTTTGATATAAAATCACGAAATATTTATTAAAACAAAAATCCGGGAACTTCTATCTCACCTTATAAGGTGTACTGTCAAGGGTATCTAAATAAATCATAAAAATTAGCTGATCAAATCATCAAATGAAATATACTTAAACCTACAGCTGTTATCAACTAACTCGCCCTTCATTTTCTAATTCACTCATTTTTGCGCTGAAACGAAAATCAACTTTTGTAAAATTCTCATAAAAATACCCTTAAGTTTAACGACATTCCTCGAGGTAGCTGTGTATTTAAAATCTGCCGCCGTTTATGCATTTTAAATGTATACTTATATCGTTAAATTTTTAATTATCGTTAATAATAGGAAGACAATTCAATCGAATCCATTCCTATTTGACATTGATTCGCCGGAACAAAGTTTATCTTTCTATTCGCAAACTGGAATGATTGAAAATCTAATTCATTCGTATTTGACTTCGGTTAGTATTTTTTATAAAATTTGCTGTAATCGACATTGGTTTCACACGCAATACCGTACTTTGGTACAAACCAGAGATTCTAATAAGGTCACAATTGCAATCTGGTTCATTGGCAATCTATTTCACCTTGAACCAACGAAGAGAAGGTTCAGAATTAATCATCTTCAATATAGCAAGAAATATGAGCAAGAATAAATATAATTTTAGTTGAGAACCAGCTTTAGTCAGAAACTCGGCAATTTCATTTTCTTTTAATGAGCTGACCCACATAAATAACCGTGATATTTATTTACTGACAAATTGTTGAGAAGATTTTTTACACTCGTCATCTCAGTTTGAAACACCGGTAATCTTATAACTTATGGTTGGAATACTATATCTCGAACCCAACACTGAATCTCACCCAGACAACCAGACAAATTTTTTTAGTTGTTAAAATTTTGGGAATTTTTTTTAGCCGATTCCAAGAATCTCGGGGTTATTGCCAATTATGACACATGTCCTCTAATTGTGAACGGAATGAACTGTACAAAACTATTAACCACATTGAAATTAAAAGATTTGCGATGGGGGTTCCACACATGTTTTTCAAATTTTAGAAATAATTAAATATTCGTCAAAATACTTGCTTTACACGATGGTTCATTTTTAGAATCTTAGAGATATTACCAAATGTGGGCATATGTCTTCTAATAGTGGACAAATGTCCACACTTGTAACTTCCCGGAGCTTAGAATCGACCATAGAGGTATTTATCTGAATTTGATGGGTTAAAACAATATAAACATGTTCTTATTAAGTTATTTTTCAATTCTTGTAAATATAATGTTAACGTTGTACGTAATAAACCTATCAATGAGCCTTTCTAACAACAATATCAAATAGATAGAAAATAGACTGATTTGTAACGAAGTGAACTTTTGTGAAGCTACAGTATTAAATAATTGATTTCGTTTTGATTTCCATTTATTAGAAAAATTCTAGGATCGGTATAGTCAAACTTGCCGGCTTTATAAATAAATAGAGTTATGTAGCTTTCGACGCTCGGAACAATACCATACCTCAAAAAGGCCTGAAAAATATGGATCATTTGATCATTTAAAACAGTAAACCATGCCGTAATTCGGTCTTGAAAAGGAGAATAGAGTCTAATATAAAATATCGTACATATACGTATTAACTCTGTTAGTTAAAATCAAATTAGCAGCAGTATTAGACTATTCTACAGCAATTGTAACATAATCAACGATAGTACAATCAAAAATGAACCGAAAAGAACAGTTCATCCTATATACATACTTTGTGAAAGACGTACAATTTTCGTTAGAAGATGTACAATTTTTCTAGCATTTTTCCTTAATCTCTTAAGATCAAAAGGTTTGTTCTAAGACTTGCAATTTTGCCCACCGATCATATTTTGCTTGCGATTTAAAACTCACTCGATAGTTCAGTGCAGAGAAGATTCCAGTTGGTTAGTTTTATATTATACGATAAGGTTTCACTGAGGTTTTCCTCTAGTTTTCATTTAGTTTGTGATAGAAAACTTGTAAAAAATTAGCATTGTTTGTGTTCAATCCAGAAACGATGCCACCATGGCCTGGTTCCTGAATTAGCCAAAAATCTTTGCGATACAAAAAATCGGCGATTCAAAATATTATAAACATCTGAATTTACATGAATCTCAATTAGTAGTAGACCGGTAGACCAGTATTTAATTTAACCTGTTCATTCTTGAAGCAAGGCATTGGTTTATTCATCAGGAAAATAGATGAAAGCTCTGATATTCTAACTCTGCGCGAGAAGACCTGGAATAAAAAATATTTTTCATTTGTATACCAGGTATCAATCTTTGATGTAAACTCGGACTACTAGCTGCACTGGCTCACTGCATTTCATTCCAGGCAGCATATCATTCTTCGCGAAGTGGCAGCAGTTAGTTGAATTTGCTACTCTCGTGATTTTGTTTCATGAAGCACAGAGTGTGTACTCTCTGGAATCGTGTCATTTCTTGTCGAATTGGTAGTTTGCCGGATCTAAACCTTTCCTTACAATTTCCTCACGTTACTAAATCATTTTAATTACTGACACTTGGTTAAGTAACGGTTTAATGCTATTTAATATGGCAAATTTAATCCTTTTTTGCAGAATCACTTGCAGAATTCTTTTACATACAACCGAAGTTTTTCCCGAATCGATTATAAAATGTTTTAGGGCCATTTAAAAGGGCAATTTCCCATAGGCACGTGCACAATTTATGTTAGACTCCCTTGTTTTGTTTATCATTTGAGTTTCACCCGATTCACCCGACGATTGAGAAATGACTGTTTTACTGTGAAACATGACGACACCGGATGATTTCTTAACGAATTTTGCGACACCATGATCCATTAAGTCGCTTCGTAACAACCCCTCTCTGCATTTTTAAAAAAAGGCCATCGTAATTGTTTCCTACCACAACATTTTCTATTTTTAACAAACAACATTTTTAAAAGGATGCGGGTGTAACGCCACCATAATTTCTTGTTGCAACTAACACGATAATGGTTAACTTAACGCGAGAACTCTTAAATGATTTTTTTTTTTTTTTTTTTTTTTGTAAATTGAAGTCAATTAGATCACTACCTGGCACTCAAAACCCAGCCTTTTATCAAAATTGTTCGATTTTCGCTTGACCAGAGAACACTAGATGGGTGCGGCCATGCTGTTTTGGTGGTGTCTGTCTAAGCTGGTGTTTTTTTTCAGGCACTGATGCCAAATCACCATGACAAGTTACACAATTGAGCAGCACGTCCAAATGATAAAATTGCATTATCAAAATGAGTGTTCATTACTTAATACAAACGTTGCGGGCGTTGCGCCCTTTTTTACTGCAGATGCAGTGGCCCTTCGAAGTCGACTCTCCAAGGTTTGGTTGCCAAATTCGAGACAACCGACGGTAAACAATCAGTCAACACTCGTACTTCAAAGGGATGCCAGATTGGTCGAGAACATTGCCACGGTCCGTGAAAGTGTACAGGAGAACCCGAGGCAGTCAATTCCTCGCCCGTGCACAAGAACTCGGCGTTTCTGGTGGAGCACAGTCGAAAGTGATGCGTTGGGTATCAACACTTCAACTTGTCGAATTTTACGTCGGGACTAGGTCCTTTACCCGTACAAGATTCATCTGACCCAGGTGCTCAAAGTCAATGACCATAGACAACGGTTTGTTCGCTGACTGGTCTTTGGAGCGTTTGGAAGAGGACCCCAATTTTGCCCCAAAAATCATCTTTAGCGACGGGGCGCATTTTTGGATGAATGGCTATGTTAAAAAGCAAAATTGCCGTATGTGGGACGACGCCAACCCACACGAGGTTCACCAAGGTGGCAATGTATCCACAAAAATTTACTGTTTAGTGCGGATTTTAGGCTGGCGGCGTCATTGGTCTGTACTTTTTTGAAAATGACTGATCATCGGCGAGCGCTGCAGAACGATGTTAATCGATTTCTTTTGGTCCAAGTTGAATGATATTGTGGTGGTGGAGGTGGACGATATGTGTTGGCCCGGTAGGGCCACACAGCAGACGCAACGGCCGCATCGACCCGCCCAAATTGAAAAAGTCTTTAGATGAAGCTAGCCCCGGAAAACAAAGCGTCATTATTGTGAGGAAGCTGGTTGACTTGAGCAGCAACTAAGATTATGAACGTGTTTTGAGGAAATATGCATCTATTGACATCGAGATTTGTCTCCAAAAACATATTGGATAATGGAATGATATCAAACGGGAGGCGGTAAAAGTTAATATACTAGCCATGTCGTTTCCTTTGCTTCAAATTGATTCGAAACCTCTCGTTCCTTTTTATTAGTCCAAGCTCTTATGATTCATAGATTCTTGTTATTTTTGAAGAGATTGTCGCTCGTGGTTATCCAGTTGGATTTTTGATAAATTTAGAAAAATCTCTATTTCGATCCCACTGAGTAAGTTGAATCTTCCTTGTGGAAGGCTCCGTTTTTAATAAAAGGTCCGAAACATTAAAAATAATAAATACATAGTAATTTTCTTTATTATTTGTAATTTACGTTGCCTCTATCTGACCTCGGATTCCAAAGAACAAAACCATTTTCTGCTACTTATTTTTGCATCTGGTTTAATCACCCTATAATTTAGAAATTAAGGATTTTAGAAATTTTATTATTAACCACGAAGGCGCTGCCGTGAGCACCACTGATTTTTAAGGAGTGATTTTGATTTCTTTAGATGCTTAGACAAAATTGGTAATAAAAATGAATTTTCGATAAAGGAAAATTTTAAAATACGTTTGTGTGAAAATACGATTAATTACTTAATCATTTTTTATTAACAGATACGGTTTCACCTTCACAAAATACTTATTTACAGTAGTTAATACACATAAACACATTTAATATATAATTCATTATTATTAATAAATTCATTAGAATTCATTTTGTATTGTTAATTTATTATAACTTATTTGTTTGTTTTTGGTATTTTCTTAACTTTGTAATTTGATTTATTTGCATGCAATGTTGTTTAACAGAAGGATATGTTGCCCAACAAGGTACATAACTAATTTTTGAATGCTATGACGAAAATAATTTTGATTTATGCTAATTTTGATTCATTTGTTACATATCCAATGTTGTATATTAAAGCTCGGGTAAAGAAAAATAGTTTCGTTGGTTCAACACCGATGTCACAGCAGCCGCTTGTCTCCTCAGAACAAAAGATAAAACGAGGTCGAAGTGGAGTATCACAATCTCAACGTAAGTTAATCATTTTTTAACTTGTTTTGTTTAAATCTTGATTGTTAATTATATTTATAGCAACATCACGGAGTACATCACCTTCCTCGCGGTTACGTGACGCAAATCCATATTACTATCCTCATCGACAAACTGGAACAGTTCCTAAAAAAACGTCTGGTATACCGCGTTCATTGGCAAATTCACGCGAAACGAGCCCAACACGTTCAACATCTGGATCATATAAGCGCAGTCTGTACACAACAAATTCAGGTCGTCGTCCAGATCGTCCCCCTATTAATCCGGGACGGCCGATTCTCGCCCAGAAAATTTTGCAGCAGAGTCGTGAAGCAGAAAATGCCTTGGCTAGTGCCCTGTCGCCAGACGAACATGATTTCGCTTCAGATTTCCGCTTATTAAATCGTAAAATATCAAAAGATGAGTCGGACGAAAGCGAAGCATCATCAGTGTGTTCCGAGAAAAGTTTCGACTCATATCGGCGTGGTGATTATTCATTGAATGGATCACGTTCACGACTAGATAGTTATCGACCACCTATCGATGATATTGATACAATTATCCAATATTGTGCATCAACGCACTGGTCCGAACGGAAAGATGGTCTTATCAGTTTAACGCAGTATTTATCTGAAGGAAAATTATTAACACAACAACAGTTGCAATGCGTTTTAGAATTATTTCGCAAAATGTTTATGGATGTTCATACAAAAGTGTATTCGTTATTTTTAGATGCGGTTAATGAATTAATTTTATCCCATTCGAACGATTTGCATGAATGGCTGTTTATATTATTGACACGTTTATTCAATAAGTTGGGTACGGATTTGCTTGCATCGATGTACGGTAAAATTTGGAAAACTCTTCAAATTGTATATGAATATTTTCCGCGAGAATTACAAGTTCAGGCTGTTTTTCATATATTATGCGATGCGGCCCAAACACCTAATTTAAAAACAAAAATTGCAACATTAAAATTTTTAACGACGCTGGCCACCACCTACAGTACTGGTGTACAATTTACATCATTTTCGACGGCAGATAAAGCGTTATTGAAAATTGCACAGCATGCGATCGATCAGAAAAGTGTTGAATTGAGAAGCCAGGCTAGATTATGTATTGTAGCACTGTTCAGTTGCAACACACCAGATATGGTAATGCTAATGAATCGGTTGCCAAAGAGTCTACAGGACACCTTAAAATCGGTCATTCAGCAAAATCTTAGAAGATCTACATCAGGTACATGCAAACTTAATTAAATTTTTATATATTTAGTAGATTCTTTAGGGTTCGTTTAAAATTATTAGCTTGCTAAGTTTTTACTAGATTTCAATAGAACGAAAAATTATTGCTTGATTTTATAGGAAATGATAGTCCATCACCTTTATCATGTTCAAGTCCAAAGCCTCTTCTTAGTCCACAGCAAGGTGGCCAATATTGCTTGCAAAATAATTCTAGTAAGTACAGCTAGCACAAATTAGAGTTATATGTATATTATATTAAATATAAATAGAATTTTAATGCTTCAATCGTATATCTATAAAAATGTAACACTCGCTTTGTTTATCCCTTTTTAGGTCCTAGATCAAGGCAATCTTCAGTCGAAGGTTCTGATCCAATGAATACAGAGGAAATTTATCGTAATCTAAGGAAAACTACAGCCGAAATACAAAATTATAGCTTTGAAACAAAATTAGATAGGGACACAAATAGTAAGGATTCAGGTATAAGTCAAATGGGTGATCATTTAATTCAAGTCGACCAATATCTTTATTCAACAAATGGATTTAATGGTCATATTGGGTAAGTTAATATTTTGCAACATTAACGTTAACATTTTTGATGTCAGTGAAAAAAAAAACTAATTTTTCTTCCAGAGAATAAAGAAGTTTAGTTTGAAAAAAAAAAATCTAAAATAAGAAGTTCTAATTATATAATTATTTTATAATGTAAAAGTTTAAAAATTGTTCTAATAACGTTGGTTCTGTTATATTTTTAATATGTAATTGATTAAACGTTTGAAGTCGATCAAATTAAATTCTATTTGTTCACTTCTGCTTTTTTTGTATATCTATATTCCGAACCTCCAAACGAATTAGGAGACCGCGAAGTTGCAGCAGACACCAGAGTCACATTCAAGTATCAGAAAAATTCACAAAACAATATTTGTGAGCTACTCTATTTCAATTGTAATTGTTTCCGTTGTTCAAAATTCTAACCCAATCAATCGTAGTATTCAAATTTGATCAAAAATGTTTGTTGTTTATTTTAAATTTTTTTTTTACTAGTAATAGCAATATAAATGTATAAAACGTATCAAATTTATAATTGTAGATTTGAAAAGGAAGATTCTTGTAATGGCTCAAAGACTCAATCAGCCACGACAACTGAATCGAATACGCCTGAAAATACGGTACGTATGGATTCAATGGATGCGTCAAATAAAACAATGACACCTAATAGGCGAACACCGGCTCCTGTAACATTTACGGAATCGGGTGAATTAATTACTGAAAAGGGTGTTAAAGAAAGTGATATTATAGCGTTGGCAGTAACACTCACTCAGGACACAAATCAAGAAATAATTTTAAATACACTTGGCCAATTGTCACTTTGTATTGCACATGGAAATTGTCAACTAGTTATAAAAAATTTTAAGTGAGTTTTTTCTAATAAGAGTACCTTTCATAATATTAATGAATAATTTTAATTGATTTTCCAGAGCTATCATGAAAATGCTATTAAATTTAATGGAATCGAATATAAATGGAGTAATAATTGCTTCTCTGATGACACTAAGTAAAATATTAAAGAGTGAACATATGCGACAATCTTGGAGTAATTTCCGTGAATTAATTTTGTTAAAAATTATTGATTGTTATAAAACAAAAGAAGTAATGAAAGATTATAATAGAGCACACTAGAATTATTTAAATATATAACTCAATTTTATTTATTTAAGGTATCTCGGGAGATTGATTCAATAATTCCTCAAATAGCAGCTGTACTACCATTAGACGAATCAATAAATATTTTAAAACCAGTAACGGCTACCGGTGGTTATCCATCAAATTTGTGTGCTTTAAATATGCTTATTGCTTTGGTTGACAATCAAAGTAAAGATTTGACCGAAAGTCATTTAGATAGTATTATGCCAAATATAATAAGGGTGAGCCCTGCAACATTTTTTTAAATTAGTTATAAATATTAATTGTATATTTTTTCTTACGTTTAGTTGACTGAAGATTCCGAATCTATGGTAAGAAAATCGGCTGTATTTTGTATTGTGAAACTCTATATAGCAATGGGTGAAGATAAGGTTAAACCAAAGCTTGCTTCATTAACTGCAAGTAAATTAAGGTAGGAATTTATTGATGTAAAATTCAATTTTGTAAATTTCTTTTTTTTTTTATAAATAATGCACTATTTTATGCTAAAATTATGAATTTTATCGAGATGTATTCATTTGAAACCGGCGAGAGACTAGGAACTTCTAGCTTAACGGAATAAATGTTATGTGGACCATTTTTCACATAGTGAAACTTTCAATTTTATCCCTGTTCCTGACACAAATTTTTTTTTTTTTGATTCAATTTCAATTCAAGCCCACACAAATGTGTGTATAAAATTTCAATTTGTAATGTCTTTCGGATTTTAACGGATCTTAGTTAAATCGGAATTATTTTTGAAAAAAAAAAATTATAATTTGATAACATATAAATTACAACATATAACATATTATGTGTTTTTGATAACATAAAAATTATTTTACTATTATTATAGTTATAGTGTTATTTTTTGGACGGAAATGGTTTAAGTAGAATGCACAAATGTGTATGTTGGTCCAAAATACATGCAAACATTTATTTTTGACATGAATCTTTTCCGTTACCTTCACAATTATGATGGCAGGCAGGAGAAGGGTTACGATGCACACAATTATTATAGATTTTGAGTGTGTATTATCTCTGTATAAGGGATTCACACTAACCCCACAACATCACTTTAATTCCTGATGTTATTTCAAAATTTTTTTTCCTCTGAGAGCTAGAGGATAACATCTGTCTGTTTAAAAGTGACGAGAAATAATTTCGCCACACTGTTAGGACGGTGTTTCTGTTCATTTGTAACTCCAAGATTCGTAGCAAATTGCACTAGTACGTGGGTGGAAGTCGCAAGCCATTTCTTTTATAGAACGGTATCTATCTCTTAAACTAGCAGCTTCGATTCTAAGCCTTGTTGTCTGTGTCAATCACGTTTCGTCCTTCTACACAGTCGGATCTTGCACTCGTTTTGTGATAACTCTCATCAAACCATGTGTTTCTGGTTTAGATGTATTTTTACCTAGATTTGTTGTTGAATCATTTGTTATCGCCAATTTTATTATGTTCCACTGTTCTTACACAGAGTGGGGTAGTGGTTGGCTCTCCAGGTTTTTTAATATGCTACCTTCAAAATTAACTCGGGTAGCTTGATTGTTTAATGCTTCGGTATTCCAACATGAGATTCGTTGAAATCAGTTATTATACGTGCTGGATCCTGGATAGATGGTCGGCATATTTCGTAACAACCAGGAAGTTGTCAGAATCGATGTTGACGCCGCGTTTTTTCTTAATATTTTTAATGATATAAAAATCCCTTTCGAACACGAGGATGTAGTTAATTTCATTGTCCGTATAATTGCATCGTTTGTTTTCCATACTCCTTTATAAATTCGCTTATGTGGGAAGTATGTGTTGTGGCTACTACCAGATTATATAGAAGAGCTAGCTCGGTGGATGGTGCGCATCCCGTTGTTGTTTCACGCAATATTGACTCTGAACATAATGAATATTGTCTGTATTGCCGATCTGTACGTTGAAGTCACCTAAAAAAAAATCTTTTGCTCGGGAATTTTGTTTAAGGCTGTATGATACTGAAAAAACAAAATTCTTTTTATCGGTGTGAAGTTTCTAAAAGTGTATGCAAGTTTTCTATATTTAACATATAAATAATTTATCAGAAAAACCACAAAAACTAACATTCAGTTAATAATTTCGAATTAAAAACAATCGAAAAATATACTGATATATGTACAAATATTAAAGTTTCAAAGTTTTATCAATATACTTATACTTAAATTAATTACCAATTGATGTTAAATACCCAATTAACACTCCATCCTAGAGTTTTCGCAATATCGCCACTACTATTATCGAATAGTAGACATTCGAGCATATTCAAATTGGTATAGTCCGTATATATAAAAAGGGTTGCGCTCCTCTGAAAATGTTCATATTTTGATAAAAATTGTATATGGAAGCTGATCCTACACTCCCAATTAACAGTCCATCTTAGAGTTTTCGCAAAATAGCCACTACTATTATCGCTGTTTATAAGTAAATTATTGAAAAAATTGATTTATGCGTTTCACAAAAACTATTAACTTTGAAATATAAGGCAGACAAACTAAACATTTTATTGGGATAATCATGTATTAATCGTTCAATTATACGTCTAAATTTATACTAAAGAAAGAATTAGGTCAATTGGTAATATTTTATTGTCAAAAAGTGATTTTTAGTAAACATCGTTTTTGACAAGCTAAGTATCATACAGCCATAAAACATTTTCAAGGTGGTCGTAGAAAGTTGTTCTGATTTCATCCGTTGGGGCATGTGGGTTCAAATGAGATGTTGAAGTAACGCGTGTGCAATCTGAGTACGCAGATCCGGTTGTTTATGGATTAAAATCTGTTACGAATTTTTATACGCAAACGATTGCTGATCAGAAACCCAACTCCATACTCGTGCCTATTGATGTTATTGCTTTAACAGAGAGTAAATTCGTGGCGACTGTGATCGACGATATTGTCGCTTAGTTTAGTTTCTTGTGTTGCAATTAGATCGAGCTTGTACTGAGATGCCTGGTCGAACAGTTGATGGAGGCTCTGCGGGTGGTTTAAGCAGAATATATTCCATGTTCCAAATTTTAAATCGTCCTTATTTTGAATTCGAGTTGTAAAACCGAGTTAATTATCCGAGGCGTTTCTTAAAGTTTCGTTACAATTGTTTTTTTCTTGGTTGGGCTGTTAGCCCAACGCAAACTCCCTGCAGAAGGAGAACTCACACACTTAGCCTATCTCAGTTAAGGAGTAGTTAAGAGTGGACGCTACAAGGATGAGGTGTGGCCACTTGCTGAATTTGCATACTGAGACGGCAAAGGATAAGAGTCCTGCGGTAATCTCTCTGTCTGCACTTCAAGATGACCACCAATTTAAGGAGCTGGTATCGTAATTTAGTTTGGCAGGGTATCCTTCATAAGAATGCAAAGGAAAACGTTTATTCCAAAATTGTTTTGCGTGTACGTATAATCATTTTTAGATAGGGGCTGTATTCTGATTTTAAATACACATATTTCAAATTAGCTACTATGCTATAATGTAAAACCAGAGACATAACCTAAAAGAGATATTTCATCCTATGTAAACGTAAAATTTCAAACTGCGTATGCATTTTCTGTAAATAGCCGCATACAATCAAAAATATTTTGTTTTTTTGCGTATACGTATACGCAGTTTAACGAAAAATTACAGACACAACGATGATATTGGAATTATGAGAAATACATTTTGTTTTAATTTTTTAGTTCAAATGAAAAATCTATTTTGATTGTCTGTGGTAAAACTAAATACGTAGTAAAAACTGAAAACCGCTTCCAGGAGGCTTTAACATTTTGGATAAGTTTTTGACTCCGATTTTTTAAGTTTACCAGTTACCGACCAAATTGCACAATGGTTAAAGCTTTGGCGTTTGGATCGGAAGGTACCGGGTTCGAATAGGGGCAGAGTTCCATCTTACATGCCAACTGGCATGGAGCTTGCAATGTGCAGATGGGCTTAAATCGGTCCTATAGAGCCCCGTACGTCCTCGAGTTACACCGGGAGGCGTAAGGTAAAGACGTAAAAGGCATAACCGAAGCAAAGCAGGGTGAGCCTTGAGCCCCAAAACAGTCTCATCTCAAATAGTTGACACGTTTTCGATACTATATATTGTTTTCTGTAAAGTTGACTCCGATTTTATTAATTAATACCGTTTTTCGTTTCAGACTTTTACATGTATATATCAAAAAAGCTCAATCCATATCCAATTCGAGTAAATCATCATCGTCATGATCAAAATCAAAGTGATTACTAGCTAAAGGCCGATTGTTTGCTAAAAAATTACGTAAACTTAGAAAAATGATTGTAATTCCAGAGTAAAATTATAATACACAAACTGTAATATGTAATTCTGTTTTTCTAATTCTTCTGATTAAAATTTAAAAGTGTAAACAGATTCAATTAAACATACAAAAAGTAAAAAAAAAACCATCAAAAACAAAATTTAATTAAAGTAAATTATTTTTTTAATATCATATAACACAAAAAACAGAAAACTAACAAAATAATTTCATATTGAAATAATTATAGGGTGATTCAAAAATTAACACACACAGGCCCAAGTTGAATTGTAGTACATGAGTGGCTTGGCCCGATTTCGTCGAGAGATTACTATTTTTCAATTTTGTGTTTTTTACTTTTAATTTTATTGTATTTAACTATTTTTTTTTAATTTTATATATAAAAAATTGAATATAATTTTATTTAATCTACTTTTATTTTTTTTAATTATCTACATTTATTTCCTTGTGAACGAATTTCAGCAAATTTTTATACTATTTTTTAATTATTACGATGTAAGTACGACAATTAAACTAAGAGCATGTGTTGTTTTAATTTTGTTGATGATTATTAATTTTACCCATACTCACTCAATTCATTCGAAAAAACAAATTACAAATTATTTAAATTACATAGACAAAATAATTACATTATTCTTTTGAAAAATCATAGGAATACGATTTAAATATTGAAAAATAACAAATTATAAATCCCAATATTAAAAACATTAATTAATCAATTAACAATATTTAGATTATGTTATTTTATTAACTATTTCATAGATTTTAAGTTTTTTGCTGTGAATTATATTTTTATTAATAAAAACAAAATAATAACATTAAAATAATAATATTAAAACAACAAAAAATACATAATTAAATAGCAAAAGAAAAATTAATGGCTTTTTATAAATTGAAAATTTATTATTATTATTACAAATAAAAAAGGAAACAGAGTTATAATTATAATTAATATTACTTGTTAAAAATTATTATATATTATATATTATTAATTAATAAAATAAATAAAATTTATAACTAAGTCATAAGTAGCAATCGAATAAATAATAAAAACAACAAAAACAAAACATATATAAATTTATATTTATAGAAAGATATTAAAACAAAAATTAATTAAGAAACCATACTTGTTGTGTTTTTTGTGAAAAGGCATATTAATTTTGCTTTTGCGCGCTTTATTTATAATTTAAAAATAAAAGAATTTTTTAATTATTTCTTTTTTCATAAAATTAATTAAAAACTATATATACACATAGAAACAGAATTATTTTAATAATACAGATTATTATTAATAAATAAAAATTAATTTAATGAAAACAGAAAAAACAAATGAAATCAATAAAAACAAATTCGCTATTTAATTAATATAAAACAAAATATGTATTTTTTTTTTATTTTTTTTGATTGTTTTTTGTGTGGCGCAAAATGAATCTTTAATTTTGCAAAAATCACGAAAGGAGTGTTGCTGTAGTTAAACGAGTATATTTACTTACATATAAGGTAAGGTAAGGTATTGGAAACATACCCACCAAATGGCAAAAAAACATTTTTATCTACATATTTGGTATATTTGTCTATTTTCGTTCCAATTAAATTAACCAATTGAAGCTATTTTCAAGCCAGCCTGAAACTTTTTCATATTAGGGGATGGAGTGAAGTAAAGTTTATGTCTATGTAAGGCGAGAAAAAGCACTCAATGCAATCTCAAGGCCCCATAGGCCTTGAGATTGCATTGGGAGCTTTTTCCCACCTTACATAGACATAAACTTTACTTCACTCCATTTCCTAATATGAAAAGGTTTCAGGCTGGCTTGAAAATAGCTTCAATTGGTTAATTTAATTGGAACGAAAATAGACAACATAAAATGGAACATTTAATGGATGAAAATAGACGACAAGGCATGGCATCTGTAAAATATCCTAATTCGATTAAACTAACTGAATTATCAACAGTTTGAAATGAAACTATGTGTTTGATGGAACGTCGAATTCACAGGAAACGATCGCTTATGGTATAAAGTAGAATACTTGGTGCGAAATAGATGATGTCCGCGGTTAAGTTGATAACAATTAATACTACCCTGGTAAACTATCTGGAACGCTTCGAATAATTTGAGTATCCTGACAATGAAAGGGTATATAAGTTTATACTAAAGTAGATAGACAGTTAATTGAACGTTTAATTCTCAAGAAATGTAATTTAAGTAATAAGGGCCAAGATAAGGCAAATAATAACCTGGGATGGCTAATAATCGAAGCAAAGAAGAAGGAAACGGTTTGATACAATGAAGTGATGCGAAAACAAATCACACAATCTGTAGAAACAAGAACACCACTGAAAACTTAGTCATATTTGACCTGTTAAACACTATTTGCAACATTTGTGAAGAACCCAAAATTTTTAAGCGAGAGATTCTAAATGTGACTCGTCAAAGGCATACATAAAGAAACGCTGTAAGATTCTTTACTGCCTGGGCTATAAGCCCTATAAGGAAAAATTACACCTACTGGATTGGATCAGACACGATTACGATCCAAACTCCTGAACTCTTTAGATGCTGCTTGCCCAGTAGTAAAGTTTAGTGGTAAGCGAAATTCAAATAAGTGCTCTGCGGGACTTGAAACCTGTCAAGAAGTATTTAAGGCAGCCTTCAATTATGCCAGAAGTACTAATCAAGCTATGAGTAGTTACTGCTATAATCCGAACCTAAGAATATACAGAAGTGAAATGAGGGAAGGTAACGATAAGTTTATTTGTTTTTATGCCGCAATGCCGATTATTTTTTGAAAATCTACTGTCGCTAGATGGCTAGAACACGAAATAAAAATTGTGTCCAAGATAAATGCTTATTAATTTTATTATAAAATGTTTAAAACAGAATTAATGAAAAATAGTAAATTTATTATTTAATTTTACACGTATAAACAATATAAGTAAAGTTTAATAATTAGGTTTCAGTGGTTGACACTTAGGCCATTTTTGGCCCATTGTGATACCACACATTCACGCCACATCATTAACCCATTCACCTACTCACACAACTACAGTATACCACCTGCACATTGCAAGCTCCATGTCAACCTGTAGTACATTGACATGGAAGGTGGGTCGGCGCTGAATTCTGCACTCCATCAGAGGGTCTTAGTTGTGTTTATTAACATCACCGATTGTAATCGATGATGAAAATTCGATTTGCATCTAGCCACTGATGGTATTCGAACCCAGTACCTCCCGGTCCAAGTGCCGAAGCTTTAACCACTGCACCACTTGTCCGGTAAAGTTTAATAATCGAATCATATAAAATTTTGGTACTCATATTTATTAAAGAAACGAACGAGTTTAGATACATTGGGCCTCGCCACACTTTATTTCTTTCAGCGTGATTCTCTGATTTCAAAAAATCAATCGATGTCCACATTTGATTTTTTTGCGCATTTGTACTGAGTACCAAAAAATTCGTTCGGATTGTTTTGTTTGCTTATATGTACATATTAAAAATAAAAATAATTAATTTAAAACTGTAATATTTAATTAATATATTTATTCTATTACAAACGAATTTGGACGCAGATCAATCCGATTTTCCGGTCCCCAAATTTACAACAGATTGCCTGAGTCATTGAAAACCGTAATGAATATTCATCAATTCAAGAAACAATTAAAGATCTATTATAGAGAATTGGTAAATAATTACATTTTGTAAATTGTATAACTTGGAAATGCATATATGTATCTGACACATGTATGAGAAATATGTTTATTATAATGTTAATTTCCCTTTAAAGGACAGTAAATCCATTGGGGAATTGACATTATAATTTTATTGTAATATTATTTTATTGTAAATAAAGTTAATTAAATAAACGAAAAAAAAAAAAAAAAAAAAAATTTAAATTATGTATATATTAAATTAAATATAAATTAAATTTTAAATTAATCATTTTTATTTCTATTTTTATTATAAGCAACAATCCGAACGATATTTTTGGTACACCCTTTTTGTTTACTATAGCCTTTCTTCATGTATGTGCGTAAAATTATGTTTTTTGATTTATTCGTATAGTAAAAAATATTCATTTCATATTTGCTGCGAAAATTGCTTCCTTGATTGAAAAAATATATTTTTTGCACTCGAAGCAAACATTAAACTAAAATTAACTCAAAAACGACAAATAACCAAGATGTCCTTGAAATATTTATCTACATAATAGTACGAAGAAATCAGTGAATCAAAAAAAAAAATATTGGCTGGTGCTACACGAGATTTTAATTTCTGGTTTCAAACTAAGTCGTAATAGATTTTTTATTGTTAATTTAAACCTTTATATTAAATGAAAACACCTAATTTTTTGTATTCTTTTATTCTGTTCTCTCGAAAATAAAATTTAAACAAAAATCTACATCTCAAAAATGCCCTTAAATTTTTTTATTTTCATTTCTATTTTTGCCATTTCGGATTCACGGACAAAAATTGTGCGACATGAAACTTTTGTCCGTGAATCCGAAATGACAAAAATAGAAATGAAAATAAAAAAATTTAAGGGCATTTTTAAGATGTAGATTTTTGTTTAAATTTTATTTTCGAATAAAAGAATACAAAAAATTAGGTGTTTTCATTTAATAAAGGTTTAAATTAACAATAAAAAATCTATTACGACTTAGTTTGAAACCAGAAATTAAAATCTCGTGTAGCACCAGCCAGACGAAAAAAGAATCAACAATTTCCCCGCCAAAAAATTAGTTTGTGGGTGAAGGGGAAAGAAACGAAGAAAGAATCACGCTGAAAGAATTAAAGTGTGGAATCGCGGATTTAAATATGGATCTTGGGCTGCGTACCAATTTAAGGGTAAATCGTTTACTACGGTAAAAATCGATTTTAGTACAGATTTTTCGAACAGTTTACTATAGCTGTGTTGCTTTCAAAAAATTACAACAACAATTGCATTGTATTCAAGCCGATTGTCTTAAAGAGCGCTACACACGATCCAATTTGGTCGGCCCCGACGGTCGGTTACTAGATCGATGTTGTCTACAGACAATCCAACTTGCCACCCGATTTACTATTCAATTTTGACCATTAGGTTTAAATTTTATTTTACTTTGTGTGGCATTGTCATTGTTTTCCAAAATCTTCAATCACCCAACCAATGAACTAAAAAAATAAACTCGTGTTTGTTGTTTCTTGCTCGAAATTTAACACACAAATTAAATGAAATTGTCCAACAACGATACACACCATCCGATTTGGTTGGTTGGTTGGACGGTCGGATGGAATTTCCATCCAACACATCCAACTTGATTTTATCGGGCCAACTTGCATACACACGATCCGATTTCCAACCAAATCGGTCCAACCGTCCGACCAAATTGGATCGTGTGAGCGCTACACACGATCCAATTTGGTCGGACGGTTGGACCGATTTGGTTGGAAATCGGATCGTGTGTATGCAAGTTGGCCCGATAAAATCAAGTTGGATGTGTTGGATGGAAATTCCATCCGACCGTCCAACCAACCAACCAAATCGGATGGTGTGTATCGTTGTTGGACAATTTCATTTAATTTGTGTGTTAAATTTCGAGCAAGAAACAACAAACACGAGTTTATTTTTTTAGTTCATTGGTTGGGTGATTGAAGATTTTGGAAAACAATGACAATGCCACACAAAGTAAAATAAAATTTAAACCTAATGGTCAAAATTGGATAGTAAATCGGGTGGCAAGTTGGATTGTCTGTAGACAACATCGATTTAGTAACCGACCGTCGGGGCCGACCAAATTGGATCGTGTGTAGCGCTCTTTATGTTAAGAAAAAAATTTTTAGGATTAGGGGAAATAAAATCATTTTATGGTTATGGTGTTTACCGCAAGGCGTTATTTTTTCTATTTTTCTCGAAAAATTTATCTTGTAGAATAATTTAGCATTTGTTATTTGATAGCAAAATACCGAATTTAATTTGTTCTATTTCATAAAAAAAAAAAAAATAAAATAAATATTAAGAAAATCAACCAACACAGAAAAATTAAAACGTATTAAAAAATTAAAGTCAATAGTTGTTGCTTTCACATTTCTTAGCTAAGCTAAGCGGATTAGCGAAAGCAACACTACTTATATTGTCAAAAATAATTGAATTTACCGACAAATTTAGTTAAAATTGACTTTTACCCTTGGATTGGTACGCACCCTAAACAATAAATTTGTTTTTTCAGTATCATACACTCTTAACCTTAAAACCGCGTTTGGTGCATTCAGTGCCGCAATCGATTTTTGAATGAAAATAAATTGTTTTTTACAGTGGATTTGTATTGAAACAACATTACTATGAAAGTCATGCATCGTTACTTTAGCTTTTCAGAAATAATACATATTCTCTTGAATGTTGTAGTATTTGGTAAACACTTGTAAAGGAAATTTCTAGCATAACCGTGTTATGGGACATACAGCGCCCCTAATTTTTTCCCATATATTTTGCACTATTTTCTCTGAAAATGGTACTAAACCAAAAAATAAATTGGCTTTTTCCATCGTTTATAACGGAATTCGATATTCATATATAAATACACTTATACGTTATTCAGAATTTAGTTTTGTAGTTTATTTTATACGATAGTTTACATCGTTTATTTCGTAAGTAAATCATACGAGTAGTGCCGTAAAATGGAACCAAAACAGTATCAATGAGATTATAAAATTATTGAACCTGCAAATGAGAAGAGAACTTTCTGCAGAGGAAGAAGAACAACTAACCAATTTATTGGCTGTTGATAAAAACGTTAGTAACGGCCGAGAGAATATCAGTGACACTGCAGTAAGCAGTGATTCTGATAGTAATGATGAAAATTTTGGCCAAGCAAATGGTGATTTGAATATGGATGATCCAGCAACGGTAGGACATACCCTTATGGACCCACGAATACTATGTTTAGCCGAAGGTTTACAAGAGGCAGCGGGCAATGAGGAGGAAGTAGTGGTAGCGGATAATAATTTGACATCGGCTCAGATGTTTGGACCAATAAAAAGGTATGTGGCACAAAACAAAAATAACCCTCATGTATGGTGGGCATTACCCAGTGAATCTGAAAAGCAGCGTACTGCTGCAGCAGAACATAATCGCAAGCAACACAGCCTTCCAATTGTAAAGCAAACGTTCGATTCAAAAGCTAATACATTGAAATGTTTACTAACACCAAATGCTATTTCGAACGTGGTGATTGAAACAAATCGCAAGGCAAGGCGGTTTTACCAATCATGTACCACTCAGAACGCAAGAAAGTGGCATGACACAATTGAGGATGAGGTATATGCTTACATTGCTGTTCTTCTTTATACCGGTTCTGAAAAAGCATCGACGGTAACAGCAAAAGACTTATTTCATAAAACAAATATGCCGCTCTATCGTGCTGTAATGTCGTTAGAACGATTTGAACAGCTGACTCGTTTCCTTAGAAACTATCAATTATCTGGTGAAATTTATGTTGGAACGCAACCGTCTCAGAATCAAACTAGACACGTAGCAACTGACCTGGTTTTGCGTTTGTCAGACAATTATTTGAATGGCAGTTATAATATAACAATGGACAATTTTTTCACCAGCATTCAGCTAGCCGAGGAACTTGTTAAACAAAATACTACTATAGTGGGTACAGTAAGATCAAACAAACCGGAACTGCCACATGGTTTCGCAAACACAGATGTAGCAAAAAAGCGAAGCCCATTTAGCTCAATATTTTGCTTTTCAGGCCCAACTTGCCTTGTTAGCTACACAAGTAACGCAAAAAAGAATGTATTACTGCTATCAACGGCACATGTCACACGAGAGATTGATGAAACCAAACGTAAATCTAAAATAATTCTGGACTATAACAAAAATAAAGGCGGCGTCGATACATTCGATAAGATGGCGAAATCGTTCACGTCTAAGAGAAGAATAAATCGCTGGCCAATGGTATTGTTTTTTAACGTAATCGACACAGCAGCTTTAGCAGCATATCGTTTATTTAATTTGATAAATCCGTTGTGGTCTCAGGCTAGATCGTGTAGGCGAAAGATTTTCCTTAAGGCCTTAGCGGTGGAACTTGCTGGTTGCCATATCAAAAATCGTATAGAAGAAAGTAACCTGAAAGATTCTGCAAAGACAGCAATAAAATTGTGTAGTTATACTGTCGGAGCTATAAACATTTCTCCACCAATTCAAGAAAATAATACAACATCAAAACGGTGTGAAGATTGTAAATTAAATCGCAAAGGCACGAAGGGAGATACAAAAACAACTGCAGTGAGCGATGTTTGCATCAAGCCGACCTGTTCAAAACATTATATTCGGATTTGCCAAAAATGCTACCAGACAAATGCAGAGGCAATAGCTATCGACGAGGAAGTAGAAGAACTGTTCAGTGTGGCATCAACGTCATCTGATTTACCTCCGACCAAACGTCAAAGAACACATTCTCCAGTTTAATAATTTTTGTAACTTTTTAAATTAGATCGTAATTATTATAATTTTTTTTAATTTTTATTTTAAATAATTTATTTTGTATTCTTTAATTAATTACAATGAATTTATATATTTGAATGAGTTCCTATAGAAATAGTATGAAATACATGTAGGGGTACTGAATGCCCCCAAACACGGTCATATGTTTTTTTGTATGTGCACGGATCTAAGGTTAACTGAGGCTTCTTCCCTTAAGAATATTCTCTACAAATAAAACTTACCCTATTTATTTTAATAAATCGCACGTCTCATGCAAGGTTTCCAAGCAACATCCTATTCTGAATCATATCTACAGCTTTCCACTTAATGCATGAAAGACATTTGGATTGTGATTCAAAGCGAGGCCTGGCAAACTGACTTTACCGTTATAAGAACACTTCTTAGCTAAGAAGTGAGTATGGGATTGGGCCCACAAGATAATTATAAATTGGGATTTATAATTATCTTGTGGGCCGTCCGCTGGGAATGTATTCTCGCCGTTGTTGTGTCTCTTGATTATTGACGAACTTTTAGTTAAACTTTGTTTATCTGGGTTTATCGCTCGGTATTATACGGATGATTGTGTTCTTACGGTAAGTAAGAACAGGTAAGCAGCTAATTTTTCGGATCTGGTAGTAGATTGTAAAGAATTGGTGTGTCAATAAGACCCTTCAGAAATTATTTTGGACATTAAGTTATTAGGAATGGAAATCTTAGAATGGCCATCCGTCATTTATATATGAGATTAGTTCTTGATAATGTGGTTCTTTACTATATAGTCGTGTATTAACGAGTCGGCTTTCTATTTCCTCTTCATTCTGATCATGATTTGCATTTTCGATGTCACGGCTTAAAAGATCAGGTGTTGGTATATCTTTTCCTTTCTAGTTATTCTCTGTAATATTAGCGGAGCAGACCCTAGTGGTTTTTTAAAAATTGATTCTAGTGGTTTGTGGTCTGTTTCTACTTCTAACTCCTTGCTATAGATGTACATATGGAATTTTTTACATGCAAATCTGATTGCCGTGGCTTCTTTCTCAATTTGCTGATATCCTAATTCCGCTTTGTTCAGTGATCTTGACGCATACGCTATTGGATGTTTGTCTGGCATTAGAACCGCTCCTAATGCTGTTTTACTCGAATCGACCGACGGTTTCACACGTTTATTTGTTTTAAATTATTTCAAGACTGGGGTGGTTTTTAAAAGATTCTTTATGTTCTCGAATGCTTTTTGTTGTTCAAAGTCCCAGTTAAATCCCACATCCTTTCTCATAAGATTTCGGATTGGCGCTGTTACTTCTGAGCAGTTTGGAATAAATTTTGAGACATAATTGAGCATACCCATCAGTCGTTGAACTTTTTCACTTTTGTCGGAGTGGTAATATCATTTATCACTCTTATTTTATCTTCGTCCATTTCTAAACCGTTTTGTGATATTTTGTGACCTAAGAACTTGACTGAAGTTCAATCGAATAGACATTTTACTCGATTCAATTTGTATCCTGTCTTGCGTAATATTTCTATTACGTTTTGGTGGTTTCTTGGCATCTTTTCAATGATTGATTATGTATCAGTATACCAACAACAATCTTCAATGTTTGGAATATTTTCTAGCAAGCTGGTCATTCGCTCTTGGAAGCTCGGGTGCAGATGCTAGTCAAAATGGTAATCTAAGGCAAGTATACCTTCCCCAAGGTGTTGCGAAAGCTAGATATTTCTCTGTTCGTGTGGTCACAGGGATTTGCCAAAATCCCTTTACAGTCTAGAATGCTGAAGTATATAGCTCCTTTCTTAGAATATTTTGATTTAGATTTGAAGGATATGCATAGATCCTCAATTTTCCTTTTTGTTTTATCGCGACTAGTGGAGACACAACCGGTGGTGGTTCCGTACTTTTTTTTATTATTCCCCATTTTACCATATCGTCCAACTGTTTTTGTACGTCATCTCTGATTGAGTATGCTATTCTACTCTACTTCTCTTCTCTGCTAATCGTTTACTTTTGCCTATCCCTTTGAAAATGTCGTCGTCTGATTCGAAGACGGTTTCTAATTGTGGTGCGGGAGTGACTATACCACACTTTTTTACTAACCCTAAGTCGATTGCTGTATGAAACCCTATTATCGATGTTCCTTCTTCCTCAATTATTTTAAACTTTATAATGTTCTCTTTGTTTCTTACCGAATAGTTAATTTTTGATTCGCCTATGACTTTTATTAAATGTCCGCCATATGCTTCTACACTTTTTGTATTTGTTATTTATTTTATTTGTGATTTATTTATATATTTAGTTATTTATATAATACATTCAACCATCATTATTACTTCCGTCAATTGACGCTATTACTATATTAAGTAATTGATCATGTGACTCTGAATCAGTTACATTTCCGTTGGTTTCGAGACTATCTAATTTTTTTTCGCTACCACTGTATTCAATTCTGTTTTTATTTTTAGATCTACAGGCTATGCTAAAATGACCTGTTCTTTTGCAGTTAATACACACTTTCCCAAATGCTGGGCAGCTCTTGGGTCCATGCGTAGTTTTGCATCTTTTACAACTGAATAATGTTGTATTTCTTTCAGAAGTATTGATTTGTTTCTTGACAACATAAACCGTTTCATTCTTAAATGACTGAACTTGTTACAGTGTAATGTCTCATTTGTTTTACAAGTGCTTATTACACCGTCTAATGACTGTTTGTCGTTTGATAACAGCTTTTGCCGCAAGTCATTTTTAACTATTCCCATTATTATTTTATCTTTAAGAATTTCATTTGGTTGGTTTTAGATTATTAAATAGGAATCTTTCATATGTGAAATTTGAGAATTCAGTATTACTTCTTCTAGAGTTGATTCTTCTTTGATATTAAACGTGTCGGCCAATTTGGTTGCTTCTGCTCCAACACATGTCATAAATGTATCAACTTTTATTTGTTCATCCTTTTTGTTGAGTGCCGTTACTGTAGAATAATATTTAAAGTGTTGTTGTCATAATTTCCACTCGTTGGCTACGTTATTGTTGATCAGCAAGTTTTTCGGTGGCTTCAATCCTCCCATTTTTGATTATCAAATATATTTTAACACTGAATTGTCAGTACACGTGTTCCTTTATATTATATACCCTTTGATGTTGTTATAATTATTGTTGTTGGAATGGACGCGGAATTATTGTTGCACGCGTTCCTGTATTTTGTACCATATAGTTATATTTTACACTTTGGCTTGTGTTTACCCTCTGGTATTTTTATAACTTGTTTCTTGATTCGACGCGTGTCACTATTTTTTTGTTCGCTCTTTTTATTTTATACACCCTTTTCTGTATATTGGCGAAGCGACTTTATTTTTCGTTTTTCTTTAGTTATTCGATACTTGTTCTTTTATTTTTTTATTGTAATCAATATTGTTGTATATTACACTACTCTATTTTTATATTTTATTAATTTTAATATTTTTTGAATTTCTTTTTTCTGACACCATATGATGGTTGATTGAAACACGTATCTTCGTGTCGGGTGTTAATACGGAATGAACTTTATTAGTATTCGGTTTACATGTGTAGGTACATTATTATTAATGTTAGGTTTACATGTATCATCTTCGTTACACGAACAAAGAATATCGGATTCATATGAACCACGAGATAAAGCAATCCAATCGGGTTAGTTGGCCCGGCCACGTTACGAGGTCCCCACAACAACGGATGACCAATAAAGTGTTCCATCAACAACCAGCTGGTGTGCGTCGTAGAGGAAGACCCCGACTGCGCTGGCGTGACGACGTTGAACAAAATCCACATTAGGACGTTGAAACTGGTGACGAAAGCGACGAACCGAGACGGATGGAGGACAAAAGTGCGGGCGGCAAAATCCCTTCATGGGATGTGAAAGCTAGAGAGAGAGAGAGAGAGAGTTTCCAAAACCCTCCTTTGGAAATCTCAGTATGTATTTCGAAATTCACATCGTCTCAAATATAAGAATCCTAATGGCAAAACCGGTTAATAAACTGCCAAAATAAATTCAGCACGGCCATATTCCAGAACTTCGTCCAAAATTTCATAATACAATTCCAATCCAGTCCAAGTTGTTTTGAGCTTAGTCGCTTAGAAAACAATTAAATTCGACCAAGTTTATTAAATTCCAGATATTTTTTTTAAATTAGTGTAAATAACGAAATACCATTCTAGATCTGACTAACTTTATTATGCAAAATCGTATTACATAATTGCATTATAATCCCGATCTTGGATAACGGTCAAATTTTAAAACTTCGCGTGGCTCTATTCAAAATGTATGATATAATTGAAATTTTATTTTCAAACCGAATTTAATCTATCAAATCGACAGTCGGCTAAGAAATAGTCAAGGTACACTCGACATGGTAAAACTCCAGGGGCGGGATCATGAATATTACAGGTTTTGTTAAATAGTTTCTGAGGTAATTAGAAATAGCAAGACATTTGTTAGTTAAATAACAATCGAAGGAATTTACAAGGTTTTTTGAAACAAGAGAACAAAACCGGTAAAATTGGAGTTGCTTAATTTCTCTACCTTGTAAAATTTAAAATTTGCATCATCCCACCCCAGAACTCCGAACAAAATTGTCCACCTGGAATGTAACCCGGCTATTTCTTAATCGATTATGATAGTAGGGTTTTTGACCAGAAAAACTATGCGTGTGCCTCAGGTCGATTTTTTCGACTAAATTATCACCTAAACTAAATTGCTCAGTAATAAACATACATAGGTGGCAGTAACATCAGTTGCTTTCCAATCGACCACCGCAAATACTTGTACGTGCGAAAAATGTGTATTGGCTAAAGTGTCGATTGGAAAGCACAAAAGCAAAACATAACCTACAAATAATGTGTAGTTTATTTGTAAAAAAATATCTACATATACCGGAATTTTATTAGCGTTTCACATACGACATTCAATTATATTTTTGACAGAAAAATACTACACACAATCACCTAGAGGACAAGTTTGTCGTAACTGCTTGTAGCTACTCATCAAAAATAGGTAGAGCAGCTGCGAGTAGTTAATTTATCGGAGACAAAAACCATTAGTACTTACAAATATGTACTTGCGTTGTAGCTGAAAGCTTGAAAGCAAATATCAACAAAGCAAGCTGTACGTGACTATTCGAAATACTAAATTGTCGAGTTTTCATGTATAAAGGAAATATTAAATTAAATTAAAATAATGGAAGATGATGTGGAAGTTGCATTATTTACAAATGTTATTATAAATTACGAAATGTTTAAAAATAAAAAAGTGTCACGTAAAAATTTGTACAAATTTGTACACAATAACACAATTGTATTAAATACCAAATATGTAATGACTTTTGACACTAAGGCTGCGTACCAACAGTCGGGTAAATCGTTTACTACGTTTAGTACAGATTTTTCGATCAGTTTACCATAGAGTTTTTCAAAAATAATTGAATTTACCGAAAAATTTACTTAATGTCGATTTTCATTGATTTTTTCTTACTTCCAAAATGTTACCCTCATTTTTTACTCCCATTTTGTTTCAATGGAACAAAAATGTACTACTCTACTACTCTCTAATTTTTACTTTATTATTTATATTTGATTTTTATAATTTCAGTAATCAAATTACCAACGCGCCGCATATTTTGACAAATGACAGAAAAAAAAATTGGCGAATAGATGTATAACAACAACAAAATCGTATACTCCACCAAAAAACCTAGAGTATAGAAAATTACCCCGGGAGTAATAAAATATTACCCTCGTGGTAATATTTTTTTTCAATGAAACATTTTGACAGCAGTTGGAGTACCATAGGGTACTATTTTTTCTTCAATGAAAATCGACATTAAATTGACTTTTACCCGACAATTGGTACGCAGCCTAAATTGAAAAGTTACTTCGCGAGGGGACTTTCTTTTTTTAACCTGGCGACGAATAGCGTAAGGCCGCATCAAAAAGTTTAGTTCACAATTTAGCCGAAAAAATTAGCCGAAAAAGCCTGAGGCACACAGCATAAATTATCTCGATATAAAATTCGATTAACCTTTTTAGGATTAAATATTAAAATAAATATAATTTAACTAAATAAAATATTGAAATATTATTTATAAACATTTAAAGGAGCCTTGAGTATTGAAACATCTTCTATTTCCACAATTATCCAAATTAGTTTCGCATTCGTTGATATCTGTATTAATCGAAAAGAAAAAAAATTATATGCGGATCTAACTTGTGCATTATCGAACTTACCGTGACATTTTTTAGACTTTTTATTTTTTCGTTCAAAGCCAGGTTTACAGTCACAACGAAAACTGCCAGTATCGTTACTAATACTAACGCATTGCTGTTTTTTTATATTGCAAACGGAATTTGGCCCTCGGCGTGCACATGGCTCGATTTCTTCACATGTTAATGTCTTATTGTTCAATTGATATCCGTCCGGGCAACATTCGTGTTTGTGTGGAGACGTACAGGCTGTATACGTAAATTTATTTATGCTTTTATTGCATATTGGCACTTTACATGTAAAGGAATCGTATGAAAAACCTCGGCATAGTTTTCCACCAAAAGCAGGTTCTGGATTATTACACTGTCGTGTTGCTGTTATTATAGATATCTCGCTCGTATAACGTAAACATGTTTTAGAGCACGAACTTTTCGACCATTTACTCCAGCCTCCATCAATCTATTGGCAATCGTAAATATAAAAAAAGACGATGAGATTTTTGACACATTGAGATGAATTTTAAAATTACCGGACAATTAAAAACATTACACCTCTGTTCATCAGTATCTGTAACAAAATTACAACTGATGTGAACACATTGACGTGATCTTTGTCGAGTACCAATGCCACATGTCCTACTACACCCTGTCCATGCTCCCCAATCCCCGAAATAATGCGATTCATTTAAAACGGTAACCGTAAACATTTTTTCGTTTGCACCAAGCTTATTTTCGGCTACACACTTGTATTCCGAATCATCCGATAGCTGTGCTCTTGCTTTAGTTAGGGCTGGACCATTTACTTGAAACCCGGAAATATTCTGACTATCTTCCCATTGTCCCTTAATATTTTTGTACCATTTTACCATGGGCGCGGGATTACCATACTTAAAATCACAGATTAACCTCAAATTTGCATCCATCTTAATTCCAACGGTATCCCGATTTGACGAAAACGCCGGTTTCTCATGTACAATAATATTAAATATTTGACCGTACTGTGGATCCACTTGGTTCGTGCACATTATGGTTCTCGGTAAATCACCAACAATGTCCTGTGGAATGAAAATAATTAATGTATGTTATTTAAAAAAAATGATGTATGTACTTACGAATGCTTGAAGATTTGCGAGTAGCGATGCCACGCGGTTTGAGCCATCGTCGCGAATTTCATTCCAAAATATATCTAGGCCTCCGTACGAGCAGTTCAACCTTTTGGTTTTACCTTTTTCAATAATCACATCAGCGCTCCTACTTAAATTTATGTCGTTTAGATTAAATGTATTTTGTATTATCTGGATTTTAAATTTAACTTCCAATGAACTGTCAACATGTTTGCATGAGTATGATCCAGTGTTGGCCATAGTCGGCTGGGTGACTTTTAGCTGATTACCATTTGGCTTAAATGGCTCTTTTTTTGTGATTTTGCTGGTTCCATAAAACCATTCTACTACGGGTGTGGGCGAACCTTTGATCGGACAGTTAATTGGAAAATTTTTACTAGTTTTTGGAATGTAATAGACGTCTTTTGTCGTTGTTATATCTATATAGGGTGCTTCTAAAATTTAAAATATAAATATTATACATATTTTAAATATGTTGTCGATTTTGTGGTAAAATTTACTTTCTATCGAGATCCTAATATTCTTAGAGCTTCTATCTGTTTTGGGCGATTCATACTTGAACACAAAACACGTATAAAAACTTGTGTGCTCTATTGTAGCGGATTTTTTTATATGATTTAGGGTTCCTACATATTCGCCATCGTTATCAAATCCGAATGTTATAATGTTGTATTCAGATTCCTGTTTTATAGTCTCGGCATCAATAAGTTTCTTTCGGTAGTTTGTATAAAACGTTCCATTTTGCAGCTGGAAGTAGTTTTCTTTCTTAATCGATTGTTTTATAACGTTTTCTGTAGTTGTACTAAGACCTGTCCTGCTTTTCAGCATCATTACGGGCATTGGATTTCCTTTAACGTTACATTTAATTGATATTGTTTCGTCTTCTTGATACACGAGTTTCGATGATGTGACTGTACGGATAGATATTGGTTCTGTGGAAAATAAATTTTATTTTAGTGTCTGTGATTGATTAGCAGAATTAAAATATTACAGGAACCAAATAAAAACGGTTGATGCATACTAAAATTTGAATTGTGTATAATCATAATCAGAGAATTACATCTCAAATGACTGAGAAATGACTTAGTTCAGTTGTAGAATATGACTAAACATGATGGCCAAACCGGAGGATCTCTAAAGGAAATTACTATTTAAAATCCACAAATAATTTCACTTTATCACCACTAGTAATCGTCCCGCTATTAACTTTAGCTTTTATTCCACCACATACCGGCTCTTCACTAAAATTCCGAGTCATCAATCCAAGATGAATTGATGTTTGTTAGTCCATTAGGTGAAATCGTAACAGTATTGTTAGGAATTTACTCTATCAAATTCGGTTCGTATCACTGAATTGTGACATACATGCGTCGTACGTCTTTTATATTGATTACCTCAGTCTGGTTGAGTTCGAGTAAGTATTTTGCGCTCTCTATATGGGATTTACAACGTCTGCATTTAGAAATAAATTGGAAAATAGTGTCACACAAATTTATTGGCTGAACGATGATTTTGCCAGGTTATCTAATACCCGCAATTCTTGATTAATATTTGTATGATTGACTGTGTTGGTATGAGTACACTAGTCTATGTCTATGCCACAATAGAACGTTCATTAATTTGGTAATAAACTCTCCTCTTGGGCATAAATCTGTAGGATTATGTTTCAATTTAATGTAGCTCCAATTGTTACTCATACGATTGTTGATAATTTTCTTTCAGTTCAAAAATCAGTTCATGTTTTATCATTTCAACAGTTTGCTCCATTTGTTCTGAGTTTCAACCGGTAAAACGTTATTCAAATCCAGTTCTTGATTCATAATTCTTGAAACCTTGTCTATGAGATAATCAAACTCTTTGCGAGCTATTCATGTGAATCAAAGTCACCATCTTCTTCTACGCCGAATACGAATTAATCTTTGCTGCGGGAATCCATTTGACGCCTAATACCTTCATAGGACTATCGCAGTCGATTCCCTTAAAGTAGTCCACATTTATTTGATTCGTCAGCCGATCTCAAAATTTGACTCCAATTTTCCAAATTGACCACA
Source organism: Nephrotoma appendiculata (assembly GCA_947310385.1). Classification (NCBI taxonomy): domain Eukaryota; kingdom Metazoa; phylum Arthropoda; class Insecta; order Diptera; family Tipulidae; genus Nephrotoma; species Nephrotoma appendiculata. The sequence continues at coordinate 126,243,126 of OX371225.1, read as the reverse complement.
GTATCTGCACTCGACAGGAAATCGTTTCAAGCACGGAGAGAGCTTCTTTTGAGTGACCCATCAAATGAGTAGAATGAATATGACTGAATAATTAAATATTTTAAACATCTAGAATCGGTAGGATAAACATCCACCTACGAAAGTAGTACCGACTGGCAGTAATTAATTAAATTAACTTAGGCCTGCCTTCCAAAGAGAACCAGTAAGGATGTAATATACTGTTACGAATGTCGGGCATTCGATACGGATTCGTATTGGATTTTGCAAATAAAACACTCAGCGATTGTGTTACAAATTTTATTTATACTAACAAATATAACCTGTTCAACAATTCGCTATTTATGCACTACACTGCTCAGAATGAAATTGACCACAATCAACTCAGTTTTATATTCTCACATCTAATTAAACCTCACTCTGTAACAAAGCTTAGTCTTACAAACTATAAATAGTCCTTCGCTAGACTAACATTTTTCCTTCAAGCCACCGTAAATAAATAAAGAAAAAAACATCAATATACAATACAGAATCATTAGGCGTTGTCTAGGTCGAAACAGTAACACAACATCATCCAGTCGCAAACAACATCTAGTCGAGAGCTTCATAATGGATGGTTCTAGGGGTTACAAATCAGCAAAGGAAGGTCCACCGGTTGTAATTGGTAGAAAAACTACTCCGACAACAAGATATCAAAATGCGTTTAATTAATCGAAAAATGGATGCAATCAATACCAAACTAACATAAAGAGAGTTCTCAGACGAGTACCTCAAATTAAAAATTCATCATCTCAACTCCAAGATGAAGGAAATTGATTGGCTGCATCGAAGTATCCTCATGGAAATCGACGAGGAAGGTTAATACAAATATTTCACCGACGATCACTACGGGGTTATATCATCCGAAGTAGAGTCCCTAGCAATTAAATGGAGCAAGAGCTGACTAAACCTTCTACCTCAACATCGCCCGTGAAACTACCAAAAGTGGAAATACCCACGTTCCACGGCAAATACGAAAATTGGTACGCGTTTAATGACCTCTTCACTCGGCTGATACATCAAAATACTCTACTTTCAAACACACTAAAGTTGACGTATTTAAAATCACATCTCCAACAACAAGCGGCACAATTATAGTCATTCATCTACTGACCATTGGAGAAAATTACGAGGCACAGAAAATTGGCTTGGCAGAGCTTATAGGCGAGGTATAGATGCTGCATAACATTAAAAATCTTCACTTGGAAAACCCACTTGAAGCCATCATGGCCCATTTTGTAATGCAGAAGTTAGACTTCGACTCTTTGGAGCGTTTCGAAAACATTCTCGAATGCCCACGCGAAATGCCACCGTTAAAGAACTGCTTAGAGATCTTATTGAGAAGGTTTCAAGCGTTGTCTCCGGATTAAACCAACCATTAATCTCACGAGCAGCCACATCTGAGTACAAAGTCCAGCGGAAAGTAGGTACTCATAAATACGGAAGACGGCCACCAGAGGCCGATTACACCAAAATCTATGATCACATGTTTTTACTGCCAAGAACACGAGCATTTCATATCACGCGGTGTCACTACTTTCGCAATATTAGCATAATAAGACGAATTGAATTCATAAACAGAGCGGGAATCTGCACCGATTACTTGTTGCATAACACGGGTTCAGTATTGACAAAAAACCCTCATGTGTCACTTGCAAAAACAGACGCATAAAAGGGTATCAATCGACACCTTGAAGGGTGCTTAAACAACATTATTGGCAACAGCCGTTGTAACGATCTATTCCTTTTGTGGCGTTTCAACCAATATACGAGCTTTAATAGATAGAACAATAGATCACAAGTCTCTTTAATCACGGAATCCGTTGTTCAACGTCTTGGTATACCACTGCAACAAACCACGGTAAATATATAAGGAATTTGGGCTAATAATACAAACACGGCAAAGTCCATCGTAACAATGTGCTTTAAACCGCATTTCCCATCAACATATAAATTAAAGATAAAGGCGTACGTGTTGCCAAAAATTACAATGAATATACCCGAACAACCAATAAAAGGAAGCCAGAACGTTAGTGGGTGGAGTAAATTGGTTTTGACTGATCCGGAAAATCAGCTTCCAGCCCCAATCGATGTGCTGCTAGGAGCAGACGTGCTCAGCGACTTTATTTGCACCCGAATCAAAAAAGGGTAAGCTTAGCGCAATACAAATTAGGTTTGCGGTTGCTGCATTCCATATCGGTAACAAAAACTAGGAAGATATGGAGAGACTCTGGGAAGGAGAGGAAATTCCGACCATCAAGGGCAGGCCGGAGATTGAACATGGATGTGAACAGATTTTCTTTTAGACAACTAGCCTTGACCAGAATGGGAAATATATTGTTCAAATTCAATATAAATAACATCAAGTAGACCTATTGGGACACTCTAGACATCGAGCACTCCAAAGTTTCTTACAATTGGAGAAAAAATTGGACTGGGACCCTAATTTGAGGGGGCTGTGGCTCCTGAGCGTAGATTACGTATATCAAATTGCAACATATGAAGCGGGTTAGACCCAATAAAGTGAAATATTATCTACCTTACCATGCGATATTGAAAAATACAGATACCGCAAAAATCCGGATGGCGTTCGATGCTTCTATACAAACATCTACCATACTACAACCATACTACTGAGATGGAGATTACATTGGATAGTTTTCACCGGGGATATCGAGAAGAGGTATCGCCAAATACGATGGCAGAGAGAACATCAGAGTTATCAAACCATCATTTGGATTGAAAAAAACATCAACCTTTGCGCAAGAATACCAACTCACTACCGTTACGTATGGGACATCTGCTGCACCTTACCTTGCCATTCGGACACTACATCAACTGGCTGAAGATGAGTCCGCCCAACATCCAGAGGCGAGTCGCATTCTCAAATGAGATTTTTATGTAGATGATGTCCTAACAGGCGCTGACACCGTTGAAGAAGCTCAACAACTGCGATTCCAACTAGTAAAACTATACTTCATAAGGGAAAATTGATTAAGTAAATGGTCTAGTAACCATTAGAGCCTCTTAGCAGAGATTCTGAATGATAAAATCATGATCGGTTAACTTGCCTTCACCGACGAGCAGACGATTAAAATATTAGGAATTCGCTATAATCCAACGAGAGATCACTTCATCTTTCACGTCCAGTTACCACCTATAATAACAGCAAACTCACTAAGCCGCAATATTTGCTGGAAACATTAAAAATATTCGACTCCTTGGGGTGGCTGGCACCACTAACCATCAACTGCAAACTAATGTATCAGACAATGTGGAGTTTGGCCTTGGATTGAAATGACCTACTGCCACCCGAACTCTCTAAGAAATGGGATCACCTAAACAGGGATTTAAATGAAAGTCAAGTCATCCAGATACCGCGATACCTTAATAATGACACAAACAACTACAGGGTTAAGCTACACGGATTTTGTGATGCGTCCGAATCCGCCTACGCGGCTGTAATATACAGTAAAATCACCGTAAACGACCAAATAATCAGTCGATTACTAACGGCAAAAACTGAATTGTGGCTCCAGTGAAGTCCAAACAAGCCATCCCTCGCCTAGAGCTAAGTGGATCACTGTTGTTAAGCCGACTAGTACAACAAGTAACCAAATCCCTAAACGTGAATATCACCAACCATCCACTGGTGTAGATTCAAAAACCTCCGCCCACGTGAAAACCGTTTGTCGCAAACCGGGTTACAGAGATTCAAACGATCCGCGACATACAATCAAGGAAACATATTCGGTCGGAAGATAATCCCGCAGACTGCGCATCTCGAGGGGCCACCGCAAAAAAATGAGATCACTGGAAAGTTGGTAGAAGGGACCCAGTTTCCTGCTGAACAAGGAACCATATAAGGGGGAGCAGATTTCCGAAACATCAGAAGAGATCACATTCAGTTCACATCTACAAATATTAACTAGCCAATTAGCAATTGATTGGTAAATCAATAAACATTTATCTCTTAGCAAACTCATCCGAATAACATTCTACATATTAACATGGCGGATCAAACATCGAGGACTAATACGGCACGAAGTAGGATCACAAATTATTACGTTTATAGTCCAAACAGTGCAGCAAGTGGAATTCGCAGAGGAACGTTCATCGTTAAGCAGAAACAAGCCTCTTAATAAGCATAGCAAGCTTCATTCACTATATCCATTCAAGGACAAAAAATTCAATGCTCTCGTATGAAGAACGACATCCGGTTATAATCCCATACAAGGGAGAACTTGGTCCTGGATTGGAGCCATCGCCAAACATTACATGGGAGTAATTCTCTGGCTTTGGCATATATTCGCAAACGGTTTTGGATCATCAGAGGGATTCAAGCAGTTAAACAACACACGCACCATTGCATCCGATGCCATCGATTCAAAGTTAAAACTTTCAAACAGCTCATGAGTCATGGGAAACCTGCCTGCTCTTCAAGTCACTGTCATTCGACCATTCACATATACTGGAGTGGATTATGCAGGACCCATTAACATACGGACGAGCCGTGGAAATAAATCCTACAAGGTTTTTTTTTTTTTTTAATTTTTTTTTTTTATTTGGCACTGGCTCCAAAAATTAGATGCCATTTGGCCCAGTTTAAAAATCACAATTTTATTTCACAGTTTTTTTTTAAGTTTTCAATCATTCACCTTTCACTCATCGATCCCCTTTCATACTTCTATCTGATTCATTCTAATAAATTCATACACATTCTTTTACACGTTCATTCCCATTCGTAATAACTCTGTCAAATTCTTTGCACTCAAGATAACATCGAACATTTGTCTGGTCGGATCAAATGCTGAGCATTTTGGAATCAAATGCTTTATGTTCTCCACAACCATGCAGCTGTCACATAATTCACACTCAATCAAATTGCGTTTCTTCAAGCATTCTTTCCAATTTCCATGATTCAGTCTCACACGTTCCATTGTTCGTATCATTCTAGTATCTCCCTTGAGTACCTTAAAGAAAGGTTGACTCAAAGGAGAACTAATCAACTCAAGGTACTTCCTACCTTTCACCTGACATTTTTCAACAAATTCTCTCTCCCATTTTCTCCACAGATTCACCTGAAACATGCATGCATTCATATTCATTTACCTCCTCAACCAAACAACCCCTTTTTGCAAGCATATCGGCTCTTTCATTACCTTCAATCTGTAGGTGTGAAGAATGACCTCACTCCCACAAGATTGAAGATACTCATACAACATTTCTACATACACATTACCATGAGTTCCCCCACCCTTACTAATTAATTCCAACCCACTCTGGGAGTCGGAGAATAATACTACTCTCCTCCTCCCTTGTGTCATTGCCAACTTGATCCCTTCCATAATTCCAATCAACTCTGCATTCATTATACAGATACTGGCATTCACTCGTAGCATTTTCTCTTTTCTTATTGATGGAATAAAAATTCCTACACCTACTCGATCATCATGCACACTCGCATCTGTATACACTTCCACATGCGCAAAATAATTCATTCGCATTTTTAGAAACTCACTCTTAACCGACAACTCATTCATCATCGCTTTTGTTGTATCACCAAAATTCAAACTCACCATTAGATTGCTCGGAGGGACTTTCGGATTTACCGGTCGAATCTTTGAAAACACATTAATATTCTCCAGGATCACCCGTAATCTTTGTGTCTTTTGGTAGTCCGTCCCTCTTTGCAATCTCTCTTTCATTTCATTCACCAATTTATTGTCCTTAGTCAACATTCGCACAGTCTCTCGCACGGTGATCCACTCCCTCTTATAATTAAGAGGTGAATCACCCAATTCAGACCACAAAGTGTGTATTGGGGTTGAGTTAATCACCCCCAATACCACTCTAGCACACGCATTCTCCACATTCATCAACTTTTTAAAACCAACTTTGGACGCATACGCAATTTTTGATGACACTAGCGCTTTTCGTAACATATCAGTCATACCAGGATGAGCTCCCCATTTCGGTTTGCTCACCCTTTTCATTACATTCACTCTACTCTTGCAATTATCGGCAACTTTTTCCATATGCACTTTAAAATTCAATCGCTTATCAATCCAGATTCCCAAGTACCTATTCAAATTTACACACTCAATTTGCTCGTTATACACTTGCACATCAACCCTACGATTCGTTCGAAACGTCATACAACAACATTTTCTCAAATTAACGTGCAAATTCACTTCAGTCAAACATTCTGTTACTTGGTTCACACATTCTTGAGCCCGATTCAAGGCCTCCTCGATGGACCTGCCCTTGCCCATCAGGACAAAGTCATCTGCAAATTGCAAAATGACTTTGTCCGAGGAGTTTAACCTATGTATCGAACTCGTGTAAAGGTTGCAGAGATTCGGCGAGATTTTACTACCTTGGGGGAGGCCCATATTCACCGCTCCCTCCAACCTGTACCCTCTACCACACAAAACTAATTTTCTTTCATTCACGAACTCATATACCCATTTGCAAATTTTCCAAGGAAACCCCAGACCCATAAGGATCTGTTAAAGTTTCCCCGGAACCACGTAGTCATACGCTCTTTCAATATCCAAGAATACCGCCACAGCATGCTTATTTTCCTTCTGTACTTCCCACACAAACTTTTCTACACGTTCATTAGCAGAGTGGCTGCGACGGAATCCAAAGGTGGTTTCCGGCAACAAATTACCCTCATTCACAAATTTTTCTATACGAGCTTTCATCATACCATTCACAATTTTAACAAATACATTCAACATACATATTCCCCTGTAATTTGTTGCCAGATTTCTGTCCCGATCCCTTTTAGAAATAGGTACCACCCTGCTTTCCTTCCATTTTCCGGTATTTGAATACTCATCCATACTTGATTGAGAATTCGAAGCAAGGCCACCTTGGCTTCGAATTCCAATCTGCCAATCATTTTATAACTCACTCTGTTAGTTCCGGGAGTAGTAGATTTTGATGTTTCTAAAACCCGTCGGAACTCCTCCCATTCGAACTCCTTACACATATCGTTCATAAATTCACTTCCATTGTCAAGTAACAAAATTTCATATCTATCGCTCAAGTTACTACGTACATCCATCATCATTTGTAAAAAGACACCTCCATTCATGACATATACACCTATTGAACTCGCTCAAAGCTATCCGTCTCCTTTCATACCAATACTGGATTTCATTATTCCACCAACCATTCACCTTGAATTTTTGATCTTTCTATTTCATCCTCAAGTTGGTTAACCTCATTTGCGTCATTCGTTATGAGAATCTCATTCATACGTTCGACCCATTTCTTCCCATTCATATAATGTCCTTACGGTCTATTTTAACATTTATACCACCTAACCATATCCTGATCAAATAATGATCACTACCCAAATTCTCATCCGTAACGTTCCAAGTGAATTGGGCCGCCAACCCGCTAGACATTAAAGTTAAGTCTATCGCATTGGCTGTCGACTCCACGCACGCCATCCTAGTTGGCCCACCACCATTCAAGATTACGAGATCGGAATCCAGAATGAGGTGAGTCAACAAGTTTCCCCAAGCATCATTTCTTTCACACCCCCATACTCTCGAATGCGCATTCGTATCACCCCCTAGAATCACGTCACTTTTCCCTTCCACCCAGTCAACAAAATTTGAAAATCTCTCAGGTTTTTTTCTCTATTACTCACTGATTCAAAAGGAACTGCATATACACTCACAAATAACAAATCCCTGTCCAGATTTCGAGTTTTGGCAGCGATGACTTCGATACGCTCGAATGTCGGCATGCCACAACGGACAAGACTGATATTGTTCCGTACCAATATCGCCACTCCGCCGAAGCCATCGGCTCTCGGTCTGGACAGAAGGTTGTACCCACTTACACGAAACGTCTTACCCTCACGCTCCCAAGTTTCACACAAAAGCATCACATTCACATCGTTTTTGGCCAGATAAGTTCGCAACATACCGCCATTGGCATACATGCTGCGGATATTTATCTGACCAATTGTCATACATTCATTGGATCTTATTGTTCGCTCTACCATTCAAAGGAAAAGAGTAAGGGAAAAACCCTTTAAAGCAAAGGTAACGGGTTTTCCCTCTCTCCCTCTAATATTCATCATCACTCATACCTTGGTCCTTGTTCTGTATAGTCTACATCTCGTTGGGGTTGATAACTACATATCTTCTTGTTAATACAGCTTCACTGTTCTTTTCTGCCACTGCTCTGATGACAATTTTAGTGCTGCTTTGTCCCGGCTCTTGTGTTGTAATTGTTTTTGTTTTTTCCTGCTCCGTTTGTATTGTGTTATTAATATTCTTAGTATTGTTATTATTATTGTTGCTGTTACTATTATTATTATTGTTGTTTTTATTATTGTTGTTATTATTATTACTGTTATTATTGTTATTTTTATAGTTGTTGTTTTGCTGTGTACTATTATTTGGTTGTCTGTTTATTGTATTTAATGTGGTGTTCTTTCGTTCTCTTGTCCAATTATTTCGCTATATAAACGTTTTGTTTGCGCTCCCGTGGTGTTTGCATTCATTCGGTAATAAACCTCTTTTGCTTTGAAATATGTTGTCCTTTCGTCTGTTTTAATTTTAATTATAGCCTTCTCCATTTGAAATATTGGGCATTTCTGGTCAAGCGTGGTGTTCACTTTTGCAATTGGCACAGCTTATGGGTTCACATGCGATGTTGTCATGTCCATTTGGTAAAAAACTTTGCACATTTTGGGCATACTGGAATTGAATTCTCTCACACCTAGCTTTTGTGTGCCCATATCGCTGGCAATTATGACATCTCATTGGATTGGGATAATACGTCCTTACATCCAATCTTAAGAACCCAGCTCTTATGTTCAAATGCAACTCGGTAGTGTTAAAAGTTATTATTAACAGTGGTGTTTCTTTTAGTTCGTTGTTAATTTTCCTTTTAATTCTTTCTACTTTAACTACTTTCTGACTTTCTAGTTCTTTTGCGATCTCTTCCTCTTTCATCATAAGTAGGTCTCTACAGTATACAACGCCTTTTGTTTGGTTTAAAAACTGGTGCTCTGTTACCTTAACTGGCATGTCCCCAAGTCTTGTAGCACTTAATATTTTGTTGAACGCCTCCTCCTTGTCCAAGAGTACCAACAGCTCGCCGTTTCTCGTTCGTTGCGTCTCTTTGATCTGCGTTGTAATCATAGATAGACCCTTCTCTCTGTAAAATGGTGATACACCGTTAAAGGTTTTGTTTCCTTCGTCGATCCTTTTTATTACGACATACTTATGTGTCAACTTTGGATCGTCGAAACAATTTCGCCGCCTTTTCTTGTTTTCGTCCATCCTTGCATACCCTCTCGGATCCACGAGAGACGAGAATCTATTTTCAAACTGTCCCTGCATCCTGCCCGTAGGCAGTTACCGCCTTAAAATATAAACTTTGGTGTCTTGGTATGGGACACCCTGTCACGATAAAAACAAAAAAATTTGGTGTCTTGGTACGGGACACTCTGTCAAAGCAAAAAAAAAGTACTGTTTTTTTTTATTATTGTTGCCACACACAACGCAATTCACTTAAATTTACTCTTAATTTATTGTCCACCACCTTTTAATAACTATTACACTAAAACTAATTGTTTGCCACACCAATTACACTAAATTATACTTAAATCCACACCAAAAACTTAAATTTATCGCAAAAGATAAGGTTTATGTTTATTCGCTGTCAAAATTGTTACGTTCACTATGCGGTTGCAATTCGGATTGTGCTACAAGGGGCATATCAGCATCTTCATCTGCCTCAGTACCAAAGCAATTCACATCAAAGTAACATCAGATTTAACCATGGAAAGATTCGTAAGCGCCTTTAGGCGATTCACTGTACGGTGGGGCATCGTAGCTCATATTTACAGCGACAATGGAACCTACTTTGTAGGAGCTAGTAAACTAATGTAGCCCATCTTGGCATTTTATCCCTCCTTCAGCACCACACTTCGGGGGACTGTGGGAAGCAGGAGTAAAATCCATCAAAACTATTCCGTAGTTATGATTTTTCTTTATGGACACGGAGTTTTGTACTCTCTGCTATTGGCTCATGCTGCTTGTGATCCTTTTCTCTGCCTCGTCACGATTCAACATTCCTCTTTCACAACCCGAATTTGTGCCATATTAGCACGTCTCTCGGTTGCGCACTTCTTGATCGCTCTCTCCCAACCAACTCTACTGTACTGTGTCAGTAGCTAAACTTGCTCTAGCTGCCTCCTATTCTAAGGCTAACGCCAATACTCCATTCGCATGGTTGTACCTCTATAGTATTGGTTCTGGAATGATGTTTCAGATGGTTGTCCCATACAGCAGTGATAAACACGTCCTCTATTAATCCGTTTAACACATTTCGGCATACATCTACAGGTGTATTATCGTAAGCTTGACGCACCAATTTAGTCACCGTTTTTTCTAGGTCTTGGAGGCTCTCCTCACGTAGTTGCTGCTTGCTTAAGAGTTGAATCTTGCATAATTCTCTTACGCGTGACTACCCATATTTTATTAATTACAACTCAGTCATGGCCCGCTCATAGCTCTTTTCCGTTGAAACTGTATCCGTTGTAAGACATCCGCACAACAGCTTTCCCACGAAGATCAAAAATGAGTGCGTTGTGCGGCTCCCCCTGTACCCCAACAATTGTGCTGTATCAATTGTGCTATCGAATGATGGAGACTTTAAAATTTCCCTTGAGCTTCCGGTAACTGGTTCTGTTGAAAACGTTTTGTTTAGCTGAACATCTCCAATAGTTTGCGAGGTGTGTGTTTTAAAGTGGGCATAATTTTATTTTAAAGCTACGGCATGATTTATTCTTCAAGTTCTTTGAGTACGCCGTCGACTTTTCGCTTAAGTGACTTTACTTCTTCTCTTAGAGCTTGAAGATCTTAGGCGTGCTGAATTTGGTTGAGTTGCTGGTCTTATTCGGCAAATTGTCCATCTTGCTGGTCCTATTTCGCACCTTTTTGGTTTAATTTGGCATCGAAACAAGAGTGCCTTTATCATATCTCCCATGTCCAAGGATGGTTTCTGTTGTTCAGGAGTAGGAGGCTGTATACTGTTATGGTTTATACTTCTTCTTCGTAAGGCTTGACTGCAGCTTCGATAGGTGCTCGCTGTTACAGGCTGGCTACTGCCAACCTGCAGATTTTCACTAAGCACCTGCAGAGGCCTCCACGGTGATTTTTGCCGGCTACGTTCTCAGGGAGAATTGCGAAGGGTCGTGGGGTTTGAGGCATGCATGGCTCCTGGCTTACACCGTGATGATACAGAAACTTGACATAAGATAAAACCGCAAATAATAATAAACCGGATGTTCCGCCGAAATCCGTCGGCCGGAACTTAAGGAACGAACAACCAAATAATTATAAGAGAGAGAGAGAGAGAGGTGCCTTTGTGCGCGCATCCATTCGAATTCAAACAGGGCTAAGCCCTGGTTACGAAACTGGATGTGGGCACCAAGGGACCGCGATCAACACTGCACCGACACAGAGGGAGTATCCGCTCCCATCATACCGACCGGAAACTTAGTAATTCATTTTATTTAAGATGAGGAAAAAAAAAACACAGAAAAAAAAGAAACAACTTCCCCCTCCACCCGCACCAGATGACAACGAGAGAGAGAAAGAAAACAATGCGTACCGAGCGCGTGCACCCGCTGTGCGGCGCTCGATTACAAAATCTCAAATTTAAATTTAACAAAAAAAAAAAAAAATTTAAGAAAATAATAAAAAATTAAAAATAAAAATTGTACTTTAACTAAAAACAACTGGTTGCGGCCTTGTGCGACCGTTATTGTTGCGGGGCCTCTCCCCGATAAAAATTGGGTTGCGGCCTTGGTGCCGTTGCGGTGCGGCAGACCACCGATAAAAAATACAATAGCCGGTTCGCTACCGTAATGTTGCGGGGCCTCTCCCCGATACCAATAAAACAAATAACACGAGGGGCCGGTTGGCCACCCGTACCGTTGCGGCTTGATGCCGATAACTATTTTGGCCTCGCCTGGCCGCCAAAATACGTTGGGCGTTGGCTCGCCGAAACACCGTTATTAGCAGAATGAAGGGAGATATTTGGTTGGACGTCCTTCGTCTTAACCGTTACATGTATTTTTTTTTTTTTTGTTCACCCACCCGATAGTACTATGTTAGCCGTAGAAAATTACCATGCGGCCCCCGTCGATAAAACGTCTTCACCAAAACTGTGCCACTTCCACAAGCACTGCGGTACTGGTGATATACGCCTTTTATAGAAAAAACTATTATAGTTTACGAGTTGTTTTTGGCCAACAACAAAAATTTTAAATCCCAATTAGATGAGAAGAAAGCACCAATTCGATTCGTATAAATATGAAAATTAATTTTCTTTAATTTTAAATTATTTTTATTTTGTGTAAAAAATCGAAAACAAAAAATTCACTTTCATCACTTTTATTTTATAAATAGAATTTTCCACTTAACTTCTTCTTAAAATTAAGTTAACAAAAAAAATTTTGTAATCTCGCAATTCTTTGTTTGATAAACACAAATTCTTAATTTTTTTTATCTATTTTAGTGGACACACGCAACGCGCGCACAAAACTCAAAACTTGAATCACAAACCAAAAAAAATTCGAGCCCCGCACAACTCGTAAAACGTTCTAGAAGAAATTAATCTCTCTTCTCTGTCTCTCCTTTATATCAAATTTTCGTTGATATAAAAGAGATAGACATATAAGAAAAACATTTCTTCCAAAACGTTTTACTTTGCACACACTCGATGCGCATTGTTCTCTCTCTCTCCCATTTTCGTTCCGTTGCCAACATAACAGAAGAAAACACACAGGAATCCATCCACCAAGAAACCACGTTTAGACAGCGAAAACCCGGACGCAAGAAACCACGTTTAGACAGCAAAAAACCCGGACGCAAGAAACCGTGGAGAATAGAAACACACAAATTTACAAAAATGTCTTGTTAAGACAACACAGTCGTAACAAACGTGGGAACGTCCCACACCCTGAGATGTCTCATAAGCCGGGCCTAAAACAAACAACACGAAAATAAAGATAGGGAGAGAAACGATTAAACACGGATGTCTTTGACATGATAAGTACCTAGGGATTTGCCATTCAAATCTTCGACGGTATACGCCACCTGACCTACTTTACCAGAAATTACCGCGGGTTTGAATTTTCCGGCTAATTTCGCGGAGAATTTGTTCGTCGCATCGCTCAACGCAAAAGATCGTATAAAGACGGATTGTCCAACTCGGAAAGAGCGCTTAGTACTACGCAAGTTGTAATGCTGAGCTCCCTTTTCGTATGCCACACGCAGATAATGTATGATACGATCTTTTAATAGATTTACTCGATCTGGCTTAGCCCATGCCTGGACTTCGCTGGGATCATGTTCATCGAGTAATCGTCGCAGTGAGTAATCTGAACCGTGCATCGACATATGTTGACCGAACACGACATAATGAGGGGAGTAATGTAACGAATCATGTACAGCATTCCGTAACGCGGCTGCAATTTCTTGCAAATTCTTGTCCCACAAATTATGATCGTGATCGCTCAAATATGATCGAATGCTGGCAATTAACGTTCTATTAACACGCTCGGAGGCGTTGCTTTGCGGCAAATATACCGGCGTACGTAAATGGGTTACACCGTATTTAGATAGCAGATCCTTAAATAAATTGGAGGTAAATTGCTTCCCGTTGTCAGAGGTGATTATTTCAGGAGCTGAGAACAACAAAAATATATCGTTTTCCAAAAATCGACATAGCAAAGATGCGGAAGCTTCACGCAATGGTTTTACAACTACAAATTTTGAGTAATGATCCAGAACGATAATGATACAGGTATTTCCGAGTTTCGAACGTGGATACGGACCCAAAAAATCTACATACAGTTTTTGAAACGGGCGAGTTGACGTAACCTGTGCTCCCATGGCTGGTTGTGTAGAGAAATTAACAGCTTTGTTCATTTTACATTTAGTGCAGCTAGCAACGTACTGTTTAACTTGTTTTGCCATTTGAGGCCAGTAAAATTGACGCTGAAGGCGTTCGAGAGTTTTGCTGCCACCTAAATGTGCTGAAGTGGGAGGTACGTGAGCCTGTTCAATAAGCGTTGAAGTTAAGGAATTAGGAATAACAAGTAGGAATAACAAGTTTCCAATTCGAAAGGTCGGTATCCGTATATTTAAAACCGAACGAAGGGGATATCAACAATTTATCATCCTGGATTTTGTAGTTGTGCGAACAATCTTTTAATGTACGAATTTTCGCGATCTGATCGACGTAATCTGGATCTTGGAACGCAACCGAATGTTGATCAACGTGCAGAATGGAGACTGAAGAAGGTATTAACGCATTCACGGAAGGGTCGATGTTTTTACTCGAGAAGGCTGGATCTCCAAATTGAACACCAGGATCAGGCGTGCTCTTACTTTCGGAATCATTCTCACAAGGAGCGGATTCATCCGGAAAAGCTCGAGACAACGCATCAGGTACAACGTTAACTGAACCTTTTCGGTATCCAATCTGAAAATCCAGCGCTTGGAGTTTAAGACTCCATCTCGCCAAACGTCCGGAGAGGTCTTTTTGACTCATTAACCAGCGCAAACTGGAATGGTCGGTATAAATGACGAATGGATAACCTTCCACGTAGGGACGGAACTTTCGCACGCTGAGGACGGCAGCGTAGCATTCCAGCTCGGTCACCGAGTAGTTTCGCTGCGCCGCATTGAGCTTATGGGAGTAAAACTCAATGGGTCGCTCCACCCCCTCGGCGTCCACCTGAAATAAGACACTACCGACCCCAACGGCACTGGCATCACACTGAATAAAAAAGGGTTTTGTATAATCAGGATGCGTTAAAACTGGGGCAGTTGACAAGGCGGTTTTGAGAGCGTTAAAAGAAGAATCAGCAGCTGCAGACCAACATACTTTAGTGTTTTTACCAGTAAGATCGGTGAGAGAAGAAGCTAAGGAGGCGAAATTTGGAATGAAGCGACGGTACCATCCGCACATTCCCAGAAAACGTCTAATCTGTTTCGTCGTTTTCGGAATAGGGTACTCCAGAATAGCTTTACATTTATCTGGGTTTGTACGGAGGCAGCCATCACCCACAATATAACCTAAATAGTCTACTTCTTTCAACACAAACTTACTTTTGGTCAAATTGATTGTTAAACCAGCGTCCTTCAGATATCCAGCAACCTGTTGTAGCAAATCGAAATGTTCAGCCAGAGTGGAGGATGTGACCAGAAGGTTATCGAGGTACACAAAGACCTTATCGTGCAGTTGGTACGGGATCACGCGGTGCATCAAGCGACAAAGCGTCTGTGGGGCGTTGCATAAGCCAAACGGCATCACCTTGAACTGATACAAGCGCCGTCCAGGAACCGTAAACGCTGTTTTATCGCGGGATGCTGGGTCGAGTGGGATCTGCCAAAAGGCATCCTTCAAATCAATCACCGAAATGAATCGGGTGTGTCCCAAACGACCCAACAATCGGTTGATTATGGGCAGCGGATACGCATCCTTGACGGTTGCCTTGTTCAGTTCTCTAGCATCCAAGCACAGACGAACTTTGCCATTGGCCTTACGAACCAACGTGACCGGTGAACACCAGGAACTTTGTGACTCCTCGATGACCCCCAAAGACAACATCCTATCCAACTCGGCATACATGAGTTTCTGGATAGCTGGGGACACGGAATAAAAACGTTGTTTGACTGGTTTTGCGGAACCGACATCGATCATATGAGTGATGAGGGATGTGCGGCCCAAACCTAAAATATCGCTGCTCGGGTAAGATTCACGGATAAGATCCAATTTACGACGATCATCAGATGTTAAAATATGAAATTTGGGTGTGTTGGTAGTTTCACCTAATTCGTCCGAATTATTTAACGCGGAGATTTTTGGGGAAATTCCAAAACGATTCCAAAAATCGATACCCAAATAAAGCGGTTGTTCCAAGGAAGGGACAACGTGAAAATTCATAAATTTAGTAACTCCGTTAAATTCGACGTTAGCTCTTATATAACCAAAGACTCGTTGGACTTGGCCACTCGCGGTAGTTATAGTGGAAGGAAAGTTATGGAATTCAACAAAGGGATTTGACATAAGTTTCTCCGATCCACTCCCGAGAACACTGACACTCGCCCCGCTGTCGAGAAGACCCTTAAAAGGAATCTTATTTATTAAGACCTGGGCGTAAGGCCGAGTGTCACTACCCTCGGAGAATAGAACGGAGGAAATCACGTCATTTCTCATTGCGACGCGACGATTCCAATATTTCTTGGAACGCTTTAAACGATCTAACTTTGCCAATGATGGGGCATTATAGAAAAATTTAAGAGCGACAGGAAGGGAAACAGGATTGGATGGGGAAGAAGGATCGGAAAAGGAATCATTACTGGCAGACGAGCTTACTTCTTCATCAGATTCGAATAGGAGCGGATTTCCGCGTCCGTATTACTCGCTGCATCCTCCAGAATCGGTTTGAGTGGATTTGTCCGTTGTAACATCAGTCTGGGTAGCAGTTGTGGTGGTTTTCGGGGCATCTCTCCAAGAACTACTGCTCAGGTTTTCCGACATCTTTGATTGAGGAATTCGTTCATCGGCACATCGTCGATATTGCGCAGAACTGGTTTGTTGTCTGTAAACTAACCCCGAACTGACTGCTGGGATTTGTCCGCCAGGACGTCTCGCCGCTGCCGACGGAAACCTGCTCCCCGTGTGAATTGCGGATACTGAGTTATCAGGTAGAACATCAGTCAAGGGATAATTCTCATGAGAGTCATATGCTCCAACATCATCATACGGACTGCCTGATGACTCATTGATCACGCGTCGTGGATGGATTGCAGGGTCCGCCGTAGCTTTAATCCGCCTGAAAGACTCCTCCCAAGCAGAGCAACTTTTGATCAGCTCATTTATGGTGCTAAACCGACGATCGGTGAGATGAAACTGTAACGTCGGCTTCATATTGTTCATGAGGATTTGGATGAGCTCTTCGTCGGAGTACGGTTTGCGACATTGCAGGGTAAGAGTCCACACGTGATCATAAAAGTCCAAAAAACTTTCCGTAGGTTGTTGTTTCCGGGCTTCGACCATTCTTCGAATTTCGTAGTTGGTGCGGCGGTCTTGAAAGCGCTCAATCATACCGCTTCGTAGTTCTGACCAGGTAGCGTGCGGGTTGTGTTTACGAAATGTCCAGTACCATTGTAACGCTATGTCTTTCAAGATGGTGTGTAACTCCAATAGCAATCTGGTCGGACAATCCCCGAGATGAAGCGATGGTTTCCACTTGGAACAGGAACATGTCGATGGTGATGCCCGCTGGAGATCCTGTGTAATTGAGGCCACTCTCAGACAATAATGGTCCATCAATATAGCTTTGCTCTAATTCGTCTTGCTCGAAAAATGTTATGTCCATGTTGGATGATGTAGGGATAAGAAAATATTCTTGCTCGATTGAGTATGGCAAGGAACAATAACGTAGTCTTTATTAAATTTATTATTTATTACAAAAATTTTAATTCAAAATAAGAAGATTTATAAATATTTACACTACACCCACAATAACTATATATATATAAAAAAAATATAAACACGAAATATAATATGTAGACGAATAATAAGAGGAATGGTTACCTTATAAATGGGTCGTGGGGCCCGTATTCCCACAATTTTTTAATGACGGATGTAGACGAGATACCCCCGAAAATGGCGCTTTTCGATGAGAACCTATTTTGGGGGGGCTCGTTAAAATCATTTTAATACAAATAAATATCGAACAATAATAATAATAATACGCAAGTCGAACTACCAACACACCCACTGGTACGCCGATAGTGAAATTGTACAACCAAATAATGCAAAATCGCAAAGAAAAAAAATCAAATAAGAAAAGAAAGAAAGGAATAAAAATATTAAGAACCGAAACTACCAACACACCCAGCGGTATGCAGGCAGAATAAAAATATTCAAACGATACAAAAAGAAAAAAAATATAAAATGAAGTACTAACAAGTACCCGCGGGTTCCAATATAACCCAAGCTAAACCAAAAATCAAAAATATCAAAAAAAATCAAATATAGTATATCAACATTTTTTTAAATCTAATACGACAATACGGTGGTATGATGAGAGTGGAAACCCCACTCCATGTCGGCTAAAATAATAAAAGAAAATAAAGAAAAATAATAATAATAATAAAAATTGTTGTTCCTCAAATTTCGGTCGAGAAACTTCGGGGCAAGGGAAAATGAAGCTTACAAACTAAACCCCGGACAAATGACATCCGAGCTCCACCACAATCGGACACAACATAGTGGAAATGGGAAAGAGCTCGGAAGTCGGATGTCCGAAGAATAGGGGATGACACCCCCCATCTACGCGCAATCAAACAGCCCGTGCTGGTTGCATCGTAGATAGGGAATGTCAACCGGGAGACTGGCTTTGGTGTGCGCGTCCATGCGAATTCAAACAGTGTGAAACACCGGTTTCGACACTGGACGCGCACGCCAAAGGGTGTGAAGCTAAAAAAATCCTAAAAAAAAAATAACAATTATTAAAACTTCGCGATAGATTGGGCGCCACTGTTACAGGCTGGCTACTGCCAACCTGCAGATTTTCACTAAGCACCTGCAGAGGCCTCCACTGTGATTTTTGCCGGCTACGTTCTCAGGGAGAAGTGCGAAGGGTCGTGGGGTTTGAGGCATGCATGGCTCCTGGCTTACACCGTGATGATACAGAAACTTGACATAAGATAAAACCGCAAATAATAATAAACCGGATGTTCCGCCGAAATCCGTCGGCCGGAACTTAAGGAACGAACAACCAAATAATTATAAGAGAGAGAGAGAGAGGTGCCTTGGTGCGCGCATCCATTCGAATTCAAACAGGGCTAAGCCCTGGTTACGAAACTGGATGTGGGCACCAAGGGACCGCGATCAACACTGCACCGACACAGAGGGAGTCTCCGCTCCCATCATACCGACCGGAAACTTAGTAATTCATTTTATTTAAGATGAGGAAAAAAAAAACACAGAAAAAAAAGAAACAACTTCCCCCTCCACCCGCACCAGATGACAACGAGAGAGAGAAAGAAAACAATGCGTACCGAGCGCGTGCACCCGCTGTGCGGCGCTCGATTACAAAATCTCAAATTTAAATTTAACAAAAAAAAAAAAAAATTTAAGAAAATAATAAAAAATTAAAAATAAAAATTGTACTTTAACTAAAAACAACTGGTTGCGGCCTTGTGCGACCGTTATTGTTGCGGGGCCTCTCCCCGATAAAAATTGGGTTGCGGCCTTGGTGCCGTTGCGGTGCGGCAGACCACCGATAAAAAATACAATAGCCGGTTCGCTACCGTAATGTTGCGGGGCCTCTCCCCGATACCAATAAAACAAATAACACGAGGGGCCGGTTGGCCACCCGTACCGTTGCGGCTTGATGCCGATAACTATTTTGGCCTCGCCTGGCCGCCAAAATACGTTGGGCGTTGGCTCGCCGAAACACCGTTATTAGCAGAATGAAGGGAGATATTTGGTTGGACGTCCTTCGTCTTAACCGTTACATGTATTTTTTTTTTTTTTTGTTCACCCACCCGATAGTACTATGTTAGCCGTAGAAAATTACCATGCGGCCCCCGTCGATAAAACGTCTTCACCAAAACTGTGCCACTTCCACAAGCACTGCGGTACTGGTGATATACGCCTTTTATAGAAAAAACTATTATAGTTTACGAGTTGTTTTTGGCCAACAACAAAAATTTTAAATCCCAATTAGATGAGAAGAAAGCACCAATTCGATTCGTATAAATATGAAAATTAATTTTCTTTAATTTTAAATTATTTTTATTTTGTGTAAAAAATCGAAAACAAAAAATTCACTTTCATCACTTTTATTTTATAAATAGAATTTTCCACTTAACTTCTTCTTAAAATTAAGTTAACAAAAAAAATTTTGTAATCTCGCAATTCTTTGTTTGATAAACACAAATTCTTAATTTTTTTTATCTATTTTAGTGGACACACGCAACGCGCGCACAAAACTCAAAACTTGAATCACAAACCAAAAAAAATTCGAGCCCCGCACAACTCGTAAAACGTTCTAGAAGAAATTAATCTCTCTTCTCTGTCTCTCCTTTATATCAAATTTTCGTTGATATAAAAGAGATAGACATATAAGAAAAACATTTCTTCCAAAACGTTTTACTTTGCACACACTCGATGCGCATTGTTCTCTCTCTCTCTCTCCCATTTTCGTTCCGTTGCCAACATAACAGAAGAAAACACACAGGAATCCATCCACCAAGAAACCACGTTTAGACAGCGAAAACCCGGACGCAAGAAACCACGTTTAGACAGCAAAAAACCCGGACGCAAGAAACCGTGGAGAATAGAAACACACAAAT
The DNA here is from genome assembly GCA_947310385.1 of Nephrotoma appendiculata. Lineage (NCBI taxonomy): Eukaryota > Metazoa > Arthropoda > Insecta > Diptera > Tipulidae > Nephrotoma > Nephrotoma appendiculata. The sequence goes on along the minus strand of OX371225.1, from coordinate 126,222,661 downwards.
TTACAAAAATGTCTTGTTAAGACAACACAGTCGTAACATCGCTTTTATTACCTGCGGTTGAAAGCCCGAGATTCTGCACCAGTAATTGCTGGATTGAATAGGCGCTTAGTTTTATGCCCATTGCTTGTATTTACAAAACCGCACTTCTGATACCAAATGTTACGAACTTCGGGCATTAGATACTGATTTGTACAGGATTTTGCAAATTAAACACTCAGCGTTTGAAGCTACAAATATAACATATAAATATAACTTTTTCAACAATTCACTAATATTATTCACTCACTGTTCACTAATTTCACTTGTTACTTCTGAATTTACACTTCAATTGGCAGTTTGCTCGCGCTTATTTCCATATTTGTCTCCTAGTAGAATGCCATTAATTCAGCAATATTGATTCATTCTAAGGCTGTGTGCCAAACTTAAGGTAAATCGTTTACTACGGTAAAAACCGATTTTAGGACAGATTTTTCGATCAGTTTGCCATAGAGTTTTTGAAAAATAATTGGATTTACCGAAAAATTTACTTAAAATTGACTTTTACCTTAAGTTTGGCACACAGCCTAAGATAATAATTGCTCAACAAAATTGCTAAAAACTCTGAACACTTGTTGGTGCACACCTTATCCACCCGACCACCAAGTGTTATATCCGTGTGGAGTAGAATTATAACAATACTTTGCCTTATGATCCATAATAAACTTCCCGGATGACTTGCGGAACAAGAACCTATATAAATTTCCCTTCCTTAACTCATGTTAACTGCTCATCACTTTTAACAGAAGTAAAGAAGAAATTTTAAATGAAACCAGATAGCTTCTGGCTAGAAATAACTTGAAACATATACTTACGACTCACAATCACGTAGAACAATACTTGCAGATGACTATGTCTATTTGAAGCAAAACATTTATAAATTCCACTGTCCCTTATTGTAGCATTTTTGAACATGGCAATGGGTTCATTTTCGGTATTGAGTGGTTTACTAAAAATAAATAAATTTAGTTATTAATATCTAAAAACGAGAGTATTTCAAACTTACTTATTCTTAAACCACTTAACTGTTGGGGCTGGGCGTCCAGATGTCGTACAATTAAGTATAAAAGTTTCGGTTTCTTTGACCGTAATATTTGTATGATAGTCTGCTTTGAAATATTCATCCGAAATTTGGACGTGACTTAATACTGTTATTCCAAGGAAACGGGCTTCATTGATATTTGACGCTTTTTGTAAATTTTTTACTTCCATTTTTAATGGAATACTAGTATTTTTAACTATTATGCTATATGTTGAGTTTATAGTGCCATACACATTGGTGGCAATGCAAGAATATTCGCCGCCATCCTGATATTGAATCGATGAGAAATTGAGTCGCTCTCCAATGCTATAATAATTTCCATTTTTCTCCCAACGCAAAAATGGTTCCGGGTTGCCATCTGCTGTACATGTTAAATCGTACTGTTCATTTTCATTAACTTTGAATTCGTTCCAAAAAGGGCTACGATTTGGAATCTTCGATGTTGCATGGATGTTAAACGGTGGCCTAAATATTTCAAACTCAAATGATGCCGAATCAGAACCAGCCTTATTTGTTGCGATGCATCTCACATCACCTTTCATATTTGATGATACCGAATCTATGGAGATCAATTGATTGGGTTGCCTAAAATGATCAAAACTTCGACCGTTGAGTGTCCAGTTGACATTATAATCACCATTTTCGATAGGACACGGCATTGTAAATTTCGTGTTTAAAACAAGTTCTTTTATGGTAGAATAGCTGGATAAAGCTTTTGGCCTTTTAATCCGTTTTAGTTGTATCGACAGTACTGCTGAGTTTAAGAAATTTTCTGCAAAACATTCATAATCTCCAGAAAACTCTGATGCAACGTCTAGAACAAGTGTATCGCTCGGTGAAAAGAAAACCCCGTCCTTTTTCCAAACAATGGCGGGTGTTGGATTTCCGTTTGCATAGCAGATTAGTTGATAAATACTTGTATTGTAAATTTCAATAATTTGTTCAGTTAGATTTAGGGTACTGAATCCAAAATCATTTATCTGTCCAATTTTTATAATACTGGGTGGATAAACGACTTCCAATTTAATTTCCGCCTCAATATAACCTGCTCTATTCTGTGCTCTGCATTTATAAATTCCAGTATGACCGTGTTCAACTTTAGAAAATCTTAACGGGGCGTTTCGATCAAAATGTTTGTTCAAATCTATATTATTCTAACGGAATTGCGATTTTTATTGATTTGGAATTTAGCGAAATAGTTTCAGTACTTACTTGATACCATTTAAGCTCCAGTTTATTACCGGGTATCGCCAAAATCGGACAATATAAATCAAATGGATGACCCAACTTTATTTTATGTTCTTTCTGAAAAGGAAGATCTAGCTCTGGTTTATTGGTGATCGATACAGATAAAATTTGTTTACGTAACCCAATCTGACAATAGAATTCGGCCGTTTGCAAGATACCGCTGCCGTTGATAGTGAGCACGGGTGTTTTAGAAACTACTGTGCCATATTGATCTGACCAGTTGATCGACGTTTCATCACCATTATAAGCGCATAGGAAATGTTGTTCGACATTATCATAAATTTCAATAGACCTGGTATAATCCACCACCTTATCTACTTAAGACAGATATAATTTAATTTTATTTAATTAATTTGAAAGCCTTAGTTTTTACTTACCTGTTTCGTACACATAGAATAACACCTGGATAGACCAAAAAGTATTAGTTCCCTTACATTTATAGATACCGGCATCTGCGTTCGAACCTCTCACTTTTCGAAAAATTTGCTTTGTCTCATCAATGGGTTTACTTTAAATATGAAATTAATAATTATATGCAGTTAATTTATTTTGACGGAACTTACTTATCCTTAGACCAGGATATTTGAGGGATTGGATTCCCGTGCATCTGACAATCGAGCGTAATATCATCGCCCACATTAAAACCTGTTTTCCGTTTAAAGTCAGCTCCAAAGTAGTCTTCGGAAACATTTATATTGTTTCGTAATCTTATTATGCTGGCGGCACCATGATTTGCGGCTAAATTGGTGGTGCTCAAAAGTTGTGGTCCCGACCAAATAGCTACCTTAAAAACCTGAATTTGGGTGCCTAAATCATTTTTTGCAGAGCATGTATAATTTCCACGATCTTCAAATGTTACAGAATTGATGGTAATCAAATTTCCAGTAGAGTAAAGTTGATTGTCTTTGATCCAGATTATAATGGGAGTGGGATTCCCGTTCGCGGAACACGTTAGATCTAACGATTCCGATTCATGTAATGTTATGTTGTACAAATTGTCAGAAATAATTTCTATTTTATTTAGATGCGAAGTTGTAGAAATATTGTAAGGTGCTCGCAATACATCGAAACGAAGAGCTGCTTTTGCAGATCCCGCTTTATTAGTAGCTATACAAGAAACATCCCCTATCAGTTTCGGAGTTACAACACTAAATTTAATTTCTCCATTCGGTTGCTTGACTCTATCAATAGATTTTCCATTTAAATACCATTCAACATTGAACTCGCCTGGTTCCATTGGGCATGCCATCGAGTAAGACATATTTTCTGTTAGATTTACTAATTTAGGAAAATTGGACAGCATGATCGGGCTTTCGATCACCTTTATATTAACACTTCGATCAGCGGAATTTAATTTATTTTCCGCAATACATTGATATGTACCAGAGCTAGTCGAATTTAATATTTTTAGGTTTAGTTCAGGTGTCGTTGATAATTCCACGTGATTTCTCTTCCAAACAGTGATTGGTTCTGGATTTCCATTTGCGTGGCAAATCAGCCCAAACATACTGGTGTTATAAATTTCTAGTAAATTTTGATTTGGAGCCAGTAAATGTTTTCCGCTATCGTCTATTTTTTCTAGACTCAATATACTGGGCTCGTAAACAACATTAAGTTTTAATTCAATTTCTAAAGGTCCTGCTTTGTTGTCTACCCGACATTTGTAAATTCCATTATCACTGTGTTTGGCTGACGGCAATCGGTATTTATTATCCAAGATCGAATTATGATGTGTTAATGTTCCATTCTGTGGAAAAATGAACAAAATGCTTTTATTTGACGGAAATGCAAAATACATAATAAACCATCAAAAAATACTCTTCATGTTTTGTGCATAACCTATCTGTTAAGATGTATCTCTACCTAGAGGCATAAGCACAAGCAAGGATGGTCCCCTCGTATCATCCTCGTATAAGCTCAATAAAATTCCGTTGGAGGAGAGACCGGACAGGGATTTGGAAACGTACTCATTGGTTAAAAATATGGCTAAAATGAAGCAGGAGGATTCGTCTGATGGCGTTTTACCCAAAAGGCAGAGATCGGAGGAGGAATCACAAAACAGATCAAATTTACTCCTAAGAGGACTAGAATGCAGGAAACTGCATCTAGGTCTTTAAATGAGGTGCTAAAAGAGCTCCTTGTGATGGCTGTCATCAAAAATTATGAGGGAAAATTCTGGACCTGCTCCGGCTTGTCGGGGACGGATGGATGATGACACAGGAATCGTGTCAAGTTAACGTCTTGTGGCGACCAACGGTCATTGCCATGCACAAATAGTTGCAGGGAGCTTAGGTGATGTATAGCCTGGTACTAGACTATACTAGATAGGATATCCACAGACGACCTAGAGCGAGAGCTTATGAATACCAGCGGAACCCGCAGTGACTTGAAAGAAATTCAGGAAATACTAGATATTAGCAATCAATTTCAATTTCAATTTCAATTTCAATTTCAATTTCAATTTCAATTTCAATTTCAATTTCAATTTCAATTTCAATTTCAATTTCAATTTCAATTTCAATTTCAATTTCAATTTCAATTTCAATTTCAATTTCAATTTCAATTTCAATTTCAATTTCAATTTCAATTTCAATTTCAATTTCAATTTCAATTTCAATTTCAATTTCAATTTCAATTTCAATTTCAATTTCAATTTCAATTTCAATTTCAATTTCAATTTCAATTTCAATTTCAATTTCAATTTCAATTTCAATTTCAATTTCAATTTCAATTTCAATTTCAATTTCAATTTCAATTTCAATTTCAATTTCAATTTCAATTTCAATTTCAATTTCAATTTCAATTTCAATTTCAATTTCAATTTCAATTTCAATTTCAATTTCAATTTCGATTTCAATTTCAATTTCAATTTCAATTTCAATTTCAATTTCAATTTCAATTTCAATTTCAATTTCAATTTCAATTTCAATTTCAATTTCAATTTCAATTTCAATTTCAATTTCAATTTCAATTTCAATTTCAATTTCAATTTCAATTTCAATTTCAATTTCAATATTTCAATTTCAATTTTATTTCCAGTTTCACGGAATAACGTTTTATATTATCGGTAAATTATCATATTGAGATTGACAAGTGGTGAGGGAGCTGCGTTGCCACCACCCTAGTAAGAGAACGCCATAACTGTTCCAACCAATTTTAAAGTTTAATGTTGTGTAGATACACTGACCATTAATTTATTTAAAATAAAATAATTAGTCGCCGCATAAGTGAAAATAGTAAAACTAAGAGGTAAAATGTCTGGCGTAAGAATTTGATATAGCGATACTATGAACGGTCTCTGGAGCACTGGAGGATGAGTCTATCTTTCTGACCGAGGTTGTAAGCGTGCTTGGGGAAAAAATTGTGTATGCCAATAAAACCGAAGGGGTCGAGATTGCCAACTGTTGATTAACAGATTTGTTGTTAAACAGATTCCTTTCAGAACTGTACTTTCCACTAAAAGCAGCCGTTAGGCGGTCTATGAGCTCCACAGCATTTTCGTTGGCCACTCAGTGTTGCCACAAAGTGTTTTACAACAAAACTGTCGGTATACAGAAATAGTGGGAAAGACAGACACGAAAAACGACTAATGTTTAAAAAAGAGAAAGCACGTAGGGTTCGCAGAAAGCACCCTTGAACAGCTGCCTTTTGGTAAGGTACTCACTACTATGTGTGAGGAATCCGATAAGAAGATGATGCTAATGAAGCTACTAGAGTAAAACTAAGCTGGGTGCAGAGCTGTCGGATAAGAAAACAACCAATATTTCTCAATGTTACTACTATAAATGTTAAAATTGAGGTTACAGTCACTTGAGTAGACTTGTCAATGTGAGAAAAAATACAGGAAATGCTGAGCTTGTCAAAAGACACCCATACAATCTATGAGAGATAACGAAGATACTCCGAATAAATAACAACCGCTGCGAAGCGGTACAGATTTTTATACTACATTGATAAATGATGTTCAAGGATCTATATACTCTCTCATTACGAGACATCATCCTCAAACGAAAGAATGCATTCATTTATTGCAGAGGTGGTTTTTTATTGACCTGACAATGGGATAGGAAACCGTACTTCATTTGCTTTGCACCTGTTATCATCTAGGTACAGCGTGAAGCAGATACAGATTCCTGAGAACTCCTGTATTAAATTACCTAGCCAAATACTTGGAAAACTGTTAGGCCTTTTCCAAAACGAATGCTTATTTTTGATGACTTAAGGTATATAATTGGTTAAAATACAACAATAAAGTGAGTTATTTTCTTGTATACATATATTAATTTTGAAAAATCCGTTAAAATAAGTGTATACGGCTCAAAACGCGCCTTGTGATAAAATATTACATGTATTCTCTGTAAAAGAATTATGTATTGGAAGTATAAATTAATTCGGTCCGTATTTTTAATTTTAAAAATGCATTTATTTTAAAATAAAATGAGTGAACAATAAGTGGTATGCTTGTTTATGCGTGTTTCAATTGGTTTAAATACCACATAAAAAGTTAAAAAGTTAAAAATTGTGGTGAATAAAAATGTCAAACTTTTTATCTGCTTTAAGACCTGGAGGCGAATTATGTAAGCATTACGAGTTACGACTACGAGTTACGACAAATGACGTCAAAAGACCTTTTTATTTAAAGCATTTTGAGTTGTCGTAATTTCGACGTTTTGTTGTTGTTTTAGTCGTACACATTTATAAATTCGAGACAAAAGTCGTACTATGGCTGGAGGCCAATAGTCGGGTAAATTGTTTACTATGGTAAAAATCGGATTTAGAACAGATTTTTAGATCAGTTTGCTATAGAGTTTTTGAAAAATAAATGAATTTACCGAAAAATTTACTTAAAATTGAATTTTACCTGACTATCGGCCCGTCGCCTAAGGCTGCGGGCCAATAGTCGGGTAAAAGTCAATTTTAAGTAAATTTTTTGGTAAATTCAATTATTTTTGAAAAACTCTATCGTAAACTGATCGAAAAATCTGTACTAAAATCGATTTTTACCGTAGTAAACGATTTACCCGACTATTGGCTCGCAGCCTAAGTAACAAAAAACGAGACCAACTTATCGATTTGTCAAGTATGTAGTGCCATAAAAAATTAGCAAAAATACTCAACGGAGTACTTTTTATGGCAACATTCCAACACATCTACATAGATATTGTGTTGCAATATGAACAAAATTCTTCCACACCACCAAACCTGGCCCACTATTCCTGAATACGATACGAAAACGAAAATACAAAATTCATATTTGAATTGAATCAGATTCGTACGATTCTTATTTGAAATTGAATAAGAATCTTGTACTTTCGTTTTCGTATCGTATTCAGGAATAGGGCCCCCGTTTTGATTATAGTTCATTAATGGTTTGATTTCGGTTGTGATTTGATAATCACTGTGCTAGTTAAAAAAAGTGACAAACTAGTCACTCAGCGAGTAAACCGAATTCGAGTACTCTAAATTCATTTGTGCTAGTCCCATTTCAAAGTTAGTCCCCATTTTTGAGATATCGCTTTCGACATGTTTTGGCTCGGAGTAAAAAAATTGTCAAACTATATACACTCATTTTGACGTTGATAGCTCTTGAACCGTTAAGATTTTCGTTATGCTATCTTCAGTTAAGTTTTTGCGCAAGTCAAGACAAATATTTTTGCCGAACATATCAAGACCAAAAAACCACATCCCCATATATGTGTGTTTTACTTAGGCCAATGTTAGTTAGGTTAAGTTAGGTTTGAGTGGCTGCTTCCGCATAATTAGACCAGTAGTGGCCCGTTGTGATACCACAGGATCGTATTTCCTCTTTACCCGTGTTCAAAACCATTCGGAGCTACGAACCTAGCGCAAAATATCTCGCACTCCACAGTCCGTGAGACATCAATGACATAACGAAACTTAAAAAAGTAGGTACATATAATCAAGTTTCGCACAACACATAAAAACTGAAAATCATAGGTACACTAAATTCAATAAAAATTGTACCATTTTGCTCAGAATCAAAAAAGGACCGAAATTAGACAGGTTAGAATTTATTATTTATTTTTATACTGTACGTAATTGCGTGAGTCAAATTGCGACCAAAATTCACACCTTGAAAATATACAAAAACAAAAACACCAACAATTTACGTAACAGCAAAATAAACACAAAAATCAATAAAATTTACGACTTATTATTATCCATAATTTAAAAACAAAGGACGTGCCAAACAGCAGCGCCTAGCAACAGTATATAAACAGCTTCAAAATAAATTATGTATGTAATAATAGTAGTAAAAAATTAAACGAAGAAAAGATTATTCTCGAAATCGATATTTCTAAAAAAGTTAAAAAAAATTTCACAATAAGTAAGAACTAAAAACTGTAATATAAAATTAAAAATAAAATGTTTTTCATTTAAATGACAAAAGAACACAAAAAATAAAGTGAAAATCGGCTTGTGAAATCTGATGAAATAAATAAAAATAAAAAACCAAAATTTCTGATATCAAATTTGTGCCGAAAAAACAATTGCATTCGATTTGTCAACGATTTTTCGGAATGTTAGTGCATTCAGCGCGTTGTTGTTGAACATTCCGAAAAATCGTTGGCAAGTTGTTGTTTTTGACAGCTAGAAAGAAAAATGTAAACAAACGCGCCGAATGCACTAACATTCCGAAAAATCGTTGACAAATCGAATGCAATTGTTTTTTCGGCACAAATTTGATATCAGAAATTTTGTGAATTGAATTCCGCTTTCGTCACTCGAACATTTACCTCATTAAGAGGTTTTTTATTTGATTTGGAGTACAACAAATTATTATATTTTTGTTATATTATATAATTTTATATATACAAATATGCGGCCAAACCGTCGAAAATAAAATTATTCTTCGATGCAAAATGGATGTTATAAGTGTACATTTTCGATTAAGTTATAAATTATCGCAAATAAAAAAGAAATGAATAAGAATTTAGAAAATTTGTATGTACATACGAGAGCTGGTCGTTATGTTAGAAATACAAAGTAACTTATATTCCTGTGAAATATTAAACTATATCAAAACTTTTAACTATAAATCCGTTGTTACCAAAAACATGAAAAGAAAATGTTTGGGCGATAAAGATTAAAATTTGGGCTACTCATATAAGGAAAAGGAGACAAATCAAATGTTTGATTGATATGATGCAATAAGAGACTTACTGGCAAGGGTGGGCAGTAACGAATTACATGTATTTGAATTACGTAATGAAAATACAAATAACAAATTGTAACTATTTTATAAATTAACCTTTTCACTACTGTTGTACATTAAAATATACATCATATTAAAACCCTAAAATAAAAATTCGCCAATAAGTTATGCTATACAACGGGTCCCATACGAAACGACACATTTTACAACAGGATGTGCTAAAACAGGATGTCACAAAACAGGATATCACAAAACAGTACATGGTACACTACAGTACATGGTACGAAACAGAATCGATTAAAACAGTACATCACAAAACAGTACATGGTAACTAAAGTTCAACCATCAAATCTCATTGCGCCATGAAATCACATTGAAATCTCGCAAATGTTTTGCAGGAATACTTAATGGACGAGATATTCATCGTTTGATGAACTATGATGCATTTGAAAATGCTTTCCGTGAACGAGAGCTTGTGGCATAGAAATGTGTAAAAGAGTTAGTTATTAAGAATGTTGGCGGAATTAATCAATCCGATGATTGGCGCAGATACATATATTGAAAATATGCTGACCGCTTTTCATAATATAAACGTTCGTCATAGGGAGTGCAAATTTACCGATTTTTCAATTTACCGGTAAGCGGTAAATTTTGTATAAGGTCGGTAATTTCTCGAAAATTTACCGATAAATTGAACTTAAATAATAATTTGAAACAATACTATGACTTAGGTATTAAACCAGAAAAAAATTAATAAACGAGTGCTTGAAACAAATTAATGTACATACTTTATAAAATAAAATAATAAATAAATTCATTATATCACAAAATATATGTTTATATACAGGGTGTTTGGCGCGTGCCCGCTGTGTTTGGCAGATTAGAGGGATCATTTGGAAGCTTTCATTTCATGGAATTGATGTTCTAAGTAGCACGTTAACTGGGATATAATAATTTTTATTTAAATTACGCAAAATCCCGCCTTTAAATTTTCGTAACTTTTTTGTTGTGTGATTTGTCAATCACACCGTTGTAAAGAAGAGATTTCAATCTATGTCTCATGTAAATTACAAGTTCTTACTTCATCTACGTAAGGCACAAGGATTTTTTGAAAATGACCAATTTTCCTCATTAACCTTTCGGGCAATTTCTGCTTCAACAACCCTTAAGTCCATACAAAGTCGTACCCGGGCAGTTTCTGCTTCACACCGTTATAAAGATGAGATTCCAATCTAATGTACGGATAGAGGAGACATCCACCTATGTCATATCCGAAATACAAGTCCCTAGGCCTACCTGGTGACTCATAACGATTTTTTGAAAATGACCAACGTTTTCCCATAGTAATCTGCCTAAGCAATGTTTTAAAACTTTTTCTAGTTTATGTCCTTTCCAATGGTATACTCACATGTCATAGAAATCAATAATTTCGTGGTCAAAATACGAGATATTATTTTGTCAGGGTTATTTGTGCCAGGGTAAAGAAAATACCTTTTGAGTTATTAATTAATTTGTAATCAACTTCATTTCAAATCCCTAAGCAGGTACCCAGACATAGAAATCCGGGGGTGTGAGGTCTCGGGAAAGTGCGGGCCAATAAATAGGGAAACCAATTTCAATCTTTGAGAATGAATCATCTAAGTATTTGTTACGACTGTGTTGTCTGTAACAAGACATAATATTCGTTTACTCGTGACATCCCCATATTTTGTTAGATTTTATGTTTTTACTCTCGGTTTCTTGCCTCTGTGTTGTTGGTGTCTGAACGCGTTCCGTGTGGAGGGATTCTCGTATGTTTTTGTTCGTTTGGTTGGTAGTAAAACAAAAATGGGAGAGAGAGAGAACAATGCATCGAGTGTGTGCAAAGTAAAACGTTTTGGAAGAAATGTTTTTCTTATATGTCTATCTCCCTTATATCAACGAAAATTTGATATAAGGGAGAGACAGAGAAGAGAGATTAATTTCTTCTAGAACGTTTTACGAGTTGTGCGGCGTAAGAATTTTTTTTGGTCGCCATTCGAGTTTTGATTTTTGTAAAGTAAAAATCTGGTTTGGTGTAGTTTTTGATTTTTGATTCGAGTTTGGTCTTGAAAAAAATAAAGTCGAGTGTAAAATGTCGTGGATAATTTTTTTTAGTTTTTGGAATGTGATTAAAGTAATGGTATCAAGTTTTTGGTATTAAAAATAAAAATAAATTGAAAAGTTCGATATTTCGAATGTATGTAGAGAATAGACTATAAAAACTTGTTTTATATAAATTTTTTTGTGAAAGCAAAGGTGTTATTGAACAAACACAAAATAAAAATTATACAAAATAATAAATAAAAAAAAATAAAAAAATATTTTGCGATAAATTCGGCGTGAGTGTTTTTGTCGAGTACAATATTGGTGCAGGTCCCTAAACTTTTGACGGGAGCATTCTGGATTTAGTTTGGTTGTTGTAAAGTGACTCGACGTAATAGAATTTGGCATTGGGGCGCTTTGACGTTAAATTTAATTGGGTGTGCGCCTAAAATCTCAACGGTTGTCGCGATTTGGTTTGGTGTACACCATTTTGAAGAACAATTTTCGGTGGTATATCAAGGCCCTTTATTTCATTAACCGTTTTCTGCGGGACAACGCCCGATATTTTTTTTTTTTGGGGGTTAACGGCAGTTTGTAATCGAGTTAATTACACGGTGCTTAGTCGACGAGAGGATACAATTATAAAATTGGTTTATTGTGTCATAAAATTTATCCGGCGGGTGCCGCATCAGTACGGGTGGCAACAACAACCTCGTGGCCAATCGCAAATTGCAGTTGCAGTTTTTCAAGACAACGCCCAACGTTGCAACGGTATCGGCGATACAACGCTTAATTTATTTTGGGTGGCCAGTTGAGGCCACTCTTATTTTCGATAAGGCGAGACAACGCCCAACGTGTGTTTTTGGCGGCCAATCAAGGCCAGTTTTTGGGTTGGTATATTTCGGTGGTCTGCCGCAACGACGGGTAGTCAACCAACCGGTTGCCCGACCTTTTGGTATCGGGGAGAGGCCCCGCAACTAACGGTAGCCAACCGGCTATTGTTACTTTTGATTTTTTTGGTATCGGGGAGAGGCCCCGCAACTAACGGTAGCCAACCGGCTATTGTTACTTTTGATTTTTTTGGTATCGGGGAGAGGCCCCGCAACTAACGGTAGCCAACCGGCTATTGTTACTTTTGATTTTTTTGGTATCGGGGAGAGGCCCCGCAACTAACGGTAGCCAACCGGCTATTGTTACTTTTGATTTTTTTGGTATCGGGGAGAGGCCCCGCAACTAACGGTAGCCAACCGGCTATTGTTACTTTTGATTTTTTTGGTATCGGGGAGAGGCCCCGCAACGCCCGGCCGCGCAAGGCCGCAACGGGTTTTTTTTATTAATTAATTAAGGTACGATTTTTTTGATTTTTTTTTTTATCTTTTAAATTTTATTTATTTCCTAAATTTTTTTTACTAAATTTAATTTTTATATTTTGTAATCGAGCGCCGCACAGCGGGTGCACGCTCGATGCGCATTGTTTCTTTCTCTCTCGTTTTCCCGCTCTCTCTCGTTCTTTCTTTTTTTTTTTTTTCTCTTTCTTCTTTGTTCCACGTGGGAAGTGAGTCGCTTTATTTTTTTGTGTTTTTGGGTTTAAATAAACAATAAATAAAATGAATACTTAAAATTTTTTTTCGGTTCGGTATGATGGGAGCGGAGACTCCCTCTGTGTCGGTTTAGTGTTTGCGGTCCCTTGGTGCCCGCATCCAATTCCGTAACCAGGGCTCGACCCAGTTTGAATTCAGATGGATGCGCGCACCAAGGCACCTCTACCGTTATTATTATTATTTTAATTTATTTTGATGATTCGGTTCGTTCCTCAGATTCCGGCCGACGAATTTCGGCGGAACATCGGTGTTATTATTATCATTTGCGTTTTCCCATTTTTTTTTATAATTATCTGTTAATCACGGTGTAGGCCAGGAGCCCTGCATGCCTCAAACCCCACGACCTTCGCACTTCTCCGCTGAGAACGTAGCCGGCAAAACATCACCGTGGAGGCCTCTGCAGGAGCTTAGTGAAAATCTGCAGGTTGGCAGTAGCCAGCCTGTAACAGTGGCGCCCAAACTATTCGCGAATTTTGATAATTTTTTTTGATTTTTTATGATTTGTAGCTTCATTCCCTTTGGCGTGCGTGTCCAGCGCCGAAACCAGTGCTCAGCACCGTTTGACTTCGCCTGGACGCGCACACCAAAGCCAGTCTCCCGGTTGACATTCCTTAACTACGATCGCAACCAGCACGGGCTGTTTGATTGCGCGTAGATGGGGGGTGTCATCCCCTATTCTTTGGACATCCGACTTCCGAGCTCTTTCCCATTTCCACTATGTTGTGTCTGATTGTGGTGGAGCTCGGATGTCATTTGTCTGGGGTTTAGCTTAGCTTCATTTTCCTTGCCCCGAAATTTCTCGACCGAAATTTGAGGAACAACAACTGTTATTATTATTTTATTATTATTATTTCTTTATTATTTTATTATTTAGCTGACACGGAGTGGGGTTTCCACTCTCATCATACCATCCGTATCGTGGTATTAATTAAAAATTTTTTTTTTGATAAACTTTATTTGTTTATTTGATATTTTGATATTGTTTTTGATTTTGGTTTATAGATCTATGGGTTGTATTGGAACCCTCGGGTTTATTAGTATTTCATTTTGATTTTATTTTCCTTTTTCCTTTGTATCTCTTGAGTATCGGCCTCCTGCCTGCATACCGTTGGGTGTGTTGGTAGTTGCTTGAATTGTTTTCTTCGTATCGTTTTGTAAATTTCAACGAGCCCCTCCAAATTAGGTTCTCATCGAAAAGCGCCACTTTGGGGGGTATCTCGTCTTCCGTCGTTAAACTAACCGTGGGAATACGGGACCCACAAACCACTACAAGGTAACCATTCCTTCTTTTCTTTTCTTATTATTTGATTTTCTTTGCGTTTTTGCTTTACGATTTAGTTGTATAATTTTATTATCGGCGTACCATTGGGTGTGTTGGTAGTTTACTTTTCGGGACTATTATTAATATTTTTTATTATTTTTGGCTTATTAAAATGGTTTTCAACGAGACATTCCAAAATAGGTTCTCGTCGAGACATGCCATTTTCGATGGTATCTCAATTACAAGGTAACCATCCCTTTATTATTATTGCAATTATTTTTATCATTTATATTTTTTGGTGTTATTTAGTTATAGTGGGTGTGGAATATCTTTAGTTGTAATTTTCTTTAACTTGAAACCTTCCGTTTAAGTTAGAGTTATTTTGAATTCAAATTTTTTGTATTGTTAATAAATTTAATAAAGACTTCGTTATTGTTCCTTATCAAACATAATCGAGCAAGAATATTCCCTTACCCCTGCATCATCCAACATGGACATAACATTTTTCGAGCAAGACGAATTGGAGCAAAGCTATATTGATGGACCATTATTGTCTGAGAGTGGCCTCAGTTTCACGGGATCTCCCTCGGGAATCAACATCGACATGTTTTTATTCCAAGTGGACACCATCGCTTCATCTCGGGGATTATCCGAACAAATTTTATTGTTAGAGCTCCACACCATTCTGAAAGACCTCGCGTTGCAGTGGTACTGGACATTTCGTAAACACAACCCGCACGCGACCTGGTCAGAACTACGAAGCGGAATTATCGAGCGCTTTCAAGATCGTCGCACTAACTACGAAATCCGCAGAATGGTCGAAGCCCGGAAACAGCAACCAAACGAAAGCTTCCTAGAATTCTTTGATCAAATGTGGACTCTTACACTACAATGTCGCACACCGTATTCCGACGAAGAGCTCATTCAAATTTTGATGAACAACATGAAGCCTACGCTACAATACCACCTTACAGATCGTCGGTTCAGCAGCATCAACGAACTAATCAAAAGCTGTTCTGCTTGGGAGGAGTCTTTCCGGCGGCTCAAAGCTCCGGCGGATCCTGCAATCCATTCACGACGCGTGATCAATGAGTCATCAGGCAGTCCGTATGATGATGCTGGAGCGTATGACTCGTACGAGAATTACCCCTTTACTGATGTACTACCTGATAACTCAGCATCCGCAATTCACACGGAGAGCAGGTTTCCATCGGCAGTGGCGAGACGTCTTGGCGGACAAGTCCCAGCAGACAGTTCGAGGTTAGTTTACAGACAACAACCCAGTTCTGCACGATGTAGACGAAGTGGCGATGAACGAATTCCTCAATCAAAGATGTCGGAAAACCTGAGCAGTAGTTCTTGGAGAGATACCCCGAAAACCACCACAACCGCAACCCAGACTAATGTTACCACGGACAAATCCACTCAAACCGATTCTGGAGGATGCAGCAAGCAATACGGACGCGGAAATCCGCTCCTATTCGAATCCGACGAAGAAGTAAGCTCGTCTGCCAGTAATGATTCCTTTCCCGATCCTTCTTCCCCATCCAATCCTTCCTCCCTTCCTGTCGCTCTTAAATTTTTCTATAATGCCCCATCATTGGCAAAGTTAGATCGTTTAAAGCGTTCAAAAAAATATTGGAACCGTCGCGTCGCAATGAGAAATGATGTGATTTCCTCCGTTCTATTCTCCGAGGGTAGTGACACTCGGCCTTACGCCCAGGTCTTTATAAATAAGATACCTTTTAAGGGTCTTCTCGACAGCGGGGCGAGTGTCAGTGTTCTCGGGAGTGGATCGGAGAAACTTCTGTCAAATCCTTTTGTTGAATTCCATAACTTTCTTTCCACTATAACTACCGCGAGTGGCCAAGTACAACGAGTATTTGGTTATATACGAGCTAACGTCGAATTTAACGGAGTCACTAAATTTATGAATTTTCATGTTGTTCCTTCTTTAGAACAACCGCTTTATTTGGGTATCGATTTTTGGAATCGTTTTGGAATTTCCCCAAAAATCTCCGCGTTAAATAATTCGGACGAATTAGGTGAAACTACCAACACACCCAAATTCCATATTTTAACATCTGATGATCGTCGTAAATTGGATCTCATTCGCGAATCTTTTCCGAGCAGCGATATTTTAGGTTTGGGCCACACATCTCTCATCACTCATATGATCGATGTCGGTTCCGCAAAACCAGTCAAACAACGTTTTTATTCCGTGTCCCCAGCTATCCAGAAACTCATGTATGCCGAGTTGGATAGGATGTTGTCTTTGGGGGTCATCGAGGAGTCACAAAGTTCCTGGTGTTCACCGGTCACGTTGGTGCGTAAGGCCAATGGCAAGGTTCGTCTGTGCTTGGATGCTAGAGAACTGAACAAGGCCACCGTCAAGGATGCGTATCCGCTGCCCATAATCAACGGATTGTTGGGTCGTTTGGGACACACCCGATTCATTTCGGCGATTGATTTAAAGGATGCCTTTTGGCAGATCCCACTCGACCCAGCATCCCGCGATAAAACAGCGTTTACGGTTCCTGGACGGCCCTTGTATCAGTTCAAGGTGATGCCGTTTGGCTTGTGCAACGCACCGCAGACGCTTTGTCGCTTGATGCACCGCGTGATCCCGTACCAGCTACACGATAAGGTCTTTGTGTACCTCGATGACCTTCTGGTCACATCCTCCACTCTGGCTGAACATTTCGATTTGCTAAAACAGGTTGCTGGATATCTGAAGGACGCTGGTTTAACAATCAATTTGACCAAAAGTAAGTTTGTGTTGAAAGAAGTAGACTATTTAGGTTATATTGTGGGTGATGGCTGCCTCCGTACAAACCCAGATAAATGTAAAGCTATTCTGGAGTACCCTATTCCGA
The DNA here is from genome assembly GCA_947310385.1 of Nephrotoma appendiculata. Classification (NCBI taxonomy): domain Eukaryota; kingdom Metazoa; phylum Arthropoda; class Insecta; order Diptera; family Tipulidae; genus Nephrotoma; species Nephrotoma appendiculata. The sequence continues at coordinate 126,205,356 of OX371225.1, read as the reverse complement.
AAACGACGAAACAGATTAGACGTTTTCTGGGAATGTGCGGATGGTACCGTCGCTTCATTCCAAATTTCGCCTCCTTAGCTTCTTCTCTCACCGATCTTACTGGTAAAAACACTAAAGTATGTTGGTCTGCAGCTGCTGACTCTTCTTTTAATGCTCTCAAAACCGCCTTGTCAACGGCTCCTGTATTGACGCATCCTGATTATACAAAACCCTTTTTTGTTCAGTGTGATGCCAGTGCCGTCGGGGTCGGTAGTGTCTTATTTCAGGTGGACGCCGAGGGGGTAGAGCGGCCCATTGAGTTTTATTCCCATAAGCTCAATGCGGCGCAGCGAAACTACTCGGTGACCGAGCTGGAATGCTACGCTGCCGTCCTCAGCGTGCGAAAATTCCGTCCCTACGTGGAAGGTTATCCGTTCGTCATTTACACTGACCATTCCAGTTTGCGCTGGCTAATGAGTCAAAAAGACCTCTCCGGACGTTTGGCGAGATGGAGTCTTAAACTCCAAGCGCTGGATTTTCAGATTGGATACCGAAAAGGTTCAGTTAACGTTGTACCTGATGCGTTGTCTCGAGCTTTTCCGGATGAATCCGCTCCTTGTGAGGATGATTCCGAAAGTAAGAGCACGCCTGATCCTGGTGTTCAATTTGGAGATCCAGCCTTGTCGAGTAAAAATATCGACCCTTCCGTGAATGCGTTAATACCTTCTTCAGTCCCCATTCTACACGTTGATCAAAATTCGGTTGCGTTCCAAGATTCAGATTACGTCGATCAGATCGCGAAAATTCGTTCATTAAAAGACTGTTCGCACAACTACAAGATCCAGGATGATAAACTATTAATATCCCCTTCCTTCGGTTTTAAATATACGGATACCGATCTTTCGAATTGGAAACTTGTTATTCCTAATTCCTTAACTTCAACGCTTATCGAACAGGCTCACGTACCTCCCACTTCAGCACATTTAGGCGGCAGCAAAACTCTCGAGCGCCTTCAGCGTCAATTTTACTGGCCTCAAATGGCAAAACAGGTTAAACAATACGTTGCTAGCTGCACTAATTGTAAAATGAACAAAGCTGTTAATTTCTCTACACAACCAGCCATGGGAGCTCAGGTCACGTCAACTCGCCCGTTCCAAAAATTGTATGTTGATTTTTTGGGTCCGTATCCACGTTCGAAACTCGGTAATACCTGCATCGTTATCATCTTGGATCATTACTCGAAATTTGTCGTTGTAAAACCTCTACGGGAAGCGTCTGCTCTTTTGCTGTGTCGATTCTTAGAAAACGAAATATTTCTGTTGTTCTCGGTTCCCGAAATAATCACGTCCGACAATGGGAAGCAGTTCACCTCGAATCTATTTAAAGACTTGTTGGCTAAGTACGGCGTAACGCACATTCGAACGCCTTTGTATTCGCCTCAAAGCAACGCCTCCGAGCGTGTCAATAGAACTTTAATTGCTAGCATTCGATCATATTTGAGCGATCACGATCATAATTTGTGGGACAAGAATTTGCAAGAAATTGCAGCCGCGTTACGAAATGCTGTACATGATACGATACATTATTCCCCTCATTATGTCGTGTTCGGTCAACATATGTCGATGCATGGTTCGGATTATTCACTGCGACGATTACTCGATGAACATGATCCCAGCGAAGTCCAGGTATGGGCTAAGCCAGATCGAGTAAACCTCCTAAAAGATCGTATAACTCACTACTTACGCGTAGCACACGAAAAGGGGTCTCAACATTACAACCTGCGTAGTAATAAGCGTTCTTTTCGAGTTGGCCAACCCGTCTTTGTACGATCTTTTGTTTTGAGCGATGCGGTGAATAAATTTTCCGCCAAATTGGCTAGCAAATTTAAACCCGCGGTAATTTCCGGTAAAGTAGGACAAGTGGCGTACGCAGTCGAAGATCTGAGTGGCAAAAACCTAGGTACTTACCACCTTAAAGACATTCGTGCCTAATCATATCGCCCACCTCGTTTGTTTACATCGTTTGTTATCTCGATCCCATTGTTTGTTTTAGGCCCGGCTTATGAGACGTCTCAGGGTGTGGGACGTTCCCACGTTTGTTACGACTGTGTTGTCTGTAACAAGACATAATATTCGTTTACTCGTGACATCCCCATATTTTGTTAGATTTTATGTTTTTACTCTCGGTTTCTTGCCTCTGTGTTGTTGGTGTCTGAACGCGTTCCGTGTGGAGGGATTCTCGTATGTTTTTGTTCGTTTGGTTGGTAGTAAAACAAAAATGGGAGAGAGAGAGAACAATGCATCGAGTGTGTGCAAAGTAAAACGTTTTGGAAGAAATGTTTTTCTTATATGTCTATCTCCCTTATATCAACGAAAATTTGATATAAGGGAGAGACAGAGAAGAGAGATTAATTTCTTCTAGAACGTTTTACGAGTTGTGCGGCGTAAGAATTTTTTTTGGTCGCCATTCGAGTTTTGATTTTTGTAAAGTAAAAATCTGGTTTGGTGTAGTTTTTGATTTTTGATTCGAGTTTGGTCTTGAAAAAAATAAAGTCGAGTGTAAAATGTCGTGGATAATTTTTTTTAGTTTTTGGAATGTGATTAAAGTAATGGTATCAAGTTTTTGGTATTAAAAATAAAAATAAATTGAAAAGTTCGATATTTCGAATGTATGTAGAGAATAGACTATAAAAACTTGTTTTATATAAATTTTTTTGTGAAAGCAAAGGTGTTATTGAACAAACACAAAATAAAAATTATACAAAATAATAAATAAAAAAAAATAAAAAAATATTTTGCGATAAATTCGGCGTGAGTGTTTTTGTCGAGTACAATATTGGTGCAGGTCCCTAAACTTTTGACGGGAGCATTCTGGATTTAGTTTGGTTGTTGTAAAGTGACTCGACGTAATAGAATTTGGCATTGGGGCGCTTTGACGTTAAATTTAATTGGGTGTGCGCCTAAAATCTCAACGGTTGTCGCGATTTGGTTTGGTGTACACCATTTTGAAGAACAATTTTCGGTGGTATATCAAGGCCCTTTATTTCATTAACCGTTTTCTGCGGGACAACGCCCGATATTTTTTTTTTTTGGGGGTTAACGGCAGTTTGTAATCGAGTTAATTACACGGTGCTTAGTCGACGAGAGGATACAATTATAAAATTGGTTTATTGTGTCATAAAATTTATCCGGCGGGTGCCGCATCAGTACGGGTGGCAACAACAACCTCGTGGCCAATCGCAAATTGCAGTTGCAGTTTTTCAAGACAACGCCCAACGTTGCAACGGTATCGGCGATACAACGCTTAATTTATTTTGGGTGGCCAGTTGAGGCCACTCTTATTTTCGATAAGGCGAGACAACGCCCAACGTGTGTTTTTGGCGGCCAATCAAGGCCAGTTTTTGGGTTGGTATATTTCGGTGGTCTGCCGCAACGACGGGTAGTCAACCAACCGGTTGCCCGACCTTTTGGTATCGGGGAGAGGCCCCGCAACTAACGGTAGCCAACCGGCTATTGTTACTTTTGATTTTTTTGGTATCGGGGAGAGGCCCCGCAACTAACGGTAGCCAACCGGCTATTGTTACTTTTGATTTTTTTGGTATCGGGGAGAGGCCCCGCAACTAACGGTAGCCAACCGGCTATTGTTACTTTTGATTTTTTTGGTATCGGGGAGAGGCCCCGCAACTAACGGTAGCCAACCGGCTATTGTTACTTTTGATTTTTTTGGTATCGGGGAGAGGCCCCGCAACTAACGGTAGCCAACCGGCTATTGTTACTTTTGATTTTTTTGGTATCGGGGAGAGGCCCCGCAACGCCCGGCCGCGCAAGGCCGCAACGGGTTTTTTTTATTAATTAATTAAGGTACGATTTTTTTGATTTTTTTTTTTATCTTTTAAATTTTATTTATTTCCTAAATTTTTTTTACTAAATTTAATTTTTATATTTTGTAATCGAGCGCCGCACAGCGGGTGCACGCTCGATGCGCATTGTTTCTTTCTCTCTCGTTTTCCCGCTCTCTCTCGTTCTTTCTTTTTTTTTTTTTTCTCTTTCTTCTTTGTTCCACGTGGGAAGTGAGTCGCTTTATTTTTTTGTGTTTTTGGGTTTAAATAAACAATAAATAAAATGAATACTTAAAATTTTTTTTCGGTTCGGTATGATGGGAGCGGAGACTCCCTCTGTGTCGGTTTAGTGTTTGCGGTCCCTTGGTGCCCGCATCCAATTCCGTAACCAGGGCTCGACCCAGTTTGAATTCAGATGGATGCGCGCACCAAGGCACCTCTACCGTTATTATTATTATTTTAATTTATTTTGATGATTCGGTTCGTTCCTCAGATTCCGGCCGACGAATTTCGGCGGAACATCGGTGTTATTATTATCATTTGCGTTTTCCCATTTTTTTTTATAATTATCTGTTAATCACGGTGTAGGCCAGGAGCCCTGCATGCCTCAAACCCCACGACCTTCGCACTTCTCCGCTGAGAACGTAGCCGGCAAAACATCACCGTGGAGGCCTCTGCAGGAGCTTAGTGAAAATCTGCAGGTTGGCAGTAGCCAGCCTGTAACATATTCTCCTACCGTTGTGCTGGACAGCCGTCATTTTCAAAAACAAACAGCACATCTTCCAAAACTAGTAAAATCAAATCAGGTAGCTCCTTCTGAACAAATTCGAGATAACTATTTCCGGATGGGCGTTCTGACACATAATATGAGCCGATAAGGTTTCGACCAATAACACCAGCCCAAACATTAACGCTGAACTTACTTTGTAAAGAATCCTGCTTTTTCATATGTGGATTTTGGCCTTTTCTGCCCCAATGAAGCAGATTGTGTAAATTCACAATTCCTTCACTATTGAAATTAGACTCCTTTGTCCACAAAATCCTTTTCAAAAAGCTATCATCCTCAATATCTGTCCACAAAACTCCAGCCGTCAGTAATAGATTTCAAAAAATAAGTTAACTCTGTGTTAATTGCCTTGTGATGTTCAGTCATATGTCAATCCGCTACAGAAAGTGCCAGTGTGTTTCACTTTGTTCTTGTTAAATTATTAATTGTCACAGGTCTCGAAAAAGGTAATAATGCTACCCTTTTCGAGACCTGGAATAACTAACAATTTAACAAGAACAAAGTGAAATACACGAGCTCTTTCGGTAGCAGATGCTGACATATTGACTAAACAGCACAAGGCAACTATCACCCAGTTTACTTATTTTTTAAAATCTATCAATAACTTAAAAAACATTTTCTGAACCCTAGCACAAATAACTCTAACAAAATAGTCCCTCCTATTTTGACCACAAAATGAGTGATTTCTATGACATGGCAGTATACAGGCAGTAGACAATTTTTTAAAGCAAGACTAAGTTCAAGATAGTGACGTTTTTCATAAAACTACACATTTTTTAGGATTTAGAAGCCTTTATTATTAATTTTCCTAAAATAAATTGTATTAAATAATTAAATAATGATTTATTAAGAATAAAATCACATTGCGGAATACAATAAAAGTTATTTCGTTACAAACAAAAAGTTATGAAAATTTAAAGGCGACATTTTGGATAATTTAAAAAAAAATTAAAATGATGATATCTCAGTTGCCACTTAGAACATCAGTTTAATGGGATAAAAGCTTCCAAATGACCCTCCCCCCCCCCCCACCAATCTGCCAAAAAATGTCCGGTCCACGCTCCAAACACCCTATATAAGTTCATTTCATTTGATTAAATAAAATTCATTACATAAATCTTCATTATACCTACATTTTTCTTCAAAATAAGCACTGATGGAATTCTATACCTTAAATAAATCCCACGTTCGATTATAACATGCTCTCCATTTTTTACAATAAAATGCGCTTTATTAAATATAAATATAATTTTACCGAAAAAATCGGTAAACTTATAAAAATTTACCGATAAATTGGAAATACATTTTATACGGTAAATATGGTAAATCGGTAAACGGTAATGCACTCCCTAGTTCGAATGTCATTGAAAATACATTGTTTGCATTGTCATGTGGAAAAATTCGCCGAACAATCACCAGCAATCACCAAGTGACGGCCAAGGTTTGATCATTGGTACAGCGGCAAAATCTACATGCACTCTTGGGTGACATTTGTTGGAATTTGCAAGAAGAGAAGATCCCGAAGTTGACACAAACGAATCAGAAAATTAAAATAAAAAAAAAATTAAGAAAAATCACCATAAAATCAACTGAATCAAATTATTTTTCTTTTAAATAGTTTCTATTGTATCTATATTTGTCGATGCGATGTTTATTCGATCGATTTCAATCGATTTAAATTCAATAAATGGACAAAAAATGATAAAACAGTGTTTTCGTCGAAATGAAAAGAACAAAAAGAATAACACAAAAATGTGAATGTACTTGTGGCTTTTCGGTCTTGATATGTTCGGCAGAGTTGTTTGTCTTGGTTGCGCAACAACTTTGCTGAAGAAAGCAAAAAGAAAATCTTAATGGTTCAAGACCTATCAACGTGAAAATGAGTGTATAATTTGACAAATTTTTGTCAGATTATGTCGAAAGCGATACCTCAAAAATGGAGACTAACTTTGAAATGGGATTAGCACCAGTGAATTGCGGTCACACAAACCACTAAAAATTATGAAATTTTTTGGTTAGACTATCTATTGTTTTGTTTAACTATAAAAATTTGGTATAAAAAATAAACAAATCGGAGTTTCTGTTTCACTCTGTTGTAGATTTAATATTATCTTTCTGTGTTCGTTTTTTCAGAATTTTTTACTGAGATAATTTTTTTCGTAATGGAAATTGCGCTTTAACACATAAAACAAGCAACCATGTTGTTGTCAAAATTTTGTGTGAGTCACGTCAGAAATCCCATTTTGGAAATCCCACCGTTTTCTTATTTTGTCGAGTAGTATTTGATTGTGCAATTTTGTGCGTCTAACGGTAAAATTTGTGCATAATGTACTTTGGGAGATAAGGTGGGATTTCTGACGTGATTATCACACCAGAAATCCCATAAATCCGTTTCATGATTAAAGCATATGTTTTGCTTTAGTTTAATTGTGCAAAACTGTGCATGTAAAAAACAGTTTAGTTCTCCTCCAGAATTGATCAGGATTTTTCCTAGAACGGCTATATCTGCCTATTTACATGGGATATGTACAACGCCTATTCAAGTAGATCAACTATGGAAAAATATCGTATATTTCTACTAACAATGTTTAGATTAGATGTATATAACCCAAAAAGACCAAAATTCTATAGTGGCATACTGCCCCTTAGCCAGAATTGCACTTAAAAGGCCCTTCCTTCAACCCTAATTTCAAAAGATCAATTTTTGAAAAATTGTATAGGGTGATATCTGGAAATCCCACTTTTTATTAATTAAATCACTTAAACTAGTTGACCTGAACATTCAGATTAAATTTGTGTGATAATCACATCAGAAATCCCACATTATCTCCCAAAGTACATTATGCACAAATTTTACCGTTAGACACACAAAATTGCGCAATCGACAAAATAAGAAAACGGTGGGATTTCCAAAATGGGATTTCTGACGTGACTCACACAAAATTTTGCCCAAATGAAACAATTAAAAAGTTAAAAAGTTAAAAAATATTTACCACTAATAAATTTTTTAACTTTTTAATTTTGTATGCGGTATTTAAACCAGTTGAAATTCATCTGATTATTATCGCCCAATCTGTCTACCTAACACGATCGAAATAATGTTGCGGAGGTTGTTCTGCGATCACAAAGAATTTTTTAAATCTGTTATGTTAATAACTAAATTAAATATAAAAATAATTAATAATAATATTTCAATTAATTAATAATAATCATTTCAGATAATGATAGGAGGTGGTTTTTAGAGATAGTCCTTCAATTTACAGTTCCACACTGTAGAACAATCTTATAGTTCACCGTCCAAAAAAGAGTTTTTACCTGTAAAACAAATACATACGCATGCCTCTGTTTCAAGTATACCGTATATTACACCTTCGAAGATTTTAAAAGTGATGGGCTCAGTTAAACAACTTGACATATCAAATCGATCGATTGAGTCAAGCATACGAGATATACTGCTATAAACAGGATCATGTTAAAATACTATAGATTGCGCGCATACGTTTTGATATTTATGTTCACCATTATAAAAGTAAATCAGCTTTATACTTACATGATACCAAGATATATTCCATTTGTTGTTTGGTATCAGTTTAAAAGGGCATTCCAATATTACTGGACTTCCTAAGTTTACTTCCAATGTCTTTTCAAACGAATCAATAGGTTTATTTTGGAGAATAACGTTTACCCGAATCGTTTGGTTTTTAAAGCCCGTATCGCTTTCAATTTGACAATGGTAATTACCAGATTGGAACGGGTCTCTTCCATTGATGGTCATTACAGGTGAATTTGATTTAACTGTTCCATTATGATCAATCCATTCAATTTTTATTGTAAGCCCTTCATAGGCACACAAAAACTGATGGACTGAATGATCGAAAATTTCAATTGATTTGGTCGCATCAATGAATTGTGCTGTAATTTGAGATAACTATTAGTGATCTGGTAATTAAGAAAACAATAGAGACTTACATTGAGCGGTTAAGAAGAACACGGTTGCTAGATCCCCGTAAGCATTAGATCCTATGCATTGGTAAATTCCACTATCGGACGTTGCAATATTGTCAAAATGAATTGCTTCTTCGTTCGAACCGTAGATATTGCTAAATTAAGCGAATTATTAAAATTATGGACAAGAATTTCGATCTAGATAATTACTTACTTATTTTTAAACCATTTTATCGTCGGGGTTGGATGACCTTTAATTGGACAATGCAACGAAATATTATCTCCAACATTGAATTGAACAATCTTTTTGTAATTGACCTGGGAATATGTATCATCATTCGGCACATTATCTAGTTTTAAAATCGTTATATTGGCATTTCGTGAGATACGAATTGAATCCGATGTCGCAGTAACATGTGGTGGAGAATTTACAATCAATTCAAATGTGTTGGAACAATTTCCGAGTGTATTTGTTGCGATACATGTATAGTTTGCCGCATCTGTCGGTTCTAGAGAAATGAACACGACTGAATTACCATTCAGCAAATGTTGGTTGCCTTTAATCCAATAAATGTGTGGCTTTGGATTACCAAGTGCGCTACATGTAATGTTTAATGGTTCGTTTGCCATTAAAGAGATTTTGTTGTCTGGCGTTCTAGTCAAATTGTACGGAGCTCGCAGTACATTAAATACTAAATTGGCCTGTACAGCACCAGCTTTATTGATTGCTACACAAGTTACATTCCCTTTCATACCTGTCGGTGGAACTGAAATTATATTTAAGGAACCATCAACTTGTTTGTAATTATCTATAGATTTTCCGTTTAACGTCCATGCAACTTGATACTCGCTTTTACTTTTGATCGGACACTTTACAGTGAAAGGCTCGTTTTCAGTTAGATTATAGTTATTTTGATAGAAATGTTCTACCGCAGGACGCTTGATTTCATTTAACGTTATAATACGGTTTGCAGTATTCAACTCGTTTTGAGCTGAGCATTCGATCGAGCCGGAAAATCCGAATACCGTATCTGTTATGGTAAGGCGATGGCCAATCGATATCACATTTCCAGCTTTAATCCAAGTAATTTTGGGGTCCGGATTTCCATTTGCGGTGCAACTTAGATCTATCTTCGTAGTATTGTATACGAGTACTTCATTTATGCTTGGGTCTAAATCATCAATTTCAAAATCTGTCGATTTCGTAAGTTTTAGTATTCTAGGTTCATATGTGATGTTTAAATTAATAATTGCTTCCACGCTGCCAGCCCTATTTTCCGCGACGCATTTGTACTCTCCATTCGCATTATGGTTTACGGCAGGCCACTCCAGAAACTTAGTTTGATTGAAAATTGTACCATTCTAAATAAACAGTTAAAAAGTAATTTCTATTTTGATTTTCTGGAAGTTCCAAAATACTTACATGAAACCAAGTGAAGGCCATTTTATTATGCAGAATCGATTCTATTGGACATTCTAATTTAAAAGAGTCACCTAATTTAACTTTAGGCACTCGATCAAAATCTGCTAACCGGTTCGGTATTATAGCAATATCTACCGTAATATTTTGAGTATCAACTCCAAGAGTAGTTTCAATTTGGCAGCTATAATCACCCGACTGTGATACATCGCTGCCATTTATGGATAAATCGGCCGTTGTTGAAACGGTTTGACCTGTGTGACGTACCCATTTTATATTCGGCGCTGGATTACCTTTGTGCAAGCAAGTAATGTTCAGCTGAGTTTTATCGTACATTTCAATTGATTTCGTTTCGTCAATCGGAATATCTGTAAAACAAAATCGAAGCTTTGAAAAATCTTATGGCAGTGATATTTCTGTGTACTTACTTGTGGACGAATTCAAAATATTTATGATTTTTGGTGGATATTGAACATCTAGTTGTATATTGGCGCGCTTTTCGATAGAATTCTTTTTCCCAAGGCATGTGTAATTTCCACTAAAATCCGGTTTTATATCGTACAAAACTAAATTTGTCTCGTTTAACTGTAGAAATGTATTTAAATTATGATTATGTGCCTATAATTTTGTCGAAAACAAGCTGATACTCACCATTGATCCTTTGGGTAAATCTGACGTTCCATTGAATAGCCATGAGGTTGAAACTGAGCTCACATTTGGCTTCACCACACATTTAAGTTCAACAATTTTGTCACCAGACTGAATAGTTACGACATTTTGTTCTGTGCTCACGCTTAGATCCCGAGGTACAATCTCTACGATTGATTTAAATTCATCGCGACCTTCACTATTTTCTGCAGCACATACATATTCACCTGCATCGGAAATGTCGGCTTTCTCGATTGTGTAGTTCAGAACTTTACTTTGCCTGGAATATAAATTAATGTCAGGTCGATATACTTATGGAATTATGTTTTTAGTATTACACCGAGCTTAATGATTTCAATTGGGTGTTATCTCCAACTTTCGACCAACTTATTGTTACATTAACCGCTGAAATTACACCGCAAATCAAATAAACCGATTCACTTTCATTTACTCGAATGTTTGAAACTACTGTTGCTCCTGGCTTTCCCGCATTGTAGGCAACAATGGTTGGCGATAAAAGTCTCTCAATTATATGATTCGTAGGATCTTTCCCATGCAGCTGGAATTTAGATAGATTCGTAGCTGTATATATATTTACAAGGCGGCTCAAAATCCCGTATTTCGCAATCACGTATTTCAAAATTCCGTATTGCAATAATCCCGTAACATATTACAAAAGTCCCGTAATGTTGACATTAAGTGTGTCATGTCCCCTAGCCAATTATGAAAAAATTAGGCATGTTGGATGTAAATGTGCTTTAAAATGATTTATGGAATAAGTTCTGGAATATGGCCACTTGCATCGGATCTGGGTCATTTTTTAGCCGAATCTTTGTGAAATTTGTAAAGTTAAAAAAGTATGGGTACCCAAAAAGTAGCAACATAAAAATGTATATGAACTCGCTTTTTGAATTGTGTTTTATTTTCTTTTACGCATCAATATACTCAATCTCATCATAATCGGTTAATAAATGACGTTACGTCCCAGGTGGCCATATTCCAGAACTTCTTTCAATAATCATTTTAAAACCCCATTTCCAACCAACAAGCCTATAATTTTTTCATAATTAGCTAGAACAAAACACACATATCAGCATTATGGGATTTTTATAATATTTTACGTAAAATATGGGCTTTGGAATATGGGATTTTGAAAATGGAATTTTGATGTACGAGATTTCAAGACCAACTCATATTTACATCAAATAATTTTTATTAGGCTTACCACAACTTTAAACGATTCTGTTGGAACTTCAAATGGGATCGTTAGAAATATGTCCCCGTTTGGCGTTGGCTTTTTTCGAAGTATATACTTTAATGAAATTCCACTATCCAAAACCAACAAAATGAAATCCAAATCATTTATGTACAACGAATTTGATGGGCGAATCGCCAAAAATGTTTTATGTCCCTTTAAGGGATATCGATCTGTTTCGGAAATGGAACTGGGCTCGAAAACCGAAAATCCATATTTAAACTGTAATTCACTTTTAGTCGATATTTGCCCAGTAAAATCATTTTCTGATTCAATTTCCATCTTCCAAATACCTGACTCCGGATCTCTTATTTTGAATATCAAGAAGTTAGACATATCGAGTAGTTTTTGCCATTGTGACTCGGGTAACAAATTTGAATTTGGATCGTATAATTTTATTACTGGTTTCTCTGCCGTGATTGCAAATGTGAATTCATTCATTGATTTGTCAACCGTAACATCATAAGAGCTTTTTCCCGCAGATCCGACTATCATACTCTGAATCGAAGTATTCGTGTTTAGCATTTCACTAAACACTGGAAAAATATGGTCTATTTGATCAGGTTTGACTTCAAATAGCATTCCATTTGATTTTATCGCTAAATCGCGGTAGTCTTCGGCCACTTCAAGGCCATAATCATCATCAATACAACCACCTAGTGATATAAAGAAATATAACTGACATCGTTTTCGTGAAATAAGTTTTAGAATATCAGGCAATAACTCGGGATTTTTCGTCGCAGCGTCCGTGACCACAAAAAATATCGAATTATCATTGGCTACTTCTAAACCACGTTTCAAGGCGCTATAGCTTGATTCAGCACAATCCGAATTAGCCCCTTCTCTTATTCCAAGTGTTTGAAGTTGTGCTTTTACCCCATTATAGCTCTTACTAATGAATATAGGTAACAGATCTGGTTCGAACTCTTCATCACGAAATTGCACAAAAATATAATTATCTATAGGATTTTGATCTTGCCGCAATACAAAATCATCCAATAAAATTTGAACCCCTTTACTTAATCCCTCGATTTCCTGAGTCATTGACGAGGTTACATCAAAAACGATCACTAAACTTCTTTCGGGCTGCTTTAACCCATTATTACCAAAACATAAATTTATAAACGACACAACAAGAATAATTTTAATGCACAAATACATCTTACGAGCTCATCACAACATCGACTGACACAAAATGTATTCGAGAACTTTTGTGTACATTCATGGTGTTGTCTATTTTTACTTCCGCCAACAACGTATTTTCCCAGTATAATGAGCCGAAATAATGAATCATCTCATAATTCCAAATGCTGTTTTAATTAACATTTAATTATGAATTGGAAACCCAACACCCTATAGTTAATCATTATCGTTATCAATAAAATTATTTCGGAATGAACAATTCTGAACTGGTGGTCGTAATTTTGATAATCTGCTATCTAAATCTGCCAATTTTTTGTTGTTTTTTTAGTTTCTGATTATTTCTTTATCTGTAGCCTCACTATTCACCAACTCAGTCACGCAATTTTTTTAATTAATAATTCTCCTATTTTCTTTCTTTTGTACGATCGATGGAACTTATCCGCACGTGTTTTGATTTTCTATTTACAGATTTTGTCATTTGTGTTAAGCTTCTTTCTTGAAGTTTCAAAATCACTGATATCTGGAACGATTGACAACTGCTGGTTGATGATCCTCAAAAACTCTGCTATTACACACCTGGAACCTTGATTCACCTGAGGATCGTAGTATCGTACTAACGACCATAGGACTGTAAAAGCAGTGTATGTCAAGCAAAGATTGGAAGGTCATCCTGGACACAAGCAAGCGGCTAAGCGCCAAACTATTGTTTTCCTTTCGAGATCATTTCTGATTCCAGAAATTTGCGTCTTGGATAGGATTTTCTTTCAAATCATCTCCGATTTATAAATCGCCGCTGTTCAGTTCCCTTAGTCGTCGGCCGTTATTCTTTGAAGATGTCCATGCTCAATATAAAACAGATTAACTTGCAACATAATAAGTCTGCTTCCTTTGAACTTAGGAGGTTGCGTTCTGCATCGCAAAGGAGCCGTACATTGTATATGGTGTGGTTGCTGGTTTGAACATTAGTAATAACAAGATCTTCTACAAGAATAACGTAGCGAAACCCATGTCAGATAAAAAAGCAGATCTCACGGCCGTAGTCGCTGCTTTCGGTTTTCCGTATGGTTACGCGGAAGTGATTTTCGCTTCTGTTTATATACCATATGATTCCCCTGAACCTCTTCCGTCGGAGAGCACTTACGTCTTGGAGTCTGAATAAGAAAACTCGCGTCATAATTTGTTGTGATGCGAACGCTCATCCTACGATTTTGAGTACTTCAAATATTAATGGGCTCCATGCTTCTGATCACAAGAGATTATCCCTTTTAATCTTCATTTTAACTTGTTTACTTTACTCGTGCCTAGAGTATTTCGATCCATTGAGTTTCTGGCAAATTTGCTGTCTATAGTGCAACTACATCTGCATTTGAGAATACTTGTCCGCTAATTAACAACCAAAAAGCTCAGAACAAACCTTTCTGGTGATCTAAGCTTAAAAAGTTGAGAAAATCTATAAGGAAACTAACGAATGTGACTAGAAAAACTAATCTTCAGGCTGACTGAAATTTTGATCAATAATGACAACTGTAAACTACTTGGTGAACTGCTTCTTAGTGCTCATTTTTCTGGTTGCAACATCATTGATTCCGATACTGCTGCTACTGAACAAGCTATAGTATTTCTGCTCATACGACGATTTCGTCTCTTTCGCAAATAGGCTATAGTCACGCATGAAGTTATGCATTGGAGTTTGTTTGTATGCGATTACCATGTCCCTAAACAGTTTTTGCCCTAAATGAGTCCTCGAACTTTCTCAAATCGTTCGAAAGAATCATGTACAGAGTCATTAGAGACCACTTCTAAGTTCTCCCCTCAGATCCTGAAACACTTGCTACTAGGATTGAAACATCCATGAATAACAAAGAATTTCTCATGGGTACATTCCTAGACATTGCGGGAGCTTTTGATAGCACATCTTTTGCTACTATTATCAATTCATGTTTCAAATTTGGTATCGACAACGCAAACTTCAACAGTCTGGGTTTTGTGGCCAGGGCTATGCTGACGACTTTGTTGTAACCATATAGGGAATCATGTGAATATTATATATGGCCTGATGCAACAAACCCTCTATACTTGTAGTGAGAGAGAGTCTTGTAGTGTTAGTAAGATTCTTCACGTTAATCCGTTCAAAACAGATATAGTGAGGTTCACCAAAAGAAGAAATCAGTAGGGCCTTACATTGCCTACTGCTTTTGAGAATGCGATCACTAATTCAGGTCGCGTTAAGGATTTGGGTGTCATTTTACATTCTAAATTATCTTGAAATTCTCATCTACAACTTAAAATACAAAAAGCGTCTTCTATATAGGTATTGGCAATGTTGCTTTTGGTACCTCCTATGGATTGTCTCCGAAAATGTTGTGCTTCATCTACAGGTTCTACACATGCTTAGATACGCATCTATTGTGTGGTGGCCGCTAGTCAACTTATAGTGTTCAATTGTGAAACTTCTATAATGTTCAATTGTTCAAATCACTAGTTTTCTATTCAGAAGGTTCACGAGATAGCCTTGTTGCAGGCTTCGGTGCCTACTGCCCAGAGCTTGTCTTTAGGGCATCAAGAAGTCTACATACTCATTTTTCAGCTTTCCGAGCTAAGATCAGAGCTCTGACTTATTGTGCTTCGGAGCGCTAAGTTGTAACCTCAACATCGTCTGATGCACTGATTGCCAGGCGGTGCTTTAAGCATTGAGTATAGCTTTTCTTTGATATTGTTCCTATGTGAAAAACTAATAAATTAATTTTTTAATTTTAATATTTCTGCTATTAAACTTTGCATAACATAATAAATGATTTGCCACCTAGGGGCATCAAAAGAAACTAAAATTAAATATCATTGCGGCGTACAAACAAAAAACTAATCGTTTGACGTAATTTTTCAATCGATGAGAATTGACATTTTAAATGTTTTAAGCTAAATTTTATATTGTCTTTATTCTGTGTACCTGACGCCGATTTTTTTGTCTATCTCTTAAATATCCAACTACCTAAATTGATCGAATAACTAATATTTATAAACCAAAATCTACACGTGTATTGAAAATAGTGAAGGATTTTCATCTGACCACTCACCTGTGATCATGACTTTGAGTACAATGATAATAAAAAAAGATAATTCACCTAAGTTAACAAACAATAAAACCAATTGGGATCTATTCAAGAAATTAGTTGAAGATCGAACAAATCTCGGCGAACCAAATATAAGGAAGGTGCAGCTGGAACATGAACTAGAAATATTTAATAACAATATCCAACAAGCGACTTGGGAAAGTTCACCGATTTCTCATACCAACACTACAATGAAACATAATTATCCTCTTGAAGTCAGAGAGCTACTTAACGAAAAACGGTAAGCTCGCAAAATCTGGCAGCAAAAGGATGACGATCGCTTTGGAAAGCAACGAAGGGACTAAAATGATCCAAAATGTATGAACCGCCTATGAAAATCGATGACGGATCCTGAGCTTAAAGTGACAAACAGAAAGTCTCTCTATTTGCTGCTTATTCAGAAAAGACTTTTCAAATGCTGTATAAGATAGCGGAATTTTGACAGCGGAAAATAAGAGATTGCGCTACTCGCAGCAAGTGGCAGCACTATCACTAAAGAAAATTAATTTTGTTATGTAATTACCAACGGACATTTTTCATTCATTATATACCACTTTTTTCACTAAATAAAATATCTCAGCGGAGTACTATATGGAAAACCTTATTCCGCTGAGATATTTTATTTAGTGAAAAAAGTGGTACATAATGAATGAAAAATTTCCGCTGGTAATTACATAACAAAATTAATTCTCTTTTGTGATAGTGCTGCCACTTGCGGCGAATAGGGCAATCTCTTATTTTCCGCTGTGTAAATTCCGCTATCTTATACAGCATCTTTTCAACCGTTGCCGAGACAATCAGCAAATGAAAATACAACAGTCGTAAGCAAAGTAGATGATATTAACATAAGGCATGTGACCTTATAGAAACCTAAAACAGAAATCAATAATAACTTAAGTATCAGAAAAGCTCCAGGTTATGACTTAATTACTAGGCAAATTGTGAAAGCCATTCCCGAGAAAGGTTTGCGTAAATTAAATCAAATAATTAATACAGCATTCAGATTGAAATATGTTCCACGACATTGGAAGGTGGCCGAAGTAATAATGATTCCTAAACCAGATAAACCAGGAAACGATAAAAAATCATATAGACCGATATCACTACTTCCAGTCTTATCAAAAACTATTTGAAAAACTGTTGCTGAAGAGACTCAAACCTATAATAGAAGAGAGATGCTTAATTCCACCACACCAATTTGGGTTTAGAGAAAATCACTCTACAGTTGAACAAGTTCACAGAATAACGGATGTCATAGAGGATGCACTTAAGAATAAGAAAATATGCTCCAGTATTTTCTTAGATGTAGCTCAAGCTTTTAACAAAGTTTGGCACCAAGGGCTTGAATTTAAACTGCATCAAGACCTGCGTAAGCAATTTTATCAAATTCTTAAATCCTACATAGCTGATCGGCACTTTAGAGTCAAATTTGAAAATGAGTACTCTGAAATAAAAAGAATATCAGCAGGTATACCACAAGGTAGCGTACTTGGATCTATTCTGTTTATTCTTTACACGAGAGACTTACCGAATATTCAAGGTACTACAGTAGCAACATTTGCAGACAATACAGCTATTCTAGCAGTTAGAAAAAATATTTCGGAAGCAACAAGCAAACTTCAAAATGCAGTTAACACTGTAAGCAACTGGACTAAAAATGGCGCATCTTATTAAATGAAACCAAATCAGTACACGTCAACTTTACAAATCAAAATGAAGACTGTATTCCCATGGTTCTCAACTCAAACCAAAGTCCATATGCAAATACAGCTAAATACTTTGACGTGGCCCTCGATGCTAAGCTAAGATGGAAAGAACACATCAAGAAGAAAAAACAAGATACCAATGCTGATTCATTTTTAATATAAACTGTAATATAATAAGTGAACTAACAAAAATCTCAGAAATTGGCTCACATAATGACTATAAACGCTTCAAAGAGATTTAGACATTCAAATCAGTATTTCATGCTTCGAAAGGACCTGTAGGTCTCTTGTGATAAGTTTTTGAAATTTAACGAATTTATCGTGTATTGGATTTGAATTAACATTCTTGGATACTGCACTAGTTTAGCTCACGTAATGATTACAAACGTATGATCTTGACTGTTGGTATTCCACGATAAATTGATTAAATTTCAAAAATTCATTACGAGGGACCCTCGAAAATTTGAATATCTCAATGTGTCCCCTTTCAGACGTTATAGTCATTGTGCGAGCCAATCTCTGAGAGATTTGCTATTTGCTTTGGCGCCGTGTCCAAAAAATCTCAATGCAAAACCAATACACAAAAATTGGTTAAACTTGAAAAATTCATTACATGAACCCTACTGGTTATATCGAAACGGGACGTGTGGGTAACTTTAGCCGAATTTAAAAATGCCGGAGCGGAAACTTTCGAATTTAAAAATGAAACTTTGCATACCGATTAAGGCCAATTCGTGCTAATTAGGCTCACGGCAAAAAATTAGTCTAGTCCAGGAGCCGAAAAAACGGGAAAAGAAAATTTCAAATTTCGCCTGAAAGACGAAATAAATAAAACCCAATTTCTAGAAAAAAACAATAAGGCGGCTACACTGACGAAATTTGTGCTTATCATAGAAATATAATTTTCATAAATTTTCATTCATAAATTGAGGAAAAACAAACTAGCCCCTAAAAGATACTATATAAAATAAACATAAAAAGCGGTATTAACGTTCGATAACATATTTTTGTTGAACAACAAATTAAAAAATAGAAATAATAAATTATAAAATCCAAGAATAAGCAATTCAGATAGCATATTCCTGTCATGCATGTTCATTGCCATCCAAAAAATATAGTGGCTGAATTTGTGCTAATCCAGAATTGGCCCAATTCCATTGAACAACAACGACCGTTGAATGAACAATATTCTGACAAAAAGTGTTCTAGAAACCAATGAAGTTGGTACTTCTTCATGGGATTGGGCCAATTCTGGATTAGCACAAATTCAGCCACTATATTTTTTGGAAGGCAATAAACATGCCTGACAGATATATACTATATGTTATTGCTTATTCTTGGATTTTATAATTTATTATTTCTATTTTTTAATTTGTTGTTCAACAAAAATATTGTTACGGTGACACCTAGAATAGAATAGAATAGAATAAGTTAATTTCATTAATTGCTCAATTACATTTATAATGTATACTCAACATTTAGGCGTATTTATATACTAATATATTTGCTGCGCATTTAGGATTATTCTAGAAACAAATATTTTGGTGTATAAGGGCGCGCGTTGACGTGGAATGCTGAGTATTATTTTAAACGTGATACAGTGAAGGTTAAATAGAAAGATTATTAAAGTGATTATTAAAGCGATTATTAAAGTGATAATTAAAAAGTGTGTTATAATTGTAATAATTAATTGTGAATTTTGTGTTGTATAATAAATTGTGTTGTGTAAATAAAATTGTGTGAGTTAAAATTGAAGCAGTGTATTTATTCACAATCCAGTGATTCGAACCTTGATTGACAAGGCAAAATCGTAACAATTGGTGACAGCGGTGGGATTGTGAATAATAAGGAAAATGATTCTCTACGGATTAAAGCTTGCGCAATTAAAGGAGCAACTGACACGGCGAGGTTTGACCAGTGAAGGCACAAAAGCTAGTTTGGTGGAGCGACTACGTGAGGCTATGGAGAAGGAAGGTTTAGATCCAGACGTGTATGATTTCGAGGAGGAAAAAACGGATGAGATCAATATGGATAAGAAACAAAAGGACGTACAAACGGTGGTCGAAACAACGCAAAACCCATCTGGAAGTTTCAATTTTTCGCAGTTGATGGCTGCTATGAATCAAATGATGGGACAACAGTTGGAGGGAATTAAACAATCGAACCAGGATATGAAACAACAGATGTTTCAAGTGGAGCAACAAGGAGTGGACGTTAAACAGAAGATGGTACAAATGGAGCAACAAGGAGCGGACATTAAAAACCAAATAGAAGTTGGTCCAAAGAAAATGGACGAGAAGTTTCTGGAGTTATCTTCTACACTACACGGTAAAGTGGAAAAACTGCAAACAGAAGTACACGCAGAAATTCAAAATGTTAAAGGGACGGTTCAACAAAAGTTTGAATCGGTTAAACAAGATTTTCAAACGGAAGTTAAACGTCTCGAGAAGGAGCTCCAAGATGTAAAAGTGAATGGAACGACACATCAAGTGATTCAAACGGTTAACGCAGTTAAGATAAAACCACCAACATTTGATGGAACAACATCCTTCAGTATTTTTAAGTTCCAATTCGAAACGGCGATTAAACAAAATCAGTGGACTGAAGAACAATGTGTTGCAGCATTAATTGTGGCTCTTAAAGGTGAAGCGGCAGAAACACTACAAATCATTCCCGAGCAGGAACGGAACGTTTACATCGGAATTATGAAGGCGTTAGATCGAAAATACGGAAGTGACCACAAACGAGAAATCTATCGCATGGAATTGAAGGGTCGATACCAAAAAGGAGGAGAATCGCTACAGGAATATTCATCGGCAATTGAGCGGCTCGCGCATTTAGCCCATTCAAATATGTCGGCCGATTACATGGAGCGAATTAAAATAGATGCATTCATTGACGGTATTCGAGATCCTGAGACGCGCAGAGCGGTGATGTTGTCACCTAAGGCAACTTTCACGGAAACCATCGCTTGTGCGTTAACAAACGAAACTGCGCAAACCATCATCAAACCAGCAATGAAAATTCGTCGAGTGGAGATTGATTCCAGAATAGACACCGAGCGGGCTACGCCAAGGTCCAGATATGGAAGTAGCAGGATTAAATGCTGGGTATGTAATAGAATGGGTCACATCTCACGGGACTGTTGGGAAATTAAGAAGAAACGAGGAAGATCGCCATCTCCTATGAAGTGTACACCAAACGAACAGCAGAGGGAGGCCAGAAAGGAGGGTCAGACGACATTGGAGTCGTTAAAAAGAGACACCTTGAAGGAGCAAAAGCTGACTCCCATAATCGATTGCCCCATAACGTCCATCCAAGTTTCGAGATTAGAAGGAGGCGGTGAGAGCTTGACAAAAGAAGCCGATATTGAACATCGGAAGGGAAGTGCACATAAAAATGCCGACGCGTTATCGAGAAGACCATGTCCCGTGGAAAGCAAGAATTGTGGGCATGTGGAGGTCAAGGAAAACATTGTCGATATTCGGCTTATGCAAGTGCTACCTGATGAGAAATGGACTGATGAAATGATCAAGAAGGAGCAATTACGGGATGCTGATTTGTCATTCATCATGGAACATAAGGAAAAGGAACACCGGCCCACATGGAGTGAGATAGCTGACAAAACACCCATTGTAAAAGCATATTGGGCTCAATGGGATAGCCTCCACATAGAAAATGGATGTTTAAAACGAAAGTGGGAAAGCACGGATGGTAAAGTAAAACAATTGTTGGTAGTGGTGCCAAAGGATCGGATAGCGGAAATCCTCAAGGAGTATCATGGAGGAGCAAGTGGAGGTCACCTAGGGATTAATAAAACATTAGCCAAAATTCGACAACGTTTCTACTGGTCCGGATGTAGACAGTCAGTAGTAGAATGGTGTCGAAGATGTGACCAATGTGCTGCAGTAAAGGGACCAGCACGAAAAAGCCGTGGAACCATGAAACAATATAATGTCGGGGCACTATTTGAGAGAATTGCAATGGACGTGGCGGGGCCATTTCCGACCACCGAGAGCGGAAATAAATATGTGCTAGTAATAATGGATTATTTCAGCAAATGGCCGGAAGTGTACCCCATACCCAATCAGGAGACAACTACAATAGCTGATGCCGTGGTCAACAATTGGATTAGCAGATTTGGTGTACCGATGGAAATTCACACGGATCAAGGAAGGAATTTCGAATCGGTGGTATTTCAGGAGATATGTCAGATGCTTGGAATCAATAAAACGAGAACGACGCCTTTACACCCACAGTCGGACGGTATGGTGGAAAGATTCAATGGCACATTGGAGGAATATCTAGCAAAGGTTGTGGAAAGGAACCAACGTAACTGGGATCGACATATACCGATGTTCCTGATGGCCTACCGATCAGCGGTACATGACACAACAGGAGTGACACCAGCTAAAACCATATTTGGAAACAATCTGCGATTACCGGGAGATTTAAAATTTGGGGCTGTTCCATCAGCAGCTCTATGCGGACAGGATTATGTCGACCGAATGAAAGAGGAACTCAATGAAATACATCAATTTGTACGGGAGAAAATTCGGATAGCAAGTGATCGAATGAAAGCTCGATATGACATACGAGCAAACAATCAAGGCTTCGAGGAAGGGCAATTGGTATGGCTTCACAACCCGCAACGGCAGAAAAGATTATCACCGAAGTCGCAACCAACATGGGAAGGCCCTTACACTGTCATTAAAAGGTTGAACGACGTGGTTTATCGCATACAGAAAGGACGGAAAGGTAAACCAAAGGTGGTGCATTTGGAGCGTTTGGCGCTCTACAGAGGAGGTGATCTGGATCCTGTTCCGGACGAACAGGCTTAGGTGGGGGGTAGTGTTACGGTGACACCTAGAATAGAATAGAATAAGTTAATTTCATTAATTGCTCAATTACATTTATAATGTATACTCAACATTTAGGCGTATTTATATACTAATATATTTGCTGCGCATTTAGGATTATTCTAGAAACAAATATTTTGGTATATAAGGGCGCGCGTTGACGTGGAATGCTGAGTATTATTTTAAACGTGATACAGTGAAGGTTAAATAGAAAGATTATTAAAGTGATTATTAAAGCGATTATTAAAGTGATAATTAAAAAGTGTGTTATAATTGTAATAATTAATTGTGAATTTTGTGTTGTATAATAAATTGTGTTGTGTAAATAAAATTGTGTGAGTTAAAATTGAAGCAGTGTATTTATTCACAATCCAGTGAGACGAACCTTGGTTGACAAGGCAAAATCGTAACAATATGTTATCGAACGTTAATACCGCTTTTAAGGTTTATTTAATATAGTATCTTTCAGGGGCTAGTTTGTTTTTCCTCAATTTATGAATGAAAATTTATGAAAATTATATTTCTATGATAAGCACAAATTTCGTCAGTGTAGCCGCCTTTGGAAAGTTTTAAAATTAGGCTTAAATTATTTATTGTTTTTTTTCTAGGAATTGCATTTTATTTCTTTCGTCTTTCAGACGAAATTTGAAATTTTCTTGAGTTGCTCAAATTAGCTTCTTACGCTGTGTGCCAAACTTAAGGTAAAATCCAATTCTAAGTAAATTTTTCGGTAAATTCAATTATTTTGCAAAAACTCTATGACAAACTGATAGAAAAATCTGTCCTAAAACCGATTTTTATCGTAGTAAACGATTTACCTTAAGTTTGGCACACAGCCTAAGAATTAAATTTTTTTACAATATAGACACTGAACACTTGCAAATTGCATATTGGGAAATTGAAAATTTCGTGTCTTTGATAATTTTTAATTCGGTATGCCGTACGGAATTAGAACAGTTTTTTCACACAATGAAAAACTTGATACAGGGGTTGTTGCGTACCAACAGTTGGGTAGATAGTTTACTACAGTAATCGGTTGTATTATAAATTTGTCGAAAAATTTTCTGATAATTGAATTTTACCCTACTATTAGTAAACAACCACGGAATATGTCTATTTTTATTTAGGTCCCTCTAAATAAAAGTAGTTGTATTAATTGTACGTGTTGCACTCAACTAAAGACAAATAAAACAAAATTTTCGCCTATCGTTTTTACCGTTCATTTACTGAATTACAATTACATTAAACACTTTAAAATTTGTTCCAATTTCGTTGTCGGCTCTACATAAATACCGTGATTGGTCTGAAATGTCTACCCAATTCTTTGCTAGTGAACCGTTTGTATCTTGAAATCCGGATATGGTTGTTATGGGCTGCCATGTACCACTATCCAATTTGAACCATTTAAATGTTGGTTTTGGGAAACCAGTTGCAACGCATTCTATTCGAAATTTGGCGCCTTCCCTGAACAAAAAATCAGTGTTTTCTGCCGAAATTGTAGGCTGCGAGACTATAACCATAGACAAATTATAATAAGGCTGCTAAACCAATGGAAAATTTATGTTTAAATCAAATTCTCGATGTCGTTACAAATGGAAATTTTTTTCTAGTGGCTGTTAGCAAAAATGCTTAGCTAAAACTCAAACCCTATGTGCTCAATATACATATTTCTCGCTCAAAATATTTTTTTAATATGGGCGCGAACAAATAAAAAATTTGATATTTGTGTATACAGTAAAAAAGAAACAAATGGAAAAATAACAAATTCAACTTATTTTTTATTTTCGTTTGAAAGTATCCTTTTTCTTCTTTCTTTAAGTCATACACTTATATTTTAATAAAACAGAATGAAATGAAACTAAAACGCACGTATTATCTATATACATACCCGTATATACATATGTACTATTTAAAATAATGTTTCAGCACGATCAATAATTTCTTGTTTAGATATATAGAATTTAAACACGTGGTGACCATGAAAAGGAAGAGGATCTATTTTAGATGTAAGTATGTAGCTACGATGATTGTTTTGGTGTGCTGCATGAAGTATGATTTAAAAAACAAATATTTGGAGGAAATGATAAGAAACATCAACAATTTATGAACGAAAGGGAAAAATATTATAATTAAATGGTTTTTTAATGATCGCAGAAAACAATTACATATACATATTACAAATTTGTATTTGTTTACATTATGTATATTTTATATGCCTTTCTATACTGGTTTGTCCAAATTAAATACATTCATGACTTAATTTTCCCTAAGTGTACTATTAAGGATGATGCATGATTTAAATTCAATAATTTTAAAATACCTAACAATTTTATAAATGATTTTATTTTTGAGAAAATGAATAAAATCAGCTTACATCGGAAAGATGTCTTTTGGAAAATATACTATGTATTTGGATTTGCCTCCAAAAAAATTGGTCAAGCATACAAATTTTTGTTAACGTTTTCCCCTTATTCCATATTATCTGAAGCATGGTATAGGTATTATAGAACTTGATTTGTTTCAACTAGCTTTTGCAAACATTTTAAGACGTCGGAAATAAAAGCTAGTTTTTGATTTTAACTAAATTTGCAAAAACATTAATATTTCGATTGCGGTTGTGGTATATACATATATAGAATTATGAGTATACACAATATCCGTGCAATTCCATTTTTAATCTGCTAACCCCAAATAAAAATTATCTTAAGGTTTTAAAATGACAATATATAAATATTTCGTTGTTCGTTGTTGTCAATTGATTTACAAACTCACATTAAAAGTACACTGCAATTTTTCAGATACCAACCACCCCTTATCATGAAAACTACCCCAAATTTCCCTAGAATAAATTACCATTTCTTTGAAAATTTCAAAAATAGACTATTCAATATCGGATAATGGGTATCGCTTTATAATCCTCATCAGAAATGCAATTCGATTGTTAAGTTGTAACTTTAAATCATGGACACAAATTTATTTAGCCACCCACTTTATTTATTAGGCGTATAACTTAATTTCTACAGATTTTTTCTTCGAGCTTAAAATTATATTTAAAATAGAAATATTTTCACGGTGATTTGTGATTTTTACAGGAACATCTCAGAATAACAGAGTTTACAATGGCAACTGATAAACAGCACATTCGGCGCTGCATTCTATACGAATGAATTCCAATAATGAAAAAAAGGCTTCTAAAGCACGGGAATCAATCTGTAGTGTTCTTGGTGCCGACCTTGTATCTTATGAAATTTGTAATTATTGGTACAAACATTTTTGAAGTGGAGATTTCGATCTTAGCGACAGCCTCGAAAGTTTGAAGATGTGCGAGCTAACCTGGAATATACAACAGCAACAGGCATAACTCAGAAAAAACCTAATACCTAAATAAAATAATGCGTAATAATTGGATTCATATTAGTTTTCAATTCCTATAAAAATCATAAACATTTGATAGTTTAAATTCTCCTAAACTTCTGAAAATTTAAATGAATTGTAAGAAAATATGTACTATGGACTTGAAGGATATAAAAATTAATTAAATAGAGTAAAATATTTTCTGGACAGTTATTTTTCAGTAATTATCTTCTCCTGTACTAAATATTAATTTATTGCATTAATATGCCCAGTACCAAGTGAATTTTCTAAAACTGGTTATGTAAATGTATTTAATTAATGTGTAATAATCCATCACCATTAGTCATACATACTTTAATCGTATATAGTCCAATGAGTTGTCACAGATTTTAGTGAGGCCTCATTAAACCTTATATGAATCATGTCTTTGTTTTCGGTAAGACTTCAGTGGGCTGAACTTGCCCGACATGTTTAAAGAGTTCGTAGTATAAATATTTTTTGTATATAAAATCAATAAGAACTGCCTGATGACCTAAATCAAGGACAGGATCACGAACGCCGCACGGAAGTCCCAGAAAATATTCGAACCCAATTCAAACAAAATTAATTATAAACGGAACACGCAATCTAAATTTAATAAAATAAAAAACATTTCGTGCTAACATAAAAGGTGTTTTTTTAGAGGTTCACAATTTAGAATTAAAATAGAACAAAGAAAATTATTTTGAATATCAGTGAAACCAGCTTTATTGGATAAATAATTTTATGCTTGTTTCAGTTGTTACAACCACAATATTGTGTAATAAAGGCAAATGAAACTATCATATTTTTCTTTTGTACAGCTGTTAAGCTACTAATAGGGAAATATCCAAGAGTAATTTTCCAACGAGCAGTACAACTGAGAAACATAAACACAAGTACTTGAGTAGCTTAAGTATTATCATTTGGGTCACTACCTTCAAACTAGGCGTATCCAGATACGGGAACCCCTCCAAGAACACGATTAATTCGTTCCGTGTTCTTTGAAATCGTGTTGTTCGATACTACAAAAAATAAAATAAAAAAAACGTTATGTTTTATTTTTTGTTATGATATACAAAACACAAAATAAAAAAGAATAGCGAAAATCGTGTTGTTTGAAACCGTGGAATTTGAGAAAATGGATATCCGCGTTCTTCAAACCCCGTGTTCTTGGAGGGTTACCTGTATTATATTGGTATGATAATCATACTCGCATTTTGGATGAATGGACAACTCATCCAAGCATACATTTACAATAACGACCTCATCTGAGGCAAGCAGTTTTTAAATTGGTTTCGAACATATTCACAGGCCTTCGGAGAATAAAAGTTTGATTTTAAAGCAAACCTCCGTATTTCTTCTGGATATTTTCTGCCTAACTTTCGATTTTTAATTTTAGCTCAAACAATTGAATTTGGGTCAAAATGGTTTAAAAAATTATCTTTCTGGCAAGAACTAATTAAATTTTTTTCTTCAAGTTCGTCTATCAGGTAGCCCAAAATACTATTTTTTCTTCTTTATCTCATACTTGTTTGTCGTAGGTTCCTATTACTTTATGTGTTTGTTGTATTTAGTCCTTAAAGAAGTCCTTCTTGAACTCGTAGAAAGATCAGCACCTGATGAGGCCATTGCTCACTTTAACGTTATTTTATTAAATTGTTTGTATATGTAAGAAGGTTTTATACTTTTATTAACAAAATAAAAAGAAGTAGTACCACTACGATTGCTAGCACCAAGAGGTGAACTATTTGTGATTTTTGTAATGGTCTCCAATTTCGAAGGACTTTTGTTTAAATCGGATATATTATCGTCATTAAAATTTTTTATCAATTCACGATTATAAAATCTATATTAGTTCCCAATACCATTAGTTCAGGTACTTCATCAATTGGTGGTAAATAATCCTGGCCATGGTCTTTATTATTTTTATTTAAACGCAACGACTTGATTGCCAAATCACTTAATAAGTTCAACGCATAGATTGGATCTTCCTCAACTTGAAAAGAAACTTCAAAATTAGCCCCAATAATATCGTTAGCATCATTTATAGAAGTTGGATAAACGTCTTGGGAAACAAATTTTCATACAACCATGTTTTTTCAGTATGATATGAAATTACGGTTTGATTAATATTAGGGCATGTATTTTTAAGATAATTTTCAATGACGTCAAATCCACACGTTGATTTGTCAATGAACAAGATGAGAATGGCCGATTTTCTTAAAAAACTCCTCTGATTCTCTTTTGTCTGTGGCATGGAATAATCATGCACTTAGTGCACCTTGCTCACCGAAGCCATTTGCTTTCAACCATTGCTTTTTCAATTTTCCATATTTTGGTAAGCTAAAAACAAATGTTTACATTATAATTTCTGTTAAAATTGTAATTGTGATCCACAAGTATTTGCCGAAACATCATTACATCCATATACAATCACTATTTAGTGCACTTTATGGGCTGTTGGATTCATTGGTCTACATGTTTTCAAAAACGATAAAGGGCAGATTGTTACAGTGAACGGTATAGGGACATGATTTCTAACTTTGTTGTGCCCCAATTGGCTGCCATACATATTGCTGATATGTGGCTCCAACAGGACGGTGCCACATGCCACACAGTGCGGAATATTTGATAAAAGACTAATTTCACGTAATGGTCCTGTTAATTGGTCACCGAGCTAACTCCATTAGATTATTTTCTTTGGGGATATGTTAAGTCACATGTAGACGCTGGTAAACCAGAGACGATTGTACACTTGGAACACAACACCCGGCGAAAAGAAAAATTGCGAATTGCTGCGAAAAGTGTGTAAAAATTGGACATCCAGATTGCGCCATCTACGCTGCAGAGTGCAGACGCTGCAAGCATTAATGGCATAAAATTATTTATCCAATAAAGCTAGTTTCACTGATATTCAAAATATTTTTCTTTGTTCTATTTTAATTCTAAATTGTGAACCTCTAAAAAAACACCTTTTGTGCTAGCACGAAATGATTTTTATTTTATTAAATTTAGATTGCGTGTTCCGTTTATAATTAATTTTGTTTGAATTGGGTTCGAATATTTTCTGGGACTTCCGTGCGGCGTTCGTGATCCTGTCCTTGATTTAGGTCATCAGGCAGAAGTCCTTATTGATTTTATATACAAAAAATATTTATACTACGAACTCTTTAAACATGTCGAGCAAGTTCAGCCCACTGCAGTCTTACCGAAAACAAAGACATGATTCATATAAGGTTTAATGAGGCCTCACTAAAATCTGTGACAACTCATTGAACTATATACGATTAAAAAATGTATGACTAATGGTGATGGATTATTACACATTAATTAAATACATTTACATAACCAGTTTTAGAAAATTCACTTTTTACTGGGCATATTAATGCAATAAATTAATATTTAGTACAGGAGAAGATAATTACTGAAAAATAACTGTCCAGAAAATATTTTACTCTATTTAATTAATTTTTATATCCTTCAAGTCCATAGTACATATTTTCTTACAATTCATTTAAATTTTCAGAAGTTTAGGAGAATTTAAACTATCAAATGTTTATGATTTTTATAGGAATTGAAAACTAATATGAATCCAATTATTACGCATTATTTTATTTAGGTATTAGGTTTTTTCTGAGTTATGCCTGTTGCTGTTGTATATTCCAGGTTAGCTAGCACACCTTCAAACTTTCGAGGCTGTCGCTAATATCGAAATCACCACTTCTAAAACGTTTGTACCAATAATTACAAATTTCATAAGACACAAGGTCGACACCAAGAACACTACAAATTGATTCCCGTGCTTTAGAAGCTTTTTTTCATTATTGGAATTCATTTGTATAGAATGCAGTGCCGAATGTGCTGTTTATCAGTTGCCATTGTAAACTCTGTTATTCTGAGAGGTTATGTAAATCATGATCCTGTAAAAATCAAAAAATACCGTGAAAATATTTCTATTTTAAATATAATTTTAAGCTCGAAGAAAAAATCGGTAGAAATTAAGTTATACACCTAATAAATAAAGGGGATGGCTAAATAAATTTGTGTCCATGATTTATAGTTACAACTTGAAAATCGAATTGCATTTCTGATGAGGATTATAAAGCGATACCCATTATCCGATATTGAATAGTCTATTTTTGAAATTTTCAAAGAAATGGTCATTTATTCTAGGGAAATTTGGAGTAGTTTTCATGATAAGGGGTGGTTGGTATCTGAAAAATTGCAGTGTACTTTTAATTTGAGCTTGTAAATCAATTGACAACAACGAACAACGAAATATTTATATATTGTCATTTTAAAACCTTAAGATGATTTTTATTTGGGGTTAGCAGATTAAAAATGGAATTGCACGGATATTGTGTATACTCATAATTCTATATATGTATATACCACAACCGCAATCGAAATATTAATGTTTTTGCAAATTTAGTTAAAATCAAGAACTGCCATGCTTCAGATAATATGGAATAAGGGGAAAACGTTAACAAAAATTTGTATGCTTGACCAATTTTTTGGAGGCAAATCCAAATACATAGTACATTTTCCCAAAGACATCTTTCCGGTGTAAGCTGATTTTATTCATTTTCTCAAAAATAAAATCATTTATAAAATTATTAGGTATTTTAAAATTATCGAATTTAAATCATGCATCATCCATAATAGTATACTTAGGGAAAATTTAGTCATGAATGTATTTAATTTGGACAAACCAGTATAGATAGGCTAGGCATATAAAATATACATAATGTAACCAAACACAAATATGTAATATGTGTATGTAATTGTTTTCTGCGATCATTAAAAAACCATTTAATTATAATATTTTTCCCTTTCGTCAAATATACTTTCGTTCATAAATTTTTGATGTTTCTTATCATCTCCTCCGAATATTCGTTTTTTAAATTATACTTCATGCAGCACACCAAAACAATCATCGTAGCTACATACTTACATCTAAAATAGATCCTCTTCCTTTTCATGGTCACCACGTGTTTAAATTCTATATATCTAAACAAGAAATTATCGATCGTGCACAAACCTTATTTTAAATGGTACATATGTATATACGAGTATGTATATACATAATACGTGCGTTTTAGTTTCATTTCATTCTGTTTTATTAAAATATAAATCATACATATATATTAGAATAAGAGAAAAGATACTTTCAAACGAAAATAAAAAATAAGTTGAATTTGTTATGTTTCCGTTTGTTTCTTTTTTACTGTATACACAAATATAAAATTTTTTATTTGTCACGCGTGTATTGAAAAAATATATTGAGCGAGAAATATGTATTGCGCTCATAATGTAGACCAAAATAGGGTTTGAGCATTAACTAATATTTCTACTAACAGCCGCTAGAAATTTTTTTCCATTTGTAACGACATCGAGAATTTGATTTAAACATAAATTTTCCATTGGTTTAGGGATCTTTATTCATTTATTTGTCTATGCTATAACTATTTGAAAAATATCACCACGTTTCGGATAAAATGTGTCTGAACACATTATGATACGTGACGTGTCCGCAATCACCATCTGCCACATAAAATGATTTAAATATTAGATTTTCATAAAAAATTAAACATCGAACTTTACTTACATAGTGCTGTGATTTGTTAAGTG
Source organism: Nephrotoma appendiculata (assembly GCA_947310385.1). NCBI lineage: Eukaryota > Metazoa > Arthropoda > Insecta > Diptera > Tipulidae > Nephrotoma > Nephrotoma appendiculata. Next base: position 126,173,660 of record OX371225.1, on the reverse strand, counting down.
GCAAATATTCCTGGGTCGTTGATTCCGATTTTTCTACCAATTCAAACCAATACGTGTGGCGTGATTTAATGGAACATTGGAGAATCTTAAACTCGCCTTTTCTCATTTTAATTTCCTGATATTTATTTTGAATTAACGTTGGGATTACAACCGGTTGCACAATAATCTTAAACTTAAATTCGGTTACCCCAGATTTGCATGTATAAATGCCTGTGTGATACGGCATTGGTGTAGGTAGTTCGAGAATTGGACCCCTTGGAATTAACTGTGACGAAGTTTTAATAATTTTATTGTTGAAATACCAGTGTATTTTAGATGATTGGCGTGATACTGGACACTCTAATTTATATGTTGTGTTTGATGAAATATTGAAAATTTTGTAATCGACATCAATAGCCCTTGGGTTTCCTTTGATTTGAATTGCGATAGATTTATTAACGTTCAGCGATGGCGAAATTGCTGTACATGTATAAGTACCGGCATCTTTCGAATCTAGAGATTTTATGATATATGTAAAGTGTGCAACATAATCATCACCATACGATAGTGCACTGTATCGATCAAGCGATTTAGCATGCTTGGCACTAATGATTTTATTACCGTTGAAATAAACTGTGTTCCTCTCTTGAAATAAAAACTTATTCTTAATTTGAAGAGCAGACGGATCGAAGATAACATTAGTTCCAGTTACGATGTTAGTCGAATGAATACGAATGGTTGGTAAAGGATTGCCATAAACTGTACAGTTTATACTTAGGTAATCACCCGGATTGTATAAGAATGCGGGTTTCGGCAGTGACAGCGATACCGAAGAGTTTGGTTCTGAAAAAATATATCTTTAATAGATGAATAATTAACGAGTATTATTTGAAGATATTTACTTTTAACATTTAAGTAAAAGATTGCTTTGGTTTTACCATGCTCATTCATACCTATACACTTGTATATTCCACTGTCCTTCAGATGCGCTTTTTTATAAGTAAGAATTGGTTGGTTATAATTTTGAAGAAGAACACTAAAATAAAAAGTCTGTTAGTCATGATATTAATATGCGAGTGACGAATTTGTGAATGCATTCTTTTTTTTATCGAACAGCAGGATTAAATGAATACGCTATCGTATAGTAGAAAGTGAACTTCTCATTTTTCACATTTCTAGAACACCATATGTGGCCTGCAACCTATTCGAGATCCCAATGACACAACATTTCAACAATAATATTTGGCCCGAAGGAAACAGCCTCCCGGCACTTCTTTCTAGTAGTAGTTTGAGTTCTATTTGACATTCGCCAATGTAACGTCGCCCATCCTTTCTTTTAATTATATAGTTAAGGCGACTTTATGGTTGCGTTCGTTCGGTCCTTTTTTCGACCAATTAGCTCTTGATTGGTCGAAAAAATCATGATTGGTCGAAAAAACTGTCGGAACGGGCGAAAGAACACCAACCATAACGACGCCCTTACATATTATACTATTACTTTCTGTTCTTAACTAACAATTTTAGTATTTTAATATTTGGTGAAATAGGGTAGTAGAGTTTCATGTCTGTAATGATACAATACAATACAAAGAAAGAAAACAGGAAAAAGCCAGGAATCCATTCACTCGGTGATGGACGATACTAAATAATTCCCGAGTATATGACCAAACTAAGAATAGATCAAAGCTGCAACTATTGGATTCATTAAATCGAACCGAATCAGATGGTCACGTTGCAACAGGATGTCGAAATTGAAGAGCACGTGCGATGAATCGAGAAGGATAGAGGACCAGGACCACCGTGGAGACCACAAAATCACTTCATCAATTACCAATTTTATCTACACAACATTATACTCTGAAACATCAAAAACGATAAACGAATAAGCTCTTCTAAGGCCCAACGAGATGCTAGTGAAGTTTAACCAAACTAATCCAAAATTTGATTAGCATTAGATACATTCCAGAGTCATTCTAAGTATTTTCTAAGCATTTAGCCTAAATTACAATGACATTGGTAGACTGTCTAAGCCCAAACGAGTGTCCCTAACAAATTATATGATTTTCTAAAGGGTCTGACAGGGTGTCCCATGAGATTTTAAATTGTGATTTTTAATGAGCCTTAGGTACTTTCAAAGTGATTCAAAGTATTTTCTAAGCATTTAGCATAAAGTTCAGTGACATTGGTACACTTTCGAAACCCAAATAAGTGTACCTAGTAAATTATATGATTTTTTAATGGGACTGACAGGGTGTCCCATGAGATTTAAAAATGTGATACATTCCAAAGTCATTCTAAGCTATTTCCAAGCATCTAGCATGAACTTTAGTGACATTGGTAGACTGTTTAAATCCAAACGAGTATCCCTAGTAAATTATATGATTTTCTGAATAAATTATATGACTCCACTTCAGGAATGACTTTGGAATGTACCAAAGGTTCATTAAAAATCACATTATTAAATCTCTTGGGACACCCTGTCAAACCCATTATAAAATCATATAATTTACTAGGGACACTCGTTTGAGCTTAGACAGTCTACCAATGTCACTAAAATTCATGCTTAATGCTTAAAAATACTTAGAATGACTTTGAAATGTACCTAGGGCTCATTAAAAATCATATCTCGTCTTAATTACACAATTTAAATTCGCCTGAATGTTTACGTACTCCAATACTATTACAATACGTTTGTTGTTGTTGTATTTTTTGAATTAGTTTGGATAAACTTCACTAGCATCCCAACGAGCCAGGTGGTTGCGACGATAAGGTTACGAATAATCATATTTCTCGCGGCTGTAAATTTTATACTTTACTTACTTATTTTTGAACCAGTTGATTCGTGGTAGTGGATTTCCAGACATGCTGCAATTTAACTCAATCGTTTGGTTCTCAAATACCTCAATGGCTTTCTCATAGTTAGCTTCTAAATACGAACGATGAACTGAAAAACACTTTTATACAATTTTATTGTTTTATGGGATAACCGTAAATCGTCACACTTACCTTGAATCGTACTCAATATTGTATTTCCTCCAAATACGTCAGCTTTATTTCTAAGCGTAGCTCTCGTAAAATCTGTAAAATCAGCGAGCTGTGGCGGTGCTAAAACTTGCAACGTAGTAGATGTACTAACACTTCCGAAGAGGTTTTTGGCGATACATGTATACTTTCCTTGATCACTTGGCTGCAGCTTTCGGAAAACAATGGAGTTTTCTTCTATAAACAAATTTTCGTTTTTCATCCATCGTAGATTTGGTTTGGGTTGACCGCGTGCACTACATTTCATTTGATAACGACCATTTAGAATACGATTCTGATCGGGAGATTTAGATATTTTTATATCATAAGGAGGTCCGTTTGTGTTACTTGATGCAGATACTTGCAGTGTGATTGTCTTGTTTATACTTCCTAGGTAGTTGAAAGCGACACACATGTAGTGTTCGTTTTCGGTTGCTAGTAGCTTCTGGGTTAAAATTGACCCTTGTTTCAAATATTCGTTATTCTTCATCCAGTAGAAATTCGGCTCAGGTTGACCAAGTGCACTACATTTAATGTCATAACGACCACTTACAAAAAATTCATTTTCTGTAACGATTCGAATATTGTAGGGAGGTTTGTCTGTGACGTCATTTGAGTTTATTAAATCCACAATCTGCGGAGTTTCAGGTTTTTGCAAATTCGTTGTTTCGTTTACTACTTCGAAATAACTTTTAAAGAGGTCGTCTTCCAAAAAATCGTCACTCGAGGTTTCGCTGACTGAAGAATTTAACTGGGGTATATCAGCCACTTGCAAACTTAGTGTTACGTTTATCTTTCCTAAGTAATTTTTGGCAACACAAGCATATAATCCTTTATCAGTTGATTGTAGTTTTTGGAATGCAATTGAACTTCCTTGCTGGAAATATTCGCCATTCTTCGTCCAGTAGAAATCTGGTTCAGGTTTACCACGGGCCTTACACTTCATTTCATATCGATCATTTATAAACAATTGTTTGTCTGTTGATGCATCGATTCGAATCTCATAAGGAGGTGTGCTTGTTGCGCTACTGCTCTCTGGTTTTTTGGATCGTGGCAAATCAGAAACGTGTAGTTTTATTGTTTTATTTACCTTTCCTAATAGGTTCTCGGCGATACAGGTATATAATCCATTATCAGTTGATTTAAGCTTGTTGAATACTATTGAATTTCCCCTTTCGGCAAAGAGCCGATTCTTTTTCCAAATTAACCATGGTTCAGGATGGCCTTCTGCACTGCATTTTAGCTCATATTGATCATTTACAAAAAGTTGATTGTCTGTCGATGCTTCGATTTTGATATCATAAGGCGGGCGTAAAATATCGATGATCCTTAAAGCACTCACTGCACCGGCAGAATTTGAGGCCGTGCATACTAATTCACCGTTCATTCCTGTGTGTACGGAATCAAAAGTAATTGATCCGTCAGGCTCTTTTAGGTGATCGATGCTGTTCCCGTTTAATGTCCAAGTAACATTGAAGTCATCGCCTAGAATTGGACAGGATACAGTAGATGAAATGTTTTGCTTTAATGCTATGTCTTTATTATAATTTTCGTGCAAGATCGGTTTTGAAATAGGTTTTTGTGTAGTTGGCTCAGGCGTTGTAGTAATCTTAGATGAGGTACGATTCTCTATTGGTTCTATCATTTGAATTATTTTAAGTTTACGAATATCCTTGCCCAAAATATTTTCGGCGTGGCAACTAAATTCACCAGACTCTCTCCCATCAATAATTAAGTTCGGTTTATTTGAAACAATATTTCCTGTTTGATTTGTCCACTTTACATTCGGTATTGGATTGCCATCATAAGCACAAATTATATGCAGACCGGCCTCATTACCGATTTCTAACGTATGAGTTTTATCGCTATAAGTGTAAGCTGTATCATAATTTATCAGATTTAGAATTGTGGGAGGATACATAACGTTAAGCTGAACATCATCATGCATTTCTACCGTCCCCATTCCGCCAATGCATGTATACGTACCTCCAAAATCTTTTTCTACATTAAATAGCACTAAATTTGAAGATTCATACTGAAATTTATAAAACAAAACTAATAAATAATATTTTTCTTCTACCATGCAAGTGTAGCACGCCCCAAACAAATTTTACATATATTCAAACCCCATTTATGGTACTGTGAAGTAAGACCAGTGGCATTAATATCGGTGTAATAATACTCTAGGGCATAATTTCACAAGTACAAGAAAAACACATTTTCAAAGAACTAGAATAAGAATAATTGAATGAATTCAAAATGTAACCTCAGGGAGATAAGAAGTACCTAAGCAATTCAATACATCAACTCGGTGTAACAGAGCAGTCGCCTTGGTGAGATGAAAGCTTGCTTTTGAATGCTAACAAATCGATAGGAATAGCAACATTAAAATAGAGATAAATTCTAAGAGACTTACTCCAGGATTGGTAAAACCTATGCAACATAATTGAGATTTAACAATAAATGAATCCAAAAACCTTAACAAATCCAATCAAAGTACCGGCCTTTATTTTTATTTCATTGTACTTGCGGTATCCAATTCCAATGGAGAGATTTGACCGCCTCATTATAGATGTTATTTAATCAAATTATCTTCGGATTAATGAAAAATAATTTTTCAACGATAAGAATAAATGTAACGTAAACATTTAATGTGTTTACCCTCATAAATTGAAATATCTTTTTTGAAATAAAGTACTTACAAATTATTACAATGTACCTATATTCTATATATTGACTAACAACATTTAATCTAGTTTACTACTTTGTTACAGGTTCAGGAATTCCCCATTAGTTTCTCTTAAATTGTATCTACTGTTGGTTCTGTGTTGCGCTCGCCATAAATCTAACTCAAATGTTTTTACCATTTTAAGCCTTCTTATTATTTCTCGGTGATTTAGCAGCTGGCTGCTTTTCTTTGCTCGTTGGTGACTGTTTCCATTTCTTGGTTTTGGAATTATTGGCGATGTTCAGGTTACTCAGATTAGTACATTCTCACAACTGAATACCATTATATGCATATATGTCCATAAGAGCTTTAATTTTGTTACGAATTTGCCCGCTCAAATCCGGTTCGTATTACTGAATTGTGAATATCGAATTATAGAATTTGACGGTTGCAACAAGAATTCACGTAATTCACAAACTTCCAGAATATTCGCGAAATCTCCAAATAATTTCAAATATATAATAAAACGATTACGCTACTACTGCAATATTCCCGAAGTATTCCGTCAGAAATGTTCCCACTTTTATTTTACTAAATCACAACAACAAATAATTCTAACAATTATTTATTAATTCACAACGACTATTTTCACTTAACACCACTTCTTATTTTCCCGCTATTCACTTTCGCTTTTATGCAAATCACGAAGCGAGATTATAAAATGGGATTATGTTTTTACCAACTTGAATATAGTCATCCATGAGATTAGCTCAAAAAATTCGTCTAGGGCTGTCATATGTTTTCTGTTGTTTTGTATTTTTTGTAGTTTACTTTCAATTTCTTCTTGGTTTGCAATTAATTGCTGCTTTATTTTAATTTAATCGAATAAACGTATGCCGGTATCACATATTTATTCCATTTATATTTTCTACATACTTTTCTTTTAACAAACAATATGATTAAATTATTTAAGGGGGGGGGGGGGGGGGGGTAGGGTCTTGACGCTCTATTTTAAGCCTTTTTTTGATAATTTTTTTTTTCATAGTATAGTTAATTCAATTTATTCATAGATTATACACATGATTAGAAGTTGTTTCAAGAATATTCCCTTAAATTTTTAGCTTAAAATAATTAAAATTCAACTCGTGACAGCAAATTCTCGGAAGCTCTTCGAAAAAAAACGTGATTTGCGGTGGCCGTCAGAAGTCATCACTGGATCATCTAAACGCAAACAATCAAAAAGTTTTGGTTAGGTTATGAGTTTTTCGAGGTAGTGACGTCGAGATATATTTTTTGTTTACGTTTTTTTTTGGCATCACTTTGAAGTCAAAAAATCGGATTTTTCGAAAAAAAAACGTCGAAAGTCATCAATTTCGTGGTTGTAAATCTTTTTGTGAGGTAAAAAAAGGAAGTATCTCGACGTCACGACCTCATATTTTGTGCACTTAAAGAGGGTGCAAAACATGAAAAGGATCTGACGAGTAGATTTTGAGTTGCAGTGGCCACCGCTTTTAAAAATATTAGTTTCGAGAAAAACGCGTTTAAAGTTTTAGTAACGATTTTTCGTGTATACTCACACAGAATCATCGAAAATATATTAATAAATAATATATCGATATGAGGCACAAATACAAGCATCTACACATAATCTTCGATCCTTCCGTATGTAAGAGTGATAGTGGTATCAGAGAGAAAGGCGGAGATAGTTTATACGCGGCGCGCGAGTATCCGCTAAGTCAGTTCAAACGGGGAGACATTCAAAGCGCTTTAACTCCGGCAATATTCCTCCGATCGATCTGAAATTTTAACTGGATATTCTTAAAGAGTTGTACAATCAAATAAGAGAATAAAAAAAATGAAAAACAAATTTTTTTCAAGACCCTACTTAAGGATAAACTGACAAATTCATTCGAAAATTTTCATAAATAAACAACAACAACAAATATAAGATCACCATTATTGCTCATATTTCTGTTTATTTTTATTATTATGTTGGTATGACCAAGATTATTTGCTCAAAAGGTGGAAATATTTCAACTAAACTTGGATTAAATTGGGCGGGACTTAGTTGAATATAAAGATTTGTTTGGCTAAATAGGTAGATTAAAAATAATCCCGCTTCATGAAGGCACTTTTAATTTTGCGCTTACAACCCCCCATGTCACACCAAGGCTGACTCATTGTGTTTGTTGGACTCGTATTTATACATCGATCGAATATTATAGAGTCGCCTGGATTTCTTCTAGAGGTTATGTTCTAGACTACTATAATCCGGTATTCAACAAAACTGTTATAAAACTACCTTTAGTTCTACTACTCAACCCCAGATATCACCAATGTCACAAAAATTGTTAGTCAAAGTTCTTAACCTTAAATCAGAAATTTGTGTTCAATAAATGTCTCAATGCCGAATTAATTGACCGTTAACCCAATAGGCGAAATCGTAGCATTACCCACCAGAAAATAAATTTCCCCCTCTGTAGGTTAGATCGTGTAACGCAAACCAATTCAGTTAATCTCCATGGTACACTCTATCTCAACTCCATCCTTAACAACAATCCACTCCGTCACTGCTGGCAAGCCACGCACCTCTTTCATACTCGGCAACACCTGCTCACACATCCATTCATCCATACTGTTTTCCTTGCAAATAGCTAACCACTCATTGCCAAAGCCCTCTTTGATTCCCATTTTATAAGTGATCTTTTCCAACTTCATCTGTGCCTAGCGAAATATGGTATAGCCCGTTCAACCTAACGTCGCTGTCGCACCTCATAATTACTGGCCATTTGTTCACGTCTTTCATACACTGTCGTTCATGTCGATCGGCCATTTTCTACAATAACTTTGCAAGACATGTTCCACATATCTCCCTTTTATCCATGTGCCTTTGAAAAATACATACGGGACATTGACGTACCGCTTCCGATGACCGTTGCTGTGCCCTAACAATCACAACTGATTGATCTGGCCAGCATTCATTCAAGTAATGCTTCTCCATTCCGTCTAAAAATAGCTAAACTTTACTACCACAAATCATGTAATAGTGTCCTTGGGCATTTTGTTGTTGCTGATGCATACCTTCCTAATTGGTCACAAACCTTCGTCGTTTCTGATAGAATCTCCTTCTTAGTAACTTTTTCGTCAAAGTAGCTAGTTTGATCTTCATCCCAAAATGATAAGTTTGTAGTTCCAAACATACTTCTAGCCCTTCGATCATAGGATTTTACACAATCTCCAATTTTCAATGCTTGTAGACTTGTTACTCACTGATATTTCTTCTAAAACCCTCTTAACGTTTGATGACCATTTTTCCCTCCATGAATATTTCCTCTCCATAGGATACCGTTCGAAGCGCATAATTTGTTATCGGTTGTTCCGATGTTTCCCGCCAGCATATACTTACTATGGAAATGTTAATCTTTTCCGCGTATGTATATTTACCTGATCTTTGCGACGTCTGCCGTAAACACATAAAAAATGTTTGAGCCACCTGAGCAACAACGACGTTGTTTTGTTGTTGAACAGGTCGCATTAGCATTGTGCCATTCAACCTCACTTCTTAGCTTGTGTTGGCAAACCCATCGAAATCTACACGTTACTTGGTAATTTCATTGCTCTCATTCCACACGACCTGATGTGGTAAATACACGATTTTCTAAGTAGTGTTCCCATTTTCTAGGCATCTGGAAACCACTTACATGTGACCCCCACTTTTTTTATTTTTTTTTTTTTTGTACATAATAATAAATCTTTCATCTTTTTCAATTTTTAAATCCATCAAATTTGGTATATATTTACCACAGATGTTTTGGCGTGTTTTTGATTTCTAACCGGACACATTCCAACCAAGCTTGATGAGTTGAGCCCAAGGCACCACCTTGCTCTTTTTCTAAACCGTTCTTGATGATTTCTCCTTATTTCTCAGCCCCAATGTCAGCTAATGAAAGGCCCCTCTAGATGTTCCAGATGATCGCCACTGACTTTAACTTCGGCAATAATATTCGTTAGTTCATTTAGTAGTAATGCATGCTACAATAACCTTGCTTCTTGACGTTTCTATCTCGCTTAATCCTAATCTTGTTATTATGGCCTGAACTCTATCTCTTTTCAATCTTAGTATTTACACAGTTTTTCGGTGATGAATGATGCCTACTTGCCAGGATTGATGAGAACTCTTACCAGTATTTTATTAACGCTATTCGTGACACTACCAACGTGAAATATGATTCTGGTGTCCACTTCCCGTCTAGAATGCATCTCTATTCCAGTTCTTTCTCATACCTTTTATGCTGTAGCTTGTTATCTTAAAATTTCAGATCCCCTGATTGCAGTAGTATATGGTGATATCTCATGCAAATATCACAACCATTCCTTTTGATGCATTTGCGTTTAACATGTTAAGCAGTATTGTTTGTCCTTTATAAGTTGTATATACAACATCGCACATCAGGCAAGAAACTACCTCATTTCTGGCAGTTTGGTATTGAGCAAGACGTGGAGAAATACCACCGTCCAATATGGAAATTGTGGAGCCTATACGAATATAAAACAATGGGTTGTTGTAAACCATAAACAGATGATCACTCGCTGACTTTGCAACCATTTGTAGCAAAACAATTAGATGTTACAGTGGAAACACTGTAAGGGTTATCCAATGTATTTGCTATTAATGATAATGTATTGGGAAAAACTAATATTGTGCAGCATCGAACCAACACAGAAAATACGACTCCGATCCAAAAAAGAACTAAGACGATTGCCGCTAGCGAAATAATATGAAATAACCGAATTAATTAAGAAGTTTTAAGGCGACGGGGCGATAGATCAGTCTTGCAAACCATTCGTTCGCCTGGTCCTTCTCCAGCAAAAAGAACGACACAACAAGATTTTTTGTTGATTGTGCCGAAAATTAAAATAGATGTCACAAAGAATGACGAGAATTTCCGAAAATAGATATCAGGTTAGCTGGGTCAAAATTTTCAATAAATTGGACCTTAAAAGCAGATACTGGCAATCCCCCCCCCCCCCCTGCGCAAATCCTAAGAGGCTTCAATTGTAAAAGAATTCTGGCTATTTGGATGATATTATTGTTTTGTCAACATAATTGTCGTTCAATAATTTGTCAACATTCGTTCGAGTCGTACGTGTTTTTTTTATTTTTAATTTTTAATTTGAATTTAAATTCGACAATTTTTCCTAAGTTTGTATTTTTTGTATTTGTGCAATAAACAATAATCAAATAATAACAATATCGTGCTGTTAGACTAATTTTGTAACGGTGTCAACATACAATAAATTGTGTGTAATATTACCGTGCTGTGTTGACTCATTATAAATACTTAGTTTATTGTATGACCTTGTTATAATTGTTAAGTTAATAAGTCGTGTGCGCAATTATTTGGAACATTTTATATTGCTGACTTAAGTATTTTCGGTGTGTTTCTTAATAAATAAAAAAAAAAAATGTCAATCGACAATAAGTGTATAGAATGCGGTATCATCATTGTTTACGAGTATTTTTTGCGTGTCAAGGGTGTACATGTGTAAAAAAGTTATTAGTTACTCATGCGCCACACAAAGCACTAAAAAGCTATTGTCCAAATACCCGAGTGAGGTCAAAAAATCAATAAAAATTATTATGGACAGCGTGATTGGATTACGTTGGTTTTGTCCAGATTGTGTGACCGGAATGAGTAGCTTTTATTCCATCATAGAAGGTTCTCTTAAAAGGATTGATAATAATAAATTATCCCGACGACCTATTACCCCTCCCAACCGCGCGCGGGGAGTCTCCATCTGTATTATTATTATTTTTTTGAGTATAATTCAAGTGAATTATAAACAAGGATATCGAGATGCTTAACCAGAGAAATTAAAAAATTGGATTTTAAAGCGGCAAAAAAAAAAAAAGTCAAATGTGATTATAAATAGATAGTTAAATGAATAGTTAAGCAAGATGATACCCGTCGCAGACGGCAGGAAAACGGAAGTCGAGTCTGCTTAGTACAAACAGATTTGATAGATTTTAAAAAATTTAAATAGTAAAAGATAAAGTCAAGCAAAATAAAATGACACAAAAAAACAAAAAACAAATAAGTTAAATAAAATATCAAACTATATAGTCAAGAAAAATAAAGACGTTTTTTCAACGTACGTTTTGTCATATTGTAATCGATAAGATGGCAGTGCTGATTAGCTTCGTACAACATTCTAGAGACGGGCTCATTCTTTCCGTAATCAGTTCGATGAGGGTCGATTCTAAACATAGGTACTGATCTTAAATCCCGAGAATTTATATTTAGATTGATTTTACCTAACAGAGCAGAAGAATCGATACCCCCAGTCGATTGAGAAAGCAGAGGAGCACTTTTTTAGTGCGCTACAATCATGTTGGAACAATCGTTAATAAGTAAACCACCACCTGCATTGACGACCAATAGGGAAAAACAGTTACCATCATCTTCAAGTGCTCAGCCAACTTCTTTTGAGGTATCATCACCTGATATACAAGAGGTGGTAAAAGCAACCTCTAATCCACCTGTTAATACGACATTGAAGATTGCGGTGGATCGTATAGTAACCCGGTCTATATCAAAGACTACGATCACCGAACAATCGTCAAAACTTAAACCATCACCTACATTAACGAACCATATGGGAAACCTGGCGAAACTCAAATTTTCATCTACGCTAAATACAACAGCGGCAGAGCATGAAACCAAATGCTTAATAGCATCAACAACTACAGCAGGAGTTCATGAATCCAAAACCATAATTGCCAGACGAAACACTACTTCACAATGAGATCAAAGCTATCTCGCCGCGACGATGGCTTTTCGTAAGTAGAATTGCTGGGTCGGTAACTATCCTTCAATTTGAAAATTTTGTGAAGTTAAAAATGCAACTGGATAAAGCGGTTTGCGTAAAAATCTTACCAAATCGTGAAAAAGGGCACGTCTACGATTATGCGTCTTTTCGCATAAGTTTACCTGAGGAACAGTTTACAGTTGCCATAAATTCTCCAATGTGGCCGCCCGGATTACTAGTAAAGGAATTCCAATGGAAACCACGACGGCAAAATTTTCGTATTGCAAGTCATTCCAAAAATCTCCTATAACTCCTAATCTTATCTCCTAATTCTACGTATTTATCTCCTGCCCCAAATCCCTTTCCACTCCTTCCATTTCCACATCAAGAAAACCGTCTTTCTTTGAATTCATTTACTTTTTATTATCAAAACGTTAATCGTATGTCATCTAAAGCTTCACTGTTTTATAACTATGTTCTTAAAACCAATTTAGAAGCGTATATTATCTGTGAGACATCTTTTAATGATAATATTTCGAATTCCGAGTTTTTTCCTGACTCTTACATAGTTTATCGATGTGATCGGTCATTAAATACCAGCTCCAAAACGTCAGGTGGTGGAGTCATTATTGCTGTTAAATCAGTAATTCCGTGCCAAAATGTTGATGTCACTCATTCTTCCATGGAACTACTCTGTGTAAAATTAAGTTTACCTAAAGTTAACTTATACATTGTTAGCGTTTACATTCCGCCTAATTCTACATCGGACAAATACTTTCGATTTTCTGAAATCATCGACGAGCTTACAAGACAAGGTGAGCCAACTAACAATTTTTTCTTCCCTGGCGACTTTAATTTGCCACACATATCCTGGAGTCTTGATCCAGATCTTAACATCAACATCCCCTTTAACGTTGCATCCGAATCCGAAATTTACTTCATTGATTCCATTCTCAATTTAAACCTCAATCAGATTAACCAATATCCTAACATACATAATAGATACCTTGACCTTATCCTCTCTAATGATCTTAACATGTTCGACGTGAAGGAGTCGTTGGTACCATTCGTCACGAATGATGATAACCATAACGCGATGCAAATTTCATTTAATTTGTTGGAAACATCCCCCTGTGTACCGCCAGTAGAACCGGAAACCTTTAATTTTAAAAGGCCCAACCAAATTGATTTAAGAAGATCCCTAAGCGACATCAAATGCGATATGGAACTATCTTCAAAGGATGTGAACAGAAATGTGGAGAAGTTGTACTGCTTAATTCTTCGTGCTTTTGGGACTCACGTCCCGCTTTCAAGAGCTTCCACTAAGCGTTACCCATCGTGGTATGATTCTTCACTAGTTAACCTGAAGAATAAAAAAGACAAAGCGTACAAATGTATGAAAATTAACAATTCGGAGAACAATAGAAGACTGTTTCTTGACATTAATGGTATATATGAGGAATACTTTCAAGCAAAATATTCAAATTACTTAACGAATATACAGAATAGCATTAAAAGTGACCCAAAATATTTCTGGAATTTTTTTAACACCAAACGAAATACTAAAGGTTATCCAGCATCCATGAACTACCAAGAAAAGCAGTCAACTGACAACCAATGCATTGCAAACATGTTTGCTGAGTTTTTTCAAAGTGTCTATCAAGAAAATGTTTCAGCGTCGCCTAATCTAGCTGGTTGTGAATCTAATCTAGACATAAACATTCCAAACATATCAAGCAATGATATATTACAAGCACTTCAGTCATTTAGTGATGGTTGTGGACCTGATAAAATACCGCAGTTCTAAAGATGTTCGGAAACGAACTGGTCGAACCACTGTGCCTACTCTTCAATCAGTCTTTACAAAGTGGCGTATTCCCAACACAATGGAAAATAACTAAAATAACACCTATATTTAAAGCAGGTAAAAGAGCCGACATTTCATGTTACCGTGGAATATCATCATTGTCTGCAATACCTAAGCTCTTTGAAATGATCATCTGCAAATCTCTTAAATCAATAGTACCAAAACGCATTTCAGTATCACAGCACGGTTTTCTCCCTGGCAGATCGACTACAACAAATCTGGTTGAGTTTACTAGTAAAACTCTGAAAATCCTAGAGCAATCAACTCAAATGGATACAATTTACACTGACTTTAGCAAAGCTTTTGATTCAGTCTGTCACCTGAAAGCAATATAAAACTTGTCGAACTTTGGATTCTCAAGCGCATTTGTGAAGTGGATATGGTCGTATTTAAGTAACAGAGAGCAATATATCGAAATAGGCGGTGTTAAATCAAGACCAATAATAGCACACTCTGGAGTTCCGCAAGGCTCCCATGTAGGACCTTGGATTTTTATAATCTTTATTGACGGCATCACTGATGTGATCCATAATTCCGATGTACTAATATATGCTGACGATATGAAAATATTTAAACCGATTAAGACCATGGAAGATGTGAAATTATTACAGGACGATTTAAGCAGAGTAAGTAGCTGGTGCACACTTCATGAACTGCGATTAAACACAAATAAGTGCAAGGTTATAACATTTCACCGGAAGAAGGAGCCTTTACATCACAAGTACCAAATCAATGGGTCACCTCTAGCTAGAATAAGTGAAATTCGCGATTAACATGTTACATTTGTGGAAAATGTATCATTCAACAAACACATAGACATAATAATCGCGAGGGAAAACTCTATGTTGGGATTTATCAAAAGATGGACATATGAGTTCACAGATATAAGGTGCTTATTCAACTTATATTTTGCACATGTCCGAGCTCATTTGGAATTTACGGTTCCAGTTTGGTCACCTTACCATCAAATAACACATCAATCGTATTGAAAGCGTACAAAGAAAATTTTTGTTGTACGTTGCTAAGAAAGACGGTTGGTGTTATGACCATAATCTGCCATACTACCAAAATATTCTTCGTTAACCTTCTTATATTGAAAGATGTAATACTTATCAAATCACCACCTTGGATAATAGAAGAAATCAACTTGGTGCCTCGATGTTAGGTAATGTTCTTTTTGGCTACATTGACTCGCCAAACATTTTGGCTGACATCGGTTTGCATGTACCGACAAGAACTACTCGGCAGAGTATTTTGAATAAATTAGACAAGCACCGTACGATCTATGGTGAAAATGAACCAATTAACCGAATGGCCAAACAATTAAAGCAAATTAGCATCAAGTTCGACTTTGGGTTATCCAAAATTACTTTAAAACGGATTTTAAAATTATTTTATAATTAACCTTTTTTGTTAAATCATTTTTATTTTTAATATATATTATTAGAATCTTATACATAGTATGTTTATTATATATTTTGCATATTATGTAATATTGTTCGTGTATGTATTTGAATAAAATCATAAGTATTAGATTTTGTACTAATTAAATAAAATAAAAAAAAAAAAAATTCTACTAGGCCACACATTTGATGAAAAAGTTAATAATCTTAAGCAGGTAATAAGCAACATAGCCGCACGGCCGGATTGAAATTAAGTGCTATGAAATGTAGCCTGCTCAGAAAAGAAGTTCCATCAAAGGATATTCATAATTGAGAAGTTTCCTAGGATTATGGTTCTACTACCGACGATCTGTGCGAGATTTCACAGAAGTAGCACGAAGTCTTCATCGCCTCGTCGAAAAAAGTTAACTATTTGAGTGGAACAGGGAACATCCATAAGCATTTAAGGATTTAAAGATGTTAACAACAGAAGCAAGAAACGCTTATTACAACCGATCCCACTTCAAAGCAGAGAAAAACTACTGTGTAATCCGCGGAGAGCTGTTGGATGTGGTATGGACAGTGTTAAACATTTTAACACTTTAAAGACTGAACACAAGTAAGATAAAGGTGCTGTGCAATTCAGTGCCTTAGCAATGCGTAAAACTGATGAGTCAATTGGGCCATTAAGGAAATATCTGATAGAAAGTAGTCGACCACGCGTGAATTTACTTCACAAAGAGCGACTGATAACAGTTATTTCACGTAGTGCCGCTCGCCGAGAAAAGTGAACGGGTTGCTACTAAAAATGTGAGAGTCGAACAACGGTGACAATAATAAACAGCAGACTGTGCTATACCTTGAAGAAAGGACCTTGAAGATTGGTGCAGAGAGTCTAAAGTAAATGTTGCAAGTAAAGGGCCGCCTACTCGCACGAAAAGATAAATGCAGCAATACAATATTGAGCACATATTTTCAATTTTTGTATAGTGTGTGATTTATAATGGCACGTTGACGAACAAATTATGAGTAAAGTATGTACTTTAACCGGGAGTTTTCGATTTAAAGTTGAAACATTTTGGTAGAATTCCGTTGCTCATTAAAACACAATGCGTAACTGTGATTCCTCAATAGAATTTTTGTTGAAATTTTTGCTCAAATATTTGTTGTTGTTGTTTATTTATGACATTTTTGGAATGAATTTCACCTTAAATAATTTAATTTAAAGTTAATATATAAAATAAATGGAATAAATATGCGAGATGCATTTAAGTAAAACAATTAAGATGAGAACCAAAAATTTTATTTTGCTACAACTGTTAGGCTAGAAATTAATTGATAATTTATAAATTGTGATGTGTGTATAAAACCGAATATTGTGTATTTGTAATCCACAGACATAGGTTTATTCGATTAAATTAAAATAAAGTCCCAACTAATCGAAAACAAAGCAGAAATTGTGAACAAAAATACAAAACAACAGAAAACATATCGCACATCCTCTTAAAAACTGTCAACATAAAAAAACGGTTTTAAGACAAATGCTTTTTAATTTTTTTTTTAATTGCTAACGCTACTGTGAGGCTGAGATTATTCATTATTAGCTTTATAAAATAAATAATCTCAGCATCACAGTAGCGTTAGCAATTTAAAATGCATTTATCTCAAAACTTTTTTTTTGTGTTATGACATTTTTTTACAGGATGTGCGATATGACTTACATGACAACCGTAGACAAATTTTTTGAGCAAAAGTTGGTAGAAAAAGTCAGCTTTTTTTATCTCGTTCCGTGAATCCAACATAAGTAGTGTTGCTTTCGCTAATCCGCTTAGCTTAACTAAGAAATGTGAAAGCAACAACTTTTGGATTAAATTTTTTAATGCGTTTTAATTTTTCTGTGTTGGTTCATTTTCTTAATATATATTTTATTTTTTTTTATTTTAAGAAATAGAATAAATTAAATTCGGTATTTTGCTATCAAATAACAAATGCTAAATTATTCTACAAGATAAATTTTTCGAGAAAAATAGAAAATTGCGGTAAACACCATAACCATAAAATGATTTTATTTCCCCTAATCCAAAATTTTTTTTTCTTAACATTCTAAAACAATCGGCTTGAATACAATGCAATTATTGTTGTAATATTTTGAAAGCAACACAGCTATAAGTGCGTCAAGAATATCCGGTTATGAATTATATAATTATGACATTTATGAAATTAGTGACATCTGGGTTTAACTATTAATAGTTTTATAACATTATATAGTCTTAAACAGAACCTTTGCGAATATGTTGGTGTCATCTCGAATGTTCACCGCGATATATAAATACTTACGCGAATAGTAATGCGCTTATTCCATGGAAAAAATCTGCTGTCAGCAAAAATAAAAGCGAGAAAAAATATAGATTTTACTGGTTGTGTAAGAAACAAATATATTGTTTCTAAAATTTTACTGAGAGAATAGTTGTGATGATGTTAGTGTGGTGCCATAATGTGCTATAAAAAATGTAAACTCAAGTATTTCTTATGGCAGCATTGTTCACACATCTACAAAAAATGTATGTAAAGGTAAGAAATTTTGCTCACACTCATACAAAATGAGTCGTTCGCCATTTTCATAGTCAATTAATGTCGATTTGTTTTTTTTTTTCGAGTTTAAATTTGTTGCCGTTAGTGATGTTTTGTGGTACATACTTATATAAAAATTAAAATATTAAAATACATATATAAAAAAGCGAAATGTATAAATTAAAATTTTATGAAGTTTTTAGGCTATGCCAAAATTTAAAACCGTAAAATTTTACTACAAAAATGAATTAAAAAATATTTCTTTTCTTTGTCACTTTTATGGAATTTTAAGATTTTTTTTTTAGCATTTTTTTCAGTAAAAAAAAATTGGAAAACATTTACTGATAGCAATTTTTAAATGTAATTGTTTTAATTGTTAAAGATGTAAGCGAATTAGTAAATAATTGTGGAAAAATAGTGTGAGAATATTCCAATAGTGGGTATAAAGTAAAACAAGTGTAAATCTTCAAATGGTATTAACAATTCAGTGATTCGAAATTAATTTAACGAGGCAAATTGTTAACAGTAATCGCTTGAAAGAGCACAAAGGAAAGTGAAACCTGGAAGAACCTCCTCTCCCTCCTGTGTGAAATGATTTTCTCCACAGTAACAGATCATTCATTCATCCTAAAATAACATTAAATCTCAATAAGGCGGCCATGCAAGCAAAAACAAATATGTAATTTAATATTTGTTATACACCCCAACCAACCTACTCACTATCTACTATCATTAGAATTCTTAGACCATACCCACAACTTGGAAATCACTTTAATACAATTCGATCTTATGCGTGGATTCCACAGTGAAACAATTTTTTTCGGTAAAAAATACTGAGAAACCGAATAGAGGAGAGTATACATATTAAAATTACGTTAGAGTGACAAAGACAAACAAATGTTGCCATAAAAAGTATTGAGTTTCATATTTTTTATGGCAACATTTTCGCCAGTAAATTTCACCGAATTTTTTTTTTGTTTCTTTCTAACAAGTAAAGGATTTATATTTTTATCTCGTATTAATTTTACTGAAAAAATTATTTCACAGTGGAATCCACGCATAATCGTTTAAAATTTATTACACAATAGTAAATTGCACAAGGAGTCGTCTAAGGTTCTAACTAATTACTATAGTATTTATAATAATACACAAATTCACATATTTGGTTATTTGGGACGTATTTCATTCGAATATTCACAGATTAATGTATTTTCTTACCTGCGAACCAGACGGCAACTCTCGCTTTCCATTAAACAACCACGGCATTGAAATATGTGAAACATTACACTGTAATTCTACTCGTTTTTCCCCAACTTCAACGTTTACAATTTTAATTGGGGTGTACACATGTAAATGGTTTAATTTAACCGTTACAAATGATTTCATTGCGGTTCGGCCTTTTCTATTTTCAGCTGAGCAAATATATTCACCCGAGTCCGATGTTTGCGCTTTATCAATGGTATAATTTAATGTGTCGCCTTGTTTCGACTCCAAAAATTTAAGATTACCAATCGCTCCAACTTTTGTCCAACTCGCTGTAATACTGACCTCTGAAGTGATCCGACAAATTAGATAAATCGGATTACCTTCTAGTACAGTAAAATTTGTACTGGCAATATTAATTTCTGGAGGATCGATTGACATAGCTGCAATGACAGGTGATATTAAACGTTTGATGCCATGCTTCGTTCGATCGGTTCCCTGCACTTGTATTTTGAAAGGTTCGCTTGGAATTGGAAAAGATTCAGTTAAATATAAATCATCTTTCTTTTGTAATTTATAATGAAAATCTTTATCTCCGGTGGTACTAAGTATAACATGTTCTAGGCTCTCAATAAGCATTGCATTCGATACCGATATTGCAATATGAGTATTATATCCTTTAATTGGGGCGTGTATTGTTTGTTCCATCGAGCTTGGTTCGTCAACAGCAAATCCATAATTAAATTTTAAATCACTTATGGTTTGTACTTGCCCTGTGTACGGTGTTTCAGATACAATTTCAACTGTGTATCGTCCGGGTATTGGCACTGTTACTTGAATCATTTTGACAGTTGCAAAATTCGTTAACATTTTATAGTGCTTGGATGATACGTATTTTTGATTTGGATCAAAAATAGTTATAATTGCATTTCGCCCGGTGACAGTAAGTATAAATTCAGTCATGGTCGAATCGACAAATATTTCAGCGCTTGGCACGATTGGTGGCCCAGTTAAAATTTGAGCCAACAGTTCAAAATGCTAAAATAATATTTTGCAATTATTATAGATAAACTAATTATTACATTCTTAAACCATACCTGAACATCAACCATGTGATCTACATTAAACACATCACCATTATATGCCCAAACAATATCACGGTAAACATTCGCGGCATTACTTCCTGCACATCCCGCTGTTAGTGTAACATAAATTGAGATCCGTTTGTGAACCGCTATTTTTTTAATATCCGACTGTAGATCTTTGCCGTTTGTATTAGCGTCCGTAAAAACCAAAACAATAGAATCGTGATTTACCATTTCTAACACCTCTTTTATCGCTCCATAACATGGTGCTGTGCAACTCGTATCCTTTTTTCCTCTGCGGTGTATTCTTGCAGTAGTTATTTCATTTTTAATATTTTCATAATTTGAATTAAGAGTTACTTTACTAGAATCGTCAGCAAATTGCAACAAAACATAAGTTCCAATTGCGTCACCTCGCCACTTGTACAGATGATCTAATAGTTGCACAGTTCCTTTACGCACCCAATCAATTTCATTACTCATCGATCCTGTTACGTCCAGTATAATGGCCAGGCTTATTTTCGGTTTTTGTGTGGCATAATTTTTATTTATTAGCACAGTTAAAAGTAAAATTAGCGAATACTGTTTGAGTGACATGTCTGAGCTCGACTGATTTAAGAAATTTTAAAAAATGTAGAATTGGGATTTTATTATTTCTTATCAATATTCTAGCAAAAATCACATCGCTGATAAAATAAATAGAACCGAGAATAAAAACATTTTTAATCTGAATTGCTTAAGGTTGCGTATTTTGTTGTGATTTCAAGTTACTTTATAATATTCGAACGAAATGCGACTGACAGTCATCAAGAATCTATACTGTTTCGTCTAAACTAGGACAACGTAGAATAAAAAATGCTGCCATTAACTAGAGTTTAATTCAGAAACTGCACCATCAAGGAGGTACGGTTCTTGAATAAGACATATGTATATCTGTATGCGTGCGATACAGCTAAGCAGAATTCTTAATTTGACAGAAGCTGCTTTGCTATGATGAAAATTGATCCGTTTTGCTTCAAGTTATCTATACATTTATTTGCACACCAATAAGTAAATAATAATAAACTCCTGGAAAGACCCTAAAAATTATCAAGGACATATTTAAGGCGGTATCCAGGCTTAATTGTATGAACGGAGGACTTCTGGTCCACCTTTTACACAATCTAATGACATTTTATCGTTATTTTGTAACAGACAAACTACCTTCTAGACCTCGGTCGATATAATTGAATTCATCAGAGTATATTAGTGAAATCAACCAAAGGTGGAGTATAATTACGGTTATTTTAAGTTTAACCAACGGAATAATTGGAAACCGGAAAATCTAACTCATAAGTAGGGTCTGTAAAATAAAAATAGAGCGAAGCAAACAAACAGCAACAGCTACATTTAGCGGAAGCCTAATGGTAATAGTGCGACTTTGGTTATTAACCTAGAGAAACAAAAACGTAGATCTAGTGATAAACCGGTTAGATAAATAAACCCGCTGCTCGCATGAAACATCTTTATAGCCCCCAAAGTGAGCGAACCACAAATGCACCGACTTTGTATAATGATAAATATTTTATTTAGAAGATGCTTTAAAAACAAAATCACACCTTACAAAACAAGATAAACAATAAATTTGTTCAATTGCATCAACGTGCTGAGAAGTTCTTTTCAAGGAAGATAAATAGCGTAAGGACCAGAATAATAATCCAAATCGCATCATGAATACTGTAAAATTTGTGAGTATTGTTACGATTTTGCCTTGTCAATCAAGGTTCGAATCACTGGATTGTGAATAAATACACTGCTTCAATTTTAACTCACACAATTTTATTTACACAACACAATTTATTATACAACACAATTTTCACAATTTATTATTATAATTATAACACACTTTTTAATTATCACTTTAATAATCGCTTTAATAATCACTTTAATAATCACTTTAATAATCTTTCTATTTAACCTTCACTGTATCACGTTTAAAATAATACTCAGCATTACACGTCAACGCGCGCCTTTATATACCAAAATATTTGTTTCTAGAATAATCCTAAATGCGCAGCAAATATGTTAGTATAGAAATGACGCCTAAATGTTGTTTATAAATTATAAATGTAATTGAACAATTAATGAAATTAACTTATTCTATTCCACTCTAGATGTCACCGTAACACTACCCCCCACCTAAGCCTGTTCGTCCCGAACAGGATCCAGATCACCTCCTCTGTAGGGCGCCAAACGCTCCAAATGCACCACCTTTGGTTTACCTTTCCGTCCTTTCTGTATGCGATAAACCACGTCGTTCAACCTTTTAATGACAGTGTAAGGGCCTTCCCATGTGGGTTGCAACTTCGGTGATAATCCCTTCTGCCGTTGCGAGTTGTGAAGCTATTCCAATTGCCCTTCCTCGAAGCCTTGATTATTTGCTCGTTTGTCATATCGAGCTTTCATTCGATCACTTGTTATCCGAATTTTCTCCCGTACAAATTGATGTATTTCATTGAGTTCCTCTTTCATTCGGTCGACATAATCCTGTCCGCATAGAGCTGCTGTGTCACTCCTGTTGTGTCATGTACCGCTGATCGGTAGGCCATCAGGAACATTGGTATATGTCGATCCCAGTTACGTTGGTTCCTTTCCACAACCTTTGCTAGATATTCCTCCAATGTGCCATTGAATCTTTCCACCATACCGTCCGATTGTGGGTGTAAAGGCGTCGTTCTTGTTTTATTGATTCCAAGCATCTGACATATCTCCTGAAATACCACCGATTCGAAATTCCTTCCTTGATCCGTGTGAATTTCCATAGGTACACCAAATCTGCTAATCCAATTGTTAACCACGGCATCAGCTATTGTTGTTGTCTTCTGATTGGGTATGGGGTACACCTCCGGCCATTTGCTAAAATAATCCATTATTACTAGCACATATTTATTTCCGCTCTCGGTGGTCGGAAATGGCCCCGCCACGTCCATTGCAATTCTCTCAAATGGTGCCCCGACATTATATTGTCTCATGGTCACATCTTCGACACCATTCTACTACTGACTGTCTACATCCGGACCAGTAGAAACGTTGGCGAATTTTGGCTAATGTTTTATTAATCCCTAGGTGACCTCCACTTGCTCCTCCGTGATACTCCTTGAGGATTTCCGCTATCCGATCTTTTGGCACCACTACCAACAATTGTTTTACTTTACCATCCGTGCTTTCCCACTTTCGTTTTAAACATCTATTTTCTATGTGGAGGCTATCCCATTGAGCCCAATATGCTTTTACAATGGGAGCTTTGTCAGCTATCGCACTCCATGTGGGCCGGTGTTCCTTTTCCTTATGTTTCATGATGAATGACAGGTCAGCATCCCGTAATTGCTCCTTCTTGATCATTTCATCAGTCCATTCCTCATCAGGTAGCACTTGCATAAGCCGAATATCGATGATGTTTTCCTTACCCTCCACACGCCCACAATGCTTGCATTCCACGGGACATGGCCTTCTTGATAATGCGTCGGCATTTCCATGTGCGGTTCCCTTCCGATGTTCAATTTGGAAATCGTAGCTTTGCAAACGTTCGATCCAACGTGCTACTTGTCCCTCTGGATTTTTGAATTGTAACAACCAGCGCAAAGCTCCATGATCCGTCCGTAGAAGAAATTTTTGGCCATAGAGGTACTTATGGAAGTGCTTAATACATTCCACTATAGCCAACAACTCTTTCCGTGTAACACAATAATTCCGTTCCGGTTTTGATAACATCTTGGAGTAATATGCAATAACTCGCTCCTCACCATTTGTTGCCTGTGATAATACTCCTCCTATACCGTCATTACTTGCATCCATTTTAATTCGCTCCATGTAATCGGCCGACATATTTGAATGTACTAAATGCGCGAGCCGCTCAATTGCCGATGAAAATTCCTGTAGCGATTCTCCTGCTCTTTGGTATTGACCCTTCAATTCCATGCGATAGATTTCTCGTTTGTGGTCACTTCCGTATTTTCGATCTAACGCCTTCATAATTCCCATGTAAACGTTCCGTTCCTGCTCGGGAATGATTTGTAATGTTTCTGCCGCTTCGCCTTTAAGAGCCACAATTAACGCTGCAACACATTGTTCTTCAGTCCACTGATTTTGCTTAATCGCCGTTTCGAATTGGAACTTAAAAATGCTGAAGGATGTTGTTCCATCAAATGTTGGTGGTTTTATCTTAACTGCGTTAACCGTCTGAATCACTTGATGTGTCGTTCCATTCACTTTAACATCTTGGAGCTCCTTCTCGAGACGTTGAACCTCTCCTTTAACATTTTGAATCTCTGCGTGTACTTCTGTTTGCAGTTTTTCCACTTTACCATGTAGTGTAGAAGATAACTCCAGAAACTTCTCGTCCATTTTCTTTTGACCAACTTCTATTTGGTTTTTAATTGCCGCTCCTTGTTGCTCCACTTGTAACATCTGCTGTTTCATTTGATGTTTAATGTCCGCTCCTTGTTGCTCCATCTGTTGTTTCATTCCCTCGTTCGATTGTTTTATTCCCTCCAACTGTTGTCCCATCATTTGATTCATAGCAGCCATCAACTGCGAAAAATCGAAACTTCCAGATGGGTTTTGCGTTGTTTCGACCACCGTTTGTACGTCCTTTTGTTTCTTATCCATACTGATCTCATCCGTTTTTTCCTCCTCGAAATCATACACGTCTGGATCTAAACCTTCCTTCTCCATGGCCTCACGTAGTCGCTCCACCAAACTAGCTTTTGTGCCTTCACTGGCCAAACCTCGCCGTGTCAGTTGCTCCTTTAATTGCGCAAGCTTTAATCCGTAGAGAATCATTTTCCTTATTATTCACAATCCCACCGCTGTCACCAATTGTTACGATTTTGCCTTGTCAATCAAGGTTCGAATCACTGGATTGTGAATAAATACACTGCTTCAATTTTAACTCACACAATTTTATTTACACAACACAATTTATTATACAACACAATTTTCACAATTAATTATTATAATTATAACACACTTTTTAATTATCACTTTAATAATCGCTTTAATAATCACTTTAATAATCACTTTAATAATCTTTCTATTTAACCTTCACTGTATCACGTTTAAAATAATACTCAGCATTACACGTCAACGGGCGCCTTTATATACCAAAATATTTGTTTCTAGAATAATCCTAAATGCGCAGCAAATATGTTAGTATAGAAATGACGCCTAAATGTTGTTTATAAATTATAAATGTAATTGAACAATTAATGAAATTAACTTATTCTATTCCACTCTAGATGTCACCGTAACAGTATGAAAAATTGAAAACACTGCCCGATACAGAATACAGAGTTCTTGAATAAGACCGGTTTTGAAAAATTGGGTTAATAGTCATGGAACCGTAAGTGCAATCTACGGTAATTTACTCTTTGTTACCAATAGCACAGCACGCCCATCAAAAGAATAGATATACTGAAACTTCCCGTTAGACAGTGGGATTAATCAGCGAAAAATAGAAGTTTACACTACTCATCACAAGAGGCAGCACTTTCGCAAAAGGATATTGTTACGTTTTTGCCTTGTCACTCAAGGTTCGATTGTGAATAAATACAACTGCTTCAAATTTGAACTCACACAAATTTATTTACACCACACAATAATTATACAACACAAAATTAATAATTAATTATTACAATCATAACACACTATTTAATTATCACTTTAATAATCGCTTTAATAATCACTTTAATAATCACTTTAATAATCTTTCTATTTAACCTTCACTGTATCACGTTTAAAATAAGACTCAGCATTCCACGTCAACGTACGCCTTTATACAACAAAATATTTGTTTCTAGAATAATCCTAAATGCGCATCGAACAAATATGTTAGTAAAGAAATGACGCCTAAATGTTGAGTATAAATTATAAATGCAATTGAACAATTAATGAAATTAAGTTATTCTATTTTAATCTAGGTGTCACCGTAACACTACCCCCCACCTAAGCCTGTTCGTCCCGAACAGGATCCAGAGCACCTCCTCTGTAGAGCGCCAAGCGCTCTAAATGCACCACCTTTGGTTTACCTTTCCGTCCTTTCTGTATGCGATAAACCACGTCGTTCGACCTTTTAATGACAGTGTAAGCTCCTTCCCAAGTGGGTTGCAACTTCGGTGATAATCCCTTCTGCCGTTGCGGGTTGTGAAGCCATACCAATTGCCCTTCCTCGAAGCCTTGATTATTTGCTCGTATGTCATATCGAGCTTTCATTCGATCACTTGATATCCGAATTTTCTCCCGTACAAATTGATGTATTTCATTCAGTTCCTCTTTCATCCGGTCGACGTAATCCTGTCCGCATAGAGCTTCTGATGGAACAGCTCCAAACTTTAAATCTCCTGGTAATCGCAGATTGTTCCCAAATATGGTTTTTGCTGGTGTCAATCCTGTTGTATCATGTACTGCTGTACGGCATCAGCTATAGTTGTTGTCTCCTGATTAGGTATGGGGTACACTTCCGGCCATTTGCTGAAATAATCCATTATTACTAGCACATATTTATTTCCGCTCTCGGTGGTCGGAAATGGCCCCGCCACATCCAGTGAAATTCTCTCAAATGGTGCCCCGACATTATATTGTTTCATGGTTCCACGGCTTTTTCGTGCTGGTCCCTTTACTGCCGCACATTGGTCACATCTTCGACACCATTCTACTATTGACTGTCTACATCCGGACCAGTAGAAATATTGGCGAATTTTGGCTAATGTTTTATTAATCCCTAGGTGACCTCCACTTGCTCCTCCATGATACTCCTTGAGGATTTCCGCTATCCGATCTTTTGGCACCACTACCAACAATTGTTTTACTTTACCATCCGTGCTTTCCCACTTGGGCGATCTCCCTCGTTTCTTCTTAATCTCCCAACAGTCCCGTGAGATGTGACCCATTCTATTACACACCCAGCATTTAATCCTGCTACTTCCATATCTGAACCTTGGTGTAGCCCGCTCGGTGTCTATTCTGGAATCAATCTCCACTCGGCGAATTTTCGTTGCTGGTTTGACGATGGCCTGAGCAGTTTCGATTGTTAACGCACAAGCGATGGTTTCCGTAAAAGTTGCCTTAGGTGACAACATCACCGCTCTGCGCGTCTCAGGATCTCGAATACCGTCAATGAACGCATCTATTTTAATTCGCTCCATGTAATCGGCCGACATATTTGAATGGGTTAAATGCGCGAGCCGCTCAATTGCCGATGAAAATTCCTGTAGCGATTCTCTTCCTCTTTGGTATTGACCCTTCAATTCCATGCGATAAATTTCTCGTTTGTGGTCACTTCCGTATTTTCGATCTAACGCCTTCATAATTCCCATGTAAACGTTCCGTTCCTGCTCGGGAATGATTTGTAGTGTTTCCGCCGCTTCGCCTTTAAGAGCCACACTTAACGCTCCAACACATTGTTCTTCAGTCCACTGATTTTGCTTAATCGCCGTTTCGAACTGGAACTTAAAAATACTGAAGGATGTTGTTCCATCAAATGTTGGTGGTTATATCTTAACTGCATTAATCGTCTGGATCACTTGTTGTGTCGTTCCATTCGCCTTGACATCTTTGAGTTCCTTCTCGAGACGTTTAAAATCTTGTTCAACCGATTCAAATTTTTATTGAACCGTCCCTTTAACATTTTGAATTTCTGCGTGTACTTCTGTTTGCAGTTTTTCCACTTTACCGTGTAGTGTAGAAGATAATTCCAAAAACCTCTCGTCTATTTTCTTTTGGCCATCTTCTATTTGGTTTCTAATGTCCGCCCCTTGTTGCTCCATCTGCTGTTTCATGTCCTGGTTCGACAATTTCATTTGATGTTTAATGTCCGCTGCTTGTTGCTCCACTTGTAACATCTGTTGTTTCATGTCCTGGTTCGATTGTTTAATGTCCGCCCGCTGTTGTTCCATCTGTTGTTTCATTCCCTCGTTCGATTGTTTAATGTCCGCCCGTTGTTGTTCCATCTGTTGTTTCATTCCCTCGTTCGATTGTTTTATTCCCTCCAACTGTTGTCCCATCATTTGATTCATAGCAGCCATCAACTGCGAAAAATCGAAACTTCCAGATGGGTTTTGCGTTGTTTCGACCACCGTTTGTACGTCCTTTTGTTTCTTATCCATACTGATCTCATCCGTTTTTTCCTCCTCGAAATCATACACGTCTGGATCTAAACCTTCCTTCTCCATGGCCTCACGTAGTCGCTCCACCAAACTAGCTTTTGTGCCTTCACTGGCCAAACCTCGCCGTGTCAGTTGCTCCTTTAATTGCGCAAGCTTTAATCCGTAGAGAATCATATTTCTTATTATTCACAATCCCACCGCTGTCACCAATTGTTACGATTTTGCCTTGTCAATCAAGGTTCGAATCACTGGATTGTGAATAAATATACTGCTTCAAAATTGAACTCACACAATTTATTTACACAACACAATTTATTATACAACACAATTTTCACAATTAATTATTATAATTATAACACACTTTTTAATTATCACTTTAATAGTCGCTTTAATAATCACTTTAATAATCTTTCTATTTAACCTTCACTGTATCACGTTTAAAATAATACTCAGCATTCCACGTCAACGCGCGCCTTTATATACCAAAATATTTGTTTCTAGAATAATCCTAAATGCGCAGCAAATATGTTAGTATAGAAATGACGCCTAAATGTTGTTTATAAATTATAAATGTAATTGAACAATTAATGAAATTAACTATTCTATTCTAGGTGTCACCGTAACATTATGATTGTATTTGAAATGAGGTTAATCGCGATTTCCATCGAACATAAAGATAGCGTTGAATTCGATATCATAATCATTGACAATTGGGATTTATCAAATTCATTGACTATTTTACTATGTTACTGGAGTGTTACTATTGTTACGGTGACACCTAGATTAGAATAGAATAAGTTAATTTCATTAATTGTTCAATTACGTGTATAATTTATACTCAACATTTAGGCGTATTTCTATACTAACATATTTGCTGCGCATTTAGGATTATTCTAGAAACAAATATTTTGGTATATAAAGGCGCGCGTTGACGTGTATTGCTGAGTATTATTTTAAACGTGATACAGTGAAGGTTAAATAGAAAGGTTATTAAAGTGATTATTAAAGCAATTATTAAAGTGATAATTAAAAAGTGTGTTATAATTATAATAATTAATTGTGAAAATTGTGTTGTATAATAAATTGTGTTGTGTAAATAAAATTGTGTGAGTTAAAATTTGAAGCAGTGTATTTATTCACAATCCAGTGATTCGAACCTTGATTGACAAGGCAAAAGCGTAACAATTGGTGATAGCGGTGGGATTGTGAATAATAAGGAAAAATGATTCTCTATGAATTAAAGCTTGCGCAATTAAAGGAGCAACTGACACGGCGAGGTTTGGCCAGTGAAGGCACAAAAGCTAGTTTGGTGGAGCGACTACGTGAGGCCATGGAGAAGGAAGGTTTAGATCCAGACGTGTATGATTTCGAGGAGGAAAAAACGGATGAGATCAGTATGGATAAGAAACAAAAGGACGTACAAACGGTGGTCGAAACAACGCAAAACCCATCTGGAAGTTTCGATTTTTCGCAGTTGATGGCTGCTATGAATCAAATGATGGGACAACAGTTGGAGGGAATAAAACAATCGAACGAGGGAATGAAACAACAGATGGAGCAACAAGGAGCGGACATTAAACATCAAATGAAACAGCAGATGTTACAAGTGGAGCAACAAGGGGAGGACATTAAACAATCGAACAAGGAAATGAAACAGAAGATGGTACAAATGGAGCAACAAGGGACGGACATTAAACAATCAAACCAGGAAATGAAACAGCAGATGGAGCAACAAGGGGCGGACATTAAAAACCAAATAGAAGATGGCCAAAAGAAAATAGACGAGAGGTTTTTGGAATTATCTTCTACACTACATGGTAAAGTGGAAAAACTGCAAACAGAAGTACACGCAGAAATTCAAAATGTTAAAGGGACGGTTCAGCAAAAATTTGAATCGGTTGAACAAGATTTTAAACGTCTCGAGAAGGAGATCAAAGATGTCAAGGCGAATGGAACGACACAGCAAGTGATTCAGACGGTTAATGCAGTTAAGATAAAACCACCAACATTTGATGGAACAACATCCTTCAGTATTTTTAAGTTCCAATTCGAAACGGCCATCAAGCAAAATCAGTGGACTGAAGAACAATGTGTTGCAGCGTTAATTGTGGCTCTTAAAGGCGAAGCGGCGGAAACACTACAAATCATTCCCGAGCAAGAACGGAACGTTTACATGGGAATTATAAAGGCGTTAGATCGAAAATACGGAAGTGACCACAAACGAGAAATCTATCGCATGGAATTGAAGGGTCGATACCAAAAAGGAGGAGAATCGCTACAGGAATTTTCATCGGCAATTGAGCGGCTCGCACATTTAGCACATTCAAATATGTCGGCCGATTACATGGAGCGAATTAAAATAGATGCATTCATTGACGGTATTCGAGATCCTGAGACGCGCAGAGCGGTGATGTTGTCACCTAAGGCAACTTTCACGGAAACCATCGCTTGTGCGTTAACAAACGAAACTGTTCAGGCCATCGTCAAACCAGCAATAGAAATTCGCCGAGTGGAGATTGATTCCAGAATGGACACCGAGCGGGCTACGCCAAGGTTCAGATATGGAAGTAGCAGGATTAAATGCTGGGTATGTAATAGAATGGGTCACATTTCACGCGACTGTTGGGAGATTAAGAAGAAACGAGGAAGATCGCCATCTCCTATCAAGCGTAGACCAAACGAACAGCAGAGAGAGGCCAGAAAGGAGGGTCGGACGACATTGGAGTCGCTAAAAAGAGAGAGCTTGAAGGAGCAAAAGCTGACTCCCACAATCGATTGCCCCATAACATCCATACAAGTTTCGAGATTAAAAGGAAGCGGTGAGAGCTTGACAAAAGAAGCCGATATTGAACCTCGGAAGGGAAGTGCACATAAAAATGCCGACGCGTTATTAAGTAGACCATGTCCCGCGGAATGCAAGGATTGTGGGCATGTGGAGGTTAAGGAAAACATCATCGATATTCGGCTTATGCAAGTGCTACCTGATGAGGAATGGACTGATGAAATGATCAAGAAGGAGCAATTACGGGATGCTGACCTGTCATTCATCATGAAACATAAGGAAAAGGAACACCGGCCCACATGGAGTGAGATAGCTGACAAAGCTCCCATTGTAAAAGCATATTGGGCTCAATGGGATAGCCTCCACATAGAAAATGGATGTTTAAAACGAAAGTGGGAAAGCACGGATGGTAAAGTAAAACAATTGTTGGTAGTGGTGCCAAAAGATCGGATAGCGGAAATCCTCAAGGAGTATCATGGAGGAGCAAGTGGAGGTCACCTAGGGATTAATAAAACATTGGCCAAAATTCGACAACGTTTCTACTGGTCCGGATGTAGACAGTCCGTAGTAGAATGGTGTCGAAGATGTGACCAATGTACGGCAGTGAAGGGACCAGCACGAAAAAGCCGTGGAACCATGAAACAATATAATGTCGGGGCACCATTTGAGAGAATTGCAATGGACGTGGCGGGGCCATTTCCGACCACCGAGAGCGGAAATAAATATGTGCTAGTAATAATGGATTATTTCAGCAAATGGCCGGAAGTGTACCCCATACCCAATCAGGAGACAACAACAATAGCTGATGCCGTGGTTAACAATTGGATTAGCAGATTTGGTGTACCTATGGAAATTCACACGGATCAAGGAAGGAATTTCGAATCGGTGGTATTTCAGGAGATATGTCAGATGCTTGGAATCAATAAAACAAGAACGACGCCTTTACACCCACAATCGGACGGTATGGTGGAAAGATTCAATGGTACATTGGAGGAATATCTAGCAAAAGCTGTGGAAAGGAACCAACGTAACTGGGATCGACATATACCAATGTTCCTGATGGCCTACCGATCAGCGGTACATGACACAACAGGAGTGACACCAGCTAAAACCATATTTGGGAACAATCTGCGATTACCAGGAGATTTAAAATTTGGGGCTGTTCCATCAGCAGCTCTATGCGGACAGGATTACGTCGACCGAATGAAAGAAGAACTTAATGAAATACATCAATTTGTACGGGAGAAAATTCGAATATCAAGTGATCGAATGAAAGCTCGATATGACATACGAGCAAATAATCAAGGCTTCGAGGAAGGGCAATTGGTATGGCTTCACAACCCGCAACGGCACAAGGGATTATCACCGAAGTTGCAACCCACATGGGAAGGACCTTACACTGTCATTAAAAAGTTGAACGACGTGGTTTATCGCATACAGAAAGGACGGAAAGGTAAACCAAAGGTGGTGCATTTAGAGCGTTTGGCGCTTTACAGAGGAGGTGATCTGGATCCTGTTCGGGACGAACAGGCTTAGGTGGGGGGTAGTGTTACGGTGACACCTAGATTAGAATAGAATAAGTTAATTTCATTAATTGTTCAATTACGTGTATAATTTATACTCAACATTTAGGCGTATTTCTATACTAACATATTTGCTGCGCATTTAGGATTATTCTAGAAACAAATATTTTGGTATATAAAGGCGCGCGTTGACGTGTATTGCTGAGTATTATTTTAAACGTGATACAGTGAAGGTTAAATAGAAAGGTTATTAAAGTGATTATTAAAGCAATTATTAAAGTGATAATTAAAAAGTGTGTTATAATTATAATAATTAATTGTGAAAATTGTGTTGTATAATAAATTGTGTTGTGTAAATAAAATTGTGTGAGTTAAAATTTGAAGCAGTGTATTTATTCACAATCCAGTGATTCGAACCTTGATTGACAAGGCAAAAGCGTAACACTATGCTAATATGTTAGTAAAAAGAACTTGAAATGTGTAATTTTCTATAAAATGTTAAGGAATGATAATTAAAAAATAAGACAGCTAATAATTAAAAAGAAAATACTGTTACGGTGACACCTAGAGTGGAATAGAATAAGTTAATTTCATTAATTGTTCAATTACATTTATAATTTATAAACAACATTTAGGCGTCATTTCTATACTAACATATTTGCTGCGCATTTAGGATTATTCTAGAAACAAATATTTTGGTATATAAAAGCGCGCGTTGACGTGGAATGCTGAGTTTTATTTTAAACGTGATACAGTGAAGGTTAAATAAAAAGATTATTAAAGTGAATATTAAAGCGATTATTAAAGTGATAATTAAAAAGTGTGTTATAAGTGTAATAATTAATTGTTAATTTTGTGTTGTATAATAAATTGTGTTGTGTAAATAAATTGTGTGAGTTCAAATTTGAAGCAGTTGTATTTATTCACAATCCAGTGATTCGAACCTTGATTGACAAGGCAAAATCGTAACAATTGGTGACAGCGGTGTGATTGTGAATAATAAGGAAAATGATTCTCTACGAATTAAAGCTTGCGCAATTAAAGGAGCAACTGAAGCAACGAGGTTTGGCTAGTGAAGGCACAAAAGCTAGTTTGGTGGAGCGACTACGTGAGGCCATGGAGAAGGATGGTTTAAATCCAGATGTGTATGATTTCGAGGAGGACAACACAGATGAGATCAGTGTGGACAAGAAAGAAAAGGAAGGACAAACGGTGGTCGGAACAACACAAAACCCATCCGGAAGTTTCGATTTATCGCAGTTAATGGCTGCTATGAATCAAATGATGGGACAACAGTTGGAGGGAATAAAACAATCGAACGAGGGAATGCAACAACAGATGGAGCAACAAGGAGCGGACATTAAACATCAAATGAAATTGTCGAACCAGGACATGAAACAGCAGGTGGAGCAACAAGGGGCGGACATTAAACAATTGAACCAGGAAATGAAACAGCAGATGGAGCAACAAGGGGCGGACATTAAAAACCAAATAGAAGATGGCCAAAAGAAAATAGACGAGAGGTTTTTGGAATTATCTTCTACACTACACGGTAAAGTGGAAAAACTGCAAACAAAAGTACACGCAGAAATTCAAAATGTTAAAGGGACGGTTCAATAAAAATTTGAATCGGTTGAACAAGATTTTAAACGTCTCGAGAAGGAGCTCAAAGATGTCAAGGCGAATGGAACGACACAACAAGTGATTCAGACGGTTAATGCAGTTAAGATAAAACCACCAACATTTGATGGAACAACATCCTTCAGTATTTTTAAGTTCCAATTCGAAACGGCCATTAAGCAAAATCAGTGGACTGAAGAACAATGTGTTGGAGCGTTAATTGTGGCTCTTAAAGGCGAAGCGGCGGAAACACTACAAATCATTCCCGAGCAGGAACGGAACGTTTACATGGGAATTATGAAGGCGTTAGATCGAAAATACGAAAGTGACCACAAACGAGAAATTTATCGCATGGAATTGAAGGGTCAATACCAAAGAGGAAGAGAATCGCTACAGGAATTTTCATCGGCAATTGAGCGGCTCGCGCATTTAGTACATTCAAATATGTCGGCCGATTACATGGAGCGAATTAAAATGGATGCATTCATTGACGGTATTCGAGATCCTGAGACACGCAGAGCAGTGATGTTGTCACCTAAGGCAACTTTTACGGAAACCATCGCTTGTGCGCTAACAAATGAAACTGCTCAGGCCATCGTCAAACCAGCAATGGAAATTCGCCGAGTGGAGATTGATTCCTGAATGGACACCGAGCGGGCTATACCAAGGTTCAGATATGGAAGTAGCAGGATTAAATGCTGGGTATGTAATAGAATGGGTCACATCCCACGAGACTGTTGGGAGATTAAGAAGAAACGAGGAAGATCGCCATCTCCTATCAAGCGTAGACAAAACGAACAGCAGAGAGAGGCCAGAAATGAGGGTCGGACGACATTGGAGTCGTTAAAAAGAGACAGCTTGAAGGGGCAAAAGCTGACTCCCACAACCGATTGCCCCATAACGTCCATCCAAGTTTCGAGAGTAGAAAGAGGCGATGACAGCTTGACAGATGAAGCCAATATTGAACATCGAAAGGAAAGCGCACATGGAAATGACGACGCGTTATTAAGAAGACCATGTCCCGCGGAATGCAAGAATTGTGGGCATGTGGAGATCAAGGAAAACATCGTCGATATTCGGCTCATGCAAGCGCTACCTGAGGAGCAATGGACTGATGAAATGATAAAGAAGGAGCAATTACGGGATGCTGACCTGTCATTCATCATGGAACATAAGGAAAAGGAACACCGTCCCACATAGAGTGAGATAGCTGACAAAACTCCGATTGTAAAAGCATATTGGGCTCAATGGGATAGCCTCCACATAGAAAATGGATGTTTAAAACGAAAGTGGGAAAGCACGGATGGTAAAGTAAAACAATTGTTGGTAGTGGTGCCAAAAGATCGGATAGCGGAAATCCTCAAGGAGTATCATGGAGGAGCAAGTGGAGGTCACCTAGGGATTAATAAAACATTGGCCAAAATTCGACAACGTTTCTACTGGTCCGGATGTAGACAGTCCGTAGTAGAATGGTGTCGAAGATGTGACCAATGTACGGCAGTGAAGGGACCAGCACGAAAAAGCCGTGGAACCATGAAACAATATAATGTCGGGGCACCATTTGAGAGAATTGCAATGGACGTGGCGGGGCCATTTCCGACCACCGAGAGCGGAAATAAATATGTGCTAGTAATAATGGATTATTTCAGCAAATGGCCGGAAGTGTACCCCATACCCAATCAGGAGACAACTACAATAGCTGATGCCGTGGTCAACATTTGGATTAGCAGATTTGGTGTACCGATGGAAATTCACACGGATCAAGGAAGGAATTTCGAATCGGTGGTATTTCAGGAGATATGTCAGATGCTTGGAATCAATAAAACGAGAACGACGCCTTTACACCCACAGTCGGACGGTATGGTGGAAAGATTCAATAGCACATTGGAGGAATATCTAGCAAAGGTTGTGGAAAGGAACCAACGTAACTGGGATCGACATATACCGATGTTCCTGATGGCCTACCGATCAGCGGTACATGACACAACAGGAGTGACACCAGCTAAAACCATATTTGGGAACAATCTGCGATTACCGGGAGATTTAAAATTTGGGGCTGTTCCATCAGCAGCTCTATGCGGACAGGGTTATGTCGACCGAATGAAAGAGGAACTCAATGAAATACATCAATTTGTACGGGAGAAAATTCGGATAACAAGTGATCGAATGAAAGCTCGATATGACATACGAGCAAACAATCAAGGCTTCGAGGAAGGGCAATTGGTATGGCTTCACAACCCGCAACGGCAGAAGGGATTATCACCGAAGTTGCAACCCACATGGGAAGGCCCTTACACTGTCATTAAAAGGTTGAACGACGTGGTTTATCGCATACAGAAAGGACGGAAAGGTAAACCAAAGGTGGTGCATTTGGAGCGTTTGGCGCTCTACAGAGGAGGTGATCTGGATCCTGTTCGGGACGAACAGGCTTAGGTGGGGGTAGTGTTACGGTGACACCTAGAGTGGAATAGAATAAGTTAATTTCATTAATTGTTCAATTACATTTATAATTTATAAACAACATTTAGGCGTCATTTCTATACTAACATATTTGCTGCGCATTTAGGATTATTCTAGAAACAAATATTTTGGTATATAAAGGCGCGCGTTGACGTGGAATGCTGAGTTTTATTTTAAACGTGATACAGTGAAGGTTAAATAAAAAGATTATTAAAGTGAATATTAAAGCGATTATTAAAGTGATAATTAAAAAGTGTGTTATAATTGTAATAATTAATTGTTAATTTTGTGTTGTATAATAAATTGTGTTGTGTAAATAAATTGTGTGAGTTCAAATTTGAAGCAGTTGTATTTATTCACAATCCAGTGATTCGAACCTTGATTGACAAGGCAAAATCTTAACAATACTTATATGATAGAAATTTAAATTTATTAAAGAATCCTAAGCAGTTTTAATTAATTTTACTAGAATTTTCTTTATTGAGAAATAAATTGATAGCGTTAAGCTAATTTTGAAACCATGAGTTTTTAGCACTAGAACACCATTCTACAAACTATGGAGAAAATAACCCCATTAATAGGATGTCTAAATCATTCAACATCATCGACGACCTATTCGAATTTAATTTATCAAAGGACAACTTCAAAAATATCCTGAAGAATTATTTTTTAAATTTTTAAATGTTAAATCAAAATTTGATTGAACAAATTTTCAAATTGTGACATATGCTGTGATGCCCCACTATCTATGTACCATTCACTTTCATGACACTGCTTCGAAAAATATGCTGCGCTTGTAATTTGAACCGAATCTTGAACCATTGATAGAAATACAGCTTTTCCTTGCGGGCCTTGGTTTTTATTATTTTCACATGTCGGCGAAAAGCAATCTTTAGCCATATGCCCACGTTTACCACCATTAACACACTTCACTTTGACTACCACTGTTTCCATATAACGCTGATCCTTGACCGTTCGATTTCGAACCATAACCGCAACCTAATAATTTCGATTTGATTGAATCTGCCGTTATTGTGGGGCCGCTACTTTCAAGCCCCATTTTCATAGGCGCAAAAAAATTCGGTAAACTAGCCAACAAAATACTACCAAGGCACTCATCTGGTACAGAAAACCCGATACCCGATATAACCACAGCTTTATAAAAGTAATGTCACCAACTTGCGTATGGTGAAATACTTAATTCAATTCTAGCTTTCGCCTTTCTATTCTTTGTTTAATCTGTTTCAGCTTTTGTTCCAGTTTCGATGCATTTACTATACTCATTCAATTCAAGCAAGTTTTTGATTGACAATTGCCATGTATGATAATTCTCACTACCACGTAATTTTTCTATGCTGTTCCACGCACTATCGTTTGCCAGTTTGGTTACTTTTAATAAAGAAACTTTATTCAAATTAGTTCGTCGTATTTATTTAATCGACACACGATTATTGAAAATCGACTTAAAAATTATAAGTGTTCTCTAACGACGCACGTTGATATTCACCCTTTTTATTGCGTCACACACATACACACACAGTAATTTTTTTTTATTTAATCGAATTTACCGCGATGAACACGAGCTTGATTAATTACAACTTGTTAATCATTATTTCAATCACTTTGGCATCTTCTGGGCTCATAACCTTTTGAAAACTGTCGTTTGAAATAATACTTATAACACACAAGATGAATGAAAAGAACAAGCCAGTTCTATTTGACATTCTAAAAACTAGTGACCAAAGTCACGCATTATTTAACTTAGTGGTTAATTGCAACAATAAATTGAGGGCTGACAATACTAATTACTAAATTTATAACAAAATTCGTGTCAAACTCAAAACGAATGCCAAGAAAGTGTGTATGTGTCTAGTGAGGAATGGTAAAGAGTCATTTAATATCACCAAGCCCAATTGATCAAATTAAGTGATTTTCTGAAGGAAGAAATGCCATTTACCGGCCAAGGGGAGCGGAAGGTGATATTGCTGCATGACAACGCTCGTCCACATACAGCAAAATCAGCCCAGGAACTCATCTTCTCCTTACGGTGAGAACTTTTACAGCATGCCGCGTATTCTACAGACTTGGCTCCCTCTGATTATCACTTACTCAGATCGATGTTATCATATCTGAAAGACCAGCGGTTCACGAAAGTTGAAGATTTGCGAAAATGCCTCCATGACTATTTTGCTTCGAAACCACCAAGTTTATATCGCGAAGCCATTCACCGAAGCCATTCACCAGATAAATGGCAAAAGATCTGATAGTAATGGCGAATATTTCGAAAATTAATCTTTGTAACAATTATATTTTCAATAAAGTTGAATTTGAATAAAAAAGCAGAGTTTTTCTTGAACACCTAATATTTGATTTGAAAATTTAATTATTTTTTTTTAACACATTTTTACTTTAAAAACCACTTCATAAAAAAACCCCATACATGAAAATTTAATTCGCAAACATTCATAAAGTAATTTATCAAGTAATAGTGGTATTCATCAAATCAAACAGACTGAAATAGCTAGGACATGTTATGCGAATACAAAACGGACCACCAAGTAGGTCCTAGTCAGCTCCAAAGCATGTAGCACTTTATGCGGCAGATGTCCTACAAGTTGGATGCATGACGACGTTAAACGAGCTCTAAAATTAATCAGTAATCATGTTTGGCGTCCCCCGTTGCGAATAAATATTCGGAGAAATATCGTTCAGGAGGCAAAACTCTTTTACGGGATGTAACGCCAACAATAAGAAAAAGCCTTTTCAATGGGCGAATCATTCCATTGATGGCCAGAGAAATATGGTCGAATTTTCGCGTACTCCTTATTGGTCGAGCCGGAAATGCCCTCCTACTGTGTACAGCCTCACTTACGGCATACATTTCTGTATCAATACCTCTATCTACTAATTATAAAGTAACTACATTTCTAACGAGAATTATGCTTCTGTTTTTGAACATATTAATTTTTTGTAAATGTTAAACTTTGTGTCTGTTACGCTAGTCGGAGCCAATTGAACTACAGCCGAAATCAAAAAGAGCCGGAAAAATCCGACACCAAAATCACTGGAACAAGCCGAACCACTACACAATCAGCACGGTGTGATATGTCATGATCATTATCTAAAATATCAGCCGAAGCCAATTCAATGTTAGCCGAAACCATTCGAAACTTGCACAGTAAGAAAAATGGATCATAACAAATTCAACCAGAAGAAACTAGTCAGAACCAAGAAACGCCAGCCGGAAGGAAATGAATGAAGTAACTGGGAACCATTTGTACCCCGCACAACAAGCACGATGAATTCTAAAGCCGATTTGGAACCAGGAAAAGTCCGTTGAAATCATACATTTGAAGTGACATTTATCTCTGTGATTCCCAGTGACATCGTATTGTTCCGATTAGTATGTGTTGATGAATAGAAAAAAATTGGCAGGGTATATACATATGTTGTGACCAACGCCCAAATTTGCTTTACCATGAATGTACATAAATCTCTAATTCAGTTTCATACAGAATTCTAACTTTGAAAGCAGATTTTTAATACAAACATACATTTCCGCTTAAATTTCGGAAACCGGAAGCTACTACTTCCAGTGGAAGGTAATTTCTGCCAAAAATCATTGAGACGTACAAAATGTTGGAGAAAGCTTAAGTCTTTAATTTCACATCGATCAGTCAATCTGCATGGGCTGTAGTGGATACAGACACTTAGACTGCATGGCACCACAGAGCGAACTTTTTGAAAACCACTTTTTCAGACTTCGGCGATGGAAAAACTCCCCAAATCGACAATTTTCATGATTACTACGTAAAAGAAAGTAACAGAAATTCGTTAAATGCGGTTATTGCATGCAAGTTCTGAAACGGTTGTTTCAATGTCAACCTTCGACAGATTTTCGGATGAATTTCATACAAAATTGAAATACAAGCTAATGGAATTTGAGCTAAATTTTCTAATTAACAGCTTGAGCTACGATTTCTCTATGCGCTATAGGCAAACCTTTCTCTAAATTCTCGGAAAAATTCAGTGGATGTTCGTATCCTTTGCCAGCGTAGTGCCTCAATTGACTAAAGGGCATAATAGTTCTATTAAAATATTTCGTCGCCCCTAATTAAAAATTTTCAGAAAATATCTACATGGTTCCATCCAGGATCGAACTGGAGACCTTCTGCGTGTAAAGCAGACGTGATAACCGCTACACTATGGAACCACTGATGAATGGTTATATTTTATTCTTTTTTAATGTAAGATAAATTCAAATCAACATTCAATACGCAATGTAAAAACTAGATTTAAAGAGATTTTTATAACATTTGTGTTTGTAACTGAAATTAATAAAAATTTCTTTTAAAAAACTTGCCACATAGTTTCTTTGATACAACTTCGACACAACAAAAAAGGTACTATCACGTCAAAATGGAACACGTTGTGGAATCTGTTTAAATCTGTCTGTAGTTCCTTGTCAACCAATAGATGTCACTAAACCACTCATAATTTTATTTTCTACCATTATTTATTTTGTTATTTATAAAACATAATTTAATCAAATTTAACAGGCCTACAATAAAGGTTTTACACTGTAACGTGATTTAAAAATATAATGAATGGAATTATGGTACACCGGTAAAAATTTCCCTGTATATTTGACAACTAAACAGATTCCATGAAAATACGGGGAAATTATGAATTGCCAACCCACACAACGAAAATAAAATTGTTTTTTTATTCACTTTTGCAAGTGTAGTCATTTTTTTTTGTTTTACAAAATTTTTCGCAAATATTTTCTACAAACAAAAGAAAATCATAAAAGGGTGATAAAAGTTGTGTGTGTTTTTCGGTGTGATTTCATAATTTTTTTTTAAATTACAATTATTACTAATTGTAATTTGTAATTGTGTATAAAATACGGTCGAATGTGTTTCAAAACTATAATATCGTTCCAACAATATGGAATTGATACATAAACGCAAAATAAAAAATTTCTCTCGGCAGTCGCTGTGGATAGTGTGGTGTTAAGAAAATAAAACGCGGATTATTTTTTATTCGTATTTTTTTTTTTAAGTATTTTTGATTTTGTTTTCTTATCATTTTGCAAATTAAACTGTTGGTGTTTTCAAAAACTATCGATATTTATAGCTCTAGCTAGCTAATTAAAAATAAACTACCTAGTTTAATTCCAAAATTGTGATTATATAGTTATTTTGTGTTGAGAGGAACGAAAGTCATCTCGCTAGCCGTCATCAATAATCAACAATTTTTGAGTGTGTGTGTGTGTGTGTCTCTAGGAAGCAAAAACCTACAAATTCTTAAAAATGAAAGAAAAACTCATTTTGTGTTATAAACTAAACCTAATCTCAATAAAATAATTTGATAAATTTCATAAGCACGCTTCAATTAGAGTGAACCAAATTCATTTTTTTTATCAAACAAAAATTAAAAAGCCCATCTTCAATTATGGCCATATCACTGTCATAATAGTAGCTGAAATTTTTATTTTTTTTATTTTTTATTTTTTTTTTTTTTTTTGTTGCGATACACCTAGAAGTTTAATTTCTTTTCTTATCTCTTAATTTTTTTAAAAATCGTCTACTCTAATTTTTGTTTTTTAATTTTGAATAAATAAATTAAATTGTAATAAAAATACGGAATTTTAGAGTTACATCATAACAAAAATACATAAAAAGTAAATAAAAAACGAAAGAAAACAAAATCAAAAATGGTGAAAGAAAAGCCCAATTCAATTCGGATATACGATAAAGATGGGTTTCGGAGACGGGCAGCTTGCATCTGTGTCCGGTCCGATGCTGAAGCTGAGGTAAGTTTTTTACTATACTTATGCATCTGTAGATGTGTGTGCGTATTGTACTGGTACATAAATTTTAATTGATTTGTAATTCGCCTTCATTTTTTCCATATGGCAATTTACTATGTTGCCAGAATTAGCTGGGAACAGATGGGAAAATTCAGATTTTCATTTTGAAAATTTTAATTCTACAAAATTATAGACAATACAAATAAAACGCGCGATGTTGTCATTGCAATACAAACTAATCGAGAGCGCAATATGTATTTTGTTGTAACATTGGAGAGCCCAAGAAATTGTGTCTCATTCCCTGGCATATTTTGCCCTCTTAAATCATCTCATCTCGGGTGTGTAAATGATGTTCATCTAATCTAGCTCATTTTACATATTTGTGAAATATACATACTTCGATAAATGTAAACATCATTAAACTAGACCAAAAATACTTGATAACTTGATTTTGATTAGCTATTTTTAGACTGGAATCCGCAAACCTGCCTTATCATTATTCTGCATGATTATTACTAATTTGTAATGTACCAGGGTTAAGTCCAATTGCAAAGTGCATAATGTAGTTCGTAAAATAAGTAACTTAATGTTGAATCAATCAATTTATAAATATTGCTATGGCTCTTCTTTTAGACTCGCATTAGATGTATGACCTGCGCAAAATTTGTTGTTCGTCTTCGTTGAACATTCATAATGTCAAACTTTAAGGGTAATCTGCATTTTGTAAATCTTCTCGGGTCAGAAAAACATGAATTTTTTGGAAAAATCAATATATGACCAGTTTGCTCCAAACCTAACTATAAACTACTATGCCAAATTTAATCTTCTTTGAATTCTTTTGATGTTTTGATGAATTATTAGATAGCAAGATTTGATTTGCAACCGGAAAATTTAAAAAACGAGACAAACAATTACAAACTTGGGTCTAGTCTTATCTACATATTTATTATTTCCAAAAAAAAAAATAAGTCTACAAATTTTACTTGAAATTACATTAAAATACAAAGTAATAAATCCGTTTTGGATTTGATAATTTAAAAATATTAAAGATAATCGTCTCTTTCTCTCTCTAGCTTTCATACCCCATGATAGGATTTTGCCGCCTGCACGGTGGCCCTCCA
Organism: Nephrotoma appendiculata; assembly: GCA_947310385.1. NCBI lineage: Eukaryota > Metazoa > Arthropoda > Insecta > Diptera > Tipulidae > Nephrotoma > Nephrotoma appendiculata. The sequence goes on along the minus strand of OX371225.1, from coordinate 126,129,612 downwards.
ACTACTTCCGATCATCGCGTTCTCTCTAAAGTGTCGACATCCTATTGCTCGCAGATCTTGTTCGAAATCCTCGCGCCAACGTAGTCTGAGACTTTTCTTGGCTCAGCCATCTAACTCGATTGGATTTGATGAATCCGATAACGTTGCAGTCTCCAAGGAGACGTTTGATTTTGGTTTGGATTGGATTTGATGAATCCGATAATGTCGCAGCCTCCAAGGAGAGAAAAATTCGACCATAAAAGGATCGAATAACCTTCCCTTCAAAGGTAGAATAATCGACAAACATTACTAGTCAAGATCCGACTTTGCTTGCGATACACAGTATTTTGTAAAGTGCGAGTTTACATGACTGCGAGAAATATTTTGATCGCAACAACGTTGTCTGCGGCCGTTATACGGGGTTTATCACCCTTATTCCGCTAGTCGCGCCGTTTGTCGTTTCAAGTGACTCATTTAATATGAAACCAAAGGCGGCTGCCTTGCCAAAATATCTATTATGTATATTATCGTAGTCACTTCAAACGACAAAAGACGTATTTTTTGCCTTTTCTAGTCATTTCAAAATTTCACACGACTCAAAATGAAGGTTGCTTTCATATGCGACGTGTGACGGGAGCTTCTAGCCAATCAGAGACGAATATTTTGACATTCGTCACACGCCACACGTCGAGAGATGATATAATTTTATCTTTTCCGTCACGGTCGCACAAACTCATACAAATCTTTATGTAACGATGTAGTTTTTGACGTTAAATTTTTTTTGGTACATTTTGTTTTGTTTGAATTTTATAAAGTATGCGTGGTGGAACTAGTCACAAATGTAAATTGTTGTCAAGAAAAGGGTTGTGTTTATTTCCACTAGTCACACGTCGCATATGTAAATCAACCTTGACAGTTTTTAATTGTTTCTCTCGCCTCAAGTCACTTATTGGCATGGCAACTGGCTAATTTTTCATACAAATAGCAGATTTTTATTGTCACTTGAAACGACTCGACTAGCGGAATAAGGGTGTATAAGTCCCGAGATCTACCGTATGAGATGCCCCTTGGTTTTGATACATATTTAGTTTCCTGTCCACTTTCAGATGCTGTTCACTTTCAAAAACAACCGTTTTGCGTGGAGAATAAACGGTATTAAGTTGTCCTTGATATCATTAGTCAAAGAAGCACTATATCCAAGAATGTGGCTTGATAATTCTACATAGCGAGCCAGTTTTTCTTAGCTTGAAGAAAAATGAAAGTTTGGTAGTAGTTAACTAATATCACTTTTCAAGGCACTCATAAGACATGTGCTGGCTTTCAGAAGTGAGAGCTAAACCTGGGCTTCTAGCAAGGGTAGATTGTTATTTACTTTCGAAAGGAAGATCATTCATTCCATATCCAATTAAAGTTGTGCAAAACGAATATCGCATTCGTATGAACCACGAGATAAACCAACTTCTCTGAGGTAGCGATATCATAGATTTCATCAAATCCAGACTAGGTCGTGGATGGCTGGGTCACGTTGCAAGGTCCCCACAACAACGTATGATTAATAACGTATTCCAACAACAACCAGCCAGTGTGCGTTTTAGAGGAAGTATAATAGGATGTTGAAACTGGAGCGTGAGAGCGATGGATCGGGCGGATGGAGGAGGACAATAATGCAGGCGACGAAATTCCTTCATGAGAAGTGAAAGCTAGAGAGATAGAAAGGGAGTTAATCCATTTATCTTATACTGTTGAACGATAAGGATTGACACCTATCAATGTTATTGACGTCGAGTAATTCAACGGCTTTGTAGATTTTGAGGTCATCTGTGAACATCAGAATTATGGATTGCTTTATCACTTCAATAATAAGTTAAGTGAAATCCCATAGGTGAATGTGCGTGCGTAGTGGTACACCAGAGGTAGCTATTGTTGTTCGTCTCTTTCTCTATCTTTTATTTAATATATTGGGTGTGATTATTTAAATATGACCAACCAGGCAACAAACTTGCAGTATAATGTATAATACATCGATTGTTAGTGGTCCTCTTTAATAGAATAGGATAGATTAGCTCGCATTGGTAATTTTCAACCAATTGATTTCTTAGTGTTGTATCGACAGCTATGACTATTCCGCCACAAGATTTTTTTATACTGTTTGGGGCAAGCGATCACGTCTCTAGCAACATATTGACTAGGAAAGAATTCGGAATTTTTAGAATTTGGTAATTAAATGATGTTTTTCAGATTATATAAAAACACCCTTTTAAAAGAAAACGGTGAAATTCGATTACAATCGTTTTTGTTACATTTTGGAAGTAAAACTTATGTTTTCCAGTCTTTTGTGGATTCGAAAAGGTTAAAGTGTCATGATTTCATTACGGCTTGGTAACATTTTTATTATCAGATTTTACAATAACATGGCATAAGATTTTATTGCCAAACAGTTTATGCTGTTTGAAGCAGAGTGCTGTTGGTCTCCTTCAATCGAAGGAATAGTAGATAAACCTATGTATATGTCTTGTTACAAACCGCTATAGTACGTGAATTCGTAAGTTAAGTTTATTTAACTGTTTTTTCTCAGATGTTTGTTAAATATAGAGTATTTGACTTTATTGGAATATTATTAACGGGTTGGCATTGCTAGAAACTAACTGATCTCCTAATTAGGAATAGTGGAACGGAATAGTTTGGATATAATAAGGTCTATCTTTTACATTTGTTTGAATTTTTGACACTACTATATATAGATAGAAAATCGGTCTATCAATGTATAGAATTTGATTTGATCTCCCAGGATTATCATTTTCGGTAATCACATGAAAAGGCAAGACCCAGTAAACGAGAAGCAGAATAATGAAAACTGATCGGAAAAATCACTGACGCTTCAGGTCACTCGACGTACGGAAAACGCCCATTTGTTAAATATTTCTAAGAATAAATAAAAAGCATACGAAAAATTATTTATCACTGAGTGTCATGTAGATATCAAGTAACAAACCCTTAGTATTAACCCAGTAAAATTTCAAAATAATCAGGTTTTATTATTCTTTTTAAATTTAAAGATGGCTTTATGGCCTCTACAAATTGAATGGTAAAAATTTTCCCCGCCACTATTTATCATGCATTTTTATACGGAAATACTACCGGTAGAAATTGAAATTAAAAAATTATCTAATCGATAAACATTATTATGTTTTAACTAAAGCCGTAAAACTTTGCCGAAGTGGTTGAGCGGTTGAAATGCCTAAATTTAACTCGAGTAATCGATAGAAATATTAGAATTCGAATCGATGACCCAGTGTTTGAGGCCGTTCGCACTTGGCTAGAAACTCGACATACGGTATAAGTATCGTATCCTCATTAATTATTAAATCCTTACGTGATAATCGTTGGAAACTTCTTTACCACCTGACTGCATTCCTTAATCCCAGTGCCATATTCGTGAATTTATACAGTTCGAATGAGCTAGTTATTTCTAACTTTGTTTAGGATACAGCTAGTTTATGCGTTGCAAACGCCTTTCTATACAAATTACAACGTGATTTGCAATCAAAATGCAGTGAGGCATACAACATTTTCTTTACAAATTGCGCTGAAATAAACATAGCCCAGCAGGAAAGTCATTGGCGACTCACTAATGACTCATCAGCGACAGTCACACCTGACACGTGTTTAGACAATTATCAGCAAATGGGACTAATTTTCGTGTGTGGAATGTCTTAGATGAATAGCATATTACATGTCTTAGATGAGTCGTAGTTCATGTTTCACAATGTTATAACGATTCATAGAAAAGTTATTATGTAACTTTGAAATCGAGGGAGGATCTCTTTCACTCCATTTTACCATCTGTTCAGTGCTGTTTCTATCCACCCAAGTTTGTACTACAAACATGGTTTGTACATTTTTAACTAACGATTTTAACAGACATGGCGTCAAAACTATCAAAGAAAAGTTGCAATTTTTTCCTTGTTGACCGCAATTTTTAACATTAATTTAGTTTTCGTGTAGTTACGTTTTGAAATGTTTTTAGGCATAAAATGCGGTTAACCGGGGTCAAGTGTTCCATCGGATTTATAATGAGCTCCTTTGAAATCTGTAGTTTCGTTGTCTTTAACATCAGAGATGCTATATTTGATGCTAAGTTTGTTATTTTTGTTTCTGACAGAACTCTATCGGAAAATGTTCATACCGTTTCAAACACAAAAATGTAAAAGAATACTTAAATTATCGATACGTTTATTTTTAGTAGTAAAATTCAAGAATCTTGTTAAATTGTATATGGGCAAAATTTTAATTTTATGACCAAATTATGAACATTTTGAAAATTTTTATCAGGCCAACGAAACAACTAGACAAAATGTTAATTTATCGCTTAACTCTTTCTGTGATCTGGTGTATCTTGATGTACCGGCACTTTCTTTTTCGCTAAATGTGACCTTTTTCTAGATTTCATCACTAAAACACAGCAATAAGTTTGCATAATACTCACCGTTGATTGTTTTTCCTTTTAGAAGATATTCATTGAAAATTATCCCACATGTATCCCATAAAAGTGAAGTCATGACCTGGCCAGCAGATGGAACTGTCTTCGCCTTCTTTGAAGCCGATTCTCTGTTTTAGTCCATTGTTTTGACTGTTCCTTTATCTCAATTGTGAAATAGTGGACAATATTTCATCCAAGGTTATGTTAAACATTGCCGAACATTCGATTGGAACATCCTCACGACGCTTTTTGGGCAAATGCGGAATACATCTCACGCCAATTTTTCTCAATTCCAAATTTTAAGGCAATATTTGATATATATATACAGCGCTGGTCTTGGTGACCCCCGAGATCATCGTCTTATCAGCTCGTAAGGAATCGTTTAAATTCCGCCACCCAATATTTTATCATTATAGACAAAGGGGCCGAAGCCCCCCATAGTAGAATCTAGGTTGGCTGCTATATTTTTTGGACTGAAACCTTTCAAATGAAAATTTTAAATCACATATCCATGGCCAAAATTATCCATGTTTACAAATCCACTGAGAGTGTTCACTATTGTTGGCTATCAAACGAATACTAAACGGAGTAGCGGCTCCAAAATTTCAAACTTTAGTTTTATAAGGTTTAAGGTCTGATTTTTCCCTATCCACCAGATTTTAGAGTAAATCACACTAACAACCGAGACTTTCACCGCTCTCCAAACAGAGTTCACGCTTCCCAAGTTGACAAGATCCTCCTTTTACTCTTTACATAACAATCCTTCACGGTCGAAGCGTTTTTGTTTTTATTCTCGCGATCACAAAGTGTCTTCATCGTTCGTTATCAGCCGTCGTTTCATGACAGAAATAAGGGCATATTATGAGTTAAGAAATGCCACGTAGTGCATGACGAATGATTTCAACTACCAGTATCTAGGCCACTCTAGGCTGTCTATCCTCCTGATTGATTGTGGGAGCTTTATGTGTGGTTTACACATTAAAATTTCAACAATTTGTGCTCTTCTAATTTTTTCGAACCAAGTCACCACTTTCCTTAAAGAAACAAGTTCATCGCTAACCTCAACTTTAAATGTATATGAGACGGGGGTGTTTTTCGTGTTCGGTATCGTCACATAAATTACACAGATTCCTGTTACGATTTGACCAAACTAAAGAAAAAATGCATTGCACAGATCAAATTATTTGAGATTAAAATTTTGTTTCAAAAGAATTCAATTAGATTTTGTTTTTATAATTCCAAAAATATTTTCTATAATTGATTTAACTCTTATCGTATGGAACGCGCATATGGAGCACGTATCAGTGTTTGTAGTGTAAAGTTCTCTTTTATTAGAGGTACGTATGTATGTATGTATGTAGTAATGTAGTTTTACGTATTAGTGATGTTTATCAGTAAATTGGTCAATGAAATTCCAGTTAATGTTTTGATATACTATTTTATATCCGAAAACAAATCATATTACGATTTTTGGACGCGTATTTAAAATGATTCATTACAAGTAGATTAGATGGCTTTAGAACTAGCAGAATACTATGTAGGCATATGTAATGTACATTGGTTTAATGATTGGCTCGACATAACAATGTAGTGCATACAGAGAGTACCTTAACGTAAAACCACATACAAGTTACCGAGTGGAAAAAATCAAACCAGTCAATTATCATTGAATTATTGTTTCAATTGCATTTCGACTGAATTTCTGTGGATTATTAGTTGCTATTACAAGAAAAACATGATGATATCAAGTGCACGTCTTAATTAATTATTATTTTTTTCTTATCCGAGTTGTTTTTGTTTGCGTAAATTCGTAATTAAAAAAAATTTGATGTAGCAGAGATTTCAAGCGGTTATTATTATTCAAAACTATATGTTAAATGTAAATTACATTAAAAAGTTATCAACTTGAAATGTTTTAAAATAAATAATATTTATTTTATTTATTACTTCCGAGACGTCAATATGCAATTGTGGCCATACACAATACATTAAAGCAAGGTGCTGCGATAGACCAGCGGATCGATTTTGTCTCGTGAGTTACTCATTTGAAATGAGTGAAGCAAAAAAAAACGAATAGGTACACCGTATTCGTTTTTTTTTTGCTTCACTCATTTTAAATAAGTAACTCACGAGACAAAATCGATATACAGGAGGCCTATTTAGGAAATCGAATTCAATCAATCGAACGACATTTTCGAATCATCGGTATTTGGGAATTCGAAATCGAATTTTATTTAAACGAAAACGTATAACTAAGGAACGATTGAAAATTTCCCTTATCGGGCAATTCGATTACGAGCAATAATTCTACGATCATGAACGAATTTTTATTCGTAGTTAGTTTTGTTCACGAAGGCAAATGCAAAGTAAGCATCCTATTAAAATGGAGATATTCATTCACTATTGGGCGCATGATATTAATGTGAGTTCCGTCCACGCAGCCAATTACTCCGGGAAACCCAGTTTTATTATAAAAATAATTAGCTGTTTCTTGTTTCTCTCTGCTAGTCTGCTTATAAGAAATCCATTTAGAGCAAACTTTATCTTCCATCACAGAAAGTACCTCAATGCAGTCGATATGGATGGTTGAGATAGCCCAATTAAAAAATCTTGACCAACGCTATGTTGGTAGCTACCTTGTGCCATAAATCTTAAAGTTTGAGAATATTAGGGAATGCCGATCTTGAACGAATAGGCAAATGAACGTCAATTTTATCCATTAAATATTTAACAGCGTCTTTCGATATTTCGATAGTCTGTTAAAATCCATTCACCTGAAGATGGAATGATCGAAATTGATCTGCAGGTTCCCGCCACGGCCAACAATCAAAAAAATGCCGAAAATGGAGGGAAATCATCGGAACAAACTCATATGTGATGTATTCAAATGAAAAATTTAACATGTAAATAAAATATATTAAAATAAATACAATTTACAAAGACAATCAATTTCTCTTCATGAGCGGAATATGAGGATGCAAAGGTAAATAGTCAACATTCTTTTCGATATAGTCTCTGTTCTTGTTCGACTTGCTTAACGAACTCGATTTCTTGTTTGCGATCATGTAGTACCCGTTGTTTAACCCATTCAGCTTGATATAATTGTTCCTTAGCCTGCACACAAACGTTTTTAAGGCGTTGCCGCCAAAGTTTTTCCTTCGGCAACAGAATCCACATTACTGACAAACACCAAAAAAAATATAATTGCAATTAAACGTCAAAATATCGCCCAGATTTAAATTTTTATTACAGGTGTAATGATTAAAAATAATTTCCCTAGTCTTTATTTGACAGTGTAAGTTTTTATTTTCGATCGAATTCCCAAATACCAAATCATGTTCGAATCGAATTGATTAATCGAATCGAAAAGCAATTCGAATCGATTTCCCAATTAGGCCCCCAGGTTCTCACCAGTGACACTACTCTAATTTTCGTGGGATTTTGAAATTGTATAAAAATTGAATAACATTTTTGTTAGAGAGGGAATAATTGGGGAAACAATTTATATGTAATTTCTGTTCAAATATTTTTTCCGGCCAACTGGGGAGAAAAGTTTGATGTAAATATTTATAAATTTGGAATAATTTTTCCATATCTAAATTGGCAGGAAAAATTATTCCCAAGAAATTATCATAGAAGTCTAGATTTATATTGGATATCGTGATGTTTTAGTAAGCTCGCATTCCCTAATTTTTTTTCAGAATAAAATGTAAAGTGGCAAGATAAATTTCTGTCAAAAAGTATCACCAACAATTTATCGTTGAATAATTTTACTTGAACGTGTAAAAAGCTTTCGTTTGGAATATTAATAATTAATTGCAATTTTTGATATTTTAGTTTATAGTTTTATTTTAGGATTCATTTTACCAGAACCTCGTATGCCAAAATACGTGGATACCAGTGCTATCAAGCTCTACATCCAGCAGAAAGAGCTAGAGGCGGGACAGCAATCTTTATTAAGGATAATATAAAACACCACGAAGAATTAAAAATAGAGGAGGAAGCTGTGCAAGTAGCTACTGTATCTATTGAAACCAAAAATAACAAGAGCTATAGTATATCAGCAATCTACTGTCCACCCAGATATAACCCAAAAAAAGAAGACTATATCAAACTTCTTAAATCGCTTGGCAATAATTTTATTATTGGAGGCGACTTTAACGCGAAACACATATTCTGGGGATCAAACAGAACTAGTCCCAAAGGAAGGGAGCTATTTGAAGCAGGCAGGATATTAAAATGTGAGTTTCACTCCAGTAGAAAGCCAACCTACTGGCCTACGGACCCAAATAAAATTCCCGACCTTCTGGATTTCTATATATCAAGAGGTATCTCCGAAAACTACTTAGCAGTTGAAAATGAAGAAGGGCTATCGTCAGATCCAGTTTTAATGGCAATAAGTGACACGGTAATAAGGAAGGCAAGCCCCCAAGACTAACAAATAACAAAACCAACTGGGAATACTTTCGACAGCTAGTAGAAGAAAGCATCAACCTACAGGTGCAGATCTCGAATGCTTATACGATAGAAGAAGAACTAGAAAACCTCATTGAAAGTGTGCAAAAAGCGGCTTGGGAAAGTACTCATGATCAGCCAGAAATATTACAAAAAAGCATATATTATCCAGTTGAATTGAGAGAGTTGGTTAACGAAAAAAGAAGAGCTCGTAAAACTTGGCAGAGAACCAGAGCCCCTGAAGACAAAACAATCCTAAACAACTTGTGCAAAAAACTTAAACTACTTATAAAGGAGATTAAGAATGAGTCAGTTGCAAGCTTCCTAAGTAATCTGACAGGTAAACCTGACACAGACTATTCCCTGTGGAAAGCCACCAAAGGTTTAAAACGGCCTAAAATGCAAGTGCCACCCATTAGAATGGTTGATGGAACCTGGGCTCGCAGCGAAAAACAAAAAGCTGATCTGTTTGCCGAACATCTAGAAAATATCTTCAAACCACCAACTGGACAAGCGGATAATGAATATCTAACACCTATAAGCAAAGTAGACGAGGCATCTGTGCTACCAGTTACTCTGAAAGAACTCAAACAAGAAGTAAAAAATCTCAAAGATAAAAAAGCCCCTGGATACGACTTGATAACGGGGCAAATAATCAAAGCTCTACCAGAAAAAGCACTAAGAAAACTACAGCACATAATCAATGCTATCTTTAGACTATGTTATATTCCGAGACAATGGAAAGTAACGGAAATCATAATGATTCCAAAGCCTAATAAATCACTAAATGACAAAACATCGTATAGGCCTATTTCTTTGTTAACAACAACATCAAAAATTTTCGAGAGACTGTTTCTCAAGAGATTAAAGCCAATTATAGAGAGTAGAAATCTTATACCTGAACATCAATTTGGGTTTCGAGAAAGGCACTCAACGATAGAACAGGTACATAGGATTACTGATACAGTTAAGGAGGCGCTGGAGACTGGGTTCGAATCCCATCAGAGGCTAGATGCAAATCGAATTTTCATCATCGATTACGATCGGTGATGTTAATAAACACAACTAAGACCCTCTGATGGAGTGCAGAATTCAGCGCCGACCCACCGTCCATGTCAATGTACAGGTTGACATGGAGCTTGCAATGTGCAGGTGGTAATACTGTAAATGTGTGAGTAGGTGAACAGGTGAATGGGTTAATGATGTAGCGTGAATGCGTGGTATCACAATGGGCCAAAAATGGCCTAAGTGTCAACCACTGAAACCTAACCTAGAACAGGTACATAGGATTACTGATACAATTGAGGAGGCGCTGGAGAAAAAGGAAGTATGCTCAGCAATATTCTTAGACGTAGCCCAAGCATTTGATAAGGTTTGGCACCGTGGTCTAGAATTTAAGCTCCAACGAGATTTGCCAAAACAACATTCTGAATTGTTAAAGTCTTATATCAACGACCGTTACTTCCGGGTGAGACAGGAAGGGGAATACTCTAAACTGAAGAAAATATTGGCAGGGGTTCCACAAGGCAGTGTTCTAGGTCCCGTTTTATACCTCCTGTATACAAATGATCTACCAAACATAGAAGAAGCTAGAATAGGAACGTTTGCTGATGACACAGCTGTTATGACCACCGATGCTAGTATAGTTGAGTCCACGAGAAAACTTCAAAATGCTGTTGATATAATAAATAACTGGACAAAACAATGGAGAATAACACTTAACGAATCGAAATCAACACACATCAACTTTACAAATAGGAAATTAGAATATATTCCGATTAGACTGAATTCACAACAAATACCATATTCTGACAATGCTAAGTTCCTCGGCATGACGCTAGACTCTAAACTCAGGTGGAAAGCGCATGTTAAAAAGAAAAGGAAAGAACTGAGAATAACACTTAACGAATCGAAATCAACACACATCAACTTTACAAATAGGAAATTAGAATATATTCCGATTAGACTGAATTCACAACAAATACCATATTCTGACAATGCTAAGTTCCTCGGCATGACGCTAGACTCTAAACTCAGGTGGAAAGCGCATGTTAAAAAGAAAAGGAAAGAACTGAATTTAAAATTCAGAAAAATGCACTGGCTTATTGGAAGAAACTCCGAACTGACAACGCACAACAAACTGCTGTTATATAAACAAATCCTATAACCTATCTGGACGTATGATATTCAGCTTTGGGGCTGCGCAAGGAAAACTACAGTGAAGATCATTCAAACATTTCAAAATAAAGTACTACGTAGCATTGTGAATGCTCCTTGGTACATTAGAAACGACAATCTCCATCGAGACTTAAACATGGAAAACGTCAACGATGAAATACAAAAATTTGCAAGGCGTCATGTACTGCGACTGCAGCAGCATGACAACGAGGAGCTACGGAACCTACTGGATCGCACCAATGGACCAAAGCGCCTAAAAACAACAAAACCTTTAGAATTAGTGGTTCCTTGAGCCGCATAAATCAAAGGACTGTCAGAGCTGGGATGAACTGATAGGTCTCATCCCACAAGAGGACTACTTAACTTATAAAACAATTACTAGATAATCCATATGATTAGTTGTAATATTATACAGAAATAAAATTTCTTAATAAAAAAAAAATAATAATAAAAAAAATTAGGATTAAATAAGCTCAAGTCCTAACAATTTAATTAACTGCGACACTTTACATAAAAAAGTAATAAAATTCTTTCAATTTAGAATGTAAATATGTGAACTTTATTGGACTGTTATCGTTGGACTGAAAATATTCTTTCAGAAAAGTTAAACATTCCAAAATTATACTCAATAGTCTTCAATTTTATCTATACTTTTACTTAGTTTTATCTCCAGTATTTCCACAAAAACAACAAAACAAATAAATTTATTATTTATAATTTTATATTTAAAGTAGAGAATAAATAATGTGCTTGTTTATGTTAGAAGAAGAAGACTTAAGGGGTAGAATTTCCTAGAACAAGGTGGTCTGTGGATTACTGCAAAAGCCATTTTAGTTGCTCAATTTTCAAATATAAAATTCAAGTGTCTAATTTGACAACATCTAATAGAGCAGTTCTCCACAAAACAAGCAAAGCTTTCAACTTGGTGTGCACTCGTAATATTTTACTTAATCATTACACTTGCACATTTAAGAAAACCGACGAATACAATAAATATGACGGCCTATAGAAAATCTAAATTAGTTAAAAAAATTCAGTTTGTTGTTGTTTAATATTTCATTGAGAGGCCCTATTAGCTCTCAACAATCTTTAAGATCAGGGACAAATTTCGAACAATAATGAACGAGTACAAAGTTTAATTAAATTATGCATTAAAACTAATTTTAACTAGCACTAAGGTCAAACAAGATGTCTATTTCATAAAATCGATTTCACAAAAAGCAGTTAATTGATCTAGGTCTCACCTCCTTCTCGTTACCGATCCTTAGGATTAACCCATACATTTTACAAAGAATAAAAATTAACTCAACTGAAGAATCAAATGGTAAAACTAAAACGTCCCTCTATAACTAGACCTAAATCAAATACTAGAAAAGGTTTCGATGAATAAATTTTCGGTGCTATTGAGGACTTAGTCTCAGGCACATAAAAAAATTATTGGATGAGGAACTCATGGATTTCGGAAAACTCGCGCAGGAACTAACTGAATTTGATGGTTAATTTTTTTGAAGATTTTTGAACCCTTACGTTACGAGGGCCCTTTATATGACATTTATTTAGTCCCTGCCCGAGTATGCTAGACAGGTTTGGTCCCCGTACCATGAAGTGCATATACGAAGAATTGAAGCGATACAACGTAGATTTTTGCACTTTGCTCTGCGCAGATTATCTGGGGTGGACGTTTACAATTTGCCACCTTATCTCGACCGCTTGGAGCTTATCAACTTGAAGCCACTAAGAAAGCGACGATCTGTTGCAGACGTCGTATTCAGTCATCAACTGTTATCTGGCGGTGTAGATTCTGCAGCTCTACTCTAACAGGTAAATCTTAATGTAAATAATCGTGCTTTGAGAACGATACCTGCTTATAGGATTGCTCCTCACAGAACGACCTACGGCCAGAACGAGCCTATTACAAGAATGCTGCGCGAGACTAATAAATATTTCGAACTTTTTGACTCTCACATCAGCAAACTCGCTTTTAAGAAATTATTATTTGTCAACAGATAAAGCAATTTTTGTTTTATTTTTAGATTAATTGTTTTTTTTTCCTTTTTTACTTTCATCTATTTGACTTAAATACTCTATCGAGTATTTATAATTTTTATGCTCTCCATTTTCGTTTTTAGTTTTATTTTTTTTTTTGTTTAATTTTGTTTTGCTTTTTTATTTCTCTTTTTTTTTTGTCTTTTCCTTTTTCTTCCAGTTTTAAATTTGCTTGCTCTAAGCAAACCAGCGGTCGGTCTCTCCTTTTTTGCGGCGGGGTATTATTCTCCTAATTGAGTAAATATAGATTCAGCCTTCATTTTTCTAATCATTGCTCTTTTAATACATTTTCCATTTCGATTAATATTAATTTATTTTATGCCGTTTTCTTTAATTTTTAATTTTTAATCTAGTAGAATGATGTCCTTGTCTATAATTCCCTGGAATTATATTCAAAAAATAATAATAATGCTGATGGTGAATCCCCGCGTGCGGTCAGGGAGGGGTGATTGATCGTTGGGAATTATTATTATTATTAAAAGAGCTTCGTTTCTTAAAATGCATAGTTGTTTGTAGTTTACTCGAAATTCTAAAATTCTAGTACGACAATCACGGGATTACAGAAAGTGTTCCATATTAAAAGATCCGACTATTATACTTAGATACTGGTAACTCGCACGAGCAGAAAGTGCTAAATAGGGTATTTCGTTTTCAACAATGAAATACACTGAAATTAAGATCTGCTTACGACAGATTTTATTGGATTTCAAAAACATATCGTAAATAATAATTACAGAATAATGTGATTTTTACTTAGAATAAAGAATAACCTTTAAACTGTTTAGAATATTCAATATTAATCAAAATTCAACGGATGAATTGTAAATTTATATTGTACACGTCTTTATCATACGAAGTAAAGAAATATTTGACTGTTGTAATGTTCTTTTCAAATATTTGGTTTGTTTTATATCTTTATTTAACCGTATCTTGATTTTAATATCAAATAACTCTCGTCTCCGACTATTTTTCAATATGATTTTTGGGGCTATGCGTGATTCTAGATGGCTTTGATGTATTTGCAAGAATTCTCGTTTCTAGAGTTTGTATCTTTTGAGTTATTAAGGATATAAAATAATTAAAATTGCGTTTTGAAGTTTAAAGCTATCTTGTTTACAAATTATCTTACTGCTTAGAAAATTAGGGCACAGGCCAGTAAACGACTCAAAAAGTTGTTGGAAAGTATTTTTCCCAAATCCCTATTCCCATAATATGGAAAGCCAAAAAAAAATAGGACCACAGTACTTGATTTAAGGAAACATTATATAGGTTTTGTACTTCAAATTCACGATTTTGCACTTCAAATTCACGATTTTGCAAATCATATTAAATTTTTTTTATTTCAATCTTAACTTTTTACAAGTCAACATCAGTTTTTTACAATTCAACTTCAATTTTTTATACTTCATTGTCAAATTTTTGCCGTGTTTTTACAAACTAATTTCAATTAAATGCAGAGCAAATTCAAGTTTTAATATTTCAAATTCATAAATTTTTTGCAACTTTTTGCAAAACAAATTAAGTGCACCCAATCCTTAACCGATTATGATGGGATTGGGTATGTTGGATGTAAATGGGATTCTTAAAGAATTTTTGGAGGAAGTTCTGGAATATAACCACCTGGGACGGAACCCGATCAATTCTTAAGGATTGATCGAGTTCCGTCCCAGTGGCCCTATTCTGGCTTTCCCTGGGAATAGGGAATTGGGAAAAATATTTTCATAGCATTTTTGTTAAATTTATACTTTTCTGGCCTACTGAAAGAATAAGTTTAGCGCAAAAATATTCAAAACAAAGTGATTTGGGAAACTTTTGTTCCACAAAATTTGTATAGGGAAAAGTATTTTCCCATTTAACTTTGTTTCGAGAAAATTAACACCAATCATGTTCCCTCAGTAGGCCAGAAAAATACAATTTAGACAAAAATGCTATGAAAATATGTTTCCCAATTCCCTATTCCCAGGGAAAGCCAGAATAGGGCCACAGGTGGCCATTTTTCAGAGTTTCTTCCAAAAATCATTTAACAATCCCATTTACATCCAGCATACCCTACCCCATCATAATCGGTTAAGAATTGATCGAGTTCCGTCCCAGGTGGCCATATTCCAGAATTTCTTCCAAAACTCATTCAATAATCCCATTTCCATCCAACATACCCAATCCCATCATAATTGGTTAAGAATTGGGTGCACTTAATTTGTTTTGCACAGAGTTGCAAAAAATTTCGAATTTGAAATATTAAAACTTGAATTTGCTCTGCATTTAATTGAAATTAGTTTGTAAAAACACGAATTTGCTTTGCAAAAAATTGACAATGAAGTATAAAAAATTGAGGTTGAATTGTAAAAAATTGATGTTGACTTGTAAAAAGTTGAGATTGAAATTAAAAAAATTGAATATGATTTGTGCAATTGTGAATTTGAAGTGCGAAACCTATATGTTTGATTGTATTAAAAGACTTATAAAAGCTTAATTATGCGCGTAGGGCCGCGCGAATTTTATCATTCCGCAAAAATGTGCGATTTAACAAACTTTTAGGTTTTCGGAAACGGATTGATTCTCAAAGTACATTAAATCCATTGGCGATAAATTCAAATGTATCCGCGATCCAGCGTTAAAGGTAAAAAATGTATGGGGTGGTTGGGAAGTTGATTGTGTATAAGTAAGTGTCGATTGTCATAATTGTTGTCACACAGATTGACGCTAAATGGAAGGATGTCCTACGATTGTGTATTTAATTCGAGAGTGCTGAAATAGACCAATATACGGAACAATCACAATAACACCATTACAATTGAAAAAACCAAAGTAAAATTATAATTTTTGCCTTTTAACGTTTGTGTTTTCAAATCAAAATTTATAAATGAACTGCACTAGATTGTTCTCTGTTACGCATATTATATATATATATAAAATACTAACCCACAAATAACTGTAAATTTAAAAAAGTATAAAGTGGTGGATTTTGGAGAAATTTCTAATTACAGTCGTTCGACATTGCCTCCGCTGTTTGAAAACACATTTTATAGAATTTTATTGCGATTAGCATGTAATCCCTCATTACATATACTCTTAGCTACTAAATCTTCTATTATTCTAAAAATCGCCTAATTAAAAAATCTTCTAATTACAAAATCCCCTAATTTTATAATATCCTTATTACAAAATCATCAAATCGTTTTTTCAATAAATTGGTTGTTTTTGGAACGGCTGCCACACATGTATAAAATCTGGAATCCGCTCGAAACGTGATATTTCAAAACGTGATATTTCGAAACGCGATATGGTACAAAACGCTATATGGTACAGAATGTGCATTGCGAAGCTACGGGAGCGCAGCAACCTGCCTGATATAATCCGGTCCTATACTCCCTCCTATCGATTTTTAAATTCTTATAAACTGAAAATAAATTTCCCCTTCACACGCCTGATATAACTCGATCCTAAACTCCTGCTCCTATCGATGTTTGAATTTTAAATTTTTAAAATAACGCGTTTCGTACCATATTGCGTTTTGTACCATATCGCGTTTTGATAATTCGTATCGCGTATATTGTACCATATCGCGTTTTGATAATTTGAAATACTTATCTAATTCCATTCTATAATTTATCAATAAGATGGTGAGAAACATTTTATTTTATTCTTTCATTATGAAGAGACAGATTTAAAAACTTTAAATTCAGAGCAATGAATGTATCCGTCGACGTATCCAACAAAGGAAATGAGAAGCTGTTCGTTGATGGATATGCATACCAAAGGGCCTATATGCGGGGTCTACAAAAATCTTGATAAACAACAATTTATATGGAGGATGTTGTAAGGAATACCATGCTTCCGTATGCCGAAGAAAACATACTCCTGTGCTGGGTGTTTTAGCAGGATAATAACCCGAAGTACACGGAATATTTGGTAAAATACTGGTTTGCTGCAAATAAAATTAATGGAATGGAATGGCTAGCTCAATCTTCCGATCTAAACCCAATAGAAAACCTGTAGGGTGAGTTAAAACGTGGTTTAAGTAAATTGCCGAGACCAAAAAATAAAAATGAGCTTTGGGAAAACGTTCAAAACGCTTGGTGGAGCATCCTGGTTGAAAGATGTCAATCACTGGTTGATTCTATGGGGCGGCGATGATGCGATGCTTAAAAATAACGGGAACAGGGGATAGTTAGATCTTTATGTAAAAATCAATTATTTTCGAAGAAAAATTATTTTTAAACAAGATTGCTTAAATTTTCCTATTTATTTACACAGATAGCGTAAATGATTTAAAATTGAACCATTGAAAAACGATCTGTGATCACAATGAAGTGATTGTAATAAATGTTTTGTTTTTTAGAAGAAACTGACAATTAAAAAAAAACATGTTTTGTAAAAAAAAATATTTTTAAATATTATATTTGATAAAATTACCCATTATATTGCACACAGCTGTATAAGCCTACGTTACTTTTCTCTTATCCTTGAAGTCGCACGACGGATGAAAATCTCGAATTTTCCCATCTCTATCGTGAAGTTAGATACTTATTTGATTTTTGCTCTACATTTGGTCGGAAAAATCAAATAAACTACTAACTTCATGCTTGAGACGGGAAAAAACTCGGATTTTCATTCGTCGTATAAATACGACTTGAGATATAGACGTGACAGTGATCGACGTGACTCAAAAGTAAAAATACATGATTTCAAACTACAGAGATTACATTCGACGTGATTAGCGAGTATTTATAGCAAGCTATGGAGAACAACGTTTTTGACATTTAGTAATGTCGAAGTCATATCGAGTATCTCAGGGATTAATTACAAAATTTCGCATAAAATTTTCCCTGGAAACATATGAAATCGTGCGAGCGATATATGTTCGCTGGTTTTCGCAGCTTTAGCTCTGCTTAGGTCCCAGTACCGATTTAACTCCATACTAGCGCGATACAAAGGATTCGAAGTCGTTTCCTACAAAACTTTTGCGTGTTCATGGTTTGACTAGTGAACTCCTATGTTTATCAAAATTGCTAGGTAGGCATTAAATTCCACCTCGATTAAAAATTACCATAATCGTGCTGGTTTATTTTGATTATTTTTTGTTGTACTCTTCATAAGTTGCCTTAGCCTTCCTGTTGGTTTCTTGTATGACAATGTTAGATATCACGTTAGAAAATATACACTTAAATGTGTCTGCTATACAGACAACATATTTGTTGATCGGTGAGGACCTCTTTCTTGGCTTCAATATGTTGTGTCTCAAGATTTGTCTGTAAAGTTTTCGCCGCCATATTGTACGATCTTGGCACCTTACCTCACAGTTGAAATCATTATCTTCTGCATGTTCATCATCACTATAGAATCACTTTCCTCGCTCACCTCAATTCTGACTGAACTGTCCACGTATACCTTCTACATCAGAATATTCTTTATTTCTGTCCAATGGTATGCAGCAACCATTCTTCGTCAGAGCAGTCGTCCGCTTCAATTACTTCATCTTCATTTTTAGATTCGTCTAATAAACGTCTAAGATATATAGCGGTGTTACCGTAGTTTTTGACTATTTAAATGATTTAATTAATAACACTCACTATATGTTTTTATATAACTATTTATTTATTTATTATTAAGTATGTCACCATAAATATTATTATAATTTTAGTTCACCAATATGGTGTGAACAATTGTTCGCGGCACTTGCACTTTTGTTTTTGAGACCGTGTCTCTTTGGATTCTAAAACGCGACTATCTTTTCGTTTCTCATTCCGTACAAAGAAATTGAAATCTCGATATTTATCGATAATCGATAAATATCGAGATTCGCGAATGTAGGTGGCGAAATAGTTATATTCAGCAAAACGAGCAATGCCTCGTAATTAAGCGGCGCGGTGTATAAATAGTTTTGCTACGAGGAGTGCCACGAAGTGAAAAGGATTTTTCTGTTTGAGCCGCTACAGATATGACTGCTGGTCCTCGTACGACAAACAAGTTTTTTTTTTTCAATAATAAAATGCAATATAATAATATAATACCATTGCGAAAAATTCCATCTTACCGTGTAAATTCAGCATTAGAAATTTCTCTAATACATAAACTGTATTCAAACATTTCCATTATAAACGAGAAAATGTGCCTATGGCTACCCGGTTATATAACAACGTAGAATTTTTTGGTTATACACTTTTTGGTTAATCTGTTCTGGGGGCCTAGACACTCAACTCTTTCGCTGTTCGCTTTTCCCGTCCTCACTTTTTCACTGTTTCCCAACCAATCCGAGGACGTATGGCTATAGTTCCGATTTTCGTAGAATCATCTGCGCACTGCAAAGCTCCATGCTAGCTCCATAGTACACTTGCATGGAAGATTGGTCGGCCCATTAGTTCTGCACTCCGATGGGGTCATAGTTATGTTCATTTTCATCATCGATCATAATCTGATGATGAAAAATCATTTTTGCATCTTGCCCCTATCTGGATTCGAACTCGGTCCAAACGCTAAAGCTTTAACCACTGTGCCGTTTGGTCGGTAATGGGTGTCAAATCCTCGAAATCTGAACTAAAAGTATTAAATAAAATACAACGAATCAGTAGAGACATAAAGTGGAACCAGTGAGGAATAAAAACTTAACTTAATAAAAAAATAAGGATGCGATAAATGGCATGTCAGTGTTATTACCCAGCAAGAACTTTACTTAAGAAACCCAACGAAACTTTCGTTAAATTTAGCTGTCACTTTAAAAAAAGTGCGCTATTTCTCGCCCAAAAATACGAAAAACTTAAAAAATTGTATTGACAATCTAATTTTTTATTAAATATTTAAGGCCGGAAATTATTTTAAATGTATAATTAATTACTAAATTAATATATAAAGTTATTTGAATAATTTTACATGCATCTTTCACTTATATATGATAAAATTTTGAATTTATGAAACCTAATCTAAAAATTAGATTGAATTGTACACGTTGTTTAAAAAAGTTAAAATTAAATATTAGTCGTGGCTTTTCTATTATTAAATACTTGTTACATTACATTAATCAAAATATGTACATAAAAAATCTAATTATGTTTTTTTCATAAAAGTTGTAAATTAACATCGCGCTGTGTTTGTTATTACTTAAGAGTTATAAGCTGTGCATGGCTGAAATGTCAAAAAAAAAATAAAGACAATTGTTTTTTTTTTATGTTTTTATTACTAACTGGTTTAGCCCTACAAATATGTTTTCTTTAAATATCTGGTATCCGGATAGTTTGAGTTTTGATTATTTGATATTCATTTATAACGTACTACATAATGCCGAATAAAGGTCGATTTATATTATCCGTTCCTTTCAGTTCCTTCACGTATCGTGTCAGACAAAAAAAAACATTGTTACATATATTTTTCAAAGGGGTATTTATATTATCCGTTCCGTTCAGTTCCTACAAGTACGGAACGGATAATATAAATACTCCTATGAAAAATACATGTAACAATGTTTTTTTTTGTCTGATACGATACGTGAAGGAACTGAAAGGAACGGATAATATAAATCGACCTTAATGCAAATCTCTAGGCTTCGATCAAGTGATTTTGCCATAATATATACATTTCTCCGCTATGCAACAGCTTTCTGAGGAGGATGAGCTTCTGGGGAGTGATGAGCTGGGGCAGTTTGAGGACCACCGTATAGTCGGGAAAATTTATTCATTGAATGTGAAAGCTAGAGAGAGAGAAGGGCTAGCACGTAAAATTAGGATTGAGTTCCTTAATAAATGCTACTATTTCAGGCAAAATAATTAATTTTGTGTTGTGCCATTTGAGAGATCTGAATCGTTTAGGAGGGGGCCGTCACTAGAGAGCTTTTAGTATTAATATTTTAATAATTTGTTTTAATAATTGTCAATAACTCTTTTTCTTTTGTTAACCAATAGATATTAGAGAATAAGGATTAATTTGTAATACTTGCTTCAATAAAATTGTGCTCCAACACAGGTGTTTCCTTACCTAGGGAGCTTTACTTTATTTCTACTTATTTATTTAATAGGAGATGGTAATAATAATGAGATAATACTTAAGATAATAATAATAATGTTGTAGAGTCTACAGTGGTTCGTTTGTCTTTTCCAAGTGACTTTGTTCCATCGTCATCATCAAGCGCTCGGTCCCAAACTACTTTGGTGGTATATTTTACTCAGTCCATACTACTTCTATTTAAGTGGTTCTTGAAATAGGCAATGCTGGGTTCGGAGCCAGTGCAGGCTCGAGCCAGTTGGCTACCTCGTTTTATAGAATGCCAGAGTTTTTGGGCCTATTAAGATACATTTTTTTGTTTTCTGCCTAGTTCTTTTAAAAAGTAATACCAGCTTCATGTCAGCTTAGAATAGAGACCGAGTCGGTAAGGACTCGCAATATCGCTTGGCTATCCGAGATTATGAAAATCTCAGTTTTTCTGTAAAAACCCCACATCGGGGATTTCTTTTTAAACAATTTTAAAACTCTTTTGTATGCAAAGAAGTGTGTATTTTTTGTATTATTTATGTCATTTAATTAGCTAAAACGGGGGGGTGAAAAATCCGAAATTTTCATCCAGAGGTCCCGGGTTCCATGTGTGAGAGAATTACCACTTGAAATAGGTTGGGAATTTTCATAAAGATATGCAAATTGTGAGTCTTGACTCTTGACCTGATTACTCTAACTCGATATATAAATCATGAACGAACACTTGTTGTTTTTATCATCAGATCTGACAATTAGGCAATTTCATGGGCCGGATTTAGTTTATACTACTACCGGGTGATCTTCCAAGCGTTTGTAATTTAAAAAAAACAGCAAAATTGCAAAAAATGTATGAATTTATTTGAATCGGTAAATCAATGTTTGCCATTTACTTTTAAACTACTTTTACTTTTTTACTTAAAGATTATTTCATGTAAATGTTGGCCACTGCTATGTTTAAAGTGGCCCATGCGAGACATTCAATTTTTCACCACGTTTTCGAGCATTTCGGCTGGTACCTCGCTAATGACACGTTTAATGTTGTCTTCAAATTCTGCAATTGTTGTTGGTTTATCGGCATAGACGAAACCCTTCACATAGCACTATAAAACAGATTTCGGTAAACAAATAGATTTTCCTCAAGATGTTCTAAGGCCAACTCACCAAAATGTCGACGCTGTGGCAAGTCAATTGTTGCACAGGCTGTCTTTTATACACCCACGTAGTCGAATAACACAATCCCAATTGCTGTGCCCTGCGACGGATGGACATTTTGTCTCCATGTTGTGTTAAACATTCGTTGACAAGTGAAGTAAGCTTTGATTGTTGATGATATATGAGGTGTGGATGTTCCATTTCAGTTTATGATAACATAATACTCAAATATTTAGCTCCCGGTACTATTTACAGGTTTTACTTTGAAACTGTAGCACTGGAAATTGAGTTTTCCTGCGGCACTAACTACCCTGCGGTAGTCGTTTACTCGCCTAAGAGCATGTTACATACGATTCGGTCTTATACTCTCAAATTGCGACGAACTATCAGAACCAGATTATCAGTTTGCAACCATTTGCAATTTTCTTAATTTTTTGGTATTTTTTGATCTGGTGAGTAATTCATCCATTACTAGCACCCACGAAAGACTGAAAAGGCTCCCACTTTATGACAGTCTCTAGTCGCTGCACGAATTTATTTGTTCCGTTTTTGTTGATTTTCCAGTTGTTGTCCGAGGGTCAATAAGTATTGATGGATTTCATTGGAATTGATATAGTGACAGTATTTTCTTCATGGATTTTAAAATAAATGACGTGAGGCTAATAGTTCTGTATTACCTGATTTCCTCTGGTGATTTGCTCCCCACTTTCTGTATAAAATTGCGCGTACGTCTCTCCAGCATCTTGGACCGTATTCTAAGCTGTAGCTACTCTGCACAGCCTAACAATTAGAGAGGTTCTATTAATTCTATGTCTCGTTTATTGCGCATGGGGCGCACCCCATCTGTATCCGAGGTTTTGAAAGTGCCAAACAAATTATAGCCCAACGGATTCATTCAGGAGTGAAAATAGTAGTTGTGCGTCTATAGTCGTCTGATTGGGGAAAATGATCTTTCGCTAATGAGGTAAGAGTCCTATTTCGAGGTACGTTATCACAGTGGATTTGTTTATTCTACGGAAAGGGCCTTGTGTTGAGAAGCGTAAAGTACGTTGTACTTTAACGCTGTGTTATATCTGGCAATAGTAGCCCGGAAAGCCGTCCAGTCATTTGTCCGTTTAAATAGTTTTCGGACTCTTCCCTTGACTCAAGATCATGATTGCACCAGGAAACATCCGTAGCACGGCTGTCGCGGTTCAGGGGAGAACTTATGAGATATGCATCTATTATTGCTCCGGCAACGACATTTGCAGTGCTGTCAAGATCGGCAGTTGTATTAATATTGTACCTCTTGCGGTACGGCACTTTTGAAGGTCGCGTAGATAGAAAAGATTAACTTATCTTCTTTGGAATTCCAAGAATCCGTTCGTTCCAAAACCTGGTGTTTGCTTTACAACTAAAGTTAGACCAAAAACGCGGCTACTTTTCTCGTTGAGAAAGTCATGAATTTTTATGCAGAGAGAATTTAACTTTTTACACCTAACATTGAAATTAAATTATTTAACAATGCATTGTAGTATGGTAGCAGAACCGTTGTGGCAGTTTACCGCTTTTCTGGAAAACTATCAACTAACCTGATGACCTGATGTCGTTAACAACAGATAAAATCAAAAACAATGATAAGATTCGCCAAAATCAATCCACTACTTACGATCACGACTGTAAAATTAAAATTTGTTACACTATTTGTAAACAAAAGGTGCAAATTCTTGTTGATGAGATCAACAAGCAGCATTCATAGCGTTATTAGTCAAAAACGTACAACACCAGAACTGTCTATATGTATGTCGAGAAAAACATAAATTAGGATGATTGCTGATGGGGGGAGGAGGAACGCGATGCAAACTTTTTTCTTTAAACTTTGTTATTTTTGTTTGCGTTAGCAACAAGTTAATAAATGTTTGTTATAAAATAACAAGAGTCAAGAAATTAAAAAAAACGTTAAGTATATAAACATAAAAAAACTTTTCTTATGTATACATTATATTCTTATATTGTGAAGATGAAGCGCAAGACTTTCTATGTTATGTAAAAATGCAAGAAGAAGAAGGTAAAATTTCTTTTACCGTTTTCTTATCTCTCCTTTTTGTCTTTTAAAATTGTTGAAAATTTTTTATTTTCTTTAATATTCATGTTTGTATACGGCTTGACTTTGATGGAAATAGTATCAAGTTGATTCTATTTTGATAAAATGGAATTTTGAATGAGTTTCCTTAAGATATTAGAAATGAGCGACCAGAATTGTGTTCGATCCGTAAAAATATATTTTTCTGTTGTTTAATGATAACAGGCTTTCTTTTTTATAGGTTTCTTACATAATCACGATAATTGGTAAAGGCTGCAATTTAAAATTTTGTTTCTGTTTTTATGTTTAGGTTTTATTAGTAACATCATCTAGACGCCCCGAGCTATGGATTGTACCTGGTGGTGGAGTGGAACCCGAAGAAGAACCAAGTGTTACAGCAATGCGTGAAGTTCTAGAAGAAGCTGGTGTCATTGGAAAATTAGGAAGATGTTTAGGTGTTTTTGAGGTAAAATTTAAGAATAATATAAATGATCTTTTACCGGTTTTTATCCATGTTTCAAATCTGACTTGAACAATTAATTTTAAAAGTCTAATTTTAAATAACCCGAAAAGCAAGTAAAGTCAAGGGCAATTTTTT
The DNA here is from genome assembly GCA_947310385.1 of Nephrotoma appendiculata. Classification (NCBI taxonomy): domain Eukaryota; kingdom Metazoa; phylum Arthropoda; class Insecta; order Diptera; family Tipulidae; genus Nephrotoma; species Nephrotoma appendiculata. The sequence continues at coordinate 126,104,700 of OX371225.1, read as the reverse complement.
TTATTTATTTTGAGACTCCGTTCCTATTGAGTATGTACAATATAAAGTGCATCAAAATGTTGACAAATGTTGTTGTGAAGGCAGTTTTAACTCAAATTAACATCTACATCATTGCATTAAGTCATCTGTCTGAGCTTCCAAATAAACAATTACATAAAGTTTTTTATTCGATTGATTCGCAGTTCCGTTGGCTACTGATATTTAAAACATACCTGCCAAGTTTTTGATGTTAAACATGTAATTTTTTAACTCTAAAGTCTGCAACCAATCAAGACAGCATCCTGAACCTAAATCTATCAAATCAGTGAAAATCTAACAAACAATTGTTTGATGATTGTGTTTATAAATATGAATATTTAAATTCTGATGAAAAAAGAGAAAATAAGAACCACGATAAGAAGATATTGCAGCAACACTCAAAGCTTTTGTTTTCGCTATCGTTTCTCAAAATTTTAATTACTAGATAATCGTCCTGAACAAGAAAGTGAAACAAACCGCAGTTCGTTTTTCACCAAAAAATTTATATTCATTCTTTTATTACACAACTATTAACACGTAATTAGGAGTATTGGCTGAACCAGCGAATCAGTAACAACTTAACGTAAAAATGCGATAGCAGACCCAAAACTTACGTGCAAACTGAAGGAGAAACGTCAATTACCAAATAAAAGCGTGCTCCATTTTTAAACGATCGCAGCGATGCGAACGAGGTTCCATTACCACTAACGATTACTTGTGGCACTCCGCAATAACCGAATAATCTACACTGCTCGTCAAAAAATTCCGGACACTTGAATTATTAATGCATGACAACGCCAGATCCCACGTGGCAAACGTTGTCAGTAATTATTTGTATGAGGTGGGAATTGATCGAATTGTTTGGCTCGCTCGCTCGCAGCCATGACCTTAATCCCATTGAGCACGCGTGGGATATGCTAGGGCGTCGTTTAAAGCAAAGGAAAGTCGTTCTCGACACCTTAGACCATCTTCTATCAGCTCTGCAGGGAGAATGGGAAATGATACCTCAGGAGTACCTTGCAAACCTGTGTCAGTATTCTCGCTTTCACTGGGAATTGGGAAAATATTTTCATAACATTTTTGAGTAAATTATATTTTTCTGGCCTACTGTAGGAATTGGTTTGGTGTAAATATTTTTGAAACAAAGATATAGGGGTAGATACTCGATCGGCTAGCAAGCAAGCAATTTGGTAGCCAAAATCCTGGCTACTCAATCAATTTTACCAAAGAAATTTGAATTTCAAATTATGTTTTTCAAAATTTTTTTGTTTTTTTTTTGCGATTGCACAGTAAATTTTGCGGTTTCAAAAAATGAACAGCAAATTTTTGCGTTGTTTTACTGTGCAATTGCAAAAATAAACAAAAATTTTATAAAAAATATTATTTGAAATTCAAATTTTCTTGGTAAAATTGATTGAGTAGCCAGGATTTCGGCTAGCAAATTGCTTGCTTGCTAGCCGATCGAGTATCTACCCCATAGGGGTAGATACTCGATCGGCTAGCAAGCAAGCAATTTGCTAGTCGAAATCCTGGCTACTCAATCAATTTAACCAAGAAAATTTGAATTTCAAATTATATTTTTTATAAAATTTTTGTTTATTTTTGCAATTGCACAGTATAACAATTCAAAAAATTGCTATTCATTTTTTGAAGCCACAAAACTTACTGTGCAATCGCAAAAAAAAACAAAAATTTTTTGAAAAATATAATTTGAAATTCAAATTTTCATGGTAAAAGTAATTGAGTAGCCAGGATTTTAGCTAGCAAATTGCTTGCTTGCTAGCCGATCGAGTATCTACCCCATATTGGTAATTTTACACCAAACTAATTCCAACAGTAGGCCAAAAATATATAATTTAGACAAAAATGCTATGAAAATATTGTCCCAATTCCCTATTCCCAGTGAAAACTAGAATAGTGCCACTGGTGCGGTGCACAGTATGTCAAAAAGAATGCTAGATGTGATCAGAGATCGTGAAGTAAATACCAAGCGCTTAAATTGATTGTTGATTTTTATTTAAATAAAGATGAAGATCAATATCTGCTTTTCGGTAATTTTGTTATTTCATTTGTTTTGATCCTGTGGTTACTTTTATCAAACAAACACCTTGTTCCTTTAGTGCCTTTTTGGCGCATATTATATTATTTCGTCCAACCATAACCCGAATGCGAATAGCTACCACAAAGATAAATATTTAATGAAGAAATGTGTCCGGAATTGTTTGCGTTGCTTGATTGATTTTGGGCCTGAAAATGATCAGATCTTTTCGTGTGTATGGCATACCTCCTCACCGAATTGTGATTTTTTGTGCCAGCTTGACCCAATACTCGTATGACCAATTGAGCTTGAACACTGAAGCCTCTCGAATGTGTTGTTGGGCTAAGATATCGATGTTGGATGAGACGCCATGCCTTAGACCGTGGCACGAAGTAATTTTCCGACCGATGAATATCGAACGAGTAAGTAGTAGAAGTCATTGTGAGACGTCATGGTTTCTGCATGCGTCTCGTAGCTATCCAGGACTTGTCCACAGCGGTTGGCTGTGTAGTAATGAAGGGTCAATACCACGAGACGAGCAATTTGCGGGATTATGCTTGGTGTCGACATACTTCCATTTGGTAGGTTGAGAATAATCCAATATTTGTGAAAACCGATTGGCCACAAACGTCTTGCAGCGACTAGGCGAGCTTCGTAGCCAACCGAGTACCACTTGCGAGTCGATTCATGCGTACATTTGAACCTGGACACGTCGTGTGGCTGAACAATGGTGTGCATAAGTTTGATGAGGAGTACTCTGGCACAAAGCTCCAAACGTGGCAAGATGCCCGTTTTCAGTGGTGTAACCTTTGATCGAGTTTGAGTTATCGAATGATGTATCCAGCGATCGATTATGAGAGCCTCTAATTATTTCAAACTGTCTAGATAAATAAGCCATCTCTGAGCGTTTGATTTTGAGACCGCTTCATCCCACGATATGCCGAGTACCCACAATTCTTGTAATATGATTTTCGTAATAATTGTGGTAGGAGTTACCCAGCCAAGCGGATCGAATATCCTTGATGCTTGCGTCAGTATTGTTCGTTTAGTTGATGTACGAACATCCGATGGCGCGCTGATGTTGAATCTAAAACAATCGGTCGAAGGAAACCAATGTATCCCGAATGTTTTGACTGAATCGTTTTAGTTTAGCTCAAGTAGACCCTGATGTTCGCGGAATTCGATTGGTATCTGAAGAAAATGACTGTTCGAGCACCACTTCCATAGTTCGAAGCCGCCATATTTGAGTAGCTCGATGTTGCTTGACTTGCACTGCCATTGGATATTTCTCCTGTTCATCTCGTGCTAGCTGAAGGATGCTGCGAATTACGATATACGAAGCGTGGTAGTACAGTGCGTGACGGTCCACAAACGATGGCTCATCTGGAGAAGATCGCCGTACGACCCGTTGATAATTTCTGGATTCGGGCGCGGTCAAGAACAGCCGACACATCTGCTTTATAACTGAAACGAAAACAAATTGATGTTCACGAAAACGCGTTAATATTTCGAAAACGTTTTGTTGTAGCTTGCGACCAATGCGAAGCTTCTGGTTAAGTGATTTGCCGGTTGATGTTGTGTGCAATGTGTCGAATACCACGCGCAGTTTACGTTGCATTACACATGCCATGGTGTAGAAGATAGCACGTCTGGCCCAGCTAGTTATTGTGATCTTCTAACACTTCCTCCATTTGACCCGATCCCAGATAATCCTGCAAAAACCTGTGGTACTGAGAACGTAGTTGATCGTTCTTGGCTAGCCGGCGTTCGATATGGTGTAGGCGCAGAACTGCATCCTCGTGGCCTTCCAAGGGGTGATGAGTTCTCATGGTCCTCGATGGTTGCCATTAAACTGGACGGCTGATTAGTTGTCCTGCGCTCCACCTTGCCGAAAAGTGGCCATTGATGGGTGTCAATTGGTTGGAATGGCAACGTGCCTGTGATCTTCCGAGATACAAAATGTTCAACCTATTCGTGAGTGTAATACGAGTTGGGCAATTGAACGTGACGTGGGCGGTTCGCGTTCGCACAGATTTCACTGATTTCCAGTTCAAATTTGACCGGAAATCATCTCCAGTGATTACCACCGGGTGTTCAGCAAATCGATCAAATTTTAGTGACATCGGGTTAGTGACATATCCCAATGTCGATGGGTTTCTGGATCCAACTTGTCTGCGAAAATGTTGATTAAGGTGATATCCCATGTGGGGAGCGGTAATCCTAAACATTTCAGAGTGCGAACGGTCTCGGTCGTAGTGTCAAGCATTTTGCGCAATGCCGATGATAAACCGACGGTGGCTATATCGATCTCGTAATATGCGCCATGCTTCGTAATTGTCGTTGGTGATGCTCACTTTATGGTTGTTTGGGAACGAGCTCGACGTACAAATTCGGTCCAATTCGTGTAGTCGCCGTCGAAGACTGGAACCGTCGACCGACTGCTGTACGTGAATTAGCTTGGCATCATTTTACGGGTTCTAGACCGTAGCTGTCTCTGGATGGTTTTCAAATGTGACACGGCACCGAGGTAATAGTCATCCGCTTGATCGGATGAGGTTATCATACTCTCCCTCGACTTCCTCTTCACCGCACACGACCTCGATCGGTTCCTATACGCCACAGAATTGATTATATCGGAACGCACGTGGTCGATCTGCGCCTGTATGTATTCGTTCCTGATTTCTGGCGTATCGATCAAGAGCTTCTTGCATTTCCTCATTGCTCGTTCGAGGCAGTGTAGCGACACTTGACGCGAGTTATCATTGCACCACGCGCACTGCGGTGAAAGGCTAAATTTTCTTACTCGCGATAGTTGTTTGGCATTGCACGAACAATGCGGCTCGAAGAAAACGAAAGACGATTTTAATTGTTTATTCGTGCCGTGTTGCTCGATTGAAGGTTGAATTTAGAAGAAAGATTTTCCACATGGTTTGGATGGATGATTTGGTGATTTTAACAGCTGCGAACAATTGTTATCCGATGTTAACGTTTTATATTTAAAATCGTGTTGCTCGATGTTTGATTTTGGGATACCCATCGATAGGCGTCAAATATTTGATAGCATCGTTTTCCTTACCTAATTAGTGAAAATAATTTTTATTTATTGTTTATTTTCTAGAATCGAGAACATATGCATAGGACGGAGGTGTTTGTAATGACGGTCACAAAAGAGCTTGAAGAGTGGGAAGATTCTCGTTCGATTGGAAGAAAACGTCAATGGTTCGCCGTAGAAGATGCGCTTAATCAATTAGCTTTGCACAAGCCAACGCAGCGACATTACTTGCAACAATTGCGTTGTTCTAAAAACTCATCGTCAACATCACCACCAACCACACCCATTCTCACATCACCGTCGTCACCTCCAACCACGCCACCAGCTACAAATTCGTCATGAATTTAAAATTGTCATTATTCTTTTAATTTTTTTCTCAGAATATGTTTTTTTTTAATTATAATTATTTTAAATTAAATTAAATTGGTTTTTCTTATATATAAAACTATATACAATGTTATGATTTTGTTTTTTTTTTGTTTCATTAAAAAAAATAAAATTAAAACAATTAAAAATAAACTTTAATTTATTAAAATTATTAAAGAAAAATAAATATTATATATAAAATATATTTAAAAACAATTATGAATAAAATGCAAAAAATATTAAAAATATCTGCTACTTAAAAAAAATCGGAAATTATATCAAACACTACTTAAAAACATAAACTTAAACAAATAAATTATAAATAAAAAATAAACAAAAAAATTAATCTACTCAAAAAATAAGAAAATAGTTTTTAAGAAAATTGTAGTCTTAAAAAAAAAATATTTAACTAAAAAGAATGAAGAATCATCTGACAAAAAAAACAAAACAAATTAAAAATCGTAAAGTAATTTTATTAAAAATATGATTTGGTTTAAAAAAACGCGGAAAAATTTTAATGCCGTAAAATCACACACGGGAATTGAATTAATTATAATATCCATTTTATATACATTTTGCCTTTCACACGAATTTTATTTTTTGAAGCTCGGATATTAACGAAATCTCAAAATAGTTTAATCTCGATTTTTATACAACATGACCTAATTAAAACTATAAGTTCCATATAATGTAATTCGACTAAGTTAAACAGTATAATAATACATTTATTAATATGTACTCAATTCTCAAAAATCGATTTTACCATTAAATTTTTCATTTTTTAGATTTTTGTTCTTAAAATTTTCTATTCAAATTTTTCAAACCTATTGGGATTTATATATTTCTGATTTTATTAAAAGAAAATTAAACAAAAAAATTGTCTGCTATAAACTGTGATAACCTAAAACAAACAAAAAATGATTTAAAAAAATAATAAATAATATATCACTTTTTTATTTTTTGCCAATTATTCCTGTTATTACGTCTCTATAAATTTTTATCGTTTTTATTAATTTAATTTTTATGAAAATTATAATTTAATTAAAACATATAAAACAAAAAAATCATTTTTATAGCAGCTTGCACTATTATATAACATCAATAAATTAGTATAATTTTATAAAATATATAAAAAAAAACGAAAAATAAATAATTTGTATAGTTCTAATTAAAATAATTTTCTATTTTGTAAAACACTACTCACCAACACATCCTTTATATCTCGTATATACATAATTGACACAAACACACACACACAGACACGATATAAAATTGGCAAAGAAAATTTCATTAAATAAATTTTTTAAATCTTAATAATAGATGATAATTTATATAAGAAGAAGACATTAATTTTTTGTTGATACACGAAAAAGAATTATAAACCAGAACAATTAAATTTGGAAAAAAGAAAAGAAATAAACAATCTGAAAGGATAAAGTTGAACGGAATTTTTTTTTTGTTTTAATTACCTAATTTGTTTCATTTCAGAGACCGAATTCTCAGTGTGACACATAACTTTAAAGTGTTCAGTTAATTGATTAATAAATGGATTATGTTACGCATCCATTGGCATAGCTCGTAAAAGCAACCTCTGTAAAACTACCTCTCCACCCTGTAAAATCGAAAAACATTATGTGTAGAATTATTATTAATTTTTTTAATTATATTTATTTATTACAACTTATTTTCCTTTCAGAATTTATATTCTCGTTTGGAGGGTTGTAGTTCTTTCGCTAGCTTGACTCATCCAACATACGACGTATCTCTGCATTTTGGTGTAGACTAACTGCAGCCACACGAATGCAAATACCTACCAACATTGGCGTATTTGTCCAAATAACAAATCGTGCAGCCACAAAACAAATGTCAAATTCAAATCAAGGTTACATTTTTCCAACATTGGCGCACATTCGCTCAATAGGCGGTTTTTCAAAAAAGATCAAAGTAAAAAACAAATACTAAAAATTGGGTAGACAGTAGAGTTTCTCAATTGTCATATTTTACCAATATTTGCCAAACATAAAATACATCAACGTTGGTCGATATTTGCATTCGTGTGGCTGCGGCTTAATGCGTTGCATGTGTTTTCACGCGTGTTTAGCCGGGTTTCCACCAAACGAACAGTTTTTAAAACAGTTTTGTTTTTAGAAAGCAAAACAAAAACATGTTTTATTTTTTACAAACAGTTTTCTTTTTTCAAAACAAACTGTTTCATACGATTTGTTTGTTCTATTTATTGAGGGTTTGTTCTGTGTATCCGTCTATATGTTCAAGTTTTCAAAAATGTCAGATGACGACGAGACATTTATTATTTGTGGATTTTAATTAGTGAGACCCAAAGAAAACGTTAACCGAGATATTCGGTTAGTTCTTTGTGACAGTCTTCAAAAATCAATAATAAAATTGATAAAATGTTTAACAAGTGTTATACAAAACAAAACTGCAAAAGTACCTATTTCAACAGAACCGACTAAAAAACGAAAACAAACTTCTTTTCCTTTGATCTTACCAACTCGACATGGGAAAATGTTTGTTTACTAAAAACACTGTTCTCCGACAAAAAAGTTTTAAAAACTGTTTATTTTTTACAAAACATTATAGTTTTTGTTGAGAAAAACAGTTTTTGTTTGTGTTTTTTGTTTTGTTCGTTTGGTGGAAACCCGGCATTTGGTTATTTCTTCACTGACGAAATCCATCTTCAGATCTCTAAGGAGGTTGTCATTTCTTAAGTACCACGATGCATTAACTACACTGGATGACATTGGTTTTCTTTGTGCAGCTCCAGAGCTGAATACCGTAAGTCCACACAGGTTTTAGAATTTGCCGGTATAGAAGCAGTATTGTGTAGTCAGCTCAGAATTTCTTCCTAAGAGGCAATCCATTTTTCTGTATTTAACATACAGAATTATATACATGCATGCATACTATAGAATGGGTGTAAAAATTTTACCCATATAAAATTTGCTATTTCATGATGTGTCACAAGTCAGAGTATGATGGCTATATAAAAAATGCATATGGCTTACTCATATCTCAAAATAAGAAACCACCAAACCCGTTTTTGTTTTTGTACGAAATGACGACTTGATTTTGTGGTTTTAAAATTATTAATTGGAATACATTAAAATAATAAAAACATTATAAAACAGTTAGTGGTTTATATAGTAGTGTATCATTTGATAACAAAAATTACAAACTTTTAAGTAAAAGAAGTGTATTATGAAAAGTTGCAAAACTACGCCTTAAATAATTTAGAAAGCAATTTCTTACCATCAGTAAGTTTACCAAGTGTTTATATAAAATAAAATGTAAATTATGTTAAAAAGATTGATTTGTGATAAATTTATCCTTAATTTAAGTTATAAGTCAGAGAAAATTAAGAAAACAATTTTGGTTGGGGTTCAGTGGGGTTCTTATTTTGTTTTAGTAAGTTTTATACCAGGGTTGTATTTTTTTATTTTAGTTTAATAAAACGGCGGGTATATCTATGAACATTTTAAAAATATTTTGAAAAATGATCAAAGTTGGCTTGGATATTTTATAAGAAAACACAAACAAACATAAATTTCACGGCAACATTTTTTCCGATGACTTCATTATCAAGCATTTTTGTACGGAAATCTATTATCGTAGAAATTGATTTAGAAAAATCTCCTAATAGATAAATTATTACCTAACTTATATTTACTTATCCACTATAACTTCACCCTTCATTATGGAAAGTTTCAACAGTTTTAATCGAGTAGGTTGGAAAATATTTTTTAATCCGTTAAAAATTTCCGGTCGTTTTTCATGATTCCATCCCAGTTCTACTGGTATCCGGTTAACTTTTTTGTTGGTAAAGTTTACGTGAACAGGTTTTGTTTCATTAAGTTTTATTTACCGACCAAATGGCACAGTGGTTAAAGCTTTGGCGTTTGGATAGGGAGGTACCGGGTTCGAATCCTGATAGGGGCAGGATGCAAAGTGATATTTCATCAACAGATTTTGATCTGTGGTGAAATGTAATACATCTATGACCCCTTGTCGGTGTGCAAAACCCATCCATCTTCCATGCCAATATAGGTTGGCATGGAGCTTGCAATGTGCAGGTCTTAAATCGGTCTATAGCCGTACGTCCTCGAGTTGGCTGGAAGGCGTAAAGTAAGGACGTACGAGGGTTGCCTTTTATATTTCAGGATTGGACAACCCTAGTGTTGCAATCTGGCAACTGACAGCTCTATCGTAAAGTTTGACATTTTTGAGATTATACGTACTCAGAACGTTTTGACATCAGAATTCATGTTTTGGAGATACCTCAATCAGAGTGGAAAAAGTGCTTCGACAATTGGTTCAAACGTATGCAAAAGTGTATAGATCTTCATGGGGAATATTTTGAAAAACAATAAAGCGATGTTCGATGATTAATATTTGTTTTTGTTCTCTAATCCCGAAATATAAAAGGCAGCCCTCGTAAAAAACATAACCGTGGAAGAGAGAGCAGGGTGAGCCTTGAGCCCTGGATACATATCGCATAGTCAACAATAAATAAAAAAAAAAGTTTTATTCACCATCTCTTCGTCCAGGTACTGACAATATTTATTATTTACAATTTGCTTGTGGATTGTTCTATGATATCAGCGACTGCTAAGATGGCCGTATCATCCGCAAACGTTGCTATGTTAGTCTCCTCTACCGTTGGCAGGTCCGAGGATCATAGAAACATAAAGAGTTGGTCCCAGAACGCTACCTTGTGGTACTGCGATATTATCTTTATTTCTGAGTATTCGTCATCTAATTTAACACGAAAGTGCTGGTTAGATTTATGTAAGATTTTAGTATTTAATAAAACTGCTTTGGCAAGTCTTTGTAACTTATATTCCAGGCCTTTATGTCATACTATGTCAAAGGCCTGTGCTACATCCGAGAAGATATAGAACATACTTATTTTCAAGGACATCTTCAAATATGTTTGCAATTCGATGTAGTTGTTTTATTGTTGAGTGGTTTTCTCTGAAGCCAAATTGAAGTGGAGGAACAAGATTTCTTTCTTCTATTTTTGGTCTCTTTAGGAGTAGTTTCTCGAATATTTTTGAAATTATTGGAAGTAAGGAAATATCGGCCTATACTAATTTTTGTAATTAAGTGATTTGTTTGGTATAGTTTTAATGTTTACTTCTGTGAGTTTCCATTGATTTGGAACGTATTTAAGTCTGAATATTGCATTAATTATTTGGAGTAGTTTACGTAGTCCTTTTTCAGGAAGAGCTTTTACTATTTGTCCTGTAATTAAGTCATATCCTTGAGACTTTTTTGCGTTTAGGCTAACATTGATTTCCTCTTCTAATTCTTGTAATGTGACGGAGACATATTGCAGTTATCCATTTTATTTACTGGTGGAATGTTTTCCTCTGCGGCTGGAGCGTGTTCTCGAGGTGGGTTGAAAAACGAAGCTTTTTGCTTTGCACTTACAGCCCATATTCCATCTTCATTTTTAACTGATGGAGTTTGTAGTTTAGGTCGTTTTAAACATTTTTTTCGCTTTCCAAAGGGAATACTCGGTACCCTTTTCCCCAGAAAGGCAAATTAGGTATTTATTAATGGATTCGTTTCTGATTTCTTTAATTAGCAACTATGGTTTATTGGACAAAAAATTCAAGTGATGTGACTACTCATCTTCTTGGTTACTAGATTATTAAATCGAAACTTACAAAATAATTGTTCAATAAAGTCGTTGTGGGTTCCGGCTGTTTTTTAAATCTTAGTATGCTGCTTTATAAATATTTTCTTGCGACTGCTACCACTTCAAATGACAATTTCTATCACTTGAAATTTTAACGTGACAAATTAATAAAAAAAATTCAAACTAATGCAGCCAACTAAAATTTAAAAAACTTTCGTGATACATTCTAAGAGAATTGAGTATTAATTCTGGCTCTCGACTTCTTTGCCAGGCCTACCTTTCTTTTCGTTCGTCACTTGAGGGTGTATTATGCCACACCGCTTGTTGTATACGGTTGTTGAGTTGTTCTAGTTCTTCTTCTAGCTGTATAGGATTTTTAATTGGCACCATTTCTCCAGCAAGTTTTGTTATTAGTTAGCCAAGGTGGACTATAGTTTCCTTCACAATCATTGCGAACTGATTTCCATAATAGCAGGCCTGTAATCCGACATAATCCCCTCGCTGCTTTCTAGGTATATACCTATGTAATTTTCGGTTGTACCTTCGGTGATAAAGAAGTCTATGATATCGGGTATTTTGTTTCTGTCCTTAGGCCAATAAGTTGGTTGCTGCTTCAATCAGATCTCTTCCTTTTTTAGAGATTACTCTTGATATAGTAGGTATTTTTTGCATTAAAATTACCTCCGAGTATGAAACTTGATCCAAGTGATTTAAATAATATGCAATGGTCTTCCTTAATTAAATCATATCTTGGGGGAGGGCAATATATTGACGAAACAATATATTCTTTGTTGTGTGACTACTTGCATAAATTCCTCTGCCATTTTAAGATCTATACCGTGTTTGATGCTTCTTTTACAACCACCGACGATCGTCCTCTCTCGGTAGTGCGCTTCGAAATAACTGATTTTGTCATTACCACTTGCAACTATAGGTTTGGTGCTCCCGGTTTTGCAGGAAAACTATCAGAACCGCATTTTTCTCCGAATCCTTTAGGATTCGGCCTATAAGAGGCCCAGGTATACCGAATCAAAGAATGCAGTTTAACCCAGCACATTTCGAATATTGTCGACAACTGACGGTACGTTACCGATTGTCGAAGTCGCGCCTCAGATTTACTGTAGCAAGTACATCACGCAGCTCCTTTTAATATAAATAGTACATTTTACAATAGGTTTGTCTTAATAGATTGCCTTTTCGTATCATTCATTTCATCTTCCTCTCTCATTTAGAGAAAGCGCGGTTGCGTTGTTTGCGATTCTTCGACAGTGTTTTTTTAATACCCCCTGGGACTCAAACGGGCTTTATCTGACAGTCGGACACAAATCAAAATCACTGATGTTAAGCCTTGCGCCTTATATACAGTTAGTATTTTACTCGAGCCATGTAAGTTAAGTTTACTTAATTGTTCTGTCACAATTTGTGTAGGTTAAATATAGAGTATTTGACTTTACTATAATGTCATTAACGGAATAATTTTGCTTGAAACTAACGGTCCTTCTATCCGTGGTTGTAGTACGGAATAGTTGATATGATGACTGTAACGCATGTACTACATCAGCAGGGCATCTGTAAGTTATATCTACATGTTTAGAACTTGTGGTGTATTTATTAGCATCAAAATATTGCATGTTGACGTAGTTAAGTCTATCATTGTATTGATTTTGGTCTCCCAGAATGACCATTTTTCTACAATCACTTATCAAACCAACGAGGCCCAGTAACCCTGCTTGTACAATCATGTACTTGCCAATATAGATGAAATGTTAGTGTCTTTACATCGAGATTCTACCTTTATTTTAGTGTCATGAATACCATGTTTGGTAACACTGAAGGCCAGTATATCGATTTTGTCCCGTGAGTTACTCATTTAAAATGAGAGAACAAAAAATAATCGAATACGTACACAGTGTATAATACGCAATTATGTCTTTGTATTTTTCTTTTCTTCGGGTTTGTATCATTTATGACTAACAGTACCTTAAATCCAAAACGATTTTGGATTTACTTTATTCCAATCCAATTTTTAGTACTAAAGGTTTGTACTAAAATCTTAAAACAGGTATTTCAATTATATTATTATGTTTTTAAAATAAATAAAACTAAAATATTAATAAAATCACGAAATATGTAAATATACATAGGAAAAAGCATGTGTATTTACAAACTTTGAAGCCAAAAACTAAATCCGAAAATGGCTTTTTATTTGGAAAATTATAAATCCAAAACTAAATCCTAATCCACTTTTACCAATGCAATATAGCTAATGTTGTAGAAATTCAACAAAATTTTTAAAACTTCTTGGGCGTTTAATAAATTTCGAGTTGAATTTTGAATTATCTTTGTGTAAATACCCTCTCCAAAATTTGCCGTTTAGTAAGATTTTGTTCCTTATCAAGTACGTCAGCGTCATCTAGACATTGAGTCACCACTTCCTCGAAGATGATTGTAGCCTCAATATTATGCTGGTACACCTTCATCTTTAAATTTTGTTTGGTTTGTCCAACATATTCTTTTCCACATGAACATTTTAATTTATATATTAAACATGATTGCAAAGCTTTTGGAATTTCGTTTTTTATTTTGGTAAATTAATTTCTGAAATGTTATTTTTATCGATAACCTTCCTAATATTCCTAGTGATGACGTTTCCCGGATAATCATTTCTCGCTAAAACGTCAGGTAAAATAATAAAAATTTTAGAATGAAACATGACAACCTCAACATTTTTTCAGATATCCGTTAGGCTGGGGAAGCCAAGAGTCATAATTTCAATATCGGTCAATATCTATTAAAAGAAGAAAAGAATAAGAAATTATTATAAAGTGAGTAACCTATTGGTTACCCATTTTATAATAATTTCTTATTTTTATTAGAACTGCCCAGCTCTCTGCTTCTCACTCAATTGGTGGTATCCAACATATGTATTTCCATGTTTTTTTTTTATTTATCTTAAAAATGTTTTGGAGAGTATCCATATTTTAGTGTACTTTTATCACTGAGTTTATATTTGTTATTTAATAATACAATATTTTTTAACTTTCTTAAGGTGATAATAACCTTTTATTTTTAATGACTATAGTTTCGGGCACATACGCCCTTTGTCAACTTTTAAAATATTCTCACGAATATTCGTGAGAATATTTTAAAAGTTGAAGGTTATTATCACTATAAGAAAGTTAAACTATTAAATAACAAATATCTTAAAACTGTTCTGGGGCCTACGCACTCCCAACTCTTTCGTGGTTGGTTTGCTTTTCCCGTCCTACTTTCTCGCCGTTTGCCAGCCAATTCGAGGACGTACGGCTAGGTAGAACCATGAACACATTGTATAACTCCATGTAAGCCTTATAGTACTCATGATATATGTATAGTACTCAAACCCCTTTTCTCAAACAGCTTTAACCACTGTGTGCCATTTGTTCGGTCATTCTCATGCTTATTTGATTGCTTATAGTTTTTTTATTTCTTTATTCCATCTTTATTCCATCAAGTCCGTACGAAGGTTGTCGTTCCTAATGTACCATGGGACAGTCACAATCCCCCGCACTTTATTTTGGAAACATTTTATTATTTGTACATTGGTCTAATAATTGATCCAATTGCCCAACGCCAAAGTTGCATACCATATGTCCATACTGGCTTTAGAATTTGCCTTTACAGAAGCAATTTGTTGCGTATAGAGCTCAGAACATTTTCCTACATTTGATGTTTAACTCTTTCTTTTTCTTGCATAAATTATCTCTAAGGTTCCAAAAGTATTCTTTTACAAAAAATGCGAATTATGAAAACTTGCAATACATCTGATAGAAATATCAACATAATTCTGAAGAATGGAAAAGTAATCGCAGGCAAGTTATCAATTTTCAGAAAGCGGGTTAACATCCGATCAAATTTTTTCGCTTAGAATTGTAGTAAGCTATTTTGTCATACTTGAGCACTCCTACAAAAAAAATGATAATATTGGGTATTAAGTGGAAATAAATGAATGGCTCAAACTGCCAGACTTTTGAAATAATATCAGTTGTATGGAAAGGAGATGCAATTGCCTGAATTATTTTTAGCCTATATTTAAAGCTGGCCATTCGCAGCAGAGCTGCTTCTATTACAAATGGTGCTGTTTATAGTATCGGCGAACAACAATTTTTGCTCCCATTGAAAACAGCAGCTCAACATGACCTTTAACATCAACGAAGCTACGATTAAATATACATGCGTCGATTGTTTTTAGGCTACACAGAATACGAAAGGTGATCGAGTGGAACGTGCTTAGCCTCTTAATACCTGGAGATCTCAAGAACCTTTCGAACCAAGCAAAAAGTTACACATTAGACGTACTTGCACTATACAAGAGCTTAGATGGTCTGGGAGTGGGATCCATGACACCACCAATGGTTACACTCTTCATTACAGCGGCCATCAGAACGGAGGAGAATTTGGAGCTGGTTTCCTCCATCCATCGGCGCGTGAAGCACCATCTCACCGATTTCCACCCTATCAACATGCGGATATGCATGGTCAGACTTCGCACTAATAAATTTAACATCACGGTCGTTAATGTACATGCACCCACCGAAGATAAATCTGATGACATCAAAGATCTATTCTTTGTCGAGCTGGAGGAAGTCATCAATAACATACCGTACTACGACATTAAAATCATCGTGGGCGAGTTTAATGCAAAAATCGGTAGAGGTGCAGAAAATACATCACATCGGTCCTAACAGCCTGCACCTAACTAGTAACAACAACGGCCAACGCGTCACCGACCTGCCAATAATGTACAACTTAGTTGTATCAAGTACGTTTTTTCCACATAAGAGAATTCACAAAGTAACGTGGAGATCGAATGATGGAAGAACGGAAAACCAAAACGATCACGTCATGGTGTCCAAGAGACACTCCACCAGCATATCTGACGTTAGATCTTACAGAGGTGCAGATATGGACAGCGATCATGTGCTTGTCATATTTAAATATAAGTGCAAACTGTCATCTACGTTCAATAGACAAGCACAAAAACCGTTCGATGGAATGTCGATGCTTTAAAAGACCGTCACTGCAGAGTTACCAATCAGCTGTCACTAACTATTTAGAGCGGCCCAGCGACAACGAAGAAGCTCCTTCTAATATCCAGGAGCAGTGGCACGCTATACAGTCAGCCATAACCACCGCGGCGCAAAACACTATCGGCAGAAGACCGCCGAGATCCCGCAATGATTGGTTCGATGTTCAATGCCGCCTGGTCGTCGAAAATAAACGAAAGCTTCGTGAAAAATGGTTGGCTCGCAACATTAGAAGCACTCAAGCAGAATACCTACGCGCAAGGAAAGCCACGATTAAATACCTTCGACAAAAGAAACGCGATCATTTGAGATCATGCATTGAAAACATCAGCTTCCAAGCGGAAGTAGGAAATTCAAGGGATTGTTGTGTGCTAATATGAGGAATCTCACTAAAGACTTCCACCCAAGAAATACAGCCATCAAAGACGGGAGAATTGAGAACAAACGTGGCTGATGTTCTCTCAGTATGGCAAACCTACTTTCAAAGTCTGTTAAATCGGAATGACGAATTGACCCCCATTAGAGCAATAGCTCCGCCAGGTGAAGTGGTCTTTGTCGAATATCCCACAGTGGAGGAAGTATACGCAGCTAATTATTCGATTGAAAAACGGTAAGGCATCCGGTCTCGATGGAATCCCCGCAAAATTGATTAAATTCGGAGGCTCTACTCTCGCAACAAGTCCATACGATCTCATCGTATGTATTTGGGACCAAGAAGAGTTGCTAGAGAATTGGAAGACCGCGTTCATATGTCCGTTGCATAAAAAAGGCGACCGTCTCAAATGTGAAAACTTTCGTGGCATAGCTCTATTGAACCTGCTTACAAAGTGTTGGCTAATGTTGTACTTGCCAGACTCATCCCTTTCGCCGAAAACATCATTGGCGACTATCAATGTGGCTTTCGTACCAACCGATCGACTGCTGACCAGTGTTTTACCATGAGGATGATCTTGGAAAAATGTTGGGAGTACAACATAACCATTCATCAGCTATATCCCTTTTTCAACCAAGAAAAACAAAAAATCAGCTCAATTTTAAACCAACCCACACAAATGTATGAGCAAAAAACCATCGTATGTAATGGCGTTGTTGATAAAAAAGTTCGCTTGATTTGAAGTCCAACCAACACAATTGTGTGTATATGTATATAGTGTTTTTTTCGGACGAAAATAACTTAAAAAGTAATTCACAAATGTGTAAGTTGGTTCAAAAAACATACAAAACTAAATTTTTGACATGGTACTTTTGCCTTACCCGCACAATTGTGTTAGAAAAAGACAAAAGTGATATATAGACTTCCGCCTGGCATATGACAGTATAAACCGCGACAACCTTTGGGCCGCGCTCATATGCCTAGGTATTCCAGAGAAACTTGTTTCTCTGTGTAAATTAACAACGTCTGGATCTGCATGTAGAATTGTAATTGAAGGAACTGTATCAGACTCTTTTCAAATAACATCTGGTGTTCGACAGGGAGATGCTCTCGCGCCTGTGCTGTTCAATTTGGAGCTTGAGTACGTAGTGAGGAAAAGCAACATTGAAACTTCGCGCTGTATATTCAATAAATCAGGCCAAATTCTGGGATATGCAGATGATATCGTGCTTCTTGGCCGAAGACCTAGCGACATCAAGGACAGTTTCATACCGCTCAATTGCTGCGCAAGAAGACTTGGTTTGGAGGTGAACAGTACCAAAACAAAATTCTTAACAACACCCAGGAATATCTCAATGGCAAATCTCGAAATTGACGACCACAATTTTGATGGCGTCGAAAACTTTAAATACATCGAGTCACTTATAACATCCTTGAATGATATGCAGGCAGAAATAAAAGCCCGAATTGCTGCCGGACAACTACGCCTAATCAAAATTATTGCGATCTAAACACCTATCGCAGTCGTGCAAGCTCTCACTTTATAAAGCACTCATAAGACCTGTGTTGACTTTCGGAAGCGAGAGATGGACCATGATCTCGAACGACTGTAGATTATTATCTACCTTCGAAAGGAAGGTCATCCGTTCAATTTTTGGTCCTATTAAAGTTACGAACAACGAATATCGGATTCGCATGAACCACGAAATAAAGCAACTTCTCGGAGGTAGCGATATTATCGGCTTCATCAAATCTAATTGAATGAGATGGCTCGGCCACGTTGCAAGGTCCCCACAACAACGAATGATTTACAAAGTGTTCCATCAACAACCAGCCGGAGTACGTCGTAGAGGAAGACCTCGACTGCGCTGGCATGAGGACGTCGAACAAGATCTACTCATATTAGGATGTCGAAATTGGAGGACGAGAGCGATGGACAGAGACGGATGGAGGACCATAGTGCGGGCGGCAAAATCCCTTCATGGGATGTAAATGCTAGAGAGAGAGAAATATTTCTATATAATCATTAGGATCCATGCCCATACTCAGGATTAACACCAAATGTCCCTTCTGGACCTCCAGTCCAAGTCTCAAATTGCTCATATAAGTAGGAGCTAGAGCCTTTTCCAACTTATCTCAGGTGTGTAGGCATCTTACCTAATGATCTCTTCCTGAGCCCTAAACGATGGTTACTCCTAGAGGCTTTTTCAGCACCTCATTGAAACGCTTAGTTGCCGTTACCTGGACCTTTATGCCACGTTACGTGATTCCTCCTGAAATCTGTTTCTTAAACAGAAAGCTTGGAGATACCCAGCCTGGCGAGATTCCGTAATCATTTTAGCCTATGCGGACGTTTCGTTATTCTTCTCCGTTCTCTTTTTCAATGGAATCTCGCCCATACCGTCTTCCTGTTTTGAAAATTTGCTACAAATGGAGCAGATTTAATAGTGCCTGTTTAATCATGGTCGGCATTGCCTGTGTCGTGTTCCGTTTTTCTTTGGATCTGCAGTTCTTCCCGTATTTGTAAAAGGCCGGATTTTATTTTATTTCGTTTTGGATTCATGGTATGTCTCACCACGGGTAGCGAATATATATGAGTGTCCATCTGATCAGTAATTCGCGTAGGTAACTAAATTGGGACTTTAATAAATTGTTGGCAGAATTTTGCGCGGAAGATTATAGCCGATTCCAGTTAAATTTGGTTTTTGTGTAATATATTTGAGTTTTTAAATTTAATTAGAACATAACATTTGAACTATGAGCAATTACAAGAATTTTGAAATTGGTTGTGGACAAATTGGATGTGTAGGTAAGGATTTTAATTCTAACACAATTTGTTGGCGAGTTCTAGAATTTTTACTATCTTGAATAGAACTCTTCCACTTTTACACACCCCGTTCACACAGGGAATTGTGTGCTCCTACATATACTCCCAAGTTCTGTTGAACTGTTAATTATACAGCTTCAAATTGTAAAAGTGATAACGAATTTCGTTGGAACACGAATTTTATTGGTCTGTAATTTCGAGACCCTGCAGTTTTAAATTTTTATACATGCACGTAGACTGTTTTTGTGAGAGAAATTGCGAAAACGCGCAACCATGGTATTGAATTTCTAATCTTACATTTCTGGTTCTTTGGAATTGTGAATTTCTGCACATAGGCTATTATTCTTAATAGATAAACACATTTTTTATTAAACACTTGTTTTTTATTTCGTAAAATTATATTTTTTTGAATATTTTCAAAAGGTTTAAAAAATCACTCGATCGATTTCGACTTGTTAGGTCATCATCAGGAGTATCTAGGTAGATCTATAGGTAGATACTCCTGATGATGACCTATTTTTTAAACCTTTTGAAAATATTCAAAAAAATATAATTTTGCGAAATAAAAAACAAGTGTTTAATAAAAAATGTGTTTATTAAGTGTAAGTGTGTTTCGCCAAGTGCCTACGGCAAATAGTGTAAAAAGTATTTACCTATTCTTAATAGCGAGCGAAATTGATAAATCCTGGCAACCTGGGGGTCTATTATGAAATTTTCGACGCGCGTATTTTTTTCGACAACACCGACAGCGTCGAAAATCGCTATTATGAATTTTTTTTTCGACGATGTCGAAAAATGAAATTATTTTTTATGTGAAAATTTAAATTAATTATTTTTTATTAAATTTAAATTAATTAATTTTTATTAATTAAAATTTTATAAGTTTAAATTATTAATTTATTTTTACTAACAAACTTTTTTTATTTCTCTACACTTAACACTTTTCTTTTATGTACTCGACACTTCAACAGCTGGCGTAAAATAGTCGACGTTAACTAAAAAAACGCATCGAGTATTTCATAATACAAAAATTCGACAACGTCGAAAAAAAAACGCGGTCGAAAATATTTCATAATACCAAATTTTCGACAACGTCGAAAAAAAACGCAGTCGAAAATTTCATAATAGACCCCCTGATAATTTTTGGATTCAAATAAACAAAATATTAAAAAAATTGTCTATGAATTAGGGTGTGCAGAATTTTGAAAAGGGTGACTTTATAAACCGTAATTTTGAAAAACATCGTTTCTTACACTCTTCTCTATGTGTATTTTGTTTAGCTATGAACTTAACATTTTGAGGGAAGATCCCACAACTACCGTACTAGATAATTTTTGCCAAACGTTGTGCTGTAAAAAAGCCACTCCAATTCATAAATTTGGTCATGATAAATTAAAACACGATATTTTTTATCACCAACCACAATTAAAATATTAATTAATTTATTAATAATTATCATTTGAATATATATAATAGTCAAATACAGTTTCGCCTTAAACTAAAAAAGTATTTTTTAATGTTTGAAGAAAACGATTATGCAGGGTGTTTTCAACTTGTAGGTAACACTACATCTAAACCGCCATTCTCATCTAACTATTGAGCAATAACTTGTTGGACATGTTCAAGACCGACCAAATTGAATAATCGACGGAAAATACGATGGTCTACAGTAACTGGCTAAATAAAGTAAATTTTATTTTTATTTTTCGTTCGACAGACAGTGCGATGAGAAAGTCGCCGACGGCGATCCAATACTCGATAATAGAGAAGTCGATTTAATGCGGGTGAGCCAAACTCACGTTTACAAGGTCATTTTGATTTTAGTATTTCATGTTTAACAATTTGCCTCAAGTTCTAGATAACGATTATCTTAGTTATAATAATTTTTTGTAATACAATAGTAAAGTAGGAGTGTCTAATGTTTCATTATCGTTCTTGCCGATATTTTAAACTAGGTGATCGTTGGTGCAAGTAATTTTGAGTTTGTTGTTTTGCCAACATGATATCTTTTGGAAATTTCCATTAATTAAATATTAAAATGCTAAAGTTTTTATTACTTTGGCTAGCTACTGTATACTGGAAATAAGAGTCATCAAAAATGTTTAATCATTCAGTCATTTAGTAAATTACTCTGTCCATGATTAATAGATACAATGTGTGAACACCCTGTTTAAATTTAATTAATTTACAATATTTTGGTAGTTACAATTTGCTCACAATATAATATGCTCATTGTCATCCTCGCTGTCGCTTGAGTCCATAACATTCCGTAATGTTAAATTACGAAAACCATCGATAGTTTGCGATAATATACAAATTTGATTCGTCAAAGGTGGCGATTGTCTTAAAACAGTCGTCGGACTATTTAATTCTAGTATTTCTTCGGCTTGATCCAGTACTTCAAAACTTAGGCTATTTTCATTATTTAAATAATTTCTATTGCTACTATTATTATTGTTGTGTATCGTTAGCGGAGATGAAGATTCGTTATATGTTTCTAAATTATTTTCAATTAATTCGGTCGGTGAAATGGAAGTTGGCATCGGGATACTCTCGAATATGTTACGTATTTGACTAATACGACGATTTTGAGTATCATCCAAATTGGCATGAGCGAGAGTTGAATCAATAATATTCGATACAATGCGTACCGCGGCATCTGTAACCGCTATAGGTGAAATGAAATTATCACGATTTATTACCGAATTTAAATTATTACTATTGTCACCCGCCGCACTACTAATCGTATTCGTTAAACGTTCCTCAACGTTTGACGTAACAATTGTGTTATTGCTGTCGATTCGTAATCCGGCTACACCTTTTTTAGGGATTGATGCGAGATCACGTTTCACTCGCCTCTGCCGTGATGGATCATTTTTACGCAATTGCAACATTTCAACAAAATCTATTGTGTATACAAAACCTGCTACAAGTATAGAACAGGACTTGTCCTGGTTTTTAAATGCATCTTCCAATTCTTGGCTTGTTCGTTCATCGTATTGCCACCAGCCTAGAAATAGATACAGTAAAGAAAAAGAAAAACTTTTTTATGTATTTTTATGGTTGATGAGATGGTTTTCTAAGCATATCGAAATATTGTGATATTATTGTATTTACACCAAAATGTGTTTTGTGTAACAAAGCTCTGTTGCACCAAAGCGAAATGTTTCTTCATACCTGTGCGCACGCATGTACGGTTCGTAAACCAGAGAGCAAGTTTGATCGAATAGAAACAAAATTAGTTAATTTTTATCAATTTTTCCAAACCATATAATTTATTATCTTAAAACAATTCTAAAACTAAATAATTTTGTTTTGATTCAATCCGAATCTACTGAAATACCGGCAATTCCCTTCAATCCGAATTTTGATCGTTTATCAATTTTCAGCTCACGTTTTATATGTCGTGTTCGTTTTGGCTGTTCTTTCGGGTACTGCAGAAAATTACTAAAATTTATACAATAAATACGTCCACAAACTAAGACGTCAATTGTATTTGAAGAATTTGATGCGTATTCGGATTCTATTAATTCCGTTGTACGTTCATCGTATTCCCACCAGCCACCTTCAAGTGTTGTTTGTTAGTTTTATAATGCGTTTCAAGAACAGAATAAAAGTATTTTTCGAACATAAATACATATATTCAAAATTATATTTTATAATGATATTTATTTATGTTCGACTTAATGAAAATATATTATGGTTTACTTATTTATACTAACCATTGCGGCCCTCATAAAACCATTGGTAGCCCTCATCTGAATTTAACGTTTTTTTTAATTCATCAATTCCATTCACCAGTTGTGGATGATCTAAAAATTCGAGAGGAATATCTCGTCTGCACATAGCACATCGTTTGTTTTTGTAAGCAACACCCTAAAAATGGAAATAAATATTGTTTAGGTATGGAAGCGTATTTACGGTAGACTTCGGGCGAACAGTCGAACGCATTAGAATTCCAAAATGTACTACTATGTAAAACATATCCAGACCATCTACTGTTTTACCAACACTAAACTCAATTGAATTTTTGTTCTATAATCTATTTTGTTCATTTAAGACTAATAAGTTACCGGAAACGCCGACTGGATTAATAGCCATTCCAAAATGGTTAAGAGCATACGATACAAAAAGGCAGTATGCTTGCAGTGTGTTGCTATATGCGACTATCGGATAACAAGTTATAATTAAAGTTAATCCTGTTCTTGGCTAGATGACCCATTCCATTCCAATCCAATCACGTATTTTATTTATAAAAAAACACATGACTTTGTAAAACTGATCATAGCAAAAACTACAAAACTTAGGCTAAAAAAACATGAAGCTTTTGCCCCAAATTCTATTGCGGAATATAACATAATAGTTTAACGTGAATAAAATTATTCAAAATTGTGACGAATAAATTTATATACAATGCAGATGCAGCAAATAAGCTTACCTTTACGCATAGAAAGCAGAAAATGTGTCCACAAGGAAGGCGAGCTGGATGGATACACTTTTGAAGACATATTGGACATTCAATAGGATCAGATTCTGTAAATAACACAAATTTAAACTAAAACTGTAATATTAGTGATGTCCAATTTGTTACCTTTAATATTCGGTATGTCTTCGTCAGACGAATTAATTATAATTGTTTCGATATTCGATGCAGCCATGACGATATTTTATCAAAATAAATTTCAATGTTTCCGAATCAAATAACAATTTAGTAAAACATTATCGTTTTATGTTGATATATAATGCAATGCGTTTTTGTAATTTATTTTTGATATTAATTTTGATGCACACAAAGGCTTTCACTTTTACTATATTTTCCCATGGAATATGCACTATTTTTGTGATAGAATTCAAAATAAAGAGAAATCGAAATGTCAAATATATTTGGGCTGCCATATGAACTGGAATTTCTCAAAAAATTCATAGGTCTACTACTACATTGTCGACACAATCGCATACAAACCTCTTTTATACGGAAATCTTTTATCCGGCCGGATTAACATCTAAAAACGTTTTTTTCGTATTCTTTCATTTTCTCTTTTATTTTCCAAAAATGAAATGAATTTTTACTATGTAATGAACTAAAATAAATTCAAAATTTTAATAAATGACACCGAAGTTCAAAAAATATTAAAATATGCTGTTCTATGAAATTATTAAAAAAAAATTTATCCGGAAAAATCTTTTATCCCAGTCGTTTCGGATAAAAGAGGTTGCTCTGTTATATCTGTGGAATTAAACAAAAACAGGGGGCCTACTATGCAAATCGAACGTCGACGTTTTTTGTTCGTTGTTTATATTCAGCAATAGTAATTACTATTGCTGAAATCTAAATATAAACAACGAACAAAAAACGTCGACGTTCGATTTCCATAGTAGGCCCCCAGGATATCTGCAAAAAACTAAATGTTTGGAAATCGCATTTAAAGATTTTTTGAAGGATTTTCAAAATACGTTTAATTACACATTCCAATTATTAAATCTATTAACTTTATTTAATATTAATACCAATCTAAAGTAAACTTTTCTAATTGCAATTGAATAAAAACAGATTTCAATAAAGATCAAGATATCTGATTCAATAGGCAAAATTTTGTTTCTCATAAACTTGGTAAGTGCAGATATATATTTTCTCGCATTTTTCGCTAAACAAATTAAATTTCGGTATCTGCACATGTTGTGTTTTTGTTTAACAAAAGATTCTAGTGAAACTCGAAAAAAGGAGTGGGTCAAAACCAAGAATGAGTTAAAAGTTGGATGTGAATAAAAATGAGTACATACATATGTATATAAGAATTTTAAAATTAGATCAGACTTTTTATTACATTAATAATATTAATGTAAGAGTACAACTCCCGGCTTCTAATTTCACTTTTAATATCTCTTCCGGGTGCAACGTTTTCAAACTGTTCTCGCTATTACTTAAATTTATCACTTCTCTTGTTGATTCTAATAATACACAATCACTTTCATTTGAAAGTAAAAATAATCGGTCAATTGAATCCATTTCATTCGAATCCATGTTTATTAAATGCGTATATTTTAAATTAATTTACTTCCTTCGAAAGAACAACCTCTCATCACAAAATTCCACTAACCAATGTAATTATTAAACAAAAAAAATATGGAATAATAAAATAAATGTAAAAATGGGATTCCCCTTTCTAATTTTCACATAAATAAAGCGAACAACTCTTCTTTACCATTTTAGTATCTACCAAAACTAAATTATCTTTATTTTAATTACCTTAAATGTTTATAATATACTAACAAAATAATCCTTAATTATTAACTATAAAACTAAATATCTGATTTTAAATATTGAAGTTTTTTTAGAAAAAAAGGAGTTATCTGCTGATATTTATTGAAAAAACTAGTTATCTGCTTTTAAAATGATTATAATGTTTAAGAAAAACTACCTATCTGCAGATGTCGCATTTTGTAATATTTTATATACAAATATTTTGGTTGTGTAAAATTGAATAAGTTAAGAAAATAATTTTTTCTGAAATATTTATCGTGTTGATTTATAAACAACAACAGAATATCTAAAGATAAACTGTTATTCGTAATTAGTGTTTATCCTTCATTTAAGATAATTAGTTTTAATGAAAATTTTCTCGGAAAATAATGGAAATTTTGAAAAAATTATTAAATTAGTGGTTATAGCTTTAAATTTTTAAGCCAATCGCAGTAAAAAATAAAAAAGTGAATTTTTGGAGATATCCTGTTTTTGTTTAATTCCACAGATATACCCTTTTACATGCAACCAACATTTCTCTTCTGCAAAATGAAAGAGATAAAACATTGGACTTTTTGCACATGAGAGACAAGAAAAGAAATATGTATATTTAAACAAAATTTTGCAGAAGATTTTTAAGCCACTACCATAGAATTAAATTATAATAAATAGAATGAATGTAAGCAGCTGTGAAGTGAGTCAAATTTGGAGGGTAAAAGAGAGCATATAAATCAACGGATCGTATTGGGCCAAGCTACACACGGTTTCAGCTTCTGGCTTCAAACTAAGTCCTAAAATTTTTTTTATTGTTCATTTAAACCCCTATTTTATATTAAAACCAATTTTTTTTCTCTTTTATCGAAAATAAAATTTTAACAAAACTCTACATCTCAAAAATGGCCTTAAATTTATTTATTTTCATTTTTATTTTTAAGGCATACAATTTTTGTCCTTGAAGCTGAAATGAAAAATTAAAAATGAAAATAAAAAAATTTAAGGCTATAGATTTTTGTTTAAATTTTATTTTCGAGAGAACAGAATAAAACAATACAAAAAAATTGAAGTTTTAATATAAAATAAGAGTTTAAATTAACAACAAAAATCTATTACTTTTTTTTTTGAAGAAATCGATCGTCGACGTTTTTTGTTCGTTGTTTATATTCAGCAATAGTAATTACTATTGCTGAATATAAAGAACGAACAAAAAACGTCGACGATCGTTTTCCATAGTAGGCCCCAGAAGCTGAAACCGTGTTTAGATTGGCCCATTGGCTGGTCTACACGAGATTTTAGTTTCTGGTTTCAAACTAAGACTGTGTGCCTGAGAGCGATTTTTTCGACTAAATTGCCGACTAAACTAAATTAATGACTGATTCATATCATTCATTCAAAGGTGGCACTAGTATCTTTTAAATGTGCTGTGCCTCCGATTGTAAACTAAATTGATGAAATGACATTTCATACGTCATATTGTTTTCAGCAACACCGATTTGTTATTATTTAAAATCAAAGAAATAGCAAAAATAAAATAAATGTGGATATGGAAATCGTATTATTCATGAATGTGATTATAAGTTACAGTCGAAATTTAAGAATCATAATATTTCCTTTTTGGACATTTTTACTCGTATGCACACGATAAAAAAAATAATAAAAATAAAAAATGAAAATGACAACTAAAAAGTCAAGCAACCTCAGCAGGAGTCTAAAGGATAAAACCTGGTGGCTAATAGCATAACTACTCATTAATTTAGTTTAGTCGGCAATTTAGTCGAAAAAATCGCTCTCAGGCACACAGTCTAAGTCGAAATAGATTTATATTGTTAATTTAAACCTTTATATTAAATGAAAACACCTAATTTTTTGTATTATTTTATTCTGTTCTCTCGAAAATAAAATTTAAACAAAAATCTACATCTCAAAAATGCCCTTAAATTTTTTTATTTTCATTTCTATTTTTGTCATTTCGGATTCACGGACAAAAATTTTATGTCGCACAATTTTTGTCCGTGAACCGAAATGACAAAAATAGAAATGAAAATAAAAAAATTTAAGGGCATTTTTGAGATGTAGATTTTTGTTTAAATTTTATTTTCGAGAGAACAGAATAAAATAATACAAAAAATTAGGTGTTTTCATTTAATATAAAGGTTTAAATTAACAATATAAATCTATTACGACTTAGTTTGAAACCAGAAACTAAAATCTCGTGTAGCACCAGCCATTTATAATTTGTTCGATCGAAATTAAAAACTATACAAATTCAAAAATACCAACCAATATACTGTTTATGTTGGAGGTTGAACCTAGGTTCAACCTGGGTTGAACCTTCAACATAAACACCTAAGGTTAACTTGGAGTTAACTCGACTCAATCCAAAAAATTTCTTAGGTCGAGTTAACTCTGGTTAATATAAACGCCCAGAGTCGAGTCGAAAAACAACAACAAAAAATAATCAGTAAAGTAAAAAAATAAAAATGGCTATTTTGCATATTTTTCTTGTACGAGCGTGTCTGTGTCTAAACTCGGCATCATTTTTTAGTGATTTTTTCGATTTTTTATTTTTCGAAAGTTCGAAAGAAAAAGTTAGAATGAGTTTTTGATAGAAAAAAAAATTGAATGATTTTGACATTCATAACCTGGTTTCGACTCAACCTCAAGATAACTCTCCAATATAAACACTAGAAGTTAACTTCAAGGTTAACCTAAAGATAACTACAAGTTGACTCGACCTGGGTTCAACCTCCAACATAAACAGTATAACAGTGGTTAAAGCTTTGGTGTTTAAATCGGGTGGTACCAGGTTCGAATCCTGATCTTAGAAAAATATCTTACCATCAGTAAGTTTATAAAATAAAATGTAAATTATGTTAATAAGAAAGTGATTTGTTTGTGGTAAATTTATCCTTACTTTTAAGTTATAAATCAGAGAAAATTAAGAAAACAATTTTGGTTGCTGACGTGGGGTTCTTAGTTTGTGTTTATTTTATTTATTTGTTTATTTTATTTTAAATCAAACTTGCGCAACAGCAAGGTTGCTTAATTAAGTTCGTTGGTTTATTGTAATGCCAATGAATAAATAAATAAATAAATAATACAAAGTTTTAGCTCGAGTTATAAAAACAAAAATGAACAATTCAATATATATAAACCGACAGAAATATCGGCAGTAATAATAATAATAGTAAAACAATATAATAATAATAATAATAATCATAACAAATAATATAAAATATCAATCCCCAGGATAGAACCTTGAGGAACACCAGATAATAATGGTAGAAGGGAAGATTTGCTGTAGTAATAGAGGTTACTACATACTGAGACCGGCCAGTTAAAAAGACAAAATTAGTTTTATAGATTCTTTAGATGGGCCAAATTGTATTTTTAGCTTGTTTTCTAATAAATCGAAATTAATCGAGTCGGCCTTTGAAAAATCTAGAAGTACCTAAACAGCATAATTATTCCTGTCCAAACAAGACATTACAAAGTCTGATACATGGGTCAACAATGAAGTAGTACTGTGGTATCGGCGAAAACCTGATTGGTCTGGGTTAGCATTAAGTGCGAGTGGATTTGGTCGGTAGCCGATAATAGTGATTAGTGATATGGACCGCATATCCCCTGGCATTTTTGGGTCTCTTTGCTTTGGATTCGCAATCATCCTACTTATCCTCCAGCAGTCGGGAAATGTCTGTGTAATTAAAGCGAAGTTGAAAACGTGGACCAACAATGGTAAAATAGCCGGTATACAATATTTGATAAATTTTAAAGATATACCATAGTCACCGATTGCATTAGGTTTTATGGCAAGTAGGGCATTTAAAACTTGATTCTCATTTACTTTTGCAAATTGAAATGCATTGATTGCATATAGGGCGTAGTTCGAATTACCGTAAGTTGGATTTTCAGGTGAAGCGCTCGAAGAATGAACGGTGCCTAAATTGGGAACCAAATCAACAAAAGCAGAATTAAGCTGATCAGGATCAAACTCTTCACAGTATCCCTCATCATCTTTACTATGGATGCATTCATCTTTTAGATGGTTCCAAATCTCTTTGGAACCACGGCCTGGGTCAAGTTTGTATCGAATGTAGCGTTTTCTACATGCTTTCATCAGCCGTTTTACCTTTCTAAAAACCTTACCTTTTACCTTTTCTTTTCCTTTCTACCAATTAATGAACCGCCATTGTCATGAATTCTCGTAGGGTTAGTTTGTGAGTTAAGCCGAGTCCCCAATGCAAAATAATTTTTCCTTTAACTTTTTCCTTATGAAGAGCATACCCAATGAATAGGGAAAAGTCAAAGTAAAGCTAACTTCATTTTACAAAATTATTTTTTGTTTACCTGTTATTTTATATTATTATATTATATATTATTTATTACTTTTTCACAGGACACAAAATACAACACTAATTGTTAAAAGACAAATATGCATTGAATATTTTTTAATTTGTGACAAGCAGAAAAACAACAACAACAACCAATTTTGCAAATGCGGTTTACTTCATTGTATTTCTCATAAGGAAAAAGTTTAAAGTTTGATAACATTTTTCATAAGGAAATCACCGCAACCTAACAAAAAAAAAAATTTTTTCCAAAATTTTTTTCATACTTTTCTGTAAGGAAAAAGTTAAAGGAATTTCATTGGGGATGTTATGTTAGATAGATTAGAATGACTAATCAATTGTTTCAGATTCCTAGAATCGTTTGTATTGAGTAGATCAACATTGAAATCTCCCATAAAAATTATAGTCACTTCGAATATATAGTGCAATACCACCCCCACCTCTGTCCTGTCTCAAGAGTTTATAACCATCGATTATAAACTCTCGAGGCAGGCTGACTGACCACTCGTAGCTGAGTTTTCATGCATGTTTCCTTTTCCGGAGAAGATTTTTTTTTTTAACGAATATGTAATGTCAAAATGTTACCCTGACAGCTCAACCCGTGTAATAGCCTTTTCGCTGTCAAAAAATTATAATAATCTTTTAAAATAACACTTTGAATAAAACACAATTTTTATTTTATTAAACACAACTTGCTCTTTAAACAATCACAAATATAATAAAATAGAAATTGCGTGGTCTTTTTGACAATTTCACATAACGTTGAGTATATGTGTGAGTAAACGTAAAAAAAATCCAACAAATTTTTTCGATTTTATTTTTGATCCAGAATAAAAAAAAAGATAAAAAATGTAAACAAAGCCATTTTGGATCAAAAATGGATCAAGATCTATGTGTCAGAGAAAACGCTACAAGTTTTTTACCCTGACAGCTGAATCTGGGTTCGCTACAAGTTTTTGTTGCCTGACAATCAAAACAAATTTACTATTTTGGTTTCTTCGAGTTGTCAATTTTGTGGAAAAATATTCACGCACAAAATTTAGAAGTGATAAAAACAAGTGAAAAGTATTTTTTTTTTAAATAATTTTTGAATACCATTAATTAATTCGTTTTTATTAATAAAAATATAAAGAAAATGTCCTACGGATTTGATACTTGGAGTCGAGGGCAGACATTGAAACTAATAAACGAGCTGCAAAAGTATCCATGTCTCTATGATCCGCGCAACGTTCATTTTACTAACAAAGTTATTAAACATGAAAAATTTAATTTAATTCTTCTAGAATTGAAAAAAATTAAACCGATGGTAACTGTTGAAATTATAAAACGGAAAATTCGGACTCTAAAGGCTCAAATTTGGAAGGAAAAAAATAAAATTCACAGCTCAAAAAGAAGTGGCTCTGCCACCGATGATGCCTATGAGCCCACATTGTGGTGCTACAATCAGCTTGCTTTTCTCTTACACTGCAGCGATTCGGATTCCAGCTCGTCAAATTTGGATTTGTCTGATGTTCGTAGTCTAATTTTAACATTTATTTATTATTTATATAACGATATATTTTATTTCCAGATTGGGATAAGTGAATCCGAAAATACCCAAAATGTACAACATACACATAAGGTAAGTTATATAAAAATTTATTGGTGGTATGAAAATCTATGAAATTTTATTGAAATTTACGGCAGTTTATTGTGAAAT
Organism: Nephrotoma appendiculata; assembly: GCA_947310385.1. Taxonomy (NCBI): domain Eukaryota; kingdom Metazoa; phylum Arthropoda; class Insecta; order Diptera; family Tipulidae; genus Nephrotoma; species Nephrotoma appendiculata. The sequence goes on along the minus strand of OX371225.1, from coordinate 126,073,009 downwards.
AACAAAAATCATTATTTGTTCCAAATTTAATTTTATAAAAATTGTTTAAATAAGATCGTCACAGTACTGTGTTTATTTATGTTTACAATTTATATGATGCTCAAGTTTATAGTGTTAAGGCACGTGTAGCACTTGTGTTGATTTTTAAAAATTGAGCTTAACTATAATTTTATTATAATATCATAAATAATAATAACAATAATATATAAATAATAAATATAAAATGATTTTATAATACCAAAATTATACTCATTAATAAAACTTAATTATTGTTTTGCTTTTATTTACATTTTCAGAAACCAAAAACCAGATGGGCTCGATCCAAAAAATTGGAAGAGGAACGTGTTGGCGCGCTACAATTATCGAGAACATATTTTGAAAACCGACCGGCGATTCAACCACTGGGCAGAGAAGAAGAGTTCTGTCGATATTTATGCAGCATTTTAAAGAAAATAAAATCAGAGGAAGTTTTTGATAATTTATCGTTGAAAATCCTGGGACTAGTACATAACAAAACCCGAGAAGAGAAACAATACAAAAATTACTTTACTCCTTTATCTCAAATTGAACAAAATTCAACAAATACAGAACATATAGATGTTTCGAATATAAATATCCAATATCCAATTATTTATAAGAAGCCGAAACCATACTCACCTGTACCATCAACGAGTGATCTTTCGAACGATTCCTTCCAATATTTAACACATTCACAGTCATACCTAGTTCCCACTGAAACAACCTCATCACAAGACAGTTCTGATAATTCTTTAAAACATGAAAATAGAAACTCTGTGGTAGTACCATCCAACCCTATCCCAATAAATTCAAACGAAAACGAAAGATCTTCAATATTAAGAAATATTCTGTTAAAGGAGCCCACACACCAAATAAAAGCAGAACCCACGGACACATCTAATCAAAAAGTATTGCTAAATAACACAGAAGAAATAACTCCACGGCCACCGGAATTGTTACAATTAGCTGTAGACCGCGTTTTTTACGATAACATTATTGAAGATTATGAATTAATCGATGAAGATTAATATATTCCAAAATAAAACTTTAAAAAATCTTCTAAAATTATATTTATTAAATCGTAGATAGCATTTGAGTACATGACATCCAACGTATGAAATGCAACTTAAAATTATATTTTGTTTTTATATTTGGTTGTATATTTATTTTTAAATAATTGAGTGAAATTGCGCCTTCGTATTGAAATATGTACATACATAAACAAAATGCATATTTAAATTCGCCACTCGCCGTCGACGCTTTGTGTGTCTAGTCCTTTAATGTAACTCTCGTGAACGCACTTCGGGCCTTTTGCTGTTTAGCTGACTAAAAATTAGAACAGTTTTGTATTTAATTTGACAGTATACAAAAAACGCGCGATTTTCACAACAGCTTCATTTGTAAAGTGAATTTTGCTAAGATTTTTTTATTTAATTGTTTTACTGTAGACTCCTTATTCCTATAAATACCTAAGATACATTTTTATTAAAGTTTTGTTTCAATTTGTTAATTGAATTTCTTATATTTGTGAATAAATTAAATTTTCTTGTATTACAAAATGGTTGGAAAACCAACAAAGCAAAGATTGTACGTTTTTAAGCGGGGTAAGTACTTACTTTAATAAAGGAATTTTAAAATAATCGAACAACACATGTTAAGAATGCTAGTTTCAATATCCATTTTGCCGAACATACTTATGGTTCGTCACTCTTGTGTTCAATTATTTTGTAGATGGGCGGCGTGAGGAGGTGCATATCGATAAAATTACGTCGAGAGTTCAGAAATTATGCTATGGATTGAATATGGATTTCGTAGACCCGGTAAGTACCAAGATATACATCTTTTCTATTATGTATACGGTTGTAATTTTCCTATTTGCTAATTGTTCGATTATGTCGTGATTGGAATACGAATTTATATCACAATGTAAACAGGTAAACAACTCGAATCTATTGTTCTTTCTAAAACCTATGACATCTTAAATATATCGTGGAAATTTTTTTAATTGTTTACGGTTTCGTCATTATTTTAGGTCGAAATCACTTTGAAAGTTATCGGAGGGTTATATTCAGGGGTTACAACGCAAGAGTTGGACAATTTGGCTGCCGAAACCGCTGCAACTATGACCACGGATCATGCCGATTATGCTGTGTTGGCTGCACGATTAGCCGTATCCAACCTGCATAAAGAAACAAAGAAGCAGTTTTCTGGTAACAATTTATTTTGAATTAGAGTTTAAGGCTAAATAAGTACATTAATTTGCATTTTAGATGTCATGGAAGATTTATATAACATGGAAAACGAGTATTTGAAGATACGTTTCCCAATGATATCGGAATATCATTATAAAATCATAAAGGAAAATGCTGATCGGTTAAATTCTGCTATTATTTATGATCGAGATTTTGGTTACAACTACTTTGGTTTTAAAACTTTGGAGCGTTCATATTTGTTAAAAATCAAAAGGAAAATTGCTGAAAGGCCACAGCATATGTTAATGCGAGTCGCTGTTGGTATTCATGGTGAAAATATTGATGACGCCATCGAAACATACAATTTATTGTCGGAAAGGTATTTCACTCATGCCTCCCCAACCATGTTTGCCGCTGGAACACCACGACCACAGTTGTCCTCTTGCTTCTTGTTAACAATGTCGGAGGATAGCATTGACGGTATTTATGACACTTTAAAACAGTGTGCGCTTATTTCTAAATCGGCCGGTGGTATCGGACTTAATGTTCATTGTATTCGAGCAAAAGGATCCTATATTGCCGGTACGAATGGTATTTCAAACGGGCTTGTGCCGTTATTGAGAGTTTACAATAATACTGCTAGATACGTCGATCAAGGTGGTAACAAACGACCTGGGGCGTTTGCCATTTATTTGGAACCATGGCACGGTGATGTATTTGAATTTCTTGATTTAAAGAAAAACACCGGTAAAGAGGAAGTTCGTGCGCGTGATATGTTTTATGCACTATGGATTCCCGATTTATTTATGAAACGTGTTGAAGCAAATCAAGATTGGTCATTGATGTGTCCTCATGAATGCCCTGGGCTTCACGAGTGCTGGGGCGAGGAGTTCGAGAAATTGTATGAGAAATATGAGAGCGAGGGTCGTTTTCTGCGGCAAGTTAAAGCACAAGCGTTATGGTATGCCATTATTGAAAGTCAAGTAGAAACTGGTGTTCCATATATGTTATACAAAGATGCATGTAATCGTAAGTCCAATCAACAAAATATTGGAACCATAAAATGTTCAAATTTGTGCACAGAAATTGTAGAGTATTCGTCCAAAGATGAAGTGGCTGTATGTAATTTAGCGTCAATCGCTCTCAATATGTTTGTAAATGTCAATGAGAAAAAGTATGATTTTCAAAAATTGAAGGAAGTTACAAAAATTGTTACGAAAAATTTAAATAAAATAATTGACGTAAATTATTATCCGATTCCAGAAGCGAAACGATCAAATATGAGACATCGTCCAATCGGTATTGGGGTACAAGGTATGGCTGATGCTTATATCCTCATGCGCTATCCATATGAAAGTGAAGAGGCACAATTATTAAATCAACAAATTTTCGAAACTATATACTATGGAGCGTTAGAGGCCAGCTGTGAATTAGCCGAAAAGTTAGGCACTTACGAAACTTATGAGGGCTCTCCCGTAAGTAAGGGTATCTTGCAGTATGATATGTGGAATAAAACACCAACCGATTTATGGGATTGGGCGGCCTTAAAAGAAAAAATTGCCAAGCATGGAATTAGAAATTCGTTACTCTTAGCCCCAATGCCCACAGCATCTACCGCTCAAATCTTGGGAAATAATGAGTCATTCGAGCCGTATACATCAAATGTATATACAAGACGTGTACTTTCTGGTGAATTTCAAGTGGTAAATCATCATTTAATTAAAGATCTGACAGAATTAGATTTGTGGGATGACGATATGAAAAATCAAATTATTGGAGCGAATGGTTCAATTCAAAATATTGCAGAAATTCCTGAAAATATCCGTGCGCTTTATAAAACAGTATGGGAAGTATCAGTTAAAACTCTGATTAAAATGGCAGCAGATCGTGGAGCATTTATAGATCAAAGCCAGTCATTTAATATACACGTAGCTGAACCAAATTACGGAAAACTAACGTCAATTCACTTTTACGGGTGGAAAATGGGATTAAAAACCGGAATGTATTATCTTCGTACTAAACCAGCGGCAAATGCCATTCAATTTACTGTTGATAAACAGAAATTGGGAAATACGGTTCGTTCACCATCTGCATCTAATTCACCATCAAAATCTTCTCCTTTGAACCCATTGTTCAATAGCACAGAGAATGGGAATGGAACGGCGGATGAGCGTGAAGAACGAATGGCCGCCATGGTTTGCTCGCTAGAAAATAAAGATGATTGTTTAATGTGCGGATCGTAATAATTTTATTCGAATAAAAAGTTGTTTTTTTACATTAAAAGTAGTTATAATGTTAACTAACAATTGTCGCTGAAAGGTACGCGGATCTTAGTTAAAATCGAAAACGATTATTATTCACTTGTTTGTATTTCATAAAATTATATACACATTTTCATATATTATATAATATTATAATTTATAAGATTGTTTTATTCCTATCAGTTTGGTTCTAATTCATTTAATTTCTACAACATATTCAATCAAACTGAATTCAATGCGCGAAGGGGGAAACCTGCGTCAGCTTGAAATGAAAAGATACATTTTGTAGTAAATTCCGGTATATTTTACAGCGGTGTTGATTTACAACTACCTGCCTCAAACATGACTACAATCTGTCATCCACAATCACTCGGGAAATGCAGAAGACCGTCTGTTCAACGTAGTCACTGAAACGTTATCAATATAGTAAAGAAGAACATTCATCTAACACCCAGAATCAATTTCTCACTACACAGTCAGCCTGTTGATGGAATTGAAAGCATGTTTGAAGTTCACGAAGAGTAGATGTAGTAGTGAATGATCGAACGAATGTAGGATTGTTCGCTAATGATGCGATTTGAGTTGATGTGTTCTATGCAGATCCCTTATTTCTGAAACCAGCTTCTTCTTTCAAGCTTGCTTCTTCTTGCCATTAATTAATAATATTGACGGTTCCTCTATATTTCCTGCATTCTCTGGCTCCTTTAATCGCCCTGTTTAAATTTCTGTGAAATTCTACCAGTGTCCCATATTTCTGCTAGTAGTGAAATTAAACTTTCTGCTGTTATAGATGAATCGCCATTAAGCATTTCAGTATAAATATTATCCATCTACAAAGCCGCCGTTGTTGTTTAACTTCTAGATACCACTTTTAAATTCCCGTTCCATTGGGGCATGCATTTTAATTTTTTTGTTCTAGTTGCCAACAGTAGGCTCGCAGTCTATGTAGCTATTCTTGAAGAATTCTTTCCATGTACTTAGCTGTTTATTCGCGCTGGGGTTAGTATTTGCCCAGCAGAATATATTGTTACGTTTTTGTTTTGTCACTCAAGGTTCGAATCACTGGATTGTGAATAAATACAACTGCTTCAAATATGAACACACACAAATTTATTTACACAACACCATAATTATACAACACAAAATTAACAATTAATTATTCCAATTAAAACACACTATTTAATTATCACTTTAATAATCGCTTTAATAATCACTTTAATAATCACTTTAATAATCACTCTATTTAACCTTCACTATATCGCGTTTGAAATAAGACTCAGTATTCCACATCAATGTACGCCTTTATATACCAATTATTTGTTTCTACGAAAATAATCCTGAATGCTTTCCAAGAATGGAGCAAATATGTTAGTATTGTTACGGTGACACCTAGATTAGAATAGAATAAGTTAATTTCATTTATTGTTCAATTGCATTTATGATTAAATACTCAACATTTAGGCGTCATTTCTATACTAACATATTTGCTGCGCATTTAGGATTATTCTAGAAACAAATATTTTGGTATATAAGGGCGCGCGTAGACGTGGAATGCTGAGTATTATTTTAAACGTGATACAGTGAAGGTTAAATAAAAGGATTATTAAAGTGATTATTAAAGCGATTATTAAAGTGATAATTAAAAAGTGTGTTATAATTATAATAATTAATTGTGAAAATTGTGTTGTATAATAAATTGTGTTGTGTAAATAAAATTGTGTGAGTTAAAATTGAAGCAGTGTATTTATTCACAATCCAGTGATTCGAACCTTGATTGACAAGGCAAAATCGTAACAATTGGTGACAGCGGTGGGATTGTGAATAATAAGGAAAATGATTCTCTACGAATTAAAGCTTGCGCAATTAAAGGAGCAACTGAAACAGCGAGGTTTGGCCAGTGAAGGCACGAAAGCTAGTTTGATGGAAATCCAGACAAGTATGATTTCGAGGAGGAAAAAACGGATGAGATCGGTGTGGACAAGAAAGAAGGCGACGTACAAATGGTGGTCGGAACAACACAAAACCCATCTGGAAGTTTCGATTTATCGCAGTTGATGGCTGCTATGAATCAAATGATGGGACAACAGTTGGAGCTACAAGGGGCGGACATTAAAAAATCGAACCAGGAAATTAAACAGCAGATGGAGCAACAAGGAGCGGACATTAAAAACCAAATAGAAGTTGGTCAAAAGAAAATAGACAAGAGGTTTCTGGAGTTATCTTCTACACTACACGGTAAAGTGGAAAAACTACAAACAGAAGTACACGCAGAAATTCAAAATGTTAAACAAGATCTACAAACGGAAGTTAAACGTCTCGAGAAGGAGCTCCAAGATGTCAAGTCAAATGGAACAACAGGTCAAGTGATCCAGACAGTTAACGCAGTTAAGATAAAACCACCAACATTTGATGGAACAACATCCTTCAGTATTTTTAAGTTCCAATTCGAAACGGCGATTAAGCACAATCAGTGGACTGAAGAACAATGTGTTGCAGCATTAATTGTGGCTCTTAAAGGCGAAGCGGCAGAAACACTACAAATCATTCCCGAGCAAGAACGGAACGTTTACATGGGAATTATGAAGGCGTTAGATCGAAAATACGGAAGTGACCACAAACGAGAAATCTATCGCATGGAATTGAAGGGTCGATACCAAAGAGGAGGAGAATCGCTACAGGAATTTTCATCGGCAATTGAGCGGCTCGCACATTTAGCACATTCAAATATGTCGGCCGATTACATGGAGCGAATTAAAATAGATGCATTCATTGACGGTATTCGAGATCCTGAGACGCGCAGAGCGGTGATGTTGTCACCTAAGGCAACTTTCACGGAAACCATCGCTTGTGTGTTAACAAACGAAACTGCGCAAACCATCATCAAACCAGCAATGAAAATTCGCCGAGTGGAGATTGATTCCAGAATAGACACTGCGCGGGCTACGCCAAGGTTCAGAGATGGAAGTGGTAGGATTAGATGCTGGGTATGTGATAGAATGGGTCACATCTCACGGGACTGTTGGGAGATTAAGAAGAAACGAGCAAGGTCGCCATCTCCTATAAAGCGTAGATCAAACGAGGAGCAGATAGAATCCAGAAAGGAGAGTCAGACGACAGCGGAGTCGTTAAACTAAAAAGAGTCAGTTTGAAGGGGCAGAAGCTGACTCCCACAACCGATTGCCCCATAACCTCCATCCATGTTTCGAGAGTAGCAAGATGCGGTGACAGCTTGACAATTGAAGCCGATATTGATGGGAAGAAATGCATGATCACGCTGGATACGGGAGCAACTCATACGATTGTTCGTGAGGATATTATCGATGGAATTATAGAACCAGCTAATGGAATGAAATTACGAACGGCGACTGGAGAAAATTCAGCAATAAAAGGAAAAAAAGGTCGTAAAAATAAGGATTGGGCGAAATCACTTTCAACACGAGGTGCTGGTTGCAGATATTGTAGACGAAGTCATCTTGGGAATGGACTTCATGAGAACGAATGGCTTCGTGGTGGATGTTTGACGGGGTGTATTAACCTACGATAATATCGAGTTGCCACTTCACGTCAGCGCTATAGGAGAAACGACCAGGCAAATTATAATGGATCATCGGGAGAAGCTGCCACCAAATTCGGAGACAATAGTATGGGCAAAATTGGAAGGAGATTCTGGGTCACCCAGGTTGTGGGTTGTGGAAGCCAATGAAACGGAGAGTGGAGCCAGAGAAATTATGATCGGGAAAGTTCTGGTGAAACCAGACAGCGATAATAGAGTACCAGTTAGGACTCTAAATCTCTCGGACAAGACGAAAACCATCAAGAAAGGGACAATAATCGGAAAATGCGAAGAAATATCTGCGATTGTGAAGTGCGAGCAGAAAAATCCGATTAATACGACTAACTCGCAAGGGCAGAAAGAGGTTGTAGAACAACTCATGGAGAAATGGACCGAGGATCTTACTAAGGAACAGAAAAATTTGGCAAAACAATTGCTCGAGCGGTACATGCCAATATTCTGCAGTACATCGGACAATAATGGGAGAACCACAATGGTAAAACATCGAATAGATACAGGAGCAGAAATGCCGATTCGCCAACCACCCAGGAGATTACCTTTGGCAAAGCAAGGAGAAGTGGATCAAATGGTAAAAGATATGCAAGCAGCAGGGGTAATCGAAACATCAAGCAGTCCATGGAGTTCACCAGTGGTGTTAGTCGAGAAAAAGGATGGTACCATGAGATTCTGCGTGGATTACCGAAAATTAAATGCTGTGACGAAAAAGGATAGTTACCCATTGCCAAGGATCGATGACACGTTAGACACATTATCGGGAGCTCGAATATTTTCAACATTAGATCTGCAAAGCGGCTATTGGCAAGTGGAAGTCCAGGAGGAAGATCGCGAGAAAACGGCATTCAGTGTGGGTAACGGATTATGGCAATTTAACGTTATGCCATTCGGATTATGTAACGCCCCTGCGACTTTTGAACGGCTAATGGAGCGCGTGCTAAAGGGATTACATTGGAGGACGTGCCTCGTATATTTGGACGACATCATCGTTATGGGCAAGGATTTCGACGAGCATTTAAGGAATTTGGCAGAGGTTTTGGATCGGATACAAGCCGCCGGATTGAAGCTAAGCCCAAAGAAATGCAAACTATTTAGAACGGAAGTAAAATATTTGGGTCATAAGGTAACAACCAATGGAATCCATACCGATGAAGACAAGATCGCAGCAGTGAAGCAATGGCCACGACCTAAAAACTTACATGAATTACGGAGCTTCCTTGGATTGTGTACCTATTATAGACGATTCGTGCCAGGATTCGCCAATATTGCAAAGAGTTTACACGAGTTAACCAGGAAGAACAAGGCATTCGAATGGAAGGATGAACAGGAAGAGGCAATTGTGGAACTAAGACGCCGATTATGCGAAGCACCAATCCTCGCATACCCTATACCCAACGTTAAATTCATTTTGGACACCGATGCAAGTAATGATGGTATAGGAGGAGTATTATCACAGGCAACAAATGGTGAGGAGCGGGTTATTGCATATTACTCCAAGATGTTATCAAAACCGGAACGGAATTATTGTGTTACACGGAAAGAGTTGTTGGCTATAGTGGAATGTGTTAAGCACTTCCATAAGTACCTCTATGGCCAAAAATTTCTTCTACGGACGGATCATGGAGCTTTGCGCTGGTTGTTACAATTCAAAAATCCAGAGGGACAAGTAGCACGTTGGATCGAACGTTTGCAAAGCTACGATTTCCAAATTGAACATCGGAAGGGAACCGCACATGGAAATGCTGACGCATTATCAAGAAGGCCATGTCCCGTGGAATGCAAGCATTGTGGGCGTGTGGAGGGTAAGGAAAACATCATCGATATTCGACTTATGCAAGTGCTACCTGATGAGGAATGGACTGATGAAATGATCAAGAAGGAGCAATTACGGGATGCTGACCTGTCATTCATCATGGAACATAAGGAAAAGGAACACCGGCCCACATGGAGTGAGATAGCTGACAAAACTCCCGTTGTAAAAGCATATTGGGCTCAATGGGATAGCCTCCACATAGAAAATGGATGTTTAAAACGAAAGTGGGAAAGCACGGATGGTAAAGTAAAACAATTGTTGGTAGTGGTGCCAAAAGATCGGATAGCGGAAATCCTCAAGGAGTGTCATGGAGGAGCAAGTGGAGGTCACCTAGGGATTAATAAAACATTGGCCAAAATTCGACAACGTTTCTACTGGTCCGGATGTAGACAGTCAGTAGTAGAATGGTGTCGAAGATGTGACCAATGTGCGGCAGTAAAGGGACCAGCACGAAAAAGCCGCGGAACCATGAAACAATATAATGTCGGGGCACCATTTGAGAGAATTGCAATGGATGTGGCGGGGCCATTTCCGACCACCGAGAGCGGAAATAAATATGTGCTAGTAATAATGGATTATTTTAGCAAATGGCCGGAGGTGTACCCCATACCCAATCAGGAGACAACAACAATAGCTGATGCCGTGGTCAACAATTGGATTAGCAGATTTGGTGTACCGATGGAAATTCACACGGATCAAGGAAGGAATTTCGAATCGGTGGTATTTCAGGAGATATGTCAGATGCTTGGAATCAATAAAACAAGAACGACGCCTTTACACCCACAATCGGACGGTATGGTGGAAAGATTCAATGGTACATTGGAGGAATATCTAGCAAAAGTTGTGGAAAGGAACCAACGCAACTGGGATCGACATATACCAATGTTCCTGATGGCCTACCGATCAGCGGTACATGACACAACAGGAGTGACACCAGCGAAAACCATATTTGGGAACAATCTGCGATTGCCGGGAGATTTAAAGTTTGGGGCTGTTCCTTCGGCAGCTCTATGCGGACAGGATTACGTCGACCGGATGAAAGAGGAACTTAATGAAATACATCAATTTGTACGGGAGAAAATTCGAATATCAAGTGATCGAATGAAAGCTCGATATGACATACGAGCAAATAATCAAGGCTTCGAGGAAGGGCAGTTGGTATGGCTTCACAACCCGCAACGGCAGAAAGGATTATCACCGAAGTTGCAACCCACATGGGAAGGACCTTACACTGTCATTAAAAGGTTGAACGACGTGGTTTATCGCATACAGAAAGGACGGAAAGGTAAACCAAAGGTGGTGCATTTAGAGCGTTTGGCGCTCTATAGAGGAGGTGATCTGGATCCTGTTCGGGACGAACAGGCTTAGGTGGGGGGTAGTGTTACGGTGACACCTAGATTAGAATAGAATAAGTTAATTTCATTTATTGTTCAATTGCATTTATGATTAAATACTCAACATTTAGGCGTCATTTCTATACTAACATATTTGCTGCGCATTTAGGATTATTCTAGAAACAAATATTTTGGTATATAAGGGCGCGCGTTGACGTGGAATGCTGAGTATTATTTTAAACGTGATACAGTGAAGGTTAAATAAAAGGATTATTAAAGTGATTATTAAAGCGATTATTAAAGTGATAATTAAAAAGTGTGTTATAATTATAATAATTAATTGTGAAAATTGTGTTGTATAATAAATTGTGTTGTGTAAATAAAATTGTGTGAGTTAAAATTGAAGCAGTGTATTTATTCACAATCCAGTGATTCGAACCTTGATTGACAAGGCAAAATCGTAACAATTGGTGACAGCGGTGGGATTGTGAATAATAAGGAAAATGATTCTCTACGGATTAAAGCTTGCGCAATTAAAGGAGCAATTGACACGGCGAGGTTTGGCCAGTGAAGGCACAAAAGCTAGTTTGGTGGAGCGACTACGTGAGGCCATGGAGAAGGAAGGTTTAGATCCAGACGTGTTTGATTTCGAGGAGGAAAAAACGGATGAGATCAGTATGGATAAGAAACAAAAGGACGTACAAACGGTGGTCGAAACAACGCAAAACCCATCTGGAAGTTTCGATTTTTCGCAGTTGATGGCTGCTATGAATATGATGGGACAACAGTTGAAGCAACAAGGGGCGGACATTAAACAATCGAACCAGGATATGAAACAACAGATGTTACAAGTGGAGCAACAAGGAGCGGACATTAAACATCAAATGAAACAGCAGATGGAGCAACAAGGAGCGGACATTAAACAATCGAACCAGGAAATGAAACAGCAGATGGAGCAACAAGGGGCGGACATTAAAAACCAAATCGAAGTTGGCCAAAAGAAAATAGACAAGAGGTTTCTGGAGTTATCTTCTACACTACACGGTAAAGTGGAAAAACTGCAAACAGAAGTACACGCAGAAATTCAAAATGTTAAACAAGATCTACAAACGGAAGTTAAACGTCTCGAGAAGGAGCTCCAAGATGTCAAGTCAAATGGAACAACAGGTCAAGTGATCCAGACAGTTAACGCAGTTAAGATAAAACCACCAACATTTGATGGAACAACATCCTTCAGTATTTTTAAGTTCCAATTCGAAACTGCGATTAAGCAAAATCAGTGGACTGAAGAACAATGTGTTGCAGCATTAATTGTGGCTCTTAAAGGCGAAGCGGCAGAAACACTACAAATCATTCCCGAGCAGGAACGAAACGTTTACATGGGAATTATGAAGGCGTTAGAACGAAAATACGGAAGTGACCACAAACGAGAAATCTATCGCATGGAATTGAAGGGTCGATACCAAAGAGGAGGAGAATCGCTACAGGAATTTTCATCGGCAATTGAGCGGCTCGCACATTTAGCACATTCAAATATGTCGGCCGATTACATGGAGCGAATTAAAATAGATGCATTCATTGACGGTATTCGAGATCCTGAGACGCGCATAGCGGTGATGTTGTCACCTAAGGCAACTTTCACGGAAACCATCGCTTGTGCGTTAACAAACGAAACTGCGCAAACCATCATCAAACCAGCAATGAAAATTCGCCGAGTGGAGATTGATTCCAGAATAGACACCGAGCGGGCTACGCCAAGGTTCAGATATGGAAGTAGCAGGATTAAATGCTGGGTATGTAATAGAATGGGTCACATCTCATGGGACTGTTGGGAGATTAAGAAGAAGCGAGGGAGATCGCCATCTCCTATGAAGCGTAGACCAAACGAGGAGCAGAGAGAGACCAGAAAGGCGGGTCAGTCGACATTGGAGTCGTTAAAAAGAGTCAGTTTGAAGGAGCAGAAGCTGACTCCCACAATCGATTGCCCCATAACCTCCATCCAAGTTTCGAGAGTAGAAAGAAGCGATGACAGCTTGACAAAAGAAGCCAATGTGGAACATCGAAAGGAAAACGCACATGGAAATGCCAACGCGTTATCAAGAAGGCCATGTCCCGTGGAATGCAAGAATTGTGGGCGTGTAGAGGGTAAGGAAAACATCATTGATATTCGGCTTATGCAAGTGCTACCTGATGAGGAATGGACTGATGAAATGATCAAGAAGGAGCAATTACGGGATGGTGACCTGTCATTCATCATGGAACATAAGGAAAAGGAACACCGGCCCACATGGAGTGAGATAGCTGACAAAACTCCCGTTGTAAAAGCTTATTGGGCTCAATGGGATAGCCTCCACATAGAAAATGGATGTTTAAAAAGAAAGTGGGAAAGCACGGATGGTAAAGTAACACAATTGTTGGTAGTGGTGCCAAAAGATCGGATAGCGGAAATCCTCAAGGAGTATCATGGAGGAGCAAGTGGAGGTCACCTAGGGATTAATAAAACATTAGCCAAAATTCGTCAACGTTTCTACTGGTCCGGATGTAGACAGTCAGTAGTAGAATGGTGTCGAAGATGTGACCAATGTGCGGCAGTAAAGGGACCAGCACGAAAAAGCCGTGGAGCTATGAAACAATATAATGTCGGGGCACCATTTGAGGGAATTGCAATGGATGTGGCGGGGCCATTTCCGACCACCGAGAGCGGAAATAAATATGTGCTAGTAATAATGGATTATTTCAGCAAATGGCCGGAAGTGTACCCTATACCCAATCAGGAGACAACTACAATAGCTGATGCCGTGGTCAACAATTGGATTAGCAGATTTGGTGTACCGATGGAAATTCACACGGATCAAGGAAGGAATTTCGAATCGGTGGTATTTCAGGACATATGTCAGGTGCTTGGAATCAATAAAACAAGGACGACGCCTTTACACCCACAGTCGGACGGTATGGTGGAAAGATTCAATGGCACATTGGAGGAATATCTAGCAAAAGTTGTGGAAAGGAACCAACGTAACTGGGATCGACATATACCGATGTTCCTGATGGCCTACCGATCAGCGGTACATGACACAACAGGAGTGACACCAGCTAAAACCATATTTGGGAACGATCTGCGATTACCGGGAGATTTAAAGTTTGGAGCTGTTCCATCAGCAGCTCTATGCGGACAGGATTACGTCGACCGGATGAAAGAGGAACTCAATGAAATACATCAATTTGTACGGGAGAAAATTCGAATGTCAAGTGATCGAATGAAAGCTCGATATGACATACGAGCAAATAATCAAGGCTTCGAGGAAGGGCAATTGGTATGGCTTCACAACCCGCAACGGCAGAAGGGATTATCACCGAAGTTGCAACCCACATGGGAAGGACCTTACACTGTCATTAAAAGATTGAACGACGTGGTTTATCGCATACAGAAAGGACGGAAAGGTAAACCAAAGGTGGTGCATTTAGAACGTTTGGCGCTCTACAGAGGAGATGATCTGGATCCTGTTCGGGACGAACAGGCTTAGGTGGGGGGTAGTGTTACGGTGACACCTAGAATAGAATAGAATAAGCTAATTTCATTAATTATTCAATTGCATTTATAATTTATACTCAACATTTAGGCGTATTTCTATACTAACATATTTGCTGCGCATTTAGGATTATTCTAGAAACAGATATTTTGGTATATAAAGGCGCGCGTTGACGTGGAATGCTGAGTATTATTTTAAACGTGATACAGTGAAGGTTAAATAGTAAGATTATTAAAGTGATTATTAAAGCGATTATTAAAGTGATAATTAAAAAGTGTGTTATAATTATAATAATTAATTGTGAAAATTGTGTTATATAATAAATTGTGTTGTGTAAATAAAATTGTGTGAGTTAAAATTGAAGCAGTGTATTTATTCACAATCCAGTGATTCGAACCTTGATTGACAAGGCAAAATCGTAACAGTATTGTTACGATTTTGCCTTGTCACTCAAGGTTCGAATCACTGGATTGTGAATAACTACAACTGCTTCAAATTTGAACTCACACAATTTAATTACACAACACAATTTATTATACAACACAAAATTAACAATTAATTATTACAATTATAACACACTTTTTAATTATCACTTTAATAATCGCTTTAATAATCACTTTAATAATCTTTCTATTTAACCTCCACTGTATCACGTTTAAAATAAGACTCAGCATTTCACGTTAATGTACGCCTTTATATACCAAAATATTTGTTTCTATAATAATCCTAAATGCACATTGAGCAAATATGTTAGTATAGAAATGACACCTAAATGTTGAACCAAATCACAAATCCAATTGAACAATTAATGAAAATAACTTATACTATTCTAATCTAGGTGTCACCGTAACAATATTATTGGCGGAAATTTTGTCAGTTATAAAATTTATAATTTTTTTACGAGATTCTGGATCGTTTCTTGTCATGTATTTTATTTTTTTAGCTGTACTTCGCATTTTTCACTTTATTCTTATGGCAGAGTTCTAATATCTACTGACGGCCTTCCTCAATTGCCTTCCTAGTTGCATCTCTACTCCATTGTTTCCTAATGTAATCTTAGCACTCGGCCGGTTGGAGCAGTCTTATTTTGTCCATCTCTGATTTGGTGTTTTGTGCTGGTTTCATCATTTCTGAAATTGAGTTGGAACGTGTTTCATTCAAGATGTTTCTTGTGTCACTATTTTTCAATTGCCTGATGTTGAATTTCCTCCGATTATTTTTTGTACGTTACGACTAATCGTGAGCACTGTGCACAACGCTCTGATATCTTTGTAAGGAGGATAGCAATTTCTTGCTAAGCAATACATGATCGATGTGGTTATAGTTCTTCCATCTGGTGGCGCCTAGATAGGTGTATTTGTCCATATCGTTACGGTGACACCTAGATTGGAATAGAATAAGTTAATTTCATTAATTGTTCAATCGCATTTATGATTTGGTTCAACATTTAGGCATCATTTCTATACTAACATATTTGCTTGATGCGCATTTAGGATTATTCTAGAAACAAATATTTTGGTATATAAAGGCGTACGTTGACGTGGAATGCTTAGTCTTATTTTAAACGTGATACAGTGGAGGTTAAATAGAAAGATTATTAAAGTGATTATTAAAGCGATTATTAAAGTGATAATTAAAAAGTGTGTTATAATTGTAATAATTAATTGTTAATTTTGTGTTGTATAATAAATTGTGTTGTGTAAATAAATTGTGTGAGTTCAAATTTGAAGCAGTTGTATTTATTCACAATCCAGTGATTCGAACCTTGAGTGACAAGGCAAAATCGTAATAATTGGTGACAGCGGTGGAATTGTGAATAATAAGGAAAATGATTCTCTACGGATTAAAGCTTGCGCAATTAAAGGAGCAACTGACACGGCGAGGTTTGGCCAGTGAAGGCACAAAAGCTAGTTTGGTGGAGCGACTACGTGAGGCCATGGAGAAGGAAGGTTTAGATCTAGACGTGTATGATTTCGAGGAGAAAAAAACGGATGAGATCAGTATGGATAAGAAAGAAAAGGACGTACAAACGGTGGTCGAAACAACACAAAACCCATCTGGAAGCTTCGATTTTTCGCAGTTGATGGCTGCTATGAATATGATGGGACAACAGTTGAAGCAACAAGGAGCGGACATTAAACAATCGAACCAGGAAATGAAACAGAAGATGGTACAAATGGAGCAACAAGGAGCGGACATTAAAAATCAAATAGAAGTTGGTCAAAAGAAAATAGACGAGAGGTTTCTGGAGTTATCATCTACACTACAAGGTAAAGTGGAAAAACTGCAAACAGAAGAACACGCAGAAATTCAAAATGTTAAAGGGGAGTTTCAACGTCTCGAGAAGAAGCTCCAAGATGTCAAGGCGAATGGAACGACACATCAAGTGATCCAGGTTAATGCAATTAAGTTAAAACCACCAACATTTGATGGAACAACATCCTTCAGTATTTTTAAGTCCCAATTCGAAA
This sequence comes from Nephrotoma appendiculata, assembly GCA_947310385.1. NCBI lineage: Eukaryota > Metazoa > Arthropoda > Insecta > Diptera > Tipulidae > Nephrotoma > Nephrotoma appendiculata. Next base: position 126,055,822 of record OX371225.1, on the reverse strand, counting down.
CGGCGATTAAACAAAATCAGTGGAATGAAGAACAACGTGTTGGAGCGTTAATTGTGGCTCTTAAAGGCGAAGCGGCGGAAACACTACAAATCATTCCCGAGCAAGAACGGAACGTTTACATCGGAATTATGAAGGCGCTAGATCGAAAATATGGAAGTGACCATAAGCAAGAAATCTATCGCATGGAATTGAAGGGTCGATACCAAAGAGGAGGAGAATCGCTACAGGAATTTTCATCGGCAATTGAGCGGCTCGCGCATTTAGCACATTCAAATATGTCGGCCGATTACATGGAGCGAATTAAAATAGATGCATTCATTGACGGTATTCGAGATCCTGAGACGCGCAGAGCGGTGATGTTGTCACCTAAGGCAACTTTCACGGAAACCATCGCTTGTGCGTTAACAAACGAAACTGCGCAAACCATCATCAAACCAGCAATGAAAATTCGTCGAGTGGAGATTGATTCCAGAATAGACACCGCGCGGGCTACACCAAGGTTCAGAGATGGAAGTGGCAGGATTAAATGCTGAGTATGTGTTAGAATTTGTCACATCTCACGGGACTGTTGGGAGATTAAGAAGAAACGAGCAAGGTCGCCATCTCCTATGAAGCGTAGATCAAACGAGGAGCAGAGAGAGACCAGAAAGGCGGGTCAGTCGACATTGGAGTCGTTAAAAAGAGTCAGTTTGAAGGAGCAGAAGCTGACTCCCACAACCAATTGCCCCATAACCTCCATTCATGTTTCGAGAATAGCAAGGAGCGTTTACAGCTTAACAATTGAAGCCGATATTGATGGGAAGAAATGCACGATCACGCTGGATACGGAAGCAACTCATACGATTATTCGTGAGGATATTATCTATGGAATTATGGAACCAGCTAATGGAATGAAATTACGAACGGCGACTGGAGAAAATTCAGCAATAAAAGGGAAAAAGGTCGTAAAAATAAGGATTAGGCGAAATCACTTTCAACACGAGGTGCTGGTTGTAGATATTGTAGACGAAGTCATCTTGGGAATGGACTTCATGAGAACGAATGGCTTCGTGGTGGATGTTGGACGGGGTGTTTTAACCTACGATAATATCGAGTTGCCACTTCACGTTAGCGCTATAGGAGAAACGACCAGGCAAATTATAATGGATCATCGGGAGAAGCTGCCACCGAACTCGGAAACAATAGTATGGGCAAGATTGGAGGGAGGTTCTGGGTCACCCAGGTTGTGGGTTGTGGAAACCAATGAAGCGGAGAGCGGAGGCAGAGAAATTATGATCGGGAAAGTTTTAGTGAAACCAGACAGCGATAATAGAGTACCAATTAGGACTCTACATCTCTCGGATAAGACGAAAACTATCAAGAAAGGGACAATAATCGGAAAATGTGAAGAAATATCTGCGATAGTGAAGTGCGAGCAGAAAAATCCGATTAAGACGGCTAACTCGCAAGTGCAGAAAGAGATTATAGATCAACTCATGGAGAAATGGACCGATGATCTTACCATGGAACAAAAAAATTTGGCAAAACAATTGCTCGAGCGGTACATGCCAATATTCTGCAGTACATCGGACAATAATGGGAGAACCACAATGGTAAAACATCGAATAGATACAGGGGCAGAAATGCCGATTCGCCAACCACCCAGGAGATTACCATTGGCAAAGCAAGGAGAAGTGGATCGAATTGTAAAAGATATGCAAGCAGCAGGGGTAATCGAAACGTCAAGTAGTCCATGGAGTGCACCAGTGGTGTTAGTCGAGAAAAAGGATGGTAGCATGAGATTCTGCGTGGATTACCGAAAATTAAATGCTGTGACGAAAAAGGATAGTTACCCATTGCCAAGGATCGATGACACGTTAGACACATTATCGGGTGCTCGAATATTTTCGACATTAGATCTGCAAAACGGCTATTGGCAAGTGGAAGTCCAGGAAGAAGAGCGCGAGAAAACGGCATTCAGTGTGGGTAACGGATTATGGAAATTTAACGTTATGCCATTCAGATTATGTAACGTCCCTGCGACTTTTGAACGGCTAATGGAGCGCGTACTAAAGGGATTACATTGGAGGACGTGCCTCGTATATTTGGACGACATCATCGTTATGGGCAAGGATTTCGACGAGCATTTAAAGAATTTGGCAGAGGTTTTGGATCGTATACAGGCCGCCGGCTTAAAGCTAAGCCCAAAGAAATGTAAACTATTTAGGACGGAAGTAAAATATTTGGGTCATAAAGTAACAACCAATGGAATCCATACCGATGAAGACAAGATCGCAGCAGTGAAGGAATGGCCACGACCTAAAAACTTACATGAATTACGGAGCTTCCTTGGATTGTGCACCTATTATAGACGATTCGTGCCAGGATTCGCTAGTATTGCAAAGAGTTTACACGAGTTAACCAGGAAGAACAAGGCATTCGAATGGAAGGATGATCAAGAAGAGGCATTCGTTGAACTAAGACGACGATTATGTGTAGCACCAATCCTCGCATACCCTATACCCAACGTTAAATTCATTTTGGACACCGATGCAAGTAATTATGGTATAGGAGGAGTATTATCACAGGCAACAAATGGTGAGGAGCGAGTTATTGCATATTACTCCAAGATGTTATCAAAACCGGAACGGAATTATTGTGTAACACGGAAAGAGTTGTTGGCTATAGTGGAATGTGTTAAGCACTTCCATAAGTACCTCTATGGCCAAAAATTTCTTCTACGGACGGATCATGGAGCTTTGCGCTGGTTGTTACAATGAAAATATCCAGAGGGACAAGTAGCACGTTGGATCGAACGTTTGCAAAGCTACGATTTCCAAATTGAACATCGGAAGGGAAGTGCACATGGAAATACCGACGCATTATCAAGAAGGCCATGTCCCGTGGAATGCAAGCATTGGGGGCGTGTGGAGGGTAAGGAAAACATCATCGATATTCGGCTTATGCAAGTGCTACCAGATGAGGAATGGATTGATGAAATTATCAAGGAGCAATTACGGGATGCTGACTTGTCTTTTATCATGGAACATAAGGAAAAGAAACACCGGCCCACATGGAGTGAGATAGCCGATAAAACTCCCATTGGACCAGTGGAAACGTTGGCGAATTTTGGATAATGTTTTATTAATCCCTAGGTGACCTCCACTTGCTCCTCCATGATACCCCTTGAGGATTTCCGCTATCCGATCTTTTGGCACCACTACCAACAATTATTTTACTTTACCACCTGTGCTTTCCCACTTTCGTTTTAAACATCCATTTTCTATGTGGAGGCTATCCCATTGAGCCCAATATGCTTTTAAAGCTCGATTTATATTATACGTTCCTTTCAGTTCCTTCATTTATCGTATCAGACAAAAAAAAACATTGTCACATATATTTTATATAGGAGTATTTATATTATCCGTTCCTACACTTACGGAACGGATAATTTAAATACTCCTTTGAAAATACATGTAACAATGTTTTTTTTTGTCTGATACGATAAATGAAGGAACTGAAAGGAACGTATAATAGCTGTATTTTGTTGAGAATTAATTATTTCGAATTATTTTGGAATTATTTAATTCTCAACAAAACAGCAAACAATTTTTTTTCTGTTGGTAGTATTTTGTATTTTCCTATTCTTAATTATAACACAAAATATAATATATAAATTTTACGAAAATATCGACCACAATACGAATAAAAATGTCGCTTGTCATAAATGTCATTTAATTTACAACACCAACTTAAAAACAATAAAAATCAAAAAAATGTTTTCTGGTGGCAAATACGATAAGTAACTTTTGGAATTAGAATTAAATAATTCCAAAAAAAATTTGGAATTAGTTTATTCTACTGGGAATTATCAAATGCAATTGTTGTTGTAAATTCTCAACAAAATACAGCAAATATAAATCGAGCTTTAAAAGCATATTGGTCTCAATGGGATAGCCTCCACATAGAAAATGGATGTTTAAAACGAAAGTGAGAAAGCACAGGTGGTAAAATAAAACAATTGTTGGTAGTGGTGCCAAAAGATCGGATAGCGGAAATCCTCAAGGAGTATCATGGAGGAGCAAGTGGAGGCCACCTAGGGATTAATAAAACATTAGCCAAAGTTCGCCAACGTTTCCACTGGTCCGGATGTAGACAGTCAGTAGTAGAATGGTGTCGAAGATGTGACCGCAATGTGCGGCAGTAAAGGGACCAGCACGAAAAAGCCGTGGAACCATGAAACAATATAATGTCGGGGCACCATTTGAGGGAATTGCAATGGATGTGGCGGGGCCATTTCCGACCACCGAGAGCGGAAATAAATATGTGCTAGTAATAATGGATTATTTCAGCAAATGGCCGGAAGTGTACGCCATATGGGTGGATTCCACAGTGAAACAATTTTTTTCAGTAAAAAATACTGTAAAACCGAAAAGAGGAGTGTATACATATTAAAATTACGTTCGAGTGACAAAGAAAACAAATGTTGCCATAAAAAGTTTTGAGTTTCATACTTTTTATGGCAACATCTTCCCCAGAAAATTTTACTGAATTTTTTTTTTGTTTCTTTCTAACAACTAAAGGATTTATTTTTTTAACTCGTATTAATTTTACTGAAAAAAAATTGTTTCATTGTGGAATACCAGCAATACCCAATCAGGAGACAACAACAATAGCTGATGCCGTGGTCAACAATTGGATTAGCAGATTTGGTGTACCGATGGAAATTCACAAGGACCAAGGAAGGAATTTCGAATCGGTGGTATTTCAGGAAATATGTCAGATGCTTGAAATCAATAAAACAAGAACGACGCCTTTACACCCACAGTCGGACGGTATGGCGGAAAGATTCAATGGCACATTGAAGGAATGTTTAGCAAAGGTTGTGGAAAGGAACCAACGCAACTGGGATCGACAGGCCTGATGGCCTACCGATCAGCGGTACATGACACAACAGGAGTGACACCAGCTAAAACCATATTTGGGAACAATCTGCGATTACCGGGAGATTTAAAGTTTGGAGCCGTTCCTTCAGTAGCTCTATGCGGACAGGATTACGTCGACCGGATGAAAGAGGAACTTAATGAAATACATCAATTTGTACGGGAGAAAATTCGGATATCAAGTGATCGAATGAAAGCTCGATTTGACATACGAGCAAATAATCAAGGCTTCGATGAAGGGCAATTAGTATGGCTTCACAACCCGCAACGGCAGAAGGGATTATCACCGAAATTGCAACCCACATGGGAAGGACCTTACACTGTCATTAAAAAGTTGAACGACGTGGTTTATCGCATACAGAAAGGACGGAAAGGTAAACCAAAGGTGGTGCATTTAGAGCGTTTGGCGCTCTACAGAGGAGGTGATCTGGATCCTGTTCGGGACGAACAGGCTTAGGTGGGGGTAGTGTTACGGTGACACCTAGATTGGAATAGAATAAGTTATTTTCATTAATTGTTCAATCGCATTATGATTTGGTTCAACATTTAGGCGTCATTTCAATACTAACATATTTGCTTGATGCGCATTTAGGATTATTCTAGAAACAAATATTTTGGTATATCCCTTTTTCAACCAAGAAAACAAAAAAATGGCTCAGTTTTAGTCCAACCCACACAAATGTGTGAGTAAAAAACCATAGTATGTAGTGGCGTTGTTGATAAAAAATTTCGCTTTATTTGTAGTAAAACCGACACAATTGTGTGTAACGATAGTGTTTTTTTTCGGACGAAAATAAGTTAAAAAGGAATTCACAAATGTGTAAGTTGGATCAAAAAACATACAAAACCAAATTTTTGACATGGTACTTTTGCCCTACTCGCACAATTGTGTTAGTAAATCACTAAAGGGATATAAAGGCGTACGTTGACGTGGAATGCTGAGTCTTATTTTAAACGTGATACAGTGAAGGTTAAATAGAAAGATTATTAAAGTGATAATTAAGTGTGTTATAATTGTAACAATTAATTGTTAATTTTGTGTTGTATAATAAATTGTGTTGTGTAAATAAATTGTGTGAGTTCAAATTTGAAGCAGTTGTATTTATTCACAATCCAGTGATTCGAACCTTGAGTGACAAGGCAAAATCGTAACAATATTTTTGTGTGGGAACTTGCTGTCTCATTACTTAAAATTACTTATAAAGTTGAAACTTAAGCTACATAACATAGGACTAGCTTATCATTCATTAAACATATTCTATTTACTATAACTGTTTTAATTGTCTTAAAAATCCTTGATTTGGTTGAATACATGCACGTTTTGTTTTAACCAAATTAAATGCATCACAAAAACTAAAACCACAACGTACGATTAAGTATCCGATAACAATGGAACTCGATCGGGATACACCCGCGTTACAATGTACCAATACACTGTCATTCGAATCAATAAATTCGAATGATTTATCAAAAATGTTCGTTAAATCACTTTCCGGGAGATCCAAAAATGGTATAAAACACGATTGGAATTTCTGTTCGCTTGGTGACAATAAAATTTCTGGTGTTTCAATTCCAATGCTGAGTATTGATTTGATTGAAAATTCTTTTAGTACATCATAGTCGACAGCATCTTGTGAACCTAGATAAAGTTTACCTTCTAGAATACATGCCGGAACTTTATCCGGATTTGTATCAAGAATAAAACCATATCCGGTATGGGATTGATCCACTACTTCAATCCTAGTATTTTCACTAATATTCTCTAACATCCGTCGCCCATCGCACAGCGTCACGATGGTTTGTGTTGTTTTTAAACAACCCCGTTTTGATTTCAATTCACTGAGCAAACTCATTTCGACCCACTTTAGTAAATTCTAAAGTTTTTAATAAAAGTTCATAATATGTTAAATTAAATGTGCGCAATTCCCTTAACTTTTCATTAATTGCATTTTCGAGCTCACTTTGATCATAACCGACTTCACATAAATATAAACCATGCGGTAACGCCACTAAAATTTGTGATAGCCACGAATTTTTAGATGGAATTGTTAACATTTCATAGCAATCCTTTTTTGTTATCCGTCCTTGCGCCAGTGTTATAAGGGTGCCAACAATTCGTCTGACCTGACGATATACAAATGATTTTCCAGTTACCTTAATATCCCAATAGTCGTAGGTGTCATTAGATAGTTTTCTTCCGTAATATGAGCCTATCGATAACCCCGGTGTTATAGATATGTCTAATATTTCTCGTAAAGCAAACGTTGGATTATTTTCTTTTTCGTTTTGTCGTGACGTACCCATAAAAGTTCGAAAATCATGCCGTCCCCGAAATAATTCCAGAACATCACGAACTTTATCAATGTCAAAGGCTGGATTTTGTATAAATAAACATCGGTCAGATTCCTCGATTGGAATGTAATTAAAGTAGATTTGTTTCGAGAACTCGGGATAATAGGGTAACTGGGATTTTCGGACTGCTAGGCGATATAAGTAAGTCCGGTATTTGGCATTGAAACGGCAATGAAACGTATCCGGTATTAAAGTTGTATTTATTACACGAACATCCCATTGATTAACATCAAAAGTTTTATTTAAATTTTGTGTTATTTTAATGGGATTGTATGGCAATCCATTTGGCTTCTCCAAATCAACGTGAACTGTTGTATTTAAAGCATGAACACCAGCGTCTGTGCTAAACAAATTTTTAAATCATTATTAATTTATAACTAAATTATTTCAATTATTTACTTACCGACTTGATAAGGCTAAGTTTACTTTATTTATAGGGTTAAGTTTTCTTAAACCAATTTCTATTACTCCTTGAACAGATTTTGGATCGTAGTCGGAATCTTTCGTCACACTTCTTTGTATTCCTCTGAAACAAACAAAAATATTACTTTTAATTTACATAAATGCTATGCCGTTGCTCACGGCCAAAAGATAGAATAAAGAAAAGTACTAAACTACATACATCACAAACAATTTTAGAGTAAAGTTGAAGTAGAGATTAAAAAGTAGGGTTGAAATCAGAATAATTACTATTCAAATAATCAAACAAGTTCCTTTTTCTGATTCTAAGAACCTTAACATTTTTTCTTTAAAAGTACAATATCACAAGCTTCCGTCAACGACTTTAAGTATTGTGAATCGTATGGTTTATCGGTTTTAGTGATTCTTTCGAAAGATAGATATAATCATTCTTGGCTGTAACTCACCATATTCGTATTTCTCTCTTCCAAGTTAGTCATTTAATATTTGAGAGCTTAAATCTGAGTATGATAAATATCATCCACTTCTCAGAAACCAAAAAATTGCATACAACGGATGTTATAAACTTTGTTTGATTTTTCACTAGAGCCCATTGATTTTTTATTTCAGTAAAATTACGTTTCAATCCGCCATTCCACACTTTGATTCTTTCGACGTGATTCGATCCTCGTTTCCTTCCTGATTACCTACCTACAATCTAAAAACAGTTTGTACGTAAAGGGGAAGGAAACGTAGAAAGAATCACGAGGAAAGAATCAAAGTGTGGAACGCTAAAATGGGGTCATTTGGCTTGCTTGAATCCCAAGTTTTAGTATCCAAAGTTCAATTAGAATGACAAAATATTTTATAATGTTCAAATGTTAGAGAAATTTACAAAAATTATTGATATGGAGGAAAAATTTATACAAATTAGGGCAAATTGGATTTTTATCAGGCTCTTATATAGAATAATAAAAAATCTGAAATACTCTTATATGAATTGCTTATAAACCTCAGCATCAAGCTTTCCTGTATTTAAATGTTTCAATCGCGCCTGATCAGGTTGAGATAAGCTATGCGAGATCGGTTTTTTAAATTTCACTTGGCTTTGGAAATTAAAAAAGCGACTATGATCTCAAAAGGAAATTTTCTCTCTTTGGCACTTGCACCCCATGGAAAGATTATGACTGTTGCAATGTTAACCTGCATCTTCCTCAGTTCATCGCCCGTTGTCTCGACTTTCAACATGCTATCTTATTCGGTTAGATTTTATGCAACTGATAAAATCACAATCTCCGAGTAGTTATTTTTTTCGCAATAATCGGACAAAGGTGGTGATAGTTAAAGCTTCTGTTTCCGAAAGTTTGTAACGGGAATTAGTAATGTATAACGATTATTTTCCACAACTTCGATAGATGTTTCGATCTCAAACGAAAGAGGAAGACGTTGTATATTGTAAGATGTTGTGATCAAAATTTGTTAACGACAATTCAAACATACTTGATTGCCAATGAAAAAAAAATTTCTTTTTCATATTTTCACGGAACACGGATTTACCCCCAGCATTCAAAAATTTGCGCATATTAGAAGGAATAGACGCTAGTCCAGCTCAAAGCAGTGTTTGGCATTAGATAATAATACGCAAGTTACAAGGTAGTTTATCGTCTTCTGTGTTGTACCAGTGCACCTTGAATACTACTAGATGCCTAGTATTCTAGGTGCACTGGTTGACCCGTCTGTGTTGTTGTTGCCTTTAGCTATTAAATTAAAATTATATATTAATAGACTTTATAGTTGTGACATAAATCAATAAACACAAATAATTGAATAAAATGTATTATTATTTAGAGACTAGCGGCCAGATCAAATATTCTATCATTGATTTTATAAAGAGAATCGTTGATAGTTGTTATAAAGAGAATAGTTATCTAGCTAGGCGCTCATCAGAGAACTTGATAAAAAAAGCACTCGCGAAATTTCATCTAATATTTAATACATAATTTGTAATCACATACAACAGTTTTACTTTAATTTTCGCAATTAAATAATTGCTACTTTAAATTAGACTTTGTCCGATCATAAAACAACTCTAAAACCAATAAAAATTAGTGAATTGAAAATTTTGTTCAGTTTGCAGTTCATTGTCCAATTCAATACATATTATAGTTTTGATATTGATTCTTGTATTGCCTGTCTGACAGACGAAAATCGTAAGTAAAACATTTTATTAGGTTTTATAAAAATCATACTCACACTCACGAATTTTACTATTATCAATTACTCAAGTAGTTTATAAATATAAATTAATGTTTAATTACCTGAAACGTGTTCCAATATACGATATATTTAGTAAGTATCTATGCATAATTTATGGTTACTTTGCTAAACTGTTACTTAATTTTTATTCTTGAGCTTTTTTTTAACTTTACGTGACTTTTCTAAATTTGGGGTTATGTAACACTGGAGTTTTACCTAATACCTTATACATTTGCAAATATGATTATTAATTGTGTCTAAACCGAAATAAGGTTCTTTACAAATTTCTTTGTTTATGTAAAAATATATAATTTGTCTATTTACATTTTTTGTGGGCCGGTTAAACATGCGATTTTTCTCAAATTTAATTCACACTGTTAATATTATGTCAAAGTCAAATTCTATGCACACCAGCGTAAATTCAAGATAAATTTATTATGTACAGTGCAAAACTGCAAACCCTGAAATTCGGGGTTTCCGGTTATGATGATTTTTAAAATTTCCTTACATCCCATTTCCTGCCAGACAAAAATTGGTTTTTTGCTTCAATTTAAGTCCGACCGACACAAATGTCTGTATAAAAAATGACAGGTTGTAATGTCTTCCGGATTTTAACGGATCTCAGTTAAATCGGAATTCTTTTGAAAAAAACATTATAATTTGATAACATATAATATATATAACATAATTATTTGTTTTTGATAACATATTAATTATTTTATTATTATTATAGTAGTGTTATTTTTCGGACGAGAATAATTTAAGTAACAAATCTGTATGTTGGTCCAAAATACGTACAAAGTAAATTTTTGACATGATTCTATTTCGCCACCCACACAATTGTGATGGCCAGCCGGAAAAGGGATAGTAATACCTGAGACAACCTAAAAGAGTTATTTCATCCTATGTAAAGGTAAAAATTTAAACTGCGATTTCATTTTCTGTAAATAGCCGCATACAATAAAAAATATTTTGTTTTTAGCGTATACGTATACGCAGTTTAACGAAAAATCACAGATGCAACGATGACATTGGAATTATCAGAAGTTTGTTTTGTTTTCATTTTTTAGTTCAAATGAAAAATCTAATTTGATTGTCTGTGGTAATACCATATTTCGTAATAAGATTATTCTTAATTTATTTTTAATTAATTCAAATGCGAAATTTGCATTTTTATCTATGGCGTCTGTTTTTATTATGAATCATTAACATTTATAAATATAAAAAATAATTTTTTGTAAATTTTAAAATTTTTACCATAAAAATACTCGGATCGAATATATTTTATGGTAACATTTTCATTTTAATAGGAGGCTGTTCGTAAACTCTACATTGTTACGATATTGTTAACAATGACAATTCTAAATCCTTCTGAAACTATCATTGTAACAATGAGCACGTGCTTTTTGTCGTTCGTAAACTCGTTTTAACATTGTTACAAATGTCATTCTCAACCCTACTCGAGACTGCCTTTCCAGCTGTCAAAGTACTAATTATGCTACAATCAAGCGAAAAAAATATTTTTTCACATCAATATCAGAACAAAATAGTTTTTTAATAAACTTTTTTATGTGGTCAATGTGTTTGGTAAAAGTATAATGTATATAATTGAGTATTATTTAAAAATTATAATTTTAATACTCTAAGTTTACGGATATCTGGTTTAATAAGTATTTTCATATTGAGGAGAATAGAAATTAGTTTTCTGTTATGCGATTTATTATAGGTTTTTTTTTTTTGTCATCGTCAATCATCTGTAAAATCATTGACATTTGTAACAAAATCATTGTTAAGCACATACGTCATACTAACAATGACAGTTGTAACAATGTTAACAATGTAAAGTTTACGAACAGCCTCTAGTGGCTTTAGCTCAAAACTTTGCGTAAATATATTTTTTTCTTGTCGCTCATGTGCAAAAAGTCAATGTTATATCTCTTTCATTTTGCAGACGAAATAGTTTTCTCCATGTAAATGCCCCATTATCCTAACAATAATGTCCATAGCATTTAGAGTTTTTTTTGTGAACGATATCCTTGGATTAAAATGAGACTCGAAATTAACATGGTTTAATTTAAAAGGGAACCAAAAAAATATAAAGCGGTTTCTTAGTCAAATTTATCTGAAAAATTTGAATCTTATAATTCCCTGTGGCCCTATTCTGGTAATTCCCGGCGACTGGAAATTTTAAATTTTCTAGCAGTTTTATTCCCTTTCCCCAAAAGTGTATTCTGGCTTTTGGGGAAAAAATTATTCCCCATAGCAGTTTTGACATTTATTATTCCATACCTATTTTAGGAAAGAATTATCTGGGAATAGAATTTAACTGACATTTATTGTATTTACATATAGCAATATTATGGCTGTAAATTTATACTGAAAACTGGTAATATTAATTGAAAATATCAATATCCTATTTTTTACATATAACATAACAAAATTTATTCTCAAAGTAAAATTCAATTAAAATGTCAACAAAAATCTAATAAACGTAGTAAATTATTTTTAGTCATTTGTTTTCTTGTTTTATTGCGATCGCATGTAGACCGCGAATAATTGAATTTATTCCCCAATCGCCAGAATTAACTTTTAGAAAACGGGGAATCGGGGAAAATGTCTGAGGAATATCTGCTACAAAAAGGAATTATTCCCTATTCCCTATTACCAGAATAGGACTACTGGGCATGGAGAGTTTTCATAATATCAGTTAAAATTATTTTTGTCTGGCATACTAAGGTAAAAATCCAAAGGTATTAATTTATGGGAATAATTTTTCCTGCCAGTGGTTCTAATCTAGTAACCCTCTGGGAATAGCGAATTGGGAGGAAAAATGTACATAGCTTTTATCTATAGATGACTGTTAAAGTTGAAAATGTGACATCTACTGCATTAAAAATAAGCTCATTGCCGGTTTTTTCCATGAAATGTTAGCACGACATACTTCATGAAAATAAAAATTAACATATAGAAATATCCGCAACAAGCTTAATTTGTTTGCGGTCAGATCCACTTATAGTTGTCTATTGAGGACTGTTAAAGTTGACAATGTGCATTAAAAGTATGCTGATTGAGTCTCTTTTTACATGAAATTTTAGCACGGCATACTTGATGAAAATAAAAATTAACATACAAAAATAGACCCAATAAGTTTATTTTTTTTGCCGTCAGATCTACAAACAGTTCTCTATTGAGACTAGGGAAAGTACAGAAAACGCTACCAGTGGAAAAAATGAAGCTTGCTTCAGATGCACCCGAGACACTTTTTCCATTTTTAAATTGATAATTTTAATATTAATTGTAGATATATTTATAGTTTTTATATTTTAATGTAATATACAAATAATATTAAACTCTCCAAGATCAATTTTCATAAATAATTCATAGAAAAACCCGCGTAAACTCTTTTTCGTAGTAATAAATTTTTCCGCGAGAGCACAGGGGTACAAATCTCAAATGACAATTAAATTCTCATGGATTTCATCTAGTGGATTTTTTTAATCCAAATGAGCTATACTTTTGACGTTTGTTTGTTTATACCCTCTATACCTCTCATCTACAACATCCCTATCTAAGTAATTACAAACTATTTGGGACAAAGTATTAATTGGAATAGAAGTGAAAAGACTGGCAACGGAATGTCGACGTCTTGAATTTTGTTAATCAATTCTACCGAGTTCTTAACCGAGTAAGCCGAAAAGAAATTAGTATGACAATTGAAAAAATTTATGAAACCCTTACATAGCTTGTAGGCAGGAGCATTGCAATACGCTACTATTGGTCTATTCGGAATGCCTTCCTTATGAATTTTTGGTAAACCATAAAGGATCGGGGCACATGGATTCATGACAGAGTACTACCAACCAGTTTCATCAAATAACTTCTGGCATACTTAGATAGGGATGTTGTAGATGAGAGCTTACGTCGTGAACTGAAGTTAGTTTTAGAGACTTGTATTAAACAAAATTATTTCTGTTTTGATAATACATATTTCAAATTTGCTGATGGTCTACCCATGAGCTGCCCTTTGTCACCTTTGTTGGCTGAAACAACAATCCTTATTTTCGTCATATAATCTTTTGGTATAGATATGTTGATGACATATTATGCCTATGGAATGGAACTGATAGACGGTTAGACTCTTTCCTTACTTGGTTAAATTCTCAATATCCCACCATTGATTTTACGTTAGAAAAACAAGAAAATAAATGTATTAATTGTCTAGATATAACAATAACCAGGATTAATTCTACTTTAGACTTCAAAATTTATCGGAAAACCACGTATACAGACGCTGTTATCCTTAGTTCTTCAAACCATCCCCATAATATTATAATGTCAGCTTTCTACTCACTCATAGATAGACTAATAAACATCCCTCTGTCAAATTCAAATTATAACACTGAGCTTAATATAATTTTACAAATAGCAACGAATAACGGATATGCAACTAGGACTATATTAAAGTTATTGAATAAAAAGTTAAAGCGTAAAACTCTAACGGGTATTTATCCACCGGATAGTCCAACGCGGGAAAATTGGCGTCGTTTAGAGTATATAGAAAAAGCGAACCAACGGCTTAGCAACATCGTGTCCAATTATACCAATATTAGTTTTGCTTTTTATAATAATAACACAATAAAGAAAATGATTTTTAACAATAAACCTAGAGTTGATCGCCTTTCCAAATCTGGTGTCTATAGGGTCAATTGCAATGATTGTAGTTTCTCCTATATTGGTCAGACTGGGCGCAATTTTGGAGTTAGAGCTAAAGAACATTTATCTGGTTGTAATCAATCAACTTTCCATAACCATTTAACTTCAAAAAATCATACAGCTAGCTTGAACAATTTAGAAATATTACATATACAACCCAAAGGCAGACGTTTAGATACCTTAGAATCTTACGAAATTAGAAAATCAATATTTCTTAACCAAAATATCCCTAACGAACATAGAGAAATCCGGTTCTCACCAATTACAGACTCCGCCCTTTTCTATTCTCACTCGTCTTCTATTCTATTCTCTTGAATTTTGTTACTCAACCTATGACTCATCGCCTACCTGCGCGATCCGTAGATTAATTTTTATTGCTTATTTTTTGTCCCTCCTTCTTTTATTTATATTTTGCTTTTTTCTACTATATAACAAAATTTTTACTAATACAAATCAGTAGATACTAGTGTTGCTTAAACATCGATAGTAGCACATTACGATAGTATCGATATAACCCAAAACTAAATAAATCACTTCAAAAATATGAATAAAAAAAACATAATATTTGTAAAAAGTAAGTGCGCATCTCTAATAGAATTCGTTATGACTTTTTCCTTACAGAAAAGTATGAAAAATAAACTTGAGAAAAAAAAAAAATTCTCAAATTTTTTTTCATACTTTTCACATGGAAAAAGTCATTAGGAATTCTATTTTGGATGCGCTGTAAAACGTCAAAAAAATGCTATCGATAGTTTTGAAGAAAATCGATAGTTTCGATAGTACAAACGCTATCGATACTATCGATATACTATCGTTGTTTAAGCAACACTAGTAGATACTCCTGATGATGACCTAACAAGTCGAAATCGATCGAGTAATTTTTTAAACTTTTTGAAAATTATTCAAAATAATTCTTCGAAACACAAAACAAGTGATTAATAAAAATGTGTTTATTAAGTATAAGTGTGTTTCGCCAAGTGCCTACGGCAAATAGCATAAAAAGAATCTATATTAATTTATTAGATGACTAGCTCATGCGGCTTTAATTCTTTTAAGGTGTCTCAGTTCTTGTGTTATGTCAAGAAGTTGTATAATTGCTTCACTGTTGGTATGTTGCAGTAACCTTCTTTCATGTTTGATGGTAAATTCCTGGATCTATCATCAATCCATTTAACATTTAGATCTATGTGTAATTCCTCGGTTACGTAGCGGTAAGCATTCGTTATTGTACGTAGAAATTTGTTTTGACAACGTCTAATAATTAAACGATTTGATTGTTTAGTACAGCCCCAGAGCTGGATACCATACGTCCAAATTGGTTTAATTATCGATTCGTAGATCAGGCGTTTATAGTACAGGCTAAGCTTAGAATGTATTCCTATTAACCAGTACATCTCACGTTGTTTTATTTTCATTTGCTCTGCTTTTTGTCTAACGTGATATTTCCAGTTCAATCTTGAATCGAGATGCAATCCGAGATATTTTGCAGATTCAGCTTGGGGAATTTGTACCCCATTGAGAAATGTATGGATGTTGCTATTTTTTTGCCGCAACGTGTATGTTACATGTTACATTTTCCAATCCCTGGTTCATTGGATGATTTTATCGAGTGCGTGCTGTAAGTGTTCTACTGCTTGGTTCTGCGATTCGCTTGATGCCAATACTGCGGTATCATCAGCAAAAGTTCCGATGAAGGTTGTTTCCGTTGTCGGTATATCAGAAGTGTAAAGTGGATATAGGATGGGTCCTAATACGCTACCCCGGGGCACCCTTGCTATGACTGGGTAAAAGTTGGAGTATGTTTCTTCATGTGATACTCTAAATATTCGTTTGGAGAGATACGACTCGAGCAATTGGCAGTAATTTTCTGGCACTAATTTACTTATCTTGTAGATAAAACCCTCATGCCACACTCTATCGAAAGCCTGTGATACATTTAGAAATACGGCAGGCCAATATTTCTTTTCTTCAAGTGCTTGTTCTATCTTTGCAGTCACGCGATGAACTTGATCAATTGTCGAATGTTTATTCCTGAATCCAAACTGGAAGTCAGGTATAATGATCATTGGTTTTAGTCGTTTCAATAATAACTTCTCAAACAACTTTGAAATAGTAAGTAACAAAGAGATCAGTCTGTATGGTCCCATTTGTTCGGCTGGTTTGTTTGGTTTTTTTATCGTGATTATTTGTGCAACCTTGAAACACTCAGGCACATATGTAAGTTGAAAGCAAGCATTATATATATATATATATATATATATATATATATATATATATATATATATATATATATATATATATATATATATATGTTAACATAGTCGCTGCTCTCTTTGATAACTCCTTAAACATCCTTGGTGAAATGTCATCAATTCCAGGTGACTTTTCGGGATTCTAATTCATGTCTATTTCTTGTGCAATTTCTAGTGGGGTGACACTTCTGATATTTGATGGAGATTTATAGACTGGATTAGGATCAATCTTTGATTGTATGTTGTGCAAACAGTTCTGATTTTTCTTCGTTACGTCGCACCCATTCTCCATTTATGTTCCTTATAGGTGGCACTTGGATTATTGGTTTCTTGAATCTTTTAGTAGCTTTCCAAAGAGAATAATTTTTGTCAGCTTCAGGACCCAGTCCTTTCAAATAATTTTCAGTACAAGCTTCTTTTATGTTCTTTAATTAATCGGTTAACTTTATTATTTACCCGATTAAATTCTCTTTTGTCAATAATATTTCTGGTTCTATGCCATACGCGTTTTTTCCTACGCCTTTCTTTTATCAGTTCTCGAATCGCCAAGTTCTTGTTTAGTTTTGTTTAGTTTTAAGACTAACTTTTAACTCAATTAGAGTTTCTCTCTAAATAATTCCCAATCAATAAATTTATTAGTAAGGTTAAGTTTAGTTTTCTTTTTTATGACTAATGTACTCAGAATCATTAAGACCGGCGTGTGATCGGAAGTAAAGTCGTCAATGCCTTCGACTTCAAAGTAATTTGAGGCTATTCCTTTCGAGATATAAAAGTCAATCAAATCAGGAACTTTGTTTATGTCTGTAGGCCAATAGTTAGGTTTACGCTATGAGTGATATGCACAACCTGACATTTCTATTGTACTTAGGAGTTCTTTTCCTTTTCCTGGTGTTATGAGTCGAGATCCCCACGCAGTATGTTTGACGTTGTAGTTACCTCCTATAGTAAACTTTGGTCTAAGTTTATTAAAAATGTTGACATATTGATTTCTTACGATATTATGTCTTGGTGGGCAGTAGACCGCACCTAAACTTAGTTCAGCACCACCATGGTTAATCGTTATTACGGTAGCTTGCATAGATGGCTCCTTAATTTCTTCTTGTTGGAAATGTAGGATATTTTGTTTGATTAAGATTGTTGTCCCTCCTCGAGCACGACCACTAGGATGCAATGTCCAATAGGCTCTATATCCTAAATATGACTATGTAAACTATTTCAATGTTTCACGATGAGAAATATTTTTGGTCAATAAAAAATGTATATTTTAAAATCTGGTGTTGTAAGACGCAATTTGGAAGGACTTAGTGTTGCCCTCATTAATACAAAGCCAATAGAAACTCGTATGATCCTGAAATCTAACTTGTCCCATCTTATTTTTATTAAAACGTGTTGGGGAAAATTGTAAAGTATAAAAGATAATTTTATTCTATGTCTATATTTATCCGTTCCCGTATACATATATGAGTAATTTCTCAGAAAAACTAAATTGCCTGGTGAGTTTTATAAAATACGAGTATTGAGTGAAATTGATAAATTGCCGAAAAGTATTGGAGTAAAGTATATACCGTTACCAAATATATGCTGCTCTCCAAAGGACTTGAGTTTTTTAAAACATACAAAATTTTTGGATTGCTTTGCTCAGGCTCTTCAAACCATCAGAAATTTCTGATCATATTCGAGACAGAATCGAAATGGTGTATTTATGAGTGTAATATAAAATTCTCTAAAGTTTTTTTTATTTCTCGAAGGCCTTTAACTCGTCTTTTAAAAATCACAATATATGTGTTTAAGTACGGTGTCGGTATGAATGATACCCCATTAGCCTACGTGGTCGAACATCTCAGAGAATTTTGAAAAAAATTATATGACTTGAGTGTTGTAAAAAATTCTTTAAAAAAGGAATTTTCTTTTTGAGCCGTTTATTTTGAAAGTGTATTAGTCATTTTTTCAAAAAATCAAGTTAATGAACATTAGTTACAATTTAACGGTATCTCTTCATTTAAAAAAAAATTCCAATCAATAATATAAGTATCCTGAGATAACAAATACAAATAAATCTTCCCGAAAACACCGAAACGGAACCTTCTCGGAAGAAAACACCGAAATGAAAGTGAATATATCCCCCGCTATCGGAAAATCCCTATATCCCTCCCTATCAGAGATTGGTTATACGCATCAGATTGGAAAAAAAAATCATCGAGGCGGTTTCGAATTGGTACTTGATAAATTTGGCACATCGTAAATCACTCTAAACCATGCATACTTAAATTGTGATGCATTTTCTGATTGCGTTAACTTACGTTAAGAACTACAGTATTTCGTCATCTCGTATATTAAACCTTATCTTCACTTATAATATATTAGAATGTAACCTTACTGAATGGAATTATTTCAGTAGAATAAATACTTCTCTCTTATAAAGTGCGAATGAGAAATAATTTATATTATTGTCTAATCTTAACAATACTTGCTATCTGTCTTTGTGCATCAAATTAATTATTTTCTTTAACGTGTCAAGATAAACTTAATTGAAGGAGTTCTCAAAAGTTATTTGTTGGTGATGTGTTGGTGTAGAAAGCAGATTGAAAGCTATTTATCAACTTAATGAAATACCACCCATAGTGTTTTGAAGCTAATAACAAAATCTTAATATTAATAATACCCTTTCGGTATGAAGTACTGCCAGAATTTTAACACTTGTTTGTTTTTAACTAGGAAAGAAACTTCCCATACCATCACCTGCTACTAGTAATGTAACACGAACAATGTCAACATTCAATAACATAGCGAATTTAAAACCCGAGGAAGTAAACATTCCAGTCCCATGGGGTCATGTTGCCGCAAAATGGTGGGGCCGCAAAGATTTACGGCCAATTATATGTTTACACGGATGGCAAGATAATGCCGGCTCATTTGATCGATTGATGCCACTCTTACCAAAGCATTTAGGCTATTTGGCAATAGATATGCCGGGCCATGGTTTATCATCACGATTACCACCAGGAATATATTACGATCCTATGCTATTCGTTTACCTATTAAAAATCATTAAAAATGAATACAAATGGAAAAAAATATCAATATTGGCGCACTCGATGGGCGCAATCTATGGATTTATGTATACATCCTATTTTTACGATGAAGTTGACATGATGATTGCAATTGATGGCGTAAAACCATTTTATGAACCGGCCAAAAATTATGTTCCCATTTCTCGTTATGTTGTGGAAGGGTACATGACTGAAGCAAAACGGGCAAGCAATCCATCAGAGCCGCCCAGCTATTTTTACGATGAACTAGTCGAAAAGCTTTACGAAGGTCGATTAGGTTCGGTGGACAAAGAATACGCACATCATTTACTCGAGCGTGGAGTTACAAAATCAGATCTGTACCCAAACAAATATTATTTTAATCGTGACGGTCGGATTAGGTATTTATTTGTGATGACGTACAATAATGATTTGTGCTATGAAATGGCGAAACGAATTAAAGCACCATATTTACAAATATTGGCGACTCAGAGCGCAAAACTTAATCGTGAGGATACTAATATTTCAACAAGCTTTGTTCAATTTATGGGCCAAACACTTACGAACTATGAAATGCATCTAATCGATGGCCAACATCATTTGCATTTAAATGAACCAGAAAAGGTATCTGGAATTATTGCGAAATTTATTAATCGGTACCGTCCCGAGGGAAGTGAAGCAAATGAAATTTCTGAACCTACAGATGATGATGATGATGAGGGTATAAATCCAGTTAGTAAATTATAATTTTTTGTAATTATTTTATATTGGTTTTAATGGGAATTATTGATTTATTTATTGGTAATAAAACAAAAATTTTATGAACATAAATGCTTAAACGTCTAGTAAATCATTGATCCAATTATTTACGTAGAGGTAAGTAAAATTATGTTTGTTTTCGAGTTTAGTAGTTTGGCACAACCAGTTCACTATTACAAGAATATTTACTCAAGATAATTTTTTACAAGAAATAATTTTATATTCAGTTTCAGAAATGCAAGTTTTTGAAAAATTCATTTGGAGCAAAGTAAGATTTTTTAAATGTGAGTTTTCATATTAACAAACAAACAAATTTAATATTTTGCATGTCTTAGCCGGAAGAGGTAACTATAAACTTACCGTGTGGCCCTATCGCTGGAAAGTGGTGGGGACCAAAATATGTAAGACCAATTTTATGTTTACACGGATGGCAAGATAATGCTGGTTCATTTGATGCTATTATACCGTTGCTACCAAAGCATGTTAGCTATTTAGCGATTGATTTACCTGGCCATGGATTATCGTATCGTTATCCAACTGGAATTGTTTACAATTTTCCAGATATGACATTTCTGATTAAATTAATTGTCGATTTATATAAGTGGGAAAAAGTATCACTGTTTGCTCATTCAATGGCTGTGATGGCAACCTATACGTATGCCGCTTTATTTCCAGACGAAGTTGATTTTTTAATTGCAATTGATTCATTGAAACCACCGTATAAAGATCCGGAAGAGCTAGTCGATTTGATGTCAAGAGATTTGGAGAACTATGTTAAATTTGAAAAAAGTATAAATTCTGGTGAGGAACCACCGACTTATTCATATGATGAGATCATTGATCGTGTGGTAACCGGTTCTGCGGGTTCAGTTAATAGGGAGGGGGCGAAACATCTACTAAAACGTGGCGCTGAACAATCAAAAGCGGATCCAAATAAATACAGTTTTACTCGTGATGTCCGTGTCAAGCTCGGTGTTAATCGAATGGCACATCGTGATTATTGCCTTCTGTTAGCGCAACGAATGACGGTGCCTTACGTCTACATAAAAGGGAGGGATTCACCATATTTTGAACCAGTCGAATTTCACGATGAAATTGTTGAAGTTTTAAGGAAATCCAATCCGAATTTTCAATATCATATAGTTGAAGGAAATCATCACGTTCATTTAACACATCCAGAAAATGTAAATGGAATTATATCGAATCTGATATTTAAAATTCGACCAATTAATTCTGAATCGCGGAAGGTTAATCGAAATTTTAACATAAACTGTAAATTGTAGAAAATCCGCATTAAGTAATAATTAAAATATGTAATTCCTTAAATATTTGTATTTTATTTATAAACTATCACCATAGAAGGTCTAATCCATATAATTTGATGAATTCTTGTACCTCATTTTCAGAATAAAGCATGGATCCTGAAGAAATAACTATTAGTTTGCCATGTGGCAGTATTGCTGGAAAATGGTGGGGTCCAAAGCATATTCGACCAATATTATGTCTACACGGATGGCAAGATAATGCTGGTACCTTTGATAGATTAATACCATTACTACCAAAACATGTTAGCTATTTGGCAATTGATTTACCAGGACACGGCAACTCATTTCGATATCCATCCGGGATCGTATATAATTTTCATGATTTAGTGTTTATTGTCCGATTAATTGTCGATTTGTACAAATGGAAGAAAGTTTCTTTTTTAGCACATTCCATGGGTGTATTTGCGGCATTTTTATATTCCGGATTTTATTCAAATGATGTGGACTTAGTAATTGCTCTTGATGCCATCCAACCTTTGTGTAAATCTCCTGATGTGTTGTATAAAGTAATGAAAAGTTATATCGTGAATAATGTTAAATTTGAAATGGAGCTGGCATCTGGGAAAGAACCTCCGTCCTACACATACGATGAAATTGTACAAAAAACTATTGAAGGTTCGGCTGATTCGCTGACTGTTGAAGCAGTTCCATATTTATTAAAGCGTGGAATAGCCCGGTCAACGACGGACCCAACGAAATACTCTTTTACTCGAGATACTCGTGTTAAGCATGGACTTATGAGGATATTTACTGTAGATTTTTCTAAATATTTGGTAAACAATATGAAAATGCCATACTTGTATATAAAATCAAAAAATTCAAGATATTTTGAACCAAAAGTAAATCACGATAAAACATTGAGAGAGTTTAAAAAATCAAATCCTAATTTTGAATATCAACTGGTTGAAGGCAATCACCATGTGCATTTGACTAATCCAGAGAATGTTAGCGGTTATATTTCTGATATTATTTTACGTGCACGACCAGTTAATGCTGGCGCGGATAATGTTAATAAAAATTATCACGTAAATTGTAAACTGTAACAATATTATTACTCAATAAATTTGTTCAGACCAATAAATTACCTATGTTTTATTTACAAATTTCATACATCATGTTAATTTTGGGGAAATTATACAAAATTATAACAGGATAGATTAATCTCAATTGCAATTTTATTTCAGTTTCAGACGATCACGATATTAAGAAATGGATGATCGTAACAGTTCTAATTGTAATGAAGTAAGTATTTCATAAAACGTATTTTTATACCGAGTTTACAGTAATTTTCTACTTCCAGCCCGAAGAGATAGCGATAAAGTTGCCTTGTGGTACAATTGTTGGAAAATGGTGGGGACCAAAGGATATCCGACCAATTTTATGCCTTCATGGGTGGCAAGATAATGCCGGCACATTTGACAAAATAATTCCTCTGCTACCGAAGCATGTTAGCTATTTAGCAATCGACTATCCAGGTCACGGTCTGTCATTTCGAAACCCACCTGGTATTGTATACAACTTCAACGATTTTACATTTATGATACGATTAATCGCTGAACTATATAAATGGCAGAAAGTTTCACTATTAGCACATTCAATGGGAACGCTCTCTGCATTCATTTATGCTGGACTGTTTGCCGAAGACGTTGATTTAGTCATAATACTCGATTCGATCGAACCACCTTGTAAACCTAGTGAAGAACTATTTGGTATAATGAAAAAAGGTTTTGATTCATATGTAAAATTCGAGAAAGGGATTACATCAGGTGCAGAACCTCCATCTTATGCATACGATGAAATTGAACGTATGGTAATTAGAGGATCGGTCACCGGTTCATCAAATTCAGTTACTCACGAGACAGTTCCGTATTTATTGGAGCGTGGCATAGCTCAATCGAAATTGGATCCGTTTAAGTATTACTTTACACGTGATGTACGCGTTAAAAATGGTCCACATCGAGTATATAGCAATGATTTTGCCAAGTACTTGGTACAACATATGCGTATGCCATATTTGTATATTAAATCATCGGAATCGGAATATTTTGAACCAAAAGAAATCCATGATGGTACATTGGAGGAGTTGCGAAAATGTAATCCAAATTTTGTATATCAAATGGTTGATGGACATCATCACGTGCATTTATCACACCCCGAACGGGTGAGCGGATTTATCGCTGATATTATTTTACGTGCTCGACCTATCGACTCAGGAAACAAGGCAGTTAACAAAAATGTTTATATAAATTGTAAATTATAAGCTGGTATGAAGGATAAATTATCTTATGTAAATAATAAAACCATAAGTTTATGTTAAACAAATAAGTCTTTATTTCATAATTTACAATTAATGTACTCATTCTTGTTAATATCATCTTCTTCAGAATTTATAGGCCGTATTCGAGAAATAAACTCTGATACGATCCCACTAATTTTTTCCGGATTAGTTAAATGGACATGATGCGAACCTTGAACCTCATGAAATTCAAAATTGAGATTCGATTTTTTCAGTACAGCTAAACCTTCATTATACGTTTCAAGTGGTTCTAAGAAAAACGGTTTTTTGCTGTTAGCTTTGATACATAAATATGGCACCCGCATATTTTCAGCCAACATTAGTAAAAATTCATTATGCCCCATTTTGATTACCGCTAATTTAACCCGATTATCGTAAGTAAAAACATATTTTGTCGCATCTAATTTGGATGGGGCTATTCCACGTTTTAATAAATGCGGAGCAGCTTCTTTGGTAATCGAACCATTTGATCCTTTCACCAACCGTTCGACTGTTTCTTCGTAAGTATATGCGTGTGGCTTAGTATCGGACATGGCCTGTTTTTCCAATTTTGTATAATTTTTTAAACCTCGGGACACATAGTTTAACATAAAATTTTTATCAGTGTACGGTGGTTTCAGTAAATCGAGAGAAATAATTAAATCAACTTCGTCCGGTAAGAGACCTGCGTACAAGTATGATGAAAAAATAGCCATCGAATGTGAAAATATTGACACTTTCTTCCATTTGTACATATCGACTATTAATTTGATTAAAAACGGCAAATCTGTAAAATTGTATACTATTCCGGAGGGATATCGGAACGAGTAACCATGTCCCGGTAAATCGATCGCTAAATAACTAACATGCTTCGGTAACAGCGGTATTATTGCATCAAAAGATCCGGCATTATCTTGCCAACCATGCACACATATAATTGGTCGTACATGTTTAGGTCCCCACCATTTTCCAGCGATGGCTCCTTGAGGTAATTGTATTTTGATCTCTTCTGGCTTCAAAATTAAATTTAAGAAAAATTCAATTTAATGTAAGATTAAGTAAAACACATTACATAAGTACTTACTTTATTCCAGTTGAATGTATGAAGTTTGGACATTGTACATGCGTGTGTTTGTCGACACAGATAACTCGGAACTAATTTAGTCAAAATTTTAAAACAACTAGTCATTTTTCGACTGTTACTGATAAACGAAAGTTTTACGATAACTTTGAATTGTACTTTTGGACCGAAGCTGACTTACAGATAAATAATTTTCAAAAGATCATTATTTCGATATAGTAATGTTACACACCTAAGCAAAACTACATCTGAATCTTTACTTCTTTATATTTATAACGAACGATTTTTTTCTTAATTTAGAAGAAACTTTAGTTGAAATGTCAAAATTGGTAATAGTGACTTCTGTTTTTATAATCATAAATATTTACAACCATACATATGAGATACGCCAAAACCCAACACAATAAATAGTTGGTATACACCCATCGCCCGATTTACACGATACTTTGGTTATACGATTTCGCTTTACCACGGTTTGAAAAAACAAAATAAAAAATTATAATATTTTTAATTTTTATTTCTTATTTCTAAGTTATTCTATATATTTTATGTTAAAATAAATGAATTATTATAAGCCAAACGATAATTTATGAACGTTATTGTATTTTTCGATTGATACGGGTTTTCATACGAAAATCGCATTTTCGATTATATACCCCAAGTAACAATTTGTTTGCTAAGAAGAAACTTTTGCTTAAATCAGGCAAAATCAGAATTTATTCAGAAGGTGCTAAGCAAAATTTTAGCAAGAAAATATTGTAAAATTAAATTTTTATTTTATTATAAATATTTTGTCTATTCTGGCAAAATAAGTTCTGATTATGCAAAAATTTTTGCTAAAATTCAGAACGTTTTACAATTTTATTTAGTCTGAATGATTTGCTCCTTTTCAGTTCTGAATTAGAGAAACATAATTTGCTTAAAATTGTCTCATATAAATAGAAAAAATATTGGAAAATTAAGTTCTGATTTTTCAAAAAAATTTGCTATTATTTTGCTTTACATATTATGTTTATGAATTCAGATTATAAGCAAAATAATAGAAAACAATTTTTGGAAATTTTGCTTATAACGAATACAGCAATGTAAACCTCATTTCGGAAACACACGCCATAGCTGTTGAAAGTTTGTAACCGGCTTTCTGTATTATTACATTTTCATCGGCTCTACAGCTGTATTTACGTATTACAAAAAGGTAAGATGATATTTTCTCCTTTACTATAAGTGTATAATGATAATTGAATAGAAGTAAATTTACAAATACATATTATTCTTATCTTGCAGATTTTCTTCAAAATTTGTGATATAACATAACCTTATTCTTTTTTTTTTGGTTGTTGTGTGAAATGATAACGATTTCAATATGTACAAAGTCGTGGAAACGGTTGAGACGGAATGTGGGAAAAGTTTAAGTGCTGTGCCAAGTGGGTGGGAGGTCAATGGCATATTATCGTGGCCACCAGAAGGATCCAATATTAATGGATTACGCAAAAAATCCACGGTCAGTGCCGAACGATGACTGGTCCAAATGCAAGTGTACTGTCAAGCGCAATAAAATAAAAAATTTGAGCGATGCGTTAAAAATCGAAAAAGAACTGGCGCTTTATTCTGATACGGAGGATGAACATTCAACAGCAATTCAAATGAAGTACGACAGATTACATCCTGGGCAAAAATTTAATAACTACAACGAAAATAGCATGTATGAATCGATGGTGTTTAATTTAATCAGCGATACAAACACCATTGCAGGATCACAAGGATCACAACAATCGGTTGAAATTTTGTCAAATGATGTAGATCAACCAGCAGCATTAAATAATGTTATTCAGCATCAGCACTCCTGTAATATTTTAAAAATATCTTACATGGTGTTAAAAACAAATATAATATGTGTGCCCTAGTACCTTTTAGAAACGCCCTAGCTGGTGAATCACAAATAAAACATCGAATGTGTACATTAATTTTGTATCATTAATTAATATTCCGTTTTCCAAAATATTGTTTAACTCCCCGACGAACTGACCTAAATATTCTGACAGAGATGATGGTTTTCCAGTTCCACAAAATAATCCAATTACCATCGGATTGAACTCAGGCATGTTATGAATATTAAATAATATTGGCCAAAATTCTAGTTTCGAACTTTTATAAATGGGAAGCCCGTCTATATTAATGTTGATGAAAATTTCAATAGGTTCTGTAAGTTGATTTAAATACTTGCGCAGACACATTTCTACGCCATAATGCCAATATTGATCATTTTTATTTGCAAGCGTACTAATTGATAAATTTTTTGGTGTTTCCATTAAAGTACGAGCGTCTATTGGAAGTTTCACGTCAATGGTTTTATTGAGAATTGCCAACAAATCATTAATTGCGGTATATGTTTTATGTTATGTAAATTTGACCACTTTCTTAAATCACTTCTAATTGTACTAGTTCTTGTTCAAAATTCTTCCCCATCTTGTTTAGAATAATCGCTGTCATCACTGGCATTGCAAGAATCGTCAAAAATATGAACTTGAGTATTTGTGTCTTCTGGCACAGGATCAACAGGGTTTGGATCAGAAGTAGCATTATCCTCAGTGACGATGACTCCTTGTGCCTCGGAATAACTATGGTTCACGTAACAATCTTTTTCATGCAGTGAGGCGAAATTTGAGTTTATATTGGCTTGACTTGTTGAACTTGAATGAAAAGTTAAAAGATTTTTTTTAAGCCTTCTCGAATAAGTTCCAATATTTTTAAACTTTTTAAATTGCTTTTACATTTATTTCCATTATACTTCTTTTGTTTTGTTCAAGCCTTGCATAATGTTTTCAATTATAAATATTATGTCTAACTAAATCTTTAATCTGCACCTGTCAAAAGTACTTTAACAATAAAGTCATTATGCTTAAAATGTGCTTATGTGCAAAAAACTAGCAAATGATTACTAAAATTTAAGAATACTATTAAGTGGTTTCATAAATTCAGTAAAGATAGCAGAGTGGTTAACGTGCTGGTTTCATATGCAGGAGATCCTAGGTTCGAATCCGGTTAAGAGGAACACACATAAAAGTAAGTACATTTAATAATATTTCAATAAATCTTAAATTAATACAAGTTAAAATTTACTTTACAGACTATAAAAATCAATATAAATTGCTGAAAAAAGAAATGGCCGAAATATATAAAAATGTTAATGTAAATAAATAAAAAAAAGTATACTTTTTGAAAAAATAGGCAAACTTTTGAGATCATTTAGCTGTTATCAGAACTTATTCAGAGAAAAATTTTGGCAAATTTTTCTCAGTTTTTTCTCAAATTTGTCTCTGGTTTTTCTGCGATTTTGCTATGGTTTAGAACTTATTCAGCGAGAAAATTAGGCACATTTTTCTCTGATTTTTCTCTAATTCAGAAATTATGCAATTTAGAGCACTAGCAAACTAGTTTGCTGGAGCACTCATTTGCTGTTTTTCAGAAGCAATTCAGAGGGGTTTTTACCTCCACTGAGTTCTGAATTCCTTCTGAATTACTATAAAAGAGTACTCATACTTTAGCAAACTGTGCCTATTAGCAAATCATTCAGAGAAAAATCATAGATTAATTTGCTTTGAAATGTTACTTGGGACGGTACATATTTTCGGATTTACACGATTTTCTGCGTAACTAATCTACCGTGTAAATCGGGGAATAGGTGTACAAATATCTATCGTTCAAAGTTTGTGTCTGACTTTTTTTATCAAGATTTTGGATATATGCGCGTACATTTACATACATATTACGAGATACTTACGTATACATCACACAAAAGAAATTGAATACAACACATGTGGTAGAATCGAAATTTTACAGTCGGAACCCACCAGTTCACACTTTCAAAGATTATATTGCAAATATGAGTGCGCTCAAAGAAAGACTGAGAAGCTGGTTCTTCGCTACATTCTTAAAATAGAACAAGTGAATCCGTAGAATTATGAGGTGCCGTTGTTTCTTCAACCGACGACTAGGTAGTGAGGTAACTCTTTTAACTAAATATTTTATTCCTATGCATACGTATATTGTTTAATTTCTTCTATATGCCCATTCACGAAAATGACATTGATATATTCCTCGTATATGTGGTTAGTGTAAATTCCAAGAGTGTTTGTTTGCACTCATTAATAGTTTGGTAGATTAATTTGGGAACCGCACTATTCTCAAATTGGTCAGTCACACTATCTGTTTCTTATTTCGATCTTCAAAGTTTATTTTATTTATTTGTGAAGCTCAAGCCAATCTCATTGAGCAACTAGCACATGACATTTATGTAATCTTCCTACATTTTAGTTTTCTGTTTCATTTGGAAAGGCATCCAACTTTCTGCAATTTAATTCTGATTTGAAGAGAACATCCGGAGCATAATTTTTTAGTATCGAGTATTTTTTAGTGTCTCATAGCTTCAGCTGTGCTTCTGTATCCGTCAATAATTTCTAAATATCAAAATAATCAGTTAAGTATTAGTTTCGTTCCGACCATACCACTGAAATTTTATTTTACAGATATTTTATAAAACTTAACATCCATTTTTGAGAGATTCTATCTCATTCCCCATGATCCAATCTTTGCAATCTGTTCTGGGTCGAACAACTCCCAACTCTTTTCGCAGATCCCTTTTCTCATCCTACCTTATGCAACAACAAAAAATTCGAAGTAGCCAACATGAGTACTGATTGCTATAGGTCCGATTTACGCAGAAGCCTGTAGTACTGACATTGAAGATGGGTTTGCCCATGATAATATTTTGGAAGTTTCCTTAATTTCATTTAAAATATGCTAGAGAAATAGCTTAGTACTGGGCCAGAACTACGCTATTTCTCTAATTTAGTTCTAATATCTAGTTATATTATGTAATTATTTAAATATGTAACTGTAAATTATATACGAATTTTAACTTTTAGCATTTTAGTCCTTAATTATAGCAACACACATTCCTTTAATTTGCCTAAATCTAACCACAAACTACGCAAATAATTTCTTAAAAATTGTGTGGCTTTTGAAAGTTTTGAAGTCTGGACCTCAACCTTTTTGGTGATTGAACCAAAATTGTGGGGTAAAAGCGGGATTGAACTTGAAAAAAAAATCGAAATTTTTCTTCCGAATTATTTTAAATTTGACATGGAGGTGCATATATACAACACGATAAAATTCGTGTGCATACTTCGATAAGATGGAGCTTAGGTCCGCCAATCTGGGTTCTTTGTAAAGCGATTAGATCTCCAATTGCATACTTTCTTGCTTCTTGTCGTTTCTTATTAAATTGTGTCCATTTCTCGTCCCGAATCTTCTCCTGTTAAATCACGTTTTTTGTTGTACGATTCAAGACTGTTTCTTTCGATTATTTCAGATATTTGGTTATGTTCTTTCAATCTAATCTTTGTCCCAATCATTTCTTCGAACAGAGTCATATGGCGACACTTAATTAAAGTGTACGATTCAAAGAAGCCTTGCAGCTTAGCTTGTTAACATATGAGTGTACGTGTACCGCTTAAATCGATTCCCCAACGATAATTTCTTAGCAAGCAAACAATATATCAAAAATATTAAAATTTTCATATAATATTCAAATAAGAGCATGAAAAATAATATTCTCAAAAAATCTTATTCTCTTCAAGTACAATAAAGAACAAATAATTTTTAAGATAAACATTTGAGAAAAATAAAAGAGTGCTTTCAAATAAGTATTATAAATATAGAAAATGAAAGCATTCTAAAATATTTAGATCGGTGGAACATGTCAACAAACATCCAATCATCCTTATAATCATTCAGCGACGAAGAATTTTCATGTTATTGACAATTCGACCAAGACGGATTCCGCGTAATGGATTTTTTTTAAAAATTAGGTTGATAAACGGAATATAAAATTTTGGTAAGGGCAGTAGCGCTTATCGATGTTTACAATCGTCAATACTATGAACCAGTATAAGCTGTTGTTTCGCTACTTACCATCAGAAGCTGCACCAACACGCTGTAATTCGATCAATAATAAATTTAAATATACCAGCAAATTTTCTTCCATAGAAGTATAAAAAGCTATATGCCAACAGTTTCTCGTTTTGGGATGCTAATCCGTTCTGAAGTGATCCATGGATAGGGTGGTTAACTATTTTACCCATTATGATAAAGGGTTTTGTAAAATGTACGTAAATATTAATTAACTTCCAACATTTTGCCTGAATTTTAACGACTTAGACTTATTTAACTGAAACGTTTTGAGATTAATGATGTTTTAAATTAAAAAAAAACGATCCATCCGTCTCTGCATTATCTTGAATCTGCCAATAAGATATCTACAATACTTTACCTTGTTAAAGATAGACGAAAGTTTCCAGCTGAAAATAAGAAAGCTCGATAATATAGATGCCTGATTCAGCCGAAAGTTAATTTCCAGCCAAAAGTAAATATGTACGCCACGAAAACAAACGAAAACATATTATTTATATTGTGTTAAATAATATACGGCCAAAGTTCAAAAATATTTAAAACCTTAACGTTTAAAGTATTATGTCTGAAAAGGTTTATATATTATAAATAAAATATAAATTTCTTCCGCATTTTCTCTATACTCTGGATACGTTCTTTGTAGAACGACATCACACATTTCCAGCATATTACAGTTGGAATTGAACGTAAGCACAATACAGGATCTTAATTGTCTCCAAATCAAAAATGTCACTCGTCCACTTTTTGATGAAACCGAGCAAGGAGTTAGTTCTAGCGTCGTACAACTCGATATGCTTATAGTAAAATTCATGTTTCCAACGAAAGTAACTTCTAGGAAACTAAGATCAAGTACTATCTGAAGAAGTTCACTATTTTTCGATGAAATACTAGAGATATACACCTTTCAACTGACCCGATGGCTCAAACTCTACATGAGGTCATCTGCAAACGTCAGGATTTTGACATGCTTATATATACTCAGATATACCATTAATGTAGATTATGAAAATCCATGGGCCATCGTGAGAGCCTTGTGTTACCCCGTAGGTGGCTGGTATTGAGATCGGCCTTTTACTCACAGTCGAAGGCTCTCGCAAAATCAGTGTATATTACATCAATTTGTTTATCGTTCTCAATTTCTTTAAAAGAATAGCTGATAAATTCGATGAGGTTGGCCGATGCTGATATTTTGGGCTGCTGGTATTGCGATACATACCGCGCGAAAACACTGCTTTTAATTAGTTGCTAACCAGTTCAAATAATTTAGGTATAGCAGATATAGATGTAATACGAAACATTATTTCTAGATCCGGTTTTAATTAACGACCACTTATGGGGAAAAGTTGCCGATTTTAATAATTGATTAAACAGAATGCTGGAAGGAATTGTCAAATTTGCAGAATTTTTCAAAAATGATGTAAAATTGCCATCAGGACCATATCCTTCCCCGTAATTACTTCCAATGTTTACTGGATGTCTTGTGGCTTAATATGTGAAGTAAATATGAATGTACTTTATTCACTAGCAGTAGGATCTTTGTAATTATCAATGTCTTCTGTTTTATAAACAGTTTGAAAAATTCAGCAAACAAGGTAATCTCATCCATGCTGAGTATCCAACAATTTCGCTCTCAATAAAAATGGCATAGTTTTGATAAGTCAAAATTTTTTAGTCATGTGTTCGTTTACAATACATAAACGCGTTTTGGTTATCCAAATTTATTACGATGGTCGTTCTGTAAAAAAAGCATTTCGTAAATTACGTGATGATTTTGGTCAACATTGACGTCCTTTACAGAGCCTGGAATTCGCAAAATTGTTGAACGTTTTGAAGAAACTGGATCAGTTGCAGATCGTACAGCATATAAACACCATCGTCCAGTTCGTGAAACAGTAACAGATGTAAGTGAAAATGTTCGTGAATAACAAAGCATCTCTTTGAGGCGTCTTTCACAACAATTAAACGTGTCGTTAACTATTTTATTATTTTACAACGAATTTTGCACGTTAATTTACACATTCTTATAAAATTCAAATAACACAATAATTGATGCTATAGCTGACCATCAACAACGTTGTCGTTTTGTTGATTGTTTGCTAGAACAAAATGTGCGTTTTTCATCAAAAGAAATTCTAATTTCCATTAGCCCGTTAGATTATTATCTTTGGGGTTTTTTGAAAAGTAAAGTGGAAAGCAATGACCCACAAACAATTCAAGGTTTTAAGAATAACATTCGAGCAAAACTCTGAAAGATCCACCAGAGTCTCTTTTGCATTATAAATTCACTTTTAACAGAGATTTTCAATCTGGGTTCTGCTATAGCTTTTAAATAAATGACATAATGCTTGATTAAGAACGATTAGAGCTTACATATTTCAATAGGACATTTTATTTTTTCATAATTAGTCTTTAATTATTTGTGTGTTAGATAGAATAGATCTTGTTTTGCGTTCTAAGGCTGTGGGCCAATTCTCAAGTAAATCGATTAATACAGTAAATTGAAATTTTAGTACAAATTACTTTTCAAATCGAACCAATTCTCTAGTAAATAAAATTAGGTAAATGCGGCTTAAAGGGACACATGGTTTCTAGGAACTCAAGTACAACAAAATGGAACTCATTTTGACAGTTCGAACTTTCGGTACATTTTTGAGATATTTCATGGAAGACATGGAAATTTCCAGGTAATTTTTATAACCTTTCTAGTACGATACATCGTTGATGATTCGCTTATAAAGCACTATTATTATTATTATAAAGCACAGTTTATAAAAATTTCTTTTAATAATTAAAAACATTTTAGAAAACACAATAAGAAATTAATAAATTGGCTGTGGCTGTGGCCACTTCTCAGGTAAATCGATTAGTACAGTAAATTGAAATTTTAGTACAAATTACTTTTCAAATCGTACCAATTCTCTAGTAAAAAAATTAGGTAAATGCGGCTTAAAGAGACACATGGTTTCTAGGAATATACAAAAATTGGTATTTAGATACACGAACAAATGTCTTAAATTTTTACACAATAAACTTATTGAAAAAATAAATAAAAATTTTAACAAATAAAACTGTATTCATAAATATACAAGCGCATTTTGATTTCATGGGAAAATAAAAAAAAATATGTCTAGAAACATATGGCCTTAAACAAAAAAATAAAAACTTCACGAATGAAAGAGAAAGAAATTTCTTTTTGCCCAAAATCAATATTTTTGTATCTTTGATATTTTGTAGTACGGAATTTAGTACGAAAATTGAGCAGTTTTTTCCACACAGTGGAAAAATTGCATCTGGGTTGAAGCAAAAAGTTGTGTTTAGTTACAAGTTGAAGTATAGATGGAAATGGAATTTAAATCAGACATGAAAAATGAAAATAATTTTTTTTTGATTTCGTATCTGATTGTTATATTACCTGTGGTCATAGTAAAGACGTGGTACCCGTTGGATTAAAATTGAAAGTTAATAGCGGGTAAAATTATTAGTATTGTTCTAAGTGAATTAGTTGTGTGATTTAAACTAGTTGTAAATGGTGTAGGGGAAGTAGAAGTAAATTCTAAATTTGATTTATTGTGCTGCACGCGGAAATATTATTGTTTAGTTTTAGTATCAAAAGAACTTTTTTATATATCGCATTTGTGTGGAAGATGAGGTTGATCTTTCACATAAACATTTACGTTTAAATACCTACATGGACACGAAATAAATCAACCTTGTTTTATTTAAAAATTTATTTAATAATAATAATAATATTATAATTTACAATTAATATATTCATTTCTATTAACATCTTCGAGTTCTGATGTGTTGGGCCTTATGCGACAAATAAAATTTGATAATATTTTACTAACTTTTTCCGGCTCGGTCAAATGGACATGATGTGATCCGTTAACCTCATGAAACTCAAAGTTAGGATTTGATTTTTTTAGTACGGCCAAAGCTTCATTATAGATTTCAATAGGTTCCAAAAATAAAGGATTTTTGCTGTTAGCTTTGATACACAAATACGGTACACGCATTTTTTGTGCCAGCATAAGTAAAAAGTCATAATGTCCCATTTTATTAACCGCCAATTTAACACGATTATCATAAGTAAAATAATATTTTGCAGAGTTTGATTTTGAAGGTGCTATTCCACGCTTTAATAAGTATGGTGCAGCCTCATGTGTTACCGATCCGCCTGATCCTTTAACCAGCCGTTCGATAGTTTCTTGATACGAATATATTTGCTTTTTGGTATCAGACATTGCTTGTTTTTCTAATTTAACATAGTTTTGCATCTCCTGATACATTTCGGAAAATAGAAAATTTTTTTCCATGCACGGAGGTTTCAACATATCAAGCGAAATAATGAAATCAACTTCGTCTGGTAAGAAACTGGCATACAAATATGAAGAGAAAATTGCCATCGAATGCGAGATTATTGAAACCTTCTTCCATTTATACATATCAACTATTAATTTGATTAGAAACGGCAAATCGGTAAAATTGTATACTATTCCGGAGGGATATCGGAACGAGTAACCATGTCCCGGTAAATCGATCGCTAAATAACTAACATGCTTCGGTAATAGCGGTATTATTGCATCAAAAGATCCGGCATTATCTTGCCAACCATGTACACATAAAATTGGTCGTATATGTTTAGGTCCCCACCACTTTCCGGCAATCACTCCATTTGGTAATTGTATTCTAATCTCTTCCGGCTAAAATTATAACAATATTGCATATTTACTTTAATTACTCACATAATTGCATATCATCATCACTTACTTTTCCCCAATTGTATGTATGAAGCTGAGACATTATACCTGCGCGTATTTTGCACCGTAAATAATTCGGAGCTAATTTACATAGAGCTTTAAAACAACTTTTACTCATTTATTCTTGTTTTGTGATAGGAGTGAGTTTTGCGTTGATCTTTGTACTTTGTTGATATACTGCAATATTAGTATATAATCGAAACGAAACACTCAACAAACTTAAACTAGATTAAGGTAATCAAATAGGTGCATTATTTGTCAACTCATTAAGTAAACAACTAAAATTGTCACTTAATATGAAATCTAAAATTACGATTCATCACCTTCAGTGATATAAAATATACTAATGACAAAAATTTTAAATTTTACAATGCTAAGTATTTCTACATACTACATCCAAAGTGTGGACGTACGTAAAACACACTTATATACTTGTACGTAACATTTTACAGTAAGAGGTGACATATCATGAACATTTAATAAAAAACGAAATAAACTGAAATTTATTTAAATGCGGCCGCATGAATTGTGTCTCGACTCTCGACCCGAGCCAACAAAAATGTGTGATCCCAAAACGGCAGTACAACAACAATAATTTACAACAACAATTTGCATTATATAGTATATCACACAGTTTTAATTTTGTTGGCTCGGCTCGAGCGTCGAGACACATTTCATGCGGCCGCCTTAATATTTTGACGAGAAAGTAATTTCGGTCCCGAAGTGTAAAACAAAACTCATATTTTTATTGGCCTTTTTATTGACTGTCTAGCTAGCCTTAGCACCACTTCCTATCCGAGCGAAACATTAATTGTTTGTTGAATTTGTTACATTAATTGTTAACTAATTGAACATTTTACATAATATCCAGTCGAATTATAGTCATCTATGAAGTTTATATCAGGCGAACACAAAGAAGAAACTTTGATCATCAATGATTTTTCCATTTTATTCGATGACTTTCGTATTCTTTCCAAACACAATTCCTTTTCGATTTAACAATTCTGGCCCTTTTCGCTAGTCTAGTTCCTTAGCAGCATCTCAAAATATACACATTTTATAGGTTCGAATTGGACAGGTTCGTATTAGAACTGTGCCACATTTGGACCATAATCGTTTTCAAACAATGTTGCTGTAAACTACTCATTTTCATCACTAGTATTTCGTTTCAAAAATGGGTCTCTTCATTGCGCTTGAGATGCGTATCGCAAATATTGATTCGTTAGGTTAAATGAATTTTATTCTAGTCATGCAGAATTCAAATATCGAGCTTCTTTAGTCTCTTGTACAGTTGTATGTTGATCCTGATCAATATGGCTTTCACTTGATTGCCATCAACTTCATTTGGTCGATCAGAACTCTGTTCATCTTTTAGGGAAACAATTACAGAACGGAACACTTCCTATATATGACTGTGTGCAAATGTAGAATTCAGCGAACAAAATACTTATTGTTTTATTAGAGACTACTTCACTCATATCGGGTGGCGGCTTTGACTACTAATTATAATTCAATATTTTTTGGGATAACATGCTAACTTGAATTATTTTCTATGGTATCAAGTTACTGGTAAAAGCGGCAGCACGACAATTCGCCGAAAGCGACAATTCACCGAAAAGTAATTTACCGAAAACGACAATTTATTGAAAAGCTAATCACCGTAATAGCAATTATTGGAAAACGACAGTTTACCGAAAACGACAATTCACCGAAATCGTCAATTAATCGAAGACGACAATTTACCGAAAAAAAATTCACTGAGAACGACAATTCGCCGAAAAAACCAATGGCCATCTTCTCAACTCAGACACAGGGAGATGATATAATTGATGATGGAAAGTCCGAACGTGATCTATCATTCACCCACTTGGAAAGAATAATGAATCTAATTACTGTAATGGCGCCTTAAGTATTCTACCCCATATTACGTAAAGGCATTCAATTTGCACCTAATACTAAACGGTATTGCAGGATTTGTCACACTAGTTTACACTCCAGCCACCATTAGTGTAGGTAAATTCTGATATATCTGATTTCATTATCAAGGAAACCGATGCCAAAATCCTGTAACCTCGTGCTACATACTAACCGCACGGCTTAAATAATTATGGAGAGTATACTCATTAGAACTTTATGAAACTTGCTACTACACATACACACTTATCCACTTGTTCTTTACCCAAGCTTTAGTTATAGTGGTGTTACCGTGTTTTATTTTATAATTAATAACACTCACTATCTTTTGTTTATATTAATTATTTATTTATTATATAAATTATTTATTATTTTTGTTATAAAATATTAATTTAGTTTTGGTTCACAAAATGGTGAACGATTGTTCGCGGCACTATCACTATATTATTTTTGTAAGAGACTGTGTCTCTTTTAACTACTAAAACGTGACTCCTTCTTTTTCGTTTCTTGGTTTCGTTTTTCGCGGCTTGGTAAAACTCTCGATATTAATCGATAATCGATTACTATCGAGATTCGCGAATGTAGTTGGCGAAATAGCTATATTCAGCAAAACGAGCAATGCCTCGTAATTAAGCGGCGCGGTGTATAAATAGTTTTGCTACGAGGAGTGCCACGAAGTGAAAAGGATTTTTCTGTTTGAGCCGCTACATCACTCCCCTCCTGGATCGAAAACCGTAGTGTTTTAAATTAAATGTAACAGTTTTTGGAACACTACGTTTTTTGACTGGGTTTACCACAAGTATTCCGTACGCTGGCTTGAGCCTGTCGATGCCAATTGTTGTGGATTTTCCATTTACATCCACAACAAGGAATTTGCGCAATTTGCGGGTCACTGGATACGGTCCAGAATAGGATGTACTCAATGGACCTCTGACTCTATCCACACGTACGAATACGTGTGAACAGGTTTCCAGATTTTTGGGAATGTACGTTGCCTGTTCAGGTGGATGTCTTGTGTCCGTAGGAACTAAGGTTCTCATGGTTGTACGAAGCTGATTCACGAAATCCGAAGTATCTGTGTTTGGGTTCGAATTTTGATCGTTGATGAAGAATTCACCGGGAACCTTGATGTTTTGACCATATAACGGGTGATTTTTTAAGAGCTTGAGAACTTTTTTTTAAAAAAAAACGCATAAAATTTGCAAAATCTCATCGGTTCTTTATTTGAAACGTTAGATTGGTCCATGACATTTACTTTTTGAAGATAATTTCATTTAAATGTTGACCGCGGCTGCATCTTAGGTGGTCCATTCGGAAAGTCCAATTTTGGGCAACTTTTTCGAGCATTTCGGCCGGAATAGCCCGAATTTCTTCGGAAATGTTGTCTTCCAAAACTGGAATAGTTGCTGGCTTATTTCTGTAGACTTTAGACTTGACGTAGCCCCACAAAAAATAGTCTAAAGGCGTCAAATCGCATGATCTTGGTGGCCAACTTACCGGGCCATTTCTTGAGATGAATTGTTCTCCGAAGTTTTCCCTCAAAATGGCCATAGAATCGCGAGCTGTGTGGCATGTAGCGCCATCTTGTTGAAACCACATGTCAACTAAGTTCAGTTCTTCCATTTTTGGCAACAAAAAGTTTGTTAGCATCGAACGATAGCGATCGCCATTCACCGTAACGTTGCGTCCAACAGCATCTTTGAAAAAATACGGTCCAATGATTCCACCAGCGTACAAACCACACCAAACAGTGCATTTTTCGGGATGCATGGGCAGTTCTTGAACGGCTTCTGGTTGCTCTTCACTCCAAATGCGGCAATTTTGCTTATTTACGTAGCCATTCAACCAGAAATGAGCCTCATCGCTGAACAAAATTTGTCGATAAAAAAGCGGATTTTCTGCCAACTTTTCTAGGGCCCATTCACTGAAAATTCGACGTTGTGGCAGATCGTTCGGCTTCAGTTCTTGCAGGAGCTGTATTTTATACGGTTTTACACCAAGATCTTTGCGTAAAATCTTCCATGTCGTCGAATAACACAAACCCAATTGCTGCGAACGGCGACGAATCGACATTTCACGGTCTTCAGCAACACTCTCAGAAACAGACGCAATATTCTCTTCTGTACGCACTGTACGCATTCGTGTGGTTGGTTTAATGTCCAATAAAGTAAACTGAGTGCGAAACTTGGTCACAATCGCATTAATTGTTTGCTCACTTGGTCGATTATGTAGACCATAAATCGGACGTAAATCGCGAAACACTTTTCGAACCGAACACTGATTTTTGTAATATAATTCAATTATTTGCAAGCGTTGCTCGTTAGTAAGTCTATTCATTATGAAATGTCAAAGCATACTGAGCATCTTTCTCTTTGACACCTTGTCTGAAATCCCGCGTGATCTGTCAAATACTAATGCATGAAAATCCTAACCACAAAAAAATCACCCTTTACTAGCTCTGCTGGTGTGCAGTTGAGGTCTTCCTTGACGGAGGTTCGAATACCCAATAGAATCGTTGGAAGTTCTGAACTCCAATGGGATGTATTACATCGAGCTGTTAAGGCGGATTTTAGTTGCCTGTGGAACCGTTCGACAAGACCATTCGCTTTCGGGTTGTATGCAGTTGTCCGAATGCGATGGGAACCTAGGAGCTTCGTGAGCTCGGTGAACAACGTTGACTCGAATTGTGTTCCTTGGTCTGTCGTGATGAAGAGTGGGACACCATATCTACAGATATACTCATTGTAGAAGATCTTACTTACGGTTTTTGCGGTCATTTCTCGGATTGGATAAGCTTCTGGCCAGGGGGTAAATCGGTCGACTATCGTTAAAATATAATGATAGCCATTCGATTGGGGCAGTGGACCAACCAGGTCCATGTGGATATGTTCAAACCTGCCACTTGGTAGCTCGAATTTACCAAGTTCTGATTTTGTGTGGCAGTGAACTTTGGACTTTTGACATGGGATACAAGATTTCGCCCAATTGCTTGTATCAGTATTCATTCTTGTCCAGAAGTATTTTGAAGCTATGAGTTTTCGCGTAGCACGGATGCCGGGATGTGATAAGCCATGTAGACTATCGAAGATTGTCCGTCGCATGTTGAGAGGAACGTAGGGTCGATTTTTACCTGTTGAAGTCTCACACCAAATTTGCTGCTTGTCTTGTAAGTCGATCCGTTGCAGGTTTACGCTTGATTTCGGTGTGTGTGCTGAAATCAATTTCTGCAATTCGTCGTCGCGTTGTTGTTGTACAAGTAATTCCTTCGTGTCGAAGGAGAAGACGCTGAGTTCTGTGAGAAGTGTTTCACCAGAACGAGACAAACAGTCGCTCACCACATTGTGTTTACCTTTAATGTGATGAATGTCGGTAGTGAACTGGGCAATGTAATCGAGATGTCGTAATTGCCGGGGACTACGTTCAGACTTTGACGCAATAGCTGTTGTGAGAGGTTTATGGTCAGTAAAGATGGAGAAATTTCGGCCTTCGACGAAATGGCGAAAGTGTTTGATTGCTAAATACATAGCAAGAAGTTCTCTATCGAAAGTAGAGTATTTAATTTCCGCAGGGGAGAGCTTCTTTGAAAAGAACGCTAATGGTTGCCAACATCCTTTGTTGCGTTGTTGTAAGACAGCTCCAACTGCTACATTGGAAGCGTCGGTAGTTATGTTGAACTGCGCGTCGTTCAACGGGTGTGCCAAAAGAGTGACAGCGGCAAGAGAACGCTTGACCTTGTGGAAAGATTCTGTACAAT
This sequence comes from Nephrotoma appendiculata, assembly GCA_947310385.1. Lineage (NCBI taxonomy): Eukaryota > Metazoa > Arthropoda > Insecta > Diptera > Tipulidae > Nephrotoma > Nephrotoma appendiculata. Next base: position 126,014,061 of record OX371225.1, on the reverse strand, counting down.
CTTCGGGCCAAGAGAAGTTTCTTCTGTTTTTGCCTTTCTTGAGTAAAGTGGCCAAATGCCTGTGAATCGGCGATAACAGTTCGGCTAACCGTGGTATGAAGCGGTGGTAATAGTTCACCATACCGACGAACTGCTGTATTTGGCGGATTGATGTTGGTTCTGGAAAGTTTGAAATGACATCAACTCTGTCTTGCGACGGGAGGATGCCATCTTTCGAAATTGTGTGGCTCAAGAAGTCGAGTGACTTCACGCCGAAAATACATTTCGAAGCTTTAATATTAATTCCATATGCGGAGAGACGTTTGAATACTGACTCGAGATGTTCACTATGTTCCATCCCGGAACGGCTTGCAACGAGGATATCGTCGATATAAGAGTAGACGAAGTCCAGCCCTTTTAACACTTCGTTAAGGAATCGCTGGAATGTCTGGGCTGAGTTACGAAGGCCGTATGGCATTCGGGTAAACTCAAAAAGCCCGAAAGAAGTAGTTATCGCTGTTTTGTGAATATCCTCGAGAGCCATGGGAATTTGATGATATGCCCTAACCAAATCTATTTTCGAGAAAATAGTGGCGCCGGCGAGTTTCAACGAGAAACTGTGTATGTGGGGGATAGGATATCTATCTGGGACAGTGACAGTGTTTAGCTGTCGATAGTCTCCACAAGGGCGCCAGTCCTTGTCTTTCTTTTGCACCATATGTAATGGTGAGGAGACTGGTGATGATGAGGGGCGGCAGATTCCGATGTCTGTCATAAACTGAAATTCAGTTTTAGCAGCTTTTAGTTTAGTTGCGTCGAGTTGTCGCGGTTTAGCACAAGGTAACCTACCTTGCGTGACGACGTAGTGGACTACGTTATGCTTCACTGGGAGATTGTAATTCGGTGCCTCAGTGAGCGAGGGGTATTTCTTTAAAAGAGCGCCGTAATCGTTGTTAACGCTGAAATGTTTTGGAGATGGCGTATCAACTTGGGCGATGATTGCATTCACAGTGAGGGTAGTAAATGAATCAGAAAGTCTTCTGTTCTTCAAATCGACCACGAGACCATATTTGGACAGAAAGTCAGCACCTATAATAGGCCTGTCTACTGCCGCGATGATAAAGGGATGTGTGAACGTACGCCTGAGACCGAGATTAACCTTGTTGAAACTTGTTGACGGGTATCACAGATACTTCAGCCCCCGAATCGATCAGAAATTGTAAGTGGTTTTCGTGATCGTTGATGAAAAGACGGCGAGATGAACCAATCCCACTGTTTGCCGTAGAGACAGCAGGATTTAGCGGTTTTCCGAAGACTTTAAATATTTTGAAGTAGCTTCTCCATGAGCTACCGGTCGGAAACTGCACGGCTTATTACAGTTACGTGCGCGTGAGCCGAAACGACGGTGGAAGTAGCAGAGTCCAGATCGAGATGACGATCTCGACCTTGACCTGTGTCGGCAATTGAAATTCCGTCTGTTGTTTGGCGATCTTCCACGTGAACCAATGTTCATGTTGGCCAGTGTTCGCTGTAGATCTGCCAATTGTTGTTGCGTCTTGTCAAGTTGTCTTTGCATTGAAGCAAGGGCTGATTCACCGTCAGCGGTTGCCTTGCTTGTGGATGGCTGGTTGACAGCAGCAATTGGTTTGGATGTTCTGGATTGAGCGTAAATCCAGATGTTGTCGGCGACCGGTAGGATTACATAGGTTTGATTGTTCTTTATTTATAAACTTTGAAATCTGTTTTGGTTGTAGGCACGTATACGTGGAAACATCTGCAGAAGGTGTTTCGGCTCATGAATTCTGCACTCCAACAGGCAGTCATAGTTATATTCATTGTCATCACCGACCGTAATCAGATCCCATTTTCGTCCTACCCCTAGCGGGATTCGAACCGGGTGTGGTGAAAAATTGGTGCAAAAAATTGGTGCAATTTTTTTGCTTTTATAATTATAACCACACATACATAATAGAATTTGTTTTGTGTTTTAAATTTGCTTTTAACACGATTTTTAAGGTTAAGAAACTTGGTTAAGAACGATTGGAACTTACTTATTTCAATGGGGTATTTGATTCAGCCATAATTAGCCTTTAATTATTTGTGTGTTAATAGATCTTGTTTTGCATTCTATTTTTGATTTTGGTCCGATTTTCGATGGAAATGAAAATTTGATGGATTGAACAAATTAAAATTTTTAAATTTTAATTATACTGTTTATGGGCCTATTTTTTAATTCAACCTAAGCAAGCAATGCGCTGTCAAAAAATATTCTGTGTTTTTTTATTCAACCTGAGTAATTTTACTCTGCACACTGCGTTTTTATTTGTGAACTGTGCTTACACCGAGCTTACTCGGTTCTTCAAATGTTACTCTGAAATTAATGTCAGTGTACGAAGAGTGTGCAAAGTAAAAAACAATTTTTACTCTATGCGCACTGGATAATTTTACCCAGTACAACCTTTGCTCGGTGTACACTACCCGGGGTAAGCCTGCTTGCTCGGGTTGAATTAAAAAATAGACCCTATATTGGAGGTTGAACCCAGGTCGAGTCAACTTGTAGTTATCTTTAGGTTAACCTTGAAGTTAACTTCTAGTGTTTATATTGGAGAGTTATCTTGAGGTTGAGTCGAAACCAGGTTATAAATGTCAAAATATGTAATTCAAATTTTTTTCTTTCAAAAAATCATTCTAACTTTATCTTTCGTCTTTTTTTTTTTTTATTGGTAACTTTGCGATCTGTTTTGGGGCTCAAGGCTCACGCTGCTCTTCCGCGGTTATGCTTTTACGTCCTTACCATATATTATAAAGTATATATATACGCTACTAAGTGGACCAAAAAAATATTTGACTCTACCCTTATTGAATGTAAAAAAGTTCAGTGCACAATTTTTTTCACTACTACATTCTACCCTTTTCCATATAAATCAAGGTTATAAAAAACGGTCGAAATTTTTCCATAGAAAAATCGGGTTATGTCCCTTCTGTTTGTATTATATATTCTGTGTCCTTACTTTACGCCTTCCGGCCAACTCGAGGACGTACGGCTATAGGACCGATTTAAGACCATCTGCACATTGCAAGCTCCATGCCAGCCTATACCGGCATGGAAGATGGGTCGGCCCATCAAATAAAAAATCGCAAAAATCACAAAAATATGGTGCCGAATTTAGACATAGACGCGCTCGTACAAGAAAAATTTGAAAAAATCGCCATTTTTATTTTTTTTACTTTACTGATTATTTTTTGTTGTTGTTTTTCGACTCGACTCTGGGCTTTTATATTAACCAGAGTTAACTCAACCTAAGAAATATTTTGGATTGAGTCGAGTTAACTCCAAGTTAACTTTTGGTGTTTATGTTGAAGGTTCAACCCAGGTTGAACCTAGGTTCAATCTCCAATATAAACAGTATAAATATTTAAATTTTAAGGGGGCATTTAATTATCCTGTTATTCTATTACAATTCTTTATAGTAGCCGTGTTTTATTATCCGAGCACTATCCAGCTGTCGCTGTACTATAAAAATTAAAAATAAATTCATCCATAAAATAGACATTTAACGACTTATTGACATTTATTTTGACATGCGACGTTATAAACAAGGATTCATCTTGCTGTGTTTTACATTTTTATTGTAAGATTAAGTTTCTAATAGTTTCAGGGGTTTACAAAATAAAGGCCTTTTCAAATTTCCCATTGAAATGGATAGCACTACCAATAGCGGCTTCCGATAAATAGGTAGATCAACATATTTTTATGTCGATTTTGAACTACCCAATATGCAATGCCAGCGGAATTCCGTTTATATTCGCGTTCAAAAACCACACTCTTTCTATGGAAAAAGCATGTTATGTACACGGAAATTCGTACTACTCGCCAAAGAAAAGTCTCACAAAAACTCCAGTGTGGGTGCGAATCCCGTCCAAAAAGAGAAAAAAAGAAAGTGAAAATAAGGTGGAATTTTGTCGGAAACTCGGGTATGTTTCATCATCGAGCAATAAATATATAAGAGAAATCAAGTAGTGCAAATTTTATAAGCAGGTTTTTCCGAGGTTAATCTTATTTTATAGTTTTAATATATTTATATACACAAATTTAATTTTTTTCTAAATTTAATCCATAAATACATATCTTATAAACATATCGGCATAGTTATTTTATAGTTCATTGTTCTTGTTAGGCTTATACAGATTTCCAAAAGTAAAATAGATTAACCTCGGAATCTCTACATGAGTCCTCTTATATATATTTTGCTTTATGGTTTGATATACAGTTCTGTACTAATTTAATAACTTTATCGCATGCAAATAGAACAGCTTTCCATAGGCTGGGTACCAATTGTCGGGTAAAAGTCAATTTTAAGTAAATTGTTCGGTGAATTCAATTATTTTTCAAAACCTCTACGGCAAACTGATCGAAAAGTTTGTTCTAAAACCGATTTTTAACGAGTAAACGATTTACCTACCTATTGGTACGCAGTCATAGTACTTTTACATGGAATTAATAATAATTTTTGATTGAAATTAAAAGAAATATTTGTTGTAATTTTTATATTTTATTCAGATATTCAATACATAAGTATTTCTGTTTTATTTACATTAACGAGAAAATAAAATAAACAAAAACACAAGCATACACAACCGTGTTCATATTCACCCGTCGACTTGTCACTTGAAACTGAGTGAGAAGAGAAAATAAAAGATCCAAACAATATACATACGGTGACACCTAGATTAGAATAGAATAAGTTAATTTCATTAATTGTTCAATTGCATTTATGATTTATACTCAACATTTAGGCGTCATTTCTATACGAACATATTTGCTGCGCATTTAGGATTATTGTAGAAACAAATATTTTGGTATATAAAGGCGTACGTTGACGTGGAATGCTGAGTCTTATTTTAAACGTGATAGTGAAGGTTAAATAGAAAGATTATTAAAGTGATTATTAAAGCGATTATTAAAGTGTACATCAAGGTGAGGTTAACAAGATGATGGAAGTTTGGTTTCGAACTAATGAAACATTGAATTTTTTGTATTAAAAATTATCACCTTGATGTAAAAATACCATCTGGCTATCAATCCAGAATAACCCAAAATTTCATATAGAAATCGCATGTATGCGTTAAATACAATAAAATTCGAGGTTACCAAGGGGTTGGAAATTGCGTAGCGAATCATTAACATTCGCTAAGGGATTGTGATTATACTTTGTATGAAAGTTCAGAGTATTTTCAATATTTTTGTAGTTTGGTCACTGCAGTCTGATGAGACGACCGAATTTTTTAATACAAAAAAGAAATAACCCAAAATTTCATTATTAAAGTGATAATTAAAAAGTGTGTTATAATTGTATTAATTAATTGTTAATTTTGTGTTGTATAATAAATTGTGTTGTGTAAATAAATTGTGTGAGTTCAAATTTGAAGCAATTGTATTTATTCACAATCCAGTGATTCGAACTTTGAGTGACAAGGCAAAATCGTAACAGTATTACCGCGAAACAGAAAGAGAAAGACAATTATTTTTCTCCAAAATCGATATTTTTGTGTCTTTGATATTTTTTAGTACAAAATTTAGTATGGAATGAAAACAATATTTTCCACACACTGGAAAAACTGCATACTGATGCTGTGTGCCAAACGCCGATTTTTTTGTCTAAATTTTCGACTAACTAAATTGATCGTTAGTTCACCCAGGTATTGTTCGGCGTCTCTAATATTTATAAACCAAAATCTACCCGATAGATAGTTCTAAACTGTAAACTTAGTTCCGATTTATCGATTACCGATTAGAAATGTTTCGTAGAATGATAAATTTAAGTTTATACAGCAGATTTTAGTTATACATCAGATGCGGTTTGTTTTGTGCCATCTTTGAACGATTTGTATGTACTAATCATCAATTTAGTTAGTTAGAAATTTAGACAAAAAGTTGTGCTGCACGCGAAAATATTATTTTTTAGCTTAAGAATTTTTTATAAACTTTTTTATTATATCGCATTTGTGTGGAAGATGACATTGATCTTTCACATAAACATTTACGTTTAAACTTATATGCACACGAAATAAATTAACCCGGTTTTTATTAAACATTTATTTTATAATAGGTAATAATATTATAATTTACAATTAATATATTCATTTCTATTAACATCTTCGAGTTCCGATGTGTTGGGCCTTATACGGCAAATAAACTTTGATAAAATACTACTAACTTTTTCCGGTTCGGTCAAATGGACATGATGTGATCCGTTAACCTCATGAAACTCAAAGTTAGGATTTGATTTTTTTAATACGGCCAAAGCTTCATTATAAATTTCAATAGGTTCCAAAAATAAAGAACTTTTGCTGTAAGCTTTGATGCACAAATACGGTACACGCATTTTTTGTGCCAGCATAAGTAAAAAGTCATAATGTCCCATTTTATTAACCGCCAATTTAACACGATTATCATAAGTAAAATAATATTTTGCAGAGTCTGATTTTGATGGCGCTACTCCACGCTTTAATAAGTATGGTGCAGCTTCATATGTTACCGATCCGCCTGATCCTTTAACCAGCCGTTCGATAGTTTCTTGATACGAATATAATTGCGTTTTGGTGTCAGACATTGCTTGTTTTTCCAATTTAACATAGTTTTGCATCTCCTGACACATGTTGGAAAATAGATTATTTTTTACCATACACGGTGGTTTCAACATATCAAGTGAAACAATGAAATCAACTTCGAATGGTAAGAAACTGGCATACAAATATGAAGAGAAAATTGCCATTGAATGCGAGATTATTGAAACCTTCTTCCATTTATACATATGAACTATTAATTTAATAAGAAAAGGCAAATCGGTAAAATTGTATATTATTCCAGCGGGATATCGAAAAGAATAACCGTGGCCCGGTAAATCGATCGCCAAATAACTAATATGTTTCGGTAACAGCGGTATTATTGCATCAAAAGATCCGGCATTATCTTGCCAACCATGTACACATAAAATTGGTCGTATATGTTTAGGTCCCCACCACTTTCCGGCAATCACTCCATTTGGTAATTGTATTCTAATCTCTTCCGGCTAAAATTATAACAATATTGCATATTTACTTTAATTACTTACATAATTGCATATCATCAATGCACCTATACAGACCACACTGCTTGCCATGTCATAAAATTTATGTCTACAGTTTATTCTTTGAACCGTAGACGGCACGGCAGTCATATTCATAAAAAGAATAAACGAAAACAAACAGAAAAAAAATATACGAGTTCTAAAAGTAAGGTTATGTCTTCTCGTAAATTACACGAAATGTGTTCGCATTTTATACGTGTTTACACATTAACACAATTTAGAATGCATAAGTTTATAATAATATTACGAATTAATACTTACAGGTTTTTATTAAATTTTAAAATATACATATTATTAAAATATTTTTCTTATTGCTTGTTTACAATTTTCTCCCTATCAATATGACAGAAAAAAAAAATCAAAACAATTTTTTTTATTTTAGTACTGCCTATAATAGCCAAAGAAAAACTGACGACATAAAATGACGTCATCTAGCAAAATTTTTAAAGCGGTGTGGCTTGTAGCAATGCCTCCTAAACTACAGGCCGCTTATACCAAATGATAACGAAACGTTATTTCGACGGTCCAACATATATGATCCAGGTGGCACTTAAATTTTAAAAAGGAAAATTACATTACAAAATATATTCGTAATTATTACTTTGAACTAGAAGGTTATCAGTTTTTTATATTCCTTTTCCGAACGAAAATTTCGTCATAGAAAATTACAAAACAATAAAAATATTATTTCTTGCTTCAGTTGTTTTGAAATTCTGTTGGTGTGGTACTGTAACTGTGGTACAAAGACAAACTGTTGAAGCCGAAGGATATGCGTTTTCTATTTTTTTCAGTAATGCGTGTAAATTTATATTTTAGATTTTGGCATATTTTTTTTATTTTTATTTAACATAAGTCAATTTTTATATCAACCAATTCGAAATTATTGTAATTGATACGTAAATTTAATAAAAATGAAAAAACACGAATATCAAGTACGATATACAGAAAAAATACGCTGCTTCGATCAATTGTGACACTAAATATACATACTTTATTTTTTGATTTGCTTATCCACGACGATGACGTGTTTTATATTAACAAGAACAGATACACGTTGATGTCGTTTTGCGTGTATGAGTTGGACCAAATATTTTTGGAATTGCTGTCCCAAGTGGGATGATACAACTTTAATTTACTTTATGTGTTATTAATAAATATTATTAAACATTGCTTTACTGGAAATTATCAAATTTTTAATTTCTAGATAATTAAAACAAGTTTAAAGTTGTGAATTAAACGTCGAACTTGACAAAAATAAATATAACTTTAATTTTATATTTTAATTGAAACTTTTAAGTAAGCCATTTCCTAATTTTCAAGAATTGATTTTTAAATTTTTTGGTAGTTGTTTAATTTTAAAGTTTGACCTCAGCGCAATGCGGGGGTAAAGTGTAAATATCTTAACATTGTTGTAAATATCTTATTGCCCTCTAGGTTTAGACATAAATTGACTTCATGCGAAAAAAATGAGAGTAGTAAGAGGCCTGTAGCTTAGGAGACATTGGCTGCCAGGTGCACTGATACCATCATCACTTACTTTTTCCCAATTATAAGTATGAAGCTGAGACATAATACCTGCGCGTGTTTTGCACTGTAAATAATTCGGAGCTAATTTACATAGAGTTTTCTTTACTTTTGTAATTTGTTGATATACTGCAATAGTATATAATCGAAACGAAACACTCAACAAACTTAAACTAGATCAAGGTAATCAAATGATAAATAATAATGCTCTTATTATTCGTCAACTCTTTAAGTAAACAACTACAATTGTCACTTATTATAAAATTTAAAACTACGATTCATCACCTTAAGTGATATAAAATATACTAATTGCAAAAATTCTAAATTTTCCAATGTTTAAGTATTTTCTACATACTACTTTCAAAGTAATATTTTACAGTAAGACGTTATGTATCATGAACATTTAATAAAAAATGAAATTAACTGAAATTTATTTAATATTTGGACGAGAAAGTAATTTCTGTCCCGAAGTGTAAAATAAAACTTATATTTTTATACAAAGAAGAAACTTTGATCATCAATGATTTTTCCATTTTATTCGATGACCTTTTGCCTTCTTTCTGATAACTTCATGAGGCTTTGCATTATCATGATGAAACACAATTCCTTTTCGATTTAACAATGCTGGCCTTTTTCGCTAGTCTAGTTCCTTAAAAGCATCTTAAAATATACATATTTTATAGTCCCGTGTTGGACAGGTTCGTATTGGAACTGCACCAGACAAGGACCAAGATACTCCTTAGTAAACTACTCATTTTCATCATTAGTAATGATTCGTTTCAAAAACGGGTCGACTTCATTGCGCTTGAGATGCGTATCGCAAACATTGATGTTAGGTTAAATGAATTTCATTCTAATCATGCAGAATCCAAATATCGATTCTTTAGTCGACATGGCTTTCACTTGATCATCAACAATTTCATTTGGTTGATCAGAACTCTGCTCATCTTTTAGGGAACCAATTACAGAATGGAACACTATCATATATGACTGTGAGAAAATGTACAATTCTGAAAATAAAATACTTATTGTTTTATATTAGAGACTACTTCACTCATATCGAGTGGCGGCTTTGACTACTGATTATAATTCAATATTTTTTGGGACTTTTGGGACAACATGCTAACTTGAATTATTTTCTATGGTATCAAGTTTCTGGCAAAAGCGGTAGCTTGACAAACCGAAAGCGACAATTTACCGAAAACGACAATTTATTGAAAAGCTAATCACCGTAATAGCAATTATTTAAAAACGACAGTTTACCGAAAATGACAATTCACCGAAATCATCAATTAATCGAAGACGACAATTTACCGAAAAAATTCACCGAAAACGGCAATTGTCATCTTCTCAAATCAGACACAGGGAGATGATACAATTGATGATGCAAAATCCGAATACGATCAAACACTCACATGGAAAGAATAACGAATCTAGTGATTACTGACTTTTGCATGACATTTTACATACTGCACAGAAAGATAAAAAATAGTATTTTCTTATAAAGATTAAACAATTTCATTTAAAGTCAGGATTGATTTGTAGCCATTGAATGTGTTTGGTTGATTTATTTAATTTAAATTAGATGATTTTAACCAAGCCTTGAAATAATTGTTTCAACTCAAACATTTAATAAAACTTATTATATTTGTTTGATTTATAATGAAAATGTTAGTGGATTAAATAAATTAATTAGCTAAATTAAATAAATAATTATATAAAACATTTATTTATAATTAGCATTAATGATCAATTATTTAATGATCTTATTAAATTCTTTAATGTTTTATTAAACTTTTTGCATAACATTAACATATTTAAAGAAATTATACCAAATAATTTGTTAAATATTATTTTTTATTAAATATTAGAAAATTAAATCAGTCAAAAATACCAACCAACCAAGCCAAGAATTTGGCTTTGGCAGTTAGTTTGCTTTCAACTAAAAATATTTAAATATTTTAGTTGAAATATTCGGTCATCTCTTCAGACAGCAGCGTGATCAAACTGCTACAATCAAACTTGCTGCTACACATACAAAAAAACATTTTGTTTTTGATTTTTAGGTTAAATTTAGTGGGAATTGGCAACAGCGGTTCAGATATATATAGAGAACTCCTTATAAGTCGAACTTATAAAAATTGGTATTCTGCACTAATATTCGACAAACTACTGCACCATTACAAGTTACTCCCTCCGCTACCAGCTTAGTACACTGGTGGCAAGGCAACCAAATTAATAAACCATCTTCATGTCATAGGCGAATATTACGAAAGCGAAGACCACCACCACCAACAATGAATCGGCATCTGCCACGGTGAAAGACTTCAAAATTCATTATTAAACTATGTTAAAAAGCAAACCAGAATCCTGCGCTTACTCTAGGGTTGACTATGCGGGTTCATTACAAATAAAAGCAAATAACGGTGTAAGTAAAACTTACAAACGCTACACGGCGATATTCGTCAGTCTTGCAAACAAGGCGATTCTTATAGAGATTGTGAATGATCCCATTATAGAAGGAATCATAGCGGACAATAACCAACTTAGAAAGGTGCAGCGACGGTAGCTTATTATAATCATAGAGTGACCCGAACAACTATCTATGGATGGTATAGAATGAGAATATAATATTTTCAACCACCCTCATCATCTGATTTTGGTAGATTATGAAGGGTAGATGTGAAATTGGTCAGTTTATGATTTAAAAAAGACCGTGGTATTCATTACATTCATCTTATACGAGAAATTAAACAGTTCTAAATCAAATATAAGCAGTGATAAACTCCAAACCTACATCTCTAATCTTCAATGTTATGATCGAGACTTCCGCAAGAAATACTGCAATGAATACCTTCATCTAGGGCTGTACTACAACTTCCGAAGTGGTTGTATACAAAACCATAAATTGATATAGTGAAGTTTGTACTAAAAAATTATTAAAAAATTACACTGTTAAATTTATTATTTTTCCTATTGGAATTTATTTTCAAAAAAAAATTATAAAATCGGACTAATTCTGAATGTTGTGCCGTCGAATCTAGAAATATCTACAGATTTTAGCTGTCAATTTTGAGAAAGGAAAGCATAGACCTATTCGTAAGATTTAAGTAAAGTATATTTTTGAGAAGTGTTCTATTAAAAACTATATTTTATTATAAAAATTACTAATAATTTTATTATTAAAATTTTATTATAAAAATTATATTTATTATGGCCATGGTTTGTACTTTAATACAAAAATGTTTCCTTTTTAGGCAAAGTCGTACAATATCTTAAGCTTTCCCTGCTTAACTTCACGTTGACTAGATCCACCCCACAAATCCTCGACCATTATCGACCGAGTTGAACTGGGAGAACCCAAGTCGCACGTTTCTATATCCCTGTTCCTGCCTGCCTAAACAATTGTGTGGGTAGGGCAAAAGAATCATGTCAAAAATTTATTTTCGTATGTGTTTTGAACCAACTTACACATTTGTGCATGCTTTTTCAAACTTATTTTCGTTCGAAAAAAACACTATAACTATACACTTAATTGTGTTGGTTGTACTTCAAATCAAGCGAAATTTCTTATCAAAAACGCCATTACATACTGTGTTTTTTACTCACACATTTGTGTGGTTGGGTCTTAAATTGAGCCAATTTATTTTTTTTTTTGGTAGAAAAAAGGATATATGGGTAGGGACAATAACTGTGAAACCGGGTGTGCCTTATGAGAAATAGTGGTTAATCGTTTCTGTAGTATGATTCATTTGTATGCATATCAGTATTTTCTTAAAAGAGCACTGTATCAACAGCAATGTTACTGAAATGTTTTGAAGTTTGGTTAACCTTTCTTGTGTATGCCACTTGTGACGGGTACCACGGATACTACAGCCCCCGAATTGATCAGAAATTGTAAATGGTTTTAATAATCGTTGTTGTTGACAAACAGTATATGATTTATCGGTTCCCCGGAAACTTACAATATTTGAAAGTAGCTCCTCACGGGATGATAATAGCAGAATTGATCGTAACGATCATGCCCGAGATCTGGGTTGGTAATTGATGGTAATCTGTGGTTTTGTCAATCTTTCACGTGAATCCAATTGAAGTTTATACTAAATTAATCCAACAACAATAATATTATTGAATGTGTATTGATGAAGTGGCATGCATTTAGGATCATAATCTGCGCAACAATATCAATTCATCCAATTATTTAAATATGGTGAATTTTTATTCTAAATCTCAGAACTTAAACCGTTCAGCAACTCGTCATTGTGATATTTTGTTAACCAATCTTAGATACATGTGCACACTACTTTACCAACCAATTCAAATTCTAAAATAGCTCGCTTACATAAAATCCTGTCATTCCTGCAAACTCATTTTTTTGTAAAAATTAACAACTACTGAGTACGTTTCTAGAATCGTAATCAAAGCAACTAGCGCTCAAGTACGTGGGAAGGAAAAACAACAATGAAACTTCGCGATATGTCGTGCTTCTTCACCCGATCCATACACAAGAAGACTTGGGTTGGAAGTGAACAGCAGCAAATTCTTATCAACACCCAGGAGTATTTCCATGGAAGTTCCGGAATCGGACCATAATTTTGGTAACGTGGAAAACTTTAAATACCTCGAGCCAGTAATAACATCGTTAAATGATAAACAGGCAGAAATAAAAGCCCGAATTGCGCTGCAAATTGCGTTTTGTACTCCAAATCAAGGTTATTACGATCTAAACATCTATCGTAGCCGTGTAACTTCGCATTTTATATTTGGACTCATAAGATCTGTGCTGGGATTCGAAAGTGAGACCTAGCCTTTAATGACTGTAAAACGTTATCTACTTATGAAAAAAAGGTCATTCGTTCCATCTGTGATCCAATTAAAGTTGCGAACGACTGTCGGATTCGTATGAAACTCGAGATAAAGCAACTTTTCAGTGGCAGCGATATCATCAGATTCATAAAATCCAATCGAGTTAGGTGGCTGGGCCATGTTACAAGGTCCCTATACGACAACGCATGAAAAATAAAGTGTTGCAACAACAACCGACAGTGGAGGCCGAGTGATGGATCGAGCCGGATGAAAGACCAAAGTACAGGCGGCAAAATCCCTTCATGGGGGTACCTGCTAGTTTAATTTGTTAGTTACTTTAGAGAATGGGGTTTGTTGCTCCTAAATCCCCACTTTGTCAATTTTCTTAATTTTGAGGTTAAAATCGTCAAATCAAATTGTCTTAATATTTGAATAAAAAATTGGGGTCTTATGTGAAAATGTTTTGTTATTCTGATCCAAACCATCTTGTCTAATCGTCATACTGAAATAAAGTCGCTTAGCATTGCATTGCTTTGCGCAAGCATATGGAAATGCTGCAATGATGAAAGATGATTTAAAAAAATTCGTAAATTGCTTTAAATTCAATTAAATATATATTCGATTCTACTCGTATGTTGCGATATCTAGTCTTGCGATTAAAAATGTTTCAATTATTTTATTTTCGAACATTAATTTTTCGACAAAAAAATATACGACGTTTTGGTAAATTGATATTATTTTTTTCGGCTAGTTACAGTATTCCTGAAATTCGACCATACGAGGGTTGCCTTTTATATTTCGGGATTGGACAACCCTAGTGTTGCAATCTGGCAATGACAGCTCTATCATATATTTGCTGTATTTTGTTGAGAATTTACAACAACAATTGCATTTGATAATTCCCAGTAGAATAAACTAATTCCAAATTATTTTTGGAATTATTTAATTCTAATTCCAAAAGTTACTTATCGTATTTGCCACCAGAAAACATTTTTTTGTTTTTTATTGTTTTTAAGTTGGTGTTGTAAATTAAATGACATTTATGACAAGCGACATTTTTATTCGTATTGTGGTCGATATTTTCGTAAAATTTATATATTATATTTTGTGTTATAATTAAGAATAGGAAAATACAAAATACTACCAACAGAAAAAAAATTGTTTGCTGTTTTGTTGAGAATTAAATAATTCCAAAATAATTCGAAATAATTAATTCTCAACAAAATACAGCTATTATAAAGTATATATATACGCTACTAAGTGGACCAAAAAAAATTTGACTTTACCCTTATTGAATGTAAAAAAGTTCAGTGCACAATTTTTTTCACTACTATATTCTACCCTTTTCCATACAAATTAAGGATAAAAAAAAACGGTCGAAATTTTTCCATAGAAAAATCGGGTTTTGTCTCTTCTGTTTGTATTCTATATTCTGTGGCTCTATCGTAAAGTTTGACATTTTTGAGATTATACGTACTCAGAACGTTTTGACATTCGAGCACTATTTGTGTTGTTTACAGTACTCATTAACTCAACATCTCGGCGAAAAAATGGAATTAAATCGTAAACATTTTCGTGCGATTATTTTTTACAACTTTCGACGTGGATTAAGTCAGCAAGAGTGCATGGATGAACTTAATTCAATTTTTGGCGATGAAGCTCCATCAAGGACCAGTGTTTATCGATGGTATGGTGAATTCAATCGAGGTCGTAGTTCACGACTAGAACGACTCAGAACAGTCAAGTCTGAGTGGTACACAACCATTTGTTTGCCAGTTGTCTTCCAAGAAATCAGGAAAACCAACTGCCGAAGACGGAGCACTCTTCACCACGACAATGCGAGCTTTCACACATCGGCTCAAACAACTGCATTTTTGAGCACTCAAAACATCGATTTGATGAGTCATCCGCCGTATAGTCCTGACTTGTCACCAAATGACTTCTTTTTATCCCCGTACGTAAAAAACAAACTGAGAGGTAAACGTTTTTCGACACCTGAAGAAGCGGTTGCTGCGTTCAGAATGCATGTTTTGGAGATACCTCAATCAGAGTAGACAAAGTGTTTCGACAATTGGTTCAAACGCTTGCAAAAGTGTATAGATCTTCATGGGGAATATTTTGAAAAACAATAAAGCGATTTTCGATGATTAATATTTGTTTTTGTTCTCTAATCCCGAAATATAAAAGGCAGCTCTCGTAAATGCGTCAAAAAAACTAATATTACTTATTTCAATTTTTGTTTTTTCGATATGATTATTTTGTGATTAAATTTTTTCGACATCTTGCGATATTTTTTTTCGATGTTTCTCGAATCGGCCATTTTACCTAGACTGTTTCACCCAGACCTTAGACTTAAAAATAATTCAGCGATTTTTTTGAAATTTGTCACAAATTCGACGAAAAAATTGGATGTTTTTCGATATTTAGGTTTCGTTGTTCCCGGAAACGGTCTATCAACTAGAATCCGATTAAATATACATTCGATTATCGGTTCTGTATCTTCGGATATTAATTCGACATTCGACAAAAAAGATATGCAAACCCTATTACACCTTTTTTATTGCTAATGGGCAACGATGTGGAATAAAATTTTCTCAAGTAGCCTACGGAATTTAGAACCTCGATCTTTCAATTCGTTTCGTAATATAACTTTTTATAGCTAAAGTGAAACGGCTTTCCTCTACTATATTGTTTGCCCCGTGGCTCTTAAATTTTGAACTAATTGCATCATTGGTTCGTCTCAAATAAATCTTATTCTAGACTGTCAAACTTCGAAACTTGTCTTTATTTACGGGGTATCTAGAAAAATTCACCAATCTCGATTAGTGAATTCCGAGTTTATCTGCGGTGCTAAAACAAACTAGCTGTTTTGTAATTAACAAAAACGTTAAAAGTGTTTTTCACTTAAATAAATCTATAATTTACAATTAATTCTATTATTTTTATTTACGTCATCAATATCGGAATAGATGGGCCTTTTACGACCAATAAATTCGGATAAAATCTCGCTAATTTTGTTCGGTTCGGTCAAATGTATGTGATGTGACCCTTCTACAGAATGATATTCAAAATTAGGATTATATTTTTTCAACGTGGCCACTGCTTCATCATATTTTTCAATTGATTCCTTAACAAATGGTGGAATTTTATTCTCGGCTTTGATAAACAAATAAGGAACGCACATTTTTTCTGCTAACATTAGTAAAAAATCGTTTTGCGCCATTTTAAAAACCGACAGTTTCAAACGATTATCATGTGTAAAATAATATTTTGTTGGATCCAATTTTGATGGGGCAATCCCACGTTTTAATAAGTGGGGAGCAGCTTCTTTTGTTATCGATCCACCTGATCCTTTACATAATTTTTCGATAGTTTCGTCGTATGTATACGTTTGCCGATTATTATTGTAAATTGCTTGCTTTTCCCATTTAACATAATTTTGTAAGCAGCTGGATAGATTGTCAAATAAAAATTTTGGATTTAGGTACGGTGGTTTCGGCGTATCCAATGAAACCATAAAATCCAAATCGTTAGGTAAGAGACCTGTGTACAAGTATGATGCTAAAATGCTCATCGAATGCGAGATTATCGATACTTTTTTCCAACGATACACATCAACAATTAGTTTAATAAGAAACGGCAAATCGGTACAATTGTATACGATTCCGGTGGGATTTCGAAACGAATAACCATGTCCGGGTAAATCAATAGCCAAATAACTAATATGCTTAGGTAACAATGGTATTATAGCATCAAATGATCCGGCATTATCTTGCCATCCATGTAAACACAGTATTGGTCTTATATGGGTGGGACCCCACCATTTCCCGGCAATATTTCCAATTGGCAATTGTATTTTTACCTCTTTCGGCTACAAATTTTTATTGTATAGATTAATATTTAGCAAGGTTAATGTTATGCAATTAATTAATGCAATACTTACGTTATTCCAATCGAATGCGTCTAATTCGATCATTCTATTGTACATGTACTTATTTGACAGATTCCGGGTAAATAACTTGAAATTTACTTAGACAGTCTAATAAATATAAAGTTTTAAAAGGTGATAAGACTGGCTTATCAAAGGTCGTTAAACTTTGATAAATTACATTATCATGTGATTGTATTTAAGCAACCCAATAAATTATGTGTTAAATTTGTATATTTGGAAAATAGGTTTAAAAATTTTACTCGCAACTTTTCTAATAAGCGCAGTACTGTGCACTGCTGATAAATCGTTAACGATTAACTACATTAAGCAGAATGATAATACGAAAATAACAAGTGTATTTGTGAGAAGTGAGAGAATTTAATGCATAATTGGCACTTATGTTTATTCAAATGCTACTAGACGACGTGAGTCTTGTACCAGTGACGACACACTGTCGGTTTGGAAACCAAAGAAATAGCAAATAAATCACTAAAATATCGATAAGGCACTAGAGAGTGAGGTGAGTTGGTAGAGGTGAAATGAAACAAACGAGAGTTCTATCTTAAGTATGGAATATCTAACTTGATTAAGTTTTGGCTTTGATAAACTGTTTCGGTTTTTTGAACGGGAAAAAGGATACTATCGAGCTTCGACCCTAGTTAAGGCAGCTTCGAAGATGTTTTATTTTTGTTCCTACCGTTAGTGTGCTAATGTTATATATATACTTACCACTCCATTTATTACCCTCTACATTTTTATTCACCACGAATATCCAGATGGTCAGATGGTATGAGCAAATCCAGATTTTTTGTTCCTCTTTGTCATCACTGATTTCATAATTCTGTGGACAGACGTCACACCGTCCAAAAACTTATCAACATCAATTAAACCATACACCTTAATTATCATGGTCGCATCACTTCGTGCAAAGTGACAATAATCGTGTCATTTCAGATGAAATTTGACTGGAACTAAAATACCGTCGGGGAAAACCCAAAATTACTCAAACTTAAAAATGTTTGCTCAGATTTGACAAATATAAATCAAAAGACAAAACCCACATTTACATTTAATTTGTTTTGAAAATATGTTTGCAGTTTGTGACTTTATTATTGAAAATAAATTAATAACTAAATTTGTTCAAGTTTTTATTTACACAAAAATTCAACGACCAGTTAACAAACAGTTTTTCATTTTGTAAAAACCAAATCAGCACATCATTTGTAAGTGTAACAAATACAAAAAAAAAAAATACTCAATAATATTTTTTATTTGTTAATTATTTACATATATAAAATTATAAAATTTACAAATAATATATTACATAATACAAAATATTGTTACGGTGACACCTAGATTAGAATAGAATAAGTTAATTTCATTAATTGTTCAATTACGTGTATAATTTATACTCAACATTTAGGCGTATTTCTATACTAACATATTTGCTGCGCATTTAGGATTATTCTAGAAACAAATATTTTGGTATATAAAGGCGCGCGTTGACGTGTATTGCTGAGTATTATTTTAAACGTGATACAGTGAAGGTTAAATAGAAAGATTATTAAAGTGATTATTAAAGCGATTATTAAAGTGATAATTAAAAAGTGTGTTATAAGTGTAATAATTAATTGTGAATTTCGTGTTGTATAATAAATTGTGTTGTGTAAATAAAATTGTGTGAGTTAAAATTGAAGCAGTGTATTTATTCACAATCCAGTGATTCGAACCTTGATTGACAAGGCAAAATCGTAACAATTGGTGACAGCGGTGGGATTGTGAATAATAAGGAAAATGATTCTCTACGGATTAAAGCTTGCGCAATTAAAGGAGCAACTGACACGGCGAGGTTTGGCCAGTGAAGGCACAAAAGCTAGTTTGGTGGAGCGACTACGTGAGGCCATGGAGAAGGAAGGTTTAGATCCAGACGTGTATGATTTCGAGGAGGAAAAAACGGATGAGATCAGTATGGATAAGAAACAAAAGGACGCACAAACGGTGGTCGAAACAACGCAAAACCCATCTGGAAGTTTCGATTTTTCGCAGTTGATGGCTGCTATGAATCAAATGATGGGACAACAGTTGGAGGGAATAAAACAATCGAACGAGGGAATGAAACAACAGATGGAGCAACAAGGAGCGGACATTAAACATCAAATGAAACAGCAGATGTTACAAGTGGAGCAACAAGGGGCCGACATTAAACAATCGAACCAGGAAATTAAACAGAAGATTGTAAAAATGGAGCAGCAAGGGGCGGACATTAAAAACCAAATAGAAGATGGCCAAAAGAAAATAGACGAGAGGTTTTTGGAATTATCTTCTACACTACATGGTAAAGTGGAAAAACTGCAAACAGAAGTACACGCAGAAATTCAAAATGTTAAAGGGACGGTTCAGCAAAAATTTGAATCGGTTGAACAAGATTTTAAACGTCTCGAGAAGGAGCTCAAAGATGTCAAGGCGAATGGAACGCCACAACAAGTGATCCAGACGGTTAATGCAGTTAAGATAAAACCACCAACATTTGATGGAACAACATCCTTCAGTATTTTTAAGTTCCAGTTCGAAACGGCGATTAAGCAAAATCAGTGGACTGAAGAACAATGTGTTGCAGCGTTAATTGTGGCTCTTAAAGGCGAAGCGGCAGAAACACTACAAATCATTCCCGAGCAGGAACGGAACGTTTACATGGGAATTATGAAGGCGTTAGATCGAAAATACGGAAGTGATCACAAACGAGAAATCTATCGCATGGAATTGAAGGGTCGATACCAAAAAGGAGGAGAATCGCTACAGGAATTTTCATCGGCAATTGAGCGGCTCGCGCATTTAGCCCATTCAAATATGTCGGCCGATTACATGGAGCGAATTAAAATAGATGCGTTTATTGACGGTATTCGAGATCCTGAGACGCGCAGAGCGGTGATGTTGTCACCTAAGGCAACTTTCATGGAAACCATCGCTTGTGCGTTAACAAACGAAACTGCGCAAACCATCATCAAACCAGCAATGAAAATTCGTCGAGTGGAGATTGATTCCAGAAAAGACACCGCACGGGCTACGCCAAGGTTCAGAGATGGAAGTGGCAGGATTAAATGCTGGGTATGTGATAGAATGGGTCACATCTCACGGGACTGTTGGGAGATTAAGAAGAAACGAGCAAGGTCGCCATCTCCTATGAAGCGTAGACCAAACGAAGAGCAGATAGAATTCAGAAAGGAGCGTCAGACGACAGCGGAGTCGTTAAACTAAAAAGAGTCAGCTTGAAGGGGCAGAAGCTGGCTCCCACAACCGATTGCCCCACAACCTCCATCCATGTTTCTAGAATAGCAAGGAACGGTGACAGCTTAACAATTGAAGCCGATATTGATGGGAAGAAATGCATGATCACGCTGGATACGGGAGCAACACATACGATTGTTCGTGAGGATATTATTGATGGAATTATGGAACCAGCTAATGGCATTAAATTACGAACGGCGACTGGAGAAAATTCAGCAATAAAAGGGAAAAAGGTCGTAAAAATAAGGATTGGGCGAAATCACTTTCAACACGAGGTGCTGGTTGCAGATATTGTAGACGAAGTCATCTTGGGAATGGACTTCATGAGAACGAATGGCTTCGTGGTGGATGTTGGACGGGGTGTATTAACCTACGATAATATCGAGTTGCCACTTCACGTTAGCGCCGTTATAGGAGAAACGACCAGGCAAATTATAATGGATCATCGGGAGAAGCTGCCACCGAACTCGGAAACAATAGTATGGGCAAGATTGGAAGGAGGTTCTGGGTCACCCAGGTTGTGGGTTGTGGAAGCCAATGAAGCAGAGAGCGGAGCCAGAGAAATTATGATCGGGAAAGTTTTAGTGAAACCAGACAGCGATAATAGAGTACCAATTAGGACTCTAAATCTCTCGGATAAGACGAAAACCATCAAGAAAGGGACAATAATCGGAAAATGTGAAGAAATATCGGCGATAGTGAAGTGCGAGCAGAAAAATCCGATTAAGACGGCTAACTCGCAAGTGCAGAAAGAGATTATAGATCAACTTATGGAGAAATGGACCGAAGATCTTACCATGGAACAGAAAAGTTTGGCAAAACAATTGCTCGAGCGGTACATGCCAATATTCTGCAGTACATCGGACAATAATGGGAGAACCACAATAGTAAAACATCGAATAGATACAGGAGCAGAAACGCCGATTCGACAACCACCCAGGAGATTACCATTGGCAAAGCAAGGAGAAGTGGATCGAATGGTAAAAGATATGCAAGCAGCAGGGGTAATCGAAACATCAAGCAGTCCATGGAGTTCACCAGTGGTGTTAGTCGAGAAAAAGGATGGTACCATGAGATTCTGCGTGGATTATCGAAAATTAAATGCTGTGACGAAAAAGGATAGTTACCCATTGCCAAGGATCGATGACACGTTAGACACATTATCGGGTGCTCGAATATTTTCGACATTAGATCTGCAAAGCGGCTATTGGCAAGTGGAAGTCCAGGAGGAAGATCGCGAGAAAACGGCATTCAGTGTGGGTAACGGATTATGGCAATTTAACGTTATGCCATTCGGATTATGTAACGCCCCTGCGACTTTTGAACGGCTAATGGAGCGCGTGCTAAAGGGATTACATTGGAGGACGTGCCTCGTATATTTGGACGACATCATCGTTATGGGCAAGGATTTCGACGAGCATTTAAGGAATTTGGCAGAGGTTTTGGATCGGATACAAGCCGCCGGATTGAAGCTAAGCCCAAAGAAATGCAAACTATTTAGAACGGAAGTAAAATATTTGGGTCATAAGGTAACAACCAATGGAATCCATACCGATGAAGACAAGATCGCAGCAGTGAAGGAATGGCCACGACCTAAAAACTTACATGAATTACGGAGCTTCCTTGGATTGTGTACCTATTATAGACGATTCGTGCCAGGATTCGCCAATATTGCAAAGAGTTTACACGAGTTAACCAGGAAGAACAAGGCATTCGAATGGAAAGATGATCAAGAAGAGGCATTTGTGGAACTAAGACGACGATTATGCGAAGCACCAATCCTCGCATACCCTATACCCAACGTTAAATTCATTTTGGACACCGATGCAAGTAATGATGGTATAGGAGGAGTATTATCACAGGCAACAAATGGTGAGGAGCGAGTTATTGCATATTACTCCAAGATGTTATCAAAACCGGAACGGAATTATTGTGTAACACGGAAAGAGTTGTTGGCTATAGTGGAATGTGTTAAGCACTTCCATAAGTACCTCTATGGCCAAAAATTTCTTCTACGGACGGATCATGGAGCTTTGCGCTGGTTGTTACAATTCAAAAATCCAGAGGGACAAGTAGCACGTTGGATCGAACGTTTGCAAAGCTACGATTTCCAAATTGAACATCGGAAGGGAACCGCACATGGAAATGCCGACGCATTATCAAGAAGGCCATGTCCCGTGGAATGCAAGCATTGTGGGCGTGTGGAGGGTAAGGAAAACATCATCGATATTCGGCTTATGCAAGTGCTACCTGATGAGGAATGGACTGATGAAATGATCAAGAAGGAGCAATTACGGGATGCTGACCTGTCATTCATCATGAAACATAAGGAAAAGGAACACCGGCCCACATGGAGTGAGATAGCTGACAAAGCTCCCATTGTAAAAGCATATTGGGCTCAATGGGATAGCCTCCACATAGAAAATGGATGTTTAAAACGAAAGTGGGAAAGCACGGATGGTAAAGTAAAACAATTGTTGGTAGTGGTGCCAAAAGATCGGATAGCGGAAATCCTCAAGGAGTATCACGGAGGAGCAAGTGGAGGTCACTTAGGGATTAATAAAACATTAGCCAAAATTCGCCAACGTTTCTACTGGTCCGGATGTAGACAGTCAGTAGTAGAATGGTGTCGAAGATGTGACCAATGTGCGGCAGTGAAGGGACCAGCACGAAAAAGCCGTGGAACCATGAAACAATATAATGTCGGGGCACCATTTGAGAGAATTGCAATGGACGTGGCGGGGCCATTTCCGACCACCGAGAGCGGAAATAAATATGTGCTAGTAATAATGGATTATTTCAGCAAATGGCCGGAAGTGTACCCCATACCCAATCAGGAGACAACAACAATAGCTGATGCCGTGGTTAACAATTGGATTAGCAGATTTGGTGTACCTATGGAAATTCACACGGATCAAGGAAGGAATTTCGAATCGGTGGTATTTCAGGAGATATGTCAGATGCTTGGAATCAATAAAACAAGAACGACGCCTTTACACCCACAATCGGACGGTATGGTGGAAAGATTCAATGGTACATTGGAGGAATATCTAGCAAAAGCTGTGGAAAGGAATCAACGCAACTGGGATCGACATATACCAATGTTCCTGATGGCCTACCGATCAGCGGTACATGACACAACAGGAGTGACACCAGCTAAAACCATATTTGGGAACAATCTGCGATTACCAGGAGATTTAAAATTTGGGGCTGTTCCATCAGCAGCTCTATGCGGACAGGATTACGTCGACCGAATGAAAGAAGAACTTAATGAAATACATCAATTTGTACGGGAGAAAATTCGAATATCAAGTGATCGAATGAAAGCTCGATATGACATACGAGCAAATAATCAAGGCTTCGAGGAAGGGCAATTGGTATGGCTTCACAACCCGCAACGGCACAAGGGATTATCACCGAAGTTGCAACCCACATGGGAAGGACCTTACACTGTCATTAAAAAGTTGAACGACGTGGTTTATCGCATACAGAAAGGACGGAAAGGTAAACCAAAGGTGGTGCATTTAGAGCGTTTGGCGCTCTACAGAGGAGGTGATCTGGATCCTGTTCGGGACGAACAGGCTTAGGTGGGGGGTAGTGTTACGGTGACACCTAGATTAGAATAGAATAAGTTAATTTCATTAATTGTTCAATTACGTGTATAATTTATACTCAACATTTAGGCGTATTTCTATACTAACATATTTGCTGCGCATTTAGGATTATTCTAGAAACAAATATTTTGGTATATAAAGGCGCGCGTTGACGTGTATTGCTGAGTATTATTTTAAACGTGATACAGTGAAGGTTAAATAGAAAGATTATTAAAGTGATTATTAAAGCGATTATTAAAGTGATAATTAAAAAGTGTGTTATAAGTGTAATAATTAATTGTGAATTTCGTGTTGTATAATAAATTGTGTTGTGTAAATAAAATTGTGTGAGTTAAAATTGAAGCAGTGTATTTATTCACAATCCAGTGATTCGAACCTTGATTGACAAGGCAAAATCGTAACAATATACTAACGTTTTACAAGCATCCATTTTTTTATCCTTTTACAGCCACGTAAGAAAACGTAATATCAATAGTCGTATAAAGTTAATAGACACAATTCTGACTAATGCTGTGTGCCTGATGCCGATTTTTTTTGTCTAAATTTCCGACAAACTAAATTTGCTCGTTAGTTCACCCAGGTATTGTTAGATATCTCTAATATTTATAAACCAAAATCTACCCGATATTTAGTTCTAAACTGCAATTTTCCGATTTATCAATTGCCGATTAGAAATCTTTCGTAGACTGTTAAATTTAAGTTTATATAGCAGATTTTAATTAAACATCAGATGCAGTTTGTTTTGTGCCATCTTTGAACGATTGGTATGAACTAACCATCAATCTAGTTAGTTGGAAATTTAGACAAAAAAAATCGACGTGAGGCACACAGCATAAGAGAATAGGAAAATTTAAGCGACGTGACTGTAGTCACTGACGTAACACGAGCTAAAGAAGAAAATACCACCATTCGTTACCTAAGGAGAAGGAAGTTAGCGAAGATTTTTAGTTTTAGTTTTTCCATGTTGTCAACAACAATATTAGAAAAAGAGACGACGTGCATAATTCTGCATGACATGCGTCATACATGTATTTTAATCCATATACACTCGTGTATTCTAATTTTGATGCACGCGGAATTCTGCACATGTGTTTCCAGCATTAAAGTGAAGCTGACGAAACTTCGAACTGAGGAAACTAAGCAAATTCTGTAACTGTATTCACAATCCAGTGATTCGAATTGGCTTTGACAGTGCAAATTCGTAATAATTGGGAACAGAGATTGTGATTATCAAAGACGTCAACCAATAATTGGCCTATTTTTTATTCTATCCGAGATATCCGATAAATCAGAGGCATTACTTATTAGACAAATACACTGTACTGAAAATATGTAATTTGGTTATCTCCATGAAAAAAATAATAAATTAGAGTATTAGGTATTAATTTTACAATTAATTTAATAAAAATAAGATGAAAATAATTACAAATTAATTTATTAATTACTATTTTCCATAGCGTCCGCCATATTTTCTGTCAAAATATTTCAAATGTGTTTTTTCTCTTACCTACATATATCTGAAAACAAATTCAGATGGAAAAATGACGATCTGAGAAAATAAAAAACGGAAAAGGCTTTCGTTTTATCTCTCCGATGTAATAAAAAAAACAGGCCAAGTATTGTAAATTGATGTGAGTTTTGTTTTTTAATTAATCATAATAGTTAAGGTTTTTGTTTTTAAATATTGGGTGTGTTAATTTGACTCCGCCATTTCCCAATAGGTGTCGTTACTACCTAGTACTGCTTACTTTAAATGGGCATAATTCAAATTGAGACTAGGGAAAGTATGGAAAACGCTACCAGTGGGATAAAATGAAGCTTGCTTCAGATACACCCGAGACACTTTCCTCATTTTTAAATTGATAATTTTAGTATTAATTGTAGATAAATTGTAAGTTTCTATATTTTAATGCAATATACAAATAATATTAAACTTTCCAAGATCACTTTGCATAGATAATTCATAGAAAAGCCCGACTAAACTGTTTTTCGTAATAATAAATTTTTTTGCGACAGCACAGGGGTACAAGTCTCAATGGTATTCTATAGTACTTAGTGACAGCTGCCAAACGCATTATGCGCCATTTGGTTGAGGTGTAAACAACTAGTATTTTAACACCTTGAAAATGTCGAATTTTATTCCAAATAAACATCATTTGCGGGAAGTTTAATTACATTATTTTATTGTAAAGAAAAGTGCAGCGGAAGCTTATCGTTTACTTGTGGAAATTTTCGGTGAGCATGCTCCATCGAATGCAACGTGCAAAGAATGGTTTCGACGATTTAAAAATGATGATTTTGGCAATGAAGATAAAGAGCATAGAGAACCACCAAAAAAATTTGAAGTTACTGAATTGGAAACGTTATTGGCTGAAGATCCTTCTCAAACACAATCAGAATGGCTGTACAATTAAATGTTGATCCATTAACTGTTGCAAAACGTTTACAAACAATCGAAATGGTTCAAAAAGCTAGCAACTGTGTTCCACATGAATTACAAGAAAGAGACCTCGAATATCGAAAAATCATTTGTGAATACTGTTTCAGTCCAAAATTTTGGGTGAACTCTGGTGAAGCTAGTCTCAATCAAAGCGAGATATTCATTGCAATAAGATTATACCCTGTATCTGGTGGGATCATGAAGGTGTGGTATATTTTGAACTGCTGGAATTAGGTGAAACCACATGTTGCAAACGTTGTGAAAAATTATTTAAAAGGACGGGACTGGGAAGTTGTACCCCATCCGCCATATTCAACAGACATAGCTCTTTCATATTACTGCTTTTTTCGGCAGATGTAGTCGTCTCTTTCTGAACAGTGGTTCAGTTCTCGCGGAGAGATTGATTAAATCGCCCCAAAGACCGGAATTTCTTTAGAGAGGGAATTCGTTAATTGTCTGAAAGTAAACAGGTTTCATTTTTGTTGTTTCATGTCAATTGATTATAACTCCAATAATGAGAATACATATTAGTATAGAATTGGACGCGTTAGCGTATTTTATTCAAATTTATCGCAATGTCATTGATTTGGTTTTGGCCTGAATGGCCTTCATCATGCTAAATCTTACAAATAACTTAAAAAATATAATATGATATTCAATTTTCCAGGCTACGTTGGCATGTCAGCACCGAGCATGACCTGCTTGACATAGCTAGATGTCACTACTGGGGGCACCAACCGATGGAACGAGAAGTATGGAGATAGGTAGGATAGGTTCATGGTAGGACAAACGAGGAGGACGAATGGAGGAGATTTACCATTTTCTAATAATATCGAACGTAAGACACACCGGTAAAATTTTTTAACATTAACTGTCCCTAGATTTTTAATTTATAAGTGTTTATTTACATACATAGGTATACATACAATTGTACTAATGCATCCTGTTATGATTTTAAAATTTGGATGATTTTATTTGCATATTTTTATTGTTATTCTTGATATCAAATTATAAAAATTTTGTTATCAATCTGAACACTTCGATATGTGTGTTTAATAATACACTCGAACACACACATTTACACTAGTTTCTGTTATGAATTTTTGCAAGCATACACGAGTACCCAAATACATTTCCTTCTAACAAAGTGGTATAACGCATTTATTAAAATAGACGCATTGATTTTATAAGTAAAATTTGTTATTAAAATTTAATTATTTATTTATTGTTTACAGTGTATCAGTGTTTGATGTAAAAATCGATATAATTAATAATTGTAAAATGGTAGATGTGTCACCGTTAATTGATAACCGACCACTCGTCGAGCTTGGTAAAAATAAATTCTTTATACAATTGCCGATGCTTCTGTATTATTTTAATTTTAAATTTACTGGGCCTGTTTTCGTGAATCAAATAAGTTATCAAGTTTGTGTCACAACGCTACGAGTGAATCGTTCTACTTGTGAGAAACTGGAATTTGACGAAAGCGAAATGAATACAGAACTAAAAGCGTTAGAAACCCAAATCCAACCGTACACGACAGATGTGATTATGTTACAAAAATTACTGGAAACAATTATTCCGACGATACTTAGTTTTTTTATTGGATCGTGGTCTGATCGATTTGGTCGAAAACCGTTGTTTTTGGCAGCGCACATCGGTCGGTCCGTACAATTTTTATTGATTACGATTGTGACGGGAATTGGTAATTCGTGTGACATTAATCCGCATTGGTATCTATTGGGATCACTTAGTATCGCTCTAAGTGGTGGATATGCGATCAATTCAATTGCAATGTATGCCTATGTTGCTGAAACGTCAGATAAATCGAGTCGGGAGAGTCGGTAAGTCTAATAATAAAGCATTATCATTATTATCGATTACCAATTTAGAAATTGTATGTATATACATACATACATATAACCTATACTCTACTCGTATATACATATTTACTTGTATGAATCGTCAAATACACAAAATTTATTCGTATATATTCGATTTTAAAAATAGAATTTGCAATAAGATATATATATTTGGATAAATAAACTTAGTTTTAGCTACATGCATCGGCAGGCCTTGCTATTTATAGATTCGGCTTATCAATTTTTTTATTAAGTAAGCCATTCAAGTATATTATAAAAGTATATTATCTTCAGAATATTCCGATAATAAGTATTTTATGGCTATACAGATATGATAATGAAATTTGTGGTAAAAAAAATTATGAATTACACTGTTAAATTTGATATTTTTCCAATTGGATTTTATTTTCAAAAGAAAATTAAATTCTAAATATTGTATCGTCGAATCTATAGAAATACTAGCTGACCCGGCGAACATCGTTTCACAGATCCTACGTTGAGTATCAAGTTATACAGTGGTATTCCAGGCAAATCAAGCGCATTAAAAAACTCGGTCGAAGGTTTTCTCGTCTTGATTGGTCACACAGTCAACGAATTTGTAACAATGCATTTCCCCAGCGATTTGGTTTTGAATCAATTCAGATCATTCAGAATCGGTAATTCAGACTGTTCCTTGTTCTTCGCTGCCAAAATCGCTCGTTTGCTGAGCCAATCGTGATTCATAAACAATTTCAGTGGATGTGCGGAAACAGATTCGTGATAAGCTCTTCCTTCGACGTCGTGAAAATGCAAAAATTCGATGGAAACGAAATCAATCCTGTTAAAACATCAACAGGAATTTGACCATTGTTAAGCACCAACAGTTGTTTGGAATAATCATTAGTCGTTCTGTAACGCGACTCTCATGTTCGTGGTCAACTGCAACTTCTTCACATAGCACCACAAACATGACGATTTCATGCGTTGAGTTCATCTGCAGCTGTTGATCTCGGAATGACAGGGAACATTTGACGAAAATCGCTGGCCAGCAGAATCATCGCTCCACCAAAACGTCTTGAGTCACTTTGCAAATCCTTCATCGTTCGATTGAACGCTTCCAATGATCGTTTATGTGCAATCGTGCATTCGTCCCAGATGATGATTTTGAATTCTTGGAATACCGTGGCCATCGCCGAGTTCTTGACAATTGAGCACACTGTCTTGTCAATCGTATGGATATTCATCGGGAACTTGAACACAGAATGTGCCGAATGTGCCATCTCGAGCGTGAACTGCCTTCGTTAATGCTTCGTACACGTCCTTTTGCTGTGCATTCAAAAGCGAACATTCGTTTGTACTATTTGGCTCATTGAATTTCGATCTTACACTTGCTCTCGTTGCAATTCACGATTAAATGCATCGTACATGTATGTACATCAAACGCCGCACATAAGCGCGTTCATGTCTTCGATCCTGAACAAAGCTTCGTTGCGTATCTCGTCGTTCATTTTAAGCTCATAATACGATGTTGCAGTGCGAACTCGATGCAAAATGTCATTAGCCATCTCGTCCTTGTATTTGTTCCACAATTCCAATGCGTTCGATGGATGACACGACGCTATGATGATCGCGAACAATGTACGAATTTGATTTGCCGGTGCAAAAACAGTGGCATCGGCGAGTGTTGGTCCCAACGTGAGTCATTTTCCAGCAAATTCAAAGGTTCTCAAGCTTCTCGATAAGTCGCGCACAACACACATTCTATAGTACGAAACGATTCGCACGAAGTGGCACCACGAACATGGAACGAAAGCAAACGAAAGATAGAAGCCTTCGTCTTGTAGTGGATGAACGGTGTACACACGGCCAAGCGCATCAGTCGAATACACATCGACGTATCCTGTAACAGATTCACCTTTCTTTCGTCGTTGAAACTTCTTCGACGACTGGTTCCCAGTATAATAGCGTATGGCATTTCCCAGTAAAACAATGCTCATGCGAACGGATTGCTTTGGCAAATTTCGAAGAAATTCGTGAGTGTTGTAGCTGATGGTCGCCTTGCTCGTTGTGTTGCCTAAGCTTCCGTGAAATAGACACGTTATCCATTCTCCAAGTGCACCCACAAATTTTGAACAGTGGGATGACGTTCATGTAATGTAAATGAGAAAATACACCAATACGCCTCATTGCAACTGACATAACGGCCCAATTGGAATCTTAACACTTCGTCATTTACATCCGGAGCAGCAATTTTGAAAACTGCCAGGTTGCTGCCTTTGTTCACGTATTTCTAGACAAATTAAATGGAATTACAGTACTCAACATTGCTGTGTGTTTCAAATATTTTCGATAGATGCAACACGGAACGATCCAGTGATTAGCGCACATGGTATCTTTTCCCATCATCTCATTGTAACTGTTGTGCCACCATCTTCAGGTGAACGATTGGATAACCGACGTTTCCACTAATTGTGTATGTCACCAACGGACGCGGATATTAGTTTGTGCATTTCCCATCGGCCATACACGATGAATCTGGATTATGATCTCCGCACGGATCGTGAATCATGTTTGATGCGACTACCGTGAATAACTCCGGGTCTGGTTCTGGATCTGGTATTTCGGCGCTGATGATTGAATCGAGTTGATCTGGTCTGATTTTCTCAATTAACAATAGCAGAATGTGTGCATGCACCACTCTACTGAGTACATACAACAACGTGGCTCTTTGAAAACCAACTGTTTAACGATGAAGTCCATTAGCGTCCTGAGTTTTTGTTTAAACACACGGTGATGTCGTGGCGATCGCTGGAAGTTTGTGCTGACAGTAGATTACCGGTAATTTCAGGCCATTTTGGATTGCATGTGAACGTGATGAACAAATCTGGCTCTCCGTAATGCCGCACATACGTCATAGCATTCTGCGCATATTCATGCATATGCCGTTGGCTGCCAACAAATGTTGCTGGGAGAATGGTCAATTGACCGACGTTGGTTGCATCCCCGTCCGAAGCGATGGCATTGCGCAGATGATTGTACTGCTCGGAACATAGTTTTAATTGATCGAAGCGGATGTAATTATAACGTTTCGTTTCGATCTTAACATACATATCAATGTAATCTCTCATATCAACCATCTCCTGGCAATTGTGAATAAAACAAAAAAAGATTGAGCCTAATGGGCTCAGCCGTTCTCAACTGAGGCGCAAGAAAGTAAATACTCAATTTTCTTTTTCGGTTTTTCCGGAATTTTTCGAGTTTTCCACTCAGATTTTACAATTTTTCTCTTCTAAAAGACCATCTGGATCCGATACTAACATCAAAAATATCATTTTTCGATTTTCCGAATTTTCCGACTTTTTCGGTGGACTTTTCAATTTTCTTTCGTAAGAACCATCTCCTGGAAATTGTTAACACAGCAAAAAAAGATTGAGCCAAATCGGTTCAGCCGTTCTCAACTATGCGCAAGAATAAAAATTCAATTTTCTTCTGGTTTTTCCAGAACTTTCCGAATTTTTCACTCAGATTTTACAATTTTTCTCTTCTAAATGACCATCTTTTTGAACAGAAAAATTGTAAAATCTCGGATACGTGCGACATCCTGTACAAAAACATAATTTTTCGATTTTTCGACTTTTCCGGTGGATTTTCCCAAAATTTTGTTTCGTAAGAACCATCCATCTCCTGACTATTTCGAACACAATAAAAAAGATTAAGCCAAATCATTTCAGTCGGTTTTATATATATAGAAGATTTAGATAAATAGATAAAATAGATCGGAAAAAAGAATATATTAATTAGCATGCAGCCTTTGGTAGGATTCGACTCCAGTACCTCCCAAACCAAAAGCTGAAGCTTTAACCACTGCACCACCTGTCTCATACAAAATGTCCACACAAAATTCATATGAAAATGTCTTTTTATTCGATTTTTCGGATTTTCCGACTTTTTCATTTTTTATTTTCATTTGTACGCGCTACTCCCATTTTGAAAATCTGCCAACAAAAATGGTAATTTTAACTTGTCATATCTTTTGATATAATTGTGAGATTTGTATAAATTTTGTTTCTACCATTAATAGTTTTGAAAATATAACCGTGTATGTAGACATCAAAATCGCGCTTGCGTTTTCTTAGATTGCACACTTGATGGACGTAGTTGTACGTCAAAACACTTTTGGTTTGTTGAACCACTTTTATGGAATAACTCCAGTGAGATACATACACATTTTATGAGACGTACATATTATTTCCATCACTTACTTCACCTATGACATTTTCACTCCCAGGCACCACCATATCTTTTGTTTCATGACTATAAACTACCGCTCATAAGTGTTCAGGAACCCCCTTTTTCATGTTTTATTGATACAGTATTATGTTTTCGAAAAAACATTTGAATAAAATTAAGTACTTATCTGGAACGCAGTTTCATTATATAAACACCAACGATGTAGGGTTAATTTTACTAGCCTCTGTCTGCGCTTGGTCGGATTGTCGTAAATTGTTTATTACGGTACAGTTACAATAATAGAATGAAGAAATTTCCAGAAAAATTTATCAGTTGGGTTTATTCTAGGTAATGATGTTTAAATTGGTTTTTGAAAAGATTTCAGTGAAATGTGTCAAATACGATCAGTGTGTGCTTCTTTTGCTCAAATTCAACTTTATTGAAAATATAATTGTTACAAAGATTAATTATTGAAATATTCGCCATTATTATCTAAGGTCTTTTACCTTTTATCGATAGATGATGAATGCCTTCGCGATTGAAACCTGGTGGTTTCGAAGCAAAATAGTAATCGAGTCATTTTTGCATATCTTCAACTTTCGTGAACCGTTGGCCTTTCAAACATGATGAAATCGATCTGATTAAGTGGTAATCAGAGGGAGACAATTCTGGAGATTAAGCTGCATCCTGTAAAAGTTTCCAGCCTAAGGAGAAGATGAGTTCACGGGGTGATTTTGCTGAATGTGGACGAGCGTCATCGTACAGCAATTATCACCTGTCGCCTTCGTTGGCCCCTAAATGGTCTTGTCTCCTCTAAAGTATCACATAATTTGATCAATTGGGCCTGGTAATGTTCAGCTGTTATAGTTTGACCAGGTTCCAGAAGCTCATAATAAATTACTCCTTTCCAAATCAACCATTCATGGCATGAATATTGATTTTTGCAACTGATGTTGATGGTTGGTCTGGATCAACCCATGGTTTTCTGCATTTAGTATTATCGGTCAGTTTATGAGAAACCCATTTTCCTTCCTTCTAAATTTTTCCATTGCATGAAACGCAGCAACAAATTAAAACAAAAAAAATGAAAATAAGTAATAAAAACTCTCAGCTAAATAGGGTAAACTTTTGGAAGAAAATTAAATTATCGAATAAAAGTTTTTAGATTTGAATTAAAAATAGTCTGAAACTGTACTTGGATAAATTATGATTATGTCATTGAAAAATCATAAGAAGAACTTAAGTATTTAAGGAAATATAAAGGAAATTAAACTTGCGTGTCAAAAAATCCTATGTAATCGATTTTATCGATTTACTATGGAAAATTATGATGGCGGTTGCCTGTTACTAACACTAACTCAACGATATTTTTTTTATGTTGTCATGTCTATTTATATAGCGGCAATGCGTATATATTTTGTAACACAGAAGAATGTTTCGTGTAGAAGATGCAAATATAAATTATAAATTTTTGGTAGTATTTCATATGTTTTGTTCTATATTTTATTTATTTTATTATTTAAATTTATTTTTGTTTATAAACCCATTATAAACAAAAATAATAACTTTAAGATTGCATAATTATTAAATGTAGTCTACAGAGGTATTAACCAAATAGCTTATTGATTATATGATACAAAAATTTCTCTCTACAGATAGGCTCAGTAGCTTGTATTGAAAATAAACAAATAAATTGGTGAAACCAATTTATTATTGTCTTATCTACTGAAACACATTAAAAACTTGAAACAGACAATGAGGGGAATAAAATAAAAAGTAAAATTTATCAGATATACCGAACTATAATTGTGGAAAAAGGAAAATTTTCATACAAAAATATAAGCAACAAGTTTAAATTTTTGTCACCAGTGGCCCTATTCTGGCTTTCGCTGGGAATAGGGAATTGGGAAAGATATTTTCATAGCATTTTTATCTCAATTGTGTTTTTCTGGCAAACTAAAGGAACATGTTTGGTGTTAATATTTTCGAAACAAAGTTAAATGGGAATATATTTTTCCCTATAAAAATTTTGTGGAACAAAAGTTTCCCAATTCACTTTGTTTTCAAAAATTTTTCACTAAACTTATCCCCGCAGTAGGCTAGAAAAATATAATTTTGACAAAAATGCTATGAAAATGTTTTTCCCAATTCCCTATTCCCAGGGAAAGCCATGGATTTACCCACACCAATATACTTTATTTTTTATATCTATAATTGGCTTATTTTACGGTCCTTTTACACGTATAGTTAAGCCATTTGTTTATTTAACAATACAAAGCAAATTCTTAAACCCAAACTTATTTGATTAGACTATAATCAATGTATTTCTTAAATTGATCAAGATAAGCAATGTAAATTTTATAATTATGTATTTTAATATAAACATTTGAATTATTTCTATTTAATTTCAGATTGGGTTCTATCGAGGGTGCATTGTACTTAGGATTATTTTCGGGTTCAATTGTTACCAGCCACATTTTACGATGGACTAGTTCAACTCAAATATTTATCGTTGCATTTATGCTGAGTGTCGCTTCGGTCTGGTATATTACTGTTTACCTAAAAGAGACTATTAATCCAGCGGGTTCGTCAAACTCTTTTAAAGCACTCTTTGATTTTAGTCTCGTTATCGATGTTTATCGAGCGTTAAGTAAAAAACGTGATTTACATAATCGATCAATAATTTGGTTGATATTTGGTGGATTATTGTTAAATGTTTTTGTGTTCAGTAAGTGCAATGATTATTCTTTTATAGGGATTTATTATTTTATTTATGAATTTTTTAGCCGGAACATTTCAAATCATCTTCTTATTTTTCCGCGAGCGATTTACTTGGTCAATTAAAGATTTTAGTTTATTTGAAGCGTATACAACGTTTATTCAAGCTGTGGGGCTGTTATTAGTGGGATTTATTTTACGACGCACTAAAAAAATAACTGGATCAACGGTAGCTGTAATCGGATGTCTAAGCTGTGTCATATACTATACTATACTTGCGTTGGCAACGAATTCCTATCAAATATATGTTGTGGAAACTTTGGCATTTCTTAAGGCTTCGATTGCTCCAATGTGGAATGCTATTTTATCGAATGTCGTCAATGAACAAGATATTGGTAAAATTTATACTTGCACTGAGTCGTTACAAGCATTGACGCCACTCTTCTCAGCACCACTGTATAGTTTATTTTATAAAAATACGTTGGAATTTTATCCTGGGGCCGTTCATTACATTAGCTCGAGTTTATATGTAATTTGCGGGCTTATTGGTTTGTAAGTTTTTGTAGAATTGTTTCATAACATGTTACTAATTATTATTTATTTTTCATTTCAGAATCCTAATTTGTATCAAAAATAAATTTTACGGCGACAATTTTTCTGATAAGATAATCACAGAACATGATGATTTATTGAGTGATTCCAACTAAAGTTAGTTTGGTCCTGCAATGTGTTAAATTGCTAAACTTGGATAGTGTCTCCATATTCGTCCCTTGAATCATAATGTTGTAGTCACTAACAGTTTAGATAGCACATTTTTGAATTGTTTTGTGGGGACTAAGGAAAACAACTGTATAGCCAGATTGGGTTGTAGTTTTGATATTGCATGTAATCCAATATTATTATATTATGAAGTGCTTTGTATTTAAATTTTATGTAACCCAAATTACGTTATAAATATAAATTCAATATCACACCTACAGATATCCTGTGTCAGTCACCACATTGCTGAGTGACAAGAATAACTCGAGTTTCAGTGAAATTAATAAACGTTTTACATCTCTACGTTTAGTACATATTTTATAGTATATAATTTTTCTCAAAAACAAGTATTTCAAAAAACAACATCACATTCCATCAGATTAATATCAGCAGAAGCTATGCCCAAGGTTTAAAAGTAGGAATGGAATCAAACGAATATATTGATTCAAGGCAATTGTGATTGATTTTACCCATGCCCTGGTAAAGTTGGTACTGGAATCTAACTTACTTTATTAGAATTATATCTTCCAATACTATATGTAAAAAGTTCTGGTTAATTTATATATATTTTATTGATTATATAATGCCGATACCGGCAAAGACTGCACTTAATGAGCCAATTACACAACAAACAAGAAGGAGAATCATAAATGGCAGCAAAATTAAATTGACAACCTAGTTAAAATCTGTTCAAGTAACAGAATTCCAGGATAACAGTTTATGGGAGGCGATTCTAAAATACCTTCTAGGGTTTAGCCACCAAGAATTAATTCAGTGATGAAATAGCCTTGGAACTATAACAGGTAACCACAATTTTAAGTTCAGCAAAATTCAAAACATTTAGACAGGTATTATAAAAAATCATAAATCATTTTTTATATTTTTTAAAATAGGGAGGAGAATACCAACAAGAAATTGTCCCGATGATCCCTTTAATCTTTTTGATCATGACTCGTTATCAATAAAACGAAATTTTTTTTGCTAAATATGTGCATAGATGTCCAGAACATAGCGCGAGTAGAAGGTTGATAATTTCAAAAATATGGTAGCCTTGTGAAATATACTCTGTATGTGTAAAGGTTCATGGTGATATTACACCTGTTATATAGCAGATCTTTCTAATATGATACTAATTCTAATATTACTATTTTGATTATTTGCCACCAGGTACTCCACAACCTCCCTGCCATTTGAAACGAATTGGCCATTAATTTGTTCGATAATTGCCAATTTGTTTTAAATGGCACATGTGAGTTTTTTGAAAATGAAAAAATTGAAAACAACCGATTCCGAAATTTGAATCATCTAACAGCAAATTCTTTCAAAACAAAATTTGATCTTAGATCAAAAAAATGACTGGCAATGTAATGCATTTCAATAACATTTCGATCAAACTTATTGAATTGTCAGTCATTTTTTTGATCAAAATTTTGTTTCGAAAGAATTTGCTATAAGTTGTGGATGAATATCTCAAGTTTCGGCACATAGGGCTTATTACAGCAGATATTTCTACAAAATCATTATCAATATTTTCTTCCGCATCACTCTGTCACAGTTCAACAACCAAATTCCGCGACGTCTTCGACGTTTCCGCGAAGTCATTTCGCAAAATATTACTGAATGTCTACTTAGGAGCCTATTGGACATAATTCAGCATTTATGCGTCACTTGGGGTGGTTAATTTAGCGTAAATTGGTCAGTCAGGGGTTCAGAGTTTAATAACACTTATAAATAATTGTGACATCTAAATTTAAGCATCAGAAGTAGTTTTGTAATAGTTTACTTGTATGGTAGATTGTGTGCTAGAGAACATAAGCAGTGTTGCTTTCGCAAATCCGCTTAGCTTAGCTAAGAAATGTGAAAGCAACAACTTTTGGCTTTAATTTTTTAATGCGTTTTAATTTTTCTGTGTTGGTTCATTTTATTAATATTTATTTTGTTTTTTTTTATTTTATGAAATAGAACAAATTAAATTCGGTATTTTACTATCAAATAACAAATGCCAAATTTTACTACAAGATAAATTTTTCGAAAAAAAATAGAAAAATAATGGCTTGCGGTAAACACCATAACCATAAAATGATTTTATTTCCTAATCCTAAAATTTTTTTTCTTAACATTAAAGACAATCGGCTTTAATACAATGCAATTGTTGTTGTAATCTTTTGAAAGTAACACAGCTATAATGTGCGAAAAATTATTAGAGGTGATTAAACTGATTGTGTGATTTTATAGTAAATTGTGGAAAGTGAATTACAAATCAATTTGCAACGAGAAATTTTTATGAAACAAAAAATGTCAGGAAGTTTTCGATTAGATAAAGACAATAATTATGTCGGAGTATTGGTGCATTTCAATCAAAAGACACCGTTTGCTTTAACCACAGATGCATCGGCATATTGAATAGGAGCATGCCGTGCCCATACATGATGGAGGACAAATCGGAAAATCCAATTGCATTTTGCCATATATTACGAAGTCTGAAAATTTGAAAACGCCTACATAGGAAGAACCTTTACTATAAAAACAGATATCAAACCATAATTAGTAATTTTTGGAAGCAAGCGGGGAACCCCGCGTATGTCAACAAATATATTATAAAGGTGGGCACTATATTTGATGGTTTCAGTTTTCAAACTATAAATATAGCAAAAATGGAGCAGATGATGTCAATGCTGTCTTCATTATAGTACACTCTAAGGAAGGCCAGATACAATATGTAAGAAACGGGTGGCGAGAGAAAACTTGGTGTGAAGGAGTTTTAAAATATTATCAAGAAGTGCTGCATAAGCTCACATTAGAGAAAACGCGTTGTTTCGGAAGTATAGAATAGTCAGACCAAATATTAAATAGTATCAATATAGGACGCTCCCTTGTAAAATCGTGTTCCAAATTTTGTTTTCTATAAGACAAGAATGAAGTTAGCTGTTTTAGTACAAGTACGGAAAAAAATTCGAAAATCAACACAGCTAGTGAAAAATAAACTGTGTGACAAAATAAAAAAGTAAATGTCATGTCTAGTCAAACATAGCCTCAATTTTTAGTGTAATTCGTTAAAATTCTGGAAACGATGTATAAATCCGATGTAACCGTTCTGAATATTAGAAGATCCAAATTAAAAATCTAAAGTCACCATGATTTCTTCAGCCATCCACAATGAAAATACATATTTACATGTTACTGTTGTCGTATTTTTTGGTTACCGGTGGTAAGTACATTCCGCCCCATTTAAATGTATAGACCATGTCATTAAGTATTGAATCAACTACAAACGAGGAAAACATGCAATACATTATGGAAGACAAAGATGCCGTGACAAAAAATATAATTACGGTAAATGCGATAGGATAAGAGAAAAACAGAATACAAACGTCCTATATATAAGTTATTTAATATATGGTCAAACCAGAAATTTGTTAGAAACACAGAGATTACAAAAATGAATCTTCTGGTACGATTTATTTCTGGTTACCTAACATTTTGGATTTTTGTGACACAATGGGCCCAATATGAGAAATTTGTGGATATAAGCAAACCTCTATAAAGATATTATGTTTTGTAAATTTCTCTGTTTTTCTAGATGGAAATAAATTGAATTGAGTTGCAGAATGTCTTCACCTCATCACTATTCCTGGCTCTTCTCCCTTAATGGGAAACGCGAAGGGTTTTTTGTAGTCTGAAGTCTGAAAAAGCATTACTATTGTTTGGTTAAGTTGTGGTAACATACCTGCCTCATTCACGCGCATTTAAATCGTTAAGGCATTAAAAACATTAACGCATTAAATAAGAATAAAATAGATTGCGGATCAAACGGTCGAACGCTGCTAACAAGTCAGTGCGACTCATACATTTTTTGCAGCTTGGATTATCCTCAATCAGTTTGAAATAATCAGTCAAAGCGAATGCATACAAAGATAAGAAGTTTTCTCATTCGATAATTAATTATTTATTATCAGTAGTTTTAAATTTTTTTTTTTTTTTATTTCTGCCTGCATATTATTCGACGATGTTATAACTGACCCGAGGTATTTAAAGTTTTCGACGCTATCAAAGTTGTGGTCGCCAATTCCGAGATTTGCCGTAGAGATGTTCCTAGGTGTTACTAAATATTTGGTTTTACTGCTGTTCACCTCCAAACCAAGTCTTCTTGCGCAGCGATCGAGCGGTATGAAACTGTCTTTGATATCGCCAGGTCTTCGGCCAAGAAGCACGATATCATCTGCATATCCAAGAATTTGGCCTGACTTATTAAATATACAACGCAAGGCTTCGATGTTGCTTTTCCTCACTACGTATTCAAGCGCCAGATTGAACAGCAAAGGCGCGATTGCATCACCCTGTGATGTGCAGGCAGAAATAAAAGCCCGAATCGCTGCCGGACAACGAGTTTTCTACGCTAAATCAAGATTATTGCGATCGAAACATCTATCGCAGTCGTGCAAGCTCGCACTTTATAAAGCACTTATAAGACCTGTGCTGGCTTTCGGAAGTGAGAGCTGGACCATGACCTCTAACGGTTGTAGATTATTATCTACCTTCGAAAGGAAGGTTGTCCGTTCAATCTTTGGTCCAATTAAAGTTGCGAACAACGAATATCGGATTCGTATGAATCACGAAATAAAGCAACTCCTCGGAGGTAGCGATATTATCGGATTCA
Source organism: Nephrotoma appendiculata (assembly GCA_947310385.1). NCBI lineage: Eukaryota > Metazoa > Arthropoda > Insecta > Diptera > Tipulidae > Nephrotoma > Nephrotoma appendiculata. The sequence goes on along the minus strand of OX371225.1, from coordinate 125,973,147 downwards.
TCAAATCCAATCGAGTGAGATGGCTCGGCCACGTTACAAGGTCTCCACAACAACGGATGATAAATAAAGTGTTCCACCAACAACCAGCCGGAGTACGTCGTAGAGGAAGACCCCGACTACGCTGGCGTGACGACATCGAACAAGATCTACGAACATTAGGATATCGAAACTGGAGGACGAGAGCGGTGGATCGAGATGGATGGAGGGCCTTAGTGCGGGTGGCGAAATCCCTTCATGGGATGTGAGAGCCATGAGAGAGAGTAGTTTTAAATTTGAGTTTTGTGCGTATAGGATACGCGAACTTTTTCTACGCGTATTCTACAGTACCACGAAATATTGACGATATCCACTCAGATATAATTATTTAGCAAAAGCATTCTATCACCACGGGATTAGTTAAACTTGGTGACCCCGATTATCAAAAAATTTATTCCACAAATAAAAATCGGTTCATTTTAAAGTGTAACCTCCAAATTTAACGCACACAAGATTTTCGGTGAACAAAACCTAACCTAACCGACCAAATGGCACAGTGGTTAAATCTTTGGCATTTGAATCGGGAGGTACCGGGTTCGAATCTCGATAGGGGCAGGATGCAAAAGTGAAATTTCATAACAGATTACGATCTGGGATAAAATATAACACATCCAGACCCCCTGTCGGAGTGCAAAACTCATGGGCCGATCCACCTTCCATGTCAGTATTGACTGGCATGGAGCTTGCAATGTGCAGATGGCCTTAAAATCGGTCCTATAGCCGTACATCCTCGAATTGGTTAACTGGCGTAAAAGTAAGGACAAAAATAAGTAAACCACGAAAGAGCAGGGAGAGCTGAACAAGCCCCAGAATAGATTGTAGGGATAAACACAAAAAATAAGAATAAAACTAACCTAAAATCCACGTGCAAATTTACAAGACGGAGCAACATTAAACATTTAAGCCACTATTACATCCATTGTAAACTGTTATTTGAATGCACAATACAACTGCAACAATTTAAATACGAAAACGCTGAATTATCACGTAAAAACCTAATAAATGTGGGATCTAAATATCACAAATTGTTGTGCCATACCTATAACTGCAGTGTTGTTACAATCCGTGTGTTCACTGATGTTTTTCTGACATAAAGAATCGGTATATTTTTGACATAATTTACCGCGGCTAACTTTGCTTCAGTAAAATATCCCATTTTTTTACTACTCGAGTGAACGCGTTTATTTTTGGCTTGGCATATAAATTTGACCGTTCAGTATTTTAAACGTCAATTTCCTTTACAAGTGAATTATTATATTTCCTAAAGTGTTGTTTAAATTTTAATAAAATATTAACGAAAATGTTTATGATTGAATCAAGTTTAGCCGGCTATTAAAAATTGAGTTTTTTTAAAACAAAACTCAGATGTCAAAAAAACCCCGAAAAAATCCAAAACAAAGTGGAGTTACAAATATACCGATTTATATGTGCGCTCTGCTTGTAGCTCAAAAAAACCCGGATATGTTTTATCGTCTTGTACATGAGTGAAAACTAGGAATACTGTAACATTTTTTACTTAATTTATTTTGCTCAGTTTTATGAATTACGCATTCAGTGTTAATTTTATTTACAAAATGCTCAAACTCCCAACATCGTGGAAATATAAGGTTCTCAAAGTGGCTGTAATCGAAAATTGTGCGATTCAGCCAAGATTAGGCTCGATCGCCTACCATCCGGTCTTCAACTCGGATATAACATGCCGCCTTATCTACGGGAATGTCATGAATCATTATGTGAGAATCAAATCACCAAATTAGTGCTTCGGAACCTGGGGTTATAACAGGTTGGTACCTGTGTTATACATACACAAACAAGTTTTTTGTGTTTGGAAGAGTCCTATTTATCAAAACTAGTAACGACTTCCGATAAAATAATGGATGTTCATTAACATGCGGGTATTCACACTCTCTCTCTATCTCTATCTCTCTCTGGCACTATATCAGATCAAGGGATTTGGCCGCCTCACATTAGGTTTCATACTCATATTTTCGTCACCACCGAGAATCGAACCCGGGATCTCCGGTCGGTGGAGCAAGCATGCTAACCACTTTGCCACCGGGGCGGCATTCACACGCTCCAATTAAATCCGAACAGAGGCTTGACTCACAATTTTGCGATTTGGCGCGAAAGCTTTGAAGTGACATTTTTATGTAATCAAAAAACCAGTAGGTGCCACATTGTGTGTGGCAGGTGATATATTAACCAAATTTTTGCTTGTTGTTTCATTATAGTTGACGTTCACAACAATTTACAATTTTTGATAGAAGCAGGGGCGGAAGTTTCGGTAATACCACCAACATCTCTTGAAAAATCTAACGTGTCATGATTCATACTATGAGTACTGCAAATACATCCACGATATAGATACATATGGTAGCAAAAATCGGATTCTCAATATTGGTTTACGTACACTATTATTATGGATATTTATAATAGTAAATGTTGGTCGCTGCATTCTTACTGGGCGTTTTCTTTCATATTCAGGTTTATTGGTGACATTAAGATAAAAAAGTTATCGATCCAATAATGTTATTACGTGTCAAAGGCGAATTCAAATCAGTATCGCATGAGACATCAACGTTAAATACAATCGAACTTTATGTCACACATTGTATCAAAAAAACAGGTCCAGCATGAAGTACGAAAGTTCGCCATTTAAGTACCGAAAAGACGCAAATACCGAAAGTGAAATCGAGGTTCGGTTAGGGCAAGCTGTTTGCAGGACGTCAAAAAGTAATTGGGCCAGATCATTAAAAAATAAAACAAATTGACGACTTTATGGCTTTATGACTATCGCGCTTTAAACGTGAGAACGATGCTATTCAATACCATTCGTAACCTATTTCACGCATAGAATCATACTAATATTTTCTAAGGTTGATTTAATTAAGGCCTATTACCTTCTTATTACCATTCTATATTTCGAGACTTTCCGTTCGCTTTCCTGATGATTCAAGCATTTACGAATAGTTTTACAAAGGCTATAAGTGATGAAGGTTTATTAATCAACTTCAGTAAGTGAAATGCGTTTTCTCAGTCAAAGAAATAAATTTTCTCGGATTTTCTCGGAAAAGAAATTTCTCCACCTAAGTTTCGCGTTTTAGTATGATTATAAGTGTTCCAGTGTCATCTACGTCCAATGGTCTACAGCGTTTTTTTCCAAGATTAATTATAATCGAGTTTCTCTGCCTAAAGCGGCGTTTGACCAAAGAAAATTATACGCTTTTCTGAAAGGTCTAAAGAAAAGGTACAACGCGCCATTAATTTAGAATGATAAATCTATTAAGTCGTTTGAAACGTGCAACTTATGCATCGCCCAAGTGACACCACTAGCGTATCGTTCATTAAACTTGAAATTCGCTGTTATGGTCTACGCTTACATGTCAGCAATAGGTGCAGTTACTTTGCATCCAAATCCCGAAAAGGCTTTGCCCAATCAACGCAGACATTTTGATTTAATCGCACAATATCCTTCCAACATTCGTCACTTCCGGTATCGGAATAATTGTGGCAGACGTCTTTTCGAGCATCGATGTACTAAATGTCAATAGCGGTATCGACTACGTCGAGATTGCCAAGGAACGGTTCGCTGACCTTTTTTATCCATAAAAATTTCGACTTGTCGCATTCCGGGATGCGAATCACAGCAATAGAAGTCGCAATTAAGGTCGTTTGCTGGTCAATGAACACGGAGGTGAGCAGTTGGGCCAAATGTTGCATGCGGTGTCCGAAATACAAAATATCATAGCATGTTTAAGGCTAAACGGGAATATATTCTCCGACAGGACCGCTGCCAACATATGAGGGACATGCCTACTGTCTCACTACAATTTATCGATCCTTCTTTGCCATTGAAAGCGCCATCTCGAATTGTATGCGAACCGAATTAATTAATAAAGAACCGACAACAAATATTCCAATTAAAGAACAAAAGCAGTTCACGTTTCCTACCGATCTGGTTAAAGACTAAGATATTAAATCGCAATCATGTCGGGCAATAACAAACTTATTCGTTTCCAATAGTGTGGCGATAGTGTGGCCGGTGGCGGCATCACCTGTCTCTCGCGCATTAAAATCGTGAGCGGTGCTGACAAGTAATTTTTAAATCACCCACTTCTGTACAATAATTCCATTTTTCACGATCAATATACGTTTTTATTTATACAATCATCTTAAAATTACTGTACATTCTTATAAAAATTACCGGGAGTAGCTATATCCTAATTTTTCTTCACTTTATTATTTGATTTTTGTCGCCTTAAACATCTAATAAAAGTACATACAATTTTATACGGTATGTAAATTGATAATATCACCACTATTATTAAAAGCAGAATAACGTCCACTCCTTGGCGTGCAAAGATGTTTAAATGTTTAGCTGGACTGTTTAAAAATTCTGTATCAGGATGTCGTAACATCCATTCAATCCACCAAATTGCACGTTGTAATGGAGTTTCTGGCTGGTCCCGGAAATTGTTTGATAATTTATCAGAATGCTTACGGTATTTACTAAAATAAGTATAATTATTAGATGAATTTTAAGTAATTTAAAAAAAAATCCTTACCCTATATTGTCAAGCATATGCTTAAGTATATCTTTCAAGTTGGTTGAATTTAAATTTTTAACTGGTAATACTTCAGCAACATTAGCTCGTGTAACTAAATCACTGTTAGAGTTTTGATCTGCGTACACGGGGAGACATAGCATTGGAATTCCGTACCATATTGCTTCTTGTATCGATAACAGGCCGGCGTGTGTTACAAATAGAATTGTGTTTTTATGTGCCAATATATCATTTTGTGGTACCCAAGATCGTACATGAACGTTTCGTGGCACCGTAACCGGGAACTTATCCGATTCGATCTGCCATATAAATGTATATCGTGGAAAACTACGAAATGCTTCTAAAATAACCGTTAAACGTTCGTTGCCTAACATGTTACTTCGGACATTGGTCCCTAACGAGAATAGTATCAATCCATCGTTCGCTAAATCCGCAATTTTGTTTAAATCCTCGGGCAGTTCATCCGGTGTCCGTATTTGTAATCCACCCACAGGAATCACGTTCGGAAGCAATGGTTCAACAATATCAATAATCGGATGCGAATTTATCAAAACTAATTTAACATGTGATTCAAGTTCGGTTACCGGTGGAGCATTTCTAAATGCTGTTTTGGTTAGGCCATTAATTTTTGGAAAAATGTATATGTGTTTGATCAAATGTTCAATAAAATACAATGCAGTATTTTGAACGCGACCAAAAAATGACTCACTACTACTCGTACGAAAAAATGGTTTAATATACGGATAAAATTGTGATCCAGCCCATTGTGCCGATGAGGCAGGCGTATGAAATGCAGTAATGTGAATCAGCGGTGGATATCCAAATTTATGCAGAAATCCAGCTAAACACGGCGACACTATATTGTCGTGTAATATTAGCTCAAATTCAAAACTATTTGGGTAGTTTAATAGTGTGCGAAATCCTTTCGACGATAGCATACCTTCGCAGGATGCAATTCGAAACGATGCAAAGAAAAATATCGATGCGAGCGAGTTCATATCGCCGGCTTCAACGTAATTCACTTCTTCGGTCCCATTGTAAATATGAGCGTAGGTCTTCTCTAGATGGACGTAATGTAAATTTGGAATTGTTGTTTTGTCTATATCACAGCTAATCGACGTTATATTATGGCCCCGCGATGCCAATCCAACCGTCAATGTTCGCAACCTACAATACAAAAAATATGAATACAGATTTTATTGTTAACAACAAAAATTTTGGTACTTACCATACATGATGACTTGGCGACGGCGTACCCTCAATTACCAAAATATTAGCACTGGCAACTGAATGAACTATAAAACATAAAACACTTAAGTTCAACAACAACAACAATTTCAGCATGATTTTTGGATTTTAAAGTAAACACATGCGATCAGAGAGAACACTCTCAATCTACTATTTAAATATGTATATGCGCGATCACTTAAGCATTACTTATACTATGATACAGCAATAGCATCGAGCTGTGTAGGTGTTTGTTCCATTTTGATTACGAATGGAGATGTGTTAGAAAAGTATGCAATGTATATGTTTGCGTGAAAATTTTGAGGATTACAGTTGAACGACGTTAGTCATTATGTGGGAGACTAATTTTCCTGGATAATAATAAATAACGAGTTTGTGATATAATCACGCAGTTGGTCCAAACTATTCAGTTAACATAAAGGTTCAATTGTTTAAAATGCCAGTGACATGTTGTAACTTCGGAATTTTTGTATACTATCGAAAATTTCGATACTATCGTTAAAGTGGTATGTTATATTATTTTCGTCTGTCACTTTTCTCGAAATTTTATCACTATATTTTTTCTCATCGGTACTCAGTGATACACAAATTTTGACGTAATAAAAATCTCTCAATTCGCGAAACAAATTAACATTTTAAGAATTTGGAAACTATCCTAGGAAAATTTGTACAATATTAAAGAATTATAAAAATTATTTATTTATTTATTTATGTATTTAATGGTTGCAGTTGTTACCAACTTGTTTCAAAGGAATACAATTGATTTTCAATAATAATTATTTAAGTTTAAATTAATAAATTAAAAATATATTTAAAATAAAAATAATAATAATAAAAACAACACTATAATAATATAATAGATCTCTGCTTGGTAATTGGCATTTCTCAAATGGCAAGTATTTTTTCCGAAATGATGCTGATGTGTTGCAATTCTTGCAGTCAACTGACAAAGAACTCCACAAACTGATTCCCCTCACAAAAAGGATGAATTAATTAACTTAGTGCTATTATTGACGGTCTTTAATGTCTGAAGACGATTAGATCTTAATTTTTCTAATTTATTAACAATGTACTCAGACTGTTTATGCTTCAAAAACTTGAACACCGCTAAGCATACCCGAAACTGATAATCTTCATAGAGCGAGCACCTAATTAAGATGTTTGTATATACTGAGAGATATGATCATATTTTCTTAGTCCCATCTTAGACGTATCTTATGCATGAGTTGAATAATAATTGCAAGTGATTAAAATACTGTTTCTGAAGTTCGAATGTGACAATGTCTCCATACAGAAAATGCAGTAAGATATACGTCTTAACTGTTGAAGGCGAAATGTAAAATTTAAATGTTTAGTATTAGTCCATAGTAGTCTTAGAAGAAAGGTTATTCTTTTGCAAACGATTTCAACGTGATGGCTCCAACATAGGGTTTTACCAAAATACACACCCAAGTTATTCAAAGTATCAGAAAAACTAATCTCTATACCGCTCACAATAATATTGGGAAGATTATCGGTACTACGATCTGATGAAGCGATCAATATATACATTGTGTTTTATTACTATTAAGGTCCAATTTATTATTTGATAATAAATTGTTTGTCGTTGATTAATATCATAAACAAGAATGGTCCAAGAACAGAGAGCGTTGTGGGACTCCCGTGGTTGTCCTGCATGTACTTGATGTAGATGAGTGAAGAAAAACTGTTTGTCGACTATTGTAAAGATACGATAGGGTCAGACGTGATGCAGACAATGAAAATAAAAAATAATCGCTCAGCTGTTTTATTAGCAATTCATGATCAATCTTATCGAATGCCTTGCTAAAATCGAAGAGCACCAGTGCACATACGTGGTTGTCATCGATAGCCCCGCGAATATCATCACTAATATTTAGTAAAGTAGTTATAGAACTGTAATTAGATCTGTAGGCTGATTGAACATTGAATAGCATTTTATGAAATTCTAAATATTGCAAAATGCAAATGGCCGAAAATCAGAAAGAGAAGAGCTATTTTGCTTTTTAAGTATTGGTATAACTTTAGAGTGATTCCATTCATAAGGGAAACTGGAGAAAGTGATAATGATATTAAACACATAGTATAAAACAATCTGTATAGGATAATAACATTTTGATAAATTTTAATGTCAGACCAGTCCATCAACACAAGCAGAATTAGATTTTACTGATGTAAAGGCTTCATTTAAGTCTACAATGTTTCGAAAACTAAAACCATTATCAGTTGCTCTATTCAATTCGAAATCATTTATGTTAGGTGAAGTTGTTGATTACAAAAATATTTATTCAGATCATCTGCTGATAAATCGATGTTTGAGTTCTTTGGTTTATTGGATAGCCCAGTTTTCGAGTAGTGCCGGTATGTATGCCTGTAGTGTCAATATTTTTGTAATCTCGGAAACGATTGGAGGACTTCACCCTATTATTGTCGACATCTTATGAAAAACAGATAAAGTCATGATCAGAAAATCCCACCGATATGTGATTTAGAAAAACTACATTTTGAGTATTTGTAATGATCAGATCAAGCAAGCTAGACGAAGTTCTTATGAAATGGGTTAAATCACTGCTTTGACATAAAAAACCAAACCTCCCCAATAGCCTGCCAAACTTATTAGGGGTAGGTTGTTTACCATTAGGGTCACAGTTGAAGTCCCCACAAATTGTAATATCATTATACTTTAATGAATATTCGGCTAAAATTGTTTCTAGATCATTGACAAAATTCGCCAAAGCGCGATTTGTAAACAACCATTAACAATATTATACAACACACCCCGATTTAACTTCGATTAGATTAACCTCTAATCTATATACGATCACAATATTTATAGATCAATTTGGAAGTCAAAGTTGATCAAATGTATACACATATTCCACCACCCTATTTCTTGTCGGGTACCTTACGATCCTACCTAAATATTGTAAACCCAGGCATGTGTATTGCTGCATCAGATATGCAATCAGAAAGCCAAGTTTCAACGAAGCAAAAGCCGTCCAAAGTAAATTAAGATCCGAAACAGGAATAGAAAAAAATTTATTTTGCTAATCAGAATGTATTTTTATTTACTTTTGAAAAACGCCGTTTTTACAAATAGTTTTTAGTGATATTTTCAAATACTGCAATACTGAATTGCAGCGAATGGACGATTATACACTCAGAGAAAAACTTGGGTCAAAAGAAACAAAAATCTGAGTCTATTTTGCCAAAATCTTGGTGATTTTCGATCAACCAAATTTCTTAGTTAAAAAACGAACAAGATCTTAGTTGAATAAAATTTTAATTTAAAATAACCAAATCCTGCTTATTTAATTTATAACTTAGTTAATATAACCAAAAACATATGGTCAATTTAATGGATATAAATGGAAAATAATTGGTAACAGTGACTAACTATTTTGTTAAATTAACCAAGGGAAAAGATTATTTTGAACTTACATTCAAAGTATAATCACAATGATTTAGCGAATTTTATTGATTCGCTAGAATTAAAGTCTTAGTTTATATGACAAAACTTATAGGTCAAAATAACTAATTAAGATAAACCAAAATATTTGGTTAGTTATAACAAGAATATTGTTCACCTAACAAATTTTTTTTTGGTTAAATTAAACAAAACTACGTACCAACATCCTGGTAACTCAAATTTCACTAACTTTTTGTAGTAACCAAGTAAGAAAATATCAACTTTCTAATTTAACCAAGAGATTTGGTTTATCTAGCTCAGAATTTTGTGTTAAAACAACCAAATTAATTTAACTAAGTATTTGGTAGTAATCTTTTTTCTGAGTGTATAAGTCCATTTCTAATAAGTGCAGCGGTATCATTTCCTTCCGAATTATATTAAACTCTGCTTCCTGTTGAACTGTTGAATTTATAGTGTAGATAATGTTTCGGCTGCCATATTAATTTTATGTAGAAGACACATATTGAAAAAGGCGCAACAAACGTTAATCATATTAACTGCGTTTAAAGGTTCGTATCTTAAAACTTGCTCACCTAGAAGACATCTCAACGTTTCAATACCCCATTACACCGTTCGATCGGATTCCGAGACCGCACGTGTAGATAATTATATCTTTTTCGATTTAGATTTGGATTCCGATAAGGTGTCAAAAGGCCTGGCTCTAACGGATACCCCGAACCACCTAAGAAAGAGCGGCGCTCCTTCAAAAGTTAACTCAATTTTAGAATCAAAAAAAAAATCTATTTTGCTTGCCAAATCCCGTTTTTTATTTTCTTTTTCTTTTTTCTGTTTTTTTGTTTCTAGAATTTTTGGAATTGGGCCTGCTCAATTGAATTTGAACATTTCACAATCAATAATTGTAAAATTTAATTCTAAAATTGGAATTATATAAATACGTTCTTTTAATAAAATATATTTTTGGTCGTCCTGAAAAGAACGTTTGGGTTTTTGACGTCATTAATAGATTCTATATAATCCACTCCTACGTGCGGCACGCAGTGCGACATGTTTGCTGATCCCGGCTCCTACGTCCCCCGAAGTTCAAATCTAAAGCCCCTCGGAGGGCTAAGCGGGGGGGAGCGCAGCGACCTCCCGCGTGCCCGTGAGAGTTATCGAAGCCGTTAGCCTCTACAATTATTGCATTTCAAAATGTTGTGCATTTCAAAACCTTGTCGAATGATTGACAATAATGTGTGTTAATAATACATAATTAACAAAAACTAACTAATACAACTGTAGCAAAAAAATAATCTCTAAACAAACAAAAAACACCACCATAAAAAAGAATGGAAAAAAAATTTCCTTTACTTCATAAACAAACTCAAAAAAAAAATACGAAAACAATGTAACGTGTGCTAATGATAATAAAACGAAGTTTGGCAAGCAAAATAGAATTTTTTTTTTTGTTTTTGAAATTGAGTTAACTTTTGAAGGAGCGCCGAAAGAGCTAAGTGTTTCGTTCTCCATTTTCGTATTTTCGCTCATTACTTCTCTATCCGTGCTTAAGCTGCGTACCAGTACAAGAGTAAAATTCAATTTTAAGTAAATTTTTCGGTAAATTCAATTATTTTTGAAAAATTCTATGGTAAATTTATCGAAAAATCTGATTTTTACCGTAGTAAATGATTCACCTTAAGTTTGGCACACAGCCTTACACTGCGGACCAATTGTCGGGTAAAAGTCAATTTTTCGGTAAATTCATTAATTTTTCAAAAACTCTATGGCAAAGTGATCGAAAAATCTGTTCTGATTTACCCGACTATTGGCCCGCAGCCTCAGTTGTTTATTTTGAATACAAGCTATTCAGACGTCCCTTAAGCTAGCAGAACCCATACAGCAGAACATTACAGGATAGCATGGATAATTATAGGCTAGTTAAGTGCCGCATTAAAAAATATTGGGCTCCACCCCTTCCAACAAGCTAGCTTCAGAAAATGTTAGCAGAACCCATATCAGAAACTGATTTAAAACCTTTTGGAAAATTAAATGTTAATTTTAGGATAATTAAATGCCCTATTTAATTTTTTTTATTCTGCTCGATCTAGAAAATGCAAAAGGCTTTATCATTTCAAAGCTAGCAGAACCCAAATCGAAAATCGGACCAAAATTGAAATTAGAACGCAAAACAAGATCTATTGATAAACAAATAATTTTAGGCTCACTATGGGCTAATCAAATGTCCCATTTAAAAATTTTGGGCTCCACCCGTTTTTGATCAGACTTCAGGTCATTTAATCTAAGGCCAGCAGAACCCAAATCGAAAATCGGACCAAAATCGAAATTAGAACGCAAAACAAGATCTATTGATAAACAAATAATTTTAGGCTCACTATGAGCTAATCAAATGCCCTATTCAAACATTTTGGGCTCCACCAGTTTTTGACCAGACTTTAGGTCATTTAATCTAAAGCCAGCAGAACCCAAATCGAAAATCGGACAAAAACTGAAATTAGAACGCAAAACAAGATCTATGGATAAACAAATAATTTTGGGCTCACTATGGGCTAATCAAATGTCCCATTAAACAAATTTAGGTTCCACCTGTTTTTGATCAGACTTCAGGTCATTTAATCTAAAGCCAGCAGAACCCAAATCGAAAATCGGACCAAAACTGAAATTAGAACGCAAAACAAGATCTATGGATAAACAAATAATTTTAGGCTCACTATGGGCTAATCAAATGTCCCATTGAAAAATTTTGGGCTCCACCCGTTTTTGATCAGACTTCAGGTAATTTAATCTAAAGGCAGCAGAACCCAAATCGAAAATTGAACCAAAACCGAAATTAGAACGCAAAACAAGATCTATTGATAAACAAATAATTTTAGACTCACTATGGGCCATTCAAATGCCCCATTGAACAATTTTGGGCTCCACCCGTGTTTGACTAGACTTGAGGTTATTTAATCTAAAGGCAGCAGAACCCAAATCGAAAATTCGACCAAAACCGAAATTAGAACGCAAATCAAGATCTATGGATAAACAAATAATTTTAGGCTCACTTTGGGCCATTCAAATACCCCATTGAAAAATTTTGGGCTCGACCCGTTTGTGACCAGACTTCAGGTCTTTTAATCTAAAGCCAGCAGAACACAAATCGAAAATAGAACCAAAACTGAAATTAGAACGCAAAACAAAATTAATAAGCCTAAAATTATTTGTTTTTCAATAGACCTTATTTTGCGTTCTAATTTCAGTTTTGGTCCGATTTTCGATTTTGGTTCTGCTAGCTTTAAAATGATATATCCTTTTGCATTTTCTAGATCGAGCAGAATAAAAAAATTTAAATAGGGCAGTTAATTAGCCTAAAATTAACATTTAATTTTCCAAAAGTTTTTAAATCAGTTTTTGGTATGGGTTCTGCTAACTTTTTCTAAAGCTAGCAGAACCCGCGTTTTAGTTGGAAGGGGTGGAGCCCAAAAATTTTTAATGCAGCATTTAATTAGCCTATAATTAGACTATAATTATCCATGTTATCTTGTAATATTCTGCTGTATGGGTTCTGCTAGCTTAAGGGACGTCTATTCAGCTTATCTGTACACAAAAATTTTCTATTGTGTGTTCTGGAGTAAAAGTAGATATTGGCTGTGGGCCAATAGTCGGGTAAATCGCTTGCTATGGTAAACATCGGATTTAGAACAGATTTTTCGATCAGTTTGCCATAGAGTTTTTGAAAAACAATTGAATTTACCGAAACATTTACCTAAAATTGACTTTTACCAGACTATTGGCCAGCAGCCATTGTAGCCGAAGCAGAAGATGGCGTTGCACGTGATGTACAGTGAATATTGAATGACAATGGCTACGTACCAATAGTCGGGTAAATCGATTACTACGGTAAAAATGGGTCCCATACGAAACGACACATTTCACAAGAGGATGTGCTAAAACAGGATGTCACAAAACAGGACATCACAAAATAGTACATGGTACGCTACAGTACATGGTACGAAACAGGGCCAATTAAAACAGTACGGAACAGTACATGGTACTTTTACCATTTTACGCATAACGCGGCTTTTACACCAAACGAGCATGCATTAAATATATTTGATAGATTTTTTATGATTCTTGCGACATCTATTATACATTGTGAATACTGTGAAACTGTCAGAATTTCGAATTGTAAAACAATGCAATACAATTATGTCTATTGAAAGTTAATAAATAATACAAAAATGATAATTTCATATAGACTTTGAATAAATGGAAAATTCAAAGATTCGTTTGACTCGATTTTAAATTTCTATAAGACACGAAAACTGTATATGCCTCATTAATGGCTGGACCAAGAGGATCCACTTAAATTTGAATAGAATTTTTTTCCCTAATAGAAAGGTAACATATAAAAAAAACCGATTGACACTGTTAGATTAAAATAACAATTGCGTAAATTGTTAGATTAAATATTACAATACCACCTTATTGCTAAAAATCTGTGAAAAATAATAAAATTAAATAAATATAATTTCTCCGCCATCCTATTTCAATATTTTGACAATCTATAATACATTCTAATAAGCGCGGGTTACTCGATATACTCACATTAAAAGTGAAATAGCCTGCTAGAAGTACAACAGTAACCTTTTTGTCGATTTGGCGTTTCTTTAATAAACTTTTGAGTTCGATAAGTCAATTCTTTATCGAAGTTTTTATGGAATATTAAATTCGCTAAAAAATTCATAAATCGCATGGCTTTAAATTTTTCTTTATTTTTAATAGCTTAAATAAGATCAAAGTTTTTATAAATAATCTTTGTTCATATTAAAATCAACTAAAAATATGGTTTTTCGTTAGCAAAAATGTTTATCAAACAAAAAGTTTACTTGATGTAAAAGCCGCGTAATAAGCGCGGGGTACTCGATATACTCACATTAAAAGTGAAATAGCCTGGTAGAAGTAATTAGTTTTATCAACAACCGCAACCTTTTTGTCGATTTGGCGTTTCTTTAATAAACTTTTGAGTTCGATAAGTTAATTCTTTATCGAAGTTTTTGTAGACAATTAAATTCGCTATACATTCATAAATTCCATTGCTTTAAATTTCTAGTTATTTGAAATAGCTTAAACAAGATAAAAGGTTTTTAAAAATAACCTCTGTTCATATTAAAAACACATACAAATATGATTTTTGAATAACAAAAATGTTTATCAAATAAAAAGTTTACTTGATGTAAAAGCCGCGTTAAGTATATGGTACGGAAGAGTACATCGCAAAACAGTACGTATTAAAAGAGAATACCACAAAATAGTTAATAGTCAATTTTACGATTTTAATAACTTAATCTTGCAGGTTTTAATTCCAAAAAATTGTTTAAGTTTTAAGATTTTGAAAAATAAATGTTTTTACTGTAAAATTTACTTAAAATTGAATTTTACCCTACTATTGGCCCGCAGTCTATGACAAAATTGTATTAAAGTTATTTCCAAGTTGGGTATGGTCTAAGAATTCTAATGATAGTAGATAGTGGTGTAGCTTACTATCTTTCAATATAATCAGACTGGAAACTTATGAGAAGGCTTTAATTTCAAAATATGAGTGGAAGGCAGTTTTCCGTAAAATGATTGTTGGGGTCGGCCTGCTGCGTCAATGTTTCAAATTAATGTTTCCAAAAAATGTCTGTTTGTTCCGAATGGGCGTTTCAGCATTCATTTCATAAAATTTTTACCATGTTTAAGTTGCATGCCCAGAATTAACCTTACAATATTTTTGAAGGAGCAGGTCTCTGGTATCTAGAGCCCCGGTACAAATTTTTTGGAAAATTTCATTTTTGAAATTAGTGACATGCTCAAATCCAAAGAGGTTCACCCCTTGGATCAAGGGGACTAATCTTATAAGTTTCCACACCATTCGTCTTATCGTATTCAAACTTTGAAAAGGGGTTTTATATCCAATTGAGCAGGTTTTCGTAATATTTTTGCAGAAATTGGCCATTGGGTCTAGAAAGTGCAACTGCTGATAATCGTCCCCATTTCATTAGCCAACTAATTTGATGTAAAAGAAATAAATGAAGCATAAATATGGTATATGGAGTGCGGGCCAATAGTCGGGTAAATCGTTTACTACGGTAAAAATCAGATTTAGAACAGATTTTTCGATCAGTTTGCCATAGAGTTTTTGAAAAATAAATGAATTTACCGAAAAATTTACTTAAAATTGACTTGTACCCAACTATTGGCCCGCAGCCATGGATGATTTAAGTTATTACATCTGTTACGACTGTGTGGTCTTAACAAGACATTTTTGTAAATTTGTTTCTATTCTCCACGTGGTTTCTTGCGTCCGGGTTTGTTGTCTGAACGTGATTTCTTGGTGGATGGATTCCTGTGTGTTTTCTTCTGTTATGTTGGCAACGGAACGAGAATGGGGGAGAGAGAGAGAGCGGTGCGCATCGAGTGTGTGCAAAGTAAAACGTTTTGAAAAAAAATGTTTTTTTCTTGTATGTCTCTCTTTTGTACCAACGAAAATTTGGTACAAAGGAGAGACAGAGAAGAGAGATGCATTTTCTTCTAAAACGTTTTACGAGCTGTGCGACGCTCGAATATTTTTTTTGTTTTTGTCATTCGGTTTTGTGATTGTGATTGATATCAAGAGTTTTTTTCTGGTGTGTAATTTTTCAAAAAAAAAAAAGCTTGAAATTTGAGTTCTGTAAGATATAGTTTGAGGTTTTGGTTTAACCAAGTTTATATTTTTTTTTTATATTATGAAAATTTATTGTTAAAACCAAGTTTTGGTGATTCGAAAAGTGCAGAAATACACAAAATTTAATTAAGAAAACGAGTACAAAGGTTATGGTGTAGTTACAATAAAAAAATAAAAAATCATAAAAATAAATTTTTATTGTCTGGTGTGCTCAACGTTACAAATTACGCTACAAAGTATCGGATTTTTGTTGTGTATTTGAGGATAGCCGATTCGAGACAGCAAATTGATTTACTCAGTTACATCAATTGTGCCAACTTTTGTAAATTGCCTTCCACTTGGATTACTGGTATTTACGTAGTGTAAAAATTTAGCTGAAGGAATTGTCTTTAAACTGATTACACAATATACCACGAGAATAGACGGAATATTCCTGCTTATAAAACATAAAACGGCGGTGTAATCAACGGGTGGCCCGTTAAGGCCACGTTATATACGGTTTTAAGGCGAGCCAACGCCCAACGAGTTTCGGGTGGCCAGTTGAGGCCATTCGTTTTATATTGGTATCGGGGAGAGGCCCCGCAACGTAACGGGTTGCCAACCGGCACCTAGTTTTTATTGTATTATCGGTGGTCTGCCGCAACGTACGACCACTCAAGGTCGCAACGTAACGGGTGGCCAACCGGCCCCTCGTGGTTTATATTTTTTGTGGTATCGGTGGTCTGCCGCAACGAACGGGTAGCCGACCAACCGGTTGCCCGACTTTGGATTTTGTTGGTATCGGTGAAAGGCACCGCACCGAACGGGTGGCCAACCGGCACCTCGTGTTTATTTATTGATATCGGGAAAGGCCCCGCAACAACAACGGCACCAAGGCCGCAACGGTCCGGGGGACAGGAGTCCCTTGTGGCATGACGGCCGCGCAAGGCCGCAACAGTTTTTTTTTGTAGTAATAAGGTACGATTTTTTTTTATTTATTTAATTTTAATTTATTTTTATTTTTCCATATATTTTAAATTAATTAAATTTTCAACTATTTTGTAATCGAGCGCCGCACAGCGGGTGCGCGCTCGGTGCGTATTGCTCTCTCTCTCGTTCTTTTTATCGTGGTACGGGGGGGGGGGGGAGGGGAGTTGTTTCTTTGTTTTGCCCTTTAATAAAATGAATTATTAAATTTTTTGTGTGGTATGATGGGAGCGGAGACTCCCTCTGTGTCGGTTTAGTGTTTGTGGTCCCTTGGTGCCCGCATCCAATTTCGTAACCGGGGCTTTGCCCTGTTTGAATTCGAATGGATGCGCGCACCAGGGCACCTCTCTCCCATTTATAATTTTTGAGTTGTTCGTTCCTCAAGTTCCGGCCGACGAATTTCGGCGGAACTACGGTTTTTATTTATTATTTGCGTTTCCCCAACTTTCTGTTAATCACGGTGTAGGCCAGGAGCCCTGCATGCCTCAAACCCCACGACCCTCGTACTTCTCGCTGAGAACGTAGCCGGCAAAACATCACCGTGGAGGCCTCTGCAGGAGCTTAGTGAATATCTGCAGGTTGGCAGAAGCCAGCCTGCAACACATATAACAAAATCAAACCGTATTGTTAATATTATAAAAAACTGAAGATCTCTTTAACCTTCGAGCAACACTTCTAGCTTAAATAGAGGCACGATTGAACTCTAGCTACTCTTAGATGGTGATGGATTTTTAAGTTCGACACATTTTCTGATAGAAGTACCGACTACCAGTAATTGCCGAAAATTGAAATAAAGCACATTATCAACCAAGAGTCAAGACCACAAGATATAACAACCTCGAAGAAGGCCAAAGAAAACTATCTAGAATTAGCGATACTCTCAACTTGCTATATCTACTAAGTTTGGCACAAGCTGAATTTAAGATAACTTCTTATATCTATTCGACTGGAATATATTTAGAGGATTGAGGTATACTCATAATGGGAGCTATGAAGTTGACTTTAGTAATTTATTACAATATGACGAGCTATTATTGGGAGGAAATGGAAGCCTATAAAAAAGCTCAAGTTATAAGCTAGAACTAGATAAACACGCCTTGAACTAAATGTTATCCGGGTTTAAATTTACGGACATCAACGTAGGATTCAAGCTACAGCGATATTTAGCACTAAATTCGGCACTGTCTTATTAAGCATTTGATAAGAATTGCACGTATTTATTCTTATCACTGACTATGATTGCTTTAAGTCTCTTTACAAATTTATAAAAAGTTTATATTGTGATTTGTAATTGAAAATTTAATCTAACGTTTTTGTAAGAGTTTTTCAGCATATTAGATAACGAATTAAAATAAAATTTGCGCTACTTATCTAAATTTAATTGAACCCTATTAACTGTCTTTCGAACAAATCGATTTACACAAATATCGGCTAAGTAATTAATCATTTCGTATCAAGGTTTAATTTTAAAAAATTATATGTTGCAATTAGTAATACATTGCCATTTGGTGTGACCACTTCAACAGTTAAACATGGCTAAATTTTCTATAATATTGTTGTGGTTTATTGCAGCGATACTCGTCAGGTCATATCATTGTGCCAACATATTAGTGCTGGAAGCTACACCATCATTCAGTCATCATATATGGTAATAATTATTTATTAAAAAAATGTAAATTGTTTGTTGCATAATCCATTTTATAAATTACATGATGCGAACATTAATGATCGCGTTAGCTGCCCGTGGTCATAATATAACATCGCTAAGTCCAGACGTGGATAAAGAACCAACACCAAATTTGCATTATATTCATCTGGAGAACACGTACGCCCATATCTATTCGGGCGATGGAAGCTTGGATTTTGTTGAGGCCGGCCGAATGAGCTCAATTCAATCAATTATGTTCTATATCAATTTTGGCATAAAATCATGTGAGGGTCATTTAAAATCCAAAGGCATGCAGACGCTTTTAAATTATCCGGATAATTTTAAATTTGATTTGATATTGCATGATAATATATTGACATCATGCTTAATTGGTTTTCTACATAAGTTCGGTTATCCACCATTAGTACATGTGACGGCATTCAATTCGCCTGCCCAGTCTGCACATTGGACGGGATCACAATTTAATCCGTACGTAAAACCATATTTTCGACAAGGTGATAGCGAAACATTTTTGGGTCGAATTGAAAATTATAGTTTATATTTTTTGGAATATTTTATAAAACAATATTACTTATACCCAAAAATGAACGCATTAAGTAAAAAAGTGTTCCCGGATGCACCCAAAATACACGAACTCGAGCAGCAAGTGAAATTAGTGTTATTTAATTCACATCCAGTAATTGAAGTTGTGGAACCAATATTACCGAACGTAATTCCTGTGGGTGGACTTCAAGTGCAAACTCCAGTTGAATTACCAGCAGATTTAAAGCATATTGCAGATTCGGCTGTAAACGGATTGGTATTATTCTCTTTGGGGACTAATGTGAAAAGTGATATGCTGGGCAGTGAACGTATTAAATATATTATTGAAGCATTTAGAAAATTTCCAAAATATACATTTTTGTGGAAATTCGAATCCTCCAACCTTCAAATTGAGGTACCAAAAAATGTTCATGTACGATCTTGGATTCCACAAACTGAAATCCTAAATCATCAAAATACAATTTTATTTGCAACACATTCTGGTTTGCTGTCAACGCAAGAAGCGGTCTGGTACAGTGTACCCATGCTATGTTTACCGGTATTTGGAGATCAATTTACAAATAGCAAGTTAGTCGAACGTGCTAAAGTAGGCGAGGTTGTCCCTTTGATAACAATAAATTCTACCAATTTAAAAAATGCCTTTTCAAATATTTTTAATAATTTGAGGTAAGTTTGATAGACAGCTAATTAGAATTTATATACCGTAATCAGACGATTTATTTATATTGCAGTACATATCGCACAAACTCAGCCCAACTATCGAAATCTTTCCGTGATCAACCGGAATCTCCATTGCAACGTGCAGTATGGTGGCTTGAATGGGTTCTAAGAAATCCTAATACAGAATATTTAAAAAGTCCAGCACAAGATTTAAATGTTTTCTCGCGTCATGGAATTGATGTCATTGTAGTATTAGGGATTGTTTTAATTGTTACAATGTATTTATCTTTGAAGGTACTGTGCTTACTTACAACGTGTTTGAGAAAGAGTGGCCAAAGTAATAAAGTTAAAATAAATTAAATATGTTTAAAATTTATATGATGTCAGTAATTTAAAAAAATAATAGAAAAGATGTTATCTAATCAACCCCAAAACAAAAGATGGTGGCTCCAGTAAGTTATGGTTAAAATTGACCGATTTAAAACGTCATATCCTAAGGCTATAGCGTTCAACAACATAACCTTAAAATATTAGCGATTCTGTATCAGCATTATATATTTTTTTTTCTTGTGAAAATGTCGAATTATTCGGCTCAAAATTCGAACGTCATTTGCAATTGAATTTTTGATTTACTTCTTTAATTTGAAGAAATCTGCAGCTGAGGCGCATCGTTTGCTTGTAGAAGCGTATGGCGAGGGTGCCTTAAGTGAGAGAAGTTGACGAGAGTGGTTTCAAAAGTTTAAGATCGGTGAATGTTATGTCGAAGACAAAGAACGTATCGGGAGGCCGAAAGTGTAAGAAGAGTACACAGTTTTAAGATAAATACCAATAATATTGAAACTAAAATTAAACTGAAACATATTTATAGAAAAATTAGTTCAGAGCAATATTTTGCTAAGAATTTTTTTTTTTACATTTTTCTTTATTTATTGAATCTTTTAAACATGAAAATAACCATAAGTTTTCAAATCTTAATAACTAAGGTAATTATGTAAATCTGCAGGAGCAGAATCTACTTCTTTTCAATAACTAAACTTAATAATTTTATAATTTATGCTATTACAGCCATCGTTTTCTTCTTTAATCGCGAAGACGTAGGTATATCTTGTAGGTTTCGTGCCAGCAATTTCGGATGAGATACCAGTTTCCCTGCATAGCTCATCCGCATCTTTTTCAATTCGACTTTGGCAGTGAGGATGCTAAGATCCTTATGTATATTTTTGTTTTTTACGAACCAGGGTGCTCCTGTAATCATTCTCAGAATTTTTGACTGTGTTCGTTGGACAATGTCGATATTCGAATTTGAGATTAATTGGACCGGTGTGAAGTTTCTAACGTTAATTAAAAGTGTAGCATACGTAACAAATATTCTGCAGCGCATGCAACTTATCTATGCAGTGTATGCAACTTATTTAACATGTATGTAAATAATTTATAAGAAAACCACAAAAACTAACATTAAATTAATAATTTCGAATTAAAAACAAAAGAAAAATATATGTGCAAATATGTATTAAAGTTTTCAAAGTTTTATCATAAACTAATATTTACCAATTGAGGTTAAACACATAATTAACACTCCATCCTAGAGTTTTCGCAATATAGCCACTAGTATTCTCAAATAGTAAACATTCGAGCCTATTCAAATTTGTATAGCCCGTACATATGAAAAGCGTTGGGCTCCTCTGACAAAATTTCATATTTTGATAAAAAATTTATATGGAAGCTGTACCTACACTCCCAATTAACACTCCATCCTAGAGTTTTCGCAATATAGCCACTAGTATTATCGAATAGTAGACATTCGAGCCTATTTAAATTTGTATAGCCCATACATATAAAAAGGGTTGGGCTCCTCTGACAAAATTTCATATTTTGATAAAAAATTTATATGGAAGCTGTACCTACACTCCCAATTAACACTCCATCCTAGAACTTTCGCAATATAGCCACTAGTATTATCGAATAGTAGACATTCGAGCCTATTTAAATTTGTATAGCCCGTATATATAAAAAGGGTTGGGCTCCTCTGACAAAATTTCATATTTTGATAAAAAATTTATATGGAAGCTGTACCTACACACCCAATTAACACTCCATCCTAGAGTTTTCGCAATATAGCCACTAGTATTATCGAATAGTAGACATTCGGGCCTATTTAAATTTGTATAGCCTGTACATATAAAAAGGGTTGGGCTCCTCTGACAAAATTTCATATTTTGATAAAAAATTTATATGGAAGCTGTACCTACACTTCCAATTAACACTCCATCCTAGAGTTTTCGCAATATAGCCACTAGTATTATCGAATAGTAGACATTCGAGCCTATTCAAATTTGTATAGCCCGTACATATGAAAAGGGTTGGGCTCCTCTGACAAAATTTCATATTTTGATAAAAAATTTATATGGAAGCTGTACCTACACTCCCAATTAACACTCCATCCTAGAGTTTTCGCAATATAGCCACTAGTATTATCGAATAGTAGACATTCGAGCCTATTTAAATTTGTATAGCCCGTACATATAAAAAGGGTTGGACTCCTCTGACAAAATTTCATATTTTGATAAAAAAATTATATGGAAGCTGTACCTACACTCCCAATTAACACTCCATCCTAGAGTTTTCACAGTATAGCCACTAGTATTATCGAATAGTAGACATTCGAGCCTATTTAAATTTGTATAGCCCATACATATAAAAAGGGTTGGGCTCCTCTGACAAAATTTCATATTTTGATAAAAAAATTATATGAAGCTGTACCTACACTCCCAATTAACACTCCATCCTAGAGTTTTCGCAATATAGCCACTAGTATTATCGAATAGTAGACATTCGGGCTAATTGGGTGTGTAGGTACAGCTTCCATATAAATTTTTTATCAAAATATGAAATTTTGTCAGAGGAGCCCAACCCTTTTTATATATACGGGCTATACAAATTTGAATAGGCTTGAATGTCTACTGTTTGAGAATACTAGTGACTATATTGCGAAAGTTCTAGGATGGAGTGTTAATTATGTGTTTAACCTCAATTGGTAAATATTAGTTTATGATAAAACTTTGAAAACTTTAATACATATTTGTACATATATTTTTCTTTTGTTTTTAATTCGAAATTATTAATTTAATGTTAGTTTTTGTGGTTTTTCTTATAAATTATTTACATACATGTTAAATAAGTTGCATACACTGCATAGATAAGTTGCATGCGCTGCAGAATATTTGTTGCGTATGCTACACTTTTAATTAACGTTAGAAACTTCACACCGGTATTA
Organism: Nephrotoma appendiculata; assembly: GCA_947310385.1. Taxonomy (NCBI): domain Eukaryota; kingdom Metazoa; phylum Arthropoda; class Insecta; order Diptera; family Tipulidae; genus Nephrotoma; species Nephrotoma appendiculata. The sequence goes on along the minus strand of OX371225.1, from coordinate 125,950,053 downwards.
ATTGGTGTCAATTAACCCATACGACCAAATTGGTTTATTCATTGCATTATACAGAAGAAGTTTGTATTCTAGGTCAATATTTGAATATTTCCCCATCAACCAAAGCATTTTATCAATTTTTAATTTGATATCGTCTCATTTCATTTCAATATATTTTCGCCAAGTTAACCGTCGATCTAGTGGACGCCTAGATATTTTGCTCCCATTGATTGACTGATTGGTATTCTGTTCATTATGACAGGCGGACAAGTAAGCTTATTTAAAGTGAATGTTACGTGGGTCGATTTCTCTTCATTGATCATTATCTTCCATTTCTTTAGCCATATTTCAGTGTTTAAGAAATGTTTGGAAATGAAAAAGGCCGGTGCTTTTGTTAAAATTTATAATAAAAATGGATCCATCTTCGTACAGGTGAAACAGGACTCAGAGATATACAGAATATTAAGCTCATATGATTTCGACGTTTTTCTTATTGATAAGGATCTCAACTCGAATCCATAGACATATAATAAAATCTTCTCAGGAAATATTGATTCGAACAATGATGGAGAAAATGGGACTATCAATTATTTCGCCGAGACGAGGGAAGCTAGCACTTCAAACGGTCATCTCGAATCACTTTTATTCGAAAGAGGCTGCAAATAATAAACAATACTAATTTGAATTTCAATAATATTAAGTCTTATATTTTTATGTATATTATCTCATTTTATTTTATAAGTCATAGCAATTTTCATGTGATAATTAATTTAATTTAATTTAAATTTAATTAATTAGACTTGCTATTAAAAATAAATTTAAGCACAAAAATCAAATCAAACTCAAAGGAAGACTTACTTCCACAATTTTAGTTACGAACAAATTGAATTCATTAATTATAGTAAATTTAAAATTTACTTCTTGTTCACAAAAACAATTTATTTTATTTCTTTGTTATTTTCAATTTAAATTTTATTCTATTTTTATTTATTTTATTTTTTATTATCTAGACAGTAAAACTCAGATTATGATGTATTTTTTACGTGCTGCTCTTGATCCTTCTTAAGCTGCAATGTGGCTTAATTGTACTAATGCTGGTTTTAGTGACAGTGGTACTACACCAATTGTAACCCCTACCCAATTTATTAGTAATTCGCCAGTAAATATACCTAATGTAGTACTAAAAGCAACGCTAAATAATAGAAAAATGCTTAACATCTGCCAACTAAATTTTCGCAGCGTGCTTCTTAAGATTGTTGAATTACGGCTTATCTTCTTGTCGACAAATATTCAGGCAATTTGTGTATCGGAAAGGTGGCTTAAAGACCACATACCAAATCAAGCGATTCAGCGATTTCAGCGACCACATACCAAATCAATTTCTCGGTATTTCGAAATGATCGTACTTCTCGATTTTTTTTGTTTTTGTAATAAAACACTTTATATCCAGCTTCTGTTTTAATTTACTTTATTTATTTAATATTTCGCCACATTGGCATCATCAGAAAACTGACATGAATTAATAGAAATTGATAAAAATTAGAATAATTAAAATACAACAATTGAAGTTATAAATAGGTGGTTTTTTTTCCTTTAAATTAACAAGATCGTACTTCTCGTGTCGGTGGTGGTGTTTGTATATTTTTTCAAATTCAAACATAAAGTCGAAAGTTATTTATCAATCTCCAGTTTCATCAAAAATTAAGTCACTTTTTCTCGAAGTCAGATATGCTGACCAAATTTTCCTTCTTGGGGTTGTTTGTATACCACCAATCATAAATTGTATTGGCGAATTCGAAAGTCTTTTGAATAATCTCACACCCCGATATCAAAACATTTTGTTAAGGGGAGATTTTAATCACAATATACTATCTAACAATCCTAGAGTTTTAAATGTCTGCAATGTAGTTAATAATTTTTCCCTGACAATTCTGTGCGACCTACTTCTCTACTAATTCTAGTTCTCTGTTGGATTTATTAATAACTAATCTCAATAGCATATCATTTTTCCAATCAAATTTCAATACCTGGAATATCAGACCACGACTTAATTTTCTTCTCAGTGGATGTGTACCAGCCTAGCGTAATCCCTGAAATTTACTATATAGACTATAATAGGATAATTCTTGATGAAATTCCTATTAAGATAGCAAATCTTCCGTTCCAGAATATCTATCAAACAGAAAATGTGAACGACCAGATGTTAATTTTCAATGAATATATTAATCCGTTATTTATTGATTGTGTACCACTTCGGAAAGCCAATATTAAGAAGGATAACCACCTTGGTTAAACGTAAGGGTCACCGCTTCGTTATTTGATAGATATTGTGCTTATCGACTGTGGAAATACAATCGCACTACTGAAAATTGGTACTGCTATCGCACGCTCAGGAATCATGCGACTAAGACCCTAAGGATTTCTAAATCATCATTCCTTCAAACTAAATGTGATCCAAATCATACCATCAAAAGTATTATGGAATAATTTAAAAAATCTTGGTATTGGAAATGCTAAACCGAAGCAAACTATTTCATACATATTCGCCATCTGATCTAAATAGTTTCTTTGTGAATTCAGTACAAGCTATACCTACTAGCCAAGGGAATTTTTCAAATCCGGCCATTTTTCAACAGCTCCAAATTCTGAAGATATATTCAAACTCTATTCAGTTTCTGAAGACGAGCTTCACTCAGCTATATTTCAGGCTAAGTCAATGGCGATTGGCTTGGATGGTTTAAATCTTAGGTTATCAAAATTCTACTCCCTCAGCAAACTAAGTTTATTCAACATATTTTTAATACAATAATTGGTACATCTTCTTTTCCAAAGGTCTGGAAATTGGCAAAAATCATACCTATAGCCAAGTGTAAAAAACCAAAAACAGAAGCCGACTTCAAACCTATCAGCATCTTGCCGTCAATTTCAAAAGTTTTTGAAATTGTAGTACGTCACCAACTCGTGAAATTCTTGGATAATAACAGTCTTCTTTGTAGTTTCAAGTCGGGCTTTAGGGAAGGACATAGCACTACTACCGCTCTAGTTAGAATTCTAAATGATGTTAGGCACAATATTGACAAAAGACAAATGCCGATTTTAGTGCTTTTGATATTTTCTAAAGCTTTTGACAGCATTGACCATCAATTGCTTTCTTATAAGCTCTTAAGCTCACTAATAAATTTATGTTCTCTGAATCCGGCTGTGAGATTTTTTGTCAGCTATTTGAGGGTAGGTCTCAAGTTGTTGATGTTGATGGGTTTTTATCGGAAAGCTGTAGTTCTCCAATAGGTGTGCCACAAGGTTCGGTCCTGGGGCCACTACTTTTTTCTCTTTATGTGAACGATATTGGAGAAGTTATTGCAAATTCTTTCTATCACCTTTTTGCGGATGACCTTCAAATGTATAATACCTGCTAAATTACTGATAATGTTAATTGCGTAAAGAGCATAAATGAAGATCTGTGTCGTATACAGGAGTGCGCAGTTCAAAACAAATTAGTATTAAATCTGAAAAAGTCGCAAGCAATTATGATTCAATTGATACCGATAGTATGCCCAAAGTAACTTTGTGTAAATCTTCCGTAGAATATGTAAATTGTATCCGTAATTTGGGGCTTATTATAAACAAAACACTGTCATGGGATGACCATATTAAGGTTGTCAGATGTAGAGTGTATGGTATTTTGAGATTACTTTGGTCTGTCACAAACTTCGCTGGACTCGAACTTAAAAGATACATTTTCATATCGGTAATCTTTCCCCATTTTCTATACTGTAATGTTGTTATGTTTGGAATGAGCAGGGGGTGTGAACCCAATATCTTCTTCGTTTTAATGCGTGTGTTCGTTACGTTTATGGTCTAAGAAAGTTTGATCACATATCCCAAGTCTCAAACAATGTATTAGGATGTAGTATTCTAACTTATTTCAAATATAGAGCTGTGGTGTTCCTATTCAAACTAATTAAATATAAAAAGCCTGGGTATCTTTTTGATATTCTGTCATTCGCTAGATCAAATAGAACTAAGAATTTGAACATAATACCTAATTCACCAGTTCATCTTAATTCATCGTTATTCTTCTCAGGAGTAATGCTGTGGAATTCATTGCCTCTGCCGCTAAAATCAGCAGCATCGGTTTCTGTTGGGTTTGTTAATTAATGGTTTAATAAACACACTTATTTATTTTCTTAATAATCACTTTATTTATAAGGATATTGATAATGCGTAACCTCACTTGGTTACACTCAAGAACGAAGTGCCCTGACGTGGTGACCATGACACCTCATGGATATGGCTTCAAGTACCGAGGATTGCCATAGTCCCGTGCAGACCGTCGTATCTCAGCTGGAACTGATGAAGCTTGTTGTCTATCGGTTGGAACTGATGAGTTTTGCTGTTGGTGTTTTGGAGGTACTTCAAAATCATCCAGTAAAATCTGAAGTAGTACTGTATCCAGTGCTGGTGAGAATTGTTGATGTGATGATCTTGCCATTAATTGGTTTGCATGCGCCTTGATAATTTTATTCCCATAATTAAGAATAACCTTATACATTACGTGTCCTATTTTAGAATGGACTTTTCCGTGAACCCATTCAAAGTTATTGTTTTTGTAAACCTTGGCTTGCACCAAATCTCCAACTTTGTAATGCCTGGGTTTAGTGCCGTGCTTTATGTTATACTGCTCATTCATCGAATTATTCCGATAATCTGCTACGTGATGTTGTTGATTTGGCAGTAGTAGATCCATTGTTGTTCTGATTTTCCGTTCGAACATAATCTCGGCCGGAGACAATCCAGAAGGTGTATTTGGATTTGGTGTAGTACGTACGGTAATTTGACAGGAAAATTTGTAACATTTCCTCTATCGAATCTCCTTCTCCTTGAATTTTCTTCAAAGCCCTTTTCAGCGTATCAACGAACCTCTCCGGTTGTCCATTTGATTGCGGATGATATGGGGCACAACGGAGATGCTGTATTCCGTTTCGCTCACACATTATTTGAAATTTCGCGGAAACGAACTATGTTCCGTTGTCCGAGACGATAAGCTGTGGTAGTCCAAAACGAGCTAAACTTTCTTCGATTATAACTACCGTTTTGGTCACAGTGATGGTCGGTGTAATAGATATTTCCGGCCATTTCGAAAATGCAACAACAATGATCAAAAAATTCAATCCGTTGATTGGACCGGCACAATCAATATAAATGCGCTGCCATGGACCATCTGTTATTGGCGATGACTCCAATGGTACTTTTGTAGGCGTTTTTGCGACATTTGTGCACTGATTACAACCCCTGACCAAATCTGCAATATTTTCGTCGATTCCAGGCCAATATACATAACTGCGTGCAAACGACTTCAAGCGTTCTATGCCTTGATGTGCTTTTCAGTTGGTGTAATACTTTTCGTTGATACATACGTGGAATTACAATTCTATCCCCGAACATCAGGCAATTGCGGGCAATCGATAATGATTGTGATCGTTTGAAAAATGCCTTGACATCCGCATTGGTAATCGCTTCTGAACTTGGCCGTTTAGAATTGACGTAACTGATAACTGATTGCAGTATTTCACATTGTCGAGTTTCTCTGATTATCATTGAATGTGTGATTGGTAAATGACTGACTGTATCTACCTGTGAATTTCGCAGATCATCTTCTAACTGAAGTGATTCTATTACGTAGTCCTTATCCTGGTTCCCTTGTCCCACCTATTAGACGTGAAAGGATATCTGCATATCCAAATTTATCCGTTGCGACGTACTCAATGTTGAAATCATACAGGAGTAATGTACACGCTCACCTTTGAAGTCTATTCGCAGTGTAGACAGTAATTCTCTTCCTTGAACCGAATATTGCCAATAACGGTTTATGGTCCGTTTATTAAACGAATTTTCGGCCATAAATCATTAGATGAAATTTAGTAACTGCAAATATCAGGACTAATGCCTCTTTCTCGATTTGTCCATACCCTATCTCGGCCTTTGTTAGCGATCGAGAAGCATGGCTAACTGCTTTTACCGACCCATCCTCATATCGGTGATATATGCAAGCACCGATTCCGCTCTGACATGCATCCGCCGCTACAATTATCTGTTGATCTGGGTCATAATGGGTAAGTATGAGATCAGATTTAAGTATCTATTTGAACCGCTTGAATGATATCTGACAATTAGCCGGCCAGTCCCATTTAGCATCTTTTTTAAGTAAGGCATCCAATGGGCGCCTTAACTGATGCATATCCTTGAAAAATTTGCTGTAATAATTAATAGCTCCCATATATGACTGCAACGTTTGAACGTCATTGGGTGGAGGCATGTGTGTGATTGCTTCCACTTTCGCTGGATCTGGTTTCGTTCCATTTTTGTCGATTATTCGACCCAAGTACTTAATGGATTTCATAAAAAAAATTACATTTTCCGATTTTGATGTTGAATCCAAAATCCTTTATACGCTGAAATGTTTGGTATAATCGGTTTTTATGCTCTATTTCCGTTCTACCACAGACAATCAAATCGTTCATATATACGCAGCTACCCCTTCTAGGCCTTCTACCATAGTACTCATAATTTGCTGAAACGCACCTGGTGCAGCTTTGACCCCTGGTGGTAGTCGATTAAATTGGAATAATCCGCGATGTATATTGATTGTAAGCAATTGCCGTGACTTTTCATCGACTTCTACTTGGAGGAACGCATCACACAAATCTAAAGATTGTGCCGTTTGCTAGTTTTGAAAAAATGTCATCGGGTAGTGGCAATGGAAATTTATAAGGCTCAAGTGCGTCATTAGGCCTGTTGAATAATCTGCACAAATTCGAATCTGTCCATTGCTCTTTTTCACACAAATTATTGGTGCGGCCCATTCGGCAAAATTCACTGGTGTAATGATACCCATTTGTTGGAGACGATCCAGTTCATCTTTTATTTGTGTTAAGGCCGCGTACGCCACTGGTCGTTTTTGCTCTAAACACTTGTATTATGTTTGGTTTGACGTGCAACGTGACTTGTGTTTTCTTGCACCGTCCGAGAGTATCTTTGAACACATCCGGAAATAAAGAAACTAGTATTGATATCAGCTGTTGCTTATCTGGGTTGCCGCTGCTAATGGAAGAAACGTTGCATATTGATATGCCATTAATTCCAGATGTTGAATTTATCAATCCAATCTATTCCGAACAGATTTAGATCGCCATCACCTGATACAAAACATTTCCCCGTAATTGTATAGTCACAGAATTTCATTTCACATTGGAATTCTGCTAACAATTTAAGCTGTTGCCCAAATGCACTTGTTGCTGATTGATTTGTCTCTGTCAATGTGGGCTCACCAATTTCTTGCCAAGTTGATTTAGAAATAATAGTGATGTCTGATGCTGTGTCCAGTTGCATGTTGACTGAGACATTATTGATTCTCACATTGATGAATTTGCGCTTTGCTGCCATATAGCCATTTACTGAAAAAATTCCTCTTAAGTGCTGGAAGTTTGCTGTGTGGAGTACTACGACAACCACTATTACCTCTTTTTTTGCCCCACCTGATTGCATTCCCGGCATTGGTGTTGTTTGTATGAGCATTCGGGTGTAAAATGCATGCCACCGCATTTCCAACATGGTTTACTGGGCGTACTGGGTGCTGATTGGTGTTTTTCCGTGTCATGATTCGGATTGGGCTTATTTTTATATTGATTGTAGACGGGTTTCCTCTGGCCTGTCCCTGCTCTATTATGTTGACTGTCAAAATGATTATTTGATTTTGCACCTGAGTAACTGGCGTTAACTACTGATGACTGTTGATAAGAATGATTGTCCTGGTTTTCAATCATTTTTGTATCCTTTTTGAGGATAATTAATTGCTGCGCTTCTGTTATTAATTTCTCCAGTGACATATCCCCGGATATCCGCGTCGCATGATGACCTCAACCCACTTGTGAAAACAAGGCATTTGAACTGATCTGCCGATAAGTTTCCCAAATTGAAAAGTTCGCAGTGCCGATTTATGCGGCTCGCGTATGCAACATAATCTTCCGTACTTTTTTTCTGTTGTTGTAAACACTCGAATCGCATGTTGAACAATGATTTTTTCGGACCGGAAATGTCTTTTAATTTTGTGACAGTCTCGTCAAATGTGAAATCACGATTGTTTTTTGCATAATGTAACTCACGTATTTGTGATGATTCGATGTGTGTAGTTTACGCAAAAGCAATCTCGTTTTTACTCCATCGTCCAAATTCTCGCCATCCACCTTGAATAAGTCCTCGAATCTTTCATACCACGTCTTGAAATATTTTTCGTCCTCCGGATCGTGGTAAAATTTAACAATCTGATTTGATAGATTATGAGTTTGTTGAACATCTTCGTTCTTTGTATTTTTCGCCAATTGTTTAATTATGACGTCATGCGATTTGAGCATTTCGGTGATGGAACTTAACATTTGTTTTGTACCTTCATCCATCTTGTTTTGTAATATACAAAAAATGTCCTCCGATTTTATACGTCAATTTTTTTATTTATTCTTATTGTTGTCCGTAATCCTCGTCGCCAATTGTTGTGTTTGTTAATTAATGGTTTAATAAACACACTTATTTATTTTCTTAATAATTACTTTATGTATAAGGATATTGATAATGCATAACCTCACTCGGTTACACTCAAGAACGAAGTGCCCTAACGTGGTGACCAGGACACCTCATGTGCGATAACTATATACTAGGTTGCACCATGATATTGATAGTTGGTTTATTCAGAGTTGCAACAGTTTCAATGTTTTGTTCGGGAGAATTCACGTTTTTGAGGGATCAGTAGGGGGATTTGTGGGTGAGATAATGTGATCTTGGGTCAGTCTAATCTTTAATCTTTATTTTATAATTTTAATTGGTATTTTTAATTAGAAAAAAAAAATACTATAATATTATATGTAATTAAATTAAATATTGAATTTATATGTACACTCTTGTGGAAATGTAATGAGCCTAATGGCTCAAATTTCTTTAAAAATAAACAAATACAAATATGTCCAGACGAATATATAAAACACAAATTAATAATAATTTGATGATTAATAAATTAAAAACTTCGAAATTCGAAGTTTAAATTCGCAATTAAACGTTAATATAGAATTCTTGATTGTAATCGTCGATATCCACGACTACAACTTTAATCATCACTTTAAAGTGTCAATCTATTGTGGTTTAAAAATACCAAAACAGACAATTTAGTCGTATTTGCGAATTACTTGTCGTCTGTCGATTTGGCCCTTAATTTTACAAAATATTCAATAAATTTGATCCTTGCATGTTCTTTATAAGATAGGTGTTTACAAAAAGTAGTGGTGGTTAATGCTTAAATTAAATGTTGCAGACGAGCGAGAATCGGTTGAACATGTAAAAATATTGTAATTGAATATTTGGGGGAAACTGTTCAATTGTACATATTAACCAGAGACTGATGAACCACCATTCCATACGAGAAATTTGCTTACTGCATTGTTGTGTGTTCTGTTTTCTAATCGACACATACGTTGCTATAAAATTTTCCCCTTGCATGTACACACATACCTGTTTCATGGAATGACAAAAATGAGTTCAACCATAACGATTTTTTTAGTAGGAGACGGGCAGTTACTATGGAAACCTCATTTGTAAAACAAAAGCTTTTGCTCTTTAACAAAATTGGAAAACTATTTGGCTGGTTTCCAAAAATAAAAAAATATATATTTATTTATACTAAACCTTTTGTAAATACTAATTAGAAATGGAGCGAACGAACAGGTAATTACTCAAAACTAATTTATGCGGTGCTGCTAAATTACTAAATATATTTTTAGCAAATTTATGAATATTACCTCACCATATTCAAAATACTATAAACCGAGACTTCGTGCCGATCAAAATGAGTTACTTACTAAGCGATTAGGCGCTAGTAAATTAACTAGAAAAGAATTAGAAAATAAATATTACGATTTATGTGAAGAAAATGTGATAGTGAAACGTGAAAATAATGAAAATAAAGAAAAAATTAAACATTTGACAACCAAATTGCTGAGATTGTCCTCATGCTCGGGGCGCAGTATCAAACCACGTGAGCTATTTACCACCGATGACACATTAAAAGTGCGATTGATCGATCTCGAAAATAAGAATTCAATGCTGAAAGATCAAATGACATGTTTACTAACAAAATATGGTAAAAAATTAAAGGATTTACCATTTTCAGAGCACTCATGTGATACGGACCGAGATGAAAAAATGGATACGAGACGTGAAGAAAAATCTGTGGCGTCATCAACAAGAAAATCGCCGGTCTCTGATTCGCTAGAAGATGAACTCTATTCGGCGCGTAACTCTGAACGAAATAAACTTCGATCACGGTCCGTTTGTGAGCAGGAATTGGATAATAAACTTGAGGAAGAAAACCGCTTTAAGCAATCGCAGGAGTTGGAGAAATTGCAAGGCGAGATTAACGCACTTAATAACTACCTCGAAGAAACCCGTCAAACTAACATTGAATTGTTAAAAGAAATTTCAGATTTGCGTACAAAATGGTCTGAAATTGACTTGAGTAAACAATTAGCGGAAGATCTTAAAGTTATAGAACTAAATCGATGTTTAGAAGAAGCCAAAACGGAAATGCTTCGTCTTAAACAGTATAGCGATAGCATCGAAAAAGAAGCATGCGTCAAAGTTGACCTCGAACGGGAAATAACTAGTAAATTAGAAGAAAAACTAAAATGTGAATCCGATAAGACGTTAGAGTATAGAATGAAACTTGAGCGAGCGGAACAAGAGCGCAAACAATTAGAAGAATTAGAGAAAGTTTTGAAACAGAAGAATCTGGAAATAGATACGTTGCGAGATCAATCAAAGAAATTCCAAACTATAGCTAGCAGTAATGAAGGAGACGAGGCGAAATTGCGAGAACTTAGCGAACTAAATGAAGAATTAAAGAAACAAGTAGAAAATGAAGCATCAACGTCTTCATCACTGGAGCACTCTCACGCTAATCTGCTAGAAAAAGTTAAAACTCTACAGCTTCATAATGACGAGTTAATCGTAGAGCTCGAAGGAAAAAAGAATCAAATCTGTTTCTTAAAAGAGAAAAATGCAGAATTAGAGAATGAATTGAAAAAATTAATGAAAATTAGATTAGAATTGGAAAAAGCAAATAAAACACTTTGCTCTAGGATTAGTGAATATCACAAAAAATCTGATATCAATAACTTAGTACGGGAAGAAGTCGAAACTTGGTCAAATGAGGTAAGATCTAGACCGTTAACAGCGTGTAACAAGGTATTCGTGTACAGTCTATTATTATTATTATTTATTTTCTTTAGCAGTTTCCACAAATTTCAGAAAAAAAACCACCCGCACTAGTTGAAAAGGGCAGTGGCGATGTTTGTGTACCTGCTGATTGCGAGTATGAAATTCCAGTGGAAAAAATTAATAGTGAAACTAAAGTATCGTAAGTGAATCTGCTAAGAATATTTTTACGTTAAATCTAAAACTATTTTATTATTGCCGCAGATTTTATTCACGAGCCGAATATCAAAAGTATTCACACATTAATCAAACATACCGATTAGAAAACCTGGTGGATACGATGCAACAACATAAAAATATTCTACAAATTTTTGAATCACCCAAAATACAAATGGAACGAGCTCGAAATACTAGACGAGCGTTAAAATATTATCGATACTATCACAATATGGTAAATTCAACAAAGACGACAGGGGCGTACAACGGCGACAACTATACGAATACAGATAATTTTTCTGATTTATCTTCAATACGAAATGATGAGTGCGTCCCCGACGAAACAATGCAAGACATTTCACCCGATTCACCCGACGAGATATCAATGTCCGAGGAGCCTACACCAATGTCGATGTCCTGCGAAAATGGTAATAATGGGAATTTAATTAATTTTGTAGTAAATTCGTTAAATTTCATAGAAAATTCGTATAGCGATATTGAGATCGAATTCGTCAATAAAGTCGACCGGCGATCGAAACGTTTTAGTTTAGATTCGACCAAATTGCAACAGCAAATTTACTCGGACGATGCCAATAAACTAAATTTTTTATTGATTTTTAGTGAATTGAATAGAAATGAATTTGGATTTTCAATATTTCAAAATGAAATCGAAGAAAATCATGGGGGGAAAATGGATTTAGAATTAGATGTGTACGATATATGTTTCCCGCATACAATTCTAGGAAAATTATTTATAAATATTTTTATATAATTTTTTTCGAAATTAAGAATTAATTATGGCTTTATATCATAACATAATAAGAAATAAATTTTTGTTGTTGTTTCCTCACAATGATTTCATATATTTAAATTGCAGTTCCTGCCTCAATTTATAGCGTTTTACGCCTAATTTAATTAGCATACAAATTAATTTAATAATTATTCCAATAAATAAAAGTGTCGCGGTTAGAATGAATGTAATCACATCATAGCCATGTTTGGCAAAATAATTTAGATTCTTTGCTGGGCTTTGATAAAATTCCAAATCTGGGCTGCGAATAACGCGTTCCACCCACCAAATAGCACGATTAATGGGAATTTGTGTTTGGTCCCGAAAAAACTCTGATCGCAGTTTCGCTTTCAGTCGATATCTGTAAATAAATTATATGAATGTATAATCGCCGGTTTCTTATAGAATTGCGGAAAACTTACGTTACATTTCGTGAAATTTTTAAAATCGATTCTCTTAATGTAAATGCAGTCAATTTATTTAAATCTAGAGCTTCTGCGAAACCTCCTCGTTTTCCGATTTCTGCGTTCATATATTGATCACCAAATATTGGAATTGCTAATATAGGAATGCCAAACCAAAGTGCTTCTTGCATGCTTAGTAATCCACAGTGCGAGACAAATAAAAGTGTGTTTCGATGCGCTAGAATTTCGACTTGTGGCAGCCAATCTCTTATGTGTACATTATGTGGGACAACACCTTTTACCGCGTTCGGGTCAATTTTCCAAACAAAATTATACGATGGCAAGTTACGAAACGCTTCCAAAATATGCTTAATACGTGTTTCACCCAAGCTCGTAGCATCCACATTTGTTCCCAACGAAAATAGAATCAAACCTTTTTTTGCACCATCCGCGATGCGTTGTAAATCATCAGGTAATTGTTTTGGTCGAGCAATTTGCATACCCCCAACTGGAATCACATTAGGTAAAAGTGGTTCAATCGAATCAAGAGCTGGATGTGTATTTAGTAAAATTAATTTTGTATGCTGTAGCAGATCGGTCATATTTGGTGAGGTCGGAAATTGTACCCGTGACATCTCATTCATTTTCGGATACATATAAAAGTGTTTTAGTCCGTAATCGAATATATGCAGCAATAAACTTTCGACTCGCCGAATAAAATCGGCATTTAAATTGTTACGAATAATATTTGGCGTATATAGGTACATTTGTGATCCAATCAGATCGATGGTGGCCGATGGTGCATTGAACGCGGTTAGTCCAATCATTGGCGGATAGTTAAATTTATGTAAAAATCCCAATAAACATGGATGTGCCATAAAATCATGTAGCACTACATCGAATTTAAAATCATCTGGATACTCGAGCAATTGTTGCAATCCATTTGATTCCAAGCATCCGGTACACGCTTTAATCACAAATTCACTAAATAATATTAATTCTTTCCATGGATTTTTTGTTTGGCCTAATGCAATAAAATCCAAACCTTCTGTTTCGTTATGAATTGTTGGATAAACCTTTTCCAGATGCAAGTAATGTAAGTTCGGTGTAGGCTCAGAATCTACATCCTGCGAGATCGAGGTTACATTATGACCCCGTCGCGCCAGTTCTAATGTTAACGATCGAATCCTATATAAATAGAGTTTATGTTTAGGTTATCACTATAGTAATTCTACCGTATCATTTATATACCAACCAAATATGATGACTAGGTAAGGGTACCGGCTCTAAAACTAATATATTCGCACTTTTGCAATTACTATTAAACAATACAATTACTAATGATATCACACTTATAAAATAATTACTGTTCATCTTAAACTTTAAGAAAAGAATCTGACTTCACACTTGTCAAATTTAAAAAGGTTCCATGTCTTATCACAATAAGCGATACACTTTGTACATAAGACGATGCAAGGCGATCCATATGTTTCAAACCCATATATGCAACATATAATTTTACGAGCACTTATACAAAGGCGGTCATAATGAGAAATAATTTTAAACTAAATTTAGCTCACTCATAAATTGGATGCATAGCGATCATGCGATAATTTTTTAACTATATTCTCAATTCTCTTAACTCTATAAAATGATCGAGACACACACATACAATAATATGGTACATTTGAAGAAAATTAATTTGTTTTGTGTATGTAAGAAATCATGTACGTACAATATGTACGTACATGATTTCTTAATATGTAAACAAAAGTAACCGAACCAGTACAGTTGAACCTAAGATATTAAATAAATTTTGATTTTGTATGCATATACCGATGTTAACTATTTCACTTTGGGCCCAAAAGTAATTTTGTATTGGCTATCCTGAATGATTTATTTCTGTCAATGCAGCCTCTGCTTCTACTGGAAAATTAAACTTTTTGTTTAGAGATTAGTGCACCTACCGTGAGCCGGAGCTAGTAGTCCACTGATTCTAAACAAATAATTTAATAAACCCTTTGTATATTTTAATACCCCTTGTATGTTTGCTTTGTACGTTTTGATAGAGATAAGGCCTGCCTGCGTCTGCTCAAGTTATCTCAAATGCGATTGGCGCTTTTATTCGTTCTTTTGGTAGTGGCGCCATTAACGTATGGTTGTTATTCTTGTTGTATCGGCAGCAAGTCACTATTTGTGGATTCTATACCTTACTGCTAATCTTGGATTTGCAATCCAATACAATTGTTGTGGGAATGTGATAACTAAAGTTGTTCCTCCATGTAAGAGTAATACGATAAGCATCTTTGATTATAAGGTTTGTTAATTGACCATTGGATGTCTCTAATCATATAGGATTTATGATATTTCGATTCTACCCCAAACTCACATTAAGTTCTAATCATCCAAGAAGGTATTCAATGATAATAACTCAATACTTTTATTCAGCTGTTGTCCTGAATAAAAAATGAAAAAAAGATAATAATTGCTGTGTTTTTTTATTAGCGCCCGATAGCTGTATCCGGAGCAGCCAATTTTCTATGTCAAAACTTATATTTAGGGCGCTATTTTTGCATATAATTAATTTATTTAACTCTAAACTACGATTTTTCATTCAACTTTTTAGTTAAAAATCGATAAAAAATATTTTGCTCTACCTATTTATCGGGAGCCGCTATCGGGAGCGCTATTCATTTCAATGGGAAATTTGAAAAGGCCTTTATTTTGTAAACCCCTGAAACTATTAGAAATTTAATCTTACAATAAAAATTGAAAACGCAGCAAGATAAATTCTTGTTTATAACATCTTGTAAAAATAAATGTCAATTAATATATTGTTACGATTTTGCCTTGTCACTCACGGTTCGAATCACTGGATTGTGAATAAATACAACTGCTTCAAATTTGAACTCACACAATTTATTTACACAACACAATTTATTATACAACACAAAATTCACAGTTAATTACACTGTGCTTGAATTGCAAATTTTTTTTCGTGACAAGCTGGGCACCTGGGGGTAAACCTAATTCGAGTACGCTGAGTTCAATGGTGCTAGTCCCATTTAAAAGTTAGTCCCCATTTTTGAGATATCGCATTCGACATGTTTTGGCTCTGAGTCAAAATATACCCTCATTTTCACGTTGATAGCTCTTGAACCATTAAGATTTTCGTTATGCTTTCTTCAGCAAAGTTGTTGCTCAGGCCAAGACCAACAACTTTGCCGAACATATCAAGACCGAAAAACCACATCTAATTTTTTTTTGCTTTTCATTTCGACGAAAAACACTGTTTTCTATCATTTTTTATAATTTTTTTGAATTTAAATCGAGTAGAATCGATCGAATAAACATCGCATCGACAAATATAGATACAATATAAACTATTTAAAAGAAAGTTATATCGATTCAATTGATTTTATGGTGATTTTTCCTAAAAAAAAAAATTCCTAAAAAATTTAAATTTTTCTTCTCTTTGACAAAACAATGTAGTGCCGTTGCGATAGTGGATCAATAAGAAACATCTGGAATGCACTAACATTCCGAAAAATCGTTGACAAATCGAATGTGATTGTTTTTTCGGGCACAAATTTGATATCAGAAATTTTGTGAATTGAATTCGGCTTTCGTCACTCGAACATTTACCTCGTTAAGAGGTTTTTTATTTGATATCAATGATTTTGGCACGGCAAATTGAATATGAATTGAATTGCGATTCGTTTTATTGTTGTCAGTCAAAACAGTTCACACACACACACACACATTCGATAGCAATTCATTTTTGATTCCTTAAACAATACAACAAAATATACATATTTTAGTGTGTTAGTTGGAAACAAAAATTAATGGTAGCTACCCTCTCGCGGATATTCTATCTTCATGCGATGGGATTGGAGATAAGATCTATTTTTTAAAGAAATCATGATAAAGATTAAAAAATATCGATTTTATGCAAGGAGATTGTCAAATGTTCAATGTTTTTGGTGATTTTTTTCGATCACATCAATTTGTCAGTTTTTTCATTTTTTTTGTTATGAAAAAAGGGTCACTGGTAAAAATTCTCCTAGCAATGATAATAATATGATGTATTTATATTTGTTTCATTATAATACGTTGATTCACTATCATTATGAACCGCAACGGACCGATATTAGGGTGCATTTGAGCCAAAAAATGAAATTTTGCAAAAAATTAGGATGGCTTTTAAGTTATGGAGGTCAATTTCTAAAATATACGAGTTTTCTGGGACAAACGGTTGACGTCATATTGTAGGAGAGGTTTGTGGCTAATAATCCTGAAAATATGAACCAAAAGTCTTGTGCTAATTTTTTAGCAATTTGGCCGAATGTGGCCGGCCGATTTAGCATTTTTCAGTTTTTGTGGGCGTGGCTAAAATGGCGTTTCAGAGGCTGGCCGCAACAAAAGTTGCTTAGTTTTTCAAGTACTACAAACCCTGAAAATATGAGACCAAATGAAAGAAGTACGGACACACAAACAAACAAACATATATACCAAAGCAAGATTATATGGTGACGTCATAGAAAAATTTCCAAATGTCATAACTTTGGTCAAAATCATCCGTTGTGGACGTTTGAGGTGTCGTTGAATTGGTATTGACGTCTACAATCATAATTTGCTAGTAAAAAAATAATTGAGGCACTTTTTGGGGCAGTTATACCTGAAAAACTAATTTTTTGGGGCAATTTTCGGAAGGTCATATCTCCACTCAATGTTGGTAGAAATTCCAGCGTTTATACATTATTTGGGTCTACTTTTCAAGACCTTTCCAATGGCATATAACATGACAGCCTCAAAAGAAAAAAGTTCGAACAAAGCTGTATATATATACGTGTTCGACTTCCAACACAGTAGGTGCTTTCGTCACTCGTTTGGACTGCCGTCCAAAGTGATAATTTACGTGATGTAATTGGTTAAAACGATGGGATGGAAAAATCCAGGATTTTTATCCACTATAGCAACGGCACGCCATTGTTTTATCAAAGAGAAGAAAAATGTTAATTTTTTAGGAATTTTTTTTTTTTTAGGAAAAATCACCATAAAATCAATTGAATCGATTTAACTTTCTTTTAAATAGTTTATATTGTATCTATATTTGTCGATGCAATGTTTATTCGATCGATTCTACTCGATTTAAATTCAACAAAATTATAAAAAATGATAGAAAACATTGTTTTTCGTCGAAATGAAAAGCAAAAAAAAAATTAGATGTGGTTTTTCGGTCTTGATATGTTTGGCAAAGTTGTTGGTCTTGGCCTGAGCAACAACTTTGCTGAAGAAAGCACAACGAAAATCTTAATGGTTCAAGAGCTATCAACGTGAAAATGAGGGTATATTTTGACTCAGAGTCAAAACATGTCGAATGCAATATCTCAAAAATGGGGACTAACTTTTAAATGGGACTGGCACCATTGAACTCAGCGTACTCGAATTAGGTTTACCCCCAGGTGCACAGCTTGTCACATTTTTCAACTAGCAATGTGTTATTATAATTATAACACACTTTTTAATTATCACTTTAATAATCGCTTTAGTAATCACTTTAATAATCTTTCTATTTAACCTTCACTGTATCACGTTTAAAATAAAACTCAGCATTCCACGTCAACGTACGCCTCTATATACCAAAATATTTGTTTCTAGAATAATCCTAAATGCGCAGAAAATATGTTCGTATAGAAATGACGCCTAAATGTTGAGTATAAATCATAAATGCAATTGAACAATTAATGAAATTAACTTATTCTATTCTAATCTAGGTGTCACCGTAACACTACCCCCCACCTAAGCCTGCTCGTCCCGAACAGGATCCAGATCACCTCCTCTGTAGAGCGCTAAACGCTCTAAATGCACCACCTTTGGTTTACCTTTCCGTCCTTTCTGTATGCGATAAACCACGTCGTTCAACTTTTTAATGACAGTGTAAAGTCCTTCCCATGTGGGTTGCAACTTCGGTGATAATCCCTTCTGCCGTTGCGGGTTGTGAAGCCATACCAATTGCCCTTCCTCGAAGCCTTGATTATTTGCTCGTATGTCATATCGAGCTTTCGTTCGATCACTTGATACCCGAATTTTCTCCCGTACAAATTGATGTAATTCATTAAGTTCCTCTTTCATCCGGTCGACGTAATCCTGTCCGCATACAGCTGCTGATGGAACAGCCCCAAACTTTAAATCTCCTGGTAATCGCAGGTTGTTCCCAAATATGGTTTTAGCTGGTGTCAGTCCTGTTGTGTCATGTACCGCTGATCGGTAGGCCATCAGGAACATTGGTATATGTCGATCCCAGTTGCGTTGGTTCCTTTCCACAACCTTTGTTAGATATTCCTCCAATGTGCCATTGAATCTTTCCACCATACCGTCCGACTGTGGGTGTAAAGGCGTCGTTCTTGTTTTATTGATTCCAAGCATCTGACATATCTCCTGAAATACCACCGATTCGAAATTCCTTCGTTGATCCGTGTGAATTTCCATCGGTACACCAAATCTGCTAATCCAATTGTTGACCACAGCATCCGCTATTGTTGTTGTCTCCGGATTGGGTATGGGGTACACTTCCGGCCATTTGCTGAAATAATCCATTATTACTAGCACATATTTATTTCCGCTCTCGGTGGTCGGAAATGGTCCCGCCACGTCCATTGCAATTCTCTCAAATGGTGCCCCGACATTATATTGTTTCATGGTTCCACGGCTTTTTCGTGCTGGTCCCTTTACTGCCGCACATTGGTCACATCTTCGACACCATTCTACTACTGACTGTCTACATCCAGACCAGTAGAAACGTTGGCGAATTTTGGCTAGTGTTTTATTAATCCCTAGGTGACCTCCACTTGCTCCTCCGTGATACTCCTTGAGGATTTCCGCTATCCGATCTTTTGGCACCACTACCAACAATTGTTTTACTTTACCATCCGTGCTTTCCCTTTTTCGTTTTAAACATCCATTTTCTATATGGAGGCTATCCCATTGAGCCCAATAAGCTTTTACAATGTGAGTTTTGTCAGCTATCTCACTCCATGTGGGCCGGTGTTCCTTTTCCTTATGTTTCATGATGAATGATAGGTCAGCATCCCGTAATTCCGCTCCTTCCCGCCCCTTCTTGATCATTTCTTGATCATTTCATCAGTCAATTTCTGATCAGGTAGCACTTTCATAAGCCGAATATCGATGATGTTTTCCTTACCCTCCACACGCCCACAATGCTTGCATTCCACGGGACATGGCCTTCTTGATAATGCGTCGATATTTCCATGTGCGCTTCCCTTCCGATGTTCAATTTGGAAATCGTAGCTTTGCAAACGTTCGATCCAACGTGCTACTTGTCCCTCTGGATTTTTGAATTGTAACAACCAGCTCAAAGCTCCATGATCCGTCCGTAGAAGAAATTTTTGGCCATAGAGGTACTTATGGAAGTGCTTAACACATTCCACTATAGCCAACAACTCTTTCCGTGTCACACAATAATTTCGTTCCGGTTTTGATAACATCTTGGAGTAATATGCAATAACTCACTCTTCACCATTTGTTGCCTGTGATAATACTCCTCCTATACCATCATTACTTGCATCGGTGTCCAAAATGAATTTAACGTTGGGTATAGGGTATGCGAGGATTGGTGGACCAGGACTTTCCCGATCATAATTTCTTTGGCTCCGCTCTCCGTTTCATTGGCTTCCACAACCCACAACCTGGGTGACCCAGAACCTCCCTCCAATCTTGCCCATACTATTGTTTCCGAGTTCGGTGGCAGCTTCTCCCGATGATCCATTATAATTTACCTGGTTAACCTTTTTCCCTTTTATTACTGAATTTTCTCCAGTCGCCGTTCGTAATTTCATGCCATTAGCTGGTTCTATAATTCCATCGATATCCTCACGAACAATCGTATGAGTTGCTCCCGTATCCAGCGTGATCATGCATTTCTTGCCATCAATATCGGCTTCAATTGTCAAGCTGCCACCGCATCTTGCTACTCTCGTTTGGTCTACGCTTCATAGGAGATGGCGACCTTGTTCGTTTTTTCTTAATCTCCCAACAGTCCCGTGAGATGTGGCCCATTCTATCACATACCCAGCATTTAATCCTGCCACTTCCATCTCTGAACCTTGGCGTAGCCCGCGCAGTGTCCATTCTGGAATCAATCTCCACTCGACGAATTTTCATTGCTGGCACAAGCGATGGTTTCCGTGAAAGTTGCCTTAGGTGACAACATCACCGCTCTGCGCGTCTCAGGATCTCGAATTCCGTCAATGAATGCATCTATTTTAATTCGCTCCATGTAATCGGCCGACATATTTGAATGTGCTAAATGCGCGAGCCGCTCAATTGCCGATGAAAATTCCTGAAGCGATTCTCCTCCTCTTTGGTATCGACCCTTCAATTCCATGCGATAGATTTCTCGTTTGTGGTCACTTCCGTATTTTCGATCTAACGCCTTCATATTTCCCATGTAAACGTTCCGTTCCTGCTCGATAATGATTTGTAGTGTTTCTGCCGCTTCGCCTTTAAGAGTCACAATTAACGCTGCAACACATTGTTCTTCAGTCCACTGATTTTGCTTAGTCGCCGTTTCGAATTGGAACTTAAAAATACTGAAGGATGTTGTTCCATCAAATGTGGTTTTATCTTAACTGCGTTAACCGTTTGAATCACTTGATGTGTCGTTCCATTCACTTTAACATCTTGGAGCTCCTTCTCGAGACGATTAACTTCCGTTTGAAAATCTTGTTTAACCGATTCAAATTTTTGTTGAACAGTCCCTTTAACATTTTGAATTTCTGCGTGTACTTCTGTTTGCAGTTTTTCCACTTTACCGTGTAGTGTAGATGATAACTCCAGAAACTTCTCGTCCATTTTCTTTTGACCAACTTCTATTTGGTTTTTAATGTCCGCCCCTTGTTGCTCCATCTGCTGTTGCATTTGATGTTTAATATCCGCCCCTTGTTGCGTCAACTGTTGTCCCATCATATTCATAGCAGCCATCAACTGCGATAAATCGAAATTTCCAGATGGGTTTTGTGTTGTTCCGAGCACCGTTTGCACGTCCTTTTCTTTCTTGTCCACGCTGATCTCATCCGTGTTTTCGTCCTCGAAATCATACACGTCTGGATTTAAACCTTCCTTCTCCATGGCCTCACGTAGTCGCTCCACCAAACTAGCTTTTGTGCCTTCACAGGCCAAACCTCGCCGTGTCAGTTGCTCCTTTAATTGCGCAAGCTTTAATTCGTAGAGAATCATTTTCCTTATTATTCACAATCCCACCGCTGTCACCAATTGTTACGATTTTGCCTTGTCACTCAAGGTTCGAATCACTGGATTGTGAATAAATACAACTGCTTCAAATTTGAACTCACACAATTTATTTACACAACACAATTTATTATACAACACAAAATTCACAATTAATTATTATAATTATAACACACTTTTTAATTATCACTTTAATAATCGCTTTAATAATCACTTTAATAATCTTTCTATTTAACCTTCACTGTATCACGTTTAAAATAAAACTCAGCATTCCACGTCAACGTACGCCTTTATATACCAAAATATTTGTTTCTAGAATAATCCTGAATTCGCTGCAAATTATATTCGTATGGAAATGCCGCCTAAATGTTGAGTATAAATCATAAATGCAATTGAACAATTAATGAAATTAACTTATTCTATTCTAATCTAGGTGTCACCGCAACAATATTTTGTTTTATTGATGAATTTAGTTTTAATGTTACGGTGACACCTAGATTAGAATAGAATAAGTTAATTTCATTAATTGTTCAATTGCATTTATGATTTATACTCAACATTTAGGCGTCATTTCTAGACTAACATATTTGCTCGATGCACATTTAGGATTATTCTAGAAACAAATATTTTGGTATATAAAGGCGCGCGTTGACGTTGAATGCTGAGTCTTATTTTAAACGTGATATAGTGAAGGTTAATTAGAAAGTTTATTAAAGTGATTATTAAAGCGGTTATTAAAGTGATAATTAAAAAGTGTGTTATAATTGTAATAATTAATTGTTAATTTTGTGTATAATAAATTGTGTTGTGTATAATAAATTGTGTGAGTTCAAATTTGAAGCAGTTGTATTTATTCACAATCCAGTGATTCGAACCTTGAGTGACAAGGCAAAATCGTAATGTTACGGTGACACCTAGATTAGAATAGAATAAGTTAATTTCATTAATTGCTCAATTGCATTTATAAGTTCTGATTTGGTTCACCATTTAGGCGTCATTTCTATACTAACATATTTGCTTGATGCGCATTTAGGATTATTCTAAAAACAAATATTTTGGTATATAAAGGCGCGCGTTGACGTGGACTGCTGAGTATTATTTTAAACGTGATACAGTGAAGGTTAAATAGAAAGATTATTAAAGTGATTATTAAAGCGATTATTAAAGTGATAATTAAAAAGTGTGTTATAATTGTAATAATTAATTGTGAATTTTGTGTTGTATAATAAATTGTGTTGTGTATAATAAATTGTGTTGTGTAAATAAATTGTGTAAGTTCAAATTTGAAGCAGTTGTATTTATTCACAATCCAGTGATTCGAACCTTGAGTGACAAGGCAAAATCGTAACAATTGGTGACAGCGGTGGGATTGTGAATAATAAGGAAAATGATTCTCTACGAATTAAAGCTTGCGCAATTAAAGGAGCAACTGACACGGCGGGGTTTGGCCAGTGAAGGCACAAAAGCTAGTTTGGTGGAGCGACTACGTGAGGCCATGGAGAAGGACGGTTTAAATCCAGATGTGTATGATTTCGAGGAGGACAACACGGATGAGATCAGTGTGGACAAGAAAGAAAAGGAAGAACAAACGATGGTCGGAACAACACAAAACCCATCCGGAAGTTTTGATTTATCGCAGTTGATGGCTGCTATGAATCAAATGATGGGACAACAGTTGGAGAACCAAGGGGCGGACATTAAACATCAAATGAAACAGCAGATGTTACAAGTGGAGCAACAAGGGGTGGACATTAAACATCAAATGAAATTGTCGAAACAGGACATGAAACAGAAGATGTTACAAATGGAGCAACGAGGAGCGGACATTAAAAACCAAATAGAAGTTGGCCAAAAGAAAATGGACGAGAAGTTTCTGGAGTTATCATCTACACTACACGGTAAAGTGGAAAAACTGCAAACAGAAGTACACGCAGAAATTCAAAATGTGAAACAAGATCTACAAACGGAAGTCAAATGTCTCGAGAAGGAGCTCCAAGATGTCAAGTCAAATGGAACAACAGGTCAAGTGATCCAGACAGTTAATGCAGTTAAAATAAAACCACCAACATTTGATGGAACAACATCCTTCAGTATTTTTAAGTTCCAATTCGAAACGGCGATTAAGCAAAATCAGTGGACTGAAGAACAATGTGTTGCAGCGTTAATTGTGGCTCTTAAAGGCGAAGCGGCAGAAACACTACAAATCATTCCTGAGCAGGAACGGAACGTTTACATGGGAATTATGAAGGCGTTAGATCGAAAATACGGAAGTGACCACAAACGAGAAATCTATCGCATGGAATTGAAGGGTCGATACCAAAGAGCAGGAGAATCGCTACAGGAATTTTCATCGGCAATTGAGCGGCTCGCGCATTTAGTACATTCAAATATGTCGGCCGATTACATGAAGCGAATTAAAATGGATGCATTCATTGACGGTATTCGAGATCCTGAGACGCGCAGAGCGGTGATGTTGTCACCTAAGGCAACTTTCACGGAAACCATCGCTTGTGCGTTAACAAACGAAACTGCGCAAACCATCATCAAACCAGCAATGAAAATTCGTCGAGTGGAGATTGATTCCAGAATAGACACTGCGCGGGCTAAAAATGGGAAGAAATGAATGATCACGCTGGATACGGGAGCAACACATACGATTGTTCGTGAGGATATTATCGATGGAATTATGGAACCAGCTAATGGCATGAAATTACGAACGGCGACTGGAGAAAATTCAGCAATAAAAGGGAGAAAGGTCGTAAAAATAAGGATTGGACGAAATCACTTTCAACACGAGGTGCTGGTTGCAGATATTGTAGACGAAGTCATCTTGGGAATGGACTTCATGAGAACGAATGGCTTCGTGGTGGATGTTGGACGGGGTGTATTAACCTACGATAATATCGAGTTGCCACTTCACGTTAACGCTATAGGAGAAACGACCAGGCAAAGTATAATGGATCATCGGGAGAAGCTGCCACCGAACTCGGAAATAATAGTATGGGCAAGATTGGAGGGAGGTTCTGGGCCACCCAGGTTGTGGGTTGTGGAAGCCAATGAAGCGGAGAGCGGAGCCAAAGAAATTATGATCGGGAAAGTCCTGGTGAAACCAGACAGCGATAATAGAGTACCAATTAGGACTCTAAATCTCTCGGATAAGACGAAAACCATCAAGAAAGGGACAATAATCGGAAAATGCGAAGAAATATCTGCGATAGTGAAGTGCGAGCAGAAAAATCCGATTAAGACGGCTAACTCGCAAGTGCTAAAAGAGATTATAGATCAACTCATGGAGAAATGGACCGAAGATCTTACCATGGAACAGAAAAATTTGGCAAAACAATTGCTCGAGCGGTACATGCCAATATTCTGCAGTACATCGGACAATAATGGGAGAACCACAATGGTAAAACATCGAATAGATACAGGAGCAGAAATGCCGATTCGCCAACCACCCAGGAGATTACCATTGGCAAAGCAAGGAGAAGTGTATCGAATGGTAAAAGATATGCAAGCAGCAGGAGTAATCGAAACATCGAGCAGTCCATGGAGTTCACCAGTGGTGTTAGTCGAGAAAAAGGATGGTAGCATGAGATTGTGCGTGGATTACCGAAAATTAAATGCTGTGACGAAAAAGGATAGTTACCCATTGCCAAGGATCGATGACACGTTAGACACATTATCGGGAGCTCGAATATTTTTGACATTAGATCTGCAAAGCGGCTATTGGCAAGTGGAAGTCCAGGAGAAAGATCGCGAGAAAACGGCATTCAGTGTGGGTAACGGATTATGGCAATTTAACGTTATGCCATTCGGATTATGTAACGCCCCAGCGACTTTTGAACGGCTAATGGAGCGCGTGCTAAAGGGATTACATTGGAGGACGTGCCTCGTATATTTGGACGACATCATCGTCATGGGCAAAGATTTCTACGAGCATTTAAGGAATTTCGCAGAGGTTTTGGATCGGATACAAGCCGCCGGATTAAAGCTAAGCCCAAAGAAATGCAAACTATTTAGGATGGAAGTAAAATATTTGGGTCATAAGGTAACAACCAATGGAATCCATACCGATGAAGACAAGATCGTAGCAGTGAAGCAATGGCCACGACCTAAAAACTTACATGAATTACGGAGCTTCCTTGGATTGTGCACCTATTATAGACGATTCGTGCCAGGATTCGCCAGTATCGCAAAGAGTTTACACGAATTAACCAGGAGGAACAAGGCATTCGAATGGAAGGATGATCAAGAAGGGGCATTCGTGGAACTAAGACGACGATTATGTGAAGCACCAATCCTCGCATACCCTATACCCAACGTTAAATTCATTTTGGATACCGATGCAAGTAATGACGGTATAGGAGGAGTATTATCACAGGCAACAAATGGTGAGGGGCGAGTTATTGCATATTACTCCAAGATGTTATCAAAACCGGAACGGAATTATTGTGTAACACGGAAAGAGTTGTTGGCTATAGTGGAATGTGTTAAGCACTTCCATAAGTACCTCTATGGCCAAAAATTTCTTCTACGGACGGATCATGAAGCTTTGCGCTGGTTGTTACAATTCAAAAATCCAGAGGGACAAGTAGCACGTTGGATCGAACGTTTGCAAAGCTACGATTTCCAAATTGAACATCGGAAAGGAAGCGCACATGGAAATGCCGACGCATTATCAAGAAGGCCATGTCCCGTAGAATTTGGGAGAAAATTCGAATATCAAGTGATCGAATGAAAGCTCGATATGACATACGAGCAAACAATCAAAGCTTCGAGGAAGGGCAATTGGTATGGCTTCACAACCCGCAACGGCACAAGGGATTATCACCGAAGTTGCAACCCACATGGGAAGGACCTTACACTGTCATTAAAAGGTTGAACGACGTGGTTTATCGCATACAGAAAGGACGGAAAGGTAAACCAAAGTGGTGCATTTAGAGCGTTTGGCGCTCTACAGAGGAGGTGATCTGGATCCTGTTCGGGACGTACAGGCTTAGGTGGGGGGTAGTGTTACGGTGACACCTAGAATAGAATAGAATAAGTTAATTTCATAAATTGTTCAATTACATTTATAATTTATACTCAACATTTAGGCGTATTTCTAAACTAACATATTTGCTACGCATTTAAAATTATTCTAGAAACAAATATTTTGGTATATAAAGGCGCGCGTTGACGTGGAATGCTGAGTATTATTTTAAACCTGATACAGTGAAGGTTAAATAGAAAGATTATTAAAGTGATTATTAAAGCGATTATTAAAGTGATAATTAAAAAATGTGTTATAAGTGTAATAATTAATTGTGAATTTTGTGTTGTATAATAAATTGTGTTGTGTAAATAAATTGTGTGAGTTCGAATTTGAGGCAGTGTATTTATTCACAATCCAGTGATTCGAACCTTGATTGACAAGGCAAAATCGTAACATTAATTTTTATAGTACAGCGACACCAGTGAATAATAGCTGCAGTTTCAATAGAAAATTGCCATTTGGCTCCGGATAGTGCTCCAATATTAAAACACGGCTAATAATAACTTACAGAATCGGCGACGTGAATTCAAAAATTAAATTTTATCCGGTAAAAATCAGTAAGGCTTTCAAACTTTTTGATCGAACCTTGATTGCATTCGAATGAGGCAATATATTGAAACAATCTAAACGTATTTCTACTCAAAATTTGACCCCCCCCCCCCCCCCCCCCCCCCCCGTCCGAATGCTATCGAAAAAGGTTAGATGAGGAAATTACAGAAATAATTTATGCGTAGAAGTGTTGAATTACTCGAAACCCCTAAGGTAGATTTTATTAAACGATATATTGGTGGATTAAGTGTAGTCGTTGCTTCTAGAAAAGTTTGCAATAATAAATGGAATTTAGAAATCAATATTCAATTCGAATAATACGCGTCTGCCTTCGATTTATGGTTAAGCGAAGATGAAATATCCTGATAGGTGGATAAAACAAAAAATTGGTGCTGTTACCGAAAAATAACTAGCATCGAATATATAACAACGAGTTGAGTAAAGTATAATCCCAGCAGTAAATTGAAGGGAGGCGGCATAATAAATGCGAAATGTATAAATAATGACGAACAAAATTCTTAACAGTAAATGCACAGAATTATCATGGATGGTATTCCAAATAAACAAATTTGAAAATTTTCAATATCTTATCTCTTTCGAAGTCAGTTTAGTAATCGAACTGGTTATCGTGGTTGAATTTCAAACTGTGAAAATACCCTACAAGTAACTTTTCCAAATAGATGCAATCAATCATAAATTCTATTTTTTATTTAATTTTTCTTCAGTTTGGCTTTAACAGTTTTTCTCCGAGCAAAGAGTTTACAAATCTTACAAAATATTTTGATCAAAATATAAATGGACAGCTGTAATACAATTACAAGGAAAGCTATAACATCAATTGCTGTTCTCGATATCAAACTCATATCTCTGTTCGCTCCAGTCAAATAATCCAAATCAGGATTTCGAATAACACGTTCTATCCACCAAACGGCCCTTTCCAGTGGCGTTTCCGGTTGGTCACGGAAATTGTTGGACAATCGTTTAACATTCGTCAAATATATTTTATTCTGGGTCATCTCTAATATTTCTTCGCGTAAATAGCTATCAGTTAGTTTAAGAAGGTCAAAATTTCGTGCTACGCCTGCCGCAACCGATCGTTCATTATTTAAAAATTGATCAGCAAATATTGGAATTCCCAACATGGGAATGCCATACCAGACAGCTTCCTGTGTACTTAGCATGCCGCAATGTGTCATGAATAGAATTGTGTTCGGATGAGACAAAATCTCTGCTTGAGGTAAAAATTTACGGATATAGACGTTTTTGGGTACTGTTACTGGTAGATTGTCCGATTCAAATTTCCAAAGGAATGTATATTGTGGTAAACTTCTAAGTGCTTCTAAAATATAAGTAAGTCGTTTTGGTCCTAAAGAATCACTTCGCATATTGGTTCCGAGTGAAAATAGGATTAAACTATTTGTGGCACTGTCGGCAATATTCTGGAGATCCTGTTTTGTGAACAAAATGTCATTATTATGTAAGTGAAATTAATTTTTTTAATTAGCTTACCTCAGGTAATTCTTTTGGCCTAGAAATTTGTAAACCACCAACCGGAATCACATTTGGTAAGACAGGTTCTATAATATCAACTGCCGGATGTGTATTAACCAATGCAATTTTAGATGAGCGTTCCAAATCGTGCAATTTAATTGGATTAGCTAAGTGTGTGAACGAAAGCTTATCAAATTTTGGATACATATACAAATTTTGGATGGATCGGTCAATCAAGTACATCAGATAGTTTTCGACTCGACCTAAAAATGTAGGTGTAAACTGGTTTCGGAATGGATGCGGTATATAGGGATAATATTGGGCTCCCATAGGACCAACTGTCATTGAAAGTCCATTAAAAGCGGTCAAAGCAATTAATGGTGGATACTTAAATTTATGCAATGTTCCAAGGAGACATGGTGTTAAATAGTCGTACATTACGATATCGAATTTAAAATTGTCTGGATATGACATTAGTTGTTGTAATCCCTTCGATTTAAAAATCCCGGTACCTCCAAGTATCATCCAATCGTAATATCCTATTAATCCAAACCATGGATGTGATCTGCCCATTTCGACGAAATCGAATTTTGTTGACTGATTATAAGTCTCGAACATTGTCGGATATACTTCTTCTAAATGAATGTAATGCAGGTTCGGCGTAGGTTTCGAATCAACATCTGGGCTGAGTGATGTTACATTGTGACCTCTTGCTGCGAGGGCAACCGTTATTGTGCGCATCCTGAAAATAATGATTGAAAAACAGTTAATAAGGATATATTTGGGTTTAAAGCATACATTTGGGCGGACTCGAGATGCAACAAATATTTCAATTCAACTTATTGTTAAAATTACATTTAATCATAGATATATATATATATATATATATATATATATATATATGAATGTCCAAAATCATTTAAAAACTAACAATTTAACCCTAAAATTAAGTTAAATTTAATTAAATAGGCTAAAATATTTCCTGAGTCACAAAATTTTCATCGATCAGAAAACATGTCTATAATATTTTGGTAGACCCATACGACCTAAACTATCTAAAATGGCATTCTTGAGAAGCACGAAATTTCGTAATGTAGATTAGAATAAAATCCATATCTCAAAATTTTTAAAGATCAGCAAACCTGTCTCTATTATATTTTGGTAGACCCATCCGTGTACTCTTTTGTGTCGACCGAATTCAAATTCGATTGGAACTCATCTACCTAAAATTATATTATATTCTTGTGAAGCTCGAAATTTTCTTGAAAACATGATTATAAAATAATTCATATCTGAAAAATTTTCACAGACCGGCAAACCTCTAAGAACTAGTAGAGTATACATATGTGTCTATCATTTATTTTTGAATTCTGAATTTTCTTATCTACATTAGGAAATTTCAGGCTTCACAAAACTCTCGTTTTAGATAATCGATTAGAATTTGAATCGGGTTAGCACACCCAGGTCTACCAAATTATCATAGTGACAAGTTTGCCGATTGGTGAAAATTTTGAGATATGAATTTTGCCTGAATTTTTTGGGTTGGCACTACTAGTACAGTCACATATATGAATTGATGCTTTTTTAGAACTATCATTCTTTAAGGCTGTATGGTACTCTTATTGTTAACAAGATATGCACTAAAAATCAAATTTTGAACAGAAAATGATCAAGATTGGTATTGAAATGACTTAGAAAATAGACGATTTAGAAATATTTGAGACATTTTTTTTAAAGTGGTTTAAGTTGATTATAGTTACAAATAGTTAGTTTGGTAAAAAAATCACCATGTTAACAAAAATCACAATTCTTATAATTCTTTTTATTTATAAACAATTTTAGTCTAGTATCATCAAAACCGCAATGATTTTGTCATTTGACAGTAATCAATAAATTGACTTAAACCACTTTCAAAATTTCCAGCTCATTTAAAATTTCGTTACTGAACGATCGAAAATCTACGTCAATTTTTTTGTTCTTACGCCGCAATGCCGATTAAATCTGTGTATTTTAGTGCCCCTAGATGGCAAATATAAAAAAAATGAATGTGTCCAAGATTAGTGATATTAAGGTTGCGTACCAATGCAAGGGTAAATCGTTTACTACGCTAAAAATCGATTTTAGTACCTTTATAGCGTTTTTCAAAAATAATTGAATTTGCCGAAAAATTTACTTAAAATTGACTTTTACCCTTGGATTGGTACGCAGCCTAACGGCGTAACCAGCGAGTCTGTAAGAAATTTAAGTAACAAAGCGACATCTGAAAATGTATGTTTATTGACATTACTGACCAGCGAAACCCAAAGTACTTTTCGTTCAGTTTCGTTAAATTTGAATTGTCATTTAGCAATCCGTAACAAGAGCGAAAATTATCGCTCAAACTGAAGGAAACTTCAAAATTGAATACAATTCTAATATAAAAACAATTCTAATATAAATGTCATACCATCGTGGCATGGTTGATTTGTAATTTATCAATAATTTATTTATAAATGGATATTATCTATTCAATTTGTTCTGCCGTTTTGTAGGATGTATAGTAAATTGACATTTAAAAATTCAATTGACAATAATCGTGTTACAGATTCGCTGGTCAAACTGTCAAAGATTCTGTAATAAAACATTCTCGTTAAATTCTGTAAGGTTTCGTTACTAACTCTTACAGACTCGCTGGTTATAGCTTTAGACTGCATACCAATCCAAGGGTAAAGCTATAACCAGCGAGTCTGTAAGAAATTTAAGTAACAAAGCGACATCTGAAAAATGTATGTTTATTGACATTACTGACCAGCGAAACTCAAAGTACTTTTCGTTCAGTTTCGTTAAATTTGAATTGTCATTTAGCAATCCGTAACAAGAGCGAAAATTATCGCCCAAACTGAAGGAAACGTCAAAATTGTATATTTTAAATGGCGGTATGTTGGTATGTTTATATTTTACAATTTGTGTACAAATATTTAAAATAAAAAAATAAATAAAATATGTACATATACTTTTAAATACTCTTAGTTATATTTATTGTATGTAGTCATATGTAAATACCTTGTAATATCCGAATCTGTCTTTTGTGCATTTTTTGCGTACCATTTTTGCCCCTTCGTCTTTTAAATAGGGTAAGAAGCTGTTCAATTTTCTCAAATAGATTCATTTTGACGAATATCGTGGTGTGGTTAGTTTGTGATTTTGCATATTGACATTTCAAAATTCAATTGACAATAATAATCGTGTTACAGATTCGCTGGTCAAGCTGTCAAATATTCTGTAACAAAAAGTTCTCGTTAAATTCTGTAAGGTTTCGTTCTCTTACATACTCGCTGGTTATAGGTTAAATCGTTTACTACGTTAAAAATCGATTTTCGTACAGATTTTTTGATCAATTTACCATAGAGTTTTTCAAAAATAATTGAATTTTGAAAAAATTCGACGTTATGCACACAGCTAATGCTGGAAACAGACGTGCGGATTTTACGCATGCGGATTTTTGTTTTTCGGTAGAGTTTTCAATAGACAATATACAATTTGTTTTGGAATTTCTGTCAAAATATTGAAAAGCCGTCGTGATGTTAATATTAATTCGTGTTATTTTTTTTTGTTATGTAGTCAACACTGCTGCGGTGCGTTTTTTAGAAATAGAGACAACTTGCGGAAAAACGTACCTTATGCGGAATACATGTATTTCATTTCATTTTAAGGCTGCGGGCCAATAGTCTGGTAAATCATTTACTATGGTAAAAATCGGATTTAGAACAGATTATTCGATCAGTTTGCCATAGAGTTTTTGAAAAATAAATGAATTTACCGAAAAATTTACTTAAAATTGACTTTTACCCGACTATTGGCCCGCAGCCTAAGTAGTGTATTCTAATTTAAACGCACGCGTTTTCCGCACTTCTGTTTCCAGCAATAAGACCCGCTGTTGGAATGTAGATTGACATGGAGCTCGCAATGTGCAGGTTGTATACTGTATGTGTGCGACTGGATGGCTGGTGTGTGCGTGAATGAAAAGGGGAGTATTAATTGACTTCAAAGGACATTAAATCCACTGGACAAGCAATACTTTCTTTTTTCTACCACAAAAAAAAAACAAAAAAAAAGAAATTTGTTTTCTCAGTTCCATACAGCTTTAAATTTGATTTTAGATTTATCTTTCTTTGTTATTTCACGCTTCTTTCAAATTTTTTTTTTATAAAATCTCTGAACTACCTACATAAGTTTAGTTACTTTCTCGCTTAACATAATTTCTCTTCAATTTTACGTTTATTACAATAATGGAGTTTAACCAAATTGGACTTAGGCTGCGGGCCAATAGTCGGGTAAAAGTCTATTTTTAGTAAATTTTTCGGTAAATTAATTTATTTTTCAAAAAATCTATGGCAAACTGAACGAAAAATCTGTTCTAAAATCTCTTTAAATCATTTACTATGGTAAAAATCAGATTTAGAACAGATTTTTCGATCAGTTTGACATAGAATTTTTGAAAAATAAATGAATTTACTTAAAATTGACTTTTACTCGACTATTGGCTAGCAGCCTAAATTTGTAAAACTAAACTGTTTGAAAATCGCCTAAATGTTCGCAAATTACGAACGATATATATTCTCCACATTTAGTTTTATTTTGACGTATATATATTATAAACTTCTTATTGCCCAGTAGTACTACCCGCCATTTTTTTAAATTAGGAGTAATTTAGGATAAATTTTATTAGCATTTTAAGTTTACAGGGTTTATATTGGATGGATTTATAAAAATAAATAGTTTATCGAACGAACAGGAATGGAATCGCTATGATTTTCCCAACAGGATGGATAAATTACGCATTGCTGTAAGTAATTGCCGTCACTTTAAACCATCATAATTATTAATGTTTCGCCGACGAATATTTTTTCAAAATTGTTATACATAAAAAAGAAAGACAACTGCTATCTGTGGAAAAAATGAAATTTCTCCAGTAAGAGAAAAAAGTTTTCCTTTGGCCCGGATAAATATAATCGAAGCGACAGCCATATCAAGAACCATGTTTACATCGATTTCTTTTACAATGAGCAAGTATCGGTCGTTGCATGAAATCAAATCTTAAAGGCTGGAGAGCCTTGGCCCTACTTTGGGTTAGATTAGGTTTCAGTGGTTGCTATCGGTTTCAGTGGTTGCTATCGCACACTTAGGCCCATTTTGGCCCATTGTGATACCACAGGATCCGACATCATTAAACTATTTGCCGAAGTGATCATGTCTTCTGCCAGCTAGCACTGGGCATGAGCATAGGAAATGAACAAGAGTCTCCTCTTCCTCGTTTAGCAGCTTCTGCAGAAGTCATATGCATCCAAACCCAACCTTCTCGCATGATCGCGGAAAACACAGTGTTTTGTAAGTACCCTTATAATTCTACCTAAATCACGCTTCCTTAGTGTGATTAAGATCTTGGAGCGCTTCAAGCTCAACTCAGTCCATACTTGTTTCGCTACCCTAACAGTCGGACTGACGAGCCATCTGAAATTTGTCAAGTGGCTCGTCAGACCGACTAGTATGGCTTGAGCTGAGCGTGAAGCGCTCAAAGATCTTAATCACACTAAGGAAGCGTGATATAGGTAGCCTTGGCCCTAGAACAGATTGCAAACATAATAAAAAATAAATAAAAGGTCATATATGGCTCTTAATACGTTACAAACAATGTATCATTTTATTTATAGTTCTTCTTATTTTTATTCCCGCACATTTTAAATCATTTTCAAAATCCACATGTATGAACGTGTGGATTTCAAATTAACGGTTTACATTTATGTAAAACTGATTATTTGATAAGATATAATTTTCTGACAACGTTTGCCTGGCCAAATCAAAGTGGAATATTTTGAATTATTTTAAATTATCATTGAGCCATAAGCGACGTCCGGTTATCTAATATTGCTTAGATCATAAACTTTGACAATGATTTAACAATATATTTAGTCTGTTGATCATATTACTATTAAGATCCAAACTGAACCACAAAAACATATTTCTAATTTTGTTTAATCGATATACAAACCATATGTGGTGACTAGGCGACGCAACTCCTTCTAACACCAAAATATTAGCACAATACGAACTTTGCCAAATGACGCTTGCAATACAAATTAAAATTAAAATTTTAAGCATTGTTCACAGTATTATTTGGCAACAATAAACGCAAATTCTTTATTAGACGGTCAACAAAACACTAATTTAAAATTGTTAAAAGTAAATTGCTTTCAAACTACACATAGAGATTATTGTATTTTTATTAACACATTCGCTGCAGAGGGCGACTACTTATATTTTTAAAAGTTTTTTAATGCTAACTCTAACATGGCTTTCAACTACATATATATTTTTTATCGATTAGTAATCAAGCGTATCAATTAACTAAACAGGGTGACTCGATTAATTAACTCGAAAACTTTGGTTTTGCCCTATATATTTTAAAAATTTGTTTGACTTAATCTAATGCTATAGACACATTACTGGTTTCATAACCATGGTTTCGAGTTAACCATGGTTTCGTTGTAATGTGTCACCCCTAACCATGGTTTGCAACTCGGTTATAACGTAGTTACGGGATGAGATAATTTTTCTCATCCCGTAGCATTTTAGTGATGACAGCGCTAAATTGCTCAATTAGTGAATACCTAAAACTATAAATATTTCTTTAATACATGTAACCATATACAAACATGTAATCATTTTTTTATATTCCAGCTATTAAATCAAAATATATAATTTGTGATTAAGTTTTAATATTATATGCTGACATTTATTGCATATATGTAATTGATACACAGTTTTTTTATTTGGCATTTTTATTTATATTGATCACAAATGCAACCTCCGAGTTATAGAATTTTAAGAAATATGACGATCTGTCAAATGAGATGAGAACTGTAGTGTGTCACCCATTCTCATCTCGCAAACCATAGTTTCATAATCCTAGTTACGAAACCAGATATGTGTCTACGGTATAAGGGGTTCACCCGGTTCACCCTGTGCAAGTACAATGTACATAGTATTAAATATGATTTTCTGGGTTCGACTAGTATTCAAAATGTTAGTAGTAACTGTTAGTAGAATCTAGAATTTGATAAGATAATTTGCATCCTCTTATCACATTAAAAGCAAAAATTTATTTACTTATATAAGTACATTATCGTTAACTGAAATATTACATTATGAGATTACTCAGCAATTTTGTTTGAAAGAAATTCCAAATTTGCTGGTCAGTGATCACCATTATGTAGAAGTATTTTTGATTAATTTATTTTGTTTTGAATTTTCGGGTAATGCTTCTTAATGAAGATGAGCATGATTTTGCATTACTTGTTTCAGTATTTGACAAAAATTTTGATCTTACAACATCTTAAAGATTTTTACAGTTGTATTTTGAAACAGCCTTTTGTTTAAATTTAGTTTTTATAAATCTATTCTCAGCTATATGTGCCACAAGTCGATTTTTATCAAAATTTCCTCAAAAGATGTTTCAAAATAAAGATTGTAAGACTCAGTCATTTCTCTATCAACCCTCGATCATCCTCAGAAACATAGTAAATACACTACATTTCAGTTGTTTGCGATCGAATAGTAATAATTAGAAATCAACCTTGTGCTCGTAACAATTGATGGTTATACAAAACGACATTAGATAATAAAATTGTATAGTGATATGGTTGATCAGGGACGTTTATTACAAGTAAAGTGATCGATTGGAATCCACCACACTCGTGCATGACATAGGCCGCACAAATACATATAAATAGATTGATATATTTGAATCAGTTGAGTATAAGCCGGCATCTAGATAAGTTCTTAGAAAGAGTGGCCAGTAACAAGTTTAAAGGCGAAATGCAACGACTACTAAATTTATTTTGTATTCTAATCGTGTTGTGTAGAACTTCATATAGTGCAAATATTTTAGTGTTAGAGGGTGTGCCGTCGCCCAGCCATCATTTATGGTTTGTGATTTTTTTTATTTTACTCCTTTGTATTCAACATTTTTATTTTACTTTTTGTTTGTGTGAGTGAGCATATTTATAGTTATCAGTAACACTTATGGCTACTTACTTGATATCAAAAAAATCGACGACTTTAAATCAAATTCTCTTTATTGTTTGGTTTGGTTACATAATTTTGAGTACAAAATAATTTAGAGTTTGCGACCTTCTTAATTGATTGGTATATATTCAATAATGTGCTAGGAACTCTTAGGAAGCGTGGGCGGAGGTTCAGCTGCAACTACGACAGAAGTTCATACTGCCCCCTCGCGTTTTCCCCTCGAAAACAAGTTATTAGTGTCGTCTAAAACTTATCAAGCGAATTTATTAAAAAACAAATTATTATTAGCACAAGCAAAATTAAAAGTACGAGTGTAATAAGCAAATATTTATATACAAATATCGAACTAATATAGTGGATAGGTTTACCCATCTGCAATGCAAGAATTACTACGTACCTCAACTGCGCACATCTAAGAGGTCGAGAGGAGGCAATAAAAATCCACAGCACGGCTAAAACTAGTACGCTAGGAACATACGCAGGGAGAGACTGGGTTTCTAAATAAAAGACATTTAAATATTAAAAAAAAAAACAAGCAGCAGTTAAATTTTAATTAACGAATTACCCAGAGATATGGTTGAAGGATCAAGACGAGATCCAGCTCAGCCATCGGAACAAGCTGACGGTCAACATGCACTAAAAAGGGTAAAATATAACAAGATTCTAAATGATTCGAGTAACACAAACGTGCGAAAAGCCCATGATTTGTGGTGTATAACCCTGGGTATACGCTTGTCAAAATTTTATCGTGTAACTAAAATGAATTGAAAATAAATTATTTTTATTTGTTTACAATTTTTTACATAAAGCTAGTAGAATGTATGTCTACTGTTCCGAATAAGAAACTTAGTTGAATCGCTTTCATCGAAGCTGAATGAGATTTCATCCATTGCCTCGTCAGTAATAAGGCTACTCCTTCCATCTATGCCAACCCAGTATAGACGCTTTTGGAACTTATGCTGATAATGATCTTGTTGCTAATGAGGTGCATAAGATGAGGTATCTTCATGTCAGTCGATTGGATCCTTCAACAACAACTGAGCAAGTTGTTGGAATTATCTGTAAAATGGTGCAGCATTGCAATCTAGTGGATCTTGGTTGACGATCTTTATTACGAGTAAAGGAGTATCGTTCGAAAAAGTTAAAACTAACTTTTTATTAGCTTTAGAATCAATATACCAGAGAAACTATTTTTAGTTCGTACAGCGGACTGATTCATCAAGCTTTCCGATGTTATGACAACATCTACTAGAACTCTGGAACCTCAACCGGTTATGTGCCTCTATCAACCCCAATGCCGCTGTCTGCACCTATTGCTCAATCGGCCGGCACTGCCGATCTCTTCCCATACCGACACATATTCTATTTATTATCACAACATACCGACACATATTCTATTTATTATCACAATGTTAAAAGATGGGCAAGTGAATTTAAGGATATCCAAACCTTATGTTCACTCTATTTCGCTTATGTTCGATCTCAACTGGAATACGCTGTAACGGTCTGGAATCCATACTATTCTGTACACATAAAAAGAATTGAAAGCATTCAAAAGAAGTTCCTGATTTTTTTGTTAAAGAAAAGTGACTGGGATTACGACCACAACTTACCATTCCATGAAAATGTGGCTCGC
Organism: Nephrotoma appendiculata; assembly: GCA_947310385.1. Lineage (NCBI taxonomy): Eukaryota > Metazoa > Arthropoda > Insecta > Diptera > Tipulidae > Nephrotoma > Nephrotoma appendiculata. The sequence continues at coordinate 125,911,363 of OX371225.1, read as the reverse complement.
TTACCTCCATACACAACAAGATGCACAGATTACAAAATATGCACGCTTGAAAATAGACGACTTCTCTTGGGAGCAGCTTTTATTGGTAACGTTTTGCTTGGTCACGTAGATTCAGCTTACATCTTAGAAAACATATCAATTCACGTGCCATGCAGAACATTTAGAAACCATAAATTTTTAGCACTTGAACACCATTCCACCAACTATGGAGAAAACAACCCAATTAATAGGATGTCTAAATCATTCAACTTAATTGACGATGTATTTGACTTCAACTTATCAAAGGACAACTTTAAAAATATCCTTAAAGACTTTTTTCTAAATTTTTAATTGTTTAAACCAAAATTTGGTTTATATTTTTTTATTTTTTTTTTATTCTGTTTTAAAGTTTTTTGTTGTTTTAATATAATTTTAACTATAACTGTAAATAATCTGAAATCATACATGTATATTACAAAATAGATTTCTTTAAATAAATAAATAAAATAAAATAAAACACTTGCGGAGTTCTATCAAAAATCGAATGAAATGTACTTATCGGTGTTGGAAATTGAGTATGATGTCATTTGTATCACGGAATCATGACTGACAAGCTCGCACAGTTCGGCAGAATATTTTCCCCCAAGACTATTATGTTTTCAGACGCAATCGTTATTCGTATCTTCGATCGATGGCGAGAGGTGGCAGACTTCTGCTAGTGACCTCGAAAGATATACTTGCGGACATTATTGACCAGGAGAGTAACGAGTTGGAGATTTGGTCTGTTAAACTTGCTTTCAATAGAAAGCTGATGTTGACATTCCATACGGTTCCTCAGCTGATATATACGAAGAGCTATCTACATTTTTCTCAAACCCAACTGGCAGGTGCGGCTGCTGATTTCAATTATGTGATGATTTTGGAAGATTTTAGACTGTCTTAAGTAAAATGGCTTACTGTTGAAGGTGATCTTCTGCCGTTCAATGGTGACTTAACCTCAAACCTCATGATGGGCTTAATCTGCTTAACCATTACTTCAATCATTGCTTGTAATAGTCTTGGTGATTATTATTAGTACAATTTTTTAACGTAAATTTCGATTCTATAGTGAGTCGTTCAACTTTAAAAAGGAAGACTATGATGTTACAGCCTGAGGTTTAATTACAGTTTTTTCATATACAGTTACTACATAAGTATTTCTTCAAAACTAGATTCTCACTGTTTTCAGTTAGGCCTCATCAAATTATGTATGGAATATTTCTTTGCTTTTAGTGACACTTAGTGTCCATTGATGATATTAAAATTGCACGGTAAAAAAAAATTAACATTCAAAGGCTTTGAAAAAAAAAAATGTGATAATTCCTCATAACATTAGAACCAATACCTCATGAAATTGGCGAAAACAAATATGGTTACCGCAAGAAGGCAAAACGTGGCGAATTATTTTCGGAGGACACGCATGACGCAATATGAGAAAGTAAACGAGTTTAAATATTTCGGTATAGTAACGGAACAAAACTCCGTTTCCGTGGATATAACTTTAATGGATACCGAGCATTTTACGCAAATATTAAAATCTACAAGTCTCGCAACATTTCGCGCTAAACAAAACTTAACACCTATAGAGGGATAGACTAGCGGTTGCCTTCAGTTGTGAATCATAGACTGTAGCAGTAAGAGATATATAAACCTGCTGTATTTAAATGTAAAATAATTATTGTGATTCTCGACCCAATAAACGAAAGCGTTGATTACAGATAGAAACAGTTACGAAGCTGTCTCGAAAATACACGGGCACATACAATAGGATGAGTCCACGGCAGACCTTCTATACACGATGGATGGATAACGTTAAACGGCATCTAAACTCCGGCATCTCTTCCTCGGCGCCTCCTTGATACGAATCAAAACATTTTACAAAATATCGTTTAAAAGATCGGAACCCTTTAGGGGATGCAATACCAACAGTAAGTAAATAAACTCAACACAGCAGCAGCAGCATGTTAATCCTCCACGCATCCTTAGGGCTGTCCCTAAACCGAAAATCATATTTGTATCTCGGTTGTGTAACAATACAACTAGCGCCGATGTTATATCACACGTTAATTCTATATTAAATTCGCATAACATCCAAGGAGAAACCCTAGTGGAAAAATTGAAATTTTTTATACTAAAAATAAACTTACGATTTCATAGAAATTTAATAATAATTTTTGTATAATTTTAGTAGGTTATGGCAGTATAATTTTAGTATAATTTTAAAAATTATACAGAAATTATACTTTCGCAAATTATCTAGTTAAAAGTATAATTTTTGTATATTGTGTTATAAAATTAATACCAATATCAGTGTATTTTAAGTATAGTTTTAGTAGGATATAGCAATATAGTTTTAGTATAATTTTTAAATTTAAACAAAAATTATACTTGAGATAGAATTATAATATAATGAAAATATTCCATTCATTGTGACTGCCGATGTATGCGTATTATAATTTTAAATCATTTTTCCATGTGGTTGTTTGTATTCGCGGACATGCCACGTCATCAGTTCCTCTCCATTGATTATTTCACGCCATTGTTAATTCTAGTATTTTCAGTCAATTTTCAAATCAGTGTAGTGAATACTTGATCCGATAACATTGTTGGCTAATTAGAATAAATTTTTGACTCCGACTGGACTCGAACCGGTTACTTTTGCGTTAATAATAAACACTTAGCGGTGTACACCTTAACCACTGCACCACCAAAGCAATAACTATGAAGAGTTTAATTCTTAACAATATAAATCAATATATTTAAATACACAATTAAACTTAAAATATACTTAATTTGGTTTATTTCATTTGGTGCAAACTACACCAGCACACCAACATACAAAAGATCGTGAAATACGATTACTACTAAATATATTTTTTCAGCACGATAGTATTGATGCGCATTAGTGTTGCCATTCGTGGGAAATTTTCCTTTTTGCGGGAATTTCATCTCTCGTATGGGATGAAAAGTGATGATTAAAATTATTTTTTTAAAATGTGTAAAATACAATTTTCGATTCCAATAATTCGCTTAAAAGAATTTTTTAAATTTATGTTTAATTTTGACTAAATTTAAATATTTGTATATACAAAAATCATACTTAAATTTGTATAAATTATTTATCCATTATTAAACTAAAAAACTGCCGTATTAAGTATTTATCCCAAATATACTTAATTTAGTTTAAAATATGAATTTAAGTGTTAATTTTAGGTTAAAATTAACACTTATATGTGTATAATATTTAAAATCATATTTTATGTATATTTAAGTTTAATTTTGACTTAATTTAAATATTTGTATATACAAAATTCATACTTAAATTGTTATAATTTTTGAGATGGATAATTTAAGTAGTATTTTGGTTTAGAAATGTATTAAACTTTAACCAATTTAAAGTATATTTTGTATTTAAATTAATCATTTATACAAAAATAATTTGATTTTGGTATTCCTCAGTATAATTTTTTGGTATAAATATTTGATTTTTTCCACTAGGGAAATGTCAAATGTAAAAATATATCTCGCTTCAATGGACAAGTTGCGTCATTTAAATTAACCATTCCTGAAGCTACATTTGACCTATTACTTTCCCCAGAGTCATGACCCGAAACCACTTATCTCAAAGAATTTGTCGATTTTCGAAATAATAATAATAATAACATGACAGTATTGACAGTTCCAAAAAACTTAAACGCTTGTCCCTCTACTACCAGAACGTAAGGGGACTGAGAACTAAATCTCGCGAAGTCTTTTTAGCAATTCAAAGACTTCCATTTGATGTTTTTGCCCTCACTGAGACCAATTTGAACAATGATTTCAACAGTAATGAATTTTTTACCTCGGATTTTAACGTCTTCCGGAAAGATGGTTCTTATTGTCCAGACACGAGTTTAACCGGTAGAGAGGTTCTTATTGCAGTGCACATCAAATTTAATAGTCAAATTGTTATCATTCCCAACACTGATAATACCGAGCTAGTGTGTGTCAAAATTAAAAATAATAAAAATAATATTTTTATTTTATGTTGCTATATTCTCCCACTAAGTCAGATTGTAAGCTATCAGCTTCATACTAATGCTGTTGACTTTGTCATTGACCTGATGAATACTCAAGATGACATCTTTGTTGTGGGTGATTTCAATCTCCCCGGGCTTAAGTGGAATTATGCAGACGATAACACTCATTATGTTGCTTCGAATGCACTAACCGCCAAAGAAACTTTATTCACTGACAATATGTTGAACTCTGGACTATTTCAGATCAGTAACGTTAAGAATAGTCTGAACAGGCAGCTCGATTTGGTGTTTTCCTCTGTTATCGACAATAGCGTCGCTTCTGAATCCAATCTAATCCTCTGTGCCATAGATGTATACCACCCTCCCATTTTGATCACCTTTGATCTGGAACAAGACAATTTCAATGTCAACTCTATAACTCCACTACGTTTCAATTTTCGTAAGGCCGACTTTGTGAAGCTTAAACATTTATTGGCTAACGTTGACTTTAACACAATTTTAAATGATCATAACGATATAGAAACACAAACTGTTAATTTTTACTCTGCAGTTTTTGAATGTTTTGAACAATCCATTCCGTGTACCCGCCAAAAAACTGTATCGCCATCACCTCCTTGGTATAATAATGAATTACGAACGTTACGTAACCTTAGGAACAAACGTTGGCAAAGTTCCTGAAAACTAAATCTGACTCTGATTACTCTAACTATTTAAATAGTTATAATGATTTCAGTAGTTTGTCTGACGAACTTTATGGGAATTATATCAGACTCATGCAATCAAATCTAATCGCTGATCCTAAGTGTTTCTGACGCTTTATCAATCTGAAGAAAAAGGCCGACGGATACCTTTCCACTTTCAAATATAAGGATCATTCCTCTAATGATCCTAAAGTCATAGCAAACCATTTTGCTAAATTCTTTAGTCTGGCTTTCACAAATAGCGGTTTTGAGCCCGATGAAGGTTACTTTACATACATGAATAACTGTACTCAAAGAACCTTAACTTCTATTCAAATCAATTATGAATCCGTGGTACATAAGTTTTCCAAACTTAAAGATGATTTTTCATCCGGCCCTGACGGACTGCAATCCATCGTCCTAAAAAACTGTGGTGATATTCTTGCTCAGCCACTGACGACACTTTTCCAAAAGTCGCTTTCACTTGGCATTTTTCCATCTATTTGGAAAAGTTCTTTTATAGTTCCCATTCATAAGAACGGCTGCAAATCAGACATTTGTAATTACAGACCGATTGCGAAATTATCTAGTATTCCTAAGCTGTTTGAAAGTATTGTGTATGACTCACTGTACTTTCATTGAAAAACCGTTGTTTTCCGACAATCAGCATGGCTTTCTCAAAGCACGGTCCACGATAACAAACCTTATTGAATTCACATCACAAACTTTAGATACGATGGAGGCAGGGAGGTTGATGTCATCTTCACGGATTTTAGCAAGGCGTTCGACAGGATTTCCCATGAAGTCATCTTGTTCAAGCTTAAGGCCCTTGGTTTTCCTCCCCAAATTCTCCGTTGGGTCGGCTCTTATCTAAAACAGCGTATATACCATGTACTGTTCAGGTCATCAGTATCAGCTCGTATCTCAGCAACATCTGGAGTGCCCCAAGGCAGCCATCTGGGTCCAATTTTTTTCATTCTGTCAATTAACGACGTTGAATGTTTGATTAAAAATTCATCCATATCTATATACGCCGATGACATGAAGATTTACAAACTGATTTCAAACACAACGGATAAGAGCCTATTACAATGTGATCTCAACAACTTCTCCACTTGGTGTGCTAGGAACAACCTCGATTTGAACGTGGGTAAATGCAAAACAACCACCTACTCTCGAAAACGTGCACAGTCCATCTCTCGCGACTATTACATTAACTGCGATGCCGTTACCAGAGCCAGTTCTGTTCGAGATTTGGGGGTCATTTGCGACAGTGAATTGAATTTTAGACATCACATCGATCGTATTATCAGCCAAGTCAATCCTGCGCTCGGTTTCATCAAGTGTTGGTCGAAAAAATTCGACAATCCTTATGTTACGAAGGCTCTCTATTCAACATTCTTTCTTCCCCTGCTCGAATATGCTAGCCAGGTGTGGTCGCCTTATCATGAGGTTCACATTAAGAGGATTGAAGCAGTCTAGCGTAGATTTCTTCGCTTTGCTTTACGCGGACTTTTTCATTCATTATCCGTCGTAGTCAACATTTCCGTAAAATTTACATTAATTCTTATATCTAGGTATGACCTTAAACTAAGAATTTTTAAATATATATCAGGTCACAAGCATCATTTTGCAATAATTGCATTGTTAATAAATTAGCAAGTTCGCTGATAATAGTGCTAGGTACAGTTTAGCCGTACAATTCAAAAATTGTATCGTTACCATCCCTAGTCGCTTGGAGACATGTACCGTCCGGTTACCCGGTCTACTCTAGCGCACTGTTACGTTCTTTTAAGACACTGATCAGTTCGGCACAATATGCCCGAAACTGTGGGAGTACTTCGGCACTCAGTAATTCTGGCAGTGGTAATTCATGTATGTTTGAGTTACCAAACCACTTTTGTTTTAATGACTTGACCGTCACCTCGTTACATTCGAAAAATAGGTGGTTTACATCTTCTACTTCCGAACCGCATAGACATCGACAATGGTTTATTATTTTAAATCTCTGGAGGTAAGCCTTAAACTTACCATGCTCAGAGATTACTTGACTAATCGAGCTTGTTAGTTGTAGTTTCATTTTTAGACGATCTTTTACGTTTGGAATGAATGCAAATGTATGCCTTCCATCTGCTGATTCATTCCATCTGCTTTGCCACAGGTCAATCGCCATTTGCTCAATTTCATTTTTGTTGCTGTATTGAATTTGTTCACTATCTGCGACATGTATATGGTCACCTGTATTATTTATGTCGCTTTTTCTTAGGTGATACTTGAGCGCTCGCTTTTTGATTAGAATATCCACCGGGAGCACTCCGGCCAGAACCACAACGGCGTCCTTAGATACCATTCGGTAGGCCTTTGTTACTCCTAGCAAAATATTCCTCTGAGCACTTACTAGTGATCTGATATGGTGACAGTTTAACCTGTCATACCAACCAGCTGCTGCGTACGTGAAAAGCGCCTCCGCCACACCTTTGTATATTATTACAAGTGTTTTGTGATTCAGTCCCTATCCCTCTCTTGACACTCTCGCCAATGAGTGGAATAGTTTCTTAGCGTTTTCACAGACTCTAAGAACGTGAGATGTTACGCCCATTCGTTCATCTAGGTCAACTCCAAGATATCTAACGCACTTGACCATTTTCATGTTTCGACCGTTTAGTGATATTGTTGGTGGTCGACTAGAGTCAAATTTGCCTTTTAGTTGCAGCATCACTGTTTTTTCTGCAGATAGTGACATTTTATTTGTTTCGCACCACTGTATCATGTTATTTATGGCGATTTGACCCTGGCGTTGAAGTTCAAGCCTCGAGTTGCCGTGCACCAGAATGACTTTGTCATCTGCAAATGCTATTTCGTCCAGGTTATTCATCATACTCGTGTTAAATACGATATTCCATATTAGGGGGCCAAGGATTGACCCCTGAGGGCATTATTTTGTTACTTGTTTTGTTACAGAACCATATTTGTCTCTGATTTCTGCGGTTCCTAAGTGTTTCTGACGCTTTATCAATCTGAAGAAAAAGGCCGACGGATACCTTTCCACTTTCAAATATAAGGATCATTCCTCTAATGATCCTAAAGTCATAGCAAACCATTTTGCTAAATTCTTTAGTCTGGCTTTCACAAATAGCGGTTTTGAGCCCGATGAAGGTTACTTTACATACATGAATAACTGTACTCAAAGAACCTTAACTTCTATTCAAATCAATTATGAATCCGTGGTACATAAGTTTTCCAAACTTAAAGATGATTTTTCATCCGGCCCTGACGGACTGCAATCCATCGTCCTAAAAAACTGTGGTGATATTCTTGCTCAGCCACTGACGACACTTTTCCAAAAGTCGCTTTCACTTGGCATTTTTCCATCTATTTGGAAAAGTTCTTTTATAGTTCCCATTCATAAGAACGGCTGCAAATCAGACATTTGTAATTACAGACCGATTGCGAAATTATCTAGTATTCCTAAGCTGTTTGAAAGTATTGTGTATGACTCACTGTACTTTCATTGAAAAACCGTTGTTTTCCGACAATCAGCATGGCTTTCTCAAAGCACGGTCCACGATAACAAACCTTATTGAATTCACATCACAAACTTTAGATACGATGGAGGCAGGGAGGTTGATGTCATCTTCACGGATTTTAGCAAGGCGTTCGACAGGATTTCCCATGAAGTCATCTTGTTCAAGCTTAAGGCCCTTGGTTTTCCTCCCCAAATTCTCCGTTGGGTCGGCTCTTATCTAAAACAGCGTATATACCATGTACTGTTCAGGTCATCAGTATCAGCTCGTATCTCAGCAACATCTGGAGTGCCCCAAGGCAGCCATCTGGGACCAATTTTTTTCATTCTGTCAATTAACGACGGTGAATGTTTGATTAAAAATTCATCCATATCTATATACGCCGATGACATGAAGATCTACAAACTGATTTCTAACACAACGGATAAGAGCCTATTACAATGTGATCTCAACAACTTCTCCACTTGGTGTGCTAGGAACAACCTCGATTTGAACGTGGGTAAATGCAAAACAACCACCTACTCTCGAAAACGTGCACAGTCCATCTCTCGCGACTATTACATTAACTGCGATGCCGTTACCAGAGCCAGTTCTGTTCGAGATTTGGGGGTCATTTGCGACAGTGAATTGAATTTTAGACATCACATCGATCGTATTATCAGCCAAGTCAATCCTGCGCTCGGTTTCATCAAGTGTTGGTCGAAAAAATTCGACAATCCTTATGTTACGAAGGCTCTCTATTCAACATTCTTTCTTCCCCTGCTCGAATATGCTAGCCAGGTGTGGTCGCCTTATCATGAGGTTCACATTAAGAGGATTGAAGCAGTCTAGCGTAGATTTCTTCGCTTTGCTTTACGCGGACTTTTTCATTCATTATCCGTCGTAGTCAACATTTCCGTAAAATTTACATTAATTCTTATATCTAGGTATGACCTTAAACTAAGAATTTTTAAATATATATCAGGTCACAAGCATCATTTTGCAATAATTGCATTGTTAATAAATTAGCAAGTTCGCTGATAATAGTGCTAGGTACAGTTTAGCCGTACAATTCAAAAATTGTATCGTTACCATCCCTAGTCGCTTGGAGACATGTACCGTCCGGTTACCCGGTCTACTCTAGCGCACTGTTACGTTCTTTTAAGACACTGATCAGTTCGGCACAATATGCCCGAAACTGTGGGAGTACTTCGGCACTCAGTAATTCTGGCAGTGGTAATTCATGTATGTTTGAGTTACCAAACCACTTTTGTTTTAATGACTTGACCGTCACCTCGTTACATTCGAAAAATAGGTGGTTTACATCTTCTACTTCCGAACCGCATAGACATCGACAATGGTTTATTATTTTAAATCTCTGGAGGTAAGCCTTAAACTTACCATGCTCAGAGATTACTTGACTAATCGAGCTTGTTAGTTGTAGTTTCATTTTTAGACGATCTTTTACGTTTGGAATGAATGCAAATGTATGCCTTCCATCTGCTGATTCATTCCATCTGCTTTGCCACAGGTCAATCGCCATTTGCTCAATTTCATTTTTGTTGCTGTATTGAATTTGTTCACTATCTGCGACATGTATATGGTCACCTGTATTATTTATGTCGCTTTTTCTTAGGTGATACTTGAGCGCTCGCTTTTTGATTAGAATATCCACCGGGAGCACTCCGGCCAGAACCACAACGGCGTCCTTAGATACCATTCGGTAGGCCTTTGTTACTCCTAGCAAAATATTCCTCTGAGCACTTACTAGTGATCTGATATGGTGACAGTTTAACCTGTCATACCAACCAGCTGCTGCGTACGTGAAAAGCGCCTCCGCCACACCTTTGTATATTATTACAAGTGTTTTGTGATTCAGTCCCTATCCCTCTCTTGACACTCTCGCCAATGAGTGGAATAGTTTCTTAGCGTTTTCACAGACTCTAAGAACGTGAGATGTTACGCCCATTCGTTCATCTAGGTCAACTCCAAGATATCTAACGCACTTGACCATTTTCATGTTTCGACCGTTTAGTGATATTGTTGGTGGTCGACTAGAGTCAAATTTGCCTTTTAGTTGCAGCATCACTGTTTTTTCTGCAGATAGTGACATTTTATTTGTTTCGCACCACTGTATCATGTTATTTATGGCGATTTGACCCTGGCGTTGAAGTTCAAGCCTCGAGTTGCCGTGCACCAGAATGACTTTGTCATCTGCAAATGCTATTTCGTCCAGGTTATTCATCATACTCGTGTTAAATACGATATTCCATATTAGGGGGCCAAGGATTGACCCCTGAGGGCATTATTTTGTTACTTGTTTTGTTACAGAACCATATTTGTCTCTGATTTCTGCGGTTCGGTTGCTGAAGTAACTCTTAAAAACATTCATGATGTTTCCAGGTATATTGTAAACTGATAGACTTGCAATGACACTAGGCCACGTTAAGTTATCAAATGCTCCAGCTATATCCAAGAAAATACCCATAACATATTTTGAACTTTGGGTTTTGATAGTGTTTGTTAGGTGGACTATCGCGTCCTCAGTAGACATGCTACGTCGGAAGCCGAATTGTTTGTCCGAGAATAGTCCGCTCTGTTCGATTCTTGGAGAGATACGAACCGCTTTACGCGGACTACCGTAGTACCATGGGTGGACATGTTCAACCTGCCTCCATATCAAGTTCGTCTGCAGCTAATTAATTTACAATCACTTAGTAAGCGCCGAGTTGTTGCGGACGTGGCTTTCATCCATCAAATACTAACTGGGGGTATCGATTCTCCTGTTCTGTTAGATAAAATCAATCTAAATATAAATTCTCGGGATTTAAGATCAGTACCTATGTTTAGAATCGACCCTCATCGAACTGATTACGGAAAGAATGAGCCCGTCTCTAGAATGTTGTACGAAGCTAATCAGCACTGCCATCTTATCGATTTCAATATGACAAAACGCACGTTGAAAAAACGTCGTTATTTTTCTTGACTATGGTTTGATATTTTATTTAACTTATTTGTTTTTTATTTTTTTGTGTCATTTTATTTTGCTTGATTTTATCTTTTATGTATTTTAATTTTTTTAATCTATCAAATCTGTTTGTACTAAGCAGACTCGACTTCCATTTTCCTGCCGTCTGCGACGAGTATCGTCTTGCTTAACTATTTATTTAGCTATATCTATTTATAATCACAGTTGAATTTTTTTTTTGCCGCTTTAAAATCCAATTTTTTAATTTCACTGGTTAAGCAACTCGATATCCTTGTTTATAATTCACCCGCGTGCGGTTGGGAGGGGTAATAGGTCGTCGGGGTAATTTATTATTATTATTATTATTATTAAAAGACTTCCTACATATTTGCTGATCCTGCTGCTATATCTCTAAGTATACCCTTCCTTGAGTAATGTTCTAAAAAACGTTTAAATCCTGCAGTTTTCAAATGAAATGTGATATTGTTTACCTTTTTCTAGTGTCTGCGAAAAAATCAACCAGTTCAACACATACTAAATGACCTGATGTCTCTTGATGGTTGGTCTGAAGGAAAATTAAACGATAATGTCTTGTTGATGGTTTTTGGTTTCTTGGTTAATTTGATTGCCGAAGTGTTGATTAAATCAGATGTAACGATGGTAGAACTTTCGTAATAATACGGCTTAATGCTCCTCACGGAAATCGACCAGACTTTTCAAATTTTGATTTTCATATCCCAATGTTTGTCAAATTTTTCTAAAACATAGTTCGTACTTAGAAATGGATAATGAACTCCGAAGAGCATCCGTGCTTAACAAACCATGTGATCATTCTATTAAATCTTTAATCACAATGATTTGTCAAAAATCATGGTTAGATATTATAGTTGATTTTAATTCATTGGCACAATCCTTTAGAATAGTTACGAACTCTACGTATTCTCATTGTTGTTCTTTATAAACTGCGCCGGTATCCGGTATGTTGCTTCCGTAAACTATATGCTCGGCTGATGTAGTCTGTAGATTTTTTCTAATCACTGATCTTGTCTGTTGTGACACATATCGCAGGCTTATGTCTAAATTCCACTAATTTAACTCGTTGGTCAGTAATAATGAATTCTGGAACTCTCCATTGAACAAACTGTAATAGCCGAGGTGCGCCTGTAACGGGAATTTTCACTGGCCAACTTGTGCACCGGTCAACCAAAGTAACACAATAATGACATTTTGACGGAGTTTTAATGATATTCAGGTAGTTTTTGAAAAAGTGTATATTTGATTCTTATTTTTGGTAAAGATGTAACTCAACATTGCAACTGTTCACTTTCTGGCTACGATAAATCGATGTTTGCAACGTAAATAATGGTAACATAGCTCTATATGTTATTTTTATTATTAAATTATGATTTGTAAGCTCCGGTGTCCGAGTAAAGGTCCATATAGTTGTTGTGCTAACACGCCATAAACAACTAAACTGTTGCAATACTATTCAAGTAGGACCCAATGTGGCACTGTTTTGTCCTTTTTACCATCTTTTGCTTAAAACTAATTGAATTTTGTTTTCCGTGATGAAGAAACCACCGATCTTTAAAATGTTAATTATAAAATAATTAAATCAATTATACTTGTTTTAATTCTAGGGTTCACACCATAGCAGTGGCGCTTACACAAAAAGGTCATAACGTTACATCCCTCTCTCCCGATATTGAAACCAGACAAACCCCGAATTTGCATTACATACACCTGGAACGTGTTTATTCATCGGTGTACGATGATGAAGCCGAACAATTAGACTTAATCGCTTTAGGGAAAACCAATCCGTGGCTTGGGCTACTAGTATACAATGAAATGAGTACAGTTATTTGCAAAGCTTGTTTACAATCTAATGGTTTACAAGTTCTACTATCATATCCAGATACCTTCAAATTTGATATCGTGTTACATGATTTCATAGTGCACCCGTGCCTTCTTGGCGTTATGCACAAATTTAAATATCCACCACTTGTTGCACTCACTGCGTTTAATGCAGCTGCTTCTACGACCGGTATTGCCGGGTCCCAGTTCTTTCCACATGTGCCGCAACCGTTCCGAAATGAATTTACACCAACATTTTTGGGTCGTGTAGAAAATTATTTACTCTCGCTTTTCGAGTACTATGTGAAACGATTATATTTGTATCCGAAATTTGATAAACTGGCGTGGGACACTTTTCCGAAAACGATAAGTGTGACTGATCTTGAAAAATCTTCCAAAATAGTACTAATTAATTCGCATCCGGCGGTTGATATTGTAGAACCAGTGTTACCAAATGTTATACCGGTGGGTGGTCTTCAAATTCAGACACCAAAAAATATCTCAGAAGTATGTTTTATAATTGTATTTATCTTCACAACAATAAAATTTATTTTCATTTAAGGATTTACAAAAAATTGTCGATAATGCGAAAACTGGCTTGATCTTATTCTCGCTTGGCACGAATATGAAAAGTGATATGTTAGGGCCAGAACGTGTTGCTTACATTTTAGAAGCACTCAGAAATATTCCACAATATACATTTATATGGAAATTCGAATCAGACATTTTATCAAAAAACATACCAAAAAATGTGCATATCCGTTCCTGGATACCCCAAACCGAAATTTTAGCGCATGCCAACACAATTCTATTTATAACGCATTGTGGTATGTTGAGCACACAAGAATCGATTTGGTATGGAGTTCCAATGCTCGGTATCCCAATATTTGCTGATCAATTTTTAAATAATGCTCGATCTGTTGCTTCTGGTGTATCAGGCTATTTAGATGTTCAGAAACTTACAGACACGTATTTAGTGAAAGAAATATTAGCGATCGCGGAAAACAACAGGTAAACCAATTTAAATAATATAATCGGGTGTTAATCGTATGGCACATCACATACGTAAAATTATAATCTCGTTCCAGATATCGCGAGAATGCCAAGCGTATATCAAAAAATTTTCGTGACCAACCGGAAACACCATTGGATCGGGCTGTTTGGTGGATCGAACGTGTACTCAGAAACCCTGATTTGGATTATTTAGTGAGTCCGGGTAAAAGTATGTCGATGCTGTCACGCCTGGGAATTGATATAATCGTATTTATCACAATATTAAGCATCTTAAGCACGTATATTTCACTTAAAGTTTTATGTAAGATTTGTAAAATATTTAAACGGATTAAAGGTTCAAATAAAAAAGTAAAGAAAAATTAAAACAAAGTGGTTTCGATTTAAATATTTTAATTTTTTCAGGAGTGACACCTATTAGTGGGCACCATAAAGTAAAGGTTATACAAAATTTATGCAACACTGCCTGGGTAACTACTACAGCCTCATCAAGATTGTAATTTTTGTATAATGCGAGCAAACCGATATGTTTTTAATTCGGTACAACATGTCGGTCCTACCGGTTAAAAATTAAATTAAAGTTAAAATTTAAATTTTCCGGTTGGTCTCCACATTAAAATTAAATGAAATAACTATGGAATAACGAACAGCGTCAAACAACTGCCATTTCAGCTAGTTCTCGAATGAGCGCGCAAGAGCATTAAAGAGATAACAATCTACACTCCGAAGAATTCGTCCAGATGCACAATGCCATAGGAGTATACGGAAGCATGAAATATTCTAAGAGATCGATTCTACTCTCATGGATTACCATTGACCTTTAAAATTTTCGAACCATGTGACTAGAACACGTTTAGCTTCGGATTTATATAAACACAGTTCAAAGTTTCTATATCGTCATGATCAACATTACTCTCTCGACAAGATTGATCCAGAAATCTAACGCCAAGGGTTTCCGGATCTAACTGAGATAGATGGCACTAACCCGAGGGCGATACCCATTGAACCAAGATCTCATCGTTTTCCTGATCCGCAATCACCAGAAATGATTTTCATGACTCGAATCAACTCGAATTCGACATAGCTGTACATGTGAGTTACACTGTCATTGATTCATTACGCACTCGATCACATCGCAATCCTAACCTATCACCGGCTCATTCATTCATTGTGACGGCTCACACACATCCATGTGTCAAGTTTGTGCTTGAAATCACAGCACGTTCTCGTACAACCGATTCCCATTTACTTTCATAGAAAGATCATATCTCATGCGTGAAAAGAGGTTATGAATCAACCTTTTATGCATATACCACTCCAGTTTGGCTTATTTACAGATCCAGGTCATCCAGTAATCGCCATCATCATTCTTCTTATCGAATCATCATTCTTCTTATCAGAATCGATCGATATATAAACCATTCGAAAAATCACGATAATACTAAAATCCAAGATGAACGATTTCTTTACTAAAGCCTAAAGCAAGTGCAGCGATGGTAGATAATCGTACAACGTTGGCAAATAGCTCTCTCAAATTTAATAATTCCCTACCAAGTTAAAGTTTTGCACCAGGGGTACTCCTCGCCAAGTAAATATGCACTCTTCGTTTAATCACACAATACACAACAAGTTTAAAGTACGTATGCATTGATTTGCTAGTTGTGCTTGGATAGTAACGCATTTCTTCGAACCAGTGAAGATGTTTGTGTTCAATTGAGTCACTCAAATTTTATACTACGTTCAACCTACCAGTTTGAACTACGTCTACCACAATCACAACCTCTACTGCGAATCTTAGGCTTTGAACCATCGTTATTAAACGACCATCCATAGTGGGGGACAGACACTGCTTAGCTTCGAGGGTCTCAGCCAATGTCACTGAAATCAAAATCGATGGGGCAAATTGCGGTTTTCATCGAACTACTTTTGTAAAAAGCAGCGGATTTTACACGGTTAGTAATAATGCATTAGCTAATCCATCATTACTTATAACTTTCACTCTGTGCATGGGAGTAAAAAATTACCTCGGACCTAGAAAAAATAAATAAAAAACTAATTAAAATTTAATGAATTAATTATGAATATCTTTTGTTATAATTAAAGAACTCGGAATCTGATACAGTGAATTTTTGTATGTTTTAATAAATTAGAAGTAAAGTAAAAATAATAATTTTTATTATAGAAAATAATTTTTAAGTAATATATTAGGGTATTTTTTACCCCATACACGCATAATGTTCCACTGTATCTATACGCGGAGTGAAGGTAAAAAAGTCTCCGTTCACTAAATTTTCTTTAATTTTGAATCTTCTTTTGAATAAAAAATTTAATATTTCGGTGGAATTAGGATACTTTTAGGTAATGATATTTTGGGTAATGATATTATTACTAATCGTGTAAAGTGCTTTAAATAGAACGCAGCAATTAACTAATAGAAAGCTGAAACACTGGTAATGAAAGCTGCACGATACATTCTGCACGATAATTTTTATCTCCCGAATGTTCTCTTGCTCTCATTTACCCCTTTGAGTGCCAACGAGCGCGATCGTGATCCTCAACTCAATACACTAGCCGAAAATCCCGCACGAACCAATACGTTCTCTATTTCATACTTGTCGATATATTACAAAAATTTGTTTCATATTTTTATTACTACAGACTCTAAAATGCTTCGAAAAGTGAAATAAATTTTTAAATTTCTATGTTCCTAGCAGCGTGGCACTTTTAGATAATTCGCTGAAAATTATGTTGGCACTCAAATGGGTAATTACACACACAAAGCTCAAATAACAAATTATTTAAAATAATTTATCGTTAAATTTTATATTTTACACATTTTTATTTTTTATGCCATTTAAAATTGTACCTACTAATTAAAGAACTGAACCAACTGTGTTGAACGCCATCTTGCTAAACTATAAATAGTGTTACGGTGACACCTAGAATAGAATAGAATAAGTTAATTTCATTAATTGTTCAATTACATTTATAATTTATACTCAACATTTAGGCGTATTTCTATACTAACATATTAGCTGCGCATTTAGGATTATTCTAGAAACAAATATTTTGGTATATAAAGGCGCGCGTTGACGTGTATTGCTGAGTCTTATTTTAAACGTGATACAGTGAAGGTTAAATAGAAAGATTATTAAAGTGATAATTAAAAAGTGTGTTATAATTATAATAATTAATTGTGAAAATTGTGTTGTATAATAAATTGTGTTGTGTAAATAAAATTGTGTGAGTTAAAATTGGTGACAGCGGTGGGATTGTGAATAATAAGAAAAATGATTCTCTACGAATTAAAGCTTGCGCAATTAAAGGAGCAGCTGAAACAGCGAGGTTTGGCCAGTGAAGGCACAAAAGCTAGTTTGGTGGAGCGACTACGTGAGGCCATGGAGAAGGAAAGTGTAAATTCAGACAAGTATGATTTCGAGGAGGAAAAACCGGATGAGATCAGTGTTGACCAGAAAGAAAAGGACGTGCAAACGGTGGTCGGAGCAGCACAAAACCCATCTGGAAGTTTCGATTTATCACAGTTGATGGCTGCTATGAATCAAATGATGGGACAACAGTTGGAGCTACAAGGAGCGGACATTAAACATCAAATGAAACAGCAGATGTTACAAGTGGAGCAACAAGGGGCGGACATTAAACATCAAATGAAATTGTCGAACCAGGACATGAAACAGAAGATGTTACAAATGGAGCAACAAGGAGCGGACATTAAAAACCAAATAGAAGTTGGCCAAAAGAAAATGGACGAGAAGTTTCTGGAGTTATCATCTACACTACACGGTAAAGTGGAAAAACTGCAAACAGAAGTACACGCAGAAATTCAAAATGTGAAACAAGATCTACAAACGGAAGTCAAACGTCTCGAGAAGGAGCTCCAAGATGTCAAGTCAAATGAAACAACAGGTCAAGTGATCCAGACAGTTAATGCAGTTAAAATAAAACCACCAACATTTGATGGAACAACATCCTTCAGTATTTTTAAGTTCCAATTCGAAACGGCGATTAAGCAAAATCAGTGGACTGAAGAACAATGTGTTGCAGCGTTAATTGTGGCTCTTAAAGGCGAAGCGGCAGAAACACTACAAATCATTCCTGAGCAGGAACGGAACGTTTACATGGGAATTATGAAGGCGTTAGATCGAAAAATACGGAAGTGACCACAAACGAGAAATCTATCGCATGGAATTGAAGGGTCGATACCAAAGAGGAGGAGAATCGCTACAGGAATTTTCATCGGCAATTGAGCGGCTCGCGCATTTAGTACATTCAAATATGTCGGCCGATTACATGGAGCGAATTAAAATGGATGCATTCATTGACGGTATTCGAGATCCTGAGACGCGCAGAGCGGTGATGTTGTCACCTAAGGCAACTTTCACGGAAACCATCGCTTGTGCGTTAACAAACGAAACTGCGCAAACCATCATCAAACCAGCAATGAAAATTCGTCGAGTGGAGATTGATTCCAGAATAAACACCGAACGGGCTACGCCAAGGTTCAGAGATGGAAGTGGCAGGATTAAATGCTGGGTATGTGATAGAATGGGCCACATCTCACGGGACTGTTGGGAGATTAAGAAGAAACGAGCAAGGTTGCCATCTCCTATGAAGCGTAGACCAAACGAAGAGCAGATAGAATCCAGAAAGGAGCGTCAGACGACGGCGGAGTCGTTAAACTAAAAAGAGTCAGCTTGAAGGGGCAGAAGCTGGCTCCCACAACCGATTGCCCCATAACCTCCATCCATGTTTCGAGAGTAGCAAGAAGCGGTGACAGCTTGACAATTGAAGCCGATATTGATGGGAAGAAATGCATGATCACGCTGGATACGGGAGCAACTCATACGATTGTTCGTGAGGATATTGTCGATGGAATTATAGAACCAGCTAATGGCATGAAATTACGAACGGCGACTGGAGAAAATTCAGCAATAAAAGGGAAAAAGGTCGTTAAAATAAAGATTGGGCGAAATCACTTTCAACACGAGGTGCTGGTTGCAGATATTGTAGACGAAGTCATCTTGGGAATGGACTTCATGAGAACGAATGGCTTCGTGGTGGATGTTGGACGAGGTGTATTAACCTACGATAATATCGAGTTGCCACTTCACGTTAGCGCCGTTAGAGGAGAAACGAGCAGGCAAATTATAATGGATCATCGGGAGAAGCTGCCACCGAACTCGGAAACAATAATATGGGGAAGATTGGAGGGAGATTCTGGGTCACCCAGGTTGTGGGTTGTGGAAACCAATGAAGCGGAGAGCGGAGCCAGAGAAATTATGATCGGGAAAGTTCTGGTGAAACCAGACAGCGATAATAGAGTACCAATTAGGACTCTAAATCTCTCGGATAAGACGAAAACCATCAAGAAAGGGACAATAATCGGAAAATGTTAAGAAATATCTGCGATAGTGAAGTGCGAGCAGAAAAATCCAATTAATACGAACTCACAAGGGCAGAAAGAGGTTGTAGAACAATTCATGGAAAAATGGGCCGAAGATCTTACCAACGAACAGAAAAATATGGCAAAACAATTGCTCGAGCGGTACATGCCAATATTCTGCAGTACACCGGACAATAATGGGAGAACCACAATGGTAAAACATCGAATAGATACAGGAGCAGAAATGCCGATTCGCCAACCACCCAGGAGATTACCATTGGCAAAGCAAGGAGAAGTGGATCGAATGGTAAAAGATATGCAAGCAGCAGGGGTAATCGAAACATCAAGCAGTCCATGGAGTTCACCAGTGGTGTTAGTCGAGAAAAAGGATGGTAGCATGAGATTCTGCGTGGATTACCGAAAATTAAATGCTGTGACGAAAAAGGATAGTTACCCATTGCCAAGGATCGATGACACGTTAGACACATTATCGGGTGCTCGAATATTTTCGACATTAGATCTGCAAAGCGGCTATTGGCATGTGGAAGTCCAGGAAGAAGATCGCGAGAAAACGGCATTCAGTGTGGGTAACGGATTATGGCAATTTAACGTTATGCCATTCGGATTATGTAACGCCCCAGCGACTTTTGAACGGCTAATGGAGCGCGTACTAAAGGGATTACATTGGAGGACGTGCCTCGTATATTTGGACGACATCATCGTTATGGGCAAGGATTTCGACGAGCATTTAAGGAATTTGGCAGAGGTTTTGGATCGGATACAAGCCGCCGGATTAAAGCTAAGCCCAAAGAAATGCAAACTATTTAGAACGGAAGTAAAATATTTGGGTCATAAGGTAACAACCAATGGAATCCATACCGATGAAGACAAGATCGCAGCGGTGAAGGAATGGCCACGACCTAAAAACTTACATGAATTACGGAGCTTCCTTGGATTGTGCACCTATTATAGACGATTCGTGCCAGGATTCGCCAATATTGCATAGAGTTTACACGAGTTAACCAGGAAGAACAAGGCATTCGAATGGAAGGACGAACAGGAAGAGGCATTTGTGGAACTAAGACGTCGATTATGCGAAGCACCAATCCTCGCATACCCTATACCCAACATTAAATTCATTTTGGACACCGATGCAAGTAATGACGGTATAGGAGGAGTATTATCACAGGCAACAAATGGTGAGGAGCGAGTTATTGCATATTACTCCAAGATGTTATCAAAACCGGAACGGAATTATTGTGTTACACGGAAAGAGTTGTTGGCTATAGTGGAATGTGTTAAGCACTTCCATAAGTACCTCTATGGCCAAAAATTTCTTCTACGGACGGATCATGGAGCTTTGCGCTGGTTGTTACAATTCAAAAATCCAGAGGGACAAGTAGCACGTTGGATCGAACGTTTGCAAAGCTACGATTTCCAAATTGAACATCGAAAGGGAACCGCACATGGAAATGCCGACGCATTATCAAGAAGGCCATGTCCCGTGGAATGCAAGCATTGTGGGCGTGTGGAGGGTAAGGAAAACATCATCGATATTCGGCTTATGCAAGTGCTACCTGATGAGGAATGGACTGATGAAATGATCAAGAAGGAGCAATTACGGGATGCTGACCTGTCATTCATCATGAAACATAAGGAAAAGGAACACCGGCCCACATGGAGTGAGATAGCTGACAAAGCTCCCATTGTAAAAGCATATTGGGCTCAATGGGATAGCCTCCACATAGAAAATGGATGTTTAAAACGAAAGTGGGAAAGCACGGATGGTAAAGTAAAACAATTGTTGGTAGTGGTGCCAAAAGATCGGATAGCGCGGAAATCCTCAAGGAGTATCATGGAGGAGCAAGTGGAGGTCACCTAGGGATTAATAAAACATTAGCCAAAATTCGCCAACGTTTCTACTGGTCCGGATGTAGACAGTCAGTAGTAGAATGGTGTCGAAGTTGTGACCAATGTGCGGCAGTGAAGGGACCAGCACGAAAAAGCCGTGGAACCATGAAACAATATAATGTCGGGGCACCATTTGAGAGAATTGCAATGGACGTGGCGGGGCCATTTCCAACCACCGAGAGCGGAAATAAATATGTGCTAGTAATAATGGATTATTTCAGCAAATGGCCGGAAGTGTACCCCATACCCAATCAGGAGACAACTACAATAGCTGATGCCGTGGTCAACAATTGGATTAGCAGATTTGGTGTACCGATGGAAATTCACACGGATCAAGGAAGGAATTTCGAATCGGTGGTATTTCAGGAGATATGTCAGATGCTTGGAATCAATAAAACAAGAACGATGCCTTTACACCCACAATCGGACGGTATGGTGGAAAGATTCAATGGCACATTGGAGGAATATCTAGCAAAGGTTGTGGAAAGGAACCAACGTAACTGGGATCGACATATACCGATGTTCCTGATGGCCTACCGATCAGCGGTACATGACACAACAGGAGTGACACCAGCTAAAACCATATTTGGGAACAATCTGCGATTACCAGGAGATTTAAAAATTTGGGGCTGTTCCTTCAGCAGCTCTATGCGGACAGGGTTATGTCGACCGAATGAAAGAGGAACTTAATGAAATACATCAATTTGTACGGGAGAAAATTCGAATATCAAGTGATCGAATGAAAGCTCGATATGACATACGAGCAAATAATCAAGGCTTCGAGGAAGGGCAATTGGTATGGCTTCACAACCCGCAATGGCACAAGGGATTATCACCGAAGTTGCAACCCACATGGGAAGGACCTTACACTGTCATTAAAAAGTTGAACGACGTGGTTTATCGCATACAGAAAGGACGGAAAGGTAAACCAAAGGTGGTGCATTTAGAGCGTTTGGCGCTCTACAGAGGAGGTGATCTGGATCCTGTTCGGGACGAACAGGCTTAGGTGGGGGGTAGGGTTACGGTGACACCTAGAATAGAATAGAATAAGTTAATTTCATTAATTGTTCAATTACATTTATAATTTATACTCAACATTTAGGCGTATTTCTATACTAACATATTTGCTGTGCATTTAGGATTATTTAGAAACAAATATTTTGGTATATAAAGGCGCGCGTTGACGTGTATTGCTGAGTCTTATTTTAAACGTGATACAGTGAAGGTTAAATAGAAAGATTATTAAAGTGATTATAACGGGTGATTTTTTAAGAGCTTGAGAACTTTTTTTTAAAAAAAAACGCATAAAATTTGCAAAATCTCATCGGTTCTTTATTTGAAACGTTAGATTGGTCCATGACATTTACTTTTTGAAGATAATTTCATTTAAATGTTGACCGCGGCTGCGTCTTAGGTGGTCCATTCGGAAAGTCCAATTTTGGGCAACTTTTTCGAGCATTTCGGCCGGAATAGCCCGAATTTCTTCGGAAATGTTGTCTTCCAAAACTGGAATAGTTGCTGGCTTATTTCTGTAGACTTTAGACTTGACGTAGCCCCACAAAAAATAGTCTAAAGGCGTCAAATCGCATGATCTTGGTGGCCAACTTACCGGGCCATTTCTTGAGATGAATTGTTCTCCGAAGTTTTCCCTCAAAATGGCCATAGAATCGCGAGCTGTGTGGCATGTAGCGCCATCTTGTTGAAACCACATGTCAACTAAGTTCAGTTCTTCCATTTTTGGCAACAAAAAGTTTGTTAGCATCGAACGATAGCGATCGCCATTCACCGTAACGTTGCGTCCAACAGCATCTTTGAAAAAATACGGTCCAATGATTCCACCAGCGTACAAACCACACCAAACAGTGCATTTTTCGGGATGCATGGGCAGTTCTTGAACGGCTTCTGGTTGCTCTTCACTCCAAATGCGGCAATTTTGCTTATTTACGTAGCCATTCAACCAGAAATGAGCCTCATCGCTGAACAAAATTTGTCGATAAAAAAGCGGATTTTCTGGCAACTTTTCTAGGGCCCATTCACTGAAAATTCGACGTTGTGGCAGATCGTTCGGCTTCAGTTCTTGCAGGAGCTGTATTTTATACGGTTTTACACCAAGATCTTTGCGTAAAATCTTCCATGTCGTCGAATAACACAAACCCAATTGCTGCGAACGGCGACGAATCGACATTTCACGGTCTTCAGCAACACTCTCAGAAACAGACGCAATATTCTCTTCTGTACGCACTGTACGCATTCGTGTGGTTGGTTTAATGTCCAATAAAGTAAACTGAGTGCGAAACTTGGTCACAATCGCATTAATTGTTTGCTCACTTGGTCGATTATGTAGACCATAAATCGGACGTAAATCGCGAAACACTTTTCGAACCGAACACTGATTTTTGTAATATAATTCAATTATTTGCAAGCGTTGCTCGTTAGTAAGTCTATTCATTATGAAATGTCAAAGCATACTGAGCATCTTTCTCTTTGACACCTTGTCTGAAATCCCGCGTGATCTGTCAAATACTAATGCATGAAAATCCTAACCACAAAAAAATCACCCTTTAAAAGCGATTATTAAAGTGATAATTAAAAAGTGTATTATAATTATAATAATTAATTATTATTAATTTTGTGTTGTATAATAAATTGTGTTGTGTAAATAAATTGTGTGAGTTCAAATTTGAAGCAGTTGCATTTATTCACAATCCAGTGATTCGAACCTTGAGTGACAAGGAAAAATCGTAACAATTGGTGACAGCGGTGGGATTGTGAATAATAAGAAAAATGATTCTCTACGAATTAAAGCTTGCGCAATTAAAGGAGTAACTATGAAGCAGCGAGGTTTGGCTAGTGAAGGCACAAAAGCTAGTTTGGTGGAGCGACTACGTGAGGCCATGAAGAAGGACGGTTTAAATCCAAATGTGTATGATTTCGAGGAGGACAACACGGATGAGATCAGTGTGGACAAGAAAGAAAAGGAAGAACAAACGATGGTCGGAACAACACAAAACCCACCTGGAAGTTTCGATTTATCACAGTTGATGGCTGCTATGAATCAGATGATGGGACAACAGTTGGAGGGAATAAAACAATCGAACGAGGGAATGAAACAGCAGATTTACAAATGGAGCAACAAGGGGCGGACATTAAACATAAAACGAAACAGCAGATGTTACAAGTGGAGCAACAAGGGGCGGCCATTAAACAATCGAACCAGGAAATGAAACAGAAGATGGTACAAATGGAGCAACAAGGGGCGGATATTAAACAATCAAACCAGGAAATGAAACAGCAGATGGAGTAGCAAGGGGCGGACATTAAAAACCAAATAGAAGATGGTCAAAAGAAAATTGACGAGAGGTTTCTGGAGTTATCTTCTACACTACACGGTAAAGTGGAGAAACTGCAAACAGAAGTACACGCAGAAATTCAAAATGTGAAACAAGATCTACAAACGGAAGTTAAACGTCTCGAGAAGGAGCTCCAAGATGTCAAGTCAAATGGAACAACAGGTCAAGTGATCCAGACAGTTAACGCAGTTAAAATAAAACCACCAACATTTGATGGAACAACATCCTTCAGTATTTTTAAGTTCCAATTCGAAACGGCGATTAAGCAAAATCAGTGGACTGAAGAACAATGTGTTGCAGCATTAATTGCGGCTCTTAAAGGCGAAGCGGCAGAAACACTACAAATCATTCCCGAGCAAGAACGGAACGTTTACATGGGAATTATGAAGGCGTTAGATCGAAAATACGGAAGTGATCACAAACGAGAAATCTATCGCATGGAATTGAAGGGTCGATACCAAAGAGGAGGAGAATCGCTACAGGAATTTTCATCGGTAATTGAGCGGCTCGCGCATTTAGCCCATTCAAATATGTCGGCCGATTACATGGAGCGAATTAAAATAGATGCATTCATTGACGGTATTCGAGATCCTGAGACGCGCAGAGCGGTGATGTTGTCACTTAAGGCAACTTTCACGGAAACCATCGCTTGTGCGTTAACAAACGAAACTGCTCAGACCATCGTCAAACCAGCAATGAAAATTCGCCGAGTGGAGATTGATTCCAGAATAGACACCAAACGGGCTACGCCAAGGTTCAGATATGGAAGTAGCAAGATTAAATGCTGGGTATGTAATAGAATGGGTCACATATCACGGGACTGTTGGGAGATTAAGAAGAAACGAGAAAGATCGCCATCTCCTATGAAGCTAAGACCAAACGAACACAGCAGAGAGAGGCCAGAAAGGAGGGTTGGATGACATTGGAGTCGTTAAAAAGAGACAGCTTGAAGGAGCAAAAGCTGACTCCCACAACTGATTGCCCCATAACGTCTATCCAAGTTTCGAGAGTAGAAAGAGGCGGTGACAGCTTGACAGATGAACCCAATATTGAACATCGAAAGGAAAGCGCACATAGAAATTCTGACGCGTTATTAAGAAGACCATGTCCCGCGGAATGCAAGAATTGTGGGCATGTGGAGGTCAAGGAAAACATTGTCGATATTCGGCTCATGCAAGCGCTACCTGAGGAGCAATGGACTGATGAAATGATCAAGAAGGAGCAATTACGGGATGCTGATCTGTCATTCATCATGAAACATAAGGAAGAGGAACAACGGCCCACATGGAGTGAGATAGCCGACAAAACTTCCGTTGTATAAAGCTATTGGGCTCAATGGGATAGCCTCCACATAGAAAATGGATGTTTAAAACGAAAGTGGGAAAGCACGGATGGTAAAGTAAAACAATTGTTGGTAGTGGTGCCAAAAGATCGGATAGCGGAAATCCTCAAGGAGTATCATGGAGGAGCAGGTGGAGGTCACCTAGGGATTAATAAAACATTAGCCAAAATTCGCCAACGTTTCTACTGGTCCGGATGTAGACAGTCAGTAGTAGAATGGTGTCGAAGATGTGACCAATGTGCAGCAGTAAAGGGACCAGCACGAAAAATCCGTGGAACCATGAAACAATATAATGTCGGGGCACCATTTGAGAGAATTGCAATGGATGTGGCGGGGCCATTTCCGACCACCGAGAGCGGAAATAAATATGTGCTAGTAATAATGGATTATTACAGCAAATGGCCGGAAGTGCACCCCATACCCAATCAAGAGACAACAACAATAGCTGATGCCGTGGTTAACAATTGGATTAGCAGATTTGGTGTACCGATGGAAAATCACACGAACCAAGGAAGGAATTTCGAATCGATGGTATTTCAGGAGATATGTCAGATGCTTGGAATCAATAAAACAAGAACGACGCCCTTACACCCACAGTCGGACGGTATGGTGGAAAGATTCAATGGCACATTGGAGGAATATCTAGCAAAGGTTGTGGAAAGGAACCAACGCAACTGGGATCGACATATACCGATGTTCCTGATGGCCTACCGATCAGCGGTACATGACACAACAGGAGTGACACCAGCTAAAACCATATCTGCGATTACCGGGAGATTTAAAGTTTGGAGCTGTTCCTTCAGCAGCTCTATGCGGACAGGATTACGTCGACCGGATGAAAGAGGAACTTAATGAAATACATCAATTTGTACGTTAGAAAATTCGGATATCAAGTGATCGAATGAAAGCTCGATATGACATACGAGCAAATAATCAAGGCTTCGGGGAAGGGCAATTGGTATGGCTTCACAACCCGCAACGGCAGAAGGGATTATCACCGAAGTTGCAACCCACATGGGAAGGACCTTACACTATCATTAAAAAGTTGAACGACGTGGTTTATCGCATACAGAAAGGACGGAAAGGTAAACCAAAGGTGGTGCATTTAGAGCGTTTGGCGCTCTACAGAGGAGGTGATCTGCGGGTTTATTATGAAATTTTCGACGCGCGTATTTTTTTCGACAACGTCGACAGTCGACAACGTCGAAAATCACTATTATGAATTTTTTTTTTCGACGATGTCGAAAAATGAAATTATTTTTTATGTGAAAATTTAAATTAATTATTTTTTATTAAATTTAAATTAATTAATTAATTTTTATTAATTAAAATTTTATAAGGTTAAATTATTAATTTATTTTTACTAACAAACTTTTTTTATTTCTCAACACTTAACACTTTTCTTTTATGTACTCGACACCTCAAGAGCTGTCGTAAATTAGTCGACGTTATCTAAAAAAACGCGTCGAGTATTTCATATTGTAATACCAAATTTTCGACAACGTCGAAAAAAAAACGCGGTCGAAAATTTCATAACACCAAAAATACGCGCGTCGAAAATTTCATAATAGACCCCCTGGATCTTGTTCGGGACGAACAGGCTTAGGTGGGGGGTAGTGTTACGGTGACACCTAGATTAGAATAGAATAAGTTAATTTCATTAATTGCTCAATTGCATTTATAATGTATACTCAACATTTAGGCGTATTTATATACTAATATATTTGCTGCGCATTTAGGATTATTCTAGAAACAAATATTTTGGTATATAAGGGCGCGCGTTGACGTGGTAATGCTGAGTCTTATTTTAAACGTGATACAGTAAAGGTTAAATAGAAAGATTATTAAAGTGATTATAAAAGCGATTATTAAAGTGATAATTAAAAAGTGTATTATAATTGTAATAATTAATTATTAATTTTGTGTTGTATAATAAATTGTGTTGTGTAAATAAATTGTGTGAGTTCAAATTTGAAGCAGTTGTATTTATTCACAATCCAGTGATTCGAACCTTGAGTGACAAGGAAAAATCGTAACAATACTGCTAAGTACTCAAAGGGTTAATTACACAAACAAAGCTCAAATAAAAATTATTTAAAATAATTGATCGTTAAATTTTATATTTTCGCACATTTTTATTTTTATTTCATTTAAAATTCTCCCTACTAATTAAAGAACTGAACCCACGTTGTTCAGCGCCATCTTTCTAAATTATAAATAACTATACAAATATGCCGAACCTACCATCTGTGAAAAAATAGAGCTACTTATAATCTTTACTGCCATCTATATATCGGCACTTTAAACAAAAACTTTCAGTTCAGTGGATTGTCAAAAAAGTTTTACAAACACTATAAAACATTGAACTTCGAAACGTAAAATTACGATTCTTTCTTTCGTTCTTCAACTTTCATTAAAAACAGACGTGTTATTTTGAATTGGACAAAATTATTTAGAAAAATGTTGTACTTGTAAGTAAAGTGATTATATTTTGTGTAAAACATGACGGATAAAACTGATGATGAATTTTTTACCAATATTGATTCAGACGAGGTAATCGTAAACCGAGAAAAAAGAATTTTATCCGATGAGGAATGGAAAAAATTAAGTGAACAAAATTCAAGGCTGGTACATGTGGTTAAGGCTAAAAAATTAGAAGTGGATGCCCTAAAACATTGGGATCTGTTTTATAAACGCAATGAAACGCGATTCTTTAAAGATAGGCGGTGGACCACGCGAGAATTTAATGAACTATTATGTGAAGAAAATCCACGTGGTGATGATCAGCAAAGCAATGGCGACGACGCGCAAGATGGCAGAATGAAATTGTTGGAAATTGGTTGCGGCGTTGGTAATTTAATATTTCCACTAATTGAAGAAAACAAAGCTAAATACTACATATACGCTTGTGATTTTTCACCACGTGCTGTGGAATTTGTTAAACAAAATCCTTTGTATGATGAATCGCGAGTGTTAGCATTTCAATGCGACATCACTACAAACGATATATTCAATCACATCAAAGAAGAATCTCTGGATATTATTACACTGATATTCGTGTTATCTGCGATACTTCCTAAACATCATGAAGCTGTTTTTAGAACGATATATAAATTACTAAAGCCCGGTGGTAAAATATTATTCAGAGATTATGGCATTTATGACATGACACAAATTCGGTTCAAGCCAGGACATAAAATTGCAGAAAATTTATACATGCGACAAGATGGTACAACAAGTTATTTTTTTTCGGAAGAGGAAATATCTGACATACTCAAAAAATGTAGCTTTCACATCATGGAAAACAACTATGTTCATAGGCGTACAATAAATCCAAAAGAGGATATCAACGTAGAACGAATATTTCTGCAAGGAAAATTTTTGAAACCATTTTAAGGTGAGAATACAAATGTGTTTTATGTCCTTTATAATATTGATGATTGTTCTTATATTTAATTGAAATTTGTTAATGAAAACTAATAAGAACGGCCAACTGAATTATTATAATAAATTAGTTACATTTTTGATAATTGGAAGGATAAAAATTAATACATGTTTTTTTCACTTTTTCAGCTTTTTTCAAAATCGATGGGGGTTTAAATGAAGAATACATTTTAAGGTAATTATCGCTATGCATTGTTTTATATCAATCAAACATTTCAATGATGACAAAATTAATCATAGCTAAAATACCGTGATTGATACACCCTACTAATGCCAAAAGGATTCTGAAACCCTTATATTACATAAAATAAATATATTTTGGTTGGCCGTTGTTAATAATGCGTTTTATTTACTTGCAGGTACTACAGGCACGGCTAATATCCGGAATGGAAGAGCTGGGCAAAATTTCTATTCATGTAAGTACGAACAACTTGTAACTTCATAAATATAACAATGATGACTGTATAGTTCATTTGATTAAACCATGAAAACAAACTATAGCAAGGTCTTTCGCTCCTATCTGATTTAAAAATCGATAAATTAGTTTTTTTTTTAAGAAGTATAAAATTTTAATTGATTTATTATATATTTCCAGGTTTCATGTTTTGGGAGATGGAACAACACGCGAGAGATTCATCGTCTAAAAGTAAGAATAAGTTTTTGTATAATGAATCAGTTTTCTATTGTGATGATCTGAGATCTCGGTCTCCCTCTTCTGAGATCGAACCCTATAAAAAACCATGCTGTTACAACAATACTGAATTTAATTATATACATTTTTTAATTCATTTTTCGTGAATTTAAATTAAAATTAGATTTATTATTCTTTTTTCAGGTAATACTGTGAGGTCATTCGGAAGATTCCGTTTGTTTTGAAAATTTTAAATAAAATTTGTTTTTGCATAAATTAAATTGTATTGTTGTTTAAGTTTATATAAACCTGTTAGAAGTGATGTCAAAGGTCTAAGTAACAGTCCTATACAATATAACTGAAACTTATGTCTGAATCGCCAACCATCCCAAAAATATTTTTCCTATCCAATCGACTGATCAAACTGTATACGCGGTAAAGGATATATATGCAACCTTTTTAGTTGCAAGATTTAATTTCTGGGCTCAACTATTTCCCGTTTTCCGCACGATCACCATGGGAGAGCTCCAAGCGTAACACGAGAAAGATCCTATTCTCCTAGTCGCATCACTTTAAGTGATGTGGTTACTAGATCATTAAATCGAAGAGTTTTACACAAAATTATTTAATAAATTTGGATTTTCAATCTAGTAAACGAAGATCCATAGCCACGTTGCATGAAGTGATACGTTAAAGCCCTCATACACGGTCAGTTTTGAATGACAACGTGGTTGATATAATGCCTGACCGTGTATGTGTATGACTGATGATTGACAATCAAATTTTATGCTTGATGAAATTCAAACATGTTTGAACCATGCTGAGAAGCTCTGCAATCTTATTCAACCACGAAGTTTTACGTGCAATATTTATCAAACTGCTAAATGATAAATTTAACACTGCGAGCTCTGATTATTCCACTAGAGTTCCTAAAAATGTACACTATAACCGTCTCAACGTCACACAGCATGGCGTACATACAATTTTATCTGTTTAACTGTTTGATCATTATGGTTTTCACGTTAAAATACCATCACATCTAAAATAATGTTCGGCACAGGAATTCTTCGACCACCAGTGACATGTACACTAAACGCGACCTATTTAAATGAATCATTTTTACCAACCTTCAATTTAACAAGGTATGCCAATAAGCTGACTGCGGCAGGCTACGTTATGAACCCTACACAGGCCTCTGAACACCATTTCGGATTCATCACAAACGCGACCTCGGTAATTGTACACGGACCACGCTTTAAAAGTGGGAACATCGAACGTGATTATCCTCTTAAGAACTGGAGATCTCCAATACTTTTCAAACTAGGCAAAGAGTTACACATTAGACGTATTTGCCCTACAAGAGCTTAGATGGTCTGGGAGTGTGTTCCATATTCCATTATACTACTAATGTTTACACTGTTCCCCGACGACATTAGAATCATCGTGGGTGACTAATGCAACAATCGGTAGGAATGCAGAAAATACATCGCAAACGATGTTACGACTAAATACCTCTGACAAAAGAAACGGGAACATTTAAAATCTTGAATCGAAAACATCAGGTTCCAATCAGAAGAAGGAAATTCAAGATACTGTTCTATATATGGTAACGCCAGGTATCGCACTAAAGCCTTCCCTTACTAATGTAGTACCATATCTCTCGCCGAAATCATCATTGGCGTCTATCACTTATCAGTGTGATTTTCGTCCCAACCAATCAACTATTGACCAGTGCTTGTTGTCCTCCACGAGGACCTCTGAACCGCACTCGTGTGTCTAGAAATTCCAGAGAACAACGTGTCTCTGTTTAAATTAATAACATTTGGATCTGTCTGTAGAATCGTAACCGAAGGAATTGTACCAAACTTCTATGAAATAGCATCTGGCGTTCGACTGGGAGATGTAGCCGCAACTTTGATTTTAACTTGATGGTCCTAGGAGGGAGTGCTTCGGCCCCAGAACAGATTGCATAGATTAAAACACACAAAAAAAAAAACTTGATGCTCGAATACGTAGTAAAAGGAAAAGCAAAATTGAAACTTCTTGCTATACATTTGACAAATTAGCTATGTGAAAGACAGATTCATAGTGCTCGTTCGCTATTCAAAATGACTTGGTCTGGAATCAAACAAGAAAACATAAAATTCTTATCAACATCCAGGAGCACCTCTAAACATCTATCGCAGTCATGCAAGCTCGCTCTTTATAAAGCACTTATTAAACCTGTGCTGGCTTTCGGAAGCGTGAACTGGACTCTGCTCTGACCTCTCATGGCTGTATTATGTTATCTACTTTTGAAATGAAGGTGATTCATTCCATCTTTTGTGCAATTAATGTTGCGCAAAAAGAATATGGGGCTCGTATGACGACGAAATAATGCAACTTGTGCAAGCAGCTATTTCATCGAATTTATCAAATCCAATCGCATGCGGCAAAAATCCTTCTCATGGGATGTGAAAGCAAGCGAAAGAGAGAGAACATGTAAATTACGGCTGTGTGTAATTTCGGGTTTCAAAATCTCGGTTTGTCAAAATCTCGGTTTTTTCTGAATCTCAGTTTTCAAAATCCCGGTTTTCAAAATCCCGGTTTTCCAAATCTCGGTTTTCAAAATCCCGGTTTTCAAAATCCTGTTTTGTATAAAAACCCGATTTTTAGGAAATCCCGGTTTGAATTTTTAAAATTTGACATGTGGGAAAGAGGGACTCAAATGATTTTTTAGCAAAATTCAAAAATGAGTTTGCGATAAAGTTCTAGAAAATGGCTAATAGGGATGGAATTTGGATGGAGGACTAAGTGCCCGTGAGAGTTATCGAAGCCGTCAGCCTCTACAATTATCGCATTTCAAAATGTTGCATTAACAAAATATTGATTGTTTCTAATCTTGCAACTACAAAATCTAGCAATTACAAAATGTTGCAAGTACCAAATCTTGCAATTACAAAAATTGTTAATTATTTTGTGCAATTAGAACTAGAAGAAAAGAAAACCGAGATTTTGAAAACCGAGTAGTACACCAGTAAATTACCTTAAATACTGCTCAAACCAATTAACGAATACGTTAGTTACTATTGCCACTAATCTAATTAATTTATTTGATTGGAAGTAACAAATTTTATTTCGGTAGCACCAACTTATAATCTGGAAATAAAATCTAAGTTTTAGGAAATGCTGATAAGGTTAATTTAATATTTTGTTAGTGTTTTTTGTAAACAAGAATATGTCTTTCATATATAAATGGATGATATGGAACTGATACCTACATCGAATTTTTATGAACAGCAAAGTCCCTGTATTAAGGAATGATGGATTAGCACAGAAAGAACCACGGTAGGTTTGCTATTCCGACTACAAACACCTACACATACACAAACCAAATAAATTACAAACACACACAACTTAATTGCAAATTCGCACTTTATCCTTAACAAATATACGTACCCAGAAGAAACATTTTCTTTAGAAGAAAATTAATTATGTAGTAATTATTCATTTATTATAAATTGTAAAATTTGTAGGTGGTAGAGCATCACCACTAACAGGCACATATATTCTGTAATCTACAGGAGAGGAGAGTATGTCTCTGAAACAAGCGGCATTACAAAAGAGGGACATTATGGTCGGGTCGATCGTCGATGGTATGGGCCTGAAAATTAATCACCTCAGTCACTTATAAAATCGATTATTAATCCGAATTTTGAAAAACAAACTGCGTTTATATGACGGATATGTCGGCATCCATGTCGATTGGAAACCCGAAATTCGTAGAATTCTCGCGGTAATAGTCTGTGTAACAACAGGTTAACCTACCTACCCGCGATATATTACAAGGGAAAATTTCAACCTTAAAAAAAGTTCTATTGTTTTACAGATGTCGCTAAACACCACTCAAAAGAAAATCTCTAGCATAAATTTGACATGATTCATTTTTTTTATTAACATAATTCTATAGTGCCGCGCCGCAATGTCTACACATTTAGTACTGTGCACAAAATGAGGTGATGAAGTTATGCTATTATTTTCATTAAAATTAATAACACAATTTGGCTCAATAAAATAGTGAAATTATTAGTATTTTAGTTTTCATATTTTAAAATTAATTTACCGGTGTTATAATATAAGTAAAAGGTGTATTTTTATTAGAGTGAGTATTATTTATCGACACATACGACATGATTTTATATATTTGTTCTACGAGACATGTTGAACTTTATAGTGCCTTGTTCTATATAATTAAAGTGAAAACATGTGTTGTATAAGGAAATTCAAGTTACGTTAGTCCTTATTCCTTTTAATATTATATATGATTATGTATTTTGCTATGGCATGTTGTTCTATTTTATAGGTTCAGCATAAATTATTTTAAATGAGTTAATCGAATTAAGGATACGAGGTATTTTCTTTTCCTTTTACGCGAAAAGGGTTATATATCTTATGTTTGCGTGGAGGAGAGATGATAAGGACGTGACGTAACACACATTATTGCATCACACTTTTTGTACATCGATTTTGTTGTAACAAATATGTTATTGTGTTTAAGTGAAAGTTATTTCCGTATTTGCAGTCCTTGATTAGTAAATCGATACTTATGAGTTTGTACACGTATCCTGATTTATTGCGGATCTGATTGAAAGTGGAACATCCTACCGAAGGAAATTAATTTCCTTTGTTTTTTTAATTTATACAATACTTTTATATTATTAATTGAATTTTCTTATTGTAGCTCATTTTGAGGAGGCATTAAAAACTTGAACGGTGCCAAAATGTCGTCTTTATTTATTATTAGTAATTAGTAATCACCTATACTTGTTTATAAGAACTAAACATATTTTCGAATTTATTGGTACTTGATTGGAGTTTAATACCTCAGAGTTTTTTTTAATTGGGAGTGGATTGCAATTTACAATACAAACGAAACGAGTTGGTCAGACTGGTCTACTTAGTGAAACAGACTAAAATTTAGAGAATAGCGATCGGATCTCCTCCGAATCTCTATTAGAAAAATATTTATAAATTACATGTACTCAATGAACTAAAATTTCGCCTGTATTCTAAAATAGCAGAGAGTAAATAACAGAATCATTATTTTTACCATACACGAATAATCCGAACCTTTAATATTCTGAAGTCTACTATAGAGAAGCAAAATTGCGTTTATGCGCTTTTTAAAGTTGGTTATAATGAATCGAAATGCCTTCCAGAATTTATTATATTATGCCACGACCTCTAAAAGTAGTTATATTTAAACGAACTATTTTCTTTACAAGTTATGTCTACACTTGAATTTATCATAGCAGCCCTTACCCCTAAAAATATAGGTTATAATCAATGGCACTATCTTTCTGTACAACGGCCACCTGAATTTATTGACTGAAGTCAACACACTGGTTATAATGAATCGAATTGTCTTTTTTATATTCTAGCAAATTCGAGTGTGGTCATTACTGGTACACAGGGAGGCAATTACTTGTACAGGAAAGCAATTGGATTCATTATAACTGTGTGCAATTTTAATAAATTCGAGGCTGATCATTACGTGTATGGGAAAGAAATCATTCATTATAGTCGCTTTTTGGGATGTGGGCCGATGTAATAAACTCCTGGGTTTGGATAGAATTGTTAATTAAATGTTCTTCATTATCGTCCCGTGTTCTTCATCGCACAAACGCTCGATATCTACACCTTTTAATGTTTTATATTTATCATTTAACGGTGGTCTTAGAATATGATATCGAACACACTTTACTGAGTGAACCAAATTTCTGAAACACCTCGGTTGAATGGGGCGTATTTAATCGAAACTTCGAATACGTTAGTTGTATTAACAATTTGGGTAAGTGCCTTATTGTCACTACCGTTATCAGACATTATCCGAAAACGTTGCAAATTTGACTAAAATTTGATTTAATTTAATATTTAATGTGGCGTATGCAATTATGCATCACAAATAGAATACGTGCTTGTTAGACTATTTAATTAATTTTACGGAGACCGACACCAAAGAGAAAATGAAATACAAAATGTGAGTATTCAATTATTTTCTTACAAATTCTGCTCTGGTTCCATTGATATGGATATCGCCTGAATGATTGAACTTCCTGGAGCTTGAGTTTCATGATGTGGTCAAATTCAATCGAGCGCTTACCACTGATGAGGGCTATGATCCCGAATAAATTGACTGTATCACTTCGATTAAACTGACGGTGTCAGTTTACATCAATTGAATCTGAGCGCTTTTCGCTGGTGGGAGCTGTGACCTCACCTGAATTAACGTTTAACTTGTAGTACGTTGTTTGTCTATAGTTCAGATAATAAATTGTACTAGTTACCTCAGGGCAGATTGTCCTTTCGAAATCATGTCGCGGCCCTCTTCAACGATTGTTATCTCGCAAAATTATCTAGACTGCAAATTGCTGGCGAAGAGATCTGTTGTGGTATTGTGTTGAAAATGTTTGGCCGCCGCTGCTTGCTTTCACATATGTACCAAACCGGTGTTGAAATGATAAATAAATATTGACGCAAGCTGTATTTAGTATTGTTGTTGTAAACCGTTGGCTTTAAATTCTGCTAGTGATGAAACTGCTTGTTCTGCTTTTTAAAAATTCTGCCGTTTATGTGGATATATATACATCACTATTTAAAACATTTCTGAATTTAATTTAGGATTTTATTAACAATATTTATTTGTTAACAAATATGAATCTAAGTTTAATTTACATTGATTTGGTCATTCTTAATTTTATAGATAATCGTCCAATTTATGATTTTTTTATGCAGATGATATCGTGCTTCTTGGCCGAAGACCTAGCGATATCAAAGACAGTTTCATACCGCTCGATCGCTGCGCAAGAAGACTTGGTTTGGAGGTGAACAGCAGTAAAACCAAATATTTAGTAACACCTAGGAACATCTCTACGGCAAATCTCGGAATTGGCGACCACAACTTTGATAGCGTCGAAAACTTTAAATACCTCGGGTCAGTTATAACATCGTCGAATGATATGCAGGCAGAAATAAAAGCCCGAATCGCTGCCGGACAACGAGTTTTCTACGCCAAATCAAAATTACTGCGATCGAAATATCTATCGCAGTCGTGCAAGCTCGCACTTTATAAAGCACTTATAAGACCTGTGCTGGCTTTCGGAAGCGACAGCTGGACCATGACCACTAACGATTGTAGATTATTATCTACCTTCGAAAGGAGGGTTGCCCGTTCAATCTTTGGTCCAATTAAAGTTGCGAACAACGAATATCGGATTCGTATGAATCACGAAATAAAGCAACTCCTCGGAGGCAGCGATATTATCGGATTCATCAAATCCAATCGAGTGAGATGGCTCGACCACGTTACAAGGTCTCCCCAACAACGGATGATAAATAAAGTGTTCCACCAACAACCAGCCGGAGTACGTCGTAGAGGAAGACCCCGACTACGCTGGCGCGACGACATCGAACAAGATCTACGAACATTAGGATGTCGAAACTGGAGGACGAGAGCGGTGGATAAAGATGGATGGAGGGCCTTAGTGCAGGCGGCGAAATCCCTTCATGGGATGTGAAGGCCAGAGAGAGAGAGTCCAATTTATGAACTTATTGATTTTACGGTCTGAGGTCTAATGAATATTAACGTTTTTTTTCATTTGGTGATTTTTGCTTCGTTATTATTTCTTTCATGACACGCTGCTTGTATTGCAGCATAATTAAATAAGCCGGGTTGCAAATAGTTCGAATATTTACTATAGATTTAAATCTTTGCTCGTTTTAAATATTTTCTCAGTTAAAATGTTTAAAATGTAAACCGCCACAGTGTAATTCTGCAATAGACATTTGTGTCATGTTACTCTAAACGTGTTTTTCGACTCTTTCGTGATTCGCTTTCCACGACCTACCTTGCGCAGAAGCCCAAATGAAAACGTACGGCTATAGGTGTGATTTAATTATCTTATTATAAACCTCAAACTTTGTCTTAGTAAATAATTGCATATCGTTAGTTCCAGTGTGTAAACAAATCCTATATGATATAATATGTATGTGGTTTGTGTAACCAACCTAACAATAAATTATGGCATTTAGATTTTTAATTGATGATAATGATTGGCATATAGAAAATGGAAACGTGAAGTTTATTATAGAATCAAATAAGATTTATAGGCGAAACATGACCTTTTCTGATGTCTTAGACATTTTTATGTGCTCAAAGAGGCTCCACTTTGTAGTATCACAGGCATCCACAGAGATATTAGCGGTATGCAAATTATTTCTCATACGCAATTATTTATAATAGACGTTAAATATTAACTGGAAACATTTAAGTTTGCCTTAATCGTAAGAAATTATATTCGCTGATTTCACACCAAACAAATAAATCGTTTCATAGCTATTTGTCACGCGACGCGATTTCCAAATTATGTGTTCTTACACACTATTTTCGTGTCCAGGCTCTTTTTATAGCTCAGTGTGTACATACTTTTATATTGTCTATAGTATCATAAATATTAATAAATTAGCCAATAATAATAATAAATAATAAATTAGTAAAGCAATTTAGCCAAGGTTATTGGCATTTTACAAATCACTAAAATAGCCCTATATCGTTATTTTGTATTTGTGTATGGTACTAGCTTGACAGTAAAAACACCTACAAGGCATATTTACTGAAAGGCGGTTTATCAGTTCTGAGAGATAGGCAGGATTCAATAGCGACATCAGGGAAAGAGTTGTGTATTTTGGTTGGTTGAATTCAATCAAAAATGAAATTCGGAAAGACCTAAAACCAGGAAAAACTTTTAGACACCGGTCCCAGAACGATTATAAAGATTAGAAACAAATAAACAAGACAGCAAAGCACACAAAATTTTCTTTACTATACTGTGAGCTCTATATAAAAAAATCGGTATACTTTCCTGGCATAACTTTTTCATTTGAAATCGTAGAGAAGAGTGAGATACACAAAAGGCATATGGTGTTTGATCCTCTTCAACTAAGGTGTGTTCTACAAGCTGACTACAAAACTTATGAAACTGAACTTATGAAACGCCGGGTCTCAAATCGTTAATACTAGAGTTTAGTTCGGTTAATGATACATTACTTCGGGAATGCTACTTCCTTAAAACATGCTCGTTTCAGGATTTCACAAACGAACTGTCCAAGTTTCTGTGTTTCATGATCGAGTGCCGTGTCACACTAACTTTATTTTGTCACTCGTAATTAATTCTGGCTATATTGCGGATGATTAACTGAGTTCCATACCTTGATTCAAAGTTAAATAGTTTGCGAAGGAAGCAAAGCGCAATTGCCTACTTTGATAGAATCCCTGGTAATTCTCCAGCTATGGGCCTTTTGAGGCATTTAGTGTTGAACCGTTATGGGTTTTAACAGAATTTGAACTATTTTAATTACATGCTGAAATCAGTTATAACCCCGCGATAGAAAAGCTCATTCATCCATAATCTTTATTCGGGACTTGATGGTGTACATCCATAATAGTCTTTAACCGTTTGAGTCCCAGGAGTTAATGCTAACGCATTACAAACAACGTAAAATCATTTGTTGTGCAAACGCAAACGACAAAAAAAAACCCAAAGCAAATAACAATCGCTTCTTGTATTTGTTAGATAACGCGATTCTCGCCTTTTTCTCGTCGCTCCGTCACATTTATTTATTTTATTTTCTCGACATAAAACTTCGACATAACACAGCGTGATCGCGCTGCTTGGGACTCAAATGGTTAAAAATGTATCAATATTTTGGCCAAGCCGGAGATCTGCTATCTTTCTACCAATATAGAAGGACACAGGTTTATTAGGAAACTATCCTGCATCCATCATACTATGCTGAAGTTAACCGTTTCAAGTTACTCATCATTTACAATATCCGAGTTTAACAGTCCATACAATGATTAAATGGGCCAGATTGGAAGATTTCAGGTCAATTTATTTGTTATTTGTCGTACTAGGCAGTAATGAAATTTACTTTTGGCACTAGTAAGACTCTCAGTCGCTTGTCATTTATCGTGTGAGGAAGCCATGAATTAGGGCTCTAAGGAAGACGCTCTGTATCAAAACTCAGGGTATTTCTTATAAAGAAAAATGATAATCCTTTTCAATTCAATCTTTTGAGTCATGATTTCGGATCAGTTTGTTTAAGAGTTCTCTGACGGGATTAAGCCAAAACTTAAAGATAATTGAGGCTTCTAACTCAGCTGCATTTCTTCTTAACTCGGAAAATTAAAAGCAACGTTGGAATTTTCTAATTTAGCACATCTTACAAGGCTTAAGTTATTGACTAATTTAACCATGTTCCAATTATGAAATTACGGTAAAAATGAACGCGGTTTGCCAGATTTCAAAAACAATTTTAAAAAGCAATCCAGTTCCTTAGTTCCTGATCCAAGCATCAGTTTATGCCAATAAGTTTGTATTTATATTTTCCGAGCATTCTCATCAAATCGATGGTGAACTGATTTGCCGTCTCATTAATAGATAAGCAGCAATTAAGGATAATTTCGACGTCAACGAATGTTATTGTAGCGTTTTAATTAAAGCCTGATTGACCATAAAAATGCGAAAATTCGTTGCTGATAATTATATTTTACCTAAACCAGTATAAGCTTCCCTTATCACGATTAGTTAGCTTGAAATAAACTGCAGTAGGGAAAGAGGTAGATTTAGTTTTCACTTAATAAAACATTTTATTAAAAAATTAGATTTTTGAATATTTTAATTAAAACATTTTTTCAAAAAGTTTAAAAAATCACTCAATCGATTTCGACTTGTTAGGTCATCATCGTTAGGAGTATCTACTGATCTATGTATCTACTGATTTGCAAAAGTAAAAATTTTTGTTATAGATAGTAGAAGAAAGCAAAAAATAAATAAAAGAAGGATGGAGAAAAAATAAGGAATAAAAATTAATCTATTGATCGCGGAGGTAGGCGATTAGTCATCGGCTGAGTAACTGCGCATCCCCAATAGAAAACTTATTACTTTTGCCTTACAGAAAAGTATGAAAAAAATTAAATTTTTGTTTATTAGGCTGGTGGTTCCCTTATGAAAAAAGTTATGAAACTTTTAACTTTTGCCTTATGAGAAATACAATGAAGTTAACCGCATTTTAAAAATTGGTTGTTGTTGTTCTTCTTCTAGTTGTCAAAAAATAAAAAATTATGATACTGTTTGTTTACAATTTTTTAGCGAAGTGTTTTGTGAAAAATAATAAATAATGGAAGATAAATTAATCCGGCGGTAGGATTTTGGCATTAAACAAAAAATGACTTTGTACAATGAAGTTTGCTTTACTTTGATTTTTGCCATTCATTGGGGATGCTCTTCATAAGGTAAAGTGATAAGGCAAAAGTCATAAGGAAAAGTATTTTGCATTGGGGAGATGCTATGTAACAAAATAACAAAATTCAAGTAAGGTATATTTAAATACATTTAATTACCCGACGTATTAGTCAAATTATTACGAATGTGAGAATAGAAAAGGGCGGGGTCTGTAATTGGTGAGAAACGGACTCCTCTCTCTCTTCATTAAAGATATTTTGGTTAAGAAATATGGATTTCCGAATTTCGTAAGATTCTGTGAAAGGTAGTGTAAAAAGTAGTTTACTTTTCGTTTATCACACACCCAACCTTCTCTGACCCATCCGTGAAGAAGTTAACATCATAAATGTGCCACTAATTTGTAAAGAGCTGCGTAATTTGTCTTTATACTGGTTCAGATAGAGGTGGAATTGAGCATTAATCTGCTATCATTGTCGTTTGTGTTCTCAAGATGTCTCTGGATCCAACACAAGACAGCAGTGGACTTTAGTTAAATTTTATAATCCAATCTCTTCCCAATGCCGTTTGTTGTCCAAAATGAGACCCAGGTACTTAGTTTCATCAATACAGGTTGATACCATATGAGGTGGGAGAATGGTTTGTACTTCTTGAGAAAAGGACCACGTTAGTTTTATTTAATTTAGCGAAAGGACCCACACAGATACACTATCACGACCCTGCCTTTATCCGTTTTACCTAATAAGCCTTTAAGTGGGTTACATCAAATTCTCGAGCCTTTAATCTGACGGTGACTTCTTTAACCGTGCAGGTTATCACAGAGGTAGTGGGTTACAGTTCGCACGTTGCTTTTATCTACATTATCAATAATTTTTAGAGAATACAGCGTTTTTGACTGATAGGTCTTTCAAATTACAATGAGAACGTTTACCTACATCAGTTGTAAATATTACATTTACTTCAGTCGACAAACTTTTATGTTACCCTTCTTACCCTTGAAAATTTCAAGCATGGGTATCGTTAAGCGGAGAATGGGGCTATTAGGTCTTTCCGATTTATATAGTTTGAAACAGCTGTCTATACCAACAGGACCTTCCCTGTTATTTATTAGACTTGCCGGAAAATGTGCCAGACACCTTAAAATGTTTTGAATTCTTGGGTTTTCTGAAAAATCTCTCTGTTCGAAAGGACTGCAAAAACGCATTACATTAATTCTTTAGAGTTGTTTCGCCCACCAAGGAGACCACAATATTGCTTATACGAAGGTTAGATCTACGTATAAATTTAGTAGCTCATCTCGCTCGTGTCCGTATACTTCCCAAGATCGTACATAGTGTGAATTCGTATCCTTTTCTGGTAGATGGTTTGTTGCCGTAATTTCGTAAAAGAAACCTCCCGCGTAGTTTTATTTG
The DNA here is from genome assembly GCA_947310385.1 of Nephrotoma appendiculata. Taxonomy (NCBI): domain Eukaryota; kingdom Metazoa; phylum Arthropoda; class Insecta; order Diptera; family Tipulidae; genus Nephrotoma; species Nephrotoma appendiculata. The sequence continues at coordinate 125,868,540 of OX371225.1, read as the reverse complement.
ACTCATCGTCTGGTTTCGAGTTCTGTTGAAGCCTAATTATAGTCATTTTCTCGTTTGTTTCTATTCGAGTGACATTGAGAGGGAACGTTGGACCATCATCACTGCTTTCAATTGATCTTAACTGGCTACCTCAAAGAAGTTTCCATAGTCATTTATATTTCAGAATAATAACAGTTCATGGGGACTGTTGCGTGTGTTTATTTAGTCAATTGCTTACCCCACTATTTGATTCTCTTATTACGCCCAAGACACCAAAACATCAACATATTTTATGCTATGAAACGACAAACGTTAAAGCAGTAGTCACTATAGAGTTAGGCATGCGTAATGCCAGTGCTTATCTTGCTACCTCGAATCTGGGGCGCATGCAAAAATGTATTCCGGATTCTCAGATATACCCGTACAGTATGGGCAGTCAGGAGTATCATCGTAACCAAACCTGTGTAAATATGCCGAATAACACTTGTCCCCCGCTGAATGAAATTCAACTGTACCAGATTGTCGATTTAACCAAACATCTATTGAAGGTATAAAACGGGATGTCCATCCTTTCTTTGATAAGTTTTACTGCTTTTGTCATTCGAACGACAAATACTACAATCCTTACTATACCATGATTTTTATCACTTCTTTGCGAAAATAGCAATTGGAGCAATTGGATAGCAATTGATCATCAGATATTATGCTGAGCTCACAGATCTCAGAATATTTTCGAAAGATACACGGAGCTAACTAAATATCATTTTTGAACTACAGAACAAGTAAAAAAATTCTTCGCCATTGTTTATTTATTAACAATGGTGAAATTTTTTTTGTTACCTCCTTTCATTCGGCTGATTTGAGTTGCTTTACTACTTTGTATACTATGCCTAGATCAGCTGATAATATAACGTTTCTTTTGGTGGGGTTTCCTTCGAAAAGTGGAACAAATTTTTGAGTCGCCTTCCCATCATTTAGACTGGAGCTCAACTGGTCAAACAGTTTTCTGTTCGTTTACCACGAACTTTTTAAATCGAAGTCGAATCAAAAGCTGTGGAATTGGTAAAGGGAATGTAGAATAGGTTTCTCTTTCTCTATCAAGCTTCAACAACCTTCTTGCTCAATGGAATTTATACCACAACATGTACTAGTTTATTTACTCGTTCTACGAGTTTCTGGGCGTATACAGTTATATGGGGGGGGGGGATGGAGCAACAGGATCAACAAAAACAAAATCAGAGCAGAGTTCTGATTTTCATTGGTCCTTCGAGCCGGCTCACGAGCTAGTTGGCGCCCATTCGTGAGCCAACTAAGTTTATGATGATAACGGCAACGGCATTACAACTTTACAACAAAAAGAAAAGGACGCTGCTGATATATAACAACCGTTCGATCTGCATGCAGTTCATTTGAATATCACCAACGCCACGACAATCAACAACAATTACAGTTCAACATAAACACAAAACTGGTTCGATCAAACAGCATCAGTCATGGTGACAACAAAGGCAATTCTAGAACAATTACAATTATTCATTGAAAATGACAACATTCCATAAGAAAGCAATCTCACAGAGGAGAAATTAATAATAATTGAAGAATTTTTTCAAGAAAATTTGGAGCTCAATCCAAATAGAAAATACATGACAATTATAACTCGAAAGGAATTTTACAAAGAATACTTCATTCGGGCAGGTGTATCACCAGTTCAAACAGGAATACATCGACCTAAAGCACATGAAGTTAACACGAGCTGAGCAAAAAGATATCGCAGTGAATCAAATCTATTATATCTATTGCATCTCGGTGTGCGAAGCTTTCTGCCAAACACCAACCGGCAAATAATACAAAATGGAGCAAAACAGTGTGCAGCAAGCAAAAAAAGCAGCTGGCAACCAAACAGCAAAAGGCAAACAACAAACGGCAAATATAACAACCAAAGGCAAGATGGATAAGCTACAAATTAGTTCTGCAACAGTTAAACAAGTTTCTAAAGTGGAGTATTCTACAACAACTATATGGCATCATGTAAAGTCAAATGAGAATTGGAAATGGAAGGGTCCAGATTTTATGCCGAACAACATTAAAGGCTAAAGCCAAGCCGAAGCGATATTCAAGTTTCAATAAACTAAAACGTAAACAGAAACTACAATTATCAAAATCTCCCAGGAACAACATTTCTATAACGAAATTCACTGCCTCAAATCATCATGGCAATTGCACAAAAATGGAAAATTATATCTTTAAATCCGGTCTTACACCAATGGAATACTAAGAAAGAGTAATGGTCGACTACAAAACTCAAATCATACGCCCTAAAAAAAAAAAAAAAAAAAAAAAACATATTGCACGTTGCACTGTGGTCTGTAAGGAACAAAAGCTGGTTTATTGGTGTAATCGGGCTGTACTAAACGTTATTTAAAAATGTCTAAAATGCTTCCACTATAAACAACACATGACAGATAAAATAATAAGGCCAAACAAACTGCCAGGGTATATCAAAGGAGAGTATTTGTCAAAGCAGGAATTGACTATGCCAGCTCTATCCAATTCTCCGAGAACAACCAAATGAAGTGGATACAAGGCCTACAAAGGACATTAAAAAGTTAGGCGAACCATATAGATGGACTAAGCTGTCTTACAACGAAATCTTTCATTGCTGCCTACAACCGATTCGTTCCCAGGCGAGAATTTTGTACATTTTGTATATATTTACTCCGATAATAAAATAAAATAAAAATTCCTCTAATCGTCAATGGCAATACAATTATTTAATAGCAGAAAGCAGACAACTAGTTGCTTTTCGAAAGCATAACGATCACAAACGGTGAAACGAGGTTTTGAAGATTGCTGGTGGGCCTTGTGTTATGAGACATATTCGGAGACGTCACCGAAAAAGAGTCTGAAAAATATGAGTCCCAGTTTGATAAAATTAACAATGATAAGAATCATCTTTTGGCTCTTATCAAAAATCAATTCCATCAATTTAGTAAAGCATAAAAAACCTTCCCATGGCATCTATAAATAACTTGATCAAGGATCAACATCGTCTACGGCAGAAAATAGGCCAATCAGAAGAATATACATATAGAACGCACGAAATCAGAGTACGATCAGCACTAATAAGCATTTTTGAAATGACTCTAGTACTAAAGCACCTCCAGAGAATACACAAACAGGCTTAACGACCATGAAGACATCTTACAGCCATTATACTCACACCTATAGAGTGTGAGAGGGTTATTCGACGACACGTACCTGCACCATGGAGTAACTCAGAAAAATGTAATAATTGAAATTATCTTGCCACTTAAGTTCGTATGGGACTGTACACTAGTAGCTGTAGTTCCAATTCCTGATATCAATCATGGAAGCAAGCAGTCTGATTATATAGAAAATGTGAATCAATGTCAAATATTCCAGCCTTCTTCTGATGCGAAATATCACCAATTATCAACACTCCAAACAACCAAATGCAATGCGAGGTAGCGACTAAACCAGAGTCGATGTCATATGAGGGTCTAAGATCCAACCTTACATCATTTTAGGCTCCCGTATAGTGAAAATGGCGGACGGCTGTGTGCCCGGAGAGTCGGATGGTTAAATATATGTATAATAGATACAGCGCAGCACACAATATCAACAAATCTTCTTAGGGGAAGGTAATGAATTGAACTTATTAGCCACACCAGAAACAACAAAATTGTGTTTATCCAAATTGATAACCACAATTATGGACACATTGAAAGACGACGAAGATTGTCCATCACCACAACGTTCACCATATTCACCATTATGCGATGATCCACATGTTGTTTTGGAGTACTGCAGCTATAGAAGTCATCTAGGTTAAAAAAAATGAAGGGAAAATGTGTTACGAATTACAGACCTCCTTCATCGCTAACACAATCAGAAGAAAGCATCGTTTAGCAGTAAAACGTTTTTATATTTTTTTATTTTGTCTATTTCATATAAACTGTTTAGAATTAAACATAATTTACAACCGTATAGTTCTTATCAGTGGTAATTTAAATAATCAGTTTAAACAAAATCAGAGCAATGGCCTGAATCTTCAGTTGCATTACGGGACATTAATGCAGAGTCCTTAAGTTGGCTTACCTTAATACCTTATATGTCTCTAGGCAAGCCTCATCTAATATTGAGAGAAATATCGCAACTCTCCCCAATTTATCACTTGAATTCTATTGTCATATGGTTTGCTACTGATTAAAATACCTTGTCTTCCAGAGATTTAAGTTCATTACCTCTACTAATAGTTTCTCTTTCCAGTTAACTGTACTCAGACATTATAGTAGATTGATAATTTTTAAAAATACATATATGTAATTTAATTTATAATTAATCAGAATCACGTTATCAAAATTTTATTAATGTTAATAATAACGACAAAGCACTTTTAAAAAAATAAACATCAGCACTTAAGATCTGAGCCTTAATAAATGTTAATCAAATTCTGATGAAAAATGTACATATTTTGCTCAATTAATTTACAATAACGCTCTAAAGCTTTTCATAGTGGTTATTGTTAACTTAAAAATTATCATTTACATGTTGCTGTGCAAATATTGATTTGCACACACGAATTTATTTCATATATAACTGTATAATGTACTCGTTTGTGTTGATTAATGAACAAAGGAAACACGTTTCACTTTCATTGTACCATTGAAGAATCATATTCGAGTATTATTTAATAAATATTGTACTTACAGACGCTTAGGTTGCGTGCTGAATTTGAAGTAAATTGTTCAGGAAGGTACTTCAAAACTTTAGTACACTTTTAGTATTTATTTAAATTAAAGACCATTCATCTAGTAATTTTTCTTTCTTAATTTAGTCACTTATGGGAATAGTGTCTCCTAATGAGAGAACTGCAGTGTCATCCGCAAATGTTGCAACGGTAACATCGTTTAATATCGTTATCATTTTATGTCCTTAATTGATCAGGTTACTGGCCTGATATTTTCGAATTAAGATAATCTGGGCACATCACCAGTGTTTTCGTAACTAGTCTGCCGACCTAGAAGTTGAAATGTTTTTTCAAGATGTTCAGCAAAGAAGTCAGCTTTATTTTTCGCACTTCTAGCCCAATTCCCATCGTTTGTTTTGATTGGGGGATCTGTGTTTTTGGTCGTTTTAACCCTTTTGTTGCTTTTCAGAGGGAATAGTTGTCATCTTTAGTTGGAGCTAGAGAACAAAGGTATTTACCAATTGTTTCATTTTTCACTGCTTTTATGAGTGCCTTAAGTTTGATGCACAAGTTGTTTAAAGTGATTTTATCTTGCGGCGCACGCGTGTTCTGCCATTTCTTTTGGGCTTTTCGTTTTTGCTGCACTAGTTCTCTTACTTCTATTGGATAAATAACGGAGTTTCCTTTCCTAGATGATGATTTGGGGGTGCATTCCCAAGCCGACCATTGTTTGACGTCAAGAAGCCTGTCTAGTTCCTCTTCTATTTCATTTTCTATTTTTGGAGAGGTTAATCTTGAATCCCAGAATGAATTTTGTTGCATTAAAATCACCTCCGTTAATGAAGTTACTTCCAGCTTTCTGGAACAAGTTAATGTAGTCTTCTTTCTTTATTTTATACCGCGGTGGACAATATATTGCAGATATATTACAGGTGTTGTGATGACCAAATTTAACCGTCACGGTGGTTACTTGCATGGATTCTTTTTCTATTTTTAATTCCTCATGATGATAGATATTATCCCTAATAAATATAGCTGACATTTCCCTTGATCATTCTGCAGGATGTGTGGTATGGTAACAAGTATATCTCCGGATTGATACATAGGAGCTGCTAGTAAAATGTGTTTCTGATATTAAACATATATCAAGTTTCTCAGTATTTGAAATTAGTTCTAATTCTGTTAGGTGTTGTATTAATCCATTTGCATTCCATACGACTATTTTTAATGAGTAATTTTATTGATGTCTGGTTTCAGCTCCAGAATTATTATGAATTGAACTAAGTATTGCAGACATTATTTATTTTTAGCTATTTTGGAACCTGGTACTTCCACCATTAAGTCGATCCAGAATTAACTTATTTAGTTTATTCTGTTCCTCAAGGTTATTTGAAATTCCTTGGAGAGTGTTTTTAAAATTTTCGGTACCGTTGGTCTCATTTTCTTTCGAATTTGAAGAGGCCAGTGCATATGTATAATTCTCCGTACGCATAGATGCTTCATTTCTTGCTTGATCTTTGTTTTGATGACTTAGAGAGGGTTTGCGTGCATGATCCCTCATTTTCTGTAACTGCTTGACAACAACACATCCTCGGTAGCTGGCTGGATGCTGCCCATTATAATTTATACATTTTGCATGTTCTTCGTTAGATAGTTTGGAAGTTTGTGTTGGGTGCTTTCCAGCACATTTGACACATCTTTCTTCGCGCGAAATATCATTGCTTATGGTTATAGCCTTGGCATTTTTTTACATTGTACTATTTTTATGTACTGCCTCTTTTAACAGCTATACGATCTTTACAATTAATGTAACAAATGATGAAATAAATATAAAATGGCATGATCATTTTTCTCATATAAACAAACTAAATAACGGTAAATTTCATAAAAAAAATCTATTTTCAACATAACCGCACCATCCACCCATGCTAATACACCAAATTCACCTGTCAATTAATTTGTACAAACCATCAAAATAAAATGATTTCTTCTGCTCCTCTTGTACAGTGCACATTACTTCACGGTCCTTTAAAAATCATAGCCCCTTAATTTTTTGTATCCAAATTTGTAAAATGGAAATGATCATTTGAGTCAGATCTGGACTCTAAGGTGGGTGCGGTGTTTCATTGAACCCGCAATCTCGGTGTGTAATGTTTGCTGTATGTGTGTGGGGTGTTAGAAGCAATATTTGTTTGCTTAATTTGGCCTCGTCATTTTGCCTGATAGCATGTTTCAATTTATGCAAAAGACTCGCACAATAGTCAATCATCAAAGTTCTATCAGCATCTCCAAAAATTATTGCCATTTTCTTACCCGCAGATGGTTGAACCTTAAACTTTTACGGTGGTAAATTTCCCTGCGCTATCAATTGTATGAATTCGTGTTTCGACTTTGAATCATGGTGATGGTACCAGTTTTTATTACCAGTGACTATCTGGTTTATAAATGTAACCTAATATTCTAGAGTCTTTTGTAAAATATCTTTGAATGTTCCACTCGATATTTTTTTTGTTCCATAGTAAACATTCGCTTCCCCCTTCTTGCACTAATATTTGACAGCTTAAAATGATTGTGTAAAATTGTGATAACACTGTCAATAGACATATTTAATATCATACTTAATTTTGAAGTGGTGATTCGACTGTCTTCTAATATAAGATCCTAGGTTAAAATTACCATTTCGCGTCTGCCGGTCTAAAAAACAAATCCTAAAAAATTAACATTTTTTTTCTGTTTGACAAAACAATGGCGTGCCGCTGGATAAAAATCCGAGATTTTTCCATCCCATCGTTTTAACCAATTACATCAAGTAAATTATACAACAGACACGCCACTTTTCATTCATAAAAGTTTTCAATTATCTGGGATAGAAAAATCCGAGATTTTTATCCGTCGTATGATTCCGTGATTGAGAGCCAAAACATGTCGAAGGCGATATCTCAAAAATGGGGACTAACATTGAAATGGGACTAGCACCGTTGAATTCAGCATACTCGGATTAGGTTTATCCCTTGAGTGCTCAGCTTGTCACGAAAAAAAAGTTTGCAATTCAAGCACAGTGATATTAGGCGCAGTACGTTTTATGGATACATTAACAAGTTTCAGTTTAGTGAGTAATTTAATCAAATAATCGGTACCTAAGTTACTTGGAAATATATTTTATACAATAACAATTTGCGATAATGGTACTGAGAAAACAAATTTATTTTTAGTATCGATAATTAAATGCCCCTAAAAGTATGCAATGGTTTGTTTCTTCAATAAGTTTAAGTACCAAAATTTTGTGCAATTTGCTTACTACACTTTACCATAGAGCAATAAATATGTAAGAGAAATCAAGTAGTGCAAATTTTTTAAGCTTGTTTTTCCGAAGTTAATCTTATTTTATAGTTTTAATGTATTTATATACTCAAATTTAATTTTTTTCTATATTTAATCCATAAACACATATCTTATAAACAAATCAGCATAGTTATTTTATAGTTCATTGTTCTTGTTAGGCTTATACAGATTGCCAAATGTAAAATAGATTAACCTCGGAAACTCTACATGAGTCCTCTTATGTATATTTTGCTTTATGACTTTACTAATACATATTGTATATATTTGTAAAAGTAATTATTTTATTTTTATTTTTCATTGTTGGTGATCTAAAACTTGCATGTTATAATAAATTATTAGCCACTTATAATGGACACACTTTTTATTTCGTGATTTGCCATCTAGGGACAATAAAGCTTACCTAAGTAATCGTCATTACGGCGTAAAAACAAATAAACATCGTTTGACGTAATTTTTCGGTTGATAAAAATCGAAATTTTTAACAATTTTAAACTAAATTTTACATTTTCTACGTCATTTCAAGACTTATCTTGATAATTATATATTAAAACCTCGATTTTATGCTTTTTAAATCCTTGATGCAAAAACCTTACGCTTTTTAGAGGGTAAAATATTAAGAACCGGACAATTACCGGACAAGTGGTGCAGTGGTTAAAGCTTCGGCACTTGGACCGTGAGGTACTGGGTTCGAATCCCATCAGAGGCTGGATGCAAAGCAAATTTTCGTCATCGTTTACGATCGTTAATGTTAATAAACACAACTAAGACTCTCTGTTGGAGTGCAGAATTCAGCGCCGACCCACCGTCCATGTCAGTGGACAGGTTGACATGGAGCTTGCAATGTGCAGTGGTATACTGTAATTGTGTGAATGGGTGGTCTGGGAGTGAATGAAAGGGGAGTACTAATTGACTTTCAAAGGACATTAAATCCATTGGACAATTAATAATTCCTTTAAAAAATAAAAATAAAAATAAAAAATTGATTTGTACGCTTCAAGAAAACGATGAACTTTGAAATCTAACTATGCACAAACTAAACATTTTGTATTAATCCCTCAATTATATATTTAACTTCATCCTAAAGAACGAACTATGTCAATTGGTTTTATTTGTGTTTTAAAATTCATTTTTTGTACACATCGTTTTTAATAATTTGAGTACCATACAACTGTTCAATTACTACTGGCGTGAGTTGTTAATGAGTAGTCGATGTTGTTGACAAGTTGTTGCCGCAACAACTCCAAAATTAGTAGATGAGGGGTAAACGCTTGGACTATCGTGGACTTTCTCAATCTTATACTATACTGGCCAACACTTCGATTTAAGAATCGGGTCTGTGGTTAACTTTACGCGATAGATATTGCAAGCTGATGAAAACCGCATTGAAAATTCATTTTAGAATAAAATTACGAATGTTAAATTTATAACAAAAAAGTTAAAAAAATTACACTATTAAATTTATAATTGTTCCCATTTTATTTTAATTATAAAAATGAAAGGGTGTAACATTTTAAAACTATGCATAACTCCCCTCTTCTTATACATCCTTTGCAGATTCATATTTTAGTTTAATGCACAATAAACTACCGCTGGGCTGCTGCATGAGACATACTGGTGATGGGATGTTCTTTCATTTAACCATTTGGCCATGGTGGGATGTTCATTCATTTAACCATTTTTCCTGCGCGGTTCCCATGTGGTAATCAAAATTTGTACTAAACAATGGTTTATTGATGCCGATATTGAAGTTGTTATCGCATTACTTCGCTTGCCAGATGAGCGCTGCCCTCCATTAAAAATTACAACATGGAAAAAACTTCAATAAACTTCAGTATCATGTTCAAGAACATTATAATATTTAAAAAGACGGTAGTCATTAAAATTAAATTGACAATACTGCATTGCTAGAGACCATAAAAGACTGGCTTAAAAGTGTTTCTTTTTCCAACATCTTATACTTGTGAGTATTATTTCTGTGGGTTGATTCTTTTCAAGTACATATGTACACTTTTTTATTCGTGCTAATTTTTCTCAGTTCGAACAAATTATCCCCAATTTTCTGCTAATAATCTAGATTCGCCCAGCTTCCACCTTATACAATCTAGGCGAATCTAGAATGTTACTTCTGTACATAAACAATGAACACAAATAGGCAGTCAGATAGGACATTTGGTAGACAATAGTTTAAAAGCGAAAGTAAATAGTGTGCGAACAATTATTACGGTGGTTAAATGGTAATTAACTTTGTATTTTATTGTAAACTATCAAAACCAAGGCACTTCGTGCTCCGTTCAGCTAGTGAGCTAAAGTGCCTTTTCAAAAGAATATCACTAAGTAATTTAACATTGTAATAATTTTAAATCCAAGAAAGATAATCCAGAAATGGCCTAGTCCTGTCCAGTTGGTCATATTTCAGAACTCTTTCAAAAATCCAAATGGCTTAGTTCCGTTCCATTTGGTCACATTGCAAACTTTTTCTGAAAATCATTATAGAGTCTCATTTCCATACATCATACCCTATTTCACTATGATCGGTTTGGAAATTGCTTAGTTTCGTCCCATGTTGGCTATGTACCAGAACTCTCTCTAAAAATCATTTTTAAATTCCATTTTCATTATATTTTCTTGGAAATAGGCTAAAATTACCTCCTTAATTAGCCCCTGCATATATTAGGACCATGCCGATTAGCCCATAATCTTCTCAATTTTGATATTATTTCCGATATTTTCGGAAATATTCCGGAACTGGTGTAAATTAACATTTGTCTTGTTTTAATCCATAAAACTAATAGTTATATTCAAATTCAAATTCCTAATTTTGTTCCGTTAACTGTCCAACTTTGACAGTTAGCAAAAGTTTATCTATAACACTTGATACTATCATTAGTGTCATTAGTCAATTAAAATGTATATAAAATTTTGAGTTTTCTAATTCAGTTGTACCAAGTAACTTTATAAATCTACTACACAACTATAAAATACTTCCTTAAATTTTTCAATAATTTGAAATTACTCAATCTATAGTTTAGCTTAAGTACATCGTGAAAATACCCGTCCCAACATTATAAGTTTATTATTCGGTTGTATCAAGTATTACTTTCTAGACACTCTGTTAAGTTGTTATTTTTTATTTGCTTGGGGGTTCAATTGTTGCAAATGCTTATACTAAATACAGTGAAATTCACTTATAGCGACCTCGGATATAACGACCATGTGGCTTGGCGACGGAATCCCAAAGGCCCGATTGACTATACTATACCTCCAATGTAAAGTGGTTCCACTCGACCTAGACGGAACCACTTTACATTGGAAGTATAGTATAGTCAATCAGGCCTTTGGGATTCCGTCGCCAAGCCACATGGTCGCTATATCCTAGGTCGCTATAAGTGAATTTCACTGTATATACTTTTCAATCAATTGTATTACTTTCTTTCCATAATATACCAAAATATAGGGAGGCGCAAAAAGGCCTGATATGTATAATAACTTTTTTTTAATTATGTTTTTTTACTTTTATTTTCAGAATTTTGTAAAGAATACTTGGGAAATTTATAATGGAATACACAACAAAACAACAAATTAAAATAATTGAATTTTATTAATAACAGTTATTGTCAATGGTGTTCAATATCGGACGATGTTAGAAATTTTTTTATCGCCATCTCTGCAAGATCGTCCAGAGCTGTGGTTCCATTAAGATGGAGCTACACCTCATACTGCAAGGGACACAATGGCTCTGTTACGAGACATTTTTGGCGAGCGAATAATTTCAATTGAAAGCCGCATTCACCAGGTTTACCCTCTCCCGATTGTTTATCAATAAACCAGTGACCATATTAGAACTAAAAAACAACATTCGAAATGAAATCCTGAAATTTTGAGAAAATTTTTGAAAAATGTGATCAAAAGAACGCGAATGTATGAAGCAGAAAATGTCTATCACTTGCGAAATAAAAATGTTCACGTTTAAGCCAAAATAATTTCAATGAAATACACTGTATTTAAAAAAAAAATTAAATAAAAAAGTTTTTGAACATTCACACTAGAACGGTTTTTTTGCACCACCCTGTATTATAAATTTGGTATATTTTACGCTGTTAAAATTAATATCTAATACAAAATAGTGCAGTTCTGGTTCCAGGTGTTTTGGTCGTCTAAGGCAAAATTCACATTAGTAGTCAAATGAATTATGTAAAAGTATTCTTAAAATTGGATTACGTGGATTACTTTTTAAAGATTACAGCTGGTTATAAAATACCAACCAAATCTTTCTTTTACGTTAGTGCAGGCAAATAGTTTCACGATGAAATTTTGACGAGTCCACAGGACAGTAAAAGTTGAAACATTAAATTAATTCAATTTCTATTTCTTCATTACTGGAACTATTTTTGCTTTTATGGAGAGCAATGGAGACCGCGGTAAAATTTCCTTTCGCTCGAACTGTGTACTAAGCTTAACGCAGTTGATAGTAGAATCACAATCCATAGATTCGAACCGAGTTTGGCAATTCAAATTCGTAATAAAACATAATATTACCTGAAATCAACAATCTATGTTATATTATAATAAAATAAAAGTGGGTTGTGATTTTAAGACGACGACAACATCAATAAAAATAAAGGGGGCGACATCTTTTGTTTCGTTTTTGAACTAGTGGTCATTTCGCCGCTCATAGCTCTAATGTCATTTGCTAAGTGTCAGAAATGAGTCGATATACGCTTGATCAACGTTGGAAAATTTTGAAAACTTAATTCCAAAGTTGTGAATCAGTTTCCGAAATTTGCCGAAAATTGCATATAAAAGTCGGTAGAAACAAAGCACTGAAAACAGTGTGAGGAAATTTGAATATAAAGTTATTCGACGGGCATGTTAATAGACAATCCACATAAAATATTGCTGCTGTAGTGGGCGTCAACATCCGAGCACCTCAACCCGCCATTGTTCACAAGAATAGAACATCAGTGATAGGACTTTGCTAAGAATTTTACATAAACACCTATGGGTATGAAGACGCTGAATGGGTCAATGCTCGGTTTGAAGAAGCCAAAAATCATCTTTTCCAACGAAGGTTATTTTCATCTCGGCGGTTATGTGAATTGTATTTTTCTAAACCTAACCTAAAAAAATAATTTATCGAATTGCGGTAATTTAAACCGCATATAAATAATTTTTATAATCTTAAACACATATATTTGTTGATATGTAATACGTTTATACTCAAAAGTATTGTAGTTTCACTCAAGATTTTAGGAAATACATCAAAAAAATATTACATGAAAAATATGAATGAATTTAATATTTTAAGTAATCTATAGCCGTAAAGTCAAATTGGAATAATAATTTTTTGTCTTCGTTTCTTACGTTATTTCTGTTATTTTTTTTATTCTACCTATAGTTGGCCCATAAATCCTATAGTGGGAACTATAGATAGAATAAAAAAAATAACGTAAGAGAGCGAGAGATATGATGCTTATATATTCGACCATACTCAGAATAAGAAAAATAAAAACTATAAGAAAAATTGCGTTTTATTTTGCTGTCACTTAAAAAGAATAGCCGAGCGAAAATTTTCGTCCAAGAATAAAAAACTTAACAAATACAACAACAAAGCTCAAACAAATTTTAGTGCGTTGAATGTAATATTCATGTTTATTATTTTATATATGGAAATTTGGAATTGTTCGTGTATATTATCTTTTATATTTATAAAATATTCATGTACACATATACAAATATGAATATTAAATCACAAATAATTTTCACTACACTGTAGAATTGTATTTTTCTAAACCTAACCTAAAAAAATAATTTATCGAATTACGGTAATATAAACCGCATATAAATATTTTTTATAATTTTAAACACATATATTTGTTGATTTGTAATACGTTTATACTCAAAACTATTGTAGTTTCACTCAAGATTTTAGGAAATACATCAAAAAATATTACATGAAAAATATGAATGAACTTAATATTTTAAGTAATCTATAGCCGAAAAGTCAAATTGGAAAATAATTTTTTGTCTTCGTTTTTTACGTTATTTCTGTTATTTTTTTTATTCCACCTATAGTTGACCCATATCTCTCGCTCTCTTACGTTATTTTTTTTATTTTATCTATAGTTCCCGCATAAAGTGGGAACTATAGATAGAATAAAAAAAATAAAAAAAATAACGTAAGAGAGCGAGAGATAGGATTCATATGTATTCGACCATACTCAGAATAAGAAAAATAAAAACTATAAGAGAAATTGCGTTTTATTTTGCTGTCATTTAAAAAAAATAACCGAGCGAAAATTTTCGTCCAAGAATAAAAAACTTAACAAATACAACAACAAAACTCAAACAAATTTTAGTGCGTTGAATGTAATATTCATGTTTATTATTTTATATATGGAAATTTGGAATTGTTCGTGTATATTATCTTTTATATTTATAAAATATTCATGTACACATATACAAATATGAATATTAAATCACAAATAATTTTCACTACACTGTAGAATTGTATTTTTCTAAACCTAACCTAAAAAAATAATTTATCGAATTGCGGTAATTTAAACCGCATATAAATATTTTTTATAATTTTAAACACATATATTTGTTGATATGTAATACGTTTATACTCAAAACTATTGTAGTTTTACTCAAGATTTTAGGAAATACATCAAAAAATATTACATGAAAAATATGAATGAACTTAATATTTTAAGTAATCTATAGCCGAAAAGTCAAATTGGAAAATAATTTTTTGTCTTCGTTTTTTACGTTATTTCTGTTATTTTTTTTATTCTACCTATAGTTGGCCCATAAGATAGCGGAATTTTGACAGCGGAAAATAAGAGATTGCGCTACTAAGAGAATTAATTTTGTTATGTAATTGCTAGCGGAAATTTTGCATTCATTATGTACGATCTTTTTCAATAAATAAAATATCTCAGCGGAATAAAATATTAAAAGTGATCTTTAAAATGGTAAATTGATTGATCTCCAAAGTAAAGGAACTCGGTATATGAAATATTGAAATTTAACAATAATCCGTCTATACGCCATTTCTTCCACTAATAACCAATACTTTCGGTTGTTCTTCTAATATCTTAGGTCATACTGAGACTCTATGGAAAATTTGGGGAAAATTCGTGGACTAGAATTTTCACTAGAATTTTTTGATTTTCTGTGGCCATATAAGTGATTTTTAGTTTTTGACCAATATCTCAAAAACTTCCACTAGTATCCAATACTTTCGGTTGTTTTTCTAATAGATTAGGTCATACTGAGATTATATGGAAAATTTGGGGAAAATTCATGGATTAGAATTTTCACTATAATTTTTTGATTTTCTGTGGCCATATAAGTGGTTTTTAGTTTTTGACCAATATCTCAAAAACTTCCACTAGTAACCAATACTTTCGGTTGTTTTTCTATTAGATTAGGTCATACTGAAATTATATGGAAAATTTGGGAAAAAATCATGAAAATTCATGGACTAGAATTTTCACTAGAATGTTTTGATTTTCTATGGCCATATAAGTGATTTTTAGTTTTTGACCAATATCTCAAAAACTTTCACTAGTAACCAATACTTTCGGTTGTTTTTCTAATAGATTAGGTCATACTGAGATTATATGGAAAATTTGGGGAAAATTCATGGACTAGAATTTTCACTAGAATTTTTTGATTTTCTGTGGCCATATTAAGTGATTTTTAGTTTTTGACCAATATCTCAAAAACTTCCACTAGTAACCAATACTTTCGGTTGTTTTTCTATTAGATTAGGTCATACTGAAATTATATGGAAAATTTGGGAAAAAATCATGAAAATTCATGGACTAGAATTTTCACTAGAATGTTTTGATTTTCTGTGGCCATATAAGTGATTTTCAGTTTTTGACCAATATCCCAAAAACTTCCACTAGTAACCAACACTTTCGGTTATTTTTCTAATAGATTAGGTCATACTGAGACTCTATGGAAAATTTGGGGAAAATTCATGGACTAGATTTTTCACTAGAATTTTTTGATTTTCTGTGGATAAGTGATTTTTAGTTTTTGACCAATATCTCAAAAACTTCCACTAGTAACCAATACTTTCGGTTGTTTTTCTAATAGATTATTTCATACTGAGATTATATGGAAAATTTGGGAAAAAATCATGAAAATTCATGGACTAGAATTTTCACTAGAATGTTTTGATTTTCTGTGGCCATATAAGTGATTTTCAGTTTTTGACCAATATCTCAAAAATTTCCACTAGTAACCAACACTTTCGGTTGTTTTTCTAATAGCTTAGGTCATACTGAGATTATATGGAAAATTTGGGAAAAAATCATGAAAATTCATGGACAAGAATTTTCACTAGAATGTTTTGATTTTCTCTGGCCATACAAGTGATTTTCAGTTTTTGACCAATATCTCAAAAACTTCCACTAGTAACCAATACTTTCGGTTGTTTTTCTAATAGATTAGGTCATACTGAGATTATATGGAAAATTTGGGGAAAAAATCATGAAAATTCATGGACTAGAATTTTCACTAGAATTTATAAGTGATTTTCAGTTTTTGACCAATATTTAAAAAACTTCCACTAGTAACCAACACTTTCGGTTGTTTTTCTAATAGCTTAGGTTATACTGAGATTATATAGAAAATTTGTGTGGCCATATAAGTGATTTTCAGTTTTTGACCAATATCTCAAAAACTTCCACTAGTAACCAATACTTTCGGTTGTTTTTCTAATAGCTTATAGGTCATACTGAGACTCTTTGGAAAGTTTGGGGAAAATTCATGGACTAGAATTTTCACTATAATTTTTTGATTTTTTGGGGCCATATAAGTGATTTTCAGTTTTTGACCAATATCTCAAAAACTTCCACTAGTAACCAATACTTTCGGTTGTTTTTCTAATAGATTAGTTCATACTGAGACTATATGGAAAATTTGGGGAAAATTCATGGACTAGAATTTTCACTGGAATTTATAAGTGATTTTCAGTTTTTGTACAATATCTCAGAAACTTCCACTAGTAACCAATATTTTCGGTTGTTTTTATAATACCTTAGGTCATACTGAGACTATATGGAAATTTTGGGGAAAATTCATTGACTAGTTTTGTGGAATTTTCCCCAAATTTTCCATAGAGTCTCAATATAACCTAAGCTATTAGAAAAACAACCGAAAGTATTGGTTACTAGTGGAAGAAATGGTGGATAGACGGAAAAAATTTCAATATTTCATATACCGAGTTCCTTTACTTCGGAGATCAATCAATTTACCATTTTAAAGATCACTTTTAATATTTTATTCCGTTCCGCTGAGATATTTTGTTTAGTGAAAAAAATCGTACATAATCAATGAAAAATTTCCGCTAGTAATTACATAACAAAATTAATTCTCTTTAGTGATAGTGCTGCCACTTGCGGCGAGTAGCGTAATCTCTTATTTTCCGGTGTCAAAATTCCGCTATATTATACAGCATGTCGAACAGGATCTTCAAACTTTTAGTTATTGTGTCTGGCGCCCTCTTTTTACGGATCAAGTTACCTGGAACACAATTGTTGAGGAGGTCAAATTATTTTATGGGATATAGCGCCATCGAACGAGCGGCAGATGCAGATAACATCAAAAACATTCAACATTTTGTCGATGTATTTTATTTGATTGTCGACATATTCTTGACGACATCTTTTCGTCTTGCAGATGTTGGTTGTAGGCATATGCAGAATGATTGGTAAGAATGAGGTAGCGTCGAAATGTTGAACGATAGTGATCGAAAGAGTAATAGTACTCGATAGTGAGATAAAACCGATGGTATGTCACTAAATACCAGCAGAAGTATTCGGATCGTCCAACCTCGTTGAATTATGTTGATAATATGAAAAGAAATCATGCAACTTCAAGACATTTTGCGTCATGAATAGTTTTTGATTTGAAGTTAGAAGGTTAGATTTCAAATTTCAATTAATTTTTGAATTTGATCAGCAATTAAATAAAATGAGTTATTTCATCCGATAAAATAATATGATAAGCTCTAAAAGAAAATTAAAGAGTGTAGATAAAGTTTCTGGCTACAAGTCGAACATAAAGTTGAATTTTTTGGTGGGCTGGGCTTGCTGCGATTTCTGGCATTATGGGTGTCGCATTCATCTTGTCTTAATAAGATACTTTGTTTTTAAACAACAAAGAGAATCACTCTTAATGCCTTTTTCGAACGCGATTTCGCCAATACTTATGCAGACTGTGTATTTTAACGGCAGATCTACAAAATAAATACTTAAATAACCGCACTATACTAATTTGTGTGGCCATCTGTAAATGAGAACAAAACAATAACACTAAAGATAGAAACGTGCTATTTAGTAAATAAGCCCGAACACATATACATCATTATATCGTTTGTATTATTCATTTATATATACACACATCCATTATTGCTTCAAAACCATGTGCTAGTTAAATACGAAGGGGTTCTAAAAATAAAAGATTTTGTGTATTTTAATAAAGCACTATAAGAAATGAAAATCTTAGCTAAATAAATTTAATGTATGATTACGAGATAACAAAGGCTCGCACAATGTGCTTGTACTTTGGGTATGTTCGAAATTTAGGGGATATTTAAAACCGGAATAAGAGCGCGAATTTTTTATTGATTTCAAACCAAATTCAAGTAAAATTCTTAGACGTGCATTGTTTAAATAATTAGTTAGGTATGTCAGCTGTACATAATTGAGAACAGTTGAACTAATAAATTCAGATCCACATATACTACCATATATAGACCTTGGTGTATGACATATTGTATTTTATTGACGTGTGATTATAGACGTAAGTTTAAGAAAAATTATTTTAGATATTCGGAATTTATTTTTAGATTCACTTTCTCTAGTTTTTGAATTAGACATTTGCATGAACGGAACGTGAATGTGTTAGAAAGTGTGCAAAGTATTTATAGAATTATAGTTTTTCTTTGTCAATATTACTTGCATAACATTGTTCTCTGTGGTAGACACCATGCTGCAACGGCCTTTAATTATACTCTCTGATGCAGATTAGGTTACAGTTTGGTAGTAGGGTTGGCTGGTTTTTGTTTTTCTGTAGATTTATAATGTACACGCGCAGCCGGTGCGCATAATCCTAAAAATACTGAGCAATTGTTACAATTCGAATTATTTGAAGGAAGCGAAATAATTGGCACGGTTAGAATTTATGATCTATAAATATTATTGATTATGACAAATAATACATTTCCACATAGGAAAAACATAAAAAGAATTTTTGAGTGCGCTGCTGATCGACTACACAATTTTTGCACCTATACTTAAGAAGCACCCTACGAACATACAATCACATCCGGGAATATGTAATCTCGGATCTTGTCTCGAAATACATACAAACATATTTATAATAACATATTCAATAATAATCTACAAAATTCATGGTTAATGTCTAGCTACTTAATAAAAATATCCATTTGTTCGTAGTTGAAAGGTTAATTGTTATCAAAGAAGATAGTGATGTGTCACCACGCGCACGCACAGACATTTATGAATTTTCTAATTAGACAAATCAAATTTAAGTTCTTGATTAAATTTGAATGTTTTATTTTCTTAAATTATAATCCATGTATATGAATGCCGACAACAACTTAAAACGTGTGTGAGCCAAACACCACAATGTCCTATCTGTCTTATCAGGCCGACTTATCGATATTTCTTATATCATGTGATCTCTCTCCAGTGAATATTTCCGTCTTTCACATTATCATTTCCCACTATGCCCGCCGTGAGGGTTTGGCTTAATCTAAAGGCATTGTAATTGAAGGAAATTGGGTGTACAACTGCATTTTTATGTGAACACGATCATTATTACGTTTCTCATGTAACACCAAATATGATATATAAAATTTGCGCTATTGATATAATCGACCTAACGGTTGACTATTTGTTAATTTTTTATAATAATTTGATAGGAGAATTAAAAATAATGGTTTTCATTGTTTTCACATCTTTCAAATTTACCATAAAGCAAAATATACATAAGAGGACTCATGTAGAGATTCCGAGGTTAATCTATTTTACTTTTGGCAATCTGTATAAGCCTAACAAGAACAGTGAACTATAAAATAACTATGCCGATATGTTTATAAGATTCGTATATATGGATTAAATATAGAAAAAAATTAAATTTGTGTATATAAATATATTTAAACTATAAAAAAAGATTAACCTCGGAAAAACCTGCTTATAAAATTTGCACTACTTGATTTCTTTTATATATTTATTGCTCGATGAATTTACGCAAGTCACTAACACTACAGAAACAAAATTAGTTTAAGTGAGTTTACAAAAGATGGCATTATAATCGTTGTGGATTTGTTTATTATTTGTATATCAAACTAAAACCTGTTTCTGTAGTGTTGTTAGTACAGAGCTGATTTTACAATCTCTTAAACATTTAGGTTATGGTGGTTGTTTTGAAGGACTTGCAAAGACACAATTAAGTCATAGCCGCACGGTATGGGGTCCCCCCTACTCGTTGAAAAATAAAACCTTTAACGCCCATCTCACAGAGCTACGTCTGCTAGGTGAGATGAGGCAAATTGAAGGTTAGCAAACGAGTTCATCTGTCTTTATATGTAAAATTGATATGTACTGGTAACCACGTATATAGAACGTTGAACCGACTATTCTCGTAAATTGGTTTTAGCGAAGCCTGACCTGAAACCGTCTATCACCTCTCCCTTTAAAACTACTTTGACTTGGAACAGGTTGCAGTGGTCGGGAAGTTGGAAGGAAGATTTAAATTCCATGCATCACAGAGGACCCCAGCACTAAAACTACCCTCAATATTTTAACTTTCCTTGCAGAATTTAATAACTTCAGGGTTCATAACAGTCTTCTCTCACTTAGTCCTCTTAAGAATATTAGTTCTCAACCTGTCCTCAAAGGATGGTGCGACGGAATGGCATAGTTGGAGATTTTCGGGATGTCTCTGTTATGTAAGATAGATGGTTGTTCTGTATTCAGAAGGTTCACATAGAAATGTAATTGCCCCTTATGCCTGAGGTTCCGGTCATTTGTTTACCTATAATCTAACCCAGTTATAGAAATTAGGGCAAACAATTTAGAGCCAACCACGGTTATCCCATATAATCAAATGAGCCTATTGATTGTGTGTATAGCCCATGCTTGTTTTTAGACCCAAACTTTCTTCAATGGTATTTTGGCAAGAGTAAAATAGTGGCTTTCATTACACATTCTAACGTATTTGATTTTCAGCTGTTTGTAGTTTAAAATGAAACCCATGTACTTTAGTTTGTCTGTGAAGGTCAAGTTACCATACCCTTTGAAATAAGGGGCCAATCTTATAATTCCTAGGGAAAAGAACCAACTTAGTCTTATATGATTGATCACTGGCCCTTTGCATGTGTTCAATTAATGTACTTGGATATTTGCCGTAGATAATCACCTAACAACTGCGCCTTTCCAAGTTCAGAAATAGATTATTAAAGTCTAGGTTATAAAGAAGGAGACACTGTGCGAAATGTGTCTCTACTACCAAATTTGTTAATGGAGGATCCACCTAGCTATCCATTATGATCCCTGCAATTCAACATCGAATCTATCCGTGACTCGCCGATACCCAAACGGAACATAAAGGTTATTTTATACTCACATTAGAGCAAATCAAATAGTGGAGAGTAGTATTCTCAGATTTAGCTTTCGGCTCTCCAAAAATTGAACGAAAAAGGAGAAGAAACCTATAAACCTAGATGTACATATAAATGTCACTTCTGACCAACTTCTATAGATATATTTGATTAAGCTCCAGACTAGCTTTGAATATAGCTTCAAGCTATGGGCACGTCAACGCAATGGTCCTGGTAATTTAAATGACTAAAACCTGGTGATTGACGGCAGATTTTCCTCCCATTTATTATTTGACTTATGAGGAATGGGTCCCTAGTAGTACTTGACTCTTGTAGCTCGATTTCGGAACAGCTGGAAAATTAAAGTTTCATTAGTCCAGTTCTTCACATTTGCTGCATTTCAGAACACACTGAGTCCTCCTGAGTCACCCTTTGAATTGGAACAGCTCAAATTTTATATTAACAAAATTTTAAATTTGATCGGCACATCCCGAGTTCGTGTACTGCAAATTCACGTCGTTTAGTGAGCTTCTTATAGATAATTCATGGTGTGATATCTTATTCGTCAGGTGGAAGGTAACCTAGATAGAAGCTTAAGATTTTGACAATTAAACTTACCATACTCACATACATGTATTTAGGTTATATGTAGCAAACATAAACGAATGAATTGACCATGCAAATCTTTAGAATTTTGTGTTCTAGGGTTGATGTAGATGGATTATGACAATATTTTATGTCTGCCATTCATTTATCGTGAGAGGTTAATTTGCAAGAACCTCAGTATTTAGGATTATTTGGTTAACATGGAGTCGGTCGAAGTACTTGATTCTTAATTCCAAGCAAGCAATTCATCGAACAGTTCGTTTATCGTTGAATCTAGCATGAGACGTGAAGGATCTCTTTAAAAAGTTCAATATTTATTTTCTGTTTTTGGTTCGTATTCACTTGTGGATGAGGTTATCCTTACAATACACTTAATAAGACTCTCCAATTTATTACAGCAGACCAACAATATACACTTAAAAACAGTCTTAATGAAAAAATCCCCAATGCATTGCTTTACAAAAAATAGCCACCCCAAAATTTTATCAGAATGTCATTCTCTTAAAAGCCCGTAAAATAATACTGCATGGTACCTTTTGCAATCGTTTCCGAACTTGGTACAACAGCCATAATTGTCACTAATTACCAATAGATTATCGGCGTAAGCTAATATTAAAGGTAATTTTATCACTAGATTTTGATTTAAACGTGAACTTGCGTGAGGGTTGTTAAAGCACCATTGTATTGAACACTTGCTAAACCGTTTTTTTGTTTTTTATTCCTCAAGGCTATGAAGGCAGCGTGATAGGACCCTACCTCAGTATGCATAAATTTTGTATAACCTGTATCGGATAAAGTTAATCAGTGAAGCTGGTAGGCCGTTACTTCTTTGATAAGGAAAACTGATCAGTTTGAAATCATTCATTTGAAGGAACATGTAACAATCGCGGCTGCATAGCATATGCTAACGGTTTAATTTTCCTCTTCCGCTATAGATCAATTGAAATCTGGACCACACTGGGAACGGTTCCTCTCATAACAGATGATAGTATGTCCTCTATTTCTTCTTCGACCATATTTAGAGGAAGTAAAAGTCGTAACAAGGTTTCCGTAGTTGAACCTGCGGAAGGATCATTAAAGAAAATTTGATCATAATTTAAAAATAAACATGATCTCTTTCGAATATTGAATGGACCGGGTCTTAATAACTGCTCCCACTTTGAAAAAGAAATATAAATACTAGCTTTGTTAGAGTTTTGTCTGTATGACCCATCGATTAAAAGAATTAACAGCATTTAAATTTCTAGAGAACTCCCTAAACCCACCTAGTTTGGACTTATTTTTTCCGTACGTTACGTATTTTTTCCTTTAGTCAGGGATTTTGGCTTAGATAAAACTAAATTAGAGCTGGGTTTAATTAAATATACAATTTCTCTCCAAATTTGTTCAATCGATGTGATTAATGCTAAATATAGGATACCATCGGATATCAATCTCTTTTTCACTAATTATTCAATTATATTGGACTGATACTGTTTCACCACATCGGTCTATTATATTGGACTGATACTGTTTCACCACAATCTTATGATTTCGAAAGGAATTTATTATTTAGGTAATCTGCCTTTTATTTTTCTCTAAATATTTCTGAAAGCCCTCCTCTTAAATTTCCTATTATTAACGGTGATTTTTCTCGCCTGAATAATATATTTAGCTGTAATGATGAATTAGGACAGTTTGTAAGGTATGACCTGCGACCGTAAATGATACAAAGTGTAAGATTATTCCACAATGCAAGTTCGACTAAAGTATCCCCACGCTGATAAATTTTTCGATGAAAGACATTTTGTTCCATAAGTCATTGTCGTAATAAATGTGCCTTGTCTAATCCGATATGTGCATTAAAATCACCCAAAATAAAAACGTCTCTAGATTTACTAAACATATACGTAAGTATAAATATATTATGTGATCAATCAAGAGAAATGATTGAACTATACTCAGACTGAAGTATACACATAGAACTAACAATTGGCATAAGCCTTTAACTTTAATAAATGCGAAACACAATCTTTTAGTTAAACCATTTCTAAAAACTAACGATTTTGAGCAATTGGCAACATTTTTTTTATGACTCATTTACCAACTACTCTACATCAATTCAACCTAAAACTTTATCAATTAATAGCTGTTTCACAACTCAAAACATTCCAGTTAGCTAGACAAAAGCGGGTCCGATTAGATATTTTGGAGGATGAGGAATTACTTGGTCTGATCGGTTGCAAACGATACGAGCCTGAATTCTTTCGTTCCTGTCCTATTTGATTAACTACATATAGAGATGGATGAACAGATGGTTGATGTTGGAAACGGCATTGTAAAAGCCGTCATAATGATTATTATTGATGACTATTATTGATGTAAAGCACTCAAAACACATGGTCATAAGAATCACAAAAAATTAGAGGAGCAGTTCCGATTTGTTACACTTCGACCTTGTCAGATGTATACCAGCTGCAGCTTTATCATTTCCTTTCCACTCCAAGTACCTTCAAGTGACAGCTCATCAACAAAATTATATATTAATCCGTTCTGACTAAAAGGGTGCGATATTGAGTAATATTAAGACGAATATGCCTCACAGATTCCTTTCGTAGGTTTTATGCAAGGGAATCATACTCACTACTAACCCGGCATAACAATATCTAAGTTATTTGGACCAAAATATACAATTATCATCTAGAGATACTCGAATAACAATTTTAAGTTAATATTAAAATTTAAACTTATAAGGGCTTAGGTGTACAATAAATTGCTGCTATATTGGCAAATTCTAAAACCTCTGGGAACTTACGTTATTCAGCTCTAGCTGTACAAAAGAAACGAATGCCAACATCATGTCAAAGCAAAACTTTTTTTGAAAAATTGGAATTAACTCCAACGGGTTGTTATTCATGACAGTTCTCTGTGCGGCTTAGGCCTTCTTTTAACATTTTATTTGGCTTCGATGATTTTGATAAAATTAGGAAATTATTACAACTAAGTTCTGATTTCTGCTTTCTTCTTTAAGTTGTGGGATGTTGCTAGATGTTAAACCATGTTGTGTCATGTGTACCACGTTGCGTGATTTTGTACCATGGTGCATCATGTTGCTTCGTGTTGGTTCTTCTTAAATAGGATCTGGGCCTCTATTTAAAAAAAAAAATCGTCCAAATTGATGTAAAAAAAAAACTTAAGAGAGAGAACATTTTCGTGTGTCAGGAAACATGGTTTTGGGAAATTTTTGAAGAAGTGCTCTGCTTTAACCGTTTCGTTGCGTCTTGGTCCATAATGGAACTATGTCATTTCTCAATCGAAGGGGATGCAACTAAGCATAATGGTGAAAATGGGAATCTAATATAAATTTTAGACATGCCCTTGGAAAATTGCCAATATAAATGAACCTAAGCCAGTTAAGAAATAACACTTCTTGTATATGTTAACATATAATAAAATTCCAAAATAAGTTCCGGATGTGATTTTGAAAAATAATTAATAGTATTTAACGTAAGTACTATATGAAAATATCCAATATCCGAAGTTTCAAAAATTGGCTTTCGAGGTAGTGTCTGTCTATCTTTCTGTATCCTCTCTACGGTCGAGACGGATTGACTAATTTGAATGAAATATCGTTCTTAAACGTTTTTCATAAATTGGAAGGTACTAGTGAGGTTTGGTCGAAATCGGTCCACCGCAAATGGCAGCTTCCAAAGGAGCTTTTCTTGACGTTTTTCGCGAATATACTCGTAGTATAGCATCTACAGTGCTGGGAGAAAAAAATTGGGCAAACATATTTTATTGCAAATTGAAGTCTTTTTTGCTAAAATTACAAAACTTTTGAACGCAATTGGCTTATTGTTTCATTTTAAATACATGTATGACGTAATTTTTTGAAATTAAAAATTTACCGCGATTTAGGGGAAAAACCCCGAAAAATGCCAAAATATTCAAAATACAGTGATTGGAGTTAAAATAATGGAATAAATTAAACACTTATTTTTGATTTTTTATTGATTTTTTTTTTTTTGTTTTTTATTGATTTATAGAAGTTCTATCTTTAATATTAATATTTTGTTGGACCGCCTTTTGTTTTTATTACACCGATACAACCCCGCAACTGATGTGCAAACAAATTGGTCAAGCAATTATTTTGTTTTACGCCTACCGTTTTTGGCCGACATTAGGGTGCAGATGTTTTATTACCTGTGATTTTTTTTTGAGCATAAATAGTGCATATTTTGTAAGATTAAGTTATTCTGTAAGTGATCCTAGTCAAATAAAAAATAAAGTTCAATTTTAGTTCAAAAAATAGGAAAGTTAGTGAGCAGTGTCAAAGCAATATGTTGATTTTGGCGCGAAAGAATTTAACTACGCGTGAAATAGCAGAAAGATTAAACATTCTTAAAAGTACTGTCGCGTGGAATATTAAAAAAATTCGAGAGATGGGCAGTACACAAAGAAAGAAAGGCTCTGGAAAGCCCAGAAAGACAACGCCAGTAGAAGATCGTTTAATACATAATATTATAATGTTATCGGAACCGTTTTAAAACTTCATCGGACATAATACGGGATGTTGAGCGAGCAACAAGAAAACAAATTTCAGCCAGTTTAGTGAGAAAAAGACTTGTTAAAGCTGGTTTGAGAGCACTTAAACCAGTCCAGAAGCTGAGTTCACATTATTTTTGAAAAAAAAAAACTTTTGCTTAGAGCCCAGGAGGATGTTTCTTGGACTCTAAAGATGTGGAATGATGTAATTTTTGATGAATCAAAATTCAAGCTGCATGATGGAGATTGAAGAATTCTCGTAAGAAGAAACCGGGCGTGAGGCTTGGCAACGAATGTCTTTTAAGACTTCCACCGAAAAATGAAGGAGTTATGGTCTGGGGATGCTTTTCTGGAAATGAAACCGGTTGATTGTGCTTCCTTAGTTCCAGCATTACAGCAGCTGTTCATCTGCAGGTAGTACACAACGAATTTGAGCATTCTGTGTTAAAGCTTTTTTGGCAAGACTTGCAAATTTTTTTTTCAACAAGACAACGCTCCGTGCCATACCGCCAAAGTTGTGAGTTATTAAATTTGAATTGTAGATAGAAAAATTGACTTTCACATAAACATAAATAATTTGTTAAAAACTTGTTTTTTTTTCTTATCTCTTCATTTAAAGGTAAAAAAGTACTTCGAAGAAAGAAGTATCGATGTGTTGAGCTGACCCCCGTACAGTCCAGACTTAAATCCCATTGAAAATATTTGGTCTATATTGAAGCTAGAAGTAGCAAGAAAGCGCCCAGAATCGATTCAAGCTTTAAAAAATTTGTTGATGACGATTTGGGAATCCATACCTCCTACGACTTTGAAAAATTTGTCAAATTCAATGAAACGGAGGTGTATCGGTGTAATAAAAGCATAAATAGCGGTCCACCAAAATACTAATATTAAAGATAGAACTTCTATAAATCAATAAAAATCAAAAAAAAAATTAAAAAATAAGTGTTTAATTTATTCCATTGCTTTAACTCCAATCAACGTATTTTGAATATTTTGGCATTTTTCGGGGTTTTCCCCTAAATCGCAGGTAAATTTTTAATTTAAAAAAATTACGTCATACATGTATTTAAAATGAAACAATAAGCCAATTTCGTTCAAAAGTTTTGTAATTTTAGCAAAAAAAAGACTTCAATTTGCAATAAAATATGTTTGCCCAATTTTTTTCCCCAGCACTGTATATGTAAAAATGATTAAGAACAAAAAGTATTCTAAATTAAATTTATAACAAAACTGATTTGCATACATAGATTTCAATTTTTCAAAATATGAGCGGAAATAACGGTATTTCACTATAATTGGGCCACTATACAACCCAAACAGTTTGAGTGAACTTCACACTTAAGGTTTTATGATAAATTTAAAAAGAGTCCAGAGAAATTTGGTGGGATTCGGTGTAAAGTAGTAGCTCCAGAACTTGTGGGAACTTTTTCGATTCTTGCCAATATTTTTATTACCGGTATTTTGGTAAAAACTTACTTCTATAACCCGAACTCATTATTCCTGCTTAAATTTCAGAAAACGAATAATGTCTGCCTTTTATACAAATTTGACCATTAAATTTATTTGAATCTTTTAATTTTTTGTTGGTTTTTGTGTTGACTTTTCAATATCATTGCAAAAATTAGAAACGTTTCTTCGGAAGCAGTCGCTTCTGGGGCATATGTTTCGAACACATTTTGCAACTATTTTTTAATTTGTGAATTAATTATGAAAATTCGTCCAGATTAGTTCATCCGCCTGAACTGTGGAGAAGTCGAATTTGAAATAATTTTTTTATCAAAACTCGTTATTTCCATTTTGCTTGAAGTTTAGTTTCAGAAAACGATGAAGCTCCTACGGAAGTTGTTGCTTCCGGGGGACCGAGTCCAGCCGAACATCTGTGAAACCTACCAATTTATAGAAAAAGCTGAAGAATGAAGTCTATACTGTGGAGAGAACACAGATATCCAGTCTGCATGGCAACACACACAAACCATTTTTTCGGACTTAGATATAGCGATATAGCGAATGGTAAATCTGTAAAAAAATTCAAGATTACTATCCACGTTTACGTCATTACTCTGTAAAATCTGAAAAATATCAGATATGAAAATCGCTCGAACGATCAGTTGAGAAGGGATTTCGAGTGGCAAAAATTGTTTACAATGTTTCCTGATTTGAGGTAAATTTGTATAGGCGTCTTTTATGGAGCCTGGGTTTTTTTATAAAAAAAAATTATGATTAAAATTTTAATAAAATTGATCAAACAGGATTTTCGAATGTCATAAAGCGATTACAAGGAGTCTTGATTTCGGGAAAATTCGCTTATGAGTCGTCGAAGAAGTTAAGCCATGTTATGTCATGATGCGAAATGTTGCACCAAGTAGCTCGATGTTGAAGCATGTCACGTCATGTTGTAACATATTAGTTTATGTTTCGTTATAATTACATTGTTTTGGCCCATCATGTATTTTTTATTAATTAGATCTCTAGCATTATGTTGGTAGACGTTAACTTATATCATTTAATTAATGCTTCTTGCAGTAATTGATCGATCTACTGTATTTAAACTGTATTTCATATTTAATTTTGGGAAAATTGTTTTAAGTGTCCTTCGATGGGACCTGGACCCCTTTTTTTACAAATTTCCTATGACAGAAATGTTTACAACCTGAACGATTTTAATAATAATTGTGTAGGGGTTTGAATGTGACCATAGAAGTGCTGCAGTGGGAAAAGCTTCGGTACTTGAACTGGGAGGTACTGGGTTCGAATCTCACCACAGGCTGGATGCAAAGCAAATTTTCGTCATCGATTACGATCGGTGATGTTAATAAACACAACTATAATATATTCCAAAATCAATCTTTCAAAAACAAAATCCGACCGTTTATGTTTTATTTGAACCCACCCAGTAAAACTATGAATTATGTACAATATACCAAACAAATGTATTGTAGCTAATTTATCCTTTTATTGATGATAACCGGCAATCAAACATACAATTTTGAAATCAAAATATTAAAATGGATCAAATATGCGATAAGCATTATGGGTATTAAATTTGTGGTTATTAATTTTAGTTTGATTAGATTATGTATAATACAAACACGATTAAAACTTCTAAAATATATTTACATATCAAACTATTTTGTTAAGGGGGGGTATATACTACGGTGGACACGTTTGCCAGCCATGCTTTATTTACAACAACAATAACATGGTCGCACTAACAAATTTCAATCATTTTGTGGAATTTGCCTCTCTGCTATACATACATGAAACCATCACATTTTTCACAATATGTAATACATATGTACACATATTCTGATTTCTGACATCGACTGTACGAATGCATATCGCGTATGATATGGAAAAGTGACACAACTCAAAAAATGAACTTTTGGAGTTAATTCACTAGAAAGATGCGCGCAATGTTAGTATTTAAATAACGGTATTTGGTATTTAAATAACGTAACTTGTATTTTTCTTTTTGCTCTCCTGAAAAATTTAAATTTTTGAATTGTGTCACTTTTCCATATAATGTGCGATATGGGCTTTGAAAATCGTTTGAAAATACTACAATATACTTCTATGGAAAATACATGTTGGATTCACATTCCCGATTTTTATTTTGTTAATTTTATTCTCAGTTTTGTATGTGTCGCAGAAGCAGATGAGCACTTATGTAGTAATTCGCTTGTGTTGTGATTTTTTTTATATATAAATAAAATTATAACAGCGGGAATAACAACAAATATAAAAAAATCGTACAGTTTTCAGTGCATAATGATCCAGATTGGTGATAAGACCACTTTTAGTAGTTATTTCTAAAAATATTTCCGTTTTACGTGTAACTCGAGTGATTTTGTTGAGATTCTTTATTAATCGTATAAGAACATTACTAGTTGATAACTAGCATAGTGTACGAGTATAAACGGATGTTGGAAAATTATATTCGCTTAAATATTTTAGTGTACCGATAAGACTGTGAGTGTTTTATTTTGTGTTCTGGTGTTGTTTTTTAAGAAAATGTGTGCTTAAGGAATTGGTGGATTAAAAATTATTTCCAGTGAAAAGGTAATCAAAATCGTCTGGTCAATTTCTTGGGATCTTTCATAATTTCGTTTTGCATGCATATTTTGATAATTTATTATTCTTTCGGCAAAATTTTGAGTATACGTATTTTATCTAATGACTGTGGTGGGCTTAAAAATGATTGAAACATCATTTTTTCCTTTTGTATGCATAACATAAAAAATGTGGTTTTCTAAATTTAGATTTTAAAATTTTTTTAGAAAAATTGTTTTGGTGCTTATTTTAAAAAATTGAAGTGAATGTAGAGACAAAGGTGTCAAAATCATTTTGGTAAATATCGTATTATATTTAGAAAAAATTATTTAGTGATGTTCTCGTCTTTAAATTATGTAATCAATTGAATTGTGCCTAAGCATCAAGGAATTAGCCGACATTGCTCAGAATTAAGTGATATAAGTTAATAATTCATAGTACATATGATTCTCGAAGGAGGATGAAGCACCGAGAAAGAATTATCGAAAGAGAATTCTGGTAGCAATTTGTCATTAACCAGAATGATTTCTGAAATAGGTCCCAATTGGATGGCAATTCCTGAAAGACTATTAAATTCTTCGCACAAGTTAATCCAAGATGACCTGGGTTTCTAAAAAATTGTCTCAATCAACCCAAAGTTAGCACTTTGGCTTTATTTTTGAGTCTCCTACAGTTTTTTAAGGTCAGAACACCGATTGTTCCGAGTGTTTTGTTTGGTAATAAGGGAACGAAATTTTTTAAAAGCTAGTTTTAAAGATCGATGTTAGCAAATTAATGCCATCAGTCGAACGAATCTTTCCCAAAGATACCAGTAAGGTGTTAAGGTTTATGTTGTTATGTTGTGTTGGTTTTTTAAGGGTTATGTTTAACGACACGCATTTGTGGGCAGAGGCGAGAATATCATTGGTCATCTTCCAATTGATTGATTAAATCGATAATCGAGAAACTAATATCAATCACTTCCCTCCTTACTTCTTAATTGATGAACGTTGGCTCACAGCCTTTGTTAAGATTTTCAAGTTCAGATATGCGGAGATAGTTAAGCAGAGACAACCCCCTGTTATTAATATTGGAACTACTCCATAACGTGTGAAACCGAACCGTAAAGTAAATAAACTGATGCTACCACTCGTAATTTGCAACAATTCGCCCGCTTAATGCCGGATCGTTTTATAAAGGATTCTGCCAGCGATTGGATCTTTAATTAATCACGTATCTTTGCACAACATAAACATGAAATGTTGAATCCTATTGGCCCATGCCACACGTAAAAAAAATGCCGCATTTTTCTTCGTTTCTTTCCCCGTTTACCTATGATACAAGTTTTAATTGCGACTTAAACAAATTTTCTGTTCAACCACACAACTCAAACATAAATGAAATAACAAATATTTCAAGGACATTTTTGACTCATTTTAGTTAAAATTTTATATAAGAGAGAGCAGAACAAAACATTGGTAGAAAAAAAATTCCAAAATACAAAAAACTCTCGTGTGTCATCAGCCATTAAATAGAAAACTACGACATGGAGATATTTCTTTAACTTTTGATTCTATGGTTAAAGAATAAATTATGATTAAGGCTGTGGGCCAATTCTAAGGTAAATCTAGGGTAAATGCCGTTTTTAACAGTGTATGGGGTAAATTGTAATACTGTACTAAAAAGCAGGGTAAAGCGAAGACACAAAAGATAAATAGTAGTGGTTTTTGTTTTTGGTTTTTTTTTATATTCACTAGCATCTCTCACGAAATAAAAATGAGCTTGTATATTTATGAACACAGTTCTGTTTGTTGAAATTATTATTTATTTTTTTCAGTATATTACGCAACAAATTTGAGCAAATATACAATTTAAATTTATTCGCATAAACAATATGAATAATTGGAACAACAACAATAAAATTTATGACATTAGTTCGTTTACCTACATACCAAATTTATATATTCTTAGAAACCATGTGTCCCTTTAAGCCGCATTTACCTAATTTTATTTACTAGAGAATTGGTTCGATTTGAAAAGTAATCTGTACTAAAATTTCAATTTACTGTACTAATCTATTTACCTGAGAATTCGCCCGCAGTCTTACCCCCCGATTCTGACGATAAGACTACTAAGACCATCTTAGCTAAAACTTTATTGTAAAGATATTTTTTTTTTAAGACTAAAGTCTTCATTGTAATTCTGAAGGCAGTAGTCTTAAATAAAATATTATAAACTCTCCAAACACTTTTGTAGAGCTGCCAAATCAAATTTACACCCTATTGTTTCAAATTTATGAACGAAAAGCGACAGTTCAACTCGAAATACATATAATTATTGTTTCTGTTTAAATGTCAAAATTATGTCTCCTAAGACCCCCTATTTCGCTGATATTAACGAAGACAATTTTTTAAGACTACTGAAAGATAAGACTAAGTGCAGAATAAGAATTGAAAGTTTATAGTCTTCGCTAAGACAAAAGTTTTTGCTAAGACTGAAAATACGTCTGTGACTGTACGTTAGAATCGGGGGGTTAGTATGCTAATTGTACTAAAAGTTTGCTGGAGCCTAATTGTGTCATATATCCAAATCAATAAGACCAGTGTAAAACTACTTACTCAAAAAAACAGCAACCAAATCACGCTACATGAGATACGCGATAGAAATATCATATAGTCCTCGCACAATATTATTTATCGTTCAAATCATGTCAAGGGTTGTCCCAGACTTTATCAGTTCCAAATTGTTTACAAACAAAAATAGATTAGTGTTGATAAACAAATTTATTTACATACTTACGTGAATCTTTAAGGTTTATCAATTACATGCTTAATATGCGTTTTTTTTCTAAATAATTTTAGCAAACAGAATATATCGAAATCATTATAAGTGCTGTAAAATAATCATGCATCAACTTTAAATTTATATACAAGTTGTAAATAAAATGACCGCCAATTATGACGCTAATTCGCAGTACTCACGGTATACACATATGTTGTTATGGCTTGAATTTAATGAATTTGATAATCATTGTGAATACATACCACATAATAAGAATCGATTTAAACGTATGTTTATGTTTAAATTTGTGATATGTTGGCACGCAAAAATCATAAGTGTGCGAAAGGCGATAATATTACATTTCAAATAGATTAGAGGTCATTAACGCATCGTGTTTATTGTACGTGGGCCAACTATAAAGACAAATTCAAAATATTGTAAGCGCAAAATATGTAAGATTCTATCTGATTTCAGGCACGCTATACTCTATTTTCATATTTCAAGTTCGTATATATGTCCATCTATACAAATTGTATGCAATTTATAATTACACGCATTGGTCATCAAAAAAGCAGCATGACAATCAACAGACTGAGTCCAAGATTTATTGCTCAATTTATACTTATAGTTGTACAAAAAATTAATTGATTGACTCAACACGAACTATGCAGTTATAGTGGCAATAATTTTAATTATATAAGAAACAGTTTACAATTTTTAATTTATTAATTTGGAAAAATCAGCGCACCAGCCGGTTATTAGGCTGACCAATTTATTTTATTTTTTTTTAACTCTTAAAAATCAAAAAATAGTCATAAAATATGATAAACAATACAATAATTATTTGATACTAATAGTTTGGTATGTATATGTACGAGGATGAATTGATAAGTCTTTCGAATAAAACATTAAACATAATTTTTTTTTAGTAAAATTCACTTGATTTTTCAACATAGTCTCCGTTTACCTCGATACACTCATTCCAACGTTTTTCAAATCATCAGTTGACCCATTTTTTTCACAGAGCCATTTCATCATGTTTGGAAATAGGAAAAGTCACAAGGAGCTAGATAAGGTGAATATGGTGGATGACGAAGCAATTCGAAGCCCATTTCATGATTTTTCCATAATTGTTTCATTCAAAGTGCTTAATAATGATGCATAATATTCATCTGTGATGGTTTTACCCTTCTCAAGATGGTCGATTAATATTAAGGCCTTGTGCATCGCAAAAAACAGTGATCATAACCTTACCAGATCATACAACAAATTTTGCTTTCTTTGAATCCGCTTCTACCCTTTGTATTGATTCGAGCATATAGTGAGGGATCCATGTTTCATCAACCGTCCGTTATAAATTGACCCAAAAATTCAGTTAGAATACGCTGAAACATCCCCAGATATTTACAATGACAGCAATCTCGCGAAAATTTATGCTACATACATTCATAATGATCTCATATACTTTTCGGACCATTTCTGGAATTGCTACTTCTCTTGGCCTTCCTGAACGTTCAGCATCACTTATTGTGCTTGTCTGGCCACGTTTATATTCATTTACACAATCATAAACGGTTGCATTTGATGGTGCATGTTCATTTAACACAGGTTTCATTTCATCGATGAGTTCTTTTGGGTTTAAACGTTTTAAATTAAAGTATTTATACACTTTTCCTATATTAAACAAAATCAAACGTGACTTAACAGAAATGACTTTACTAACTAAGAATCTATTCAATCAAATGACATAAAAATTTGTTAGCCTTCGGTTAAAAGAACAACATTCACGACAAACAAAAGAAGTTGCTACTAGTGAGGCATAGATGGCGTTATTCTAAACATTTATCATTCCACCCACGTGTTACAAACACAATTAAATAATAATAATTATACATGATGGGGGCCGTTCACAAATTGCGTAACGCCCTAGGGGGGGGGGGGGGGGGGGGATTGAAGATTTGTTACGATTTGTTACGGTGGGGCCAGGGGGGGTTTTTCAAAATGTTACGTAACCAAATTTCTTCTTTTTTATTAAAAAATTACATATTTTTTCTGAATCATAATAGTTACCTATAACTGAATTTACTTTTTTCCATAGTACACACTTGGTTTGCTGATTAAAGAAAATTTTAATTTTAAAATTTTATAATAACTTCTACTTTAAAGCATTAGACACATCAAGTGTCGCCGGCAAGCGGCGAATTTAAATATGCATTAATTTATTTACCTTTTGTATAGAAACGATAGTATAATCTATACCAATTATTGATAAAAAAACATTACGAACTTTGGATTTTTAATAGAAAAATTGTAATTTTAAGAAATTGCATCGAATCAAGTTGCAAGCGGCCAAAAAAAATCGCCCATCACCTCCGAACATAACCTAAAAATAATGACCTTCATTTGTGGTTCATACATTTCTCATTCGTCATTCAAGTAAGCACTCTACCAGTATTAAATATTAATACAACAAAATCCCAAAATTGTCAAAATTATCCAAAACAAATACATATATCGCCGCGCCGCTCTTGGTGTGAACGGATATGCGCATCGAGTTGTGTGGAACATTTGGAATTTGACGCGCCGCGCTTGGTGTGTGTAGTCCTCACGGGCACCAAAAACTAAACATTTTCAATTGTTTAAGGAGAACTTAAATCTTGGCCAATGTTTAGTTTGATCCCTATATTTTCGCTTTCAACTGGAAAATCGGGAATGCGATTTGAATTTTCACACCTTTGGAAGAATTATTATTAGGATTATAACCTAGATAAAAGGTGAATCCTCATCATCAAAAAAAGGACTCGGTTTTGATTCACTGTTTTCGGATTCTAGTAGTTCTCGGATTCGAATAGTTTACGAAGCCCTTCTACTTCGCCTTCATATATTATTAGCTAATAGAAAAATTAATATTATTAAGTAAAATCAAAATAATTTCTACGCGACGGGTTTTATTCAAATAACTAAGAATATATGAACGATTTTAATGCTATAGCATTGATTAACGTTTTCACAGAATTTATTTTATAAATTCTAGCTAACGACGAAATTCGGGGAAACACTTAATTATAATACTATATTTTAACCTTTCCGGACGTTGAATAAAGAAAGAAATATTTTTCGTTTAGTATGCTATCGTAAAATAAAACCAAAAGTAACGTGGTGCGAGAATGAGAAAAAATAAAAAAGAATGCAGTTATTCACCCGAAGATCGATAAAAATTTGCTCGACTGTCTTAATTTATAATTATGTATTAATGGGCTCCCTGAATTAAAAAAGGCTACTTATAAATGGTGTGTTTTCTGTCTTAAAACCAGCGTTTTAATTTCATTTTAAAATTGACTTAAAATTTGTAATGAAAATGAAATAAAAAAGCCCACTTATTTATGTTTTATATTTTCATTAATTAAACGCATGCATTTCTAAAAACTAATGTAAATTTTGTGTTTATAATGTGAAATAAAATATGATTTTTTTAAGTCATTTAGAAAATGAATTAAAAAATATATTTGTAAAATGACATAAAATATGCCTTCTTGTGTCATTTTAAAATTAAATTTGTTTCGTAACACATCTTTATTAAGTCAGAAAATTTGTTAAATGTATGACTTAAAAAAGGTCCCATTTTTTCATATAAAACACCTTTTTTAAGTCCACCTTTTTAATTTCAGCCTTTTTTAATTTAGGGAGCCGTATTAATGTGTTTAAAATTTGTGTTGTGTGTTTAAAACTAATGATATAGTCAAATTAAAATCACTGACGTAAAGACATTTTAGTCCTTATAAAATCTATAGTTATTTTTCAGTTTTAAGCACAGTTCAGTTTTGTAAACTTGTGTGATAAATTTCAGTATTCAAAATTATTATTGTGGTATTTATACATTAAAACACAGAAATTAAAAGATTTGTGTTCATTTTATTTCATATATTATTTAGACCCTAATTATGAATAGGTCGTTGCTATATAAGTCGTTGTACGATAAGTATTTGAGGGCATATACTGACAAGTCCAAACAGCAGTTCCAAAATACGAGGATGATTTGTCTATAAAAGTTTCTGATCTAATAAAAAACTATGAAGCGGTGTGTGTTTGAAAAATTTTCGGTGTGTGTTTCCAAAATGCAATTTTGGTCTAAATCGCGTCTACAAAAGCCACTTTAACTAATGAGCAAAGTGAAATTTATCAACTAACTTCGTCTAAATCAACGAAAATTGATATCGATAAACCTTGCTCATCTAAAAGTCAACAGTTACCATCAAAAGAATTCAAAGCTCCTATCCAAGAACAGTTGAAAAAAGAAATCGATATTTGTAATGCCGAATGATCTCTTCTGAGCAGGAACAAGAAATAAAGCAAACTGAAAAATTCAAATCGAAAAAAAATAGAATGTGATTTAAAAACAAAGATATTTAAACAGGAAAGACAAAAAAAAAGAGAAATTACTATGAGAAAACTTGCTGCTTTGATCGAGGCGAACCATGAAAAAAAAATTGCTCAATCTAAGAGAAAGAGCTGGAAGATTCAGATTTGAAGATAAACAATCCCTTCTCTTAAAAGTGATCACAGACATTGTTTTTCATGGATCAGCAGCTCATGATAAACGACAAAGCGATATAATACAGGGAGTCAATTCGCGTTCCATGAAATAATGAAAATGAAAAATTTTCTTCATTTGCAATCGAGTAGGTTTGAATTGCCCATAAGAAATTATGATTTCACACAGTGGAATTTAAAATTACGTGCAAATAATTCAAACTACTAGATTGCAAATGAAAAAAACTTTTCATTTTCATTATTTCATGGAACGCGAATTGACCCCCAGGAGCATCAAAACACTCGATGAATTAACCGAAGAAATAAAGAAAAATGGATTTTCAATATCAAGAAGAGGAATTTATCTTCGGTTACTTCCAAAACGAAGTCTCTCTACTGAAGGGAAGAGACACGTAGTAACAGCTCCCGTTAAATTAATCCAATCGCAAAAGGATTTTCATTCGAAGCACATTGATGGTAAATTTTGCACATACATCTTGAAGAGTTGGCATCTGTTCTTGGTCCAAGAGAAGTCTGCTTCGTTAGTCAAGACGGCAAAGCCCGAGTAGCTATTGGGTTGACAGCTGCACAAAAACAGGCTCCAATTTTGATGCATGTTGAATATAGCATTAGTCTCGCTGATCACGATTGGGCGTTGCATCTAGACATAAACTGATTCCATCTATATATGCGGGTATCCACATAAAACCGGATGGACTCGGTAAAATTGAGGCTGTGGGCTACTCTGGCCCCACATATATCGCTCTGCGTTCCGGGAAGCATTCTTCCTCAACGGCTCTTGCACACGGACTATTTTTTGAAAGAATCTTGCAACTTCCAGAATTCGATTTTATTACCAAAAATAGTAATATAGTTAAGCCAATAATTATGTTTACCGTTGATGGTGGTCCCGACGAAAACCCACGATATCAAAAAGTAATCAACGCTGCCATTCATCGGTTTTTGAAGCATGACGCAGATGCTCGGTGGAACGTAGGTAGAACGAAGAATGGCACCTTTAAGTCGTGAGTTATCAGAAGTAATATTGCCTCATACTCACTTTCGCAGAGACTTAGATGATCACGGACGGACAAAGGACCTTGAATTAAAAAAGCAAAACTTCAAATTTAGAGGCGAGACTCTCTCACAAATCTGGAGTAGCGTGATTTTTGATAACTATGCAACAGTTGCTAAATATATCGAACCAGGTAAATCGGAAATCGCACAAAACAATATTTTGTTCAGAAATCCCGAATGGTTCTCTAAACATGTTCAAACGAGTCAATATTGCACTCAAATTGTAAAGTGTGATGATCGAAGTTGCTGTGCAAAACCTAGAAGTAGTTATTTTACAGTAATGAACAAAAAAAGATTTGTACTACCACCAATTCCACTTATTCAAACTAATATTGGAATAAAAACTGCAACCGATCGAAAAAGTGGTGAAACATCAAATTTTTGCCCATTGTTTTTATTGAACAATTTATTATCATCTTTAATTGAACAACCACCGAAATTATTACCGTACGATTATTATTGTCCTTCAGTTAAAAATGTTCTGAAATATAGAATATGCTCAAGTTGTGAAATGTACTTTGCTTCTCAAATGATGCTAAAAGATCATGTCAAAAGTATCTACCACACAACATCGATCAATATAAAAAAAAACTATGCCAGTGCGCCCGAAGACAACGTGAATTAATGGCTGTTATTGCCTTGCAGGAAGGTTAGGAAGACGCTGAATGGATTGATGAAGAGAACATTGATTTGACAAACGTTGAAATTTTTACGGAGGATAAATCTAAAAGAAGTAACATCCCCGTTTCATCAATGG
This sequence comes from Nephrotoma appendiculata, assembly GCA_947310385.1. NCBI lineage: Eukaryota > Metazoa > Arthropoda > Insecta > Diptera > Tipulidae > Nephrotoma > Nephrotoma appendiculata. The sequence continues at coordinate 125,828,559 of OX371225.1, read as the reverse complement.
ATAAATACTTTACTTCTCCGTGGGACGCTGAATACACTAACAAAACACTGTTTTTAATTGCTTGGTTTTTATTTCAGATCGGACTGTATTAATATTTTTGTTATTTTCCTTGTTACGTTATTCTTCTGGGGGGCGGGTTTTCTCGCAATTTGTTACCATCTATTACGAGGGGGACAGAGGGGGTTAAAAAACAGCAAAAATTGCGTTACGTAATTTGTGAACAGCCCCATGGCTGCGATTACGTTCGATGTTATGTTGTACGTTGTGTCTGTTGTTTTGTTGCAGGCTAATCGATAATTAAAGAGGACTTTATGTTACATCAAATTTTTCCGGAAAAAATTAACTGAAAGTATTGAAAGAGAGTAAAAGCAACCAAAACATTTTATTTGGTAAACAACTTCCCCTTTAATTTTCATTTCTTCCCGTGTTATAAACGAGATTTTATCTACCACTTCAATTTTAGTAAAAATATTATGTTTTTATCGAGTAGTTGATAGTAAAAACATTGGGTTCTCGAAATTGATCACGTCATAACTGACGTTAGACTTTACAAAGGCGCCGACCTGAACAGTGATCATATGCTTGTTCTGTTCTAATACATATATATTATCATTCAGATCTAATCGAAAAGTAAAAAAACCGTGAGCTGGAATATCGAAAGGCTCTGCAAAGTTACCATCAGCTACCAATGAGAATCTAAATCGACTGAACTAAAATGAATATCAGCAAGTATACCACAAAGTAGCGTACTTGGACCTATCCTGTTTATTCTTTATACAAGCCAACTTCAAAATGCAGTTAACACTGTGGGCAACAGGACTACAAAATAGCGCATCTTATTAAATGAAGCCAAATACATCAGTACACGTCAATTTTACACACAAAATGTAAACTGTATTCCCGTGGTTCTCAACTCAAACCAAATTCCATATGCAAATACTAATACCTTGGCATTACCCTCGATGCTAAACTAAATAGAAAAAACAAATTAAGAACAAAAAAGAAGAGTTAAACATCAAATATAGAAAAATGTACTGGCTCATGAGTAGCACTCGTAATTCTGAGCACTCAATACACAACAAATTGCTTCTACACAGGCAAATGCTAAAACCAGTATGTTACATAACCTTGTTAAAGTTAGCCGAAAGTGAAAAGATCGATAATGCAGATAGTGTCTTGACTACTTCAGCCGAAATTGAAATATCCTAGCCGAAAGTGACTCACCAACAAAATCAGCCGAAAACATATTATATTATAACAAACAACAACAACAACAAAATCGTTTTAATCGATATTAATTTATTGTTTCATACCATTCATATATTTAATTTATTAAAACTTAACGTTAAAATTGTTATGTTTGGAAAAGGTCTCATTTAAAGAGGTTGGAAGAGGTTTGTAAGTGGTAATAACTGTTTCATACAGCCGAAATTTGCCAATAAAGAAGTTTAAAAATTATGAAGCTTTAAATGATTTGTAATTGTCGTTAAAGTGGTTTGGAATTTAAGACTATGCCGCAGACATACACAGATCCGACTATGCCGATTCGATGGGCCGTGATCACAGGCAAATTTTAAATATCGGTTTTGGGTGGGTCTGATGAGGTTTTAGGGGTGAAATTTTGATTTTCGCTTCTTCTGACGATAAAATCGTTTATCATTCGAGATTTTTCCATATAGACTTCAATATGATTATGCCAATTTCATAGCCCATGACCATAGGTAGGTTTTGATTTAGGAGGTTTAGGTCTGATGGGGTTATAGGGATGCAATGGCATATCTGCTTCATGCAGCCGAAAGTAGTAAAGAAGATTGAAAATTATCAAGCATCGTCAAGAATCGTTCGTCATTGAGGGTTTTAGCATATAGGCATTAGGCACCAATCAGACTATGACAATTCGATAGCCCATGATCATAGGTAGATTTTGATTATAGGTTAGGGGTGAGCCTGGTGGGTTTATAGGAGTGGTATTTTGATTTTCCCCATTTTTCAACAATAAAATCGTTCGTCAATCATGATTTTGGCATATAGACACCAATCTGACTATGCCAATTCGATAGCCTATGACCATAGGTAGATTTTAAGTATAGATTAGGGGTGGGTTTGATGGGGTTATAGGGATGAAATGGCATATCAGCTTCATACAGCCAAAAGTTGTTGATAAAGAATCGTAGAGTCAACGATATTTGCCGATGCTTGATAATTTTCAATCTTTTTTTTCGACTACTTTCGGCTGTATGAAGCAGATACGCTATTTCATTCCTATAACCCCATCAGGTCCACTCCTCCGTGATTGCGTCTCATGGCTGTTGTATAAATATCTGTTATTGAAAAAGAAAATTGATGATTCGTTTGCAACTTTTAAATTTGAATTGCCGGAATTTTTCGGTTTGAATATTGAATGTAATCTTCTTTATCGATACAATGTGCATTATTGAAGTTTTAAAATATTTTCGGTTATGATTGCAAAAGTAATATCTGCATTACCATCTTCCGCCGAGATAACAAATACACTATCTGCATTACCATCTTTCGTTTGGAAACTTTCGGCTAGTTTTAACAGTATGTACTGCAAGGGTTTGTGAATGACCCATAGTACATTAGGAACGACAACCTTCATAGTGGCTTGAAGATGGAATACGTCGCCAATAAAATAAAGAAACCAGCAAGGAAACACGTATACTGCGATTATGTCGACATGAAAATGCAGATGTCCATCATCTGTTGGACATCACCAATGGAGCAAAGAGACGACAAAGGCAGAAACCGCAGGAGCTGCGCAGTCCAAATTAGAATAATAAATTATTGTAAAATGAGTAACCACTTAGATGTTTCATAGATCTTGATAAAAACTGCATACAAAGTGCTTGCTAACGTTTTACTTGCCTGAATCATGTTCCTTGCCGATCGGCTACTATCAACCGCGAAAACCTTTGGGCCGCGCTCATATGTCTCGAAATTCCAAAAAGGCCAAAGAAAATATTCTAAAGAAGCTGTAAGCTAACAATATCCAGCTCGCTGTGTAGAATTGTAGTGGAAGTGACAGTGTCAAAACCCTTCGAGGTACCATGGTGTGCAACAGTTTCGCACACGTGCCTGTGCTGTTTAATCTGGTACCCGATCACGTGGTAAGAAAAAGCTGTATTGTATCTTTGCGCTACATATTCAATAAATCAGGATAAATTCTTGGATACGCAGATGATATCATGCTTCTTGGCCGGAGAACTAATAATATCAAGGATAATTTAATATCGATTATCATCCACGTGAATCGACTTGGTCTGAAAGTGAACAGCAACAAAACTAAATGTCTATCAACACTAAGGAGCATTCGTAAGGTTAATTTTGGAACAGACAACCAAAACTTTGACAACGTCGAACACTCAAAACTTTGACAACGTCGGATTAGTTACAACATCAACAAATGACGTCCAGGCAGATGTTAAAGTCCATGTAGCAGCCGGTTCAAAACCAAACATAGGATTTGCCTTGGAAATAATTAGATCAATGTGTTGATTAATGGACATGTTTCCAACTAAATGTCACGCTCAAATCTATTGTGTCATTTATTCATTTGATTTTTATACCATTGATGTGATAGTTACTAAATTGCTGAAGTTATTTCCGGTGGAAGAATTCGATGTAATTGGTCTACTTTACACAAGTCGCTGATTCATCTAAGTCGCCTTGTGGTAATTTGGTATCTTGTCAGTTAAAAATAACGTTAAAAATTATCGATAAATATGAGAAATATTCATAGACCTACATGCGAGCCTTGTGGAACACCAGAGAAGGCTTTTATTGTATTTGATAGTTTTACTCCAACTTCAATAAAATTGTAATCTATCTGAGAGATATGAGAAAAATGAAGTGACAAAATCCTCGGAAAAACCAAAAGTCTTCGGACTCCACTTGTTGATATTGTTCAATGGCCTTAAGAACACTACTTGTTTGCTCAACTTAATTTGCCGTTGTCGTCGTACCGCTAAGTGGTCCAAACGGAGCACAACTTAAGCTCTTAAGTTTTCGCTGGTTGAGGCTTTACTTTTCTTCATTTTTCGAAAAGACTTGCATTTTAAATTTTTTAAATTCACTAAGTGATCAGGTTTATTGCTTGAATGCCTTTTTGTTATCAGTACAGTTCTTTCAAACCATCAAAGGATGATGGCATCTCTATTGCATCTATCTTTATGAAGTTATTCACAGTATTTTTGTATGGTAATTATTATTCTGTGTTAGCTCCTCTGTGCTGCCGAATATAATTTCTACTGGTTTCTTACCATTTAAGACAAATGGTGCTAAAGATGGACATATAAAGGTATATATTAAATCCAAAATTCTTCCACCCTCGTTTACAATCTTATTTATTTGAGTCAAGGTGCATCTTAGTATTGCAGGTTGCATATTCAGCATTGCATCTTGATGGCTTCATTGACTGTTAAAATATATGGGGTTCAGAAAAACCCATTGTTGAGAAACAAATGAATCTACAACATGTTACTGTTTGGTGTGGACCATTCTTCTTCGGAAATGCAGCTAATAACGCAATAACAGTTAATGGCGGTTGCTATCGTGCCACGATAATCTAGCTTTTTCTGCCTAAATTGCAAGATATGGATCTGGACGACATGTGGTTTCCATACAGCCATACAGACCGAAAAAATTCTATTACTGCATAGTCATTTCCTTGTCATTTACTTTTTTTGTTTTTTCCCTGCAATCTGTTCTGCGGCCTGTTCAGCTCTCGCTACTCTTTCGCGGTTTGCTTATATTCGTCCTTACTTTTACGCCAGTCAGCCAATTCGAGGGCATTCGGCTATAGGACCGATTTTAAGACCATCTGCACATTGCAAACTCCATGCCAGCGTATACTGACATGGAAGATGGGTCGGCCCATCAGTTTTGAACTCCGACAGGGGGTCATAGATGTGTTACATTTCATCCCAGCTCGTAATCTGTTATGAAATTCCACTTTTGCATCCTGCCCCTATCGGGATTCGAACCCGGTACCTCCCGATCCAAACCCCAAAACCTTAACCACTGTGCCATTTGGTCGATAGTCATGTATTTTTCCGTTTTTGAAGTTTGAGTTTTAAGCCAACATGCCCACGACCACACACGCCTTAAAGGAGGAAATTTTGCGCTGTATCAACGAAATTTAGAAACATTTATTTAAAGCGGTCACGGAAAAATTCGAGAAAAGAGTGCAAAGCCATAGAGGCTATTTACTCGATTTGCTATTCCAGACTCAACCCAATGCTACATATACTTTATGAATCAATAAAAAAATTCACAATTTCTGCACACTTTACTTTTATTACAGTTGGCGTCATGGATTAGTTACTACAATTTACCCTTATTATTCCATTTCAAGCCACAGTTTACTTTATGTCCTAGAAATAAATTACCCACGAGATATACAATTTCCTAAATCTAATACCGAATAATCTCAAATATCGAGATAAGTAACTTATTTTAAAAAATTATTAACTTACATTGGCGGGAGAAAAGTGATTAGGCACCTAATTCGATTCGGCAATATTGTTTTAAATTATACAGAAAACTTCTGTATACAATATTTTACTATAAACAATAATAAAATTAATTTATTGTATCAATTAAAAAGATTTTGACGAAAATATTAAACTCAAGTAAACTGATAGTGTCTCATAGGCCAACTGTCAATTAATTTAATAAAACGACATAAAATAAAATTAAACAAATCAAACCGCAGATTATTTTATATGGGAAATGCATGTCATCCGAAAGTGATTGATTTGAATTGAATTTAATTATTCAATTAGACCGCCTCTCGCACGCTTATTTCAATTCATTCGTATTTGAACACAAGTGTCTCTCTTAATTAGTCGAATATACGAGAATAAAATATTTATTATGCATGAAAATATTAGAAAATATCGTTTAACATTATGCTCTAAGTTTACTTCCGTACTAATTAGTCAAACGGCTATTTACTTGAATTGTTTTTGGTTTTTTCCGTCTGGCGCGTACACGAATAAATCAAAAGATTTTTCCGACACGTTCAGGCCATTAGCTGTCCATATGAGAAGTATGAATCTTGTAGCTATGGTCCCTGTACTTTATTGGGGATTCACGGCAACAATACATAGTCTCCTTTTAATTTTCCATTTAAACTTGTAGCTTGATATTGTTTGTATCGTGGTGGATATCTGATGTTTCGGAGAAGAATGATAGGCACGCTAATTTTCAATGTTGAAACGTGCTGTGGCATGCCTAGCAAATCAAGTGAATTCAAGAATTCAGTTGGTTAATTGACAACTTCGTCTTGATGCATTACAATTTTGAATAATGAAATAAATTGCATTGGCATCGTTGGTTTTGAAACGACGGGTGCTAATATAGCACAGCACTTACATTGCATTGATGAGATTTGTAATGCTGTGCGATATTTGGGAAAACTTTGTGAATCAATGCTTCTGTGGTTGACATGAGAGAAATCATCAATATCCGCAATAATTTTTTTTGCAAAACGTTCTGCGGATCCATCATGTAGTTTTACATGCATGATGGTCTTCAAGGGTAATTTCTGTATGTGTCGCTATAAAACTGATGATTTGAGACATGCGGCATGATGTTGAATGTGTTTAGTTGGTAGAGTTTATCGAAAACCACCAAACATAAAATGAGTGCAAAACCGAAAAGCTGCTCATTTTCTCTAAAACCTTTCAGTGTACGATGAAGCGCTTCCAATACCTTTTTGTGCGTTGTGGTGCATGCTTAAATGCTGGGACATTCGTCCCATTTAATGAGTGACATGATTGAAGTATTTGACCCTTCCAGAAGTTAGTTGATATTGGATGTTGGTATCTCAGTGATTTGCATATTCAACGGCAATTTCAGTGCTGAATGGCGTTTGAAACGGATTCGTAGTGGAATTTTGAAATAAAACATTCAGCATTTAAAGTTACAAACTTTATTTACACTAACACCTCTAACTTCTTCAACAAAATCCTATTACACTATTTATCACCCATTCACTATATCACTTTTACTATTAAGTTTTATTTTTTGCTGTTCACTCTTTAACTTGCGCTGTTAACTGTTAAATTACAACTGTGTCGAGCCATTTTTTGATTTCTTCGTGGTTTCTGAAGTGCCGGTCTTGAAGATTGGTTTGCATTGATCGGAACAAATACTAATCTAATGGGACACACTCTGGTGAATATAGAGCATGCGTTAGAATTTCCCATTTAAGTACTTCCAGCGTATTTTTCCTTGTTTTGCGACATGTGGTCGAGCATTGTCGTGCAGGAAAATCACTTTACGCTGTTTTTGGCGGGATTTTGTTGGTTTTCGTTTAATGCATTCTATCTATTGTTGTTGGTAACGTTCACCAGTAATAGTTTCGTTCCATTTTAGCAGCTCACAGTACACCACTCCTTTCTGATCCCAACAAATGCACAACATAACCTTACTTCCATGAATGTTTCATTTTGCTGTTGATGTGGATGGTTCGCCTGGATAAACCCATGATGTTTTGCGTTTAGGATTATTGTAGTAAATCCAATTTTCATCGCCAGTCACAATTTGAGACAAAAATGCCATCTTCGGTGTCTTGTAAGCAAAGAATTGCAAAGCATTAAACGATTTTCAATGTTGGCTTTTGTCAGTTCATGTAGTACCCATTTTCCTTCTTTTTGAAACAATTTCATGGCATGTAAACGTTTGCTTATGGCTGCTTGAGTGACATTTAACTGTTCTGCAATTTTTTTCTGTTTGAGCTGAGTTTTCCTTCAATAATGCTTCCAATTCTTCATCTTCGAATTTTTTTGGTTGACCAGAACGTTTTTTATCACTGACATCAAAATCACCACTTTTGAATCGTTTAAAGCAATTTTCGCAAGGTCTATTGAGTTGGTACATGTTCATCATAAGTTTCTTCAAAATTCGACATGTTTAAAAGGGTTTAAAAAATATGTTATTTACGCTTTCACGAATAATGACAAACTAAATTTAATGTGGAATATCAACACTTTAAAACGCCGTAGGTGTCATTGTAAAAGAATGTTTAGTACTAATACGCCATCTCATATAAAATTAAAAAAACTAAGCTATGCACCCAATAATATCCGAATTCACAATCAGTATTGGACGAATATTAGATCCTACAACATTGTCGCATGATTAGAATAATAATTCCTCAATAAAATGTTTACCTCGGGTTGGGCTCGAACCAAACGACCGTTGGACGGTAACACTTGATGATGTATACCTTAACAACTTGACCACCAAGTTCTGCGGTTATTTCTGTGTAGAGTAGATTCGTAACAGTACGCCCACCTTAAATCTTTTGGTCACGAACAGACTCGTTCCATGTCGTATTGCTTCATATAAGCTTTCGCATTTGACGATTTTCCATGAACCTCCGAGGTTCCCTTACATCCGATAAATATTATCGTTAATCCTCTTAACAAATGTGTATGGACCCTTACACCTTGTCGAAAATTACTACATCTTCTACAGTGGTCGTGATTTATACCTGGCCCTCGTGATATTGCCCTCATCTGCGGATCGATTGTTATGCACTCTTCATCGTAGATCTTCCATGTGGCACTTACGACCCCTTCCTATATGACTAATCCATTGATTGAATTTTTCTTCTTGAACGCTTTGCTTTGCTTGCAAAGCATATCATCTTAGCTCTCATTCGCGGCCCTACTGATGGACTCAACCTCAATAAACATACTGTAATCTTCAGCAGGGCTCACTCAATTTGCCTCTGATCTTGGTTGTTGGTCTCTCCCTTCCTCTCGCTAGTTTTTACTTTGTCTATCTCGGGAATCAGGTTGTCTCGAAAACCATCATTCCATCGTTTCCAACAACTTCGAATGCACTCGTAGTGACCAAATTTCTCACAATTTGAAACAACTCCTTAAACTTTTTATGTCGTCCGGCTTCGTATATGACTGCTGCAATTCTCTTTGGACATGACATCTTGAACCTTGAAATACTCGAACAGTGTTTCATCATTGAATGTCTGACGTTTCAAAATGTTACTTCAACTTCTTGTACTTTTGTCGCGAGGAGACTTAAACACATTTTTCAGTTCTTCTGTGTGCTTTGCAGTTTAAACAACTCGGCAAACTGATCATTAACTTCTCCAATTTGGCATCTAGCAAATCTAGTTTAGCGTGTATTCTCTCCACCTGAAGCGGCAGCGTATTCATCAAATCTCCTATATCAAGCACAGGTTTTGTTTGCTCGACAGTAAGTGATTGCATTAAAACTGTTCGTTTCACGTTCTTCACGTTCCGATTTGATTCCCTTACTTTTTAACTGCTTTTCGGTATTTTTAAAATTTTTATTTTTTGATGATCCAACAGCGGTAGATGCTTTATATGCTCGAGCTTTCTCCTCCCATCTAACGTTTTGCAGCCTCGAAATAGCTATTTAAAATTTCCTTCAACTGAATGCAAATTACTCATTTTAGCTGGTATTCTCTAAATCCCACTTCAGACACTAAATGTTACGAATTTCGGGGTAACCGACCGTATAATTTACCAAAGTATGTCCACGCAAGATAATGTACTTTTCTTTTTGATGTATAGGTTTTGGTTATTTGAGGAATTTTTAAATGACCACAATATTCTAATCCGAAGTAGCAAATTGATAAAGGCTTCCACTTAAAACTCTTTTCGATTGATCCGGAAATGCTTAATCTGCAAAATAAGCTGCTTTTGTCTAGTGGCTCAAGCAACTTAAAGTCTACAAAAATGAAAACTATTTTCCTAAAATTACTGTACGCCGAAATCATGACTTTTCTTGAAAAGAAAACGAAATTTTGCCGTTGAGTATTAAATATACTTGGTGCGGTTTAGGGCACCAAATAATTTTTAATGATCACTTTAGTCTTAACAAATAATATCGCAATGACAGAGTATCGGATGGTTGAATAACATTTATTGTGGAATTGAAAGTAAAGAGCTCATGAGTTTATAATTTGTTCACTTTTAATGGAAATATGACGGACCGCAGACATTCCTTTATCATTTAGGGTCAAGAGTTGTAAGTTGTAATAAAGCATTTTTTGAGTATGTTAAGTCAGAAGAAAAACAAACTCTTTACTTTTTAAACAAACCTTATCCTAGCATATTTACTCGTCACAGGGATGAACTCAAAAGCGTCAAGGCCGCGTTTAAGAGCAGTTCAGTCACATGCGTTATGTATTATGGAATGACTGCTGCAAACTAGGACCGGCATCGCAATGTTGGAAAATAAAGCTCTGATTTATTTAAGTTATGCGCCTTGGTAGTTAGTGATATCGTATATATCTTTATTGAACCCCATCATGACTGTAAACAAGACCCAGACATAGAAATTAGGATTCGGCTGTATTGTAAATCTTAGCCAATCAAAGAGAGGCTTTTTGGGTCCTCGCACCAGTAGTTATGATCACTCCGCAGTCTGTGATCCTATTAAGATGCATTTTCTCATAACGGACGTGATGCATTACCAAATAAATTTCGGCGAGCCCGTGAATAGTTGACATTAAAATTTACGGATATAGAAGGTTGCGGTACAACTAATTAGAATTACTTTATTGTGTGTAATACGATGATGTGTAATTAAGGTGTAAATCAATTTTATAAAATTCTCTTGCTTAAAGCAGTAAATCATTCGATTGAATAGTTATCTAAATAAAAATATGAAACTCATTAACGGCTTTAGTCTCAGTCATAGCACATATTTTCTAACACCTTCCACTCCACTTATTATAAGTGTGTGTTTAATTATAAGTGTGACCATTTCATTTCTAAACTGTCCATTATAAATTAGTTTATAATTTGTAATTCCGCATCTCGCTAAATGATAATTGTCGTTTAAAAGACATTTTATTTTAAAAAATGTATTTAGCTTTTTAGAACCCCGCAAATCACAAAAAAAACTAACATCAGAATCTTCCGGTTAAATTTAAATGCTTGGCACACAAACCGAACATGTTCTTGTATGATATAACAATAATGTTAATAATAATTTATGATATTTAGCCGAATCTAGTAATTTTTTAATAAAATTTATAATTGTCTCACTTAAATATTATATATATATGCATGTACTTACAAATAAATTAAATTTCTTGTATATAAATTGTAATTGCAGAGTAAGAAAACAGAAAAGTGATTAATAAGAAGAACTTCAAGAATAACAGCCGAGTGTCCACTTAGCGAAATAAATACAAACATACATCATGCAAAAAAAGACAGAAAGCATCAGCTTAACAGAAAATAATAGGTTCGTATATTTTGATTCAATTAGCTTCAAGATTAAGTGGCTCAATTAATTATTCAATTAATGTGTTTTAATTTATTAAAGCAATAAAAGTGCACCAACGTCACCGACACACAGTGGCGATGATGACTATGACCCGCACTTACATCGAAATGTTCCTCATCCGACAAAGTGAGTATATGTCTAATAAAAATATGAAGCGGTATCCAGTTAAAAAGATCATTACAAAATTATTAAACTTAGAAGTTAGGAAGGGATAAGGCAACAATCGCTAGTTGCGTAGACATATAACACATTCTTCACATTCTTCTTTCCTTTCAGGACTCCCAATCAAAATTTTTGGAAAATTCTCCAAGAAGACACCAAGTCCATTTAAATAGAGCCATAATTGTTTTTATGCATATCCGAAGCTCAATAATGATTACCTTGGTGGTTATTTATACATTTTCCGGCTTTCGGGAGCTAGTGCTTACTCCTCATCAAAAATTGCAACGGTAGAAAACGCCTCTATCAATGCAAAGTCATCCGAATTAAATCTTCGCATCGACATTGAATCAGTGGAAAAACTTCCTGTTTCTGTGTCGTATCCCACCACTATCTCTGCCACAACGCGGTCGTCATCTCCACACATCTCAGAATCGAGTGTTGTTTGCGGCACATCTGCTGCTCTGCTGCTAGAATCAAAGTGATGTACGTCATCTTGAACCTAAAAATACTCGAACAGTGTTTCATCATTGAATGTCTGACGTTTCAAAATTTTACTTGAGCTCTCGGCCACAACGTTTTGTGCAATATGGGAACCTCCTTCACATGAAGGATACTAATGTGCTCCTGCCTTTCATCTCAAATAACATTTGCTCTGCGTCTTCTAATAACTCAGCCATTTTACGATCGACTGATATTAATTTCAATGCGTAAACCAAATAAGGGCTTCATAGAATAAAAATGATCTGATTATGTAAACCGTATCGATAATTACGTATAGATGACGTACTTTGAAAATCAACCTCGCATCGAATATAGCCCCAAGGTGTTTGTTAAAGGTTGAGATATATTACACCACTCTCTTTACAGTTTGTAATAAGTACATTGCAGACTCGCATCACCACCTATATGTGTAGCGATGACCATTACAATATTAGTCAGTGGGCCGACTATTTCCCTAAACGTCATCATATACATATAATATTCAAAAGTATTGAGCCTGACCCCTGTAGAGCATTAATCGTTACACTCTATATATTTTAGTTTCATCATTTGAAATTGAACCTCCTTTCTGAGGTGTACTGAAATTCCTAATCTCTGGAGTGAGGATTTTGAGTTCAGCTCCGTCTTACCGAATTTAATGCGATTAAATGCGAACTATACTATATAGAAATCGAAATGAAGTTCAATGAGATTTCCTACTCTTCTCACTGCCATCTTCAATTGAATATGATTCTTTTTATCACTTCACCGGGCGTATCAAACAGACATTTAGAGGTTTTATCGTTCCCGGGATTATTAACTAAATATTGAATTTGAACGTTTAAACTCTCTCCTTCTAGGTTTAAGCCGGAGAACAGGGTATAAATTTGTGCCCCACATGTGGCATTTCCTGTTGGACGGAAAAATATTAGCACTGCTTCCCCTGCTACATGGTCTCATCGTATCCTTGTATGTGGAATAAATACATGGTACGCCATCTGTTGGTCCTTTACTCAATCGATGAATTTTACTACTTAATGTTTATCTGTTCAAAATAAAATCTTTTACATATGAAAAGTCAAAAATATGTTATTATAATCATAATGGGGTCGCTAACAACACAACATTAACAATTTATTATGAAAATAATCGTTCAAAAACAACAACATTTCGTAAATTACGTGAGAGTTTTGGTCGACATGAATGTCCAACTGAACGTGCAATTAGCAAAATTATTGATCGTTTTGAAAAACTGGTTCAGTGAAAGGTCGTAGACCGTATCAACATGTTCATTCAGTTCGTGCTCCTGTCGCAGTGTCAGCTGTTAGTGAAAGTGTTCGTAATGTAAAAAACACATCAACCAGGTATCGTTCACAAGAACTGAACATTTCACGAACCACATTACGACGCATTTCGCATGTTGATCTTCATTTGCATCCATACAAAATTCAACAACCTCAAAAATTGAAGTCACCAGACCATTTGAATCGTTGTCGTTTTGTTAATTGGATGCGTGAATGAAATGAAGGTTTTTCATCAAAAATCATCTTTAGCGATGAAGCTCATTTTCATCTTAATGAGTACGTCAATAAGTAAAATTGTCGATTTTGGGGAACGGAGAATTCTCATGTTATTCACGAAGCAGAAGTTCGTTTTGCGAGATATTTAGCGGCGTAACTACAAGGGCGCAAACCTCGCGCTGCGGGGGGCCCGCAATGATGAGGGGCCCGCCGCAACGCGGCTCCTGTGGTCTTTGTTCTTGTCATGAGAATTGTGAATGAAGTCTGTAAGAGCGATACAAGAAAAATATAAAGAAGACCTATCGGAAGGGTTTCCGCTACAAATACTGATAGTAAAGTCAATGCTTAAGGAGGATATTTTGGATATCAGCAATATGAGAATTAGCTGAAGTTCTAGTAATAAAATTTCCAACAATAGCTTCCAGTGTTTTGCAAGTAATAACATGTTTATTATTGTTTCTTACGTTGCCTGTTACGGTCGCAACAGTGGAACGATCTAAATTGAAAATAATAAAAAATTATTTGCGCAACTCCATCGGTGCAGATCGTTTAAGTGATTTAGCCATTCTTTCTATTGAAGCAAAGGCGGTGGGCGAAATGGAAACATATATTTTAATTAGGGATTTTGCCAATATCAAGTCAAGAGCAAAAAATGTAACATTCTAACGGGTGGGGCAAAAGTCCCGCTACCATTTTGATTTCGCGCCATCTTGGTTATGTGACGTTTAGCTCAGTTTCGCTTTAACCGTTGTGTTGCGTAGACGCCCAAATTTTATATTGGATAAATATACGCCACAAAAACGAGCAGAAATAGTGACAATATTTATTGAAAATAATCGTGCCATTATTGCCACTCAGCATAAATGTTGTCAAAAATATCCTAATCGTCCATAGTGCTTCACAAAACCACAATTTATCGTTTACATGCGAATTTTCGACAGTACTGTACGGCAGCAGACAGACCTCGTTCTGGAAGACAAAGGACGTCTCGTAACGCTGAAAATGGATGCGCGATAGTGTTGCAGAGTCTCCAGAAACATCAATTCGCAGACGTGGTTCCCAGTTACACATTTCTGCATGCAGTTTAAGGCGAATTTTGAAAACTGATTTGAAAATATTCCCGTACAAAATTCAATTAGTCCATAAATTGCTACCGAGAGGTCATGATCAATAAGTTGAGTACAGTAATGCAATCCTAAGGCTGTCTGGTGAAATTGAAGATTTTTCGTCTAAATTGATAATGAGCGATGAAGCCCATTTTCTTCTCAGTGGCCACGTCAATAAACAGAACAGTCGGTTTTGGGGAATATACAATCCTCAATTAGTTCATGAATCATTGCATCCACTAAAAACAACTGTATGGTGTGGTATTCATGCTGGAAACATTATTGGTTCCTATTTTTTTTGAAAATGACCGAGGTGTTGAAGTTATTGTTACTGCTGAACGGTACCAAGATATGATTCGAAATTTTCTTATGCCTGAAATGGAACAGCAAGGACTAGAGGACATGTGGTTTCAGCAAGATGGGGCCACAGCACACACAGCCCGTTCAACAATTCAATTATTGAATGACGTTTTTCCACGAAGACTAATTTCGCGAAATGGTGATTTAGCATGGCCAGCCAGATCTCCGGATTTAATAGCACCAGACTTTTTCTTATGGGGTTTTTTAAAATCAAAAGTTTATGTGAATAAGCCCAACATTCAACATCTTAAAGACAATATTCGTTACGAAATTGAAGAAATTCAGCCTGAGATGTTGCAGGATGTCATGAAAAATGCCTTAAAAAGAGCCGAAAGTTGCATAGCGAATCGCGGTCACCATTTAGCCGATATAATTTTCCAATTATAACGAAAAAAAAAATGTAAAGACCAAATAAACTTTTTATGAAAACGAAACTTACTTATCTTTTCTTTGAACAAAGTTATAGGCAATCTAAATGGTAGCGGGACTTTTGCCTCACCCGTTAGTACATATTTATATTTGTATTTTTATTATTTTTTTTATTATTCTTAAAAAATGAATATATTAAATAAAAAAGCTATATTTTCGATGTGCAACAAATTTATTACTCTGAAGAGAAAGATATGCAATGTGGAAGAGGATAGTCTAGGGGCCTACTTTAGGTTTGGCGAAGGGGGGGCAAAAATTTGTAGTTACGCCACTGAAGATATTGGTGTGGTTTATGGGCTGGTGGCATCATTGGGCCATTTTTCTTTCAAAAAGAACTAAAAAGTGCCCTTACACTAAATGGGAAACGCTATCGCAACAAGTAACTTTTTTTTGTATCCCAAATTGAATAAATTGCGTGTCAACAACTTAAGGTTCCAACAAAACGGAGCAACATGCCACACAAGTCGTGCATCAAAAGATGGCCCACCCTATATCAAATGAACTTCAACGTGCTTCAACTATTCGATTCCACGACAAAATTGATTTCAATCTTAAAAATTAAGGTGACTTTTAATAACCTTTTCATGCCAAGAACAGACAAATTAAGCATCGTCAACTTATCATTGGTTCCGCAACATTATCAGGCCTTTGTGTTGGGTTTCAATCAAATGCCTGCTCCAAACATTGTTCTCGTACAATTCTTAACTTATAATAATGCATAAGCATTGCATAAGCTTTAGAACTTTTGGGTAAACAAAACCAACAACTTCGGACTCGGTTGCCTGTTCAGAAATCAGTGTCGTTACGCCTTAAACTATTAAATTTTTGCTCCGCTGCAATCGATAAATTCAGAAATGTCGACATCACACAAGAGAGGCCGCCAAAGGAATTCACTAATAATATATAGAAAGCTGCAGACTTTGCTTACAAGCTTGATCATTATGCATAAATAGTATAATGAATACCATATATCTTATTACCGTGTGTGTTCGAGATCATGATTTACTGTAACGGAAAATCACAACTTATCTACAAGACTACAGAACTTACAGCGCAACAAACTATTATCGTAATGATCAATATTGAACAAATTACCTTAGTAAACAACGATCTTGATTCTTTCGCTATATGACATATTTGAGTTTAGCAATGAACTTCCATTTCGTAGCGCTCATTACTATTAGCTAATCCATTACAACGCAAATATTGAGACTGCCTCCACTACTACGGTTTTCGTCTAACTCAAATCTACAACGTTTAATATACTTTTTAAAGTGTTCAGAAGAAAGAATGATGATAGAATTAGGTTTAACGTTCTTGGGAGAGCCTTTTAAGTTTTTCTCTACTTTATAGATAAAAACCACCGCGATCCCTTGGCTGCTCATTCTCCTCATTTACTCAAAATTTGGTATGACTTTGTTGGACAGATTACTTTTATTCAAAAACGGTTATCTGATAGCCATTTTTCCTTCTGCTTAGGATTTCTTCTAATCTTACCAACTCTGCAATATCAAAGAGAAAGCTCCTCCTTTCATTCCCGTTTCGTTTATTGATTCGCAAATTTGAATTTTAACTTATGCCCCAAGTAAACAAATAAACGACTTAAATTCTCAAGATCTCTACAAGATAATGAATAGATATCATCACATTTTCCTGAACTACTCATACCTCTGAAGTTATCTTGCATTGAATTCTTTCACTGGATAGATTGCATTCATATTTGCTCCTAGCGGACTCATGTCTCGTGGCAGAAAAATGTAAGTGGAGAACAACATGCAACTATGCCTCTTTCAGCTAGGTAGCTTTGGAAGTTGTTTAGGATTGAATGGTTCAATCATTAACTAGAAGATACTAGAAGAACGAATACACCTAGCATCGACCATTGGTTATCGTATTCGGACAAAATAAATGAAGCGGTATAATATCCACATACTGTGTGTCATAACTCAGAGCAAAATAGTAAATAGTGGTTACCGATTTTTATTATGCAAATACAAACTATGAACGTTCTGGTGGTCTATTGTTTCGTGATCGGCTGTATACTGTAAGCAACCATGAAATGCTTATGACAGCTGAAATGGATGCAAAAGTAAACGCCAGGATTTCCCAATATTTTAAGTTTATTTTTATGAATTAACACCCCAGATTATGCTAAGTAAGAATTAAGGACGAGACGAATCATTTTGTCAGATCAGATAGTATAGCTAGAAGGACAAAAAGAATTATCAGATCTTTTTAACTATTGCCCTCTTGAATATCAGATAAAATTAAAAATTTCGTATTTTACAGTAATTTTGAAACTTTGGTGCATATATTAAAAGGTGCGTTAGGTACCGGAATTTTAGCAATGCCTCAAGCCTTTGCAAACGCGGGTTACTTGTCCGCTGTTCTAAACACATTTCTATTGGGCATTTTATGTACATATTGTCTGCACATCCTGGTTAACACACAATACACATTATGTAAAAAGCATAAAGTACCTATTTTAACGTATCCAGAATCGATGAGAATGGCACTAGAGCACGGACCAGATTGTTTAAAACCATTTGCGCCATCATCAGCGTAAGTTTTATATTTATTTATCAATATTTTTATTATTAATTTCATCATTAATAATATTTTACAGGCTGATGGTGGACATATTTTTGATTATTTACCAACTAGGAGTTTGCTGCGTGTACATTGTGTTCGTCGCGACAAATATAAAACAATTGGCCGATCACTTCTTATTCGAACTCGATGTAAAAATTCATATGCTCATTCTGCTGATACCACTGATCCTGTTAAATTTTATACCAAATCTTAAAATCTTAGCACCATTTTCAACATTTGCAAATGTTATAACATTCGTTGGATTAGGTTGCATTCTGGTGTACGTTTTTGACGCGTTGCCAAGCCCTACCGAACGTGATGCATTTGCAGCTATTGGACGTTTTCCATTATTTTTTGGGACAGTATTATTTGCACTGGAGGCAGTTGGAGTGGTATGATTAATTTTATTTGTGTTTTAAACGAGAATTCTGTAATTTTTTTAATTTAACAGATTATTGCGCTGGAGAACAATATGAAAACTCCAAAAAAATTTGGCGGATGGTTTGGTGTACTTAACATTGGAATGTTCTTTATAACATTTTTATACGCGGGTATGGGGTTTTTGGGATACTTACGATATGGTGAGTTGGCGGAAGGCAGTATTACGTTAAATATTCCGCAACAAGCACCGATTGCAATTGCTATTAGGATTATGTTCGCAATTGCAATTTTTATTTCGTACGGATTACAGTGCTACGTACCTGTTGAAATTTTGTGGAAAACTTATATATACAAAAAATACGCTAATACAACTCATGAAGTAACAGCTGAGTATATTTTAAGAATATCTATCGTCCTCATTACATGTAAATAATCTTACACAAATTATATTTTCTGAAAATAATGTTCATATTTTTACTATCCACAGTTTTACTGGCTGTTGCAATTCCACGACTTGGACTATTCATCTCATTATTTGGTGCGTTTTGCTTATCAGCGCTGGGAATTGCATTCCCCGCCATAATGGAACTATGTGTTGCGTGGCCCGATAATTTAGGACCTGGCAAATACTTAATTTGGAAAGACTGTATTTTAATCATACTCGGTGTCACTGGTCTCCTAGCTGGCACATACACGAGTATTCGCGACATAATTATAAGTTTTCTATAATATAAATGTAAGCTGCGGCCATTGCTCACACTAAAAATTTTACAAAGGTAGTACAACGTACAAAATTACATTTAGAAAACTTTAAACATTATGAAGACCAAATCTATATTCTAGAGCTATATAGGTAAAGCTTCTGATAGATGAAAATTATATTTGGAAAATTGGATCAAACATATCAAAATCTAATTACAATTTGAATCACAAAACAATTACCTAATCAAATCTACATTGCTTAACAAAATACAATTAATTTTTATATACAACGAGCAGACTGTACCCATTTATCTCTTAATATCTCTTCTAAACGAAGGCTTGTGACTGAGCTACACTTTACTAATTTAAAGTTTTAAAACATTTTATCATTATTGAATAATAACATTAAGAAGAAGACTTTGTAAAAAGGTTCAATTATACAAAATAAAGTTGAAATTATTTTCAAAATTTTTTTTGTTTAACGTTGGAAACGTTGGAAAGATTCTTATAGGTGCGAGTGTAATATAGAGCAACATAAGCTGTAAGGTAAGATATAAACAATTACACAAGGGCAATCAGATTTGTTGAACTACAAAATCCTCAAAAATCCATCACGCCAGCCGGAACTAAACTATGCATGATGCATAATGCACTATATGAATTATCAGCCGGAAACAAAGAAGCTGAAACCATAATATTTTGGATCATTATACTCAATGAGGACGATTCATTATTGCGCACTATCCAAATTTTCAGCCAAAACCAATGCATTGTTACCAAACCGAACCCACTATATGGCACAAGTAGCATTATCTGATTTTTCTACCGAAACCACAGGAGCCTGAGACGCCGGAACCGTATGACGCCAATGAGAACATATCCGAACCTAGGTTTTATCAGTCGGAATTACCTGGCGCTTGCACAATGGGCACGATGTGTTTTGAGTTGTTGTGCAACAGGCAAAATGTCTAAGATTGTTTACATTTAATATGCTCAAATTTGTCGAACAGAATAAATACAAAATGT
The DNA here is from genome assembly GCA_947310385.1 of Nephrotoma appendiculata. Classification (NCBI taxonomy): domain Eukaryota; kingdom Metazoa; phylum Arthropoda; class Insecta; order Diptera; family Tipulidae; genus Nephrotoma; species Nephrotoma appendiculata. The sequence continues at coordinate 125,808,485 of OX371225.1, read as the reverse complement.
TGACTTACCTATTCGGCAAACAAGATGATACCGTAATAATAATAATAATAATTAATAAATAAATTGCAACGGCGGGGAAACAGTGAGCAAGAAATGAATTGGAATTTTTTCATTTCTCTCGATTGTTTACCTATACGCCATTTTAAAACTACGTTTATTTGGGATCATGCACTAAATCATGCACTAAAGAGCTTGCAACTAAACCTTATCAATAGCAATGTTACACCGAATGGAACAACTGTGATATGTAATCAATCAGCAAAGAGGCGATTTCGAGTTGCGACAAACGGTCCTTCCAGTATAGTCTAATAAGTTACATTATTCAGTGCGGCTGGCTCAACCATAAGTACATCAATTTATCATTTTAAAAGGTTTTGGGTCGTCTTGTGATGGATTTGAGGCCCTTGATCATTGCTGGTGAATTTAATGCACGTGCCTTAGAGTGGCGAGCATAATCTTCATGATGAAATACCTTTTCTCGATATTATATTGAGCAATTATGAAAATTCTCCTATGCGAGCTGGAGAGAGAAGGCGAATTCAGAAAGAATGTATTGAGTTTAAGCATGCGTAAGGCTACGAATTTTTTTAAAGTAATATTTAACACAAATAAGATGAGTTTTTCCTGGAAAGCGTAGCAGAAATCAAAATAAACCAAATGAGTTTCAGATAATCGTCATCCGAGAAGCTAATAGTGAAACTAAGGAATATGCGAGTTGTACAATAAAAGTCACCAAGCGGACAGACTGTTGCGGCCATGTTTGAAGCAGAAAAACATTTACTACAAATCAACATCAATTTAACCGGTTTCGGTTTAAAGCGTTATCAAGAGAACCAATCGTCAAGTGTAGAGAGACCTTCGTACTAAAGTTGGCCAAGATCCATGGAGTAAGTCGAACAGATGAATTGATGAAAAGCTTTCGGAAAAGTTGGAAATAGCATACGATCCTGAACCCAAATAACAGTCATCACTATAAAGGCAGCAGTTCACGCTAAATCTGGAAAATTAATTGACCTATTGAGCTCCTGTCCAAATTTTCACATTCACTGAACAATGGGGAAAGGTTGGTTCTCCTTTCAAAAAATAAAAACCTGTCAAAAAAACCAGTCTTATTTCGATTGGAGGAAGCAGCAGACGAAAAGGAAGTACCAAAAAATACAAAGTAACAGAGGAAGTAATACTACAGATAGTTGTTGTATAACCAAATTTAAGAACCCAGTCGGAGTGATGTCATAACCAGTGGTGATTTTTTAGGTGGGCTGCAATTTTCTGAGTATAAAACTATTCGAGAATAAAAGTGAGCGTAGTTCCATTCAGATGGGCAATTCCGAGATCATCTTCAAAACTCACACCTTTTTTCTTCCGTTTCACGTTTCTTTCCGCCCTTTCACGTTTAATGCTGAATTTTAGTGAGAAAACTAAAACACAAGGGATTGTTATTCAGTGTCGCCACGTTCGTCTTACTTTATGAAGGCTCTATTTAGGCAGAATCACTGAAAATTAGAGATAGAGGGAGAATATGTAGTATAGCTTAAATATCTCCTATTGCTCTCTTAACAAAGGTTTTCTGACTCCTTTAGTGAAAAAACAGTTGGCGCATAGGAGCCAAAAAACTGCGACTGCTATTATCTGAATTATGTCATTGAACCATATTAAAAAAGCTGTACATCTTGCCTTAAACCATCCACAGATGAGCGGTTCCAACAACAAGGTGAAGTTGAATTTTATTCAAGCTGCAGCTGTTTATGGGTCACGAATGTTGTTGTGCATATAGTTGCAGAGGTTAAGACATGCCTGATTGCCCGATCTGTGGCGTATATCAGATAATGCGGAACAATAGGATTGGGTAGTAACCGACTCCGGAGAATATAATATTATGAATGCTGCGGGCTCTAGTGACAACTGATGTACCGTTTTTAGTTATACAGCGGTATAGGTAATAGTTATAAAAAAGGAACTGAAGAAGAAATTTGATTTCGAAATCGATATTCCTGAAAACAAATAAATATTGTCACTATAATAAGTGATAAAAGTTAACAGTAAGGCTAAACAATGGATTTCAACTATTATAGCACAAATTGGTATAGTGGCTTTACATCGAGCCGTAAGCATGTTCAAAATTTTATAAACACGTTATAGAATGACTACAGCATGAATTATTCCAATTCAGGAATTGCAAGATCAAACTATTCCAAGTTACTATGTTTTCCCATACACGTGTGAGTTCTAAACTATCCATGTCGATTGTCGATGCTTCAGATAATACAATCCGATCCCGGTACAATTGTTGTAATTTCCACACTATATACTTCTCAGATCATCTTAATATTATTAACTGCCTATATTAAACAATATCGCTCGCTATAGTGTTACCCTGATCGGTGTTCAAAAAAAATTTCGGATAGGTCTCTTTGAAGTTGTCGTATCTATCGAGAACATATAAATTGAGAAATGAACATTTCTCCCAGATTAAACCGGCGATAGTATTAATAGAACAGTTCTCAAATTATTTCGAGATGATAGTGATGGAAATAATGCGAACTGCTTGAAGATGAATTATAAAAATGTAAGTGATTAAAAAATACAAAATAAGAATATAAAAATCCAAATACGTAAGCGCGATTTCCAAATCTAGGTAGCAAAAAAATCCACACGGGGAACTACCAAAAAGTATTTCTTGTTGGAATTTATAACCGGGTGTTACTAAACAAAGGTCATCAAACTTAAAAACAAAATCATATAAAATAAACTTTATACACCCGACTTATTCGCACCAGGTGTTAAAACTTTCTCAATTTTCATCGCTTTATTCTTTGATAATCATTATCATGGAATTAATTTTTTAAGGTTTCACTTAAACAAAACAAAATTTGATTTCCAATTGGATTGAGCACAAAACGTTCTCATTTCCATGAACTGTCAAAAAAATTGCGAAATGAAATGTCAAATTTTTCATTTTTTATTTTTTACAAGACGTAAAGTGAACGTGAAATTATAGTTTTCTATAATTATTCTAATGTTAACTGTATTATTTGTGATATATACATTTTATTTGATTATTAATACTGTAGAAATTAAATCTTAAACTAATATATGTAAATATTCCGATAAATTACGGATTATTAAAAAAAAGTAGAGTTGAAGGTTGAACTTGATTGACGCTATTGAGTTTATAATCAGAAACAGAAAAATGCCAAAATTTATAGATAATTTGAAAAATATTCTATCAAATAAAAAGGGAAATCAAACTAATAATAATATAAGCGTTATTGTCGAAGATAGTAATATTCCAGAAACTTCAATATTAGAAACTGATGCTGCCCCAGTTCCAGATGAAAACGATTCGGATATAGATAGTAATTATAACGAAAGCAGAACAAGTTCGATAACCAGTCAAATATCGAATTTAAATTTACAAAGTTTACAGAGACAAGAAAGTTTAACGCTACTAAAACAGCATCGAATTGTTGAGGCAACATCATGCAGCAATCATATGGTGGAACACAACAATCAACAAATTGTACCGATTAGTAACTATGAAAATAATAATCATGTTGCGACAATTCCTACACACGCGACCCTAAATCAAACTCAAGCTCAAAATGTCTTTCAAATTTCGCACGCGAGTGGCGTTCACATTGGAAATGTGTTTTCGTTTAATAGCGCAACCCAAAATAATACAAGTGATCTACATCCGAGAACACATAGTATTGGTGCAAGTAGTATAACGTCTGGTGATACGCCACCATCCGGTTTGCGGAAATCGTCGTCCCAATCGAGCAACGGTTATCAAGTAACTAAAACGGTCAGCGAAATGATGAAAAGTAGTTTACCAGTGGATGAAAAATTTTTGGATTTAATTGCAACACATTTAATCAATTGGAAAGATATAGCACGAAAATTAGAATACACCGAAGGACAAATTGATCACTTCTATGCGGATAATTATGTTTATGGGACCAAAGAGGTACGAATTAAAAATTCCTAATTAAATTTATTACAATATATATAATTATTATTATTCTATTTTAGACGGTATATCAAATGCTTCTTGACTGGATACGTAACGCAAATGAACCATATTTAGGCATATTAACAAAAATTCTGTGGCGCTATAATAATCAGGAAGCCGTACTCTACCTAAAACCATTGTATAAAGCCCGAAAAGCTGAATTGTTGCAACAGACAACCAATACGAATGACAACAATTGATAAAACCACATCAAAATCTCAATCCAATCATCATTCCAATTTTATACAAAAAAAAATGCATTGATTACGATAAAATACTATTATATACCATATATAAATATAATCTAACATTTTCCAACTACATATTCATGATATTTTTAATTTCTAGTATACAGAAAAAAAACAGTGCCATTAAAAACAATAAATTGTTATAAATTTTACACACTTTCTACCTTTTATTTAATTTCGAGTCTCAGTTGTTGATTCCTCAGTTTATTAGATCAAAATGATTGTTATTACATTATAGATTTGTCACATCATTTCTAATTTAAGTTCACACACTAATTATATGAATACCAATCCTATAAGATTGAGCGAGGTTATTCTTAAGCCAATAAACCGTTTGCAAAATTTCTTCCTCTAGGAGGCAGTCTTTGTTATAGAGCTTGTTCCAAAAAGCGTACATGTTGAGTGCATTTTAATCGTAATTATTTAGAAACCTTAAAGTGCGAACATAAGACCCATTGGAAATGATGCTAAAATCTCTTCAATCATGAAGTGGGAATAATTCAAAATCCAGTTGCGTTCAATGGTTCCACGAAAATTATGCGAAAAACAAATATGAAAACTACAGTTTTACAATAAGCAAATGTGTGTGAAAACAATTTTGCAAATAACAATTCATCGAAACAAAATTTTCCATCTAAAAGTTTCTTTTGAACATCAGTATTTACAGGTAAAGATTTCCTATGGAAATTTTAGAATTCCTGTAAAATGAAATCTGTTGTAAACTCCAGGTAATTCATATAAATATAGCATTTAACATAGATATGCTATAATTCTTCCTCTATCCAGAACAGAAAGTCGCTTGACGATTTCTTGAGTAGGGGCTGGGATATGAATATTCTCGTTAAGTAATGCTCAAAAATCGACGAATACTCTTGAACAATATATTTCCCCATACAAGGGACCATGTTCTAAAAATACTCCAATCATCATGAAAACTCATATAGGGAATCTCTAGGCTATGCTGAGCAATTACACAGAACTTCATTTTTTCCTAAAATCATGGGAAACTGCCCAAATCTGAGCCAACAGTTAGGGCATATTAGTTATTATGAATATTTTCGATGAATTGTAACTTCACACAATTCGCTGTTTTCGCACATTTTTCGGGTCCCAATTAAATTTCATTGGAGATTCCGGAGATTCTATGGAGATTTTACAATTCATCGAAATAAAATTATATCGATATTGAGTAAATTTTGAAACGGATTATTGTGCTGAGGTACATAATTTATTGGGATCAAACTAAATTGCTATAATAATTCGAACATTTCGGTACAATAACTTCCCAAGTGGTTAGGGCAAGTGGATGGCCCAAATACTAAAATAAAGGGATCATCTAATATCATTCCTTCCGCAAAAAATGTTTAAAAAAAGTTAATTTTGATATCAAATACCACTAGAAACATGATGATTGTAGATCATCATGAGAAAAAATGTGAAAACTAAAAAGCTTGCAAAAAATTAGTTGATTATGCGAGAATATACCATTTCTTTTTAGTAGCAAATTTTTTGTAAATATTTTAGTAGAATGGATTCAAGTTTAGTTTGAAAATCTGAATTGAAAACTACGACACACTAAATGTCGCAAAAAAAGTAAACCTGTGTTAAATTTCCATAAATTAATCTTTTCTGTCACGCGTTGGTTCGATCGCCCATTTTAAAAAATCAATTTAAATTCCAGGTAATTCATATAAAGGGGTCTATGTTATTTAACATATACAAGCTATAACTCTTCTTCTATCCGGAGCAGAAAGCCGCTTGACCATTCCTTGAGTAGGAGCTGAGATATTCTCGTCAAGTAATGATCGATGAATACTCTTGAATAATATATTTCCCCATACATACAAGGAACCATGTTTTAAAAATGACAATACGGAAATCGGCAATCAGCCTTTAAAATCCGTTGCAGGTTTAAAGTTTAAATGGTGGCACAACTAACCCATAGGCACAAGGAGTACGTAAAATGAGTCAGGAAACTGTGAAACCGGAAAAAAGAAACCGGATATAGCAATTGCACCAAAAACACAGAGATACCAGGATCAAAACCCACACGAGGATGCCGATTGGGGCCAAGGGCGTGTTAAACAGGCTGCATGCGTAGCAAGTGCGAAGCTTATCCAAATTTGGATAAAATGAAGGGCATTATTTAATCAAACAATCTTTATTTTCCAGCCAATAATTAGAAAACCGTCACACAGGGGAAAGAAAAATGTGCTCTTTATTTTTTCCTATGAAAATAACCAATCGCTAGCCTCTCTTCCAAATACAAACGGCGTTACATATTTGACTTTGGGCCAATAACTCAGAACTCAAAGGACACAGGAGGCCAAACTGAAGCAATTGAAAACCAACCAACCAAACAGATGGTATGCGGCCAATTAGCCTGCGGTGGGGGGAACTTTGCAGAGTTGGGATTTTTTGGCTGAAACAGACTACAACTAATTTAGATCATTCTGCATTACACCAAAGCCGTTTTGGTAGTTCTCCGTCTCAAAGTAGCAAAATCTAGAGAAAACATAGTTCTTATACATGAACCGCTGCTAAATATTAACAGCAATTATGATCTTACCGCGAACGGGCATTGAAGCATATTCTCAGGTAAACCCGGGAATATTAGATCCAGAATTCTTCTGAAAAGTAATATAAAAACATTTTTCTCCTACCTTCTACTCGATATACTGACGGCAACATAATGGCGACTTGTCTAGAGATAACCATCGTTACTACAAGATCTGGAACTTGGGACCTACCAGAAAATATGTAGAGAAGCTTACAATAAAACTAAAATTAGTAGAAAGGCTCTGGTTTGGAATTCCTACAAGGAGACCCTTAAAATTATTAAAAAGGAACTGAGGAAGATTAAAGGAAGTTTCGTGACTAAATTGAAGTGTTCACTCAAGCATACACAAGCATAAGTCTTGGAGAGTTTTATGTGATAATAATGGGGAATAACTAATAGGGATTTCCGAGAAATCCCGCCTTAAGAAGATCATTTCTACTAATCAAACCACGTCCAGTTATTAAATTCGACTGCGTGATTTATTTACATTTTCAAGTGCGAAATACTTAAAGTTTCGTATCGCAAGTCACTTCCAAGGAAAGTTTGAGGATCTGAAAGACAAGAGTACGTATTTGAAAATCCATAGACTTTTACAAGTAACAATACACAGGTACATCGTTGAAAATACGGTTGTTGTGGGCGATAAACGGATGCAAGTGATTTAAATTCGCCTGATCAAACTGGATGCATTTCTACTAAAATATTTACAAAAAAATTGGCTTCTGAAGAGATGGTAGCTATATTGTCCCAAAATCAGCTAAATTTTTGCAAGCTTTTTAAGTATTTTCACATTTTTTATCATTATGATCATCAATCATCATAATTCTAGTGAGATTTAATATCAAAATTAAAGTTTTTTAAACAATTTATGTGGAAGCAATGATATTAGATGATCTCTTCATTTTAGTAGTTGGGGCCTTGCCATTGTGCAAGTAATAATAACTTCCCGAAATGTTCCAATTATTATAGCAATTCAGTTTGATTCCAATAAATTATGTACCTCAGCACAATAATCCGTTTCAAAATTTACTCAATATCGATATAATTTTATTTCGATGAATTGTAAAATCTCCATAGTTAATTCCACTCAGACCCGAAAAATGTGTGAAAACGGAGAATTGTGTGAAGTTACAATTCATCGAAAATATTCATAATAACTAAATATGCCCTAACTGTTGGCTCAGATTTGGGTAGTTTCCCATGATTTTAGAAAAGAAATGAAGTTCTGTGTAATTGCTCAGCATAGCCTAGAGCAGCGTTTCCCAAAGTGTGTTTCGCGGAGCCCTCGAGCAACTCAAAGTGTCCGCTTAAATTTAAAAAAATATATAAATTTAAATCGGCTAATAATCAATGTATGAAATTAATGTGTGCTTTGAAACATCACAGATCACAACTGTTTCTGGAAGCAAATTCTCATACTATGACATATGACGGCCAAAGCATAATTATTTCAACTTTTAAAACTAGAATTAAAAAGGCCACTGAAGCATCCTATATCATTAGTTATAGTATTGCACTGGCAGGAAAAGTACATACAATAGCTGAGACATTGATCAAGCCTTATGCAGTCGATATAGCTTAATGTATATTCGATGAAAATGCGGCAAAAGAAATCACTGATGTGCCGCTATCCAATTACACAATAGCTCGTCGAACTAAAGATTTAGCAGCCAACGTGAAGTCTCAAATGATATTTCGCCTGAAAATTTTAATTTTTTCTGCAAATGGACGAAAGCACAGATGTAGCTGGACTTGCAATCTAGCATATTTTTGTCCGATATCAGCATATACATTTGCTTGAAGAAGATCTTCTTTTGTGTGAACCATTGCCAAATAATACAACTGGTGCCGAAATATTTAATGACGTGAATAATTTTTTTAAGACTAATGGTTTAGATTGTAAAAACTGTGTTGATATCTGCACGGATGGTGCATCGGCAATGGTAGGAAAAACCGCCGGCGCTGTTGCTAAAATCAAGAATTTAGCACCACATTGACCAATGTCTTTGAAAAATGTTCTTGATGAGTCTGTAAAGATCATAAATTTCATTAAATCGAGACCCGTGCATACACGGCTTTTTAAGATTCTTTGCGAAGAAATGAGCAGCATTCATAAAGCTTTATTTCTCCATACTTAAATACGATGGTTGTCACGAGGAAAAGTTCTTGTTCGACTATTCGAGGCTCGAGCTCCGTTCCGAATTGGACATTTTTGGTAAACCGAATGGATTTACAAGAAAGACTGACAGATAAATTGTGGTTGTTTCGACTCGAATACCTCTTCTCAAAGCTAAAAAAGTAAATTTGTCACTTCAAGGAAAACAAGTAACAGTGTTCTCAGCCAATGATAAGATTGAAGCTTTTAACAAAAAATTCATTTGCATTCGCACTTGTGAGCTAGATAGCTTCCCAATACTTAAAAAAATTTTCGATGAAATTAAAATTAATGGGGACATTGAAGAAAGTAACTATTTTATGTTGTGTGATGAAATTGGTAAACATTTGGAAGATATTCTAAACTCAGTTAAACAGTATTTTGCAGATGAGCAGAATGAAAAGCTTAAAAATTATACATGGATTCGTAACCAGTTCATAGTTCAGAAAATACTAGAAGAATTCACAGTTAAGGAGTACGAAGTCTTCATTGACAAAATTTCAGATTCCTGACTACTGCCATTCTGTTTGAAACAGTATCATATTGCCAGAATTTTGGTGCACTTTAAGAGAAGAATATGCAGATTTATCAATGAAAGCTGTTAAAATACTTCTCCCTTTCGGTATGACTTATCTGTGCGAGTCCGAATTTTCTTTGTATGTTGCAATAAAAAAAAATGCCGCAACAGACTCGATGCAAAAGTTAACATGAGGATTCACCTTACAACTATAAAGCCAGACGTACCAGAATTATGCAAAAATAGGAAACAAGAGTCCACTCGTCCCACTAAAAATGTTCGTTTTTTTTAAATTTATTATATTTTGTGATAAAGAAATAAGTTTGGTTGAAGTACAAATAATTTCATTTTTCCTTATTATTTATGAATTTGTAAATATAAAAAAATAAACTAATCTTTGATGTTAGGCAACATCGATTGGGACATACACACGATTTTCAAACTAAACAAATCCATCACCCTATTTTCCCGGAATATTCGAATCATTATAACAATTCACTTTGATTTAAATAAATTAAGCTCCTCATCATAATAAACCGGTTCAACTTGTGCTTAATATCGATACAGTTTTAAGTTTTAACCGAAGATGTCCTACCTTGCTTTCCGTATCCAAAATTGAACAATTAAGAGAAAATTGATCAATATTTTTTAATATTACTTACGAGTCTTTTCGATGAACTGTTTCTTTCGCATATTTGATTTTTCGATGAATTGTTGTTCAGTGTAGAATTGTTTCCGTGTAAAATTGTTTTTTTTTTACAATTATTCTTCTCTGAATTCATTTCTAAGAATTGTTTGTCGCACTTTTCTGATTGTGTTAAATTATGGTGCTCATAATTTTCGGGTTGCCGTTCGGATCCATTGATGATACATCAATGGATCCGAATACAACAAGTAAAAACAATCAACCTATACGTATTAATATAGATTTCAAACAACATTAAAATATCATCAATATCTCATTTGCCTTATGGAGGGATTTGGCCGCTTCTTCGAGGTCACAGAAATCAAGTATTATTGTTCGGATTAACGAGAGATTGGTTCATTGAATCGTAGCCAGATTCAGACCCCTGGATAAGGTACACTGGAATGCCGAGGTGTGCCTCCCACATATCTTCGTGTCTGCTCATTCTGTATGCGTAGTTCCAATGCGGTTTCCGAAATTTGTATTAACCTAGGCAATGGTTGCTTATTATTGGTGATGATATTGTTGTTTCTCGCTACGCTCACTCAATGCCTTCTAAACTACTGGCCGCTTACACCAAATGATGACGACACGCTAAGTCGACGTTGTTGTTGCTTTCTCTAGTTGCTTTGTTAGTGTAAATATCCTAAAATTATTATTGCGCAGTCTCGGTATAGACTTAAATTGACGTCATGTGCAAAAAATGAGAGTAGTAAAAGGCCAGTAGTATAGAAGGCATTGGCTCACTCCAACGAAGAAAAATATTTATTTTTAATATAATAGCCATATAACTATAAGGGAAATTGCTCATACATACTTTCAAAGTAAAATTGCGCGATAACAACTCGCGACCTGTTCCCTTGGTGAAATAATATGAAGGGAGAATTAAAATTTTATGAAGTCGTATTATTTTTGTTTTTTTACATACAAGATTACTATATTCATGTTAAAAATAAAGTTTTATTAAAATACGCGTTAAATAAAGTAAATTAATAATCAATAGTACACGTTTCATTCACTCTTCATATTTACATGTTGCTCAAATTTCGATCGAAGGATCTCCCAATACATACTTTTTAACTAACACTTTGTCACTTTGAAAATAAAGTTTTGGTACAGCTGTTTTTCACGTATAAAACAAAAGTTTATTTGGTAAAACAAAAGTTTATTGAGATTTTTTTGTTTTTCATTACATTAGAAAATTTAAAAAAATGTCTTACATGTTTTGTAATCGCGATATTTACATATTTTTTAATTAAATTTTAGAAATAAGTTTTATAGTGAAATATAATGAAATATAAAACAAAATGTTTTATAAGCTAAATATTAAAAAATCCCATAATAATATAAAATGTATTGTGTCTCTCGTATTTTAATGTGTCTTTACTCTTATTGATTGATTAGAATGTACGGCCACGAAAAAGATCAACTACCCCCTGGCGATTCGAGAACTGATAAAATAAAGGCGTAGAAAAAGACGCATATTATGGCATAGAACCAGAAACTATTGCTGTGTTTTAATACTGGAGCACTATCCGGAGCCAAATGGCAATTTTCTATTGGAACTGCAGCTATTATTCACTGGTGTCGCTGTACTATAAAAATTAAAACTAAATTCATCAATAAAACAAACATTTATCACCTGAAATATATTAATTTATTTTGACATGACGTTATAAACAAGAATTAATTTTGCTGTGTTTTAAATTTTTATTGTAAGATTTAGTTTCTAATGGTTTCAGGGGTTTACAAAAATAAAAGCCTTTTCAAATTTCCCATTGAAATGGATAGCGCTCCCGATAGCGGCTCCCGATAAATAAGAGAGCAAGATATTTTTTTTATCGATTTTTACCTAAAAAGTTGAATGAAAAATCTTAGTTTAGAGATAAATAAATTAATTATATGCAATAATAGCGCGCTAAATATAAGTTTTGACATAGAAAATTGGCTGCTCCGGATACAGCTATCGGGCGCTAATAAAAAAACACAGCAATTATTGACAAAAGAGAATTTAATCAGATAAGTAATAAAGTTAACCGATTAATTGAAGAACATAAAGAAGCTTGTACTGAAAATTATTTGAAAGGACTGGGTCCTGAGCTGACAAAAATTATTCTCTTTGGAAAGCTACTAAAAGATTCAAGAGGCCAATAATCCAAGTGCCACCTATAAGGAACATAAATGAAGAATGGGTGCGACGTAACGAAGAAAAAGCAGAACTGTTACGGATTAAACATTTTAAGCATTAGATAGATGATCGATATTTTACCCTATTCACGAACCATAAACCGTTAACATATGCATTTGGACAAAAATTAAGTAAGGCTTTTCCATGTCAGTTCATTTGGACTTTATCAGCGAATCTACAACTGACATATAAATACATCGCCGGAGCGGACAATATTGTAGCAGACTCTCTTTCTCGAATAAATGCAATTTCAATTCCATAAAACATCGATTACGGACTCATTCCAGAAGCTAAACCAAATCATTCGGAGCTTCTTGATTTTTAAATTCTAATTCATATTAAAATTTTATAAATTCTGAGTTTATTAATTCGTCTAAACCGAGTTATTGTGATGTTTCATTAGGAAAACCTACACCATTTATTCCAAAGCAAATCCCGTTTGAATGTTCGTTAAAGTATTTCATAACTTAGTACATCTTAAAATACAGGTTCTATTAAATTTTTAACCGACCGGATTCTAAAGCTATGTCCAAGAACTGAATTGCTTGTTAACTGTCTAAAGTAAGCCATCATACCTTAACGTCATAAAGGTGATTTTATCTAGTTAACGCACACTTCTCTGAAGTTGATTTAAATATGATCGAAGCTCAACCTTCATCATGAACAGTCATTGACTGAACGTTCTACTCTTAATAGGTAATTCCCGTTAAAGACATCTCGGCTGCTACTATCACTGTTGCAGATATTCAAATTGGATTATTCGTTTTAGAGTTCCAAAATCCATTATCACAGATCAATTTGGAGTTCAATTTGGATCACACTTATTTATGTGGAAATAAATAATATATTTATTCAGCATTCAAATACTATTGAAACACACTCATTGTGAATTATACATATTTTAGCTGAAAATGATTTCTCATCTTTTCTCTCTCATTCTGAAACGTGTTGTTGTACTACTAACATCGTATGGCGTAGTGTTGTTTAAATAAAAATATAAAAACAAAAGTTTATCTTAAATCATCGTGTTTAATTTATTATTATTATACTGTATTTTCTACTGAATTCTACAATTTAATGAAGTATCTATCTTACTTGGATTCGTTCCTAAACGAACCACTAGTTATTTTCTTTGGGTTATTGTACAATCCAAAGTGCAACGACATGATCGAACGTTGGCACAGAACTTTTAAGCCATAGGTCCATATTTATTTATTTATTTACGCAGCACATTTATAATATGATGAGCAGGCCGTGAAAAATTCAATTAGTTAAACCTTCTCTCTCTCTCTCTCTCTCTCTGTGACTTGGGTTGGTTGGTATATAATTTGTATTCTAAGAATGACAACGTTATTTTGTAAAATCCTATCAGCAGATTAATGCAAGATGATAATGATATTTGCTGGTTGCTTGTTTCGCTCTCTTGGTTGTTTTGTTAGTAAAGCTGAAAAAATGCTTCAATTTATTGTTAAGTTTACGTAGACACACCAGTTGGTTAATTATAAACCCGTATTGAAAAAAAATTAAAATTCAATAATTTTACAAAAAAAATTATAATACGATCACTCGACACAAAGTTCGATGGAAAGTGGGACTTAAATTAAAAAGCGTTAAATCAGAATTTCGTTAAACAAGATTAAACCATATTACTACGATAATTCTACGGTCGCTAACAGTACTGTGGTGAAGATATGAAAGGTAATAACTCATTTTTTCAGTTTTTCAGTAGAGCATATTTAGAATTTTCTTGTGTTTCTGAAAAAAATTATCAACCATAGGAAACTTAATTTTTGCATGGTTTTGGGTATATACTTATCGAAATTTAAAATAAAATAAAAATTATCAATACAGTTTTTTATGGACATTTCGAATTAATGAAGAGATCTAAAAAGTAACAAAATGACTTATTACCTTTTATATCTTCACCACAGTAATTTGACCAAAAAATCGTCCACTAAACCAACAAAAAGTTATAACCCTAGTTTTTTAGTACTGCTTTCAAAATAAAATAATTCTAAATATTTTTAAACAGAGTGGCTGAAACAACTGACAGGTGGGGCTAATCAAATGCCCCATTAAAAAATTTTGGGCTCCGCCCGTTTTTGATCAGACTTCAGGTCATTTAATCTAAAGCCAGCAGAACCCAAATCGAAAATCGGACCAAAACCGAAATTAGAACGCAAAACAAGTTCTATTGATAAGCAAATAATTTTAGGCTCACTATGGGCCGTTCAAATGCCCATTGAAAATTTTTGGGCTCCACCCGTTTTTGACCAGACTTCAGGTTATTTAGTCAAAACGTTAAAAACGGGTGGAGCAAAAATTTTTCAATGGAGCATTTGAATGGCCCATAGTGAGCCTAAAATTATTTGCTTATCAATAGATCTTGTTTTGCGTTCTAATTTCAGAAGCAAAGCTGATTTTCGATTTGGGTTCTGCTGGCTTTTAGTTAAGTGACCTCAAGTCTGATCAAAAACGGGTGGAGTCCAAAAATTGCAATGGGGCATTTCAATGGCCCATAGTGAGTCTAAAATTATTTGTTTATCAATAGATCTTGTTTTGCGTTCTATTTTCAGTTTTGGTCCAATTTTCGATTTGGGTTCTGCTGGCTTTGAAATGATAAAGCCTTTTGCATGTTCTAAATCGAGCAAAATAAAATAATTTAAATAGAGCATTTAATTAGCCTAAAATTAACGTTTAATTTTCCAATTGTTTTTGATATGGGTTCTGCTAACTTTTTCTAAAGCTAGCAGAACCCGCGTTTTAGTTGGAAGGGGTGGAGCCCAAAATTGTTTAATGCGGCATTTAGTTAGCCTTTAATTAGCCTATAATTATCCATACTATCTTGTAATGTTCTGTTGTATGGGTTTTTGCTAGCTTAAGGGACATAAGAAATTACCTGATATTCTCTGGACGAGATTGACAGTGCCGAACAAGAGGGCCGTGGGTATATTAACAACAGGTAAAAAGAAGACACTAATGGAATAGAAACCAGTTAATAGGACACTACTGATAGCAAGATTCCATTCAAAAATGCAAAACACAACCGTAATTCAGTACTATAACAGAAGATGCAAATGAAAGAACCAAGGATGTATTTTATGAACAACTACAAGCCGTAATAGAGAGGTCATACACAAATGATGTCATGATTCCAAAATCAAGAAAATTCCAAAAATTGGAACAGATAACACCAATGTCAACCATCATGGAAAAATAAGCATTAGTCTCTGTGCGTAATAATAATGGAGAGACGACTCATTGACTTCTGAAACAAGAAATATACACAATATTCATGGACATCACCTGATGGCAGAACAAGGAACCAAATAGATCACGTAATGATCAACTAGAAATTTTTCACATCATTACAATATGTCAGGGCAATTAGAGATGCAAACTTTCACAGTAGCCATCAACTGGTAATCACAGTTCCAAATTATTAAGCTTGTCGCTGTAAAACGCATCAAGGCAAATCGGAAAAAATTTAACTCCAACAGATTAATAAATCCTGAGTCAAGAAACACATTCTGCAAAGCGCTCATGCTCAGCAAATTCAAGAAGCTGTAGACTGCTGTGAAAAGAAATTGAAGAAGCCTATAAGGAAAGAGCTACCAACACACTCTGGTCAAGAAGAAAATGGAACAACGCCAACTCAAGTTGCAAATGCCTAGGAAATACGTCGGCTAAAACGATAATACGGAAGTAAGGAGCAAGTTGGCTTCAGACCATCATACCAACACGACACGCATCATTGGGCAGTTTAACGAACGGAAGTCATCATAGTGCCTACTGTTCGTGGACTTCCAATGTGCATAAGAAACGATAAGCAGGCACGCAATATGGAACACTTCGTGAAACGGACATGTCAAAGAAACCAATCGAACTCATATAAAATATGTATAGGGTTGTGGGTAATCGAATTTGTACAAAGGCAAACAAAATGAATCAGACTGTAACACCAAATGAGTGCGACAAGGATGCGTACTCTCACCATTTGTTTTGTCTCAGATTGTCATGAGAAAATTTGATAGCACGTCCCCCATCCAGTGGGGATTAACGGAGAAACTCAATGATCTAGATAATGCAGATTACATGACTGCCAGCACACAAACATGCCGGTATGCAACAGAAAGTACAGAAGTTATCAGATCTAGCAAAGAAAGTTAGCCTCAAAAAAAATATCTATATACCAAAACGATGAAGCTAGGCACACCAATATCCATACCGATATGTATTAACCAAGAAGAAATAGAAGTCAATGAATGTGTACATCTTGGTTGTACAATAGCGAAAACGGGTGGAACAGATGAAGACATAAAGAAACGAATCAACAAAGCCAGAAACATGTTACACACAAAGTCTGGTACACATCTGTCCTATCCCGCAACACTAACTAAGAATGTTCAATTCGTGTGTGTTGCTGTAGGGTTACGAAACTGGGGGTCTATTATGAAATTTTCGACGCACGTATTTTTTTCGACAATGTCGACAGCCGACAGCGTCGAAAATCGCTATTATGAATTTTTTTTTTAGACGATGTCGAAAAATGAAATTAATTATTTTTTATGTGAAAATTTAAATTAATTATTTTTTATGAAATTTAAATTAATTAATTAACTTTTATTAATTAAAATTTTATAAGTTTAAATTATTAATTTAATTTTACTAACAAACTTTTTTTATTTCTCAACACTTAACACTTTTCTTTTATGTACTCGACACCTCAAGAGCTGTCGTAAAATAGTCGACGTTATCTAAAAAAAACGCGTCGAGTATTTCGTAATACAAAAATTCGACAACGTCGAGTATTTCGTAATACAAAAATTCGACAACGTCGAGAAAAACGCGGTCGAAAATATTTCATAATACCAAATTTTCGACAACGTAGCATACTCATAAGATCAACAAAAAGCTACAGGATTAGGATATTTTTTTCGAAACTATCGACTAATTCGATAACATCGAAAATCACAAGGCCCCCAAGTGTTTGTAATGAGTCTTGGAAGAATCTTGGAAGTCTTGGTCTAACAAAATGTTGAGCTTCTTAGGTCAACGAATCAAGCAGTCATTCGGACCGAAATAGGAAAGTGCAAGTTAACATGGATTGGCCACACACTGCGGAATTCACCCCAATTGTGCCCCACAAGGTCTATGGAATGGAACCTCCAAGGAAATAGGAAAGTCGGACGACCAGCTGTAACATGGAAACGAACGATGCTAGCAGAAGCGAAACAACTCTTAAAAGTGATGGGTGAAAATCAAAGCAATACCCAACAGTTAGGATGGTCCTACCTAGTAGACGTCCTATACTCCTAAAACGAACAATGACAAAAATGATCCCAATATTTCAGTTTGACAGATACAAATTTCTTTAAGAGCTTATTAGCGATAATACGTTTCCATATTGTACCAGAACGACGCGGTTCGCATTTATTGAATCACAAAAATACGAAATGCAAAATATCATCCGCTTCGCATCGGTTTCAAAATACACTCCCTGTTCAAACTCAGCGACCACCCGAATGCGGTTCGAGGGACAATGTGGTTCTAATAAGTACCTAAGAAAATGTAAATAAATTAAGTCATTTCAGTTTCAATTTTTCCAATGTTTTAGATTTTTTTTTGTTTTTATTTTTTTTGTTATCTGATTTTTTTTGTCTCAGTATACATTTTAATAGTAATAATATAATAATTATTAATAATAAAATAAAAATAATAGGTAATATTTTTTTTCATAATTCACTTAATAATCTAGTTATCAATTACATTATATTTTTTTTTAATTTACGATGTTTTTTTTTGATCATTTTGAAATTCTTAATAATATAATTAATATATTTACATCGGACAATACAAGTTAAAAATTAATTATATAAAAACAAAAACGAATAGGTTGTATTTTTTCTTTAATCATTTTATAAACAAAAATAAAAACAAATATTAGTGTTTTAATTTAAAAATTAATTAATGAATACTGATTTACAACTTTCCCCTTTTCTTTTCGAAATTTTCTTTTCTTTTGTATATATGCGTGTGTGTGATGTACCTATTTATTTTTCTTTGCTGGGTGTGTGTGTGTATGTGTTTTAATGCATTTTCAGCAATTCAATGTAAACTTGATCGCTCGTAACATAATTTTAAATTTTTACAATTCAGAACATAATTAATTTAATTGTAATTTGTATTGTTGTTATTAAATAAAAAAACAATTATAACATAATTTATTTACAAAAATAATAGACAGGTTTGTTTTAAATAAATTATAAATTAAAGTAAATTTTATTTTCTTGATTAACAATAATAATTAATTTAAAAATATATAGATTGATCAAAAAATTAGTTTTATTTATTTCATGTACCATGTGTATAAAACGCGGCCTGTAGCTGTGCAGCACCATGTGCATTGCACATCAGACATTCAGGAATGTTGTTAATTTTAATAAATTAATTCAAATTTTGTGTCATGTGTAATAAAATAATAATAATAATAATAATAATATGTATGTTTAATCACAAAGCTACAACCTATTTAAGTATAATATGTATATTTTAAAAACTTCTTATAAAATTAAGAAAAAAATTAATTATCATTAAAATTTATATTTTAAGTCTACTATCTAAAAAAAAATTATTTTTTAGTCATAATTTTAAATTTATTTCAACATTAATGTTATTTTTATAATTATTTACAAAATAATTTATAAATTGTTTAACTATATTCTTCTTGTGACAGATGGATTATACAATAACTATATATCATTTAGATTTTATAAGAACATTATTTGGAGTGTCTTATGTATGCAAGTGTTTATTTTTGGATGGGGCGAAAATTATAATGGCGTTGGGATGATATTTTTTAAGTAGTTTACAATTTTTTGTGCATTTAAATTGTGAATATTATATAAAATATATATCACCAAACAAAATTATGTTTGGGGATTTATTGTGATTTTATGTTTGTCACAATAACATTTAAAATCATTATCATTTAATGCCCAATTGTTTTGTTTGGCACACGGAACATGAACTTCTAGTGAGCAGCCCCGATATAAACAACTAAGCATAGCACCATATTTTACACAAACAACACATTTATGCCGTGAACTACACCATACAGCTGCTTCTAGACCAACAATGCGAGACCCAATTATATGAACACCGGGTGCCCATACAGCACAATCTTCGTGCGTCCATATTTCATATGAATTTTCGCCCGCTTTTGACATGCCATCGAATACATTGATTTCGGATGTTTCTGATTTAATATCATTTGTTGTGTTAGATAAATCAAGGTTCGGTTTCTTTTTCTTCTTGGCACTCTGAAAATAAAAACAGTGATTAATATAATTAAATAGTTCTTTATTTCAGCATTAAACATGATACGAGAAATGACGGATCATCTGGCAATTAAGAAAATACAAAAGATGTCCTTAGAAACATGTCGAATATCAGAACAATAAAAAATATGAAGAAATGTCGGTACATAATCCCTTGGTTCAAAACTACTTTCTGAGACCCTTGGTATTCAAATATTGGCTTTGATGGTTGAGGATAACAACTAAAACGGATACTAGTTGTAGATGGTAATACCCGAGATAACCTAAGAGACAAAACAGACCTACATATTTTACATCCTTTGTAAACGTAAAAAATTAAACTGCAGATGAATTTTCTGTGAAAAGTCGAGCACAATCAAAAACATTTTATTTTTTTGTGCGTATGTAGGAGTTTAACGAAAAATCTCAGAATAAACGGAGATATTGGAGTTATCAGAAATAAATTTTGTTTTACTTTTTTAGTATAAATGAAGTCCCCTTTGATTATCTGTGGTGGTAATACAACAAAAAAAAAGCATTAAAAAGGTTTTAATAAATCAAAATATTGGAACAAAGAACGTCTGAACAATCAGATAATGAAAAAAATATATAAATGCACTGCAAGCAACGGCTGGTTATACTATTTTTAGAGAGGTGTGTGTATTTCTAGATAAAACCTGGAAGTAGTGTTCTAAGAATGGGTAATCACAGAGTATTCTGCAGAACTGGCTAAAATTAATCGAAAAAGGAGCGGGCCGATAAAGTAATGAGTGCAAATGAAACTGGTCTTTTCTGGAAATGAAGGCCAAGGAAATGTTGCACAAACTTATTTATTGTTAAATTTAGGACCTTTAACAATTGCCAGCCATTTTATTTGTATTGAGCAAAGTCGACGATATTCTGGATTTGTATGTAATTGATAGCAGCAATATTTAAAACTGAATTGTGCTACCATTCATTTCTAAAATAAAATCGTGTCTTACTGCGTGTTAAAGAACTCGTTAGTCAGATTGTGTTTTTTAGGTTGAAAATAAACGAATAGATTGGAGAGATAACGCTAACTGGGAATGAAGTGCTATAGCATTACATTAGGAAAACCGTACTCAAAGTAGGGGCAATCTTTAATATCTTACTTTAATTCTAGACATCTTTGAAATTGCCAACAAATTGGAATACCATTTATTTGTATAATCATCCAACGATTTACCAATGTGCAATAAGATTTCAAGCTCGATACAAGCAATTGTACAAAGAGGTTTGCAAGGCAGTTTCGCAACGGTCCGTAATTTTTAAGAAAAATCTTTCAGAAAAAAATATACACTTGAATCTCGATTATCCGGGATGAGTGGGTCTTCCCGGATAATCAGATGAAATCCCGATTAATCAAGAGACTACAAAAAATCGAACGCATAGGAAAAATCTCGGATGATCGAGGTTCACGAATAATCGGGATCCCCGATAATCTAGATTCAAGTGTAATTTTCCAAATTTTATTCATTTTGTAAATAAAAACTCCTTTTGGAAAAATGTTTCTATTATTGGGTGCCATATAGGCTCAATATCTTTTTTTGCACGATTTTTAATACGGTGAAATTTGGAACATATCAACTGAGAAAAAATAGGGTTGCACTAAAAAAATGTACCCACAAAGCTTTAGCATTGAATTATTTTGCGCAAGAATTACTGAAAAATGAGTTTAAAATCCATCAATTGCTTTAAATTTGATTCGATAGATGGTCGATGATTTATTTATGCGATGCGATGAGTTTACGATCACAATACTTTCGATTATTTTATTTTTGAATATTAATTTTTAGACAAACAAAATTAAAATAACATCGATTGACTAAAACAATCGATGTTATTTTTCGATCGAATGGAGCGATTACCGCCAAACACCTGTTCTGCATGTTAAATGTTTAAATATCCCAATAAGACTTTTATTTTAGTCCTTATACCACAGCATACATGAACTCAGAACAACTGAGGCTGTGTGCCAAACAAGGTAAATCGTTTACTACGGTAAAATCGATTTTAGGACAGAATTTTCCATCGGCCATAGGGTTTTCGAAAAATAATTGAATTTACCGAAAAATTAACTTAAAATTAACTTTTACCTTGTTTGGCACATAGCCTGTGTCTAATGGGGCATTTACATGTAGAAAATTGTTTTTTTTTCACGAATTTTTGCAGGTAAATAAGATGTTGCCATAAAAATACTCGGATCGAATATATTTTATGGCAACATTTTATAGTGACTGGTGCTGTATAGTGGCTTAAAAATCTTCTGCAAAATTTTATTGGGATATATTTATTTCCTTGTGTCTCATGTGCAAAAAGTCAACGTTATATCTTTTTCATTTTGCAGAAGAAAAATGTTGGTCGCATGTAAATTAGGTATAAAATGCCTAAATTGTTTACACGGCTTTGCAAGTGATGCACGATTGTAATAGCAAAATTATTTTAACGAGTAACACTGGCTCAAAATAGTGGGGGGGGGGGGGGGGGGGAATAAGTAAAAAGAAAAAAATAAGTCAGGGTAGGTTTTACCTAATGTACAGGCACATGTACAAATCGAGCCAAGAGTAACTATTTTTGTATTAAGGAAAAAGTTTATAAACTTATTTCAATTCAAAATTAAAAATGCGTATTTAATATGCAAAAATAATTAAAAATAAATACTTGTAAATTGCTGCTAGCAAAAGTAACTAATAATATAAATAAAGTAACATCAAAGAAATAAAATTTAAATATTTCAGGCTCACACTTTTTAAAATCACGTTCATTTTTTATGGAATTTTAAAAAACAATTCTTTTCTTTTAGTAGACAAAGATGTATAGAATATTTTCCGCAGTAAGCATGCATGCGAAACGCACAGCTTTCCAACTTGCATCTAGTTGTATCTTTATTTCCACTAAATTCCACTTTATTTCCAATCATACCGAATATCCGAGAATGGAGGAATTCCGCTCTGTGTTCTTCTTGAATTAGATGGAAATCCGATATTGGTTATAATCGCTGGAAGACGCCCACGTTTTCGTGAATTGGTAAAAAATTCATCAGTAAGAGTGACACATGTAACCGGAAATTCCAACAAATCTAGTATGTCTTTGGCTCTTATGTTTTGTTTTTGCATATAAATGTAGTTTATATTCAATCCTACTTGCGCTGATCGCAAAATCAAAAAAATGCGTCATTAGTCGCAATGATCAGTTTTTAGATCTGATAAACGTCCTATAATATTGGATTAGTTGATATAAAAGATCAACTCCTCCCATTCCGCTGTTATATAAATTTACAAATTTCGGTTGTGAAACATTTTTCTTGTATTTATATCACACCTTCCGATAAAATTGGATGCTAGATAAACAGGTTTGTTATCAAGCCATTTGACCACAATAATTTTGTCATTGTTGCTGACACATTGCTCTAAATAACCGCTGTCCTGTTTTTCTAAATTAGCAGTCTTCCGAAAAATCTGGCTTGTGAAATCGGTTAATTCGAGCGGTTCCAAAAGCATTAATACCTCTACTATATTTTTTCGGATCCGCTCGAAACGCGATATTTTAAAACGCGATATTTCGAAACGAGATATGGTACACAACGCGATATTTCAAAACGCGAAATTACAAAACGCGATATTTCAAAACGCGTTATGGTACAGCATGTGCATTGCGAAGCGACGGGAGCGTAGCGACCCGATTTATACCGATCTTATATACTCTCGCTCCTATCGATTTTTAAATTCCTATAAACTGAAATTAAATTTCCCCTTCACCCGACGGATATAACCCGATCCTAAATTCCCGTTTTGTGCCATATCGCGTTTTGTACCCTATCGCGTTTTGTTCCATATCGTGTTTTGAAATATCGCGTTTTGAAATATCGCGTTTTGAAATATCGCGTTTTGTACCGTATCACGTTTTGAAATATCACGTTTTGAAATATCGCGTTTTGTACCATATCGCGTTTTGTGCTCTATCGTGTTTTGAAATATCGCATTTTAAAATATCGCGTTTTGATAATTCGCGTTTTAAAATATCGCGTTTCAAATGGGACCCATATTTTTTAATATTTCCAATAAATTCTAAGTCGTAAAAAAATTATCTAAATACAGTTTGTGCCTCGGTACTTCAATTATGAATTAAATGGAGGACGATTGCTGCCAAACCCAAATTTTTGTTGATGGAAATCAGAAATTTCACTTCTTCAGCCTGGATAAATAATAAAATCATACGGTTGCCCTGATTTTCCGCATAGAACAAACAATTTCAAGCCCCAAGTTGATGGTTTACTTTTCATATATTGTTTCGCGGATAATGTCCCTCTAAATGGAATCATCTGTTCGTCGATGTAAAGGTTCACCTCCAAGGGAATCTCTAAACATCTTTGTCTAACAGAATTAAGTATGGGACGAACCTTATAAAAAAACGTCTTTACTATCATCCAAATTGTTAGTGACATGAAAATTAGTTCGCAATTGAAAAAATCGGTCCCTGTGACACTATTCTGGCTTTCCTTGGGAATAAGGAATTGGGAAAAATATTTTCATATCATTTTTGTCTAAATTCTTTTTTTCTGGCCAACTGAGGTGATAAATTTAGTGCAAAAATTTTCAAAACAATGTTGATTGGGAAACTTTTGTTCCCCAAAATTTTTATAGGGAAAAATATTTTCCCATTTAACTTTGTTTCAAAAATATTTACACCAAAGTTATCACCTCAGTTGGCCAGAAAAAACAATTTAGACAAAAATGATATGAACATATTTTTCCCAATTCCCTATTCCCAGGGAAAACCAGAATAGTACCACTGGCTCGCATAACGTGTTCGATTTCTATAAGATTGCTCCAATACATTCTGATTTAGGGAAATTGTGTACATACTCATGTACAACAGGTCTAAAAGGGCTAATAAAAAGTTGCAAAAAAAGCCTTTATAATTTAAAGTATTTTCATTTTCCAAGTAAGGCTGCGGGCCAATAGTATGGTAAATCGTTTACTATGGCAAAAATCGGATTTAGCACAGATTTTTCAATCAGTTTGCCATAGAGTTTTTGAAAAATAAATGAATTTACCGAAAAATTTACTTAAAATTGACTTTTACCCGAATATTGGCCCGCAGTATAAGCAATTATTCTGTAAGAAAATTATAAATTATTTTTTATAAATGGGCCCGTACTCTTGATAATTGCACATCTATTTTCCTCGTGTGTATAGCTCTCAAAACTCATAGAAACATTAAGAAAAGTCTTGTATTCCGTTCTAAGGCTGTGTGCCAAACTAAAGGTAAATCATTTATTACGGTAAAAATCGAATTTCAGAAAGATTTTTGGTCAGTTTGCCAGAGTTTTTGAAAAATAATTGAATTTACCGAAAAATTTACTTAAAATTGACTTTTACCTAAGTTTGGCACGCAGCCTAAGAAAAAATTCCATACTAACGGATCCAAAGTATGTGCAACAAATTCCCTATATGCAACTTAGTTTAAAAATCTCATTACAATAATGTGGGAATCAATGTTTTCATGTGGGGCATTTAATCGTAGTCTTATGCTAACTAACTTCAAAGTGAGATGGTTTAGAAGCATTTTTTCTGGAAATGTTCTCGATGTTGTCATTATAATGAAACCTGGCATAAACAATATGTTTGGTCTAACATGGCCTCCTGGTTTCAAGGGAAATGAAACACTTATAAGAGGGTGTGCGGATTTGGCACTTTACGTTTCATCTAAACTTCGATCAAACTGGCTGTGGTGTACAGGACGAGTGATAATCTTGATGATTTAGAAGACTCTCACTGATTTAGTACTGTGTTCTAAGAGCTTCATCATTCTCCGGGACTTCAACTTAAATCTTTTCGCACTTTAACGTAATTTTTATAAATTTAAATTTACGATATAATTTATGAATAACTTTAAACAAACCCATCTCCCTAAAATAGATGTAATTCCGACTACTGATTCCAGGATAGTTAACTGTTCTGATCAGTTTTGGGTTGCGAAAACTTCAAAGCGCACATCCTTCTAGAGTTTAGTTACTGAGGCTATCTATAATCAGTTTAATATCAGTCAAGTTATAATTACTCAATAAGTGGAAATCAATAAATAAGTCGAGCCCTTCAGTTCATTGATTACCTTATTTGATAAACTTGTACCAAATTAGAACTAAGCCAGCAACACAGAAATCCTTCCGAGTTGTGACACACATAGATTGCAGCGTGCGATCGCTCTGATGTTATCTTCTTTAGTCTGTAAATATCCTGCCTAGGATTAATTAATTCCATCCTTAGATAGTAGAAGGTATCACCACACAGAGCAGAGTAGATTCAGAAAATTGCATAGCACTACTATGGTAATCTAACAAATTTCGCTAATGAGAATATTGTCAAAAACTCTGCTACCTTACTGATCCTGTGAACTATTCTCTTTGGCTAACTCGGCTGTGAAACCTCCGTTCTTACTTCTTAGCTGTTTAGTCTATTTAGCTTCATTGGGATGCGATTTAGACGATAAGATTAGAGTGATGTTATTCCTGTTCAAAGTTGTAACACTTAGTCTGTATATTTATTTAACAATTGCCTGTGGACAAAATAATGGGATTTACAAATTGAAAGTGATATTTAGGGAAATAACGTATTTCCCATTTTATCTGAAGAAAAAAGTTTGTCATTGACAGCAGTAATGTAATTTGTTTGGATTTTTTGAAACCCTATACTAATGTCGAGTTCACGTATGCGATCAAAAAATGATTCGCGAATCAAGCCAATCTTTGAGCGTAATTATTTCGCATTATTACTCATAATTTGTAATTTTTTTTTATTATGTTGGATGCTTCCGATCAAAATTTTCCCAAAGCTAAAATTATTTCATCGCGGACGGGGAAATTTGTATATGTTTTCAATGATTTAATTTTCCTTTGATTCGCGAATCATTTTTTGATCGCATACGTGAACTCGACATAAATAGTTTGATAGCTTGATTAATAAAGGTAACAAATATTAAAACTGCAAAATTTGAAGATATCTGTGAAGGAATGAAAAAGTTATAAAGGAAATTTATTAATTTAAGTTACACCGCATCCCCAATGCAAAAATCTTTTCCTTATGAATTTTGCCTTTTTGTCTTTTCATAACGAAACCACCAACCTATTTTTTTTTTTTTTTTTTGACAAAATATTTTTCATACTTTTCTGTAAGGTAAAAGTTTGCTATTGGTGATGCGCCTTTAATTACATTTTAGCCAGCTTCCAGATTTGCTGGTTATCATTATGAGTCTACATACTGATATACTGCCAAGGAGAAAGTTCCGTTTGGTTCCAATTTTATTCGTTCTTTCTGTGTTCTAACGCGCACTTAAATTTGTAATAATAAACGATGTTTAGATGAAGTTGTTTCATCTTTGCTCTCTATGCTGTTTGAAAAATGATTATGCATTCTCCAGAATATACTAAAAATGACAAGGTTTATTGTTAGGGTTTCGGGTTTGAAAATAGTAGTCTGCTACCAGTGGCACTATTCTGGATTTCCCTGGGAATAGGGAATTGGGAAAAATATTTTCATAGTATTTTTGTCTAAATTGTATTTTAATTAAATTAAATTAAATTTTAATTAAATGGGAAAATATTTTTCCCTATAAAAATTTTGTGGAACAAAAGTGTCCCAATTAACTTTATTTTCAAAATGTTTGCACTAAACTTATTCCTTCAGTACGCCAGAAAAATACAATTTTGACAAAAATGCTATGAAAATATTTTTCCCCATTTCCCTATTCCCAGGGAAAGCCAGAATAGTGCCACAGTTTGTTTGTTCTTGCATCGAATTGAGTTACGTTAAGCAAACTTTCTTTGCAAAATATTAGAAGAAACTAGCTTGTTTTGGTTAACGTCACAGTCAAACTATAAGATTAGTGGATGGTTTAAGATACACGAAATTTTGAAGGTGATCTTGCGAATACAGCAGAGTTCATTCCATTTAAGGTTATTATTTATTTGAACAACTTTGTCATTTAAATAATAAGGTGCCAATTTGGGTCTTTTAGCCTTTATGTTTACAACCAGCATACCCGGGTATGTCCATTATTCCATAGATTTACTATTGTATGATTATTTGTAATTTCATTTTAAATTGATAAATACATTTTGGCAAAATGTAATCTAAAACAAATAATTGTTATTAACAAATAATAATTACTAAAGATTTCCAGCTGATAAGTCACCTAAATCCATAAAATTTTGGGTAATAAAACACGAAAACTTACCCGGGTAAACGGTTGTAAACATAAGGGTTAGTTGCCGTAGTTTACGGCAGTTCATTTTCTCAACCAAATCCGTTCTAGGAATAATTTTTAACAATATTATTCAGTATTTTTACAGAATTTCAATTTCGATATTTTAATGTCGAAATTTTGATCTTTTATAAATTTTTGACTGGTCTATCTTATCTGTCTTTCTTTTTAATCTATCTTATATATTATATTAATACTCTTAAATTTTTCATACTCAATCCTAAAATGACCCCTAAACATGATCCGATCCGTTACATTTTTTCAGGGTAAGCCGACATAAATATTATGCTGTGCGTAGGTTAGAAAAATCGGAAAAATTTCACCGGGAAGTACCCAAAACAAAATCTTCTTAATCATTTCTTAACAAAAAATTCAATAAAATGTATTCACGTGACTGATTATTCAGTCACAGGTCAGCTAGTTACTATATACATATTATGGAAGGTACATTTTAGAGTTTAACGTTTTAAGCCCACTAACAAAAACCGATAAATTATTTCGGCTACATCAACAGCAGAGAAACGGACAAAATCCAACGGAGTATTTTCGCTACGAAAAAATAAATCGAAAGCCAATAAGAAGAGAAAGAAGAAGCTGAATTTTGGTTGAACATTGGAAATAATATATTTTCTAAAAGGGCGAAATGGTCCTAACCGACGGAAAGGGAGTGTTATAGTGGAGTTGTTATTTTATGGAAAGTTGAAATGCCATTCTTAACTATAGGAACTGACTACTCTACAAAACAGAAACAGATTTCCTCAAGTTTCAAGGATACATGTTTTAGGTATACCAGAATTACAAACCCATTACTATATGGCTTCTGATGAAATCCTTCATTTTAGAACGAAACGCCAATGCGACCACAACTAAACCATCGACGTCAAGAAACCAACGCTTGGATTAGTACAAATTTGAAACATCGTATCTTCGGGAAACCTAGGAAGCTGACGGAAAATGCCGAACAACCAACAGAAAAGTTACTTACAGTTACAAATTTATATTATCATTCTGAATTAAAAATATTTTGAAAAATTTTGACCAGGCCTTTTAAAGGATGCCCTACGTATTACGGCGCAAAAAAACGGTTTTGTAGGGGAAAGAAAAGAAATTTGATACCGGTATCATGATATCCCATGTGGACGCATAGATTTACATTATACACATTCAAATTGTTTCCTGCTGTCAAAATTTTGATGGATTTCAGTTCGACGCCTCGGTGTGATTTCGGTGTCTTCAATTGGTGCTACGAAAATTTTAAGAACTAATTTGATATATTTTTATAATACTTATTTTATCATCTGTCTGCTAAAAAAGCAATCATCTCGTGTCATGAACATTACATAGGTAATTATCTGCAAAAGAAATGGGTAAAAAACTCT
Organism: Nephrotoma appendiculata; assembly: GCA_947310385.1. Taxonomy (NCBI): domain Eukaryota; kingdom Metazoa; phylum Arthropoda; class Insecta; order Diptera; family Tipulidae; genus Nephrotoma; species Nephrotoma appendiculata. Next base: position 125,779,139 of record OX371225.1, on the reverse strand, counting down.
CAAGTGCTGGTCATTTTTAGTTCTGGCACCCAGTACAACAGTCGATAAAAAATTCATTTTAGGAGAATGAACCAAAATCTCACAAGAGTTGTGATATAATATAAACAAAACGTAATATGAATATAAGTGGCTCGATAAGATTTGTTAGCTGTTTCATTTTATTATTGAGTTTGAATTGCCTCACACAAATATTAATAATCTGTAAAATGTCGATCTTTCGACCGTGTTACCTATTCTGAAAATCAAAAGATAACAGAATCAAAATGTTGAGATAAACATATTATGATGTGAGTAACATAAGATCATAATTTTAAGAAACAAAATACTTACACCAACCGGAGAAGGTACTTCTACTCGTTTCCCCCCAATAAATTTCTGTATCATATCTTGTTTTGTCCGTTTACTCTTAAATAAATCGTCTGCCGGATCCAGTTGGCTCAATTGAAATTCTTCACAGGTCGTCGTAAGGATATACGGCCCAAACAAATCACCCAGTCCATTTTTATGTGGCCCAATTTTACAAAATACACAAATCCAACTTGTATCCCGTGTATCAGCATCATATTTCATACTGAGTGTACTCACATGCAAACCACGTATTTGATTTCGTTCCGAACTCGTAGGTCCCGCAATTTTTTTCAATTTGTTTTGAGCTTTTTCTGCGTCCTCATCAATATTTGGTGCATTTATAACAGCAATTTCACCATCACGACGCACATGAACAAAAGGGCCACGGAAATTTTTATTATTACTTGTTATATTACTACTTGAGACATCGTCACGATCATTGTAATCAAGATGATCATTAGGCTTTCGATTAACCGATGTTGATGAAGTGGAAGATTTTGATTTGGTTGCCGATGATTTTGTTTTGCTATTCATGGTAAGTTTTGTTTTAGTTTTAGTAGTTTTTGGTGTAGATGTATTTCCAGTTCCTCCCGCAGTCGATGATGATGTATTGCTATTGTTTTTCTTTTTTTTCTTAATTGGATCGCCTAAATTAGTACTATCGTCTAGCTTACCACGTTTCGTCCCTTTACTATTACTATTATTATTACTATTATTTTTAATATTACTAATACTATTAATACTACTATTATTAACCACTTTTGTAGATGTATCATCTGCATCATTTTCAGTCAATTTTACTTCGTTCGTTATATTATTGTTATCACCACTATTTTCATGTTTATCATCATCATCAGTTGTATTATTTAATCCTAATATTTTTAAATTATCATCACTACTATTTAAAGTTTCACCACCTTCATCCTCATTAACATTATCTTGTGTCGTATTATGATTATTGATCACCGGACCAGTTTGTATAACACTCGATATGGTTGATACAGCAACACTAGACGCACATGGTTGAGGGGGTAGCGGTGGCTGCGGTGGTAACTCTTGATGCGGAGGTAGTGGTGGTAAAGGAGGTTGTACTGGCCGATCATCCACAATACCGGCAAACATTTCCTCTAATTTATTTTCAACATCTTCAAAACTATTTGTATTCTCCGCTAGTATATTACTATTATCACAACTAATTGTACCGTTTAAAGTTTTTTCTAAATCTGCGTCATCAGTTTGACTTGTATCCTTGTTGGTTGTGGATAGTGATAGTAAGATTTCCTTATTTTTATCCGTTTTTGCAATCATTTCGGCAATTTTATCAATGGTTTCACATTCATCGGCATCATTTTTCGAATTATTATCATTATTATTACTATTATTATCATTGTTACTGCTCAATAGCACTTTATCGTTTGACGTTGCTGACGATACAGACAATAGGTTTGATAGAGATGGTGATCCTGGATTAACAATCGTTTTTAGCTGAGATTGGGGCAATGATTTTTCCAATACTGGATCAACTGGGCTAACGCTAACATCGGTTCTATTCTCATCACTTTGTGGTACAATAGGAAAATCCGTTTTCGCTGTTTCTGTTGTTCTCTCTATACTATCATCTAATTGAGTATTGTTTTGACTACTAAGTTTTATATTACTATTTTCATTATTATTTTCTATATTACTATTATTATCGTTACTATCACTGGACATCCGCATTGTTTTATTTGGTTTACGTTTTCGACGTTTCTTATTTCCATTTGAATCAACAGAATCCTCTGATGTATTATTACTCGGGGGCGATATTGGCGGTTGAATTATACATCCAGATACGCTACTAGAACTGGATGGCAATGTTGCCACTGTAGGCGGTACTATTGTTGTAAAATTGAAACTGTAACTCGGAGATTGCGAATTTACTGATTGAATCACATTCATCAAATTTTCTTGGTTTGCGTGGTGTTGCGATTGGACGTCGTCCGGGCTAGCTGGAGATGAAACTGTCGTTGGTACTGGTTCAAGGCGATTTTCATTTCTCGATGGGGACATTGATAATGAATGGTTTATCATTGAATGAAATATGGCTTCTTTCACTAGTTCCACAGGCTCACTCATCGGAGGAAGTCCAATTGGTTCTCGAGTTATTTTAACCAAATCATTATTAATTTGTTTTGCGTCTCGTATAAATAGCCCGGAAGCATTTAAATCACCATTGTTTATCAATAAAGAGGGCGATGATGACGTTTGGTGTTGTCTTTCTTTCACACTGGCAGCCGTTTGAATGACACCCGGCGTTGGTGATAAATTTCGATTCTGGCCTGAATTTGGATTATTTTTTATGATACTACTGAATTCAACAGGAGGCGGTGACGATATATTGGATGTAACCCCAGGCGAATGTAAACTCCTTGGAGATGGCGTTAAACTATTTCTAGCTGCCGATAATGATAAATCCACGGATCCAAACGGAGACATATTTGATGTAACAAATGGTGGTATCAATGGTTTGATAATTCCACTTTCCAGGGGCTAAAAATAAATACAGAAAATACAGAAGTCATAAATTAATTCGTATCACTTTAATCATTTAAAAAACTTACTACTTTATGATTGGCTGCCGCCATAAAACTAAACAAACTGTCTGATGGTGTTGGTGTATGCCATGTCGGTGGCGACCTAACAATTTGCCTTTCATTCGACATATGTGCTAACTGCGGTTGTCGAGGAATATACGATGGAACCTAAACACAGCAAATAGCATTACAAATATAGTAATAAAAAACAGAATGAAGGCGTACTTACTTGTAAATGATTCCATGAGGAATTCGGTTGTCCCAAACTCCTTCCATGAGGATTATGTCCTGACATTTCGATAGTTTTGGTTTTCTATATTTTCCTTCTGTCTCAGAGACACGCACTATAGACTTTATATTTTACAACTTAATTTTTTCAAAATGTTCAATTTAGGTATTTAAAAACTACATTATCTTCTCGCTTAACTGAAAATATTACACAAATTTTTAGTTCCAGAATAAATATCCAACAAAAAACGAAAAAGATGGTTTTACTGTATATTACGCGTGTTTTGTTGAACATATAAAAATTAATGTCAAATGACACACAAATAAAGTAGCTACATAATTCCAAACCAAATTTATATTATATTATTATTAGCATAACACTTATTTATATTTAAAGATTCATAAAATATTTATTTATATAAATATTTTCACATTTAAAAATTACACAAAAATCGATCTTATTTATTTCAAAGCCCCGAAACAATTTTTTCTATGTTTTTTTAGGTAGTTCTATATTTCGTATGTGTGTGAATGTATTGGGAGTCATTTTTTCTCGTCGAAATTCCAACTTTTTTCGTATTGTTAAAATTCATAAAACTCACCTTATTAGGTCTAATTAAAATAAAAAAAACTGTATTAATGTTAATTAATTAAATATCACAATGAATTACACTTTGTTTGGTGATATTTAATTAAAAATACAGGGCGACGACTGTTTTCTTTCTTTCTTGCTTTAATTTTTGATTCGGACACACAATGCCAAAATACTACAAAATTTTTTAGTAAATATGGCGTACATAGAAAATTTGTACGGTATGTGGTAATGCAGATTCTATGTAATTTGTGTAATTTTTTTTGGCATGAACTTTTCCTTGCGAGTTTTGAACATGTGGTGAAATTAGTGACATCTCTTGCTAAACTTGTAATATATTAATTTGCCAAGAAGCCAAGTAATATCCAAATGGTAGGCTGGAAGAATCGAAGCAAACAGTACTTGGAAATGGTTTGCAAGGATTCCAAACACGTTTTCCACAACTCATCGATTCCGTGACAACATGTACAGTGAACAAAATAAGTCTGGGTACACCCGGTCTGTTTATTAAAAATCAATAAAAAGACTAACTAAACATATTTCGAAACTCATTGGGCCTCGCCACACTTTAAGTCTTTCTGCGTGATTCTCTGATTTTAAAAAATCAATCGACGTCCACATTTGATTTCTTTGCGCATTTGTAGGGGATACCAAAAAATTCGTTCGGATTGTTTTGTTTGCTTATAGTACATATTAAAAATAAAAATAATGAATTTAAAGCTGTAATATTTAATTAATATATTTTATTTTAAATTATATATTAAGTCAGTCTAAAAAAATAAAAATTAAGAATTATTCTAAATTAAGTTAGTCTAGAAATTCATTACATTAAAAAAATATATTTTTTTTACGTTTGAACTTTATAATTCAAAGCAAAAAAAGTCTGCGTACGTTTGAAATAAGATTAAAAATTCAACAAAATAGATTTCACATTAATATTTCGTTGGATTCCCTTTAGCTCGAATAACGGCCTCAAGCCTCCTTTTCATTGATCCAACTAGGTTTGAAGTCATCCGTGGTGATATTTTAGCCCATTCCTCTAAAATTTGGGATTTCAGAACAGCTTTAGAAGATATGTGGTGTTTGCGCACTTGTCGATCGAGTAATTCCCATAAATGTTCGATCGGGTTGAAATCCGGCGATTGAGGGGGTGTATGTAATTGTTTTCGCACGTTATACAAAAGCCATTCTTTGACCAAGTAAGCCGTATGCTTCGGATCGTCGTCATGTTGAAAAACGAATTCCGATTCTAGCCCCAATTTCGACGCACTATCCACTAAATTGTTTTTTAAAATATTTAAGTACATCATTTTGTCCATTTTAGAGTCTATAAATTGGACGTTCCCAACGCCACTTGCAGACATACACCCCCATATCTTCACATTATCTCCACCGTGTTTCACAGTGCAGCGTAATGTGCAGTTTATTTCCTTCGCAGTATTCCTCTTCCACCATACTTTCACATTTCCATCTGCACCAAAATCGTTAAATTTTGATTCATCACTAAATATAACCTTGTCCCAAAACTCTGAAGGTTGGTTCACATACTTTTTAGCGAATTGTAAACGCTTCTCTCGATTTTCTTCCGAGATTAGGGTTTTTTTTTTCTTGGAACACGAGCTCTTAATCCATGTTTATGTAACAAATTGCGAACTGTTTGGGTCGTTATTGTTTTTGGTAGTTTTTATCAACTATTGACACGATTTTTCGAGCACTTTCTTTTGGATTCATCTTTATTATTTTCACTACTTCACGCTGCTCGTGAACCGTCAGCTTCTTTGGTCGTCCTGGTCGAGGCTTAGACAAAAGCGATCCCGTTTTATTATAATTTTGAACCACTCTCTGAATGGTGGATTTTGATCTTTTTGTTAATTCGGCTGTTGAGTTCAACATCAACAGGGCATCGATCTGCACAAATATTATAATTGTAATGTAGTATGTATATAAGTAAGCAGGCTTGTAGCATGCATAATGTATAAGCTTACTCATCAAATTATCGTTTAAATTAGCTAGTGACATATAATATAACATTTTTTGCACTAACATAAATTTTAATGATGAGCACTTATTTTTGTATATAAAGAACTAAATTCTCAATAATAAAGCAGAACGAAATTATATCAGTAACGTTTTAGTTTTGTTTTCAAAAATAATTTTAATTCAGAAATAGTGAGCCCTCATCAGCGGTAAGCTCGCTATCATATGAAATTAACATTGGTCCTTCGAGCCATTAAAACAACCGGCATCGCTAAGTTAAACGCGATAAGTTTACATTAAAAATAGTAAACAAACGAAAACTTAAGAACAACAACAAATCTTAAGTAAAGCACCTGTACATATCAAAATAACAACAAAAATGGAAAGCATACTCCAGCAACAAGATGAAGCAGGTGACAAAATCGTCCAAATGGAAACAAACTACCGTAAAGACGGGGAGGATAGAAAAACGAAGATATATTTGGAAAAAAGGTTGGCAACTCTAAAGGCGATTTATTACGACTACGTCGATAATGATACGAAAATCCTGGACATGACCCCACCTCTAGAAAACGGCCATGCATATCTGGAAAGACGGAAGAAAGTCACAGACGTATACCAAAAATTAATAACGGATATGCGTGAACGCCTAAATACTACATCAACGAGTTCAACAGGGCAAACTGCACAGCAAGAAACTAGTTCAGATGAAAAGGTAACGACTACAAAAGAAATCAACAACAAAAAGCTATTCAAACGGCAAGATGTCCTCATGCGCCAAATGTATCAAAAATTGGCGTCAATCAATCATTCATTGGAGACTAACAACATATCCAAGAGATACATAAATATAAAATTAAAACAACTAGAAAAAGACATCCAAGAAGTAGCAAACCAACACACTGCGATCTTAATAGAAACAGAAGAAGCCGAGCAAACGTCTGACTACTTCAAAAAAGATTATTTTGGCCAGCTACAAGAAAAAGTAGAAACCACAATGATCGAGTTACAACGATTTCACGGCGATAATATAACTACGTCAGAATCAGTTCAGATGAAACTGCCAAAAATAGAAATACCAAACTTTTACGGTGAATATGACCGATGAGAAACATTTATTTATTCACCGAAAACGATATATTCACCGAAATGATTCATCAAAACAACAAAATATCTGACACGGTGAAGATGATATATTTAAAATCACACCTACAAAAAGGAGCACCTCAACTCATAAGTCATCTAACAACAACAGGTGACAATTACCAAATAGCCTGGAGCATAATACAAAATAGATATAACAACGCGAGGTTACTCGCCAACCATCAATTCAGTGCGTTATTATCACTAACAACAATTCAAAAGGCGTTCGCACAAGCGGTAAGGAACTTGCACGATACAGCAAAAGAAATTCTGCATAACATAAATCGGCTCAACATAATAAGTTCATCTTTTGAATCATTCGTAAGCTTCATATAAATGAAAAAACTGGACCCAGAATCCATCAGGCTCTATGAATCATCCATAGATAAACCCAGAGATATTCCACAACTAGAAGAAGTTTTCAAATTCCTTGAAAAAAGATTTCAATCACTGGAAGCTATGGGCAGGAACAAATAAACGACAAGCCGACCACAGTATATACCACCGCTAAAACGGGCCTATACAACCACAGCAATCAGAACATGTTGGGTAAATAGTTGCAAGGAACGACACAACTTCAATCAATGTCAACAGTTCAAAAGTATGTCAACATTAGATAGATCAAGGCTAATAAATGCAGCAAGCCTTTGTGTACGTTGCCTAAACCATCACCAAAGTAAATATTGTCAGTCAGAACCATGCGTCGTATGTAAAGGGTCACATAACACCCTACTACACTGCAATAACGCATTATCAAATGGCGGAACCGGAGTTGAAAACGCGGAAACCCTCATAGTAAATCAACAGGGACAAGTTTTGTTACCAACCGCAGTAGTTAAAGCCATAACTTGCACGGGAAATCAGATCTTGATGAGAGCATTAGTCGATCCTGGATCACAGGTGACATTAATCTCATCAAAAGCCGCTAACCTACTCAACCTTAAGAAGAAGAAGGTCAACGTTTCTCTCTCCGGTATAGGAGGAGGACGTAAGTAAAAAATTGTCAATCATTTCAAGGAAGAAGATTTTTGTGTGAAATATCGCCAATATATAACATCATGAACAGCCAAGCTCAGTGCGAGGTGGCAATCCTACAAGGGAAGATGAATCTTGAGGAATTATGTTCCATCGGAACCGTAAATGCATCAAATCACTGGATAAAACTTAATGCCAACAATCAGTGGGTATATCCCTTTACCGGCCTGCCCACACGATTGTGTGGGCAAGGCAAACGAATCATGTGAATAATTTATGGTTGTATGTGTTTTGAACCAACTTACACATTTGTGTATTCTTTTTTAACTTATTTTCGTACGAAAAAAACACAATAACTATACACACAATTGTGTTAGTTGTACTTCAAATCAAGCGAAATTTTTTATCAACAACGCCATTACATACTATTTTTTTTATTCACACATTTGTGTGGTTTGAACTTCAATTTAGCCGAATTTTTTTCCCTTGGCCGGCAAGGGGATATGCCATTCACAATGAAACAACAGTCGATGTAGTATGCGGTCATGAAAGCAAATCGTATAACCTTCAAGGATCAGGCATAGTAAAAATCAAAGCTGGTTGTGTGCTATGGGATGCAAATTTTTATATCGTTGCAATCGGATCCTATTCTAACCATTTAGAAAAGGGATTACGTTAGCTGAATCTATTCACTTAAAGAAGTTCATCACCCGGATCAAAGATAGCCCAGTCCGACATAATCATCCACAGTATGTAATGCTTAAAGATACCAACAAATTGGAACAAGAGATAAAGACGCTCGAAAATATGAAGATCCAACTACACGAGGGAACGAATCATCATATCCACCATTATACAATGACTCATGTCATTTCTGGGATCCTTTTAGACTTATACCCCGTTTACACCAGTAGAATAAAAGTATGTAGCAAAAAAGTATGTTGGTGTAAACTCAAACTAAAATACTTTAATACTTTATCACGTACTATTTTGCTATTAAAGTATAATAGCTATCAAAAAAATATTGGTATTATAGTCGTGGTTTAAACTCTACTTTAATATTATAATACTTATTAATTTCGTTTATCCCTTTTTCAACCAAGAAACACAAAAAATCGGCTCAATTTTGTTCAACCCACACAAATGTGTGAGTAAGAAACCATCGTATGTAATGGCGTTGTTGATAAAATATTTCGCTTGATTTGAAGTAAAACCAACACAATTGTGTGTATAGATAGAGTTTTTTTTCGGACGAAAATAACCCTTCCCTGACCCGCATACACAATTGTGTATGTAAATTTCGATAACAACAAACGAAGATGTCAAACATAGAATTAGGTGGTAATTGAAGACCAGTGAACACATTTGTGTAAACCACTTAATTTTGTTTTCGTCCGAAAAATAACAGTAACTATAATAATGATAAAATAATTAATGTTATCAAGAACAAATAAATTATATCTTATATAATTAATTTGTGTACAAATTATTATGCTTTTTGCAAAAAGAATTCCGATTTAACTAAGATCCGTTAAAATACGGAAGACATTACAACCTGTCATAATTTACATACACAATTGTGTATGGTGAACTTAAATTGAACCAAAAAAAAATTATTTTTTGAACTCGAAAGTAAAAAAGAAAGAATAAATTAAAAAAGAATTCACAAATGTGTAAGTTGGTTCAAAAAACATACAAAACTAAATTTTTGACATGGTACTTTTGCCCTACCCGCACAATTGTGTTAGTACAACCAAATATTATATAGTATCAATATACGACACTGCCTTGTAAAATCGTGTTCCAAAATATTTTTCTATAAGCTAAGAGTGAAGTTAGGTGTTTTAGTATAAGTTCGAAAAAAATTCGAAAATCAACACAGCTAGGGCAAAAAACTGTGTGTAGGTAAAAAAAAAAGTAAATAAGTACTGAGCTAGTTTACATCGCTAAAAAATTTAGTGGACTGACCTAAATAGCGACCCATTTTAGTCCCGTTTACATCACAAAAATTATAGGTCACATTTGGGTCACATAACGAGATTTATGTACACCATCTATTGAATAATACTAAAAGTATTGCTTATATTCTCATCGCAATTCATAATTTTCTCATAAATAATTCCTGTAACATTTTCGAAATTAAATTCTTTCATTTAATTGTTTTAAATTTGACTCATTTAATAACTGTAATACTAAATTTTATGCTGATATGTTTAATTAACATCAATGCCACTACTGACATCTATTTCATGATACGAAAACCCTTTAGGTCGGTATCGTTTACATCACATTTTTGATCGACCTAATTTAGGTCAGTCCACACAAAAAAGTTACCCAACCTAATTTGGGTAACTAGCGTTTACATCATGTGTTTAGGTCAGATATAGTGTATAGTCCTGGACCAAATATGTCGATGTAAACTTACTCACTGTCATTGTCATGTCAAAAACGTTCTCAATTAAATTTTAGTGGTCTCATAGTCTGTGAAAATGCTAGAAAGATGCTAGAATACATAAATAATAAATGGTGATACAGACGAATGCAATGTGAGTATATCGTCAATTTTACTGATACATTTATTAAGTATTAATTATTGTTCTTAATATTCTATTTCAGTCGGGGGGAAAATTGGAAAAGTTACCGAATTCAATCATCTACGTCCTACGACATCAAAATTCTCTATGAAAAATCGATGTTTAATGTTTCCGAAGGAGAGGATCCTGAAACGCCGCTTAATATAGATGATAAGCTTAAGCTACTCACAGGTGATAGCTTGTTGAAGTCCGTCCAGGATCAATTAGAGAAAAATTTTGAAAAGTTAGCCAAAGAAAAGGATGCTTATTCTCCCGTTAAATTGTTCAGCTGTAGCGCTGACACTATTGCATCTAATGATAATCTAGCCTGTTCAGTGAATATGGAAAGTACCCAATCAACTGGCCGCTCGAATTATATAAAAATCCTAGAACAATACGTAAATATTTTTGAACAAATTCCGTTACGTTTATTAAGAAAGTTGAAACGTTTTCAAGTTGAGACATTCCAAAAATTAAAAAATACTCGTTTAGACCTGAAATCCAAACTGCAGATTAGCGAAAAAATCTTAAGAAATATTAAAACGAAAGGAACCTCGAGTAAAGATGTACAAAAGTCAACCACCGAACTTTTAAATTTGGATTACTCAGCTGAAATGGCATCAATATAAGATGAACAGGAATGTGCTAATAAAAGTTGATGGAACACCATTATGTAATTTTATAAATAAATGATAATTAAAACACTTTTTTAACCAACATTATTTTATTTATTACTCGAATTAACCACTCTTATTGCATCAGAATGTTCAGCCAAATTAAGATAAATCTTTGCAGCTTTCCACTATGTAATTACATGTTTCGATCAACAAAACATGTTAGTAATGTAGTATTCATCATATGCATAATGTTTCTAACGACACTTTGATAACTAAAAATCGTAACTTTTTGACAATTTGATTTTACTTCGAATATTTTTTCGAAGTTCGAAACAACGACAAAAGCGACAACGTGGCAAAAAATCTAATTACGGCGATAAGCTAAGAGAAAAAAAGAACACGAACGTCGTATATATAAGTTATTTAATTATACTGTTTATGTTGGAGGTTGAACCTAGGTTCAACCTGGGTTGAACCTTCAACATAAACACCAAAGGTTAACTTGGAGTTAACTCGACTCAATCCAAAAAAATTCTTAGGTCGAGTTAACTCTGGTTAATATAAACACCCAGAGTCGAGTCGAAAAACAACAACAAAAAATAATCAGTAAAGTAAAAAAATAAAAATGGCGATTTTTCATATTTTTATTGTACGAGGTCGTCTGTGTCTAAATTCGGCAGCATTTTTTAGTGATTTTTTCGATTTTTTATTTTTCGAAAGTTCGAAAGAAAAAGTTAGAATGATTTTTTGATAGAAAAAAATTTGAATGATTTTGACATTCATAACCTGGTTTCGACTCAACCTCAAGATAACTCTCCAATATAAACACTAGAAGTTAACTTCAAGGTTAACCTAATGATAACTACAAGTTGACTCGACCTGGGTTCAACCTCCAACATAAACAGTATAAATATATGGTACAACACAAAAGGGTTATTTTTTTTTCAAGTGGCCGGTAAAGACATTTTTGTTTGGATCTACATTTCCATTTGTGGTATTAAACAAAAAAAAAATATATTTGTTAAACAAAAAAGTAATATAGTATTATAGCCCTTTTGTGATTTACTAACACAATTGTGAGGGTATCCTCGGTATCATCTGAAATTAAACATTAGCAATGTTTGCAAGAGATTTGTTTTGTTTGTTGTATTTCATCAAGGTCTTTTAAATTAACACAAATACATATGTACAAATAAAATATAATAACATAGGGATGTACCAAATCGTACGCAGACTTTTTTGCATGAATTTTGTAGTTCAAAGATAAAAAAAATATATTTTTTTTAATTTAATGAATTTTTAGACTAACTTTTATTTGAATGGTTTTAATTAAGAATAAATATTATTTTTGTTAATAAAGAATGAGATTCGAAATATGTTTAGAAAGTCTTTTTATTGCTTTTTAATAAACAGACAGAGAGTACGCAGTCTTATTTTGTTCACTGTAATTAAACCGGATTTGATTTGGAGTGAGATTATTTTTATTAGAATAGGGTTTCATGGTTAATCTGTTATCGGGTAAGCATCGTCAGCTACAAACACGTATGGTGACGGTGTTTTAGTACCCGGTAAGTTAGTCGGTGGTATGTCAGTGCAATAATTTAGGCTCGATTTTTGCCTCTATGAACCGATTTTATGAACGCGAATAAACAATTAATCTACGATTAATCCACTGTTTGCATTTTATGAACGACGACACTAAAGTAAATCCGAGAGTTTTAATTTATCCTCTGGTTTATCATCTTTATTTGTAGCGCATCCCAAACAGAAAGCCTGCCGCTCCAGTAGCAAAGTGGTCAGCATGCTTGCTCCAGCGACCGGAGGTCCCGGGTTCAATTCCCGGTGGTGACAAGGAAAAAATGTTACGGCTGGTTAAGGATTAATGAATTTAATCACTCATTATTCGAAATGAAAATATGATTATGAAACCTTATTTGAGGCGGCCTTGATGGGATATAGTGCCAGAGAGAAAGAAAATTCCCAATAGAATTTCTTTTTCCTTACAGAAAAGTATAAAAAAATGAGAAAACAAAAAAAAAATCTCAAATGATTTTTCATACTTTTCTGTGAGGAAAAAGGAATTCTATGAGAATGCGCTCTTAAAATATAAATTAAACTGTGTAAAGCTACGAAATATATATTTTATGTTTCTAAACATTAGTTATATAACAATCATTTTAATTTTCGAATGTGTATACTTATAGTTTATTTGCTAAGCTGAAAAACATCTAACAAATCAGACAAGAGAAGATAGCAAGCAATCAACAAATTACATCACATCTTACGTTCATCTACTGATGAGGATTTTACAAAATAATGTTGATAACAAAATAGAATTTATATACCTATGTGAGACATATAAATTCCCACGTCACACAACCCAGAGAGAAAAGGTTTAACTAATTGGATTTTCATGAACTGGTCATCATATTATAAATGAGCTTGTAAGCTCAATATATTGTAAATAAATAAATAAAATAAAAATAAAACTGATAAATAAAAAAATAAAGAAGTTATTTACTCTACTTTACTAATCAAAATCGATTGTTATGTTGTCGTTTTTTAGTCTGAATTGTTAACAAGGAAATAAAAACAAATTTAATCGGTTTAACATATCTTAAAATTATAATTAGGCTGTGTCCCAAACACCGACTTATTACAGACTTCTTTGCTTATTTGACGCCATCTTGAATAAGTTGGTCAAGTCGTTCCAATTCATTATTCCGACTTATTTGTGACGTAATATCAAAAATAAAAATGCAATTTCTGTTATATGGAAGAAAAAATTTCCTTGACATGTTGGTCGTTGCCACTAGATTTGAAAAAAAACTGCATGATTACATTTAGTCAAGGCACATTTTTGGAGACATACTTGCGAGGTGACTTATTTGAATAAGTCAGTGAACACAAATAAGTCGGTGTTTGGGACACAGCCTAAAGTAACATATAACACAATTTTAAAATATTCTGTAGTATGGAAAAAAATAAAAACAAGTTGGTTTCAATTTCTATTTTTCTTATTAATTTTTGATTGTACGATCATGTTGCCTTTGATACCTATTCAATTAAAAATGACATTTGTAGAGGCAGTCTCGAGTAGGATTGAGAATGACGTTTGTAACAATGTAGAGTTCGTGAACAAAAAACGCACGTGCTCATTGTTACAACTTAGTTTCATGAACGATTTTGAGCTGTCATTTGAGCAGGAGGCTGTTCGTAAACTTTACATTGTTAACATTGTTACAACTGTCATTGTTAGTATGACGTATGTGCTTAACTTTGTTACAAATGTCAATGATTTTACAGATGATTGACGATGACAAAAAAAAATATAATAAAACGTAAAACAGAAAACTAATTTATATTCTCCTCAATATGCAAATAATTATTAAACCAGATATCCGTAAACTTAGAGTATTAAAATTATAATTTTTAAATAACACTCAATTATACGCTTAGTACATTTATCAAACACATTGACCACATAAAAAAGTTTATTAAAAAATTATTTTGTTCCGATATCGATGTGAAAAAATATTTGTTTCGCTTGATTGTATAATTAGTACTTTGACAGCAGGAAAGGCAGTCTCGAGTAGGGTTGAGAATGACATTTGTAACAATGTTAAAAGGAGTTTACGAACGACAAAAAGCACGTGCTCGTTGTTACAATGATAGTTTCAGAACGATTTAGAACTGTCATTGTTAACAATATCGTAACAATGTAGAGTTTACGAACAGCTTCCAGCCAATTTTCTATGTCAAAACTTATATTTAGCGCGCTTTTATTGCATATAAGTAATTTATTTAACTCTAAACTAAGATTTTTCATTCAACTTTTTAGTTAAAAATCGATAAAAAAATATCTTGCTCTATCTATTTATCGGGAGCCGCTATCGAGAGCGCTATCCATTTCAATGGGAAATTTGAAAAGACCTTTATTTTGTAAACCCCTGAAACCATTACAAACTTAATCTTACAATAAAAATTTAAAACTCAGCAAGATGAATTCTTGTTTATAACGTCATGTAAAAATAAATGTCAATTCGTATATTTCAGGGAGTTAATTCGCGTTGCGTGAAATAATGAATATGAAATTTTTTTTTCATTGTTAATCTAGTAGTTTGAATAATTCGCACGTAATTTTAAATTTTACTGTGTGAAATCAAAATTTATTATGGGAAAAACTTTTCATTTTCATTATTTCACGGAACGCGAATTGACTCCCAGGTCATAAATGTTTGTTTTATTGATCTAAATTCATCAATAAAACAAACATTTATCACCTGAAATAGCCGTTACTGAATGTGTTAAAAATATTTAGTTAAAAATTTGGTAAAATAAAATTTTTGTGACGTAATATTTTTAAACAAAAAAAATATAATTTGCTGTGTGAAGGTGTTAAAATTTTGACACATAAAAATGAATCGCTTCGCTTGTCCAAGAAATATACTCCAATATTATTTTTAATTTTATTATATTATGTATAAAAAATATAAAAATAATTAGGATGTTGTTCGGAAATACGGAAAGAAATTGAGAGAAGTAACTATATATTTATATATTCGGAATGATTATAATTTTTGTTATTTAATATAATTGTTTTACATTTTAGCCTTTAGAATACTGTAAATTACGGAATATTTCAGTTTCCGAAAGATAGTAGCATTATTGCCAATTTAACACGGCTCAAGCAAAGAGTATGAACTGATTGTGTTTACACTGGATGGCGGCAGGGTGTAGTTATCGCGTAGTTGCTGGTTTTGTTGGTATTAGTCCGTAAGTTTGTGGTGTATCATTCATGTTAAGATATCTTTAAAATAAATATATTAAGTTTTATTATTGGTTATTCTTATTACTTTGTCTTTTATAAATAAATATTTTACCTCAATTTTGTTGTTGTTGATTTGTTATGTCACGTTTAAGAAATGTCAATTTATGACATTTAAGAAAGGTATAATGAGTACGTTTTATTAAAAATATAATTAGTATAATTGTTATAACTGGTATACAGTTTGGTCTAGTTGAAACACTGAATCATAGAGACCTTAAAGCGTTGCCACATACACATCTAATAACAGACGATTCGTGCGTAAATTTATTTTGCCTCGCCACATACCAAAAAAAAATACAGACGATTTTTACAACAACAATTCTTTATATTTTGTTTTGAGCTGAATGTTTATACCGCCATTTCTATCCAAAGTGTATATATTTATATAAGTGTATATATTTATATTAATATATATTTTGTTTTGGAATTTTTTGACATTTGTTGAAGTTCACAGACAACAGAGAAAAAAATCGTTTAAATTTTTTTGATGAGTTCGGAAATCGTTTTAGATTTTTGTGCGTTCGTTCATGTGTAAAATTATACCATTCAGAGAAAAAATCGTTTCTAGGAACGGGTAAATAGAAAATTGATAATTTTTTAATTAAAATTATTAAATAATTCCAAATTTATTATTTTAGCTACTAACTTGAGATATTTTACATAGTATCTCATTGATTTGAGTCAAAAATATGCTCTAATTAATTCGTAAATGCGAAATCTGTTTTTAAATTGTATATAAGGTTTTGTTTTGAATTTTTCACGATAGAGTAATTTAAGAATTGTTCAAGAAATTATCATAGAGCTTTGTAAAAATTCGTTATAAAAAGCTAAGACACAATTTTATGAATAGTAAATTGTATTTATTGTCAGTGAATTATATAATAAATTATATTTATAAATGTTAATAAAAATATATATAATTAAATTATATTGTTAAATGTATGTGAAATTAATTTATACCCTGCTGCCATACTATATTCAGTTATAGGAGGAATGAATATAGATTCAACATATTAAAATATGTATATATATATATATATATATATATATATATATATATATATATATGTATATGTATATATATATATATATATATATATATATATATATATATATATATATATACATATATATATATATATATATATATATATATATATATATATATATATATATATATATATATATGTATATATATATATATATATATATATATATATATATATATATACATATATATATATATATATATATATATATATATATATATATATATATATATATATATATATATATATATATATACATATACATATATATATATATATATATATATATATATATATATATATATATATATATATATATATATATATATATATATATATATATATATATATTTTTTTTTTTTTTTTCCCTAGTAGGGGAAAATCCTCATGGACGTTGTGCCCGACTTTTACCGACTAAAAACCCTCTACCTCACCTCCTCGCAGCGACCGGTACCACAAATTTATTGCATTTCTTCGACCGCGGGATGTCTATTGTCCTCTAGTTTGATTCAGAGCGACATGGTCGCTTGTTCCCTCATTTTTGTGGTTAGTATTACTCTAATCATCCTACTTATAGCATACCAACCATTCTCGTCTGCCAGCATCCTCGAAATGATTGTACCTGGTGTTATGGCTCCTACAACATCTGTACACTGCTTTCGCACTTGATCCCACCTTGCACAGTAGAGTATCGTGTGCTCTGGTGTATCCTCTTCGGTACAGTATAAGCAATCAGGTGTATCCTTGATATGCATTCTAAATAGGTAGCTGTTGAAACAACCATGACCTGACAAGAACTGGGTGAGATGGAAATTCACCTCGCCATGTTTACGCTCCACCCATTCCTTTAGCCTCGGGATGAGCTCCCTGGTCCACGATCCAGTATCAGCGCTCTCCCATCGAATCTGCCATTCTTGGATTAGTTCTGATTTGGCCTCAACGCTTAGGCTTCCCTGGAGAACCGCTACTCTATATTTCGCCAATACTGTGATCGGCGGCATGTTAGCTATCACAAAAACTGCTTCCTTTCGAACTGTTCTGTATGCACTGCATACACGCAGTGCTAGGGTCCGTTGCGCACGCTCCAACTGTTCACGTTCCTTAGCAGTGTCTAAAGCTCGTATCCAGATGGGTGCCCCATAAAGTATTGAGAATAGAACCACTGATGAGAGCAATTTTCTTTTACTAGCGCTTGGTCCACCAACATTCGTCATCACTCCGATGAGCCCTTTTGTCGTCCGAGTCGCCTTTGCTACGATTTGCCTTACGTGTTCTTGAAAACAGCGACGGTAGTCTAGCCATATACCTAGATATTTAATGTGTGTTGTCGGCTTTACTTTGATTCCATCCACGTTGAATTTCATCGAGTTAAGAACTGTGCGACCTGCCATTACCACTGCTTCAGTTTTCTCTGGAGCCAACTGCATTCGGTGATTGTGAAGCCACCTAGAAATCACTTCTATTGCTGCATCCACTCGTTCCATTAGTTGTAGTTCATATCTGGCGGAGACAATGAGTGCCAAGTCATCTGCGTAGCCAACTAATTTGGCTTCTTCGGGCAAAGGAATTCGGAGAATGCCATCATACAAGATATTCCAAAGCATCGGTCCCAATATGGATCCTTGGGGAACCCCGCTCGTGACATCCACCTGAGTAGCAATAACTCCAGCTTCCACAATGATTCGTCGCTCACTCAAATAGCTTTGAAGTACCTTCCTCAAATATGGGCTAACTTGAAAATTATTAAGTTCTTGTAGAATTAACTCCCATGATGCGCTATTAAAGGCGTTTCTTATATCCAGAGTGATTACTACTGGGATACGCCGCGTATATTATGTACCATCAGCGGCTGAATCTATTAGCTTCATAACTAGCTTCTATTAGTTTCATATAATATATTTTCTCTGTAGCTTTACAGTTAAATCAATAATTCACAAAATGTTAAATTATTTTATTCATAATATGCGGCACATTATTAAACCAACATTGTATAACGAACTTGAGGAAATTGGAACTAAATTTTGCGCAAGATCAAAAACAGCAAATTTTTGGAATGGTATTGGTTTAATAGATGAATGTCAGCATAACGAATACCTAAATTATAAAAGCTTTTACTCCATCCAGTGCCAAGCTACGGGTAAAGCTACGGCTTGATTACTACGGTAAACAGCAACCATTTATTTAACGACGTGTTCATCGGATTTCCAGGATCAATACATGATACAAGGGTTTTCAAAAACAGAACTTTGTATCCTTTTGGATAAATTATAATAAATAAAGTACAATAATTTCAAAAATAAAAACAATCCATTTATTTCAAGTATTTTATTTTTGTTACGGCTACTACTCACATTATTTACTATCAAAAAAGTGGGGTTATGTTTTTTTAACATTCTGCCAAAATTTATAGACGGTCTAGAGTTCGTAAAAAATTTTTGTGGTGAATACAAAAAATAATGTTTAATTTTCCTGTCCTTTAATTTTTAACAGGGGTTTTAATACATTCACTAACAGCCTTAGATTTAATTTTTATAGTACATCGATACCAGTGAATAATAGCTGTAGTTTCAGTAGAAACCATTGCCATTTGGCTCCGGATAGTGCTCCAATATTAAAACACGGCTATTGTTAACACTATCCCTATTCCTGCCCGGTAACACAATTGTGTGGGTACGGCAAAAGTACCATGTCAAAAATTAATTTTTGTATGTGTTTTGAACCAACTTACACATTTATGAATTCCTTTTTAACTTATTTTAGTCCGAAAAAGAACTATATCTGTACACACGGTTGTCTTGGTTTTACTTCAAGTCGGTAAAAATTTTTATCAAAAACGCCATTACATAACATGATTTTTTATCACACATTTGTGTATTTTGGACTTAAAGAGATCCATTTTTGTTTTTGGTTGAAAAAGGGATATTGTGTTAATGTAAGTCTCGTGAACGCACTCAGGTGCACTAGTCTAAGCTTTTAATGAATGCTTACTGGGATTTTCCATATTGTATCACACCCTACACTGAATAGCACAGAGCTTTAAAATTAACAGCGGTTTGTCTACAAACTGAAGTTTTGTTGTAACAAATCTGTCAAGAGCTTGAAACCGCAATAAACTGGAAAATGACTAAAAGCCGTGGAGCATTTATTGTTTTAGAGGGATGTGATCGTGTGGGGAAAACCACCCAATGTAAAAAATTAGGTATGTTTTGCTCTATTTTATAAAATGGAACAAAATTTTAATTAACGTTTCTTTTGTGGTTATTGTTCACAGTGGAAAATTTACAAGCAACCGGAAACAAGGCGATGTACATGAATTTTCCGGCACGTAATACGCCATGTGGGTCATTAATAAACTCCTATTTAACGAATAAACAAGATTTTAGCGATGAAAGTATCCATTTGCTGTTCACACTTAATCGTTGGGAAGCTAAGAAGAAAATGGAAAATTTATTGAAAGATGGAACGACATTAATTGTGGATCGGTATTCATATTCAGGCGTGGCATTTAGTGCGGCCAAAGGGTTAGATCTTGATTGGTGTAAATCGCCGGAGGCGGGCTTACTCAAACCAGATCTCGTATTTTTGCTTACCCTCACGCCAGAAGCTATGGCTCGACGAGGCGGTTTCGGCGATGAACGGTATGAAATTCCTGATTTTCAAAAAAATGTATCGAAAATTTATGAACGGCTACAAGATGATAAGTTATGGAAATTAATAGACGCTGACAAAACGGAAAATGAATTGAATAAGGAATTATTAGATGAAATTGTAAAAGCTTTAGAAAATCTGAATAATAAAGAAATAGGGAAACTTTGGTGATTGAAGAATAGATGGCAGTATTTCCTATATATTTATGCAAGTGTACACCGCAATGATAAATAAAAAGTTATTTTTGACATTTGGGCATTATTTTCCAACTATTTGGCAAAAAAAATTTAGGAACGAATACACACGAAATTAAAAATTGATTTGTGTTTAATTAATTCTACACTATAAATATAATAAAGCATTAATATGAGTTTTAAACAAACATCAAGATTATTTTCAATTGGGAGGTAAGCAAAAATATGCAATGCGGAATACATTTTTTGATTTATAATTTTTCATTTAAAATTACGTAATTTATCTCTAATAACATTCAAGAATTTCTGCGGTGAGAATGTACAGCCAATTAGGAGATTTGGGTAGTGGTGCCGGTAAGGGTGGTGGCGGTGGTGGATCCATCCGTGAAGCCGGTGGTGCTTTTGGAAAAATGGAGGCTGCACGTGAGGAAGAGTTTTTCTACAAAAAGGTACACTTATAATCTATTCTTAGATTTATTTTAAAGCATGTTATATTTAAATACATATACCAGCAACGTGAAGATTTTGAAAGATTAAAGAACATGAAAATGACCCTAAAAGAATTTTTAAAACAGAGAGTACATGAACATGAAAAGGCCATTGCCAGGTTCAAAGAATTTGAAAGCCAGCACTTAGAATTTTTAGAAGAAGATTTTCCTAGAAGAAAAAAATAAATGTTCTCCAAAACCATCTAAATACTAATGGAAATTTGCTAATATAATTTCTATGTTTATTCTATATTACAGCAACAAGAGCAGCTTGCGAAGCTTCACTCCAATCAAATTAAACAAGAGCATTTCCATGAAGAACAAATTAAGGAGCATGAAGAAGCAATCAAGCGCCATCAAAAATATTTGTCAAATTTAAAGAAATAAATTTGTGGCCACGCAGAACTCAAGTTTTTGCCACATCAAATTTCCGTAAAATGCATTTTGTATCAGAAATCAAAATAAACAGTTTCACTTAATAAAATATAATTATATGTAGATTTACACGCACGAGTTTTATTTCTTTCTCGAATTTTCTAAAAAGACAAACAACCATAATCTATCCCAATAATTTGATAAAATGCGTCTCAAAAGTTGTTTACAATATTTAGGTGTGTCTGTAATCAATGAAAATGAATAATGGGTTTTAAAACTAATTTATTATTAGAAATTTAGTTTTAGATCTATTTTTAAAATTTATACTTAGGGACGTACAAAAGGAACACATGGTATAAACTAAAATGATTTTTAAACCTGTTCAAATAAGTAAAATAACCCTCCATACGACGAATAAACGTCCAATCACTTAAACGTTGTATTCACTCTGGTAATTGCAAAATACATACACCGGTTTGCAATAACCCAGCACAGATAATCGCTTCCAACAATTTTGCGTTGATGTTTAAATCGAAAATCTGACAAACAATTTAATTTTAGGATCATTTGGTTGAAGACGATTTACACAATTTACAAAGAGAAGCCATCACAGTGGTGGAACATTGTTCGAACCATGATTCAATCTCACACCGAGAACAGAATCACGAGAACAATTTCGCTGGCAAACATGAGAATGGTGAAAAATACCTTTTCAAAATTAAGAGCGAACAACAATGCGAGTCCGAGTTGCTTTTAAAACTACAGCAGATATTGCAACTAAAAAATCATGTTTACCACCTGCATTCGACTGGATGCGCATCACCTCAAAGTGTTAAAGTTCGTCAAAATCTTTAGGTTCCCGGTCCGACTAAGGAGTCTGGACGGTATTAACCAATATGTAAGGCTATATACATTGCGTGATTCGCTGTTTTGGTTGACCAGAACCTTTTAATACCTCTCTCCATTTTGGCCGAGTTGAATTGTCAGAGACGTGTGATCCTTTTACACCATAAAATTCTGAACGTTTTGATGGAATCTTTCCTATTAAATAATCCTGTGGTGCACCTTTTTCGGAATCTTGGTTGCTGTGAAATGGGGGCAATTAAACAATTTTTAATATAATAGAATACATGAGCAAGATTTTACAAGGAAACTTTCTTTGACATTGTTAGAGTTTTTGATAGCATTTTTTTGCTATAACTATCGGTTTTGCTTTCGCTCTTGTTAGAAAGGTTGAATTTATGCGTAAAAACTGGGATGTGTTCCCTATCTTTGTCAAAGGAGTGGATTTCTAGTCGTGGCTGTTGGTTATTAATAGCATACTTAGGCGAACTTCAGCAGTTCTTTATGTAATTTCTAATCTCTTTAGGGGTACGATCATCAAATCAGATAGTGCCAAGCATCGTCGAACTATTTGGAATTACCACACTGGTATTACTAAAGTTACATCAATAACAACAATACAATATTTTCTGAAACTACCTTTTCGAAAGCATTACTTTTGCATTCAGATGCTTCGCTTCTGATATCAGATCGCCAGAGAATTTCGTTATATTACGCGGAAAATAACGTTAAAGAATCGAAGATTACCTTGTGCGCTGAATTTAAAACGGTGCTCATGCATAATTCGTTGATAACCCCTATGGAAAAATTAAACCCTTTTTGAAAGTGATAATCATTTTATCGATTGTTTTTGCCAGTAAGCACATTTGGAAATATGGGTGCCAAAGCAGGCTGGTTAAGTGGTTCAAGTTAAGTGTTTTTTTCTAAATTGCAATAAAAAGCTACTTTTTAGATTTATTATAGGTTTGCAAAATCTTTGTTTCAACTAACGAGCCAAAGACGATTACACGATTACTAAATTTAGTGTGCAAAAGATCTATTGTTTGATGGTGTGGCATGTCGCGCCATTCTGCTAAAACCAAAGGTGGGACAAGTCCATTCGTCTTCAATTTCTAACCACAAAAAATAAATTATCATAGCTTTGTAGCACTCTCCATTGGTATGGTGCTATAGTTCGGTCGAAATAACGCACCAAATGGATCCGCAAATTTATGAATAAAGTTCATGAGACCGATTTGCTAGTGGACAACAGAAGCGGACCCCGTGCTTGTACAGTGCATACAACTAAGAATATTGCTTCTTCGAAAATGAAGCAGACAACAACGTAACAATCAATGGAGAGCGCTACAGAGCTATGAAAACCGATTTTTTGTGTATCAGAAATTGAAAACGCCTGGACATTGTCAACCTTTGGTTTCAGCAGAATGGCGAGACATGCCACACTATCCATCAAACAATCGATCTTTTGCGTATGTTCGTTTGCCGATCGCTTCGTACGTACCGCTTTTATTTTAACGTGTCTTGTTACTTTGCACCTTTGACATGGTATGGAGTTGTTGGCCCAAGAACGTATTTCCTGTCATCATTCCCGTATTTGAATCATTAATTTGTGTGTCGGCAATCAAAGCATAATCAATCGTTTTTTTTTAAAGATCGACGGATCCCTTGCGCAGTGCGCTAACCAAACTATGATTTCTGACTTTTCTATATGGTCATTTTGTCTACATTCAAGCGTCGGAGTTTTGCGTTTCGATTTTTTCAATACATTGAGTGGTTTTGTGCTTTACAGTATTTAGGTTCCTCAACTCATGTGTGATTGCATTGAATTCGTGTAGCACCTCTGTGATGCCGGAAGCGTACGAATCGGCATTGATTGTTGTTATGTCGTACGACTGAATTCGAAATAATTTCCTCGTTATATCCAGATTTGTGTTGAGTCGATGAGTTTCTTGCGTTTGATGCCATCATTGCATGATAATATCTCCGAGCCGTTGCAACCACAAGTTTCGTAGAACAAGAGCTGCGATGGCTTTTTATCGCCCAGTTGCAATCATGATAGCAGCCGGTCGATGACCGGGATAAGAATAATATGGCCTCGTACGCACTTCACTATTTGAGGATCGAGAGCCGCGATCAGTATACGAATTTGGTTTGAAAACTGGTAGCATGAGAGTTGAGAGTGGTGATGTTGTTTCAAAAACACACTGGATGTACAGTACGTTCAACAAGAGTAGATATGGATAAAAACTAAGTAAAATTAAAACTATGGTTTTTGTTTGTTTGTATTATACAAGTTTATTGTATTCTCTTTGACGCTATCAACTAATAAATAGTAAAGTCACCATTACTGCTGCCTGCTATCATTTGTACCTACAATCTTCATGCTAAATCTTCATGAGTGCCCATAAATTTCGATCGGATTGGCATCAGGTGACTGAGATGACTAATCCAATGTTGTGGTGCCCTTTTTGAGTTTAAATTCCTATAAAAGTATGGCTACGGTGTTTTGGATCGTTGTCTTCTTGCAAGATCCAATTAGAGTTCCCCGCTCCAAACCATTTACGGACAGATGGTAACAAACCTCGTGAATAAATTGTATTCATTGAAAATGAACTGTAGAGAATGGCAGTCATATTATGATTTATATGTGAAAACGATACATGAGAATAGTAATTTGTCACCGGCGCAAAAGTTCCAATACGAAGAACGATGCATTCAATTTGTTGAAACATATTTCTATCACTGAATCAAATTATTTTGAAGCGTTTTGCAAGCTATGTGCTCGATAAAAAAATACACGATTAAGTCATTCATCCGAGGTTTTATGGATCAACCAACCATTCATCAGGCCAACGCCACTAACGTCAGGATACTATTGGATAAGTCTGATGAAGTGATAAGGGCATATGGATTTGAACACGAATGCTGCGTTTTCTATTGGATTCAGGCTCAATGTCAACTTTGGTGACAGAGAGTTTTTGTAGCAGATTAAAGGTAACCAGGGCCATGATAGGGCCCTATCATGATTTCCACGGCGAATCGTAAAATATGTCGATATGTTCTTTTCAACCCGCTTCAAGTTTCCTACCATGAATTCCGCTAGCGAAAAGATTGTAACCGCGCTCATTTTATGTCAGCTGATGACATTTATCCGTGTAAACAATATTACTTTGAAATTAATTTTGACTTTTAGATTTGTGTTTTGAGTTTTTAGTGTTGAATTAAATATTTTTGGGTTATTTTTAATATTTCTTCAATTAAAATGTATCAATTTCAATTGATTCATTTTTAGCAAGTGAAGAAAATGAAATGAATGTTAAATTAGGAATCGAACGGCGGATTTTAATTGCTAATTTATTTGTAGCCAAATATCTGTGCCTCTCCATAAAGTCGACCATAAGCTCGAACTGCTTATTGTTGATTTTGTAACTTTTCCTGCCCTACACAAATTTTAAAAATAATTTATCATCATAGAAATCTAAACATCTACTATAAATAAATATAACATTTTTTTTATTATTGCTTACATTAGTAATTATAAAAGTTTATTATTTGAAAGTGCAAAATACAACAAACAATTCTCAACAGAATAAGAATTGTCAATTTAAAAATTATCCGCCACCTTTTTGTTGGCGGAACTTGTCTCGCTATCGGATAGATGGCGAAAAGGTATCGTGTTTGGTGATACCACTTCACGATATCGTGTGAAAATTGTTTCGCGGTGGAAATCATGATAGGTATCAGGTATTAGTGGTTCGGGAAATCAAGTTTCTAAAGGAATTGTTACTCTGACTTTA
Source organism: Nephrotoma appendiculata (assembly GCA_947310385.1). Taxonomy (NCBI): domain Eukaryota; kingdom Metazoa; phylum Arthropoda; class Insecta; order Diptera; family Tipulidae; genus Nephrotoma; species Nephrotoma appendiculata. The sequence goes on along the minus strand of OX371225.1, from coordinate 125,752,888 downwards.
CGATCTCGTCAAGATAAACCAATTAAAGTCGAAGCGTTATTTATGGCGAAATTGTGTTCGAAATTACCGTCTCATTCATTCGATCTAAACCTAAACGAATTTGGCATATTTTTAGCTAATCCTAATTTCAATGTTTCCCAAGATATCGATATAATTCTAGGCGTGCAACATGTGCTCAATGTGATGTTAGAGGGAAGAATCAGAAAACGAAAACATCATTGCCATGGAAACAATATTTGGATGGGTACTTGGCGGCCAGCTAGATGTAGTCAAAACGAACGTAACATCAAGTTATCCAGCACACATAGAGGCGGATTAGCCAAGCCAGAGTTGATGCGAGATGCTGGAGCTGTTTTGGGAAAATGAAGAGGACCCACACACTACGAGAATGACAAACGAGCATACATAACTTGCTAGAAATTATTCACCGAAATCACTCGCAGAACTACAGAAGGAAGATTTGTGGTGCAGTTACCGTTGGCAAATTGGCAGTCAGTCGGCAAAAATCAACGGAGAGAAAGTTTCAGAACGACGCGAAATTTAAACAACGCTATGTACAGTTCATGCGGGAGTATTTAGAATTGGGTCATATGGTGCAAGTCGAAGACACGGAACAGCATGATCTGAATTTTTTACCGCACCATGGCATCCTGAGATTGTCGAAATTTGGCGTAGTTTTGCCGCTTCCGTGAAAACCTCGACCGGCGTGTCCTTAAACGAAGTGCTCATGGTCGGCCCTACTGTTCAACCGACACTATTCGTAGTCCTACTAAGATTTCGCTGGAATAAAATAGCTATCATTGCCGACGTTGAAAAGATGTACCGGCAGATTTTAGTCAGCAAGGAAGACCAGAAATTACAGGCAATAGTTTGAAGAACGAGCGAGGCAAAACCAATTAGAGATCAGATGCCGTTATTATAAGATGTCCGTATACCAAAATGGTTGCACACACCTAGTCAGAATGTCGAACATGAAAGGGCTTACGCTGCGGTTGTGTACATGCAGCACAGAACTAGTCCAGAAGGGTAAAAAATTAAAGAAATTGTCAGTAACAAGATTGGAACTTTCTGTGGCTCATCGTTAGAAGATGACTCGTGAAATCAGTCACAGAAATACTGGAAATGTCATCGATTGTTTGTTGGACCGATTCGACCATCGTTATAGACTGGTTATCTGATGTTCCTATTCGATGGTAAACGTTTGTAGGAAACAGGACTTCTCAAATATTGGGCATCATCAAAAGGGATAGCTGGCGTCACGTTCCTACAAAGTTTAATAACCCAGCTGATTGCGCTTCCCGATGAATTGTACCATCCAAAATACTAAAGCATGAATTGGAATTGGTGGATTTCTCTGAACTGGTTGCAGTGTGGGCCAGAAGTTTGGCCAGATCAGAAAAGGAATCATGGGACTGAAGAAGAAGAGCGTCCTAAATACTGTATGACAACGTCAGCAAAGAGTCAATATTTTTCATTTTCCACGGACTTAAGTGAAAGATTGCCATCCTATCAAAAAGTCATTGGGACAGTCGCCATATTTCAAAGATTTCTGCACAACGCGTGTCAGAAATTAGTAAAACTACATGGTCCAATAACTGTTGTAGAGAGAGAGAAGGCTGTTCTTTTCTGTTGTATGAATATCCAGAGAGAATTGTTAAAGGAAGAAATTGTCCCCATTAAGCAGTCAAAGCCAATAAAAATACCGTTAAAATTCTTAAATCCGTACATCGATGCTAAGGGACTCAGAAGAATAAGGGCGAATTCAGAATGCAGATGTTGCATACCAAACGAAGCATCCCATTATTCTACCACCATCGAAGTTCGCAACACTACTTATCACAGACTACCACATACGATATTGTCACGCAGGCTTCCGGTTAACTTTGACAATGATAAGGCAGGAATTTTGGATAATCAGAGCAAAACAAGAAATACGAAATAACGTTAGAAGATGCATGAAATGTTTTCGAGCGAAATCAACTCCGTTGGCACAGGATATGGGAAACCTTCCATCATGTAGAGTGCAGCATATCCGAGCGTTCCTGATCGTAGGCATTGACTTCGCCGGGCCAATACAGGTTTTCCACAGACGAGGAAGAGGTCAAAAACCGTTTAAATAGAACTCCAAACATTGCTTGCGGAGATACAGTCAATCTTAAATTCTCGCCTCCTTTGTGCAATACCAACTGATGGAGAAGTTGATGTTCTTACACTAGGACATTTTATCGTAGGACATCCACTAGTGTTGGTTCCTGAGGTGAATGTAACGAATACCAAATTGTGAAAACTAAAAAGATGGGGGATGCTACATTACATGAAATAACACATCTGGCAGAGGTGGCACATTGAGTATTTGACTACACTACAAGCACGATCAAAATTAACATCACCTAAACCAAATCTCAAAGTGGATGATATCATTTTCGTCATGGATAGAAATTTGCCACCTTCAAAATGGTTACTTGCTGGTCGCATCATAGAAGTATTCACTGTCAACGCAAATCGGAATAATTCATAGAGCTATACGTCTATACGTGCGTTGTGCAAAATTCCTATTGAATCGGACGATTCAACGCCCGGGAGAATGTTGGAACCTAATCGCAACCTAAAATGAAAGAAGAAAACAACACAAAGCATCATCATCTACGAGTGTGTCAACATGTGAATGCAAGGCTGACATTTCAAATATTTTTCTTCGAACACAATTCATTCGAGGCATTAAAGATAATACGATACGTGAACAACTCCTTCAATCTGAGGAGTTAGATTTTGAAAAGATTGTGGGAAAAGCGTTATCTTTGGAAGCTTCTAAAATTGACAACCGTGAACTCAATTCAAAACAATCTAGCAGCATAAATGATGTCAATCATCGTAGGACTCGATCAAGAAATCGTTCATCGTCAAAACCATCAATGCGTTCAAAATCCAAAGTGAATTACAACCAATTGGGTATCGAAAATGTATGTATACGATATGGAAGAAACAACAGAATAAGACAACAGAATGCCGCAGTAACAGACATAACCTCAAATGCAATTCATGTGGTAAGAAAAGCCATGTGAAACAAGTTTGCATAAAAACTTTAATGAAGTCATCAAACAACAATTCAATTAATAAAAATGATGGTCATGACGACGTGATCCACCAGGTTTATGGAATAAATCAGATTTTCGATATTCACAATAATCAGCATTACACTGATAAAGGTGATGTTGGTAAATATTTCATAACAGTGCAAATAAATGGACGGCCTCAAAAGTTTGAAGTAGACTCAGGCGTGGGTTTTACTTTAATGCCACGAAATCAATTCGAACAGCTCAATATTACAACGACACTACAACCATCTTAAATAGCATTTCGATAGACAAAAAAACATTGTGATTCCTGATGGTAAAGTAAATGTTGAAGTAAAATACAAAGATCGTCGGTCGGTAGAGGAAATGTACGTAGTACCTAATGAGTATGACGCTCTTTTCGGACGTATTTGGATCCGACACTTAAACGTTAACCTCCCGCAAGTGAACAATCTAGGTGTTAACAAAATAAATGCTCAAATTAATAATTTAAAGTCAATCACAGATATCGATAATTTTCAACAAATTTTTATTCAAAAAGAGGGTTGTGTGCCAAATTTCCAAATTACACTTACACAACTTCGAAAAGATGCTAAGCCAGTTTTTTACAAGGAACGTGAAGTTCCATATGCACTTCGGGATCGTGTCGATAAAGAGCTTAAAGATTTGGAAGCGTCCGGAATTATTTCCAAAGTTGAAAGGAGTGACTGGGGATCTCCACTAGTAATTATTCCCAAAGTGACGGTGGTGTTCGACTCTGTGTCGATTACAAAGTTGGGGTAAATCCATAACTCGTATCTGCAAATTACCCAATCCGTCGTATTGATAAAATTTTGATCAACCTCAAGGGATCAAGATTTTTCTGACGTCTTGATTTATATAAAGCGTATCTGCATCTTCGAGTATGTCAAGAATCGTGTAATATTCAAACGATCTCAACCCATAGAGGGACATACAAAGTAAATCGACTTTCATTTGGAATAAAAACGGCACCATCAGAATTCAATCGAATCATTGAACAAATACTTTCCGGTTTGAAGAATACCATGTCATACTTCGACGATATATCATCGTACATGGTGCAACAGAAGAAGAATGCAGAAATCATTTAATTCAATGTCTCCAAAGACTAAAAGAACATGATCTACACCTTAACAAAAGTAAATGTTCATTTTTCAAACTCAGATAGAATATCTGGTTCACGTTGTTCAATTTAACAACATTTCAAAATCGCCAGCGAAAATTCAAGCTATTGTCAACATGCCACGTCCAGCTACAGCAGGTGATGTTAGAAGATTTTTAGGTATGGTTACCTACTACTCCAGATTCATACCGGATTTATCTACAATCACGTTTCCATTACGTCAGTTATTTCAAAAACATACAAAATTTTATTGGACGTCAAATTGTGAATCAGCGTTTTTAAAACTTAAAATCGTCATCTCCAGCGATAAGGTTTTAAGCATATGGTTAATGATATTGAACTTCCTGTCGCATTCGCATCTGAACATCAGCTGAAAGGAATTACAGTCAATTAGATCGAGAAGCTCTAGCAATTAGATTTAAGATTAATCATTTTTTTATGTACCTTTAACGGTAGAAAATTTCAACTGCACAACAAGATGCCTGCAATAACATCATCGAGATTACTGCGTTATGCCGAATTCCTGTCGAGTTTTAACTACGAAATAGTCTACAAAAAGGGTTCGGAACACACTAACGTCGATTGTTTATCTCGTGCAACATACCTAGTAGAAAAACCGTCTACAGAAAAAATCATAAACGAAGAGGTAAATGAATTATGTTATCTATAAATTTTCGAAATTGCAAACGAATACGTAAATGCTGAAGCATTAATAGCATCAGAAACGGCTAAAGATCCAGATCTTTCTAAAATTTTGCCAAATTTACTCAACTCCGATGAAAGTGAAGACATCTATACACTCAATAATGGCATTTAAGGGTCAACAATTGTTGATTCCGAAAATTCTTCAACCTCAAATTCTTCAAGAACTTCATCATACTCATATATCATACTCATCATGGTGAGGTCGTGTGATGCATGTGTCCAAGTACAATCAAAACCGGCAAAAGCTCTACTTCACCAGTGGGAGGAACCAGCTGAAAACTGGGAAAAAATATACATAGACTATGCATGACCTTTTAAGATCATTTTTTCTAATCGTCGTTGATTCAAAATCCAGATGGGCAGAAGTACGAGTTATACGAGATGCTCCTATGACACAAACGTCAATAAATCTTCTCTCTGACATTTTTGCTACTCATGGTTTTCAGGTAATAATGGTATCCGATAATGCAACCATCTTTACTAGTGATCAATTCAAAATGTACTGCAACAAAAACGGTATTTTTCAAAAACTTATTGCTTCAGGTCATCCTAGTACAAATGGGTTAGCAGAACGCAACGTACAAACACTCAAGCGTAAATTGAAAGCTATGTCATCCAAACCAGGTTCTCTACACAAGAAAGTCAATGAAATTATTCAACGTTATCGCGCAACACCATTCAATTGAGGGAAAAGTCCAGCAGAATTATATTTCAATAGACGTATTCGAATCCGGCTTGATGCATTGAAACCACCTATACAATTTAAACCTACAAAACATATTCCAGGGGTGCGAAAAATAAGCGTGGGAGAAAGAGTTCAAGTTGTGCACACTCGAAACAATAAAACAGTATGGAAGATTGATACTGTTCTACAAAGATTTGGAGAACTTCATTATCTTGTACAGCTTGATGATGGTTATATACTAAAACGACATATCGATCAATTAAAATCTACCAAAGTTCAACAACGTAAAGTTCATTTTGTTCCAGATATTGTAACTATCACGTCTACACAAAAAACCAACGACTATAGTCAACACCAATTCGAACCAACAGTTCCTCAAAATCAACCTGAGTCGGTGAGTCAAGAAGCCGAATTGCTGAGTAGTCAAGAGCCGCCTAATGAGCCTGAAAGAAATCAACAGCAAGTAGTTCGTAGATCTAAACGTATACGCAATAGACCTACCTATTTAAGAGATTACATTTCCAATTAAATAATTATTAAATTTCAATCGTTGTCACATTAAAAAAAGCTTCAATTAAGCGTGGGAGATTGTTATGTCCCATCATAATAATAAACCGGTCTGGCAACACTGCAGATAATAATGTAACTGTCATGAGCCAGTCTAGTTGTGCTTGACTTCTAATAAAGCACTCGAATGAATAAGACACGTGTTTCAATTATAGCAAACAAGCTATAACATATATAATATGTACTCATGCATGAACTCAGGCTATCAGGGAACAATATTTATTTTTACAATCTAGTTTGTAAATTCCACCTCAATTTGACGTTGTCTTTTGTCAAATTGGCGTTGAGTGATAGCTTCACATGAAGAGTCTTGTTCTGTGAAGTTCAACAGGCAGGTAGGTTGTGGCAAAATCATTAAGATAACACGTAGTGATCTGATTCCGAAGGCAGAGCGCTTGGTGTAGACCTGAAAATATGACTAGAGAAGGTATTGATTGCTTTATCGTACGTTTCAACATTGAAACGAACAAAACTCGTGTGAGGCACATATTCACAAAATCTTACTTATAACAATATAAAATCGCCGTTCGAGAACGCTTTGAACATAACAATTGAACCCTGATATAATTTTTTCATACGCCTTCACATTTTCTGAAATTGTTTAAATATACACTTTTCGAAATTGATATTGATGAAGCTAGATTTTCACAAATAAATAATAAAGTTTCATCTCAGCTCAAGAGATCAGTGATATAAAAGATACAACGAAACAAACTTCCGGTGGGAAACCGAACTTATACGTACGTATATATTAACATTTATAATGTGTTTTGAAAAATTAGTTAGTTTAATTAGTTTAGTGCCTACTCTGAAATGTAATCTTGATTTTTTGTAGACAACGGAGGAAATTATATTTTTTAACAAAATCAGGCTGGTGCAACCACTACTAACTTCCGTTTAGAGTTAACTTTATTTATTTTAATTTTTAATTGTTTACTTAATTTTTATCGAATTTTTAACTTATTACCAAAATGATACACTTATTAAAATATGTAACACATAATGTTATTATATGAATCAACTGTAAGCATGTCTACTTTACATTTTTGAAAAAGTAGTACGCATGTACTAAAAATTACCTCCACAGAAAAAATATCTCCACATATTCTATAAAAGTACGCAGCTAAATTCTCCAAAAATATAAAAATCCATAAACTTGACTAATGTAGTTATCACTTCGCATGCTATCTCATTCATTTCATTCAAAATTTTCTAGCTCCGTCTCGCTTCATCTCGTAATAAAAACATAAAAAATTTGTACAATTTTTCTTTATCTCCCTATAAATTTTTCGATTTTTATTTTGCTTTTTTCGTTTCGTATTTTTTTTAGTACAAATCTTTCACTCTTGATTTTTGTTTATGGTGTGTAAAAGAAGAAATAATACAAAAATTGTTAAAAATTAAAAAAAAAATTGAATATAGAGGAAATATCTAAGCAAAAAGTAATCCATTTTTAAATTTTTTATATTGATCAAATAATTGTTTTATATTTGTGTATATTTTTAATAATAATATTAATAAAATAGTTGTGTGCAATAGAAAGTATCCCTAAAAAAATTTAAAAGGAATATAAATGGAATACGTGTTGTAGTTTTTATAGTGGTTCCTTTTTTTATTTTTTGTTGTTGTATATTTTTTGTGTAAAATAAATAAAAATAAAAGTATTTAAAGTGAAAAATATTTGGTTTATTTCAAGTAAAATGTGTTAAAATAGGAAATATTTGTGAAAATATTGTAATCTATCATATAAATAAAATTTACCAAAGTAAAATTTTGTGTAGTTATATTAAATTTTTGGTGTGTCTCGTAAAAATACATAAATTTAGTGATGTCTACTTCAACAAATTATCTAAAAAGGATACACATATCGGTATTCCTAGCATGTTTTATGCTAGGAACAATATTGTCTGTAGCACAGGCTGCTGAACAGGTAACAAATTTCATATTTTTATTGTAAACATTTTTCCCAGAATTGTATGTATGCCTATAAATTTTTTTTTGTGTATGTGTGGGTACAAAATGTACATAAACGGAATGCAAGTAACTGTACGGTTATCTATTAGGACGTTGCATCTTTATTTATTCGAATCATATTTATCGAAATAATGAGTCACCTAAATTCTAGAAAATCCGTAGAAATTTAACGAACAACAATAATAAATTTTATCTGGTTCGTAATAGAATTAATTACTTAAGTATTTTAGTAAGAAAAATGTCTTGTTATATTTCTCTCCACATTTCAATTTCTTTTTAGTTTATGTACTTTATATATGTACGTATATATACTTACTATCTTGCTATATGTACGTTATTTAAAGGAAAACTGAAAACTATGATCTTATAAAAGAATAAGAAAACCTAAAACTTGTTTAATTTACTATGTATTATAAAATGTCATGTAATTTTTATATACTTAAAACATAGTACATAACGTCGCTATATACTTGCTTACCGCTTGTGTCATTATAAATTTTTATATACACAATACCTATGTGAGTATTTTATGATATGATATGAATTCATCAAAGTGTGATTTGATTTGTTCGGTACTAAATGAGACGTATTTTAATTAGTTTGGTGATAGTTTGTAGATATAAACTTTTATATAAACGCGTATCTTATGAGTTAGTATCACATACAAATACAATTTCAAAAACGATAGAGATCCGACTGGATTCTAGTAATTACTTAAAATCATTGAGATGGTCCAATGTTTTCTTAGAAGTGTTATTAAAAGATAAATACAATTCTTAGTTTCTTAAATACCAATCATATTTCCTAGTTGTAAGAAAATATGAATGTTTTGTTCCATCGAAATTTGTTATCAAAACGTCTGTTTTAGCTGAGTTTAATGCGTAAATTTGCCAAATTCCAAATTGTTTTTAGTGTTTTGAATAATCAGCTGTTAAGCAACCATTTTAAGAACCAGCTAAATTCTTGGTGTTACGGTTTCTGGCAGTTTCATATTCAGTTCCATTCAGATCACTAATCCTAAATGGATAAACTTGGCAAATTCGTTTAACAATCAAAGCGGGCTTTACTCAACGATCTTAAGAAACACTTATACTTTCCATCTTTCACATTCTTATTTATATTTTGCTTTATCAAAAGTATCAATTAGTTTTCATTCTGCACATTTCTATCTCTCTGTAAATTTATGTACTAACATGTTAAAGCATCTCCGCTTAATTCGCTCAACACTGCTCCATTTTTTTTGGTATTAAAAATCTGTTCCAATTCTATCACATAATAGTTACATATACATAGCTGTATTTAGGTAGATGAAAAATTAGAATTAATTTTCTTGTAACTTTTGGACTCAGAATAGAAATGCTGCAAAATGCCCAGGATTTTTTTAAAGAGAGTTTATGTTGCCTTTACTTTATGTTTTAATGGAAAAACCCTAGAACGTATAACTAAAATTAGCCTACAACCTGATTTGGCTGTAGTAAGGAGTCGATAGATATCGTTAATTTGAATATAGAGTTAATCTTCAGTTTATAATTGTAACAAAATATAAAACTGTTGTATGGTACGATAAAACTCAAATGATTTTTGAACCTTTTCAATTTAGAACCGCCAGTATCTAAAAATTGCCCCAATTCACAAACTTTTTGATATATGCTACTTGCAGGCAAGAGAAACAACAAATTTATTACTTGTGCCTGAATTACCACAAAAGATGTTTCAAAAGAGTGACAAGGTCCTTCAAACGATGAATAAACGGTCAATCAAATATCTAAACCTCTGGTAATTGCAAAGTGTACCGGTTAATTAACCTACCTAGTTAATTAACCCTATTAGTGAATAGTTAAAATCAATCACAATTAATCTAATTTTAGGATGATTTGGTTGAAGATGATCTAAATTCAATCCTATCATGTACAGTAGTCACGCATTCTTAACACGTTTACTACCGTGTGACCCACCGATGGGTTACATGCATATATTTTTAAGTAAAATAACTTTTAATATTTTACTTTGGTTTTTCGATTGTAATGGTTTTATTGTGATTCTTCCGTAAAAATACAATCGAAGGAAATTCTTCCATAGACCAATATACGGAACAATCACAATAACACCATTACAATCGAAAAACCAAAGTAAAATGTAAAAATAATTCGTAAATCAAAAAGTTAAGTTGTGAGAATAGAATGTGAAAGAATTGAATTTCGTACGCTATGCAGTAATTCGCTAGTATAGTACAACTACATGGTATTGTTATAAGTATAGACAATATTTCTATTTACATTGGATGCAACATCAGTCGTCGCGACCTGCTAATAAGGCCACCGGGATCTTCTTTCAAATCAATAATCTCATCCGTTCGAAACTGATTGTTGTGATTCTTACACATTTGCCATCTATAAGTCTAAAATTCTAAAATATCTTCTCGGAACTTAATTGAAACTTTCTAAACATAGTGCGGATTACCCTCGCGTTGGCCTCATTGTAAGTTTTATTTAGGAGAAACAATTACATTTAACCGTTATTTCTGTATATCAGAATATTCTGTATATCACCTGATGTAGCAAAGCTTGATTCAATTCGAATGTGTATCTCAAAGTGTTAAAGTTCGTCAAAATCTTTAAATCTTTAGGTCCTAGTCCGCCTTAGGAGTCTGGACGGTATTAACCAATATGTAAGGCTAGAGTCCAAGAAATTGTCTGTTTCGTTGACCAGTCGTCTTCTTTGTTCAATTTGCTATGTTCTTCTAAACTGGAAATTTTAAATCATGGTTCTCGAACAGTGCTTACAGTGAGTCTGTATTTCAACATTGAAAAAAATCACCAATGCTTTACATTATAAAATTAACATTGAAACATTGGAACTTTCTCACAGAACAATTGAGATTGCTTTACTATTAAGTATATATTTACTTGATTTCTTGAGGATATTAACTATCTAAGTATCATGCTTGCTGTAATGTCAATTGTCAGTTATAATGCATTTAGACGTGTTTGTGGTATTTTTCAATTAAGTGGTATTACTATTCAACCTTTTCTGATGCTTTGAAACACGTTGTAGAATTCATAAGAAAATAATTTGGAAGTAATTTGATAATTGTCCAAGACGGTTGAATTCGTCACAAAAATTGTATTGAGCACTCTTCCGTGCAGTAATTAACAATCTCTGGATTATCACACAAGTTCCAATAAAATATTGGTAAATAATGCAATAATTGCAGAGTTGAGAATCTCAATATTCATTTGATTAACTCTCTGTGCAAATTCAAGGTATTATTGTTTTCTTATTGCTCCAAAATATTAAATCGGCTATCCTTGAGGCACATTTAGGCCTTTTTGTTCAAATAAATATGCTGGCGAGGTGAGTATTTTCTGTCCCTTTCTTGCAAAAAATCTAATTTGGTTATCAAGTTTTTGTTGATATTTACATGTCAATATTTTATTATTTTTCGATTTAGGATGATATTTCTAGAAAACAGATGGATTTATGTGGATAGCCAGAGAGCGATTATATAATTTCATAGATTAAAACGTTCTTACACAATTCGCAGGTAGAGCTATGGAAAATGTAAACATACGTTACCGAGTTTTTGTATATACATATCTAAGTTATGGTGACAATTATCACTGATACGCGTAATATAAAATAATTCTCTATATTAACGAACTTACGCATATCGTCCAGCGTTTTGAACTGTTTATCCACTAAGACGTGCTGCATTGACCGGAACAAGTGGTAGGTGCATGTCGCCAGGTCTAGTAAATATGGCGCGTCCGGGAGAATTAGTCAAGCAACAGTCGATCGTTATCAAGCAACAGTCTGACTTGCTTGCTTCCTTGCCCAGTAAATGGCCTTTTCTGTGCAAGCTCTTCCGTTAGTTTGCTCAATTGTCAGCTGTAGTATTCTGCACTCACCGTCTGACGAGTTTCCAGGAGCTCGTAATAAAGCACACCCTTCATATCCCACCAGATACACAAGAGAACTTTCTTTAAGTAGATCTTCTGTTTTGGCGTCAATGTACTGGGTTGCCTGGGATGCAATTTTTCCTTGTTAGAATTCGTAAAGAATGCAGTGCTGAATATGCTGTTTAACAGTTCTCGGTGTTGTGAAACCTTGCGTCCGATCCTGCAAAAACCACAAAATACTGTGAACATATTTCTATTTTAAATATAATTTTAAGCTCGATGAAAAAATCTGTAAAAATTAAGTCATACACCTAATATTTTAGTTATTTTATTAAATTGTATACTACTTACATTAAATTAATCAAAATAATGAATAAAATATTTTCCGAAGAATTATTCAGTGAAAACAGTGTTTTTATGTTGGCGTCAAGTAAATAAATTTGAAATAGTATCCGTTTCGAATCAGACTTATTTAGCTCAATCAGGTCAATCCAATTAATTGTACCGATTTGTTTTTTACGTAATAACAAAAAACAAAATACAATTTCTATTATATGGAAGAGACAAATTTCTTGACATGTTGGTCTTTAAATTTGAAAATAAAATCTGCATGAATTACATTTAATCAATACACATTTTTGGAGACATTTTTGTGTAGACGTACTTATTCAAGTATGTCTCCTCGCGAGGTAACTTATTTGAATAAGTTGGTGTTTGGAAAACACCCTAAGTAGTTTTTTCGTCATGCTAACAAATTCCACACTTTGCACTTGAAGGTATTCGGTTACTTACTGATATGCCGAATTGGTTGGTTGCCTTCCGTACTAAATATTTTTGGAATATTACTTGGTTTTTAACTGGACTTTCTAATCAAATTTGACATGTGTCTGCAAGAAATTTTGCGCCCTGGGCTTAAGTATTTTCTTGAAATCGGTGGATATTTTCGTCTACGAATTATAAGTAATTTACATTAGAATTCTTTATAGTATTCAAATTTTTTGCCGACTACTTTAATCGTTTTTTCAAATTTGCTTGCAAAGCTGCTATTATTTATTTCACTACTAAACAAAAATCGGTGAATAAATCCACATTGATTTACCCAGAAGTAAATTTCCACCGATTTTAGTTTAGTAGTGAAATAAATAATAGAAGACTTGCAAGCAAATTTGAAAAAACAATTAAAGTAGTCGGCAAAAAATTCGAATGCTATAAAGAATTCTAATGTAAATTAGAATTCGTAGACGAAAATTACCACCGATTTCAAGGATTTGCGCCCTAGTAGTTCTTGTGCCAGATTTCACTCGAGCAGATTAATCTTTAATATATTTCGGTACACATATTTTGTTCTAGCTAAGCTACACTATTTAAGTAGTTCAATTTATGAGACAATCAATTGAACGTACTAAACTAAACATTCAACTAGTGGAAATTACATCAATTTTCAATCTTTATTATAAATGAGATAAGCAGAAAGTGTTTAAAAAAATAAGTTCTGACTTCATTAAAATAGATTTATTAATCTTTGCATTATTTAAAAAAATCAACCTGCAATAATGTTTCCTTTACCTTTCTTGATTTTTAGGCAAATGCTGATCGATGCGTTTCTCGTGATTAGGGGTCTTTACTCCTTAGCGAGATCCTAAATTCAAAAATTAACATGTAAATTTTATTTGGTAATCTTGTAGACGATACACACATCTATACATAAATTTCTAGATAATTTTGATAATTTGTAAAAACCTCTTATAGGCTCGTACGTCTATACGATTATTAATTTGAACTTGTGGAATATTCGCAATTGTCTGGCCTCGGCAAAGTACAAATGCATCAGAAAATTTCCACTGGTGAGGAAGGGCCTATTTAAAATTAAAGCTGTTTCTGGCAGCACAGTGTTACTTATATTTCTTTATTTATTAAAAACATATTTAAAATGAAAATAAGTAAGTAATTAAACATTTCGAAAACTTGCAAAAATTTGAATATAACTTTAAAACTATATCTCTTACATATAAATTTGCCACGTCGTATGTTACTATTGTAGCCAGCCACCTCATTATATTTATAATAATATAATAATAAAGGGTGTTCCTCGCTTTTTGGTTATCCAAACTTATTACGAAAATGATCGTTCTTTAAAAAAAACATTTCATAAATTACGTCATGATTTTGATCAACATGGACGTCCTACAAAATCTGGAATTCGCAAAATTGTTGAACATTTTGAGGAAACTGAAGCAGTTGCAGATGGTAGAGCATATCAACACCATCCTCCAGTTCGTAGTCATGAAATAGTAACAGCTGTAAAGACACACTGACAGTAAATAGCGCTTTCTTGGCATGTTAACCGGATTTTTGTAGCCAAAATTGGATGAAATTGATTTAGATGATCTTTGGTTACAACAAGACGGTGCCACATTTTACACAAATCATGAAACACTCGACTTATTGGCAACCAAGTTTGATGATCACATAATGTCAAGAAATTTTAATGTCAATTGGCCACCAAGATCATTCGATTTGACACCGTTATATTATTTTCTTTGTGGTTTTTTGAAAAGTAAAGTATATTAAGTATATAGCAATGATCCACAAACAATTCAAGATCTCTTGTGTAACAGGAGCTGTGGTTCCTCCAACCACTAACTTTCATTTTCACATTATGTGTTTTTTTTAATATAAAAAAAACTAACAGATGGAACACCTTCTATTAATGATTTTATAATTTATGGTGAAAAACTGATTTTAAATTTCCCTTGAGGAGAGACTTTAAATTAATTTAAAACTGAATGTTAATGCTGTATGCATACCTGCGGATGGATACAAGAATTGTCGTAATCGTACCCGCAGTTTAAACCAATCAAATTGCGTGAAATGCTTTATGCCCCGCCTACTCTTGTCGCAATCGAGTTGAAATATTTTTTATTTTGAGCAAATGATTTCGTCAAGCTTGTTAACCAAAAACTACAAATAGAACTAAATTTTGTGTTCATTGTAAGCCGCCATTATTTGTTTGTTATATATTTCACAGAAAATATAGATATATTTGACAATTAAGTATATATTTGTGATGTAAAACAGTGTGATATGATGAATGGCTAACGCGAGAATGGCAAAATGCGACCAAAAATATTCGATGTCCATGCCGAACCCGAGCAAAGGAAAAAGCGAAAACTAAAACTGGAAAACGATTGAAATCATTATTGGTCGAAGTTGTCGAACCAGCTATCGATATGGGAGCAGAAAGTGTTGCGGGCTGGTATAAAATGGGCCAAGAAAATTTCGTTCAAACTCAAATACTGGAGGAGGATGTAGCCAACTTTGAGAATAATTTGTTATAATTAATAATTTTAAATAAAATTTTCTTTAAAATGGATATTTTTTATTTAATTTTGTTTTTTTACTACTTATACATTTTACTCAGCATGAACCGATAAGCATTTTTGACCGTTTCCATGCAATTTTAGTAAATATTTTGAGGTAAACCATTATCCGTAACAATCTGTAAAAAAACAGCAATTGCAAATGTCTCTTCTGAATAACATTTTTTTAATTACTTATCGGTGATATGGTAGCACAAAGGTTAATTTTTTCCATAATATTTCCGTACTCTGGAATATCACTAAATATATAAACCATTTCCGGTGTAATTGTTAAGCACATGCAACAATCATTCGGTATATGTCGATTTGTGTTTGCCTCACATCAGTCACGCCATTAATTGGCGAGCTCATTTCATGTTGAGTTGCTAGAAAGTCAATACGTAATCACGAATAAATTCTAAACTGGTTTTAAACTTGTGATTGGGTTGGAGTAGTTTTATCGTCTTTAATTGCTTGGACATAATTCACTTCACACTTCATTCATCCTTGAAACTAACACCCCGATTACGCTAGTCGAGTCGATTGTCGTTTCAAGTGACACTAAAAATGTGCTATTTGTATGAAAAATTAGTCAGTTGCCATGACCATAAGTGGCTTGAGACGAAAAAAACAATTAAAAACTGTCATTTCGAGTCGTGTGAAATTTTGAAGAAACTAGAAAAAACATAAAATACGCCGATTGTCGTTTGAAGTGACTAAGATAATAAACATATTAGATATGTTGGCAAGGCAGGCGACTATGGTTTCATATTAAAAGAGTCACTTGAAACGACAAACGACACGACTAGCGTAATCGGGGTATAAATATCTAGAACTTACAAACATGACTTAATATAAAATCATAATTTATTGGGAGCCCAATGTAGATGCCATAATTAAAATGATTTCTGGTTGTGTGTTTAAAATAACAGCACTAAGTAGTTCTACCAGAAATCGTTATACATATATATATTTATTGACTGTCAAAGAATGTCTGAAATATATTTCTGGTTTCTAGGTTTAAAAGGTACTTACTTATATGATTGTTTTCGCTCTTAATTAAGGTATTTATTAAATAAAAAAACTAAACAGACTGAAATTTAACTGTTGATGACAAGCTAGAAAAAAAAGTTGGGTTTAAGTATTTACTTTGTGTACCTCTCCCAATCATTAATGTTTTACTTTAAAGTTCTTAAATTTAGTTTACTTAAATTTTTAATTAACATTTTTTGTAAATTATGTAATTGGTCTGTTGAAAATTCTTCCAATAAGGTAAGTGTCTATAATACTGACATATGGCGCGACAAATTGAAGTTTGATCTTCATTATTACTTTGAAAATACCAGATATTTTAATAGCTGATTTCTTTTTTAAAACACTTGTTTATTTAAGAATCAGATAGTAACAGAAAATGTGAAATGAAAAACAATTTTCATTTATAATTTTAAAATTTTAGATAAAACGGCATGTTGTACATAATACTGAGCTATTGAAAAATTGGTGTTTCTATTATTGACAATTTTTGTTCTCTATACTGACATAAATAATATTAAAGTTCTACTTTTGTGCCTTGGACTTTATGAAAACTTACCAAAATACTTGTATTTTGCAAAATATTAATTATAAAACGTCTAAGGCACAAAAGTAGAAACAAATATTCTCTTATTAAAAATTTGATTCTACTTTCGACCGGACGCGCTATGTTCACAGCACCGTCTGCTTAAATTTTGATTTTATATGAAAATGACATGTTGCTACAGTTATTTAGCTCTGCTAACACGCAACATTTTACTCTTTAGATCGTTGGGGAAAGGTTCGATTGCGAATCGAATGATGCAATAATAGCCGCTTTTCTTGACGCGTGATTTAAGTCTTCAGTTCATATTTCATGACACAATAGATTTGAAATCAAAATAATGATCCAAAACAAAATTTGAATGAAATTTTACTATTATTTCTAAATTGACTGCCAAATTTTTTGATTGTAGGACGGTTTCTAAAATGTCAATGAAAGCTTCGCTTCGATCCTATTGAAACTTTCACATTCATATTTCAATCATTCGCTTCATTAGTTGTTTTAATTTATTAGACTGGCAATACGTCCCTTGAAGAAATTTGGTCGCCTTATTAAGGTTACTTTAATCGAGCGATCTTTCGGTTGATTAGTTATACTACACATGCTAGAATATAGTACTTAATAACATTTAGAATAAAATTTAAATGATACTAAATTGTTGGTACTTCAATGTGTGTTCATTGCAGACCAAATGGTACACCAATGGGGTTTAGAAAACCGGTAAAATTGAAAAGTAGGGGGGTTGAGCGCCGATAGGGGCAGGATGCGCATGGTGTTTTTCAATGTCTGGTGTCGGTTGATGATGTGGCTGAACACAACTATTATAACCCCTTGTCAGAGTATAGAACCTAACGAGCCGTGCATCCTCCATGTCAGTCATATTAGTGATTTCCAGCAAAGAGCAAATGAATTATGCTGAACAAAAGGCGAATGACAGGCTACTATAAAGTACGGGGGGTGAAAATTGTAAAAATATTGGATTGGCCATTGTTCGTTTCCATATGATAGACGAAGAATCCGATGCTAGCTATATTCGATGGGAATTGCAAATAGGCATCAAATAAGTAGGTATCTATTCTTAAAATATTTTGCTGCCATTATTAAATTCGATTGGTCCTAATAACAGTAGCTAATTTGTCATACGCTGAAATGCGTTGATAATGTCATCGGGACTATAATATTATTGAACCTGCTTCAATTTTATTGTCATGGTAATAAAATATAATAAAGCTCCTTTACTGACATGTGTGTATATAATACTGACATACAACTTTAAGGAGGCAACTAAAATTAAATTCTCCAAAAAGTTAGAAACAGTTTTTAGTTTTAGGTTACATATATTTATTTAATTTTACACTGATTAAAATATTTTTAATTTACTTAAAATGGAAATAAATACTTTTAATTACAATAAATAGAATTTAGAATTTCTAGGTTATATTGACATGTGTTGGATATTTTAGTGAACTAAATAAGGATTCAATACTGATCGTTGCCGTTTTGATTAATTCGTGGCCAAACTTTCACAAATTTTTAGGGTCATAATTAGGACAATAAAATGATGCTTTCAATTGAAAATGAACGCAAAATCCCGTTTTTACAATAAATAAGCATACAACCCAGATTAAAGGATGCTTAAAAAATATGTCTCAACCTAATACTGATATATGCGTCAGTGAAAGGGATACGCTGTTTTTTCACAGTTTTTAATACTGACAAAACTATTTTAACAAAAATATATATTTATTTTCATAATTTTCATATAAATGAAGTCAAATAATTAAATGAAACGAATCATATGATCGATAAAACTTTAATTTAAAACGTAATTAACATTTAGTTAGAGACTACTACTAAAATAAAAAAATTCAAAATTTAAGGTAAAATGCTAAGAAATAGTTGCACAAAAGTATGTTTTCGATGTCTATCAGATTACTACTGATTTATATTATTTTTAGTAAAAGAATATTAGAATGTGTTAGAAGGAGATGCAACTAGAATGTTCTTATTAGTGATTTTAAGAAAAATAATCTTAGTATGTTGGGTAATATTCTTAAAATTGAGCAAATTCACGATTTATGTCAGTAATGCCACCTATGTCAGTATTATAGCCGTTTACCTTAGGTCTTTTTAAGGCCCCTTGGGTAAAAATACTATTCATTGTATAAAGTACATCCAGAACATTGTGCACAGATATTTTTTTAAAAAAATAAAGTTAAAACTCTCAAACTCGATCTTTTTTATGCCATTTCTTAGCCGATTTTTTGAAATTCGACATGTGCGATCTAAATAGGATTCTAACATCATTTTTTGATAAAGCTCTGGTATATGGCCAATAGGGATGGAAGTGGGCCATTTCTTAGGCGATTTTGTAAAAATTCGACATGGGCTATCCAGGGTTTCCAGTTCGAATATCCGAATATTGAATTATTCGAATAGTTCAAGCGATTTCGATTTTTTTAATAATTATTAAAAAAATTTTTTTGCTTTTTTTTTTAATAATTTATTGATAAGTTTTAAAATAAAAAACAATGAAACTAATATTTAAATTGTTTCTTTTATTAAAAAAAACTATTAATAAAATAAATTAAAAACAATATAACACACATTTAAAAGTTTTCGTTTAATTTCCTCCTCCCCCAACTCACTTAGTAATTGAAACTTTTAACTCCAACGCGGAAGGGCTAAATTTTACACATAAGAAGGCGCGAGAATAGAGCTGTCTTGAGAGCGGCCACTGATTTTTGTTGGTGATCCATCCACTAGAGATTACTGTTTACTTTTATAACATAAATGTATAGATCTACCCAACATAGAAAACTTCATCGAACAGGGTTATAAGTTAAAGAAGCTTTTTTGGGGAGATTAGTAAAGCGGTTTTTCAGAATGGATATTCTTATTTCATCCTTTCCATACATAAATTGAGTATCCTAGAACTTATCTGCAAAAAATCGACCAACTAAAAACAGCCTTTCCTTTTTCCTGTCTCTTGACTCCGTTTACAAGAGGTGCCCAATACCCCATTTTTAAAATATGTATTTAGAAAAATATATTTTAATAAATTAGATTGAAGTAGTTTATATTTTATAAACCAGTTTAAAACCACAAACTTCAATTTGCCTGAGAAAAAACAAATTGTCGAAAGGTTTTATTTTTTTCCGTACTCGTATTTAATGCTACAACTTGAAGACACATACTATGTGTTGCATTAATATTTGTGCTCATGAAAAAATTATTTTAGTTATGTTTCCTAGATTATAAAACTCATGTAATTTTTTTTTTTTAAATTTTTTATCACAATGTAATTAATTATTAAATTACGTTTCATTTGGCATATAATATATAAAAAAATTATCAGGATTTACGTATAAAAAAACGAATTTACTCTGTTGCAAAAGTAATTGTGTTATAAATTACTGTTGCAAAAGTATTTGTGTTAGCAAAATTCTAAAAAAAATCAACAAATGGTGCATTGAAATAACTGTTTCAGCATTTGCTTTTCAAAAATACACGTTTTCAAATAGTTTTGCAAGTTTCATTGAATTGTGAGCATTAAAAATCGTGACAATATGCCATATAATTTGGGAATCTCAGCCGAAGAACTGGCGAAAAAGTACAAGTGCCATAAAAATACCATTTGGTATCAAGTTCGGAAGCAAAATATTTGCGGAACGGTGCAAAATATCGGAGTACGCCAACGACCAAGAATAACTAATGCCAGAGAAAATGCTTACATCACTCGATGTATGCTTACAAATGCACATTTAAGTCAACGAGGTCTCGCTAAAACTTTAAAGGATAACAAAGAACTCCAAATACACCATTCCACAATTTCTCGTCGTTTAAAAGAAGCTGGGGTACAGGCCTATACATGCACCAAAAAGTTTTATATTTGTAAACAAAATAAAATAAAACGGCTGTTGTTCGCAAAGCAGCATATGAACAAGCCCCCCGAATTTTGGAGAAACGTTTTGTTTACTGACGAATCTTCGGTATCGTTAGACGGATCTTGGGGTCGCAAATTTTATTATTCGGAGCCAGAAAAGGTAAACAAACGTCGTGTTTATGCTACACAACGTCAAGGCCGTGGAGGAAGTCTTATGGTTTGGGGTTGTATAACCAACCTCGGAGTAGGACCACTAGCAATGGTGTCTGGGAAAATGAACCAAATGACCTATTTGGAACTGCTGAATGATGTAGCATTGGTAGCTGGTTCAAAAATAATTGGGCTTGACTTTATTCTTCAGCACGACAATGCCCCTGCCCATAAAGCATTTATTGTGACCGATATTTTTAAATGATTTAGACCAACAACGCATAAATTGGCCACCGCAAAGCCCGGATTTAAATATTATAGAAAATGTTTGGGCTTATGTAAAACGAAATATACCCTATAGAGTTGGACGAAGCAAGCAGGAGTTATGGGATGAGATTGTTGAGGTGTGGAGTAAAATACCTCTAGAATTTATTTCCAAATTATTTGACAGCATACCCAGAAGACTAAATGAGGTCATATTATATAACGGTGGGCAGACTAAATATTAAATTTAAATAAAATCAACAACATAATATAAATTAGTAACGTTTTTTATTAAAACTGTCCCAACACAAATACTTTTGCAACAATAATTTGTAACACAATTACTTTTGCAACAGAGTAAATTCGGTTTTTTTATACGTAAATCCTGATAATTTTTTTATAAATTGTATGCCAAACGAAACGTAATTTAATAATTAATTACATTGTGATAAAAATTTAAAAAAAAAAAAATTACATGAGTTTTATAATCTAGGAAACATAACTAAAATAATTTTTTCATGAGCACAAATATTAATGCAACACATAGTATAGTATGCTTATCCGATAACTATAGCAATCACGAATAATTTTTCTAGTTCGTTCATTAATTTTAAATCTACTATGTATGTAAAGTAATATCGCTTTGTGTGGTTCGGTTTCAAAACCTTTTTTTAAATAATGAAGCAACTGAGTAATACTATCATCTCTGAATTTCATTGAAACTCCTACGTTAATTTGACGTATTTTTACTATGAATCAATATACTACATCACTTAATGAAATTAAATTATTTATGCATATTTATTTACAACACATACTTATGTAAGTAAATTAGTTAAATGTGTAATTACAAAAATGAATAATAATTTTGGCACAGTGATTTGGATAAAATTACTCTTATCTACATAAGTATGTCAATGTGTAATATGTTATATACAATGGAATGCATTTGGTTTTTATTGTTGATAAGAATACACCACAACTATTTGCGATTTGTTATTTTTTGTTGTTGCATGAGTTGTGATATGATATCTTATATTTGTTTTTAATAACCACTTGTTTTTACTTTTGAGATAAAAATATGACTAAGTATGTTAGGTTTATACGGGGTGTTTTATCTTATAATAGGAAATATATTTTTGAATAGCCTTTCCTTTTTGTGAGTGTGTAGCATTAAATTACATTTTGAAAGTTACATAATTTTTGTCCCCTCCCCCATATTTTCCCATAATAACACAAAGAAATTACTTCGTCTTTGTTATCAATTAAATTGGGATTCCTTTTTATCACTTACCAAATAGATCAGATCCTTATCTCCGGCGCGGATTGAATCGGTTTCAAATATTTTTGTCCTGAAGTTTATGTTTACATTTTTTCATTAACATTTACAAATGGAATGCATGTAAGTTCATATTTTAGTCTCACGCAAGAGAAGAATATATCAGATTGTGGTTGTGGTCATAAGTATCTCATATCTGGAGTTATCATTATCTTGTCTAGAAAAAAAATCACGGGCAGCTCTTATTTTGCTGCCGTCCTAGAATAGTTACGACAATTGTTAGTATTTTTCCAGCGATGTTAGGAATGCTCCTTATCATCGCATTAAGGTTCCACACACCAATTAACACACCAATTACTTAACTTTATTTAAAGCTATACTTAGTTACATTACCGTGTACTTCTCTGTAACGTAAGGTGGCATCTGTAATAGGATGAATACTTATAACGATTTTTTTAACTAAACTTACCTAGTTATTTGCTATATGAATCATTTTGGCCTGACAAAAGTGACCTACGCACATCTTGTAAATTGTTAAGCGGCAAAAAAGGAAATTAGTTAGTGTTAGTATTAGAGTATTAGTTGGAAAATCATCATGAAAACATACACAGTTGCACAGCGTTCATTTCATTCGACTTTTGGCGACGAAGCATCATCCTTGGCTAGTGTTTATAATTGGTACAATGAATTTAAGCGCAAACGACGTTAATTCACTCAAAGACGAGCCTCGTGAAGGTCGTCCAAAAACAGCTGTTGTTCTAGAAAATATCGATGCTGTGAGAAAACTGATTGAAGAGGATCGGCATGTGACTTATCGTGAAATCAAGGCATGCCAAGACATTAGTAACACCAGCGTACATACGATCTTACACGAGCATTTAAAGGTGCGGAAGCTATGTGCACGCCGTATGTCGTGCCGCCAAATGATTTGAAAATTCGTTGGACGTACTTCCAAAAACGCATACAAGATCGTGACAGGCGGCGAGTCATGTACATATACATATATGCGTATGAGCCGGAACTATTGTTATCGCCTGCAGAAGCGTTCAAAAACCATGTTTTGGAGCTATCATATTCGGACTGGCAGAATTATTTCGATAAATGGTTTGAGCGTGTGTAAAATGTATACTACTCTGGGCAAAAAGTAGTAAGACTTATTAATTTAAATTTTATCACCGAAAGCCTTCGGTGATAAATGTATGTCGCGAGCAAGTGTGATTGGTACCAAACCACGTCAAAGCAAGTCAAAAATCAAGATGACAGATGTTGACAGTTTTCTTCGATTATCGAGGCGTGGCGAACTCCGAATTCCTTCCGACCGGCCAACAAGGAATACTATTTGAGTGTTATACGTCGTTTGCGCAAAGCTATTCGTAAAAACAAGCCGGAATTATGGGTCGACAACTCTTCGTTTTTGCACCACGATAATGCACCTTCTCATACTGCATTGGTTTTACGTGATTTTTTCGCCAAAAATTCCACCCATATCGTTCCGCAACCACCGTATTCGCCTGATTTAGCTCCGTGTGACTTCTGGCTGTTCAGCAAACTCAAACGACCGCTCCGGGGAAACCGTTTTGAGTCAATTGAAAACATTAAACGTGAATCGCTACGCGCATTGGAGGCTATTCCGGAAATTGACTTTAACAACTGTTTCGAGGATTGGAAAAAACGTTGGCACAAGTATATTGAGGCCGGGGGACAAAATGTCTATTATTTTGAGGGGGACAAAATAGATTTGGAGAAATAAATAAAGAATTTGAAAATTATGAACAAAGTCTTACGTTTTTTTGCCCACAGTAGATCTTAAAGGCGAATATTTTGAAAAACAATTTTTGATACTTTTTCTAAACACTTTTACGGCAGCCTTCGTATTTTGCTGTGCGTATGCGCTATTAGTTCTTGATTTGGGATAACTAGAATGTATTTAAGCCATTTGCAAGGTTTTAGTCAACTGTACGCACCTGCGATCTATTGTTGGTTGCTGGTTACGAAACCCAAACTGATGATTTAGGAATAGTTTTTTTCTCGATTATCGAATTAAGTCTTTTTACCAATAGCGTTTAAAAGAGCTTTGGGTACGAATTTGATTCTGAAGGGCATATGCAAGATTGGTGAATTTTGTTAAAGGTATCCTTGGAAGCTCTTTCAGAATTTCAACAGTAAAGAAATCGTAACTGGGAGATTTTCTTGGCATCATGGCTTTTATGCCATGCATTGCTTCATTGATGTAGTTAAACGTATTGCTTCATTTTCCGGTACAACTTTTTCGTTGAAATATTTTTTCGATCCGCAAATATTTGAGTTTTACCTTTGATTTTTAGCCCAATTTCCACTCGCTGTAAGTATTTATTGGATGGATCTGCATAGGCAGAATAATCAGTCATTACTTTAATTTTATAGATAGTTACTGATTTATTTATTTTTCTATTCTGTTATTTCTTTCTTAGTTGCTGAGTGAGATTGTTCACCTTAGATTCACCCTGAAGGGCTCTAGTTTGCTGCCATATCCGTTCCATTTTTTTCTGCTAGTAGTTCTCTAGCTCAAATTTCCGCCGAGTGTTCCCTTTAGTCTCACTTTTCATTTCGGTTGCATTTTTATGTAAGTTTTTGAAACGTTTTCAATAGCTCTGAGCATTTTGCAACGGCACTACCAAATAACCTTTCTGTTCTAGGTATTTTCTAAAAATATGGCAATTGGTGTGCGTATTTACTAGCGTCAGGAATATTGGGGAATGGTCCAAACTTAAGTCTTGATTTTCGTCTATCTGTACACAATTTCCAGATATGTTATTGGTTATGATGAAATTAATCAGATGAGGTATTTTATTTCGATCAATTGTGAATGAATCGATTTTCCAGTTGATAATTATTTGCACCTTTATATATTATTGTTTTATCTACTTTCCATTTTCTTGAAAAATTCATGATATAGGGCCATTACATGGTCAGTAATAATGTCATTACTTGCTGGGAATGACATTAATAATGATCATGTAATGTGCGTTATTGAAGAATGATGTTTAGTAATGATGTAAATCCGGATTTTCTGATTTCGAGACATCATTACTTGTGTGTGACGTCAATACTGTCATTAATAATGATAGTGTAGGATTTTCGTCATTATACTATTGTACATCATTACATACTTTTCTTTATTTCTACACTATTTAAATATGTGTATAAAATTGTTTTTTGGGATTGCTGACGGCAAAAGGAAGGATTTGTCGTCGGCTGGAGGAATTTTTTAATGAGTATATTATATCAAAATATTAATAGTTATATTAAAATTATATTTTTTTTATCACAAAAGTGAAAATATATGTAGTATTTATTTTGGTACAGTAAACCCCCGATTTAACGGACACAAAAATATAATTTTAACATAAATATTAATATGTAAAATATTAATATAATATATTCTATCAACATTTTGATATACATAATATTATTTGTACTCATTGAAAAGATTTTTTGGCCGATGACAATATTTTTTTGCGGTTGGCAACTCTTGAAAAACAGTTTTGTGTACATAGAGTAGAACCAAATTTGTATACAGAACGATTAATAGAACTTAAGTAATGACGATAATATTGACATGTAGGAATCACCGTGTAATGGTACCAAAACTAAAAAGAGTAATGACGCAAGTAATGACATTACTCGTAATGACATTATTACTGACCATGTAATGGCCCTAATAGTCCTTCATTCTGCGAATGCTTCGGTCTGCGTCGTTTTAACTTTAACAGATGTTGCTTATACTTATTTTGTTTGATATTTTAATCCCTCGTAATAACAGCACTACGCTGTCTAGGACCATTTGCAAGTTTTGTTGATGTTGCAGGAGTAAATTGGCATTTCAAAATAAAATTGAAATCATTGGCTAAAGCTATTTTTGTGTTTAAAAATGGTACCTTTAGGGCTATATTCTAGTTTCTGTAGTTGCACATCAAAGATATTAAGACTTCATCAGTTGGAGAGATTGGTGTATGCTATCGTTTTTACTAATTCTCGAGTGTTAGCGTTGTATTGCTATTCAATTTCAATACTGCCACCTTTATAATTTGCTGGGTGGTTTTCGCTACAGTGTGCGCATTTAGGAAGAACATTTAAGGGTTTAACGCAAATTTTGATTGATATTTACTTGCTCATTTGACATACCTGCGTTCCATTTCACAGTATATTTGTGTTTGTCGATGGATAATGCACGCAACGTGGTATAAGCTTAGATCATCTTAATGGTTGAATAATCACTTTATATCCTAGAGATTGATACCTCCTTGATTATAGTCATGTTTTTCAATATCTTCGTCTGAACTTGTAGGTCAAAATATACATGTTGAGAGGTTCATTGTTTCATTTTTTTAACTTTATTGATGCTTCAGTCACTTAAAACCTTTTTGCTTTTAGGTGACTAATTATTTTTTCAGGGCGAATGTAGATTTTCTGCCGTTACTCTGATTGGTCTGGTCTGTTTGTTTTCACCATTGCACCATTTCACCATTTTGATTTTAAAATTTGTATAAAGTAGGAAACTTGAATCCATGGAATGCTTACACAATTTTGGAAGCATTTTACTTATTATCGGTTATCGGTTCTATGACTGTAGGTGCGAGATTTGATTGGCAACTGCGTAAGGTAGAATGTAAAAAACGGTCCGTAAAAGAGTCAGAGAGCTTCGACTCCATAATGGATTGCTTAAGAAAAAGCAAACAACCAAGATTGGGTCTAAAGTTTAACAAAGTAATAAGAACGGGCCTTCAGATCCTAAATGTCAATCATATTCCTAAAGCGTTAGTAATTTATATTTTTAAATTTGAACAATTATTTTTAACTTCAGCTGACCTTCAAAAAATCCCTACTTTATCCGTAGTTAAGACAACTTAAAATTTGCAGTCATATTAACAGAATATTACATTACACTTCTGCATAAAAGTTAAAAATTTATTTGTGGTAATTTTTTTTGGCTTTATAACTTTTTATCTGTTTCAATTGGTTGAAATTTTTTGACAATTGTATGGTTGCTTTTTTAACGTAAATATCGTAATAACAAAATGTACAAAATGGAAAATTACCCAAAACATTACGATTTTTATCAAATTTTGTACATGGCAAATTTCTGTTTACAAACAACTATTTTGTGTCATTCAAATGTTTCTCATATAAAAATTTTATCAGCTCTTGAAGGAGATAAAAAATTTGACTATTTTATTCACCTCAATTTTTAGCTTTTTATGCGATATTTAAACCAATTGAAACACACTTCTAACCCAATAAAAATATTTGACAATTGCGTCGAATTTATCACCAATCAAGCTGAAACGATTGTTATTTATCAAATGCCAATTCTATCAATAAAAATTGTCTGACCTTAGCAACCTATACATCACCAATACGGAATACACAATACATATTATCACGATGACACTGAAACGAGCTGATTTTCTTACAAAAGAGTCCCTGGAACTGGAACTAACAAGGACTTCATAAATAATATTATATGCATTGCATATTTATATATTTTATATATCGGTACAAAGAAATAGCCTACTTAGTGTAATTTTTAAAAGTCAACCTCTAATCGTAGCGATTCTATTATCAAGCGCCGCTGATTTATAATTTTACATTTCAAGATTCATTGGCCTTTGATGAACTCTCGAATTGCGATAATTTATGTTGAAAATTAAAGTTTTTATATAAGTTAATGATAATCATTAACAATAATATTGTAACATTGTTGTTGTTTTGTTAATTAAAACATTTAATTGATTAGCTATTGAACGTCAATTATTACGGTTGACCTATTAAGTTTGGTGCGCGGTTTAGGTACGAACCGATAATAAATAAATCGATTTTTTGAATGCATGCGGCTATTAATTTGTTTATTCTGGCCCAAAAACAAAAATAGACAGGTCTATTTTTATTATTGTTATATACGCTTAAATTGGACCTACATATATGTATATAGTTATCCAAGGTTAAATGTATTTTCCATTCGTTTTAAGAAACGCAAAATCTTTGAAAATTTAAACAGCATTCAGTTTATTTTTATCACAAATAAATAAGAAGAATAAAATAATGTAAATTTCGGAGCCATATTGTTAATTTCTTTTGAATGAATTCGTTTTGGGATTTTCGCATATAAGTAATCCACACAAAATAATAACTAGAGAAACAAATATTTCATTATTAATTTTTTGTGACCACTCCGTAAAAACAGTAGAGGTCAGCAAAGGTTTACAAGAAATTTTAGTGACATTTTAAATCACTAAAATTTGAACTTGTCAGCTTCTTTTAAATCCGGTTCCTATACTGTTCAAACATTTCACGACTAATCTGTAGCTTCTTAAATGTAAATTGTAGTACCAGAATAGCTGACCTTTATAATGTTTGCCCTATTAATAGCCTTGCTCCATATACGAATACTTAGCAAAAGAACCAAAATCTTGGCAACTCATTTCATATGAAAATCGAAAATGTTTGTCAATTTTTCAATTCTATTCTTCGGGTTTTCACACTCAATTAATATTAATTGATTTAAATTGATTTTTTTATGTAATATGTATGTTCTGGCGTTTATAATAAAAATATCTAGAATGCAATAATGAATTCTTTATTGTGTAAGTAAAGATAAATTTAATATACTGCCAATGTAAAATGTATTAAGGCAATCAATCAATTAATTTTCTATTATCTCCAGGCTATTTAATAATTCACGAATTTTCGCAACGCGGTGGTATATAGAAAAAAAAGATGGTATGAACATCGTGTGCGGCCAATTGCTAATCGATTTATGTAAATTTTGGTCCCATCAAATTACCTTTTATGTTAAATAGGACATACATTGAACAATTATTGTAATTATTTTCATGGTGCGACGAGGTGTGAGCTCTAGATTATAATACATATTGCATTTTATCTGTCAATCTTTATTCAATTACAAAGGTATTATAATATACATACATTGTTTTCAGAGTTCAGTGTGCTCGTGCGTGTCGTTCCCGAATACGTAGTACCACATTGCACGACGTACAACAAATTAAATATTTTAGTTCAGAATACTAATAAATACATTATACACATTTCTTTTAGCTTTGGAATTAACTCTAATAAAGCAACCATGCATGACAATATTAATTTTTGCAACGGACCATGACAATAAGTATTGGCTTCTGTTCATTTTTTTAAGCCTTTTAATTTAGAGGCCATAACAGGCCCTCATATCACCGCGTTTCCACGCATAAAAAATTTAGGCAATTTCAATTAAAAACTTATGTACAGTTCTCTTTTTATCTGGTAGAAGTTCATAAGCCATTTTATGCCATGGGTTATGCGTTCTACGTAATAAAGTTGATGGGCACAATTTAGGCCATTATTGCCATACTTACTCAAATATAGTTATATAGTATTTTATTTAGTTATATCATGTTCGTATTTTATTTCGATTTTTTCAAATAGGTACTTATTTGCATCCGAATTAATTATTTCCTAAACGATAAATATTTTCTAATTAACAAATAAGAAAAAAAACCTGCTTATAACAAATATGGAAAACTCATTGAGATATGTGTATAAGAAAATTATAGCGGGTGTTGGAATTTGCCGTATCTTTCTAAATATTCCGCCATTTATATTTTTTGTACTAGAGTATCATGTGTTACTTCACAGATGACAAGTACAAACTTTCAGGCTAGTTAAAATGGAGAGATATACAATTGAACAATTTTTTTTTAAGAAATCTTTATTTCTATGTAATATTACAACTAATCATATGGATTATCTAGTACATAATTGTTTTATTAGTTTAGTAGTCTATTCTTGTGGGATGAAACCTATCGATTCATCCCAGTTCTGCCAGTCCTTTGATTTAAAAGGCTCAGGGAATTACTAATTCTAAAGGCGTTGTTCTTTTTAGGCGCTTCGATCCATTGGTGCGATCCAGTAGGTTCTGTAGCTGCTGCTTGTCATACTGCTCCAGTCGCAGAACATGACTCCTTGCGAATTTTTGTATTTCATCGCTGACGTATTCCACGTTTAAGTCTCGATAGAGATTGTCATTTCTAATGCACCAAGGAGAATTCACAATGTTACGTAGTACTTTGTTTTGAAATGTTTGAATGATCTTCACTGTAGTTTGCCTTGCGCAGCACCAAAGCTGAATACCATACGTATATTTTAGTATAACATTTAATTTATTCTTTTGCCCTCCCTATGTAACAGTTCACACCGCCATTATATGATGTTAAGAAATGAATAATGTTGTTATCCCACTTTCTTCTTTCTCTATTCCAAAGAAATGTCAAAACAATAACAAAAATATTACAAAATTAATACTTCCAAACAATACTGTCGGTGTTCTATCTATAGTATAATCTAAGTTTTGAGTATTCCGCTTTCTGTCTCACCCGGAAGTAACGGTATTTGATTTAACACTTTAGCAATTCAAAATTGTTGTTTTGGCAAATCTCGTTAGAGTTTAAATTCTAGACCATGGTGCCAAACCTTATCAAATGCGTGGGCTACGTTTAAGAATTTCGCTGACATACTTCCTTTTTTTGCAGCGCCTCTTCAATTGTATCAGTAATTCTATGGTACCTGTCCTATCGTTGAGTGCCTTTTTCGAAACCCAAATTGATGTGCTGGTATAAAATTTCTGCTCTATATAATTGGCTTTAATCTCTTGAGAATCAGCCTCTCGAAAATCTTCGTTGTTGTTAACAAAGAAATATTCCTATACGATCTTAATACCTCCACTGCTTCAACTATCGCCGCAACAACCTCTCATCGGCCAATGTTTTATCGGTAACCTGTTGCCGCCACCTGACCATTCACCTAATCAATGATGATGATATTTGAATCGTAGGATTAAACGTAAAACTGGTAATTATCCATGCTGCACGGAACTAGTAGTTTATTAACCAATTTGATGAAACTTGGTTTTTAAGATTGATTTTAGGTTCTAACATGTAATGAACGAAGTTTTGGAATCTGTCTATGCTGGGGGCCATTTGCATTGCTAATTTGCAAACCTGCATGGCAAGTTTTAGATCTATCGTGCAGAATTCGCTTCATAAATTTTTGATTTAATAAATATTTAAAAAACTCTCTCAGTAACCAATATGTTGTTGTTTTTCTAGTAGTTAGGATCATATCGAATCACTGCATAAGTTTTAAAAAATTAACAAATTAATTTTAAATAATTGTAATATTTAACTGAAATCAATTTAAGAATGGAACAAATTTTGTACAGTAAATCTTCCCAAATGTCCCATGTATATTCGATTGTTCTTTGAACATAATCGTTATCTAGAGTGTTTTAGAGTTATTGCCCAACGGTAAATCTCCTTTAAATTTTCTAAGCGGACTCCCAAATTGCCAAAACAAAATTTCAATACAAACCAATTTCCATTATAATTGTTTCAGAAATGGCATACTGCCGTTCAACAACAAAATTCCCTTAAAACAGGCCCAATTCAATACTACAAACTAAATTTCATCATGATTGGCTAAAAAATGGCTGGATTCGGTTAACGTTTTAAGATTTTAAAATTTCCTTTGATTAATTCCTTGACCTCTGAAAAATGAGATTCGAAACTACTAAAATGTTAAATAAAAATTTTCGCAATAAAAGAACAGTAAAATTTTATTTTATGATAGTGCTGCAATTTGTATTGTAGTAAGTAACAAAAATTGCTATATTCCGCTGGTTAATTTGTGCTGTCTTATGCAGCATATCAATTGTGAGATACAAATGAATTTGGTTCTTCTTAAAATAAATTAGAGAAAATAAGAAAACTTTTTCAATTCGATTTTGGTAATAACCTGAAAAGCACAGCTGTCTCAATTTTGTAATGAGATACATATAGTGTCGTTTTATAGACAATAATTTAAATATGGCAGGAAAAAATGGCGCCAATACTGCCTTATTTTTAGTTAGCCTTGTGTGGTGTTTCGGTCAATTTGTTTTCAGTGCATCTAACTTAATTTTTTGAAAGAACTAAAACTCTTTTGTCTTACAAACGTGAAACTCTTTCAATGCTCTTATCTTGTGATATTTTTAATTTGCGTGACATGTTGATGACTGGTTTATTTGCTACTTCTCAGGTCCTCAGCTATAAGTATTCTAATAGTATGCTCTAGTTTCCTTCCCTAAATGGGTTACACTGGATTAGCAAAATTAGTATTTTCTAGAGTTAAAACGCCAAGGGGCAGGCTTGAACGACTGTCATTGTCATAGTTTATTTATTTAATTATAATTTATAGATATTTTTCAAACCACCCACCCAATTTTGAGCTTAGAAGCTCATTCGTAATGAGCAGGTATGAGATTTTTCTTTTTTCCAAAATCTTTCTTTTGTTTTCTTGCTCTTTTCTATATATTTTGTAAGTATTTTATATTTATTTTAGCTGGACTATTTTTCGGTGAAATATATGTGAATTCGATGTCGTCGCCATCTTCAATAGGCAGCGATATTAATTTAGCAAGGCCTGGCCATTTTTACCACTGTAGACTTGTTGAATTCGCCCAATAATCCAGTGTGATTGCCGAATGTTCTCCTCTTTAATTAATACCATTTGGATTGATGATTTGATTTAATGTAACTTAAATCTGCAACAGCAATTTTTGAAGAATTGTTCCACAAGATTAGGAAAAATATTAGAAGGTCGAGCACGTGTCGAGCGTGTTCTAAACAGATGCACACGAATAAGTCATCTCTTTAGTACCGCGCATTAAGGTTTCGTTCAAAGCATTATTAGTTATCGATTGGTATAATTATCTAGTTAGTGACTGTGACAGTGTTTACGAATAGTAAGGTTAAATAATTGAGTATTATTTTTAACGTTTATTTTCTGTGAATGTCGCCTTGTGGTGGTATGTTCTCACGTCAAAACTACTTGATATTACTTATGGTGGAGCCTAACTATCAAATCGCAGTTTTTGTTATTTAATAGTTCATTGACATCTTATAACACACTAAAAATAAAATTAAGACCTTAATATTGAAAATATAAATTCACAAGGAACATTGGCAAATTGAAATTAATTAATCAAATTGTTTCTTGGCTCTTTGATTGACTGATCGGAGTGATATTTCATACTTAAGCTTTTTTCATAAATTGGGAGATTCCAGTGATTTCTTATTTTTTTTGCGAATATTTTGATAAGTAAATCATTTACGAGAAAAACGACTAAGAACTAAAAGACTCTAAATTAAATTTGCAGTTTTCCAAAATTTAAGCGGAAATGGCGATTTTTGGCAAAACTCTGTTTTCAACAATAATTCGGCCTCTGTACAGCCCAGACGGATTGATTAAACCTGAGGAAATTTTCATACTTAAGCTTTTTCCATAAATTGCGAGATTCCAGTGTTTTTAGCCGAAATTGGTCCACCGGAAGTGACAACATCCAAAGAAGCTTTTTAATTATTTGCAAATATTTTAAAAAGTACATATATCATTTATAAGAAAAATGATTGAAATAAAAGAGTTTGAATTAATTTTGAAATAAGATCAGTTTTCCAAAATTTAAGCGGAAATGAGGATTTTTGACAAAAAGATGTTTTTCAACTTGAATTCGGCCTCTGTACAAGCCAGACGGATTAATTGTTCGGGGGTAAAACTTTATTCTTAAGTTGTTTCCATAAATTTTGAGGTTCTGAAATCGGTTCACCAGAAGTGGTAGCTTTCGTATGAGCTTTTTGTTTTAGCCAAATATTTTGAGAAGTATATATAGCATTTATGAAAACTAGTAAAACCAAAAAGATAGTAAATTAAGTATCAAACAAAATTTGTTCAGATCATTTTTGTAAATTTTACCGGAAATGTCGAGTTTTGATAAAAACACTTTATTTCGCCAAAATTCTTCATATGTATAGTCGAGAGGCCCATTGACTATTAGGAATCAAACTGCATACTTACCTAGCATTTTCAAAAAAACGACAAAAGTTATGGAAGATTCAGTGTTGCGATCTTTCGTTCCTTCCTTCCTTCTGAAATTTTTTAAACCAATTTCATTGGTTAAAAATGACGTGTTTTTTCTTATGAATTTTTTTCGTCAACTTAGATTGAATTAAAAAAATTCAGAAGGAAGCCTTTAGAAGTTCAAATATATTTATAGATTTAATTTTCAACAAGGGTTGATCTAGTTGGTTTTCTGAAATTTAAGCAGGAAAATGACATGATTATACAAGACAATTTTACCAAAAACCCGGTAAGTTCAATTTTTCGCTTTAGAAAAGAAGTGTGGTGCTTTCGAGATCTATGTATTCGTTTGGGATAAAAAGAAGTCGCATGTTGGCCACAACATATACGCCCCTCCATTTTTTGTTGTTATGACGGCATCTCGATAATTGCCTGTGGGATTTAACTACAACTGCGGCAATAAACAAATGGACGTATCCGCAGGCGACCAAAAATGAGCCACAACGGAGAATAATTTTTTTTTGGCAAACATGATGATCAAGAGCAATATAGTTTTCAGCGCATTCATCGAACGTACAACGTACACGATGGCCATAAGGTAAGTGGCTATAATACTGACATATGGCGCGACAATTTGAAGTTTGATCTTCATTATTACTTAGAAAATACCAGATATCTTAAGAGCTGATTTACTTTTTAAATCATTTGTTTATTTAAGAATCAGATAGTAATAGAAAGTTTTGAATGAAAAACAATTTTTGTTTATAATTTTAAAATTTTAGAAAAAACGGCATGTTGTATATAATACTGAGCTATTGAAAAATTCGTGTTTCTATTATTGACAATTTTAGTTCTCTATACTGACATACTATTGTGTTTATGAAAACTTATCAAAATACTTGTATTTTGCAAAATATCAATTATAAAACTTCTAAGGCACAAAAGTAGAAACAAAAATTTGTTTCTACTTTGGTGCCGAAAGCAGAGCTTTGTTTCATTGCATTTATTGCACAGGTAAATTAGCAATATTAAACTCAAAATAACTTTTATTGGACCGGACGCGGTATTTTCACAGGACCGTCTACTTAAATTTTGATTTTATATGAAAATGATATGTTGCTACAGTTATTTAGATGTGCTAACACGCACCACTTGATAATTTTACTCTGTAGATCGTTAGGCAAATGTTCGATTGTGAATCGAATGATGCAATAATAGCCGCTTTTCTTGACGCGTGATCTAAATCTTCAGTTCATATTTCATGACACAATTGATTTTAAATCAAAATGATGATCTAAAACAAAATTTGTAGCAAATTATACATTTTCAATTTGAACCGATCCAGCTGATCAATATGAGCCATCAATGGGTAGCAAATATTGCTCAATGACTTCTAAATTGACTGTCAAATTTTTTGATTGCAGGACGTTTTCTAAAATGTCAATGAAAGCCTCGCTTCGATCCTATTGAAACTTTCACATTCATATTTCAATCATTCGCTTCAATAATTGGTTTAATTTATTAGACTGGCGCTACGTCCCTTGACGAGATTTGGTCGCCTTATTAAGGTTACTGTAATCGAGTGATCTTCCGGTTGATTAGTTATACTACACATGCTAGAATATAGTATTTAATAACATTTAAAATAAAATTTAAATGATACTAAATTGTTGGTACTTCAATGTGTGTTCATTGCAGACCAAATAGTACACCGATGGGGTTTAGAAAATCGGTAAAATTGAAAAGTACTTGGGTTGAACGCCGATAGCGGCAGGATGCACATTGTGTTTTTCAACGTCTGCAGCTCGATTCTGGTTATTCCTATAGGAAAAGGAATTAGGAAAAATATTTTCATAGTATTTTGGTCACAAAAATTATTTTTCTGGCATACTATGGTACAGAATTAGTGTACATTTTTTCAAAAACAAAATTAAATTGGAAATATTTTTCCTATCCAATTTCGATTCGGAAAAAATAATTCCTAAATTATAAAATTTTAGATCAAACATGATCTCTTAGTAGGCTAGAAAATGGTATTTTTGACAAAAATACTATGAAAATATTTTTCCTAATTCCTTTTCCTATAGGAATAACCAGAATCGAGCTGCTGGTGTCGGTCGGTGATGTGGCTGAACACAACTATTATGACCCCTTGTCAGATTACAGAACCCACCGAGCGATGCATCCTCCATGTCAGTCATATTAGTAATTTCTAGCCAAGAGCAAATGAATTCTGCTGAACAAAATGCGAATGACAGTCTACTATGGAGCAAGGGGGTGAAAATTGTAAAAATATTGGATTCCACATGGTATACGAAGATTCCGATACTAGCTATATTCGATGGGAATTGCGAATAGACATCTAATAGGCATCAATTCTTCAAATATTTTGCTCTTCTGCTATTGCTCTTCTGCTATTATTGTACTGCTATATGTGTACATTTAAAGTATACACAACTTTTTGTACAGTAACTAATTTGTCATACGCTGGAATGCGTTGATAATGTCATCGGGACTATAATATTATTGAAGATGCTTCAATTTTATTGTTATGGTAATAAAATATAATAGAGCTCCTTTACTGACATGTATGTATATAATACTGACGTACAACTTTAAGGAGGCATCTAAAATTAAATTCTCCAATAAGTTAGAATCAGTTTTTAGATTAAGTATATTTATTTAATTTTACACTAATTAAAATATTTTTAATTTGCTTAAAATAGAAATAAATACTTTTAATTACAATAAATAGAATTTAGAATTTCTAGGTTATATTGACATGTGTTGGATCTTTTAGTGAGCTAACTATGGATTCAATACTGATCGTTACCGTTTTCATTAATTCGTGGCCAAACTTTCACAAATTTTTAGGGTCATAATTAGGACAGTAAAGTGATGCTTTCAATTGAAAACGAACCCAAAATTCCGTTTTTACAATAAATAAGCATACAACCCAGATTAAAGGACACTTAAAAAATATGTCTTAACCTAATACTAACATATACGTCAGTGAAAGGGACACGCTATTTTTTCACAGATTCTAATACTGACAAAACTATTTTAACAAAAATATATATTTATTTGCATTATTTTCACATGAATGAAGTCAAATAATTAAATGAAACGAATCATATGATCGATAAAACTTCAATTTAAAACGTAATTAACACTTAGTTAGAGACTATTACTAAAATAAAAAATTTCAAAATTTAAGGCAAAATGCTAAGAAATTGTTGCACAAAAGTATGTTTTCGATGTCTATCAGATTACTACTGAATTATATTATTTTTAGTAAAAGAATATTAGAATGTATTAGAAGGAGATGCAACTAGAATGTTCTTATTAGTGATTTTAAGAAAAATAATCTTAGTATGTTGGGTAGTATTCTTAATATTGAGCAAATCCACGATTTATGTCAGTAATGCCACCTATGTCAGTATTATAGCCGTTTACCTTACGCCTTTAATTCTGTTCTAGCATTTTAAGTTCAAACGAAGCGTATTATCGTGGCACGCTTAGAACAATACGAAATTTCGTGAAAAGAAAATATATAAGGAAATGTATGAATCAAAACAAATAAAAAATTTTTCGTGTGGCCAATTTTTCGTTTGCGCAGTTTTCATAGTGAGCGTTTCTTCAGTGGTCGCAATTTTCTATATGTTCACTTTTCTTCTATAAATAATAATAATATAATTGTAGCAAAAATATTATAAAATGCTAGGTATCAATGATATGTAAATTTTGCTTATCTTAAGTATCTTAAATCCATTAATATATATCTAAAGAGTGCAGATCTTATTTTAATCCATTTTTATGTAAAAAAAAATAAAAAATGATTTAAATATGATTTTAATAGTTTACTCAGGTGCAAAGTGGAATGAATATTGGAATATTTGTATGTATATTTATTTTGGAATTATGCTTATTTTATGTAAAAAAATGTTCCTTTTAATTCTCTTAATACCCCCATTCCATATATTATTTTATACTTCGTTCAATATACATATATACACGTAAAGTACATAATATATAGTCTTTCCGAACTTCTTAGTATTCATGTACATTGGAATAAATTGTGCTTTATTTTTGACGAGAAAAGAAATTTATGAAAGACGAAAATGAAAAAGGTAAATTTTTATGACTCGCCCTAAAAATACATAATACATAACGTATGTATGTATAGTATGTATATTTACAGATTTTCGTTTAATTTTTTCTTCTCATATTTAGGGAAAACTCTAAAATGTAAGTTAATTCAAATATATTATTTTTTTATATAATATATTTATATGTACGTTATATATAAATTTTTTGTTGGATCCATAACCTCTTGGAAAATTTGTATTTACGCCAATCATCATGGGGTAGCACACACAACACATATAAAATGGAAGATATATTTTTGCTTCTGAAAATCATCCCTTTTTTGGTAATAATTTCTCTGTTTGTTTTCATTTTGTTGGTGCTTCCGAGAAATTACTGCGAAAAGCCGAAAAAAGTTTTAATCGATTTTTTACCAAGTCTTAAAGCCTGGAGGGAGGGGGGGGGGTGTTGGGTAGGAATGACCAGGCTATTTGTTTCGATGGTTAAAGATTGGTACATTTCTGATTATAGCTTATGTTTGATTAATTTAATATCCATATATTCTGAATATAGAGGCATATGAATGATATATGCTATAATTATGCAAAATAGAAGAATTAATGGTTCGCCGTATTTTTTGTAGCAGCCACATTTACCTAAAATAAACTAAGGTTTATTCATAAACTTATTTGTACATAGTAATTTGCTTCAAGTACTTTCATAATAAGGTGAAAATAAAACCACACATTATGTACATATGTTTAAAGACTTGAATTTACAAAAGATACCCTTATGTTGCCACTTACCTTGTTTGTTGCCGTAATTCCACAATTCAAGTGCACGTTGTTGTTAATCAGTTCCTTCGTAATTTCAAATACTTTAAATTATTTATAGTTTAGTACATTGTTTTTGAATGAAAACGGATGACGAGGTTTGAATTGTTTTTTGTTTTAGCGTATGTTATGGTGCGTTCCTCCAAGATAGTAATACAGTGCTCAGACATCTTTCTTTTAGTTCACACGTATAAAAGCTAAATACAGTATTGTCGGAGAGTTACTGTTTGAAATACCGAGGTAGTAAGCAGCCAATTGTTTATAAAATTATTTACTATGTACAGTACTAAATTTTTAGGTTTTATGGTGTTATTCGTTATATTTCACGGATTTAAATTTTACTCCGGCATGCACATGTTACTGTTAAAGCCCGAAGACGGTAAATGCCCGAAATTTAAATTTTTTAAATTCGTTTATACGATTAAAAACCGGTTGTTCAGAGGTCCGATGGTTACAAATGGTTTGTTGACCTTTTCTTCCTCTCCCCTCCTCATCCCCGTAGTTTTATTTATTCTCCTTCAGTCAGAGGGATAATCGTCATGAGCACAATTAGCGCTTGCGAGCCCATGAGAGTTAGTAAAGTCATTAGTCCTTACTATTACAAATTTTAATTACACTAATATCATTCAAAATACTCCGTGTGGTGAAGGGTGAACCATTTGAACCATTTGAGAATATAGGACTCTCATTTCATAGATGTCAAAGAAATAAAACATTCGGACATTTATCGATTTCGGTCTTTTACAGTAACACTTATTCCAAATAAATATTTGGGTACATCGGTTTGGATATAGAAAATTTTGGGAAACACAGAAAATCCAAGTTATTATTGTAGAAAGAAAGAATTTTGTTTGGAAAACACATTTCTAACAAGAAACAATCGATTTTGGTAAAAACAGAATTTATTATCAAAACTTCCAATTCCGTTTAAATTTTAGAAATTGAGGAACTAATTAAACTATAATTTTGATTCAAATATACAATCTCATTATTTTAATCGCTTTTGCGTAAATATGCAGAAATCGAAAAAGCTGCTTTGGAAACTATGACTTCCGTTATACTGAAATTAAGGACGTCCGTAAAACAATGGTGTAGCAAGATATAACAAGATATTATGCGTATTATAAACCTATGACCACTTATTCTAGTAAAAACAGATTCAGCACTTTTAAAATGTAATTGTGATAAACCGGCCAATTAGGGTTACGTGTACCGATTCTATTCAAGTTTGATATAATACGAATTTACCATTTAACAGTAGACATATTTAACACAAGAACGCTCTTCGGGTGAAATTCACCCATTAATGGTTTTAATATTCTTTTATTTTTTTATTATGAAACTCAGGAAGGTTAAAATTTTTGAATTCGTTTGTATTACAAATAAAATATTGATAATATGTGATATATGGAATATGTGATATATGGATAGATTTGTATATGGATTTTATATAATATATATTTGGGTGAAATTTCACCCGAGAAATGCGTGTGTATTTTTTTTTTGAGAGTCGTATGAGGGTTAAAAATTTTTGAAATGTCTAGAGGCTTTAATGTGAGGTCCTGGAAAGTAAGAACAATCCTAGTAAAAGTAGAGAGAACACCAACATATTTCATTTTATTGACATATTCAAGTTAAAGGCATGAGTTGGTACCGTTGGATCGGACGATACCGGGTTCGAATCCCGATAGGGGCAGGTTGAAAAGAGAATTTAAAATCAACTGATTACGATCTGTGATGAAATGGAACACATCTATGACCCCCTGTCGGATGGCATGGAGCTGTGCAATGTGCAGCGGGTTATAAAATCGGACCTATAGCCGTACGTCCTTGAATTGGCTGGCAACGGCATAAAAGCAAGGACGGAAAAACCAAACCGCGAAAAAGTTGGGAGAGCCTTGGCCCCAAAACAGATTGCAGGGATAATAAAATTTAAAAAAAAAATGTATTTCCTTATCTTGTTCCTTCTGAAGATCTACAATTATTAAATTTGGCCAGTGGCTATTTCGTGCAAATTGTATTGTGGTATTGAAAATCGATCGGTACTATCGTCAAGTTTGAATGGATTTAAAATAAAATGTACAACCTGGGTGTTTTAAAATTTTTGCTATTAAAGCAGTTTTAGACACTTTCCCGTGCGAGTGCTTCAGCCAGTGCTGACAAAGTATTGACTGTATGGCCTGTTTGAGAACAATGTCCGATAATAGACCACGTATTTAAAAATTTGTATGAATCCTCCATTTTTGGACCGAGAGGAAACGATTTGTTTGAGCCTTCGGAGCTTTTGATGTGTATTATTAATTTTAAACGTGGCAAAGAATATCAAATTATTTTTAATGATAAATACTAACAATTTGGGTGATTTCATTTTTTCATTCACGGGCCAATTGGGTGGTTCTAGGTACTTCATGTTACATATACATCTTTTTGCCAAAACCGTTAAATATTATCATAAATATTTTTCGGGGAAATCGATGATATGCAAAAAAGAGAAAGGGCAAGCAGTTGATTTGTTTAAAGACAATACAAAATGGACAAAAAATTATCTTTTGATGTGAAAATTAATATTTTCAAAAATAAGCTTAGCCGCTTTTGCTATATACTTTATGCGGAAAGTAATCTATTGCAGGTCACCGACATGAATTTCAACAAGTTTGCAGAGAGTTTTTGACTCATTCGCAAAGAGAAAAACGACTCTGAAAGCGAAATGACATGTCTTAATTCTCGATTAAATAGGCCACAATTGTGAATGTTGGGTCGCAGTCCAGTTGCATGGATTGAAAAACCTCGCTTGTGGATCGCAGTCTAACAAGAAAAATGTCCAAATCGGAATCTAATAATTTGTATGTATATATTTTACACACATACGTATGTACATAGTAAAGAAATTTGCCAATATACAGTGAATCAAACAATTGTCCCAATGTTTTGAAATTTGGAAGTTGTTTAATTTTTTTACAAGATAAAATAATAAATAAAATTATTTTGATTGATTTATGTTAAATTCATAGTTTATTTCATACTTATTTCAAGAAAAAAAAAATACAAAATTCTGTAATTTGAACTAAACCTCATTGGGACAATACTTTGTTGTAAATATTTTAAAGTGTAGCAGAGACAAAATTAATTATTTTTTAATATTTGGTACTTTCACCTGTAGCTTTAATGCAGGATTCTATTCTTTTCGGTAGACTGTTGAAAATATTCTGAAATTCGGATGCCTTAATTTTGTACCACACAGTCACACACTTTCAGTCCTTTCCCACAATTCTTGAAAATTTTTGGGTTCTGTGGTAAAAAGGCATAACTTTTTTAACAATTTTACTAACATGTTCAATTATGCTTAGGTCTGGTGATTGTGAGGGCCAATCCAGTACAATGACAATATTATTTTCGAACCAGTTCATAGCAATCCTAGATTTATGCTTGGGGTCATTATCCTGTTGTATAGTATAAGTTCCTCCTTTGTTGCCCCAAATTCGCCAAACTTTTCCGTCCACTTTTCACTTGGCTTCCTCCATACCCTGCTATCTGAATCGTATTTATTAATTTTTGATTCATCTGTGAATACGACATTATCCCAATCTTCCAAAGTCCAATCACGAACTAGTTTAGCATATTATAAAATTAGTGTTTTGTGCCGTTCCGTTAAAAAAAGTTTTTTGGTTTT
This sequence comes from Nephrotoma appendiculata, assembly GCA_947310385.1. Classification (NCBI taxonomy): domain Eukaryota; kingdom Metazoa; phylum Arthropoda; class Insecta; order Diptera; family Tipulidae; genus Nephrotoma; species Nephrotoma appendiculata. Next base: position 125,709,812 of record OX371225.1, on the reverse strand, counting down.
TAGTCAAGCTCTAAATCCTTCCTTGCGCAGACTATTGCGAACTGTTTTAATGCTTCCATGAAATTGTTGAGTTTCCACAAGGTGTCTGTGAACCTGTACAGCATTGTCCATCTGACCCGATTGAATAATTCTTCGTATGCGTCGGTTTTGTCGAGGGTAAATAAGAGCTTTTCGACCTGATTTAACATTTTCTTTATCAGGTAAGTACGACCTTAGCACTCGATTGACACTTGAACGACCGACACCAACCTTCTTCGCAATTTCATGGCAAGACATGCCTTTCTGGCCCCAAAAAAAGATATTTTTTGTTGTTTCTTGTGATATCGGTCTCATGCTAAAATATCCAAAAAACTAGTAACTAATTCAAATAATAAAATTATAATTAAATTAAAATTACGTATTGCAAAGGCTAGTGTTAAAACTTAAACAAAAAACCAAATTCGAATAATTTTTTTACGCAATTTAAAATAAACAACCCTTTCGTGGAAAAATCTTAAAACAATAAATTGTCCCAATTGCAATTAACGAACTAAAGGAGGGAAAAATTAACAAAAACCAAATGGTATCATTCTCTTTTCTTTTCATTTGTCAAATATACTTTTGTGTACTATGATTTTTGTCTTGCTATAAAAAAATGAGAAATACATTACTTTGAGGTAAACAAACAAAATAAAAACAATGTTATTTATATGTTAACAATATTGGGACAATTGTTTGAGTCATTGGGCGCTTTCAAGTCCTTTATCATGGTTAGTAAAATCATCGCCAATATGATTTGAAAATTTCATAGTGCTAAACGATTTCATAGCGTTGGCCGCGATTTTACTCAACATGTTCCCAACTGTTGGGTGCCCTGAAAGCGCCCATTGTATCTATAACGGAAATCATTCCTGTTATTTTGTACTTAGAATTAATTAAAGTGAAGAATATTCATATATTTTCATATAAAATGCTGGAACAGAAAATATATTTTTTATGCAACTCTTTGCCCATAGTCGAATGAATTTAAAAAAAATGTTCTGAAAATTACACGAAAATGTTTTATTAGTATTTTTTCCTTACATTTTCAGGTGAAGCTTAAAATGTAGTCACTGCCCAGGAAGCTTTTCGAAATCGGGCGAATAATGTATGATTGATTTATTCAAAAATGAAATTATAAATATTTACATTTGCAAACTGCCCATGTTAAGATAAAATTGAATTGATGAAATTCAACACACTCAATTAAACATAACAAATTATTATTAAGGAACAATTACGAATTGTTGAAAAATATAAACTGAACCATCGTCGCTTTCAAATTTCACAAATTTTGGTTTAAGTCCTAGATTATTGTTTGCCTACAACAAGTTGGAGTTTCGCCTAAATGCGTACTGCAAAATCAAATAATAAATGAAACAGTACTTAATGGAATAATATTTTTTAGTGGTTTCCCAACGGGCGCAGTGGCCCGATTTCGACCAATCTCGCTTTGCCCATACAAAATTGAAAGTGGCAAATGTAATTAATATTATTTTATTATTATTATTATAAAATGATACTCCAAATGCAATTTAACTAATTTTATATTAAACAAAGCTTATTACATCATATGAATGATGATGTGTAGGTTCCCATATATGGGTATTACATTATATATATAGCTAGTTCCCTATATAAAATTCATTACGTTAAAACTATGATTTTTACATATTATGAATTTTATAATTAGGGTTTGATATAATTAATTCTTAGATGGTACACACGTAAATAAATTAATGAACTAAAATTGTTTATTATCACCTGATGACGCAGCATAAATTGGAAATATGTATATGTATATGAATACACACTTATACACACTTATGTGTACTTATATAGAAAAATATAAGGAAAATAGTGAAAATTAATGAATTTTACTTTCATGATTTATTTTAATTTATTTTAAATCAATACCAATTTCTTTGTTGTTGTTTCGCTAGCTCAAATTAAGTTTCGATTTCGGCAGTGATTTTGCAAATAATATATTTATTATACATAACACGCTGAAAGTAATAACAATAATGGTATTCTAGATGTCCCGTTCGGGACTTGGGTATACCATTAATGAAACTTAAATTATAATTTTTATCAACCCTATAACAGCTCTTCAAGTGTACTTGTCCATGTAAAATTATTTTACGATTGAATGCAAGCAATCATTAACTGCCTCATGTTTATTATTTAATGTTTCGATTCGACTCGGTGTGTGTATAAAAAAATCTGTTTTATGTGTAACAATAAATATGTACGTGTATGTACAGTACAGCACATATTCGTACGTATAGAATTTCTGGTGCCATTTTTAATTATATTGCTATTCTGCTAATTACAATGGATTATATTACAAAGTGACTAGCAAATTTATATATGAGTTTTCAAAAAGTTGAACTTTTTTTTGTAAACACAATACTTACATAAATATATACAAAATAACTTTTTGGGTTAGGCTCTCATTTCAATTTATGCTTATCTGGTCATAACATTATTATACGATATCGTTATAATAAATTAATATTTTAAATTTAGTTGGAAAGTAAAACATTTTATTTGTATATTTTATATTTGCTTTTCAAAATAATTAAGAAACTATCGGTTCAATTACTAAAGGTTATCATCGGGTCTATTCATTTATATGTATGTAAATGGTTTGCGATAATCTGCTTTTTAATTTACGTTTTGCTAGTTTATATTGTATTGTAGTTTGAACAAGTTTGAAATATATTTGAATATTCCAGTTTATTTTTTTTATGTTAGGAGAAGTTCATGTTTATGGGTAACCTTGGTATGAAAACCAGGTTGCTTTATATAGATCATCTACAATTAACTAAATTAAAAATAATGAATTTTCAACTTGAGAATGACCGGCCTCAATTCTAATTAATATATTTTTTTTTAAATTTTGAGACCATAGCTGATTCTGACGAAAGCAAAATTACAAATTTGACGAAGCAATGACAGTTGGGAAGAAACACTCCTGTGGTAATTAATATCAAATTATTCACTGCTGCGTGCGGTTTCCAATTTTTTTACTGACTGAAAACTGTCTTTAGCAAATGAATTTTATTCCAAAACAAGCAGAAAATGCAATGGCAAGTTTTCTTATATTTGATATTAACTTTTACATACCAAGTGCCCTCTTATAAGCTAAGTTCCGCATAGATCGAAACAAATGGTTGTCTTAAGGTGCAAAGTGAGTAAGCTCGCTCAACTTATGAGTCATCGCCTAAAAATTATGCTCAAATTACCGAAAAAGGATTAAATGGTCAGAGAAATACATTTCCCTTCCACAGTGATAGTTCTAAACATAAATGGTGACATGTTATTTAAGGCAGCGAAAATTTGCCAGCGGAAAATAAAAGTTTACGTACTCGTCATAGGTGCGTAGAAAATCAAAAAACTATAGTGAAAATTCTAACTGATAACCTTTCCTCAAATTTCCCATGTAGTCTCAGTATGACCGTATCTATTAGAAAAATAACCGACTGGTTGGTTACTTGTGGGAGTTTTTGAGATGTTAGCCATAAACTGAATCTTAATTATTTGGCCGCAAAAAATCAAAATATTACTTTGCGAATTCCAAACGATAATCTCCCTTAATTTTCTTAAGTGACAACAATTCTTGCGAATGTAGCAAGTTTCCAATCCAAAATTTAAATGCCATCCTGCGGAACTATTTTTATTTATACTTGTAAAGAAGTGAACAATAAGCGTCATAATACATATTAGAATTACAATATAGACCTGTGATGCAAATTTCACAATTATTGACTAAGAATTAGCCATGTTCTCTCCGCAATCCACATAGTTAAAATCACTGTCAAAATCAATGCTATGGAAACAATTGCAGAAACAATTTTTTCTCAAAATTTTGCATTTGTGGAAAATTATTCTTTTATTATTCGCGATTTTGCTTGAAAGCCCAATAGTACTCAAAACAACCGCCGTTTCATTTGTATATCGTTTAAAATGTTTTGCACCGAATATTAGAAAAAACCTGTTTAGTGTTTTGGTTCAAAAGTCAACTGTTTCGGCGCTTGGGCCGACTATTCGTTCTTTATATAATATGTACGTGTCATATCGCGGTAACAAAAAAATTAAAATTGCTCTAATTTTCCTGAAATTAGTTCATATAGATAAAGACAAATATTCTAAGAATATTTCCCTTATATACCAAAAAACCTCATAGGAAATGCGGGAAATTTGCGATGGTGAAAATCAAGGTTTTAAAAAGTCTACATACGTAGTTATAAAAATTTAAGGTAATATTTTCCGTGTTTCATGACCCCCATTGATCCGGAACATTTGAAATTTTATATGCAAAATTTGATCAAAATTTTGTTTTAGATCAAAAATTTTGATCTGAAATCTAGTAAGCGCCTTAGCGTTGTTTCATGAAACTTAAACTTTGCCGTATGAGATAAAGCAATAAGAAACGCAGCTATTGTTTCAAAAAAAATATTTTAGAATAGGATAAACAAAAATGTTGGAAAATATTGTTTGTGACTAGGTGGAGACATTATGATATGGGTGCACTTCAGCAAGGTAGTAGATGAATTGTTACTTGCGCTTACAAAAAATAATGTACTGAAACCTATTACCGTTGAACTCTACTTTGTTTACGTTATCCCAATTTTTCTTTTATTTTTTTTTACAATAACGTATGACGCAAGATAATTTGATAGATGTCGATAAATAATACTAGTTGCCATCGGATCGGAATTTGTGCTAACGACTTATAAAACACAGCCATCAAGTCGAGGGTCTTTGGTTTTTCAAATATTATTTTGTATATCTCAAATATTACCAATACTTGTTTTAAAAATTACTTAAATTAAAGCCATCAAACAACTTTTTAATTACAATTTCCTCCTAATTTTGCATTCTGAATGTCCATCAAAAGTTTTCCAAAATCGTAAAACATCCCTACTAAATACCATGCTTATTAAGTTTTTTACTTGTCATTATTTTCAATTACCTTAAACATTTTAATTTTATTTTAATATTTAAACATTTAAGTAATTTGGAAACATTTTCTAGCGCGGGAGCGTTTTATTATTTTCTGTGAATTCGTGAGAGTAAGTCAATATCATTTTGACTATAATTTTTTTGTTTGATTTGTATATCCTTAGGTAGAAAAATATTTAAAAAAATGTAAATTTCTGCGATTTATTTACACTTGAATTCTAATTTTTAACTCTTAAATTAAAATTATTCATAACAAGTATGACTTACGTTACTAAATGAAAAAACTTTAATACGAACAAATAAAAGTTGATTCGGAGAATTTTTGTTTTGAACAAAGTGCGGTATGTGAAATATTTTCTCCGCTGAATGTTCTGCGAATCATTTTTCTGTGGATGAAATTTTTTTGACATTTATTTGAATGCATCTTACTTTTATTAACAACATTTTATTTATAAGAAAATTGTTGAAATGTGGGTTTTCATCTTCAAATTCACTCATCTTAATTCGAGTGGTAATTTTTTGGTATTTGGTAATTCGCCCTCTCAAAATCACTTATTTTAGTTCGAGTGGTAATTTTTCTGTTAACCAGTTTGTTACGAATACATTTAATTTTAAAAATTTTGTTTGATGATCTAGATTCAATGAAAGTATTTATTGTACTGGAGTGTAAAGCACTATATTCTGTTCGGTATCTAGGAACTTACACAAAATAGCTATACCATAGAAAAAACACTGAGTTAGAACTTCAGGAAGATTCAATCAATTCCTTGAAAACATCAATTTTGCATCGTTGATGATGCATGATTTTCGGAGGAATTTCTTATTTACATCAAAAATATCCCAGGCATGATTAAATCAGATCCAAAATACTTTGGAAGTATTTTAGTACCAACCACGAATTCAATGATCCTTTTTAGGACTAATCAAATTTTAAAGATATTGCCAAAATGTTTACTCAATGTTTTCAATCAGTTTACAAACCTAAAGACTTGGAAAACTATCTAAATTTCAATTACAATAACTTTTCAACTGAATTTCTATGCCAATTATCTGTCAGGGCGATTTAATGAATGCATTTAATGAAATTTGGAACGGCTGCGGTCCAGTTAGAATTCTAGCGGTTTCCGTTTATCTTTCGACTAAATTCACTTTTCAATTTGTCAGGGGATGGAATACCTCGAAATTACACCGGGTTTCAAATCAGGTAAAACAAGCGATATTTCACTCTACAGAGGAATAGCCACCACATCAGTGGTACCGAAGTTATACGAAATTCTTGTGTGTAAAAGTTTCAATAAACATTCCATTACATCCGTCAGATTACCAACGTGGGTTTATGCATGGTACATCATCAAGATTAATTTAGTTCAGTATACCAGTATCTCTTTCTCTCTCTAGCTTTCACATCTCATGAGGGGATTTTGCCGTGCGCACTTTAGTTCTCCATCCGTCTCGGTCCATCGCTCTCGTTCTTTAATTTCGACATCGTAATACAAGTAGGTCTTGATCGACGTCGTCACGCCAGCGCAGTCGGGGTCTTCCAGTAAGACGCACTCCGGCTGGTTTTTGATGGAACTCTTTGTTAATCATTCGTTGTTGTGGAGACCTTGCAACGTGGTCGAGCAATCTAACTCGATTAGATTTGATGAAGCCGATAATATCGCTACCTCCGAGAATATGCTTTATTTCGTGGTTCATGCGAATCCGATACTAATTTTTAGCAACTTTAATAGGATCAACAATTGAACGGATGACCTTCCTTTCGAAGGTAGATAACAATCTACAATCGTTAGAGGTCATGGTCCAGCTCTCGCTACCGGATGTCAGCACAGGTTTTATGAGTGCTTTATAAAGTGCGGGCTTGCACGAATGTGATAGGTGTTTAGATCGCAATAATCATTCATTCAAGGATGTTTTAAGTGACCCGAGGTATTTAAAGTTTTCGACGCTATCAAAGTTATGGTCGCCAATTTCGAGATTTGCCATGGGAATGTTCTTGGGTCTTATTACAAAATTGGTTTTATCACATTTAAAAAAAGTCTTCTTGCGCCGTGTCCTTGATGTCGAAAGGTCTTCGACCAAGAAGCACGACTTCATCTGCATATCCAAGAATGTGGCCTGCTTTATTGAATATACAGCGCGTAATTTCAATGGTGCTTTTCCTCACTACGTACTCAAGTGCCAAATTGAACAGCACAGGCGCGAGTGTATCTCCCTGTCGAACACCAGATGTTATTTCAAAGGAGTCTGGTACAGTTCCTTCAATTACAATTATACATACAGATCGTTGGTAATTTACACAGGGAAACGAGTTTCTCTGGGATTCCTAGGCATATGATCCTGGCCCATAGGTTGTCGCGGTTAATACTGTCATATGCCTGTCGGAAGTCTATATATAGTTGATGTATGGTTATGTTGTGCTCCCAACATTTTTCCAAGATCATCCTCATGGTGAAACGATCGGCCGATCGGTTGGGATGAAAACCACATTGATAGTCGCCAAAGATGTTTTCGGCGAGAGGGATGGGTCTGGCAAGTACAACATTAGCCAACACTTTGTAAGCAGTGTTCAAAAGAGCTATGCCACGATAGTTTTCATATTTAAGACGGTCGCCTTTTTTATGCAACGGACATATGAGCGCGGTCTTTCAATTCTCCGGCAGCTCTTCTTGGTCCAAAATACAGACGATGAAATCGTATAGACTTTTTGCAAGAATAGCGCCTCCGAGCTTAATTAATTCTGCGGGGATTCCATCGAGACCGAGTGCCTTACCGTTTTTCAATCGACTAAGAGCTGCGTCTACTTTCTCCACTATGGGATATTCGACAAAGACCTCGGCAGTCTTCTTCCGATAGTGTTTTGCGCCGCGGTGGTTATGGCTGATTGTATTGCATGCTACTGCTCCTGGATGTTAGGAGGAGCTTCTTCGTTGTTGCTGGGCTACTCTAAATATTTAGTGACAGCTGATTGGTAACTCTGTAGTGATGCTTGGTCTTTTAGAGCATCAACATTCCATCGAACGGTTTTTTGTGCTTGTCTATTGAACGTAGATGACAGTTTGCACGTATATTTAAATATGACAAGCACATTATCGCTGTCCATGTCTGCACCTCTGTAAGATCTAGCGTCAGATATGCTGGTGGAGTGTCTCTAGCTGGTTTTCCGTTCTTTCATCATTCGATGTGCACGTTACTTTGTGGATTTTCTTTTATGTGGGAAAAACGTACTTGATACAACTAAGTTGTACATTATTGCTAGGTCGGTGACTCGTTGGCCGTTGTTGTTACTAGTTAGGTGCAGGCTGGTAGGATCGATGTGCGATGTATTTTCTGCATTCCTACCGATTTTTGAATTAAAGACTGCCACGATGATTTTAATGTCATGGTGCGGTATGTTATTGATGACTTCCTCTAGCTCGACAAAGAATAGATGTTTGATGTTTTCAGATTTATCTTCGGTGGGTGCATGTACATTAACGATCGTGATGTTAAATTTCTTAGTGCGAAGTTTGAGCGTGCATATCCGCATGTTGATAGGGCGGAAATCGATGATATGAAGCTTCACGCGCCGATGGATGAGGAACCCAACTCCAAATTCTCTTCCGTTCTGATGACCGCTGTAATGAAGAGTGTAACCATTGGTGGTGTCATGGATGCCACTCCCAGACCATCTAAGCTCTTGTAGTGCAAGTACGTCTAATATGTAACTCTTTGCTTTTTCGAAAGGTTCTGAAGATCTCCAGGTCTTAAGAGGCTAAACGCGTTCCATGTTCCCAGTTTTAAACCGTTGTCCGTGTACAATTCCCGAGGTCGATTTTGTGATGAATCCGATATAGTAATTCGAGGCCTTTGATTAGGGTTCATAACTTAATTGTTTCTATGCAGGCAGGTTGTTGACCCGCCGCTCAACCCGCTTGTTACGTGTGTGGGTCACATACTGGTGTGAATCTTAAAGCATCCAGTCCTACCTTGAACACACTTATATAGCGAGCCGCTTGATACAAGATAGACGCCCGCTTCAGCCACACCTAACCTGGAGAACACACGCTGATTTGGTATTGGTTTTGGGGTGCCAATAACTCGCCTTACAAGTAGGGTCCATGACTATTAACAGGATTTCCCCTGCTCGTCTCCACTACACCGCTTGATTCATTTAGAGTTACCCAGAGAGCACCGCGAGGAGGTATGAATCTCGGACTTCGCCCTCCTGTGTACCAGTAGTGTTCGCCAAATCATTGAACTCATTTTATTGTACAAGTGGACTCATTTTATGTGGACGAAATATGCAAAACTATGTCCTTTTACCGGAAAAACAACACCAGCAAAGAATTACTATAATATCAAAGAGATAAAATTCTAACGAGTAAATGAGACAAAAGATCTTTTGGAGTCCTTTAACAAACTTCTTGATCTAATTATTGCCAAGGTGTATTCTATGTTTGATTTTATTATTAGACCAAAACTCCAACCGACCAGAGCATGTTGTTGTTCATGGCATTCTAAGGTGCTTTTCTATTAACCTCACAACAGTCGTTTCATTGACGGATAATTATTCACAAGTATTTCTAGTCACTCGCAACTACCATCGAGCAATAAATATATAAGAGAAATGAAGTAGTGCAAATTTTATAAGCAGGTTTTTCCGAGGTTAATCTTATTTTATAGTTTTAATATATTTATATACACAAATTTAATTTTTTTCTATATTTAATCCATTTATACGAATCTTATAAGCATATCGGCATAGTTATTTTATAGTTCATTGTTCTTGTTAGGCTTATATAGATTGCCAATAGTAAAATAGATTAACCTCGGAAGGTCTACATGAGTCCTCTTATATATATTTTGCTTTATGCAACTACTCAATCAAATATTTTGTTCTCTTATGTTTTAATTTTTAACTATCAAATTTGTGTTCTATTGAACATCTACTATGACGTACTTCGAAATACTTTTCTAACGTAAATGTAACCCGGCTAGTGGATAATTTTTGAAACAAGTGTTGCTGTTTATAATAAAAAGATCTCAATGCTATTATTGAGAGTATAACTTAGTTTGTCTTTTGATGCGATCAATTCGTCGAGCCATTTTTTGATTTCTTCGTAGGTTCTGAAGTGCTGGTCTTGAAGATCGCTTTGCATTGTTCGGAACAAATAGTAATCTGACGGTGGACAATCTGGTGAATAGGGAGCATGCGGTAGAATTTCCCGTTTAAATACTTCCAGCGTATTTTTACTTGTTTTGCGACATGTGGTCGAGCATTGACGTGCAACAAAATCACTTTACGCTGTTTGTTGGCTGGAATCGGACAAATTTCGTTCAATGCATGGTTCAAATCTATCAATTGTTGTTGGTAACGTTCACCAACAATAGTTTCGTTCGGCTTTAGCAGCTCATAGTACACCACTCCTTTCTGATCCCACCAAATGCACAACGTAATCTTACTTCCATGAATGTTTTGTTTTGTTGTTGATGACCGGTGACCCAAGTAATTATAGCCTGGAGTCAAGATCTTACAAATTTTACATCTGGTAGTTCATGCCGGAAGCCGTGTACGTGGTAATTGTTAGAAAAATCATGATCATATTGGGTGTATAACTTAGTTTTTTGGATTTTCTATAACTTTAGTACTAAACATTCTTTTTCAATGACATGTATGGCGTTTTAAAGTGTTGATATTCCAGATTAAAATTTAGCTTGTCATTATTCGTGAAAGCGTAAACAAAACATTTTTTAATTCCGTATAAACATGTCGAATTTTGGTTCATCCAAGCGAACCATCCACATCGCAAATGCGCTTCTGAGGAAAGAGCTACATAGAACTAATTCTGTTGAACATGAACCAATATTAATGAAATGTGAAAAATGTTTAATGACGTACAAGCTTTATTTGACTTTTCTACTTTTAACGACGACTTCAAAAGAAATAATAAATAAATAAAATAAACAAATGTGGTCGGTCATAGGTAAAGAAGCAAGAAATGGAACACATATAAAATTATATTTTATTTCGTGATATTAGCCATGTCACATATGATTCATTTATGATTTTTAATTCATGAGAAGTCGTGTAATAAACATAATGGACAGGTTATTATGATTCCTCTATTACTGTTATGAATTTTTTAGAAAGTCACATATGAAAATTTTAGTTTTGCGCTTTTGTGATAAAAATGCTATGCCATGCTTGATTTCCAATGACATCTCATTAGTCTGTCAAAAAAGGTTCCTACTAGACCGATAATAGATTAAGAACGGTCACTAAAAGTTATAGTATTAGAAAAATCTGCCTTTTATAAATATTATGACTTAATTTTATTTAGTTTTGCCTGTCATTGACTTTTCCAATTTTCCAAAAATCGTAATTTATGGCATATTAATGTCTCATTAACGAGCTCATAATTAAAATTATCTTTATAATTCAACTATGTATATGCAGCTTATAATAATAATTCTTATCCATGCTAAAGAGACCAATGTATCGTTTGAACTCCATAAATGGCATCGTTAAAGCAAATTCTAAAATTTCATTATACAAAACTTCATGCAGTAATGAGTTATGCATTAACTCAAATTTATATCCAAGTGACTACACTACACCAATTGCATCGGTTTGTTTAGTTTTATATTTCTTTTTGCTTTCAATGGTAATGTTCAAGATATATTAAACAGTATTCACTGCATCGGAACGCTAATAAAAAATGCAAAACTATTTTATTTCATTTTTTTTCGTATGTGTATTTATATAAAAAAATAGTATAACCATATACTATTAGTATTATTATTGAAGCAATGCAAAAAAATTGAATTGAAATTCACCTTGAAAACTACAGAAAATTTTATTATTGGCTCTCTGTATTTACTTCTGGCGAATGGGAAATGTTTATGTTTTATACGGTAGTCCGCAGTAGTCGACGTCGTAATCTTTTGCCAAATGTACTTGAATTATGGTCTTGATATATGTTTTTTAATATTTTTCATATTTGCATTAGTCACGGATGCATAATCTAACGAAGTAGTTGCCAATCAGGATATACTACATACGAAATTATAAGGGAGTTGAATGGCATGTTCATTATTGTGTATACAGGGTGTGTCTAGTAAAATAATTATTTCCTATGTCAAAATCCAATTTGTTCTCTACGACGGAGAAGGTATTTTTCTTCTTGGTATTTATCTCATAGTCTTGTTAGCGCGATACGACAATAAAATCTTAGTGGTATTTCATTGTAAATTCACATGCGTTGTACAAACATATGTATATCATATCAATCATTTAAAACAAAACATAATAACTCCATAGTTATAAATGATTCTTGTATGGCGCCTCTCTGATTTCAGATACCACCACACAAACGCAATATAATATTTTTAATGCAATATTGGAATGTTTTGTTTAAAATAAAATTAATTAAGAATGGGAAAATTTATATATGAAAATAAAATATGAATGATTGTCTAACTAAATCGTATTTTTTAAAATAATTGGCGCCTATTTAATTTGCCATTCTGGATGTACACGTAAACCATTGTGTTCATATAAGGATAGACCACAATATGTGTCCTTTATTGCCTATATAGTCATTTTTATGCGTGTGTTGTACAACGTGATGTTTTTCTGAAGGTGTCGTGATACTTCTCTTATGTCGCAGTAATCATTACTGCCAATTATTTGATTTCTTCATATATAATTTTGCTCGAATGAAATCGGACTCGATGTTTTTTGGATCCAGATTGTGGTGCTATTTCAATAAATACGAGTTGTAATCGGAGTGGTGGTACGAGTTAGGCGACTTGCCGAAACACACTCACACTTAATAAACATATTTTTTTAAGCAAGCAAAAAAGAAGTGCTTAAAAAAATGTGTTTATTAAGTAAAATGTTGGAATGATAGTTGGGTACTTTATCTTTTTCGTTTGCACAACCGAAATTTGTAAATTGCTACTGTCTGTTGATTTTATTGATTGCATCATACAAAATATTTATAGTACATAATTTAAAGGACCTCTTGTTTAGTCTTTTTCAAGCCTGTGTGGCGTTTGGTTTTATTCCGATCTTCTACAGTCGGAGCCGAGTTTTATTTATTCCTAAAGCTGGAATGTTTGATTATTATAGTAAAAGTTTTTGCTGAATTAGTCTATCATCAAACTTTCGCAAGTTTCTATAACTGATCATTGATAGGTTTATAAGGAACCACTTTCTACATAAAACTTCACTCGGTACTACGCAAAATACTTTTGAGTATCAATATCAATTGATATATTCGAACAAACTATCTGATATTTTTAATCATTTGATACTCTTTGTGACAGACATGAATTTAATACCCAAAAGGGGCTAATCAAAAACAATAAAATTAAATATGTAATTAATCATTTATTAATTTTATATTAATCCATACGAAATAAAAATCAGCCATAAAGAAAAAATATTTCAATATTAAACCCAGACATTCATAGATTTCATACTTTAACGAATCTCACTATACAAAGTATTTATTCGGTATTCGTTCAAAAGTAACAATTCGGTATAAGTATCAGCTGAATGTGAAAGAAAAAATTTAATTCATATACATATGTTTAATCTCTTTTGGTGCATTGATAATATTATTTGTGAGAATGAGAATCATTTACGTATATAGCTGCGAACTTCCTCAGCATTTCCAGTTATTCGCTGTGGGTTTTATGCTGATGATCTTATTGTAACTGCTTCAGGCGAACACTTAAATGTCTTATCCGAGCTGATGCAATTGTGGGGACATGAACTGTTGAAAATAGCCTCCATATATTAATCCGACAAAAACTGACAGTGATTTTGCTTCTTTAAAAATGGGAATAGTCGCAAAGTAGTAACTTATTGTTATGAAATCCATACTTTTTTACCTCAACTGAAATCACTTATTTTAAGTTCAGCGTATTCTGCTGTTTGCAGGTTCAAGTGCAGTGGAGCGATTGAACAACCGTTGCACACTTAAGGGGTATTGGCTTATTTTCGAGAGGTTCAAACGTCAATACCAGCAATTAGTATGGTTAATGATGGATTACCTACGGAATACGGTCCTCTAAATCTTTCTCTGTATCGCATCCGCCAAGAGATTGTTGGTTGTCACTTGACATCAAAACCGAACTGAACCGGTCTCTTGTTTTCTATTCAAATGACTTGCGATTGAACTGTAGTGCTGGGTTCGTAGTCTACTGTTCCTCGGAAACTTATATCACAAGTTTGATTATCTGTGTTCTCGAGGCTTTGAAATCAAACGTTACAGAGTCTAATATTATCTTGGGCACTGATTCAAGGATGTGTTTAATTCGTTATCTAACCTTTTAATCGCTTCGTGACATGTCGAGGAGTGTAAACGTCTTACCAACCTTTTCTGTCAGAGAAATACTGTCAGGGTTATGTGGGCATCAGCTCTCTATGATATCGAAGGGAATGTCATTGCCGGTTTTTTGACCAAAGTTCGTTCACAACTAAAACTTATATTGGTCCTGAAACTGATGTACTATTTATAAACAATGAAACATTTCTTTTCGGACTTGATAAGGGAGAATTTGGCACGCGACGAAGTGATTTATCATTAAACCAAACCTCATTTTAGCCAAATGCGCGATTTCTCAAGTGATTCTAACAAGCGGTGGTTGCTTTAAACGGGTCCCATTTGAAACGCGATATTTTAAAACGCGAATTATCAAGACGCGATATTTCAATTCGCGATAATTCAAAACGCGATACGGTACAAAACGCGATATGGTACAAAACGCGATATGGTACAATACGAGAGTTTAGGATCGGGTTATATCAGGCGGGTGAAGGGGAAATTTAATTTCAGTTTATGGAAATTTAAAAATCGATAGGAGCGAGAGTATATAGGATCAGTATCAATCGGCTCGGTGCGCTCCCGTCGCTTCACAATGCACATTCTGTACCATAACGCGTTTTGAAGTATCGCGTTTTGAAATATCGCGTTTTGTACCATATCGCGTTTTGAAATATCGCATTTTGAAATATTGCGTTTTGTACCATATCTCGTTTTGTCATATCTCGTTTCGAAATATCGCGTTTTGAAATATCGCGTTTCGAGCGGATCCGGCTTTAAACAGTATCTTTACCATACGGCATTGGCTCTTAACCGCTTATGTGAGGACTATTTGGAATAGATTGATTTGCTGCATTTGTCAGAATAAGGTCTCTGTTACACCCTGCGCCATTGAAATTGTGGTTTAAAAATTTTAGTAAATTTTGGTAATGCCGCTGTTTGCTTAAAAGTAGTTGTCAAAAATGTTAAATTCTGATTATCAACATAATTTCTACACTATTCTAAATATGGAACATATATAAAAACGTTGATCCGACATTTTAAACCTACATAACTTGGGACAAGAAATAGTTCCCCTACCTCGTACCAATTTGGTGGTTCTGTACAGACAGTGCTTTTAACAAAGTTACTTCAATTGAAAACTAGTTTGTTGTTAACAACGGTAATTTTTTTCAAAATAAAGATTAACATAAGTAAAAAAATTCATTTGAACCAAAAAAAAAATTATGAGTGAAGAAAAATTGCACTTCTTAAAATCAATAATTAATGGGCCCGCCCTTGGCTTTTATGATGGCCTTAATCATTTTCGGCATTGAATAATAAAGTTTGGTTAAATATTCCGTTGATATTTTTTCAAACCAGACTTTTTCTATGAGTTTTTTCTGCTCTTTGACACTTTTCGGCTTATATTTTTTGATGTTTTTCTCCATGATGGACGAACAATTTTCAATAATATTGAGGTCAGAACTATTCTCTAGCCAGGATAGTGACTCAATCCCCAAGCTATTTTTAAATTCAGCTACCTAAAAAAATAGATACTAAAATAAAGCATTCTTACGACACAGATACCATCTATAACTTACTATGCGTGCCCTGTGCCACGGAGCTAAATCGTCCTGGAAGAGTGGACTATCGACGTATTGGCTTAGGTCCTCAATAGTCAGTACTACGCAGATTTCGATAATTTTTTTATATTTTTCTCCGTTTACTGAACTTTCCAGAAGGGATAGTATTCCCACTCCAAAGGCTGTTATGGCTCCCCAAACCATAACATATGGTGAATGTTTTACTGTTGGCGAAATACATTCTGATAAATACCGTTGGCCTTTTCGCCGCCAAACACTTATCCTTCCGTCGGGTCCAAAAATATTGAACTTGGACTCCTCCAGTCCTCGAGCGTCCAGTTTTTCTTTCTTTTGCGAATTTAAGTCGTTCAGCTTTCATTTTTCCTGTGAGTAAAGGTTTTTATGCAGGTCATCGCGCATAGAGGCCAACTTCATTCAGCCTTCTTTGGATAGTACGACCTAAAATAGTCTCGGTTGTTGCTGTTGCAAGCTCTCTCCTCAGCTCTAAAGCCGTGGAAAACCTTTGCTTTAGCGCGAAATGCATTTAATTTAGCGCGTTCCATTTTAAAATTAACTCTATGACTACTTTTTTGAAACTAAGCTAATAATTGATCCTTATATTTGTTTTAAATATTTCGTAACACGTAAAACATACAGTAAAAGTGACAAACAAATGAAAAAAATCAAAAACCATTAAAATTAGTCAACAAACGTAGTAGAAAACAAGAGAATTGCCTGAAATAGAAAATAATCGAAACAAAACATTTCAATGGCGCAGGGTGTATTTAATTCTTGGTATATTGTATACCAAGCAATTGCCTTCCATTCCTTGGATCAATTTCATACAGTTTGCCAAAAGAACAGAGCGCAATTGCGCTCGTTGATGCAATTTCTGGTTTTTGACCATGCGTTCTTTTATGCATCGGTTGTGCGTTTCAGTCGGTTTAATATAAAAAAAAATCTTTCTTCAATCACTCAGGTTCAAGAGTTCGTAGAGCTTTTCAAATGATCTTGTGGTGAAATTTCGAAATATGACTCTGGGCGGTGCGGTTCTTGACAGTTTTATATTTCATTGTTTTTATTGCATGCTAATATGATTATAAAATTATTTTTGTAAAAATTTTCAATAATTAACCAATAGCAATTTCTTTCCAAAAAAAATTGATTTATAAATCAAACAAATTGATTTGAGATCAAAAATTTTTGATCGAAATACCGTTGCACGTTCTTTCCAACTAAAAAAATTGATTTTTTTTTTGATCGCAATCAATTTTGAAAAATCTCAACATTTCTTTAGATTTTTTTGTTGACGTTTACAAACACATAAATATGTTCACGTCAAAAATATAAACATAAACACTTCAAAAAATATAAACGTAAATATTATAATTTTTTTACTAGTTGGCCGTGAGAATTTGACATACGAAATAATTTTATTTTTCGAAATAATTTTATTGTTTCGTTTTCACTGTGTGAAAACACAAATAGTTAATTGTGTTGACAAAAAATTGTTTTGATAATTGACAATAAACTTTCAACATAAAATTTTTGAAAATCAAATGTCAATTTATCACAGATACGCTACCAAAAAAAATCAATCGTGTATCGTGTTCTTTGACATAAAAAATATCAATTTATTTTTTATTTTTGGAAAGAACTTGCTATAAGAGACATTAAACTACTTTATTTTTTTTATTCGCTCACCGAGTAAATTTCATTTTCATATTCTAGAACTTATGGCCAGCGGCCATATTCTAGAAATTATTTCTTAAGCCTATATTGCTATTAAAATTGATTGAGAAATGGCTTAGTTTCCCCTCAGTCGGTCATATTTTTAACTTCACTCCAAGACGGTGAGACCAGGAATCCTTTCCGTCCTCAAATCCTAAATCTTATCATAAATGACTCCTCAAATCCTATTTTACCTCTTTCATTTTTGATCATTTGCTCGTTTTAATTTTTTTATGTTATCTTTGGAATCTAACCTCAAATCCTTTTGAAAATACTCCTTTTAACCATTATGCAGTTTTAAAAGACTCCTAATATATTTGTTGAAAAATTCCTTTTATGCCAAATGTTCCTACTAGCTGCAGGTCGATTCTGGCTTTCCTATAGGAAAAAGGGACTAGGAAAAATATGTCCATGGTATTTTTGTCGCAAACATTTTTCATACTATGGTAAACAGTTGCTGTAAATTTTTTCAAAAACAAGTAAATTGGGAATATATATTTTTCCTATCCAATTTCGATACAGAAAAAATATTCCCTAAATTTTCTATCCCAGAAAATTATAATTTTGACAAAAAATTTTGAGAAATTCCTTTTTCCTAGGGAATGCCAGAATCAACCTGCAGAACGTAATTATTTCTGACGTGTCTTCGCCAGTTAAATTACACAATTCACTATTATCATATTATCATATGTCACTTTGGTATTAATTAGGTGGGTTCGTGTGTCTTCTGGTCAAGCAAATAAGCTTTGAAATTTATATATTATTTCTCACACATTTTAGATTGATAAGTAAAGAAATCGATAAATTCCTAGAAAGACTAGAGGCTTAGGTTATACAATTTCCGCTGTGCACGTTCAATTAAAAATTTATAGAACAGATATAGCAAAATGCTGAATCGATGAGATTGAGTATAAATATAAGTAATATCGATGGATTAAGTGCTTGTAGTGCATTATTATATCAAAACTGGAAGCAACATGGATCACGTCAGATAGACGTATCTGGAAGTCAACTGCCGTACGGCAAAATTCTTATATAAGCTTCAGATGCCTGGGAGGGAGGAAGGACCCGTCTTTGAAGCATTTAATAGCATTTTCAAGAATGCAAATTGACTAAAGGTAATTAAAGGCTCTGTATTTAAAGGCAAATTTTTTACAAGTTTACTTTTTTAACATAAACCTAAAATTGTTTATCAGCATTTTATTGTACGAGGGCTACCTTTTATATTTCGGGATTAGAGAACAAAATAAATATTAATCATCGAAAATCGCTTTATTGTTTTTCAAAATATTCCCCATGAAGATCTATACACTTTTGCATGCGTTTGAACCAATTGTCGAAGCACTTTTCCACTCTGATTGAGGTATCTCCAAAACATGCATTCTGAACGCAGCAACCGCTTCTTCAGGTGTCGAAAAACGTTGACCTCAGTTTGTTTTTTACGTACGGGAATAAAAAGAAGTCATTTGGTGACAAGTCAGGACTATACGGCGGATGACTCATCAAATCGATGTTTTGAGTGCTCAAAAATGCAGTTGTTTGAGCCGATGTGTGAGGGCTCGCATTGTCGTGGTGAAGAGTGATCCGTCTTCGGCAGTTGGTTTTCCTGATTTCTTGGAAGACAACTGGCAAACAAATGGTTGTGTACCACTCAGAATTGACTGTTCTGCGTTGTTCTAGTGGTACGGTTGCGACATGTCCATTTTTTCCGAAAAAACAGGCGATCATTTGCTTGCAAGTGCTTCGTGCGCGAACAACTTTTGTTGGATTCGACTCATCTTGAAACACCCATACAGTCGACTACTGTTTACTTTCGGGCTCATACGCGTAAATCCACAATTCATCACCTGTCACTATGTCATAGACGTGTTTTGATGCACCGCGATCGTATTTTTTGAGCTTTTCTTTCGACCAATCGACACGAGCCTTTTTTTGAGCGATTGACAAATTGTGCGGGATCCAATGCGAACAAATTTTTTTTGACATTCAAATGTTTATGCAATATTGAATGTATGCTGGTCCCACTAATGTCTAAAGTTGGCTCAATCTCACGATAGGTCACATGACGATCTTGCAATATCAGTTCGCGCACAGCATCAATGGTTTCCGGAACAACAACTGATTCTGGACGACCTTCACGAAATTCGTCTTGGAGTGAACTACGACATCGATTGAATTCACCATACCATCGATAAACACTGGTCCTTGATGGAGATTCATCGCCAAAAATCGAATTAAGTTCATCCATGCACTCTTGCTGCCTTAATCCACGTCGAAAGTTGTAAAAAATAATCGCACGAAAATGTTCACGATTTAATTCCATTTTTTCGAAAAGTTCTCGAAAAGTATGCGAAAGCCTAGAATTCTCAGTAAAATAAATCGCCCCAAAACGACTCAGAATAATATGCTGATTAAGGATTGAAACCGGTAAATGTAACTGTTACAAGTGTTAAAACTAACATAAAAACAAAATTAAAGTTCTATGGTGTCAGAGAACATTCTTTTGTTCGACAATCAAATGCCTATTTTATTCTTTATTTAAAGAATATTCTTGTGCAGAGCTTATCAAGCAGAAAATTATTATCGATTCAACTGCAGATTTTTACCATATTCTTGTTTCACATAGTTTTTAAGGTTCGCAACTACACGAGTTTTTGAGTATAATAAAAATTAAAAAAACTGCAAAGCCATGAGGTGGTGTCGGTCAGTTTTTTTGGTGGTTTCCTAAGACAGGTAGTCACAGGTAGTCTTTAAAAGTCACTCTCATCACATCATCAGTACATACATACGTCCAGGCGGACACATCACATTTGTTTGGGGCTCAGGGACCTTGAAACGTCGAGAAAAATGATTATAGACCTAAGTCATTTATTGTCATTCTTCTCAGAATTTGAATAACTTAGCCTTACAGACGGAAGTTAATTAATTTAACTAATAATATGTTTTCTTTCTAAAATCGAAATAACACTTTGTTGCGTTGTCGTCTTTTAGAAATGTGTGCTTTGTAACACAAAAAACTCAAATTGTTATCTATTTTTCTAGGCACATAGAGTTAGCGTGGTGCTTCGAGATAGTAAGGCTTTCAAAAATAAAAATTTACAATATTTGATACCGATAGTTCTCATTTTAAAATTGTTCATTCTCAAATTTAAACCGTGTTTTATATTAAAATTTTTGTTTTGAAAGGCTTACTATCTCGAAGCACCATTCTAATTCTACGAGCCTGGCTCTTTATGGAGATGACACTACAGGGTAGAAATATGGCCGGTAAATCGCATTTTTAAAAGCCTCTTTGTGTACCACCTTTTTTATCATAAGTCATTTAAAAAAATCTGTTTGAAAAAACCTGTTAACACTTGTGTTATTAAAAAAAAGATTTATTTGAAAAGGTGTCCCTCACTGGCAGCTTCCAGCCCGTTCTCATTTTAAAACTATTAATACTCAATTATAAACTATTTTTAAAATTTTTAAATTTTGAATTTTTTAAGCGGTACACCAGGAATCGTTTTTCATTAAAGATTTGCTTTGGTAGGTTATTTACCTGAGGTGGTACTACATGGTTCTTGTTTAATGTTGTTTTATCATATACATAATTGCCAACATATATTATTCAGCGCACATAAAAAGGTACTAATCAAATCAGTTAATTAACTGCCCGAACCTTACAATAGTAAATAGCTAACACAAATTTTTCTCATTTCTATTCCATCTTTAATCTGCACTGTTTTTGCTATTTTTTATCTAATTTGTCTATAATTAAAACCATCAGACAACAAAATAATAATGAATGCTATCATTATCTTATCCTATCTATATATTCTCCTTTATAAAATTATATAAAGAGATAAAATTTTATTTCGTCTTATTATCGAAACAGAGCGTACACAAGAAAATGAACGACACACACAATAATACGAATATCAGTACTGTAATCTAAAACAAAAGGGATTAACTATTATAATAATAGAATTTTTTTCCTAGTTTTCCTTATAAATAATGAATCGGGAAATCCTTTTTATATGTATGTATCCTATATACTATAAGTTATATCCATCTGCATAATAAGTGTGATAGAAATAAGATTCTGATATTTCATTGGGAAGAAACGAAACAGTTCTATATTATTATCTAGGATGTACTGAGACAAAAATTTATATATTAAAATAATCAGATGGATTATAATAGTGTATAATAGTAGTAATAGTACCAAAAAGACCAGAAAAAAGGATACAAGGATATTATGATCATAATATAAGAATATATTTCACATATTTAATTTATATATTAAAATTAAAAAGATATAAATTCGTTTAGTTTGAATATGTAATTTTCTATAAAGACACCGAATTTATATAGTTTTTGTTACCTTCATCATCTTGGCCTAATTTACAAAAATAAGTTGCCTTATTATTTTTAAATATATGGTATACCTATGTACTCATGAATGTATAAACAATTTTTTTCGTTTACATGTATCTTACAAAAATATACAATGGGGACAGGATATTAAGGTGAATTGGTGATTACAATTTTTGTTGTTCTGACAACTTTTGTTCTTAATAGTTTTATTTTTATTAAGTGCGGCCATAAATCATTTTCCTTCTTATAAATAAACAAAAATGTGAGGTGTTTTGCGAGGGAGAGTTTTTTTATACATATTACTTGGACATTTTGCTTAGTATGCTGCTATTAAAAATTCATTCTAAGATGTGTATGATACTATAAAATAGTGGGATAATTTAATTCTACCGCCTTTTAAATATGATTATAACCACATAGGCAGAAGTAAAGCAAACATTAATTTCTGGTGTTCTGCATTTTTTTCTCCATGCTACTTATGGCCAATTTTAAAATATCCTCAAACTACTTTGTTCCTTCCTACAGTTTTCGTGATAGCCACCCCTTAACATTTTGAATGGCAGTAATGTTAAAATATAGACATTTTGTTGAGATACCTACCCATTTTTACACTCTCCGCGTTGTGGATTGGTACATTATCTTGCTGCAAGGCCGAACATTTCTTTCATTTGAGGAAAAGTATCTTGTGCCATGTTTTTATATCTCTTACCATAAAGAGTCACCTTTTTGAACTGCAGATTAATTGTTCCGAAATAGGTTATAGCCCTAGACCAAAACACCACTTGTTCTGCTATGTAACATGACAAAATTATTTCATCCTTCCTCAAATCATGTTAGTTAAATTTAAAACCAATGGCGCAAACTATGTTAAATTTCTTCTCAACTTTGAACACTATTCTTTTCCACACATTTGTTTTAAAATTGGTTTGTGTTAGGAGAACCCTTCACACGGTTGAAATGGTGGCCGTAACCACGGCCACTTTGACTTTTGACTATTAATTTATTTATTTATTCATTGACATCACAATTTTGGTAAAGGAAAAGCACATATGGAAGCAATATAAATGAAGAACAACAACCACCAAAAAAAAAATAAAAAAAATACTTCCATTAGACATAAAAATCTCAGATTTTTTCAAAAAACAAATCCACTCCATGCTAGTACTCTCCGCATTGAACTCAAGTCCATGCTAGTACTCTCCGTATTGAGCTCAAGCTCATTTGTTACAGAGGACGCTGCAAGAAGTGAATACTTACAGACTACATACAAAAATAATACAAATGAAAAAATAATTACAAAAATAGTACTACATGTATTACGGTACTTGACTTCAAAACAAAGTCTTACCCGATTTTTTATAACCGAATGTGAACTAAAGGGTGTTTTTTTAGAGGTTTACAATGTTAAATTAAAATAGAACAAAGGAAAACATTTTGAATATCAGTGAAACTAGCACTATTGGATAGATAAATTTATGCCATTAATGCTTGAATATGATTTCGGTCATGTGGCCGCCGCGGCTGGCGCGTAGATGGCGCAATCTGGAAGTCCAACTTGCAGACACTTTTCGCAGCAATTGCGACCGTATCTCGCTAATAACTCGCCGAATTATGTTTTGTTCCAAGTGTTCAATCGTCTCAGGTAGACAAGTGACTAACATCCCCAAAGAAAATCTAACGGAGTTAGATCACAACACACGATCTCGGTTCTTTGAGTAAATTAATGTATCCAGCGCTGTGTATCAGCAAGATTTATGCCAGCCAATTGAGGTACAAACAAGTTAGAAATCCTGTCTCTATGTTGCTCACCGTTGACTGTAACATTCCGCACATCATCGTTGTCGAAGAGATATGGACCAATGATTCCGCCGGCCTATAAAGCGCACCAAACAGTGATTTCCTCCGAATGTAATGCGATGATCAAAATGTAATGCGATTGGAAAATCAACATCAATATCAATTTGTGCTTCTTCAGCCTATTCTGCATTTGCCTTAAGCCGTCAGCTGTCCAATCGGTTGTGAAACAAAACAGTGTTGCCAACTTAGAGATGTAAACCTCTATAAAACATCTAAAGGGTTTTATACAAAAAAAAAATCAGATTTAGCAATAAAAACAGGAATATAAGCTATGTTTATATTTCGCTAATTTTATAAACATATTTCAAAGCAAATGACTGGCTTCTAGCAGCTTCGACGATTTATCACTAGTGCCGCCAAAGTCATCGATTTAACGAACCAAATATTTGGTTTATCTGAAGAAATAGTCCTGAAGTTTCCACTTACCTCCTGGTATTCCCTGACGCTATCTACATTCTATGGAAATTGCGAACAACATGGTGGTAAAGTTTTCCTCGATTTTCTAAGACAATAAGTTGTTTGTAAATGAGGAGAAATGGTTCTCTTTGTTGATTTTGTTTATGAAGCTATTAACTTTTTTCCATTAAGTCACAAAAATAATATCGAAGAACTGTCTTCCATCAGTGCTTTGCTTATGCATGTTCGCTCTGGCTTCTCAAAACTTTATGACTCCTCAAATTTCTTGGTCAAATCGGCAAATGGCCAAAAGGATAGGTTTGAAAACACTTGCTAATGTACAATTGCATCATTTTGCTAGAACTATGTTCTAAAAACTCGATTTGTTAAATCGCGGCAGTTACAAAACGTTGATCGTGGTTCTGCAGAAACGACATTTTACTTATTCACGAATTATTGCACCAAATTGCGTGGCCCGTCCTTCTGGATAATAAATATCTAACGGTGCTCTTGGACATCAGCAGCCCAAATTTGAATTAATAGACATTTAGTCTTATTGTGCTTTTCATGTTGATAATCAATCTACTCGACCCTACCTTATCGTAATGATTTTAATTTTGTGTTGTGTAACAATCACAAATCTACTATTGAGTATTCCACATTAAAATCGAAAAAATCCGAGCTATAATTGTAAATTTTTCGATTAACTTAGCAATCGTTACTAGTGTTGTTGATATATTTTGTCAAAAAAGAAGTCAGTTCGCTTGTTAGGAAACCTAAATTGATTTACAGTCTTGGCCAAAAGTATTGATGATATCTTACAATTTTTTTAGGAGTATCAATTTGAAATAAATTGAAACAATTTTTATAGGTTCACATTACTATTTATTTATATAAAATTAATATTTTGTTGGTCCACCCTTTGCCTTAATTACGGCAGAAATTCTTTTGGGTAGAGAACTTACAAGTTTTTTACATTATGTAGGACATATGGTGTTCCACTCTTGGAGCAGACAGCGTTTAAGGTTTTCTTTGTTATTTATTGTGTAGCGCCTGACTCTGTGTTTTAATAAACTCCATAAATGTTCTATGGGGTTCAAGTCCGAGAACTGGACAGGTCACTCCAGAACCTCAATACCATTTTTTCGAAACCATGACATTGTGCGGGCAGGTTTATGACATTGCGCGTTATCCTGGTGGAATTTAACGCTATCCATATTTGTATCACCAAAAAGTGTTAAAAATGAGGGCAGCAACGCAGATTGTAGGACGTTTATGTATTTTTAAGAGTTCATGTGGCCCTCATACACGAACATTTCGCCAACTCCAGAATTAGTCATGCAACCCCAAACCAGTATGCTGCCCATGCCGTGTTTTACGGTTGGTACCACACACTCTATGGACTAAATGCTTCGCCTACCCGGCGGCGCATAAAAGACTCCAGGTGTACCAAAAATCTGAAATAAAGAAAATGTAGAGACTTCGGAAAACTAAAATATTTGTAATGATCAATTTTATTTTAAAATCATATTATTTAATATTATTAGGGCATAGAATTGCCAACTTACTTCAAAGTTTGATTCATCTGACCACACGATATTTGGTCAATATTCTTCGGTGAGATTTTGGTATTTTAAGGCAAATTTATACTGATCGTTCTAGGTTTTTTCGGAAAGTCAGGGTTTCTTCCTGGCTTTACAGCCTTTCAAACCAGATTCCTGAAGCCTTCTGCGAGTGGTGCGAGCAGAGATTGGTCTCTTAATTTCTACTGACAACTCAGCAGCGAGGTTTGAAGAAGTTTTTTCCTATTTTTTAAAGCTTCTCTCACTGACTTTCGGTCGTCACGGTATGTGGTGATGCATTTGCGCTCGGTTCTGTACCTATTACTGTGTGATTGTTAATGGTTTATTGCTACACCTGCGGTGTGAGTCACTGTTTTTAGTCCTTTTTAGAAGTCGAAAAAATAATAAACAAACAAAAGCTGTTGTTTTCTGTTATACTTATCGGGTACGCCCCAAATTTATAGGGTGCTCAATACTTTTGGCCAAGGCTGTATATTTAAAAAAAACGTAAATATAAAATGCATTTCGATGGGCAAACATATAATAAATTAAGATTTGCGGTTCCAAAAAGTCATCGACCACTGTCTACATTCATAATACTAAATTCAACTGTCGAAGAGAAACCTATATAAACAGGACAACCACAATAAAGATGATTATTTCATGGTTTAACATTTGCTCCGCATTGCATACATACACGAAGAAGTATTATCTCAACTAAATCTCTAACGAATGAGTAAATGACTCAATGTCGTAAATTACTAATAGACCACAGAAGTACACAACAATAATTTGAGGGCAAGGATAATTCCCACTATCTCCCTTGAATCGTCTTCTTGAAATAGAACTTGATATAGCTTATATCGTTCGAACGCACAACTTAATGAACTCACTTCGTCGGAAAAGTTAATCTACTCAATATAACAACTATTTGAATTCGACATTGGTAGTAGTACCATAAGCGTACTACTACCAATGCCGAACTCAAATATTTGCTTAAATTTTAAATGCAAGGCTATGATTATTACTTACTTTAATTATTGTAATTTTAGCTACGTCATATTTTCCGTATTAATTTTTCTTTATATTTCCACCATTTTCCGGTTTACCAGTTTTATTTTCTAGATTGTCGGATTATCTTTCGTTTAATTTCAAAGAAATTCATTTTATATAGTAATTTTTTCATTGTTAGTCATTACTTCTTACTACTGCACGTTGTTTAGATATTTGAAAATTCTATCTCGACACGTTTCGTCTAAAATAATTTCACAGATAAGATAATGTTGTTATTTATATTTTTTTCTATCCGATTTCATCTACCGAAAAAATTTAATTTGTTAGCCAACTGACGACTCTCGCAAATTAACTACCAATTCACGTTTTCGAAATAAAATTATAAATAGATTCGTAGTTTTTTCCCCAAAAATGTTCACTCTATATTCAGACGAGGTACCAATTAAAATTTGAAGAAAAGGTTGTTTTTCCAAAAAATGAAAAATTCACTTACAACAATTTTCCTTATCATCTTAAATTTTTTCTGGATATTTATACTTTTTTCTTTGGTTCTGTCAGTGAAAATGGAATAAAATAAAATGGAAACACGAATATTTTTTTTTTAAATGAAAATAACCTACATAAATTTTTCATAAATCATAATGCTATATATATGTACCTATGTACGTACATAGATGTATATTTCAACAAATTCGAATACAGTTTTTTATTTTATTCCTCCCCATCGGGTACAGTGAAAAATCGGTGATTTATTCATGTGAAAATATGAGTTTATTAATATTAATAAATTATCAAGGCTGTACTGTCAAATTTTTGTGAATTCCTTTAAGAATAAAAATTAATATTTCATCTTAAAAAAGATTACAAATAAGCAGCAGCAGCAGCCAGCAACAGTTTAGGATATGTATTGTGTATGGCGTATATCACTACATAACATATAGCTCTTGCTGGTGATTAAAATTGATTGAGATTTTATTTGATGTTATGTAACATTATATGTATATACTTATGTGAAGATATGAGTATTCTTTCGCTTTCGTTTCTACAGTTTAAAATTTTTCCATTTTTATCAGTTTTGTCAGGAGCTATTGATTAGGATGAGCTGAAGAACATTTCTGTAGTGCTCAGGCGAATTGTTTGAACGTATATTAAATATTATAACATTGGATTGTCTACCCATAAACTTAAAGTTAAATTTCTTTGGAAAAAATGTAATCTGCATATTCCACATATTAGATTCTGAAGAGGTTGAATAAAAATTTCTAAAAAATAAGAAGTATTTCTTCGGAATTCTTCAACAAAATTTTTTAAGATTGTTGAAACTGTAATCATTTGTATCTAAGTAAGTATGTGTATGTCAAATTCCATTACGTTTTCTAAGTATTTTTCAACTTCTGTATATTCACTGCCCTATTCAAAATTATTTGTGTAACATAAATTTTTTGTATGTCTTCAAAATTCAACACTTGGTGCATGGCTTCACTATCAAATTATATGTTTTAGGTTTTCTATGTTCACTCAAATACCAGTATTCCATTGGTTTTTTAAGAATCGAAATTACAAGATATATTTTGTCTAATCTGGGAGTCTAGAAAGATCCTAAATAAAAGCTCCTACAATTGAAAATAGTGGAAAAGGAATTTGAAAATACATCTTGCACATATTTATGATTTGGCTTTATTTAACTTTTAATGTGGTATATTTATATATAATGATATTTTTCATCAATATATATGATAAAATTTCGTTTTATTTTTGTTAATATAAAATTTTTCTGACGGTACAAAGGTGGTTGCTGTAAAATTTTGTTGGCTCGCTTTTTTGTAATACATTTGGTAAATTGTTTACTATACACGTCTACTAATTAATGAAACTAAAACTTCTTAGTACATCAAGTATATAATTGGGTTTAAGTCGGGATTTTGGGCTTGTGTTGAAACCAACACAATAAGCATCTATGCATGTCTAATTTATTTGTAAAATGCTTATTGTGAACTTTGGTTCACAATAAGGATTTTACTTGGGTTGTGGTTTTCAAACTAATCACTTTAAACATTTAAAATCAAAATTGGAGTGTTCTGAATTTCGTTGAAAGAGTGAAAATAGATATTTCAAAGTTACCCCATTTATTACCAATAAGGCAATGTCCCATACTAATTTTTTTAACAAATGCTCAGTAACAAATGCTAAGAACCGTAGTGTTAAAGTAGACATAACAATTATAAATTATTTATTACATCTTACAATCAACACGATTACTGTTGTATTTATTGTGACTTCAAAATAATTATTTTTTTCTAGTGTTGAACTCTTGAATAATAAGTACATGGGTATAATTTTCTATAAAAAGAGCCATTCATAACATGGAGTTGACAATTACGTAGCGAAGCATAATAATTCGCTAAGGCATTGTGATTATACTTTGTATGTAAGTTCAAAGTATGTATTTTCAATATTTTGTAGTTTGGTCGACGACAGTCGACATGAGACGACAGATCTTATTCATTTAAAGAATTCAATGTTTCATTAGTTCGAAACCAAACTTCCTACGTCTTGATAACCTCATCTCGATGTATTACCCAGAATAACCCAAAAAAAATTAATGTTAATTATATTAAATTGAACTGCATATTTAAAAAATTCTCATTTAACTAAAATTATGTCCTCTTATTGTAAATATTAAATGTAGAGAAAGTTGTAAGGAACTGTTGTCTAAAAGGTACTCGAATTAGATCGATTATTATTGGCGTTGACACTTGACAAAATGCAATTAATAAAATATTAAGTTACAGCTTAAATTTTAACTTCAGTTGTCTTTGTCGATCTTTGTATTTTAAAGAACTTTTAGTTGGGAGATGGGCGAACCCCGAGACAATAATATCAGTTATGTAAAAGTAATTTACCAAAATAACGACATTTGAAACACAAAAGTTTTTACCGTACTCAATCGTATGAGTTCTGCTCGTGTCTCCTTAAATTCGGCCATAAATTTGATTAACGAATGATTATTCCGCGTAAACCATTCCATTTGCATTAACGAAAACATCTAAATTTATAGCCATTTCTGTTTTACGATTGTTTCTATAGCGATAATAACTCGTCGGTGAATGCGTTCCGAGGCTAACTACTATTAAAACATTTTTTTGCGAAATTCGACTATTCATCAACATAGTTTCCTTCGAGAGTGATACATTAATTGTAACGCTTCTCTAACTTTTCCATTCTTTTTTTGTAGAACAATTTATTTTTGGCCTCAAAATAGGTATTTATTTGCGCTATGACATCAGTATATGACGCAAATATCTTTCAGTGGAGTCACTGGGAGCCAGATTTGAAGAATACGGTGGATGGGGAAGCGATTACTTCAATTCGTGCGATTTTGCCCTCGTAGCCGACCTTTTGATACGGTTTTGGTGAAAAAACATTTTGCCTTTTGCACTTGAGTCATTATTTTGCAACTTCTTCCTTCAAACACACTATAACGCCATGTAATATTCGCTGTTGATTGTCTTTCATTTTCAAGATATTCGATGAAGAAAATATCTTGCGCATCCCAAAATACGGAGGCCAAAACCGGCCGACATTTGCTTTTTTGGTCGGTTCGGGCGCCTTTCACCGGCTACTGTCCACCTGTCCACTCAACTAATGATGTTTTGATTCCAGATTGTAACGATGGATCACCGACGCTTTGCTGTTTTTGATCTAATGTGAGCAAGCGTGGCACCCACTTTGAACAGATCTTTCTCATGGACAAATGTTCATGCAAAGAGTATACACTGCCTGCTGCTATCTTTAAGGTGTCAGTTATCTCACGCAACTTCACTTTACGGTCTTTTAAAACAATTTTGTCCACTTTTTTTTTTTATCTTTTCTAGAATATCCGCCAAATTCGGCGACCAGAGCCGTTCAGTACCATCGATGTTTATAACGCAACGTTCGACGGTAACTTTTGATGAAACAAAGTCCCTATAATACTTATCAAACCATTGCTTTGCTTGACCGGCATTCTTTCCCATCAAAAATTTGTTTAATCAACACACGAAATTAATTTTATCATTTTGAAAATACCAACAGTAGCGTTACTCCAACAATGTGAATTGTAAACTAATGTTTGGATTTTCATAAAATGTTGGTTCAAATCGTTTGAAGGTTGTTTCCTAAAAATAATATGAGTTTTTCATTACATGTGCCATTTTTGTGTCTGCCTCGGGACTTATTCAGCTTTCATAAAATCATAAACCCACGGAAGTTGCAAGGGGTTTTTATAACACTTTTGTCAAAAACAAAAGATTTCACATTAAAATGATGTTACGTGCCTATGTCAGCCAACACGTTTTTAAATCGGGTAGACTTCAACGGCATGTGGGGGTTCTTTGCTGACATACATTAGGCACCACAAAAACATATCGTGTTGCATCTTAACAAAATTCACACATGATCCTCGCAACTAACTTCATCACCAACAACTTAGAAAACGGAATCACTTCATTATTTAAAACATTTTTATTACAATTCGAAAATCATTACATCAATTAAAACAAAAAAAGTAAAAATAAATTGTTGTTCAGATAAAAAGAGAACTTTAGGTTTGGATGCAAGAAGCAATTTTTTTTGTATTAAAGAAATCGTAAAAACTCACCTGTAGGTTTCCAAGAGCGCTAGTTGGTACCCTACGGACTGGAATATGCTGGAAATAAATTTATTGCTGCTAACAAGCCACTATACGCCCAACAATTTACTTTACACTAACAAATCACTAAGCAAATTGCTTAGATTATACTATAGATAGAATACCGACAGCATTGTTTTGAAGTATCAATTTTGTAATGTTTTTATTATTGTTTTGATATTTTTTTGGAAAAGAGAAAGAAGAATGCGGGATAACAACATTATAAATTTCATAACAACAAGTAGTGGCGGTGTAAATTGTTTTATATAGGGCGGGGCAAAAAATAAATTAAATGAAAATTATTTTATTTTTAAATTTTTTTATTAATGCATTATAATAATAAAATAATAATTGTATAATATTAAATAAAACTTTTAAAAATAATACAATAAGTATAAGTTATAGGTAACTAACATAAGATATTTCATTACTTTAAATAAGTATGTAGCTACACATAGATTAAAACATTCTAATAAAGATTATAATATCATACCTATGTTATATCTAATGTTATGCTAAATTATTTAAACCATATTAAAATATCCTGTATCGTTAAAATTAATCGATTTATTAATATCAACAATATACTTTTACTATTAAAATTCATAACTGATTTTGAATATTTGTAAATCATATACTATATGCATTTAATATATACTTGATTCACTATACTTGAAATTAAACGAATTAAAAAAGAAAATAAATCACAAAATTTAATACAACTAAATAGCGAATCGCTGCCCCATAAAAATTAAATATAAAAATTTTAGCAACGCCACTGGATTTTCAATGACAATTTACGATTTATTTACTGTTATTTTCTAAAATGAAGAGCAACTTTTTCCCGTGTTTGTTTTTAAATCCGAATGTTTCACTTATTATTATTCAATTAAATTTAAAATAAATCACCTTTATCACTGAACATATTTAATTATGCATATATATACTATAAATTTGTGGGATATTATTAAAATCAATTAGAAGGTTAATCAGAAAATGCAATTAAAGAGTTTGTAAATACTGTCAAAAAAGTTACTTGTGAAAAGAAATTTCCTTTTTTCTTGATAATCGTGTGTTTTCACAATGGAACACACTACACTTGGTTATTTTAGTATAATAGAGCACTTGATTATTCACTTATTTATTGTAAACTAAATAGTTTTCATTCACATCAATCACAACCAAAAAACACTTTAAAATAACGAAAATTTTCCATTTTTCACCTCATCTGTGTTTCTCTATTTTATGTATATGTACCTCTCGTTTACCCATTCATTTTGAGTACTTCTAGTTTCGCTTGTGTTTTGTATTGAAATTTGTATTGGTACGTTATCTATATAATCTAAGGCAAATTGTAATAAAAATAATAAATTAATAATGCTTTACTAATAATTCTAGGTTTATCACAGAGTAAGTATTTTTCGTTTTTTTTTTATGAAAGAAATAATATGTATAACGGCTTCACTATACGCGTGTATCCAAATAAATATTAATAAAAAAACTCCTTGAAACTGTTACTCGATTTGAACGCCTTATGTCTAACGTTGTTCCTTTTTGCATGTAGCCGATGAATTAGTTCAATAAAAAATGAGGCCCCACTCCTTTTTTCTTTTTTCTTTTATTTTATTTTATTTTTATTTATTTATTTTGTTTTTTAATTTACATTAATTTAATTAAAATATTATATAACAATTAACTTTTATAATAATAATAATAATAATTATAATTTTATTTTTATACAATAAATAATATTATACATATATATTGTTGGATGCAGTTCGCAGTGGATTCAGAATCCCTTAAAGAGAATTGCATACAACAATATTCAATTCTATACTCTACAAATAATAACATATTTCAAAATACAATGTAAATAAAGACTACTATAATCTTGGCATCTATACCTTTTTATATAATATATTTATTTATAATCGCTTTTAAAAAATCAACTATTCCTTTTTTAAAATTAACATAATTTTGCTGTTTTATTTCAACAGGGACTTCGTTATACATTTTAGGGCCTACGAAACTAATTCGTTTGCGACCATACTCATTAATAATAGTACAAGGTTTCAGATTATTTTTATTGCGCGTGAGATATTGGTGATTATACGGACTCAAATTAATATTACTAACGCTTAGAGTAGCATTTCTTATCCTATAGATATACTTGACAGTCTGCATGAAGTGTAAGGCTTTTACCGGTAAAATATTTTCAGCCTTTAGAGCGTATAAATCTCTCGATGAATATAGAATTGGTAATTTATATATTGCTTTAATACAACGGTTCTGCAGAACTTGTAGCTTTCTCAATCGCGATTGGGATGAGTTGCCATAAACAACGAGGCCATAAGTAATTCTAGAGTGAATGAAGGCAAAGTATATGCATCGAAGTATTTTCGTAGGTATATAATGAGAGGCCTTACGTGTAAAACCAATTATTGGAGAAACTTTTGAGCAGACCGTATCAATATGATGCTGCCAATTAAGATGTGAGTCTAAAATCATTCCTAAATACCTATAAGTTTCGACAAGCTCAATATTGACATTTGCTACAGCAAGACTAGGTAATGTAGGAGGAGGTTTGCTAATTGAACGGAATACCATGTATTTAGTTTTAGCCAGGTTTAAAGATAACATATTCTCATTAAAAAAATCAAGTAAAATGTCAAGATCATGTGACATAAACTGCAGTCCGTCAATTGGATCCTTAACTTCATAAAACAGTGCTGAGTCATCAGCAAATAACCTAAGTTTTCCTTTTAATGGGAGATTACCCATGTCATTTATGAATAATAAAAATAACATAGAGCCGAGTACACTGCCTTGAGGTACACCGTACTTCACCAAACTACTCTTACTACTAGCGCCATTAACAAAAACGAATTGTTTTCTATTCGCAAGATAACTTTTCAATATGTCATGAGATTTCCCTCTAAATCCATACCAATTCAATTTATCTAATAATAATTCATGGTCCACTGTATCAAATGCTTTCTTTAGATCTAAAAACAAAGCACATATACATAGAACTTATCATTTATTGAACTATTAATCATATCAACTGTTTCAACCAAAGCAATATCAGTCCCTGAACATTTTCGGAAACCATACTGAAAATTATACAGGGTTATCCAATTCGAGGTTGATAAAGTAGAAATCTGTATACCGACATCTGTCAAAGATAAACGTCAAGTACGCTGTCATTTATTTAGTTGACATTCTGCCATTTAAGAATATGGAGCATTTAACAATCGACCAACGCGTTAAAATTATTAAATCTGCTGATGCTGATTTTTCGAACAAAATTTTCTTCTGTGATGAAGCTCATTTTTCGCTTGGTGGATACGTTAATAAGCAAAACTGTAGAATTTGGGGCTCAGAAAATCCACAATTGATTGTAGAGAAGCCATTACACCCGGAAAAAGTCACTGTTTGGTGCGCATTGTGGTCTGGTGGTGTGATTGGGCCGTATTTTTTTGAGAACAACCATGGACGAACCGTTACCGTCAATTCTGAGCGCTATGGCCGCATGTTAACCGATTATTTTTTTACGAAAATCGAAGATTATGATCTTGACGATATGTGGTTCCAGCAGGATGGAGCAACCAGTCACGTAACACGAGCAAATCGAGATCTTTTGCAAGAGAAATTTCCTGGACGTTTGATTTCGCGATTGGCTGATGTCAATTGGCCTCCAAGATCCTGTGATTTAACGCCTTTGGATTTCTTTTTGTGGGGCTACGCGAAAGATCGTGTTTACGCAAACAATCCTCAAACTCTTGACGAATTGAAAACTAATATTCGTAAGGTAATGGCCGAGATACCGCCCGAAATGTGCCGAAAAGTCATTGAAAATTACCTCAAAAGAATCAAGGCCTGTAAGAAGTCCCGTGGAGGACATTTGAATGATATCTTGTTTAACTAAAAATGGCAAGGATCAATCTGTAAAATGAAATAAAAATTACAATACATTCCGAATATTTTGTGTGTTTTTTTTAAGTTTACTTTATCAAGCTTGAATTGGATAACCCTTTATAATAAATTGTGAGTCTCTAAGAACGAATTAACCCGTAATGCTAATAATTTTTCTAACAATTTATCTATAATAGATAACGTAGATATTGGTCTGTAATTCGTTAATTTAGTTTTATCGCCACTTTTGAAAACTGGAATAACTTTTGATAACTTTAAACAATTTGGATATATTCCAGTTTCAAAAACCTTATTAAAAACGTTTGATAAAATCTCCGAAAAATTGTTGATGTGGAATTTTAGGACATTACTATCGAGCAAATGTGGTCCACCTCCTTTCTTGGATTCCAAATCAATAATTAAGTTAAATATTTCAACAGACGACGTAGGCTTTATAAATATAGTTTGATTGACAACGTGATAGGTATTAAATTTAAAAATATTTTTGGAACTATTAATCTGACCAGCCAAGTCTTCCCCAACATTCGTAAAATAATTGTTGAATTGAGATGCAATTCTGTATCCGTCAGATATAATTTCCCCACCAATATTAATAACAAGGTTATGACTGTTGCTATTAGTTCTTCCCAGTAAAGCATTTATAATGAACCACAAGTCACGTTGGTTAGGAACACCCCCAAAAACCTTTTCAAAATATCTCTTTTTGGCATAATACTTTTCACGTTTAATCACCTTATCCATTTCTAGAAGTCTTTGGTTATAATCGCTTACATTTTGGTTTGTTGCTGAACTATTACGGAGTTGCCGCTTGGATTTATTTAGGATTGATTCCTTTTTATTAATTAGTTGCCATAAATCGTACGTAATCCAAGGGCAATACGAATTTTTTAATTTAACTGTTATTTTAATAGTGCGTGTGTATTTGGTAATTAGTTCTTCATATTTCTCTGTAATGTGAGACAAAATTATATCCGGTTCAAAACAATTTAAATCCAGACTTGTCAAATAGTTGTCAAAATCAGCATTTACTCGATTATAATCAATTATTTTTTTTTCTAAAAGTTTATTAACTCTTTTGTTTTTATACGAGAAATGTGAAGCAATAAAGTTGTGATCGCTAATATCAGAGAATAGAGTTGAATTTACAACCTTCTGTAATCCATTAAACCCGCAGAGCACATGGTCAACTATATTTCCTTATTTAGACCGAGTTTCAAAATTGTTCGTTGCAACTATCCCAAAACTTAACAATAAGTTTTTATAGTCTGTTACTACAGGAGGTGACTTATTTAAAGGTATATTAATATCGCCTAGTATAATGTTGTTACACTTTTTATGAATAACTAATTCTAATTCTCTAAAGAAAATATCAATATTCGAGTCAGGTGGGCGATAAAACGCAGTGACATAATTTCGTGAAAACTCGTTAAGTTTTATTTGTATAAACTGAAATTCAAAATTTGATTCGTCGGTTCTGATTATATCGAAGTTTACATCATTCCTAATATACATCACAATACCACCACCGGTTCTATCATCTCTGCACGAAAAAATACTTCTGAAACCATTTATATTATAAAAATTTACATTTTGGGTTTTAATCCAAGTTTCACTAACAATAATTATATGAAAATTGGAATTAAGATTTTCAATGAATTCGAGAATCGAGTGAAATTTATCAAAGTTATTCATGCTACAGGCATTAAACTGTATAACGCGTAAATCCAAGTCAGAGCTTTTGATCGAATTGATATGTCTATTGTAGTCGGATCCGCAAAGGAAATATTTATTTATACAATTATCACTAAATATATTATCTAGGTTGTAGCTAGCCATTACAATAAATAAAAATATTAATATTCCACTCAAATATTGAAGGAATATTACTCATCAAACTACTCTCAAATAAATTGTAAAGATATACAAAAAAAAATATTGTAGTAGAGAACAAAACCAATTATCAATTCATTAAACATTTGTAAGGTTCTATTTATAATATAGCGCCTAAAAGTACATATATGTATTTTTACTTGACAAAATTAAACTAAAAAATCTGAGTGAAAACAAAAGTTTGACATTAAACGTCATGTAACTAAATGACAAAAAATCAAAAAAAAATCTGTAAACAAGTCTCTATGGATATGGATAAAAACTATGTAAAAGGTAAGTTTCAAAAAATATATAAATATGAGAAGTAAATATTTAAAAAAATAACTTAAAAAAATACTTAATTTATGATTTATAATTTTAATTTCCGGAATCATCGGCCTGGATGTTGGATTGCGCTGAAGATGTTGTGGAACTGGAACAGCTTTTGATGACGCGATTGATATCATTGAATGAATGTATGTGATACACTTTTGCATCAGTAGATTTACGTAAATAAATTTTATTATCACTACACCACAAAAATTGAAATTTAAACTTGTGCTTAATATTTTTAGCTTCGCTGTATTATCTTGATTGGTATTTCGTGAGATGGTGCATAATGATAATCGGACAATTTGAAGAGTTGTTGCCAGCTGGGTCATGCAGATAAATTGATTTTCTTTTTTTACGAAATGTTCACTCCTAGTGACCATACATCTATACAGTTAATATACTGCACCTCCGTACTATGATTTAGTGGAAACTGGACAGACTATTTTCTGTTGCTGGATTTAAAGTTATGTCGCTTCGTCTTTCCACTAAATATTGCACACTATGCAAAAACACTAGCTAAGCAAAGAAAAGCACAGTCAACGCACTTTACTAAACTCAATATAAAAATTTCGCTTACCATTTGACTAAACTATTATCCGGAATTTCAGATTATGATAAGTATGAAAATATGTCACATAAAATTCTATAAAATTTTTGATTAACAGATCGATCATTTATTACCCTGTTATATACTAATAAATTGTATATACAAATATCTAATTGCATTACATACCACCAAATTTCTCAATTTCTCATCTACAGTACTAAAGCATAATAATACCAAGTTAGTAAATGGGTCGTAACAACCACATTCGAATGTATGTAAATACAATAGAAAACGTAAAAATGCAAATTATTAAAGTCAACCGAAATAATTATATAATTATCTTAGGACAATAACAAAAACCAGCAAAGTTATAAGTTGGTAGACTAAAATTTGGTAGCACCTTAAAAGAAGGGGAGACTGCGTTTGCTATATTGCAACGAATTGTTAATGCGGATGTACGTAAACTAAGATCTCCACTATACAACTGTAACAATGACTTTAAAAATGCATATAGTGCTACCGACGCAAGCGTTTTTTTTTTGTTTTGCCACGTATTTTCATTATGGTAATCATGGTAATTTTAGTATATTATGGAAGTTCTTAAGAAAAACTCTTGTATTTCATAAATCCTTCGTTTTTTCTTAAAACTTTCTGCTGAGAGTTATGGATTTGCTTAAAAATTTCATAAATTTTCTGATGGGTAATTAGGGCGCCTTTATGGTTGGTGTTCGTTCGGTCATTTTTTCCGACCAATCATCTCTTGTGGAAAAATCTAGGAGAAAAAATCGTAATTTTTGAACAATGTGATTGGTCGAAAAAATTGTCAGAACCAACGAACACCAACCATAAAGGCGCCTCTAGTTTCCAAAAGTATCATCAAAAATAAATTTATTGTGATAGTGCTGCCTCTGCGCGGTGAATAGGGAAATCAAATTGTTTCTATAACTGTCGATCTCGGTAGGCTTTTAAACTGCATTGCAGGGCCGGGGCAGAGCTCATTGTTGCTTACATTCTAGGCTACATCAAAAGTTAAAAAGTAAATTTATTTGGGAAAAATCAAAACTTTGATTTAATATTTACTTACTCCAGACACTCTAACTTCGTCATCTAGTCTAGAATTTTTCTCAGCCTTCAACAGATCTGCTTCAACTTCTATGCTTACATTCGGTACTAGTACCGACGTTAATTGTTATTAAATATACTCAAGTGACTGACCTTTGTGCATTTTCATTTCACGTCACCGTCAAAATAACCCACAAATTTATAATGGCTTCTAATTTTTTTGGGTCGGATCGAAAAAATTGTCTCCTAAGAGTGGCGGCCCTTTTCTGGTTTTCCCGGGGAACTGCGAATTTGGAAAATGTTTTGCTGTAATTACAAATTGCACTAATTCCCAAATATTTATTTCCCGTTCCCAAATGTATATTCTGGCAAACAGGGAATACTTTTTAAGGGACATTTTTTTTATGTATATACGAGGGTATATCAAAAAGTCTTGCAATATCATATGAAAAAAACGAGTGAGTGAGACAACAATATATTTTTCAAAACCATTTTTTGTCACGATGAAACTTCTAGAAGAACATTTCGATGTAAATTTTACGGTTCGTTTGTTTTTGTCAATTTAGTAACATGTGTTTTGAATTTTTCTTAAAATGAATGAAATTGAATATCGCGCCGTTACTAAATTTTTCTATAAAGATGGACGAAATGCAATTTATATATTCAACTATATATCAAAAGTTTACGGCGAATCTGCACCATCATATGCCACAGTAACAAAGTGGGTAAAATTATTCAAAAGTGGTTGGGAGTCATTATAAGACGATAACCGCTCGGGTCGGCCAGCAGATGCTATTAGCCATGAAAACGTAATTTTGGCTGATTCTATTGTATTGGAGGACCGGCGTATTTCTGTTCCGCGGTTAGCGTGGAGACTTTCTCTTTCATACGGTACCACATATACTATATTACATGACCACCTTCACATGTCGAAAGTAAGTGCGCGATGGGTTCCCCGTTTGTTGAATGCTGAACAAAAAAAAATGCGTGTTTAAACTTCAAAGGCGATTTTAGATATGTACAAAGCAGATCCAGAAAATTTCTTGGGTAACATAATAACAGGCGATGAAACATGGCTTCATCACTGGGATCTGGAATCCAAACAAGAATCGATGCAATGGATTAAACGTAGTGAACCACCACCAAAGAAATTCAAAACTCAACCGTCTGCTGGTAAGGTTTTGGCAACAATTTTTTGGGATGCTGAAGGAATTTTGATAATCGATTATATGCCACCGAAAACCACAATCACAGGCATATATTACGCAGAGGTTTTGCGAAAATTGAAAAAAGCGATCCGGGAAAAACGGCCAAGGAAAGTTAGGAAAAAAATCTTGCTTCTTCACGACAATACACCAGTGCGCAAGGCTAATATTGCTCAAGCTGCATTAAAGGACTGCGGCTTCGTGGAAATTCCGCATCCACCGTACAGTCTAGACTTGGCACCCAGTGACTACTTCTCTTTCCCAATTTGAAAAAAACACTAAGGGGCCGGAAATTTTCCAGTGACTATGAAGTACAGTCTGTTGTAAATGAATATTTTATGGAGCAAAAGAAATCTTTTTTTTTAGAGGGTTTAGGTAAGTTAATTGATCGATGTGACAAATGTATAAACCTTAAAGGAGATTATGTCGAAAAATAAAAATATTGCTGTCTCTCTCACTCTTTTTTTTCATATGATATTGCAAGACTTTTTGATTTGCCCTCGTATTTATAAACTAAAACACAGATATATTTTTTAGAAAAAATAATATTTAAAAATTCAAAAATGTATTAATCACAATTCCCCAAAAAAATTATGAGGAAAAATTAACGGCAAAACTGCTATAAAATGGAATTATTTTTTCACAATAAAAATAATTATCAAATGCCAGAATACACTTTGGGAAATAAAAATTTCCAACTGCTACAAAAATTGCCCCCAATTCCATATTCCCTTGCAAAACCAGAATAGGGCCACAGGTGCCCCAAATATCGAATTTCTAACATCATGAAATTGTTTTTTTGAACATTGATTGTAGACAGTTCATTCTACCAACTCTAACAAGTCAAGGGGTTGTTTTCCTTTTGCCGGCCAGTAATGATGACAAGTTTTCGTCATTTATTTTGGGGTATAATCTTATGCACCAAGACCAACTGGCATATTGACTGAGCTGCGTTACACAGCCCAAACAGAATCACCCTAAATTAGATAGATAGAGAGGGTTACATTGCAATGCATAGCAGTCTTGCCCCGTCACGCCTTTGTTAGTGGTATATGCTAAAAGACTTTCTTTAGTCCTGTTATTTATTTAGTCTTTAGTCTAGTCTGTTATCTATTTAGTTGCCCTAACAAACCATAAATAATCGGAAATGATCTTTCTCAGTAACTCCATTTCACTTTCTTGCATTCAAACATTTGAATCTAACTATTCGCATTCCATACTACCTAGGGTGAGAGATAGGTGATTTTCAAGCACTTTCATTTTCACATAAAGAAATTTTTGATCGCTGGTGATACAGGGTAATAGTTTTTGAACGATGGAAATAAAGAAATGATTCAATCCATCTCTAATTGTCAACAACTATAAAGGTCATGTTTATTATCTTGTTTGGATTTCATTGGTTTGAGATCTCATTTAGCGTAATGTTGGGAATAATATTAAACTACTGCCACAAATCAATCGCAATATAAATAAACCAATGCCATACACCAAGGCACCAAAAATAATTAATAACTACACAAAGCAGTCCATTGCACACTCCGCTGTCAAGCAGACTGACAATTCAGTTTTTGGGAAGCAATCATTACATTTACATGCTGACGTAGATGATAATACGAGATAAAATGCATTGAGTTATAAAACGACTTCTTTCGTTGAAATATTAAATGATCGATTTGAATTTATTCTTACATCAGAGTTAACTTGTTTAGTTACATTGATGATTTCAAGATATTTAAAATGTTTCTATTTTTCAGATTCATTGTATGTCTCGAATTTGAAGTGGGGCATGGATCTCTGAAGAGCCTCACACTTGGTTTCAGATTTTTTTCATTTTTAACTTTGCGGTAGATACTCGATTGGACTCTGACTACTCAATCAATTTTACTAATGAAATTTAAATATCAAATTATATTTTCAATACGCTTTTTGTTTTTTTTGCGATTGCACAGTAAAACAACACAAACATTTGCTGTTTAATTTTTGAAGCCGTAAATTTTACTGTAACATCTCAAAAATTACCAAAAATTTAATGAAAAAAGGATTTTGAAATTTAAATTTCCTTGGTATAATTGATTGAGTAGTCAGGATTTCGAATAGTAAATTGCTTGCTTGCTAGCCGATCGAGTATCTCGCTCCTTTATTTATTTAATTATTTTGGCAGAATGTAAACAAACATGTTTTTGCTTCTTTTCGTCAGGGGGAGCAACGCCACAACAAAAGATTTTTTTCTGCCGGTATATTAAAAAAAAGACGGGAAAGTTTCGGAACCGAACTCTATAAGCATTTTTGTTGCCTATAAAGATGTGATGTGTGATTTGCGTATTTAAAATATCACACCCACCTAACCTTATCTACACCCAGCCCAACCGACCTCAATCCACCATAACTCAACCGACCCCAATCAACCGCAAACCACCACACCTAAAAATCATTATCACCCCCACCCACTATCCAATTCAAACCCCTAAAACCCATCTCCCCCGCACCACCATATACCGCACTACCCATATCAATACCACCTCCATACCCACTCCCCACGCACACACAGACCACCCACACAAATCCTCATCCACCAAACCCAAATTCCCACACCAAACTCAAAACACCTCCCCCTCCACCTCCCATACCAGCACTACTACCACCACCATAACCACACAATCAACAATACATTTAATCCAATCAGTACTACAATGAATTTTCGCTTTCTTATTAGAATAGAAAAGCAAAACCAAAAGAGCAGTAGATCCCGTTCACTAACACAAAAAATAAGATCAACTTTTTTAGTTTCTCATTATTCGCTCACTATTTTTGAAAATTCATTTTACTATTCAAGAGCGAAGAGAAATTAGCATAAAAAAATTCATATACAAATGAACGGAAAATGAATGATAAGCAACTGAAGAGTATTTTTATTTTCATTCTTTTTGTCTTATTTTACTTTGGGTCTCATACGAAACGACACATTTCACAACAGGATGTGCTAAAACAGGATGTCACAAAACAGGATATCACAAAACAGTACATGGTACGCTACAGTACATGGTACGAAACAGGACCGATTAAAACAGTGTACATATTAAAAGAGAACACCACAAAATAGTTAATAGTCAATTTTATTTTACGGTTTTAATAACTAGTTGTGTGGGTGCGGAAAAGTACCATGTCAAAAATTTATTTTTGTATGTTTTTTGAACCAACATACACATTTGTGCATTCCTTTCAAACTTATTTTTGCCCGAAAAAACACTATAACCATACACACAATTGTGTTGGTTGTACTTCAAATCAAGCGATATTTTTTGTCAAAAACGCCATTACATACTATGGTTTTTTACTCACACATTTG
The DNA here is from genome assembly GCA_947310385.1 of Nephrotoma appendiculata. Classification (NCBI taxonomy): domain Eukaryota; kingdom Metazoa; phylum Arthropoda; class Insecta; order Diptera; family Tipulidae; genus Nephrotoma; species Nephrotoma appendiculata. The sequence continues at coordinate 125,666,058 of OX371225.1, read as the reverse complement.
TGTGGTTTGGACTTAAATTGAGCCATTTTTTTGGTTAAAAAAGGGATATATTTATTTATATATTTACTTAAATTTTTGATCTATTTTGCAACGATCAAGTATTAGCGATTTAAATAAAAATAATGTTATATATTGTTAGGTGAAGGGATATTTTATTATAACTTAAAGCAATTATAATTCTATATAGTATGCTGTCTAATTACTCTAGGTGAAGGCAAATATCCACTTGATAATATCCTAATTACTAAACGTATTCAATAAAAAATATTTAACAAATCAAGCTGAAAAAATCCTCCAGCTTAACGTTCAGTAAAATGTACTTTAGTGTACCATGTACTGTTTTGTGATGTACTGTTTTAATCGGTCCTGTTCCGTACCATGTACTGTTTTGTGATGTCCTGTTTTATTACATCCTGTTTTGAAATGTGCCATAGTGAGCGGCTTCGTTTTACTTTAAACTAAACTGCGTGAATGTATTATTATTTTGCGTGAGCAAAAAAAACATAGTATGTAATGGCGTTTCTGATAAAAAACTTCGCCCGATCCGAAGTACAACCAACAATTGTGTGTATAGTCATAGTGTTTCTCTCGGACAAAAATAAGTTTGAACGGAATGCACAAATGTGCAAGCCGGCCCAAAACACACACAAAAACCAATCTCCAACATGATTATCCTGCCGTACCCACACAACCGGGCAGGCAGGAAAAGGGATATAAAAACATAATGTTGCTGAACCCATCCATATTAATATTTTGCTTCTTAACACAACGCAACACATATAGTTCCGCTTCCACACACACACACACACACACACACGTAAACCATACCCCGCAACACTACTACGTACCATATTACAAATGCATATATATTAAAACATATTTATATTAATAAAATTAAAATTTATGTGGATATTTTATAAAAAAATATAAATTAAACAAACTATAAATAAAAAATAAGAAACACTAAAAACACTTAGCTTGCTGCGTCCACCATTGCTGCGTCAGTGCGTCACCTAAATTATGTTATTTATATTTACATACTATATATTCACGATAATTTTAATTGTAATTTACATTTATTTATTTATGAACAAATTTTTATTAGAATACACTTTATATTATATATTTAATTTAATTAATAACTTTTTATATATAGTATATTATTTATTTATTAATTTAAATCACAATAAATTTTAAGTTTTTATTTTTCTATACAGAGAAAGACAAAAACGTGTCTTTCTCCTACGACGATCGATCGCCGACCGATCACATGGTCTATGAAACCAAAATAGAATAGAAAATAAAAAAAAAATTCTATCAATTTTAAGGAGGGGTTAACAAAACCCTACATATCTCTGAACACCCCTACATATCTCAAAACACCCTAACACAGAAATGTCCAAATCAATAGGGCTCAATCCCATGCATTGCTTGACTTTTAGTGAAGAAATTAAGTTGATATCACCATCCGTTCTCAAGTTATCGGCAAACCGAAACCATATAGCATTTTTTTTTCAACAAAAACGCTTAAAAATTTCTAAATTTGTCCACATTTGTCTAAGCATTTTTTATAAAAAAAAAAAAATGTAGATTTTTATTTTAATTGTCAAACGCACCCAAGATAATAATTTAACTCAAATACGATTAGTTACAATGTATAAAACACAAAAAATTTAGTTTAATTGAATTGGATATTTCCTGTCAACTTCTACAGGGTGTCGCAAAATTGGCAGATCAAACGAAATGGGAATAGGAGAGCTCATTTCCAACAAAAAATGCTAAGTAAAGTTTTTTCGAATTGTTGATGGTAGAAAAGTTATTCCACCTTTAGTGTTTTTTAGTGAAATCACATGCGCAACCCACCAAAAAATCAATTTAAAAGAAACCAAAAGTTCTTTTGTTTAAACTTCTTTTTTAATACTATCTAGAAGAGCGTGCCTTTTCAATAAAATCATTTTTATAAGCTGCATTATGTTCTGTCAAATAAAAACTTTGGATTTGTAAACTTTTTTTGTTTCTGAAAAATATTTGTTGATATTTAAGTGACGCCAGCGGAAAAAAATATACTACATAAAGTTGACCCAATCTGGGGGAAATCCGGAAAAACTGGGTAATCCGGGAAATTCGAGCGAAATCCGAATAATATTTAAAATTAATAAAAAAAAATATTTGATTCATTTTGTTTTATTTCTGACAAAGCATCTATTTTAGAACTCGGAATTTTGTTAAGTGCGTTTTTTAATAAACACGACTTACTTTGTGAAAAAAATTGATAAAAAACATTCTATTGTGAATAGCCCGGAGTTTTATACCATTTTAAAATCTACATTAGTGTCGTATATTTTTCTGACAGTGGGTCAACTTTCTGTAATACATTTGATGATGATTGACTGATTTCACTAAAAAAACACTAAAAGTGAAATAACTTTCCTACCATCAACAATTTGAAAAATTTTACTTGGCAGTTTTTTGTTGGAAATGAGCTCCCGTATCACCCTGCTTCGTTTGATCTGCCTATTTTGGAACACCCTGTATAACAAAGCATTGAATTACATGAAATTCGCTACACAAATTTTGTTATATAATTTGTTTCAAATAAATAATTTAAATTTTTTGACCAAAACTTCCATAACGCCATATATATCAACTATTGTTTTTCTTATAGCTGATTTCATAATGAATTGCTAAGGGCAAACTTGGGAAAATTTATCAAATAAAACACAAATTTTCAAATAACTTAAATTGACCGTAATTATGAATAATTGTGGGCTGTATTCTACACGCTAAATTTTCTTATGATTGAACATACAGATGCTTAAAAACTTAGTACTAGAAAATCAACGGTAGATCGAATATTTGCTTAATTTTCCTTAAATTACTGCAATAAAACTTTACCAGTTTCAATAAAAGCTATTATTCGATGTTGCCGAATTAGTTGACATTTTTGAAAAAACACTGTCGAAATTCATATTAGAGCCCCTTATTCGTTTTGAAATTGGATATTAAAAGTTTAGGCCGAGATAATAAAATTAATCTATTAATAAAATTTGTATCTTTAATAAATTTCGTAGTGCAATTTGACAATTCCAAACATATTCAAATTTTTTCACAAATTTAAAAATATAAGAGTTTGTGAAAGAGGCTCTGCACTTATCAGTATCTCGAATCTGTCGCACTGTAAATCTAACTCGGTGGGCGTCAGGACTCTAGTATAAAGCAAAGATTCTATTTTGATAGTTTCGGATGTGTCGTTCACAAGGTATTTCATACCTGTGATCTTGTTTTCTTTGGACAGTCGGTAAAATCGTCGAGAAAAACTCCCATGCTTTGAGTTTTCAGCTAAGACGTACAATACTTTACTATTTTTTTTAAATATTCGGTGCGATTTTTGATGAAAAACGAAATTGGAACAACAGTGATACTGTATTTTAATTTTGTTATTGTGTTATGAAATAAATGTTTATTCTCTACAAACAGATTTTGGCAAAAAATTTCGGTGAATTTTAAAATTATGTTCTGATTGAACAATTTCTTTTAAATATGTGTATTTTAATTTATGATTCAATTTATCCAAACAGTTTTGCTTTGAGATAATCGACCAAACAATTTGTTAATTTATTCAAGTTACACATAACTCACTAATTAGACGTCAATGCAATCAATCGTTAGTACAAATATTTTATTGCGCAACCGATGTACATAACTTGGTAAAACAATCGTAAATTTTTTCGTTAAATAATGAAAACGCTTTTTTAACGAAACTATAAATATTTTCACCTTGCGAGTATTAACATAATATGTAAATAAATTTGGGCCTACCCATCTCCAGCCATTTTAATTTTCGATTATTATGTCATACATCTTTTGTCAGCATACCTACCATACATCCATTCATACATTATACAAAAATTGAAACGACACACGATAAAATATTCTTGATTCATGTCTATCGTTTAATAAATTGAAACTAATTTAAAATAAAAATAAAAAATTCCACTTCAATTTTCTTGTTCGAACACAACAATATTAATATTTCATAATAATTTTCACTAACGAAACAAAAAAAACAATATAAAATGGAAAAATTGATTTTCCTACCTGGGTTTATGGTTTTCATGATATTTTTATTTTTTTCTGCTTCTATTTTATTGTTACAATGTCATGCGACACAGTTTTGATTTTTCCTTTTTCCATGTGAAATTTATTTTTCTGTGTTGTGCTGGTTTAATAAGGTAACAGTAGAATCGTGATGATTATCCAGGGGTCAATCGATCGATGTGTGAATTCATTATTCATTTATGGTACCGTATATAAAGATATGGCGCGGCAGATTAGCTGTAATATATATACATACCTATTTTAGATTGTACACTTGTACAATAAATGTGACCACATTACATCTAAATTTATATATTAGCCTACCTTTCACTGTATTTATACATTTTCCTATCCAATAAAAAAAATGAAAAATCAAACAAATGAGGCAGGTAAAAAACTAGCATATTGACTATTCTAACAATACAAACAACAAGTCGAATGAACTACACCAAACAACAAAGCGAAACTATGTATAGATGGATTGAGGAGCAAATAGGTATACAATAGGTTGGCTTATATGTATATGCGGTAGGGAATTTAGAATAATGAATTTTCCACGACTAAAAATTATTTTTTATTATTTTTCATGATAATGTATTTTCCCATTTATTAAATAATTAAACATGAATATGGAAATAAATAGTTTTTTAATTTTTTATTTAAATTCATCAAAAATCAATTAAGGATTACCGTGGTGCTTTTAGTGTATACAAAAAAATGCAAATTATTTAGTCAATTAATCGAAAACGAGCTAATATCCAGGTATCACATAGCTCATGCATATGTAAAGAGATTGTTTAACATAAACGAATTTTAATAGAAATGGGTAAAAATATGGTACGCGTGCAAAAACGAACAATAAGACTCAACGTAAACTTTATTGGCGAATAAAACTATTTTTGATGACCTATAAACTGCATCTGTCGCACTAGTTGATTTTGTAAGAAAAAATGTATAGAAAAACAATTTTTTAATTTTATTGATAGTTAAAACGAACTCTACATAAATGATTAGTCATCGAAATTTGTTTGATATTTTGCCAAGTCTTATTGATTTCTAGTGTTTTCAAAGGGCATATGAGCTCTTTTGGTTTTCTTATACGTGATGCGCAAAATTGCAAATGTGATTATAATTTGTGACTTATTTATTTAACAATATTTTTAATGTTTGTCGCATTTATTGTTTAATCAATGGCAGTTAGCAACAAAACTGGTTACAACTGCGTTAAAAAAGTAAACGGAGAGACTCTGTTGAATTGTCCTATTTGGTTGAACTGGATCGAAAATGAAAGTGATTTCAGTTCTATATTCAACCCATTTACAAAAGGTGCTATTTTAAAGAGGAAAAGATGATTGATAGCTTTATCCGACTAACAAGAAGGTATCACGTGATTTGTTTCATCAAATACCGCTTATATTCAAAACAGTATTCATTTGACACGAATCTTTTAATATGCAAACCCCCCTACGAGTCAGTTTTTTCTTTGCAAGTCGACTTAGAAGTATTGTAGTCTCTAAAATCTCTACTGAAAACCTCTGATTTAGAAGGGGGATCGGCTTGATATCTCGGATTTCAAAATTTCGGATAGCTAATAACGAATTAAATAGTTTATTTAATGAAATAAACAATAATATCTATTAAATAATAATAAATAATAATATCTATTAAATAGTTTATTTAATGAAAATTTGCTATTTCTCAATCGATCGATGAAAATCGGTTTTTATGTTGAACATTCCTAATGTTATTTATTGAAAGAAATAATGGGACAATCTAAATGAAACTAGACCAGTTGTGAAGCTCAATTGACTACGAAATTCGGTTTGCGTGACAAAAATGGCCAAATTGAATTTTACAAGGCACGTGTTCTGGGAAATTACCAATTTGAATGGAACTAGAGAATTTCCCAAACCAATTTGGGGGGTGAATCTTGTAACAGGAAATTGGTTTCATCGTACCCCTTAGGTTTTTTAGGTTTCAGTGGTTGACACTTAGGCCATTTTTGGCCCATTGTGATACCACGCATTCACGCTACATCATTAACCCATTCACCTATTCACCTACTCACACAACTACAGTATTACCACCTGCACATTGCAAGCTCCATGTCAACCTGTACATTGACATGGACGGTGGGTCGGCGCTGAATTCTGCACTCCATCAGAGGGTCTTAGTTGTGTTTATTAACATCACCGATCGTAATCGATGATGAAAATTCGATTTGCATCTAGCCTCTGATGGGATTCGAACCCAGTACCTCCCGGTCCAAGTGCCGAAGCTTTAACCACTGCACCACTTGTCCGGTACCAATTCGTACCACTTGGTCCAATTCTTCTTTTTCACGATAACCAATTAAATAGAGCTCGGTTGTTATAATGAAAATGGAATTTCGAATGAGGTTCTAGAAAATGTATAATTTGAGATGAAGTGCGGTTTGTATATTTCGCAGAGCTTGAACGGAAGCTGCTTTGAATAGATTAGATTAACGTATGCCTGTTCATATTAGATTAATCATTATTTAGTTCTTATTCAAGAACTGGGTAAATATCAATATACGTAACTGTGGCCTCTCGACATTTACCGTACTTCCCAACATCGTTTCAGGAATAAGGAGGTGCCTATATATGGAAGCCACTCAGCCTCTCAAAGATAGTGGAGGAACTGAGTTGCATTATAGGATCAGGCAGAATTTTTATCACAATGTCTGCAACCTCTGTTGCATAATAGGACCATACAGGATGTCGAACACAAACACCTGAAATCTTTCCCTGAATGCTGCTTGTTCTAAAGTAAAATTTAGCAAAACAAGTAAAATTCAACACGTTGGTCTGTATACCTTAGCATGAGGACCTTCATCAAATTCTACTAGAGGGCCTGGAAAAGCTCAGACTCATATAAGGGAGATCTGAGATTCTACAAAAGTGAACTGAGGAAGGAATTTTGGTGGTTTTTCTATATTAAAATGTAAGGATATCTGAGACTGTTCGACTTAGGATAGGAAGGTGAATGAGCATTTAGACATGTCTGGATTCCTGGTTTTTCGGACGTCTTGGACTAAAGAGGGAAAGTTGCTACAGCTCCTTACGATTCTCCGGCTGCCAGAAACGGCAAGCGAATCTATCACAACTAACTAAAAAAATCAAGTTCAACTCAGCAAGCCTAACATCCCGAATTTCATAGAAAATCTGTGTATCCAGATCACATTCTACAATTCAAATTTGGCAACGGTTAGAAATTAACATGTTGTATTTTTATATGGGTAAAAAATCCCAGAGCTTGAAGTAAAATGAAAGTTGTGATTGGGAATTTGCTAAAAATTGCAAAAATTTCATTTGGCTGGTCGGTTTAGACATAGTCAAGTTATGTTCATTATGGTCAATTTCTAATAATCGTTCAAATTCGTATTGATTTCAAAAGTTTGACAAAATTCCAGATCTTGCGGTTTATTATTATTTACAATTCCATCCTAAAATCTAAATTTAATTGGTTAAAAATAGTCGAAATCAATCAGCAATGCCAAATTCCAAAAACATACCCTAAATAATATATAAAAAATCGTATTAGAATACCATTTATATTAGAAATCAAGTTTTACTATAATTTGTTAACAACAAAACAAGGTTTTGATTTAAATATTAAAAAACAGGAATTTGACTCATCATTTGAAAACAACTATTCGTTCTTTTTTGAAATCGCTATCTTAAAATCTAGAATTTTGTAAGGATCCAAAATTTTAATTTCCGGGATTTCGAGAGTAGCTTGATTTGAAACTGTCTATTCAGCTAAAGTTCAGTTCAAGTCCCGACGGTCATAGCCACCATGATTTACTCATGTGGTTGCATGAGACCAGGCTAGATCAATAACCCCAAAATTTTGTCTTACGTAGAAGTTATTTAAAAGCGATAATTTTCTGAACAAAGAAGATGCGTGTTCCTTGCCAAATATGAAACACAAATTTTACATCAATATTCCGTACCGCAAATTAACACCCCTATTCCCCTAGCCGCATCACTTCAAGTGATGTGACTACTCATCTTCTTGGTTACTAGATCATTAAATCGGAACTTACAAAATAATTGTTTAATGCTGCTTTATAAATATTTCCTTTCGGCTGCTATTACTTCAAACGACAATTTCTATCACTTGAAATTTTGTCGTGACAAATAAAGAAAAAAAAATCAAACTAATGCACGATTTACATGTTCCAATTTTTTCTGAACAAATTTTTTACTGAAAAATAAGAGCTGCACGCATATAAAAAAAGTTACTAGTTAAAAAGAGTCAGCAATATAAACAAATAATGCAATGCTATAATTTTTTTGTATGTCCCATAAATTTTGACAGTTCGAACAGCTTGCGTTTAAATTAGATAACGAACAATATCGAATTGCAAGTAAAAATAAAATATTTAATTACCGCTCATGTTTGCTCGTTTTGTTTGAATAATGTTTATGGCTGCTTGATGTTTATTTGAACCTTTTTTGGATTTTTTTTATTTTACTGCTATAAAAATACTCGTAGAAACTATATTTTATGGCAACATTCCCAGTTTTATGCCAACATTTGCTCAAATTAAAAAGAAAAAGCCCAATTTTATTTTACTGGAATTTGTTTCGTGCTCCTCTCGCAAACGAAAATCGTAATGTACTTAACCTTTCATGTTTTACTGGAAAAAAAAATTGGAACATGTAAATCGTGCATAATGCAGCCAACTAAGATTTTAAAAATTTTCATTGAGAGTTTTGCACAAAATTATTTAATGAATTTTGATTTTAAATTCTAGTAGCCAGGAAGATCCATAGTCACGTCGCATGAAGTGGAACGTCTAAAGCCGCAGCCACACGAATGCAAATACATATCGACCAATGTTGGTGTATTTTATGTTTGGCAAATATTGGTAAAATATGACAATTGACAAACTCTACTGTCTACATCTACATGATTTGTGAAATTTGTAGACGATTGCCTAATGTGCATTCCAATATTGGTAGTTTCCTTTGATCTCTTTTGAAAAACCGCCTATTGAGCAAATGTGCGCCAATGTTGGAAAAATGTAACCTTGAATTGAATTCGTAATTTGTTTTGTGACTACACTGTTTGTTATTTGGACAAATATGCCAATGTTGGTATGTATTTGCATCCGTGTGGCTGCTGCGTAAGGAAATTGAGTATTAAGATTCGCAGACTATATTTGGATAGTATTCAACCTAAATTAACCGTTTGAGTCCCAGGAGGTAATGCAAACGCATTACAAACAAAACAACGTAAAACCATTTGTGGTGCCAACGCAAACAACAAAAATAAACTCCAACGCAGATAACGATCGCTTCTTGTATTGTTAGGTAACGCAATTCTCGTCTTTTTCTCATCGCTCCATCACATTTATTTATTTTATTTTCTCGACATAAAATCTCAACAGCGCGATAGCAATGGTTAAAGAAAAAAAAATTAGTTCTTTTAAATTGAGAATTGTAAACCTAGATTTGCTTAACAAATACAAATTCCTATTTTCGTAAAATTATTGAACAACTCTAATCCCGCCAGATTGAGGTTTATACTAATTGCCAACATGACTTCTTTGCCTATGTAAACCCGTTCAAAATCCTAATAAGGGTTAAGGACAGTTAAAAATGCTGAAAAATGCCGACATTTTTAAACGCGACGTCAACCCGTTCCTAATTGCGATTTACAGATTAGAATTCTGCTAAAGGAGGAATCTTCGTATGAATGCTTCTAAAAAAAGTTCATATTTACAAGTTTCAGCGATCGGCAGGTGAAGAATCTGCCGAAATTTATTGGTTTTTTTTTAGAAATACATGGATAAATCGGATATCGTTGCTGTTGCTTTAATATTAATACAATCTGAACTTCACACGGTTCTTTTAAAACGGTCTGGTGCTGAACCCTAAAAACCGGTTCAAGAGTGCAGATCGTAAGTCGCTCATTACAAAACTGCACATGGCGGTGATAGATCATTACGATGCGGTATTAATATGATAATTGGATACCAATCCAATACCATCTAAGATGTTCGACTATTCCACAATAAGACCTAGAGGCCTCATTTTCAAAGTTGAGTGCATAATAACCGAAATTTTTCTGGTTTTATTTTGTGTGGTATTATTTCTACTCTGTGTATTGTATCGTAGATTTAACATTTTACAAAATTTATGAAATTTTGAGCTTTGTCACAGCTACACACACGGTTGACTAATTAATGGCAATATAATATTTTATTATAACATTGCTGTTCAAATTATACTTAAATAAAATATTGTTATGGTTTGTTTTTGTCTGACACTTATCCGACCAAGCTACATACCCGCAACAATAATTTTAACATACAGAAACGATAAAATATAAAACCTTTTTTGTTGTTGTTGGTTTTTTTGTATTATGATATTTATCGGGCGGATTAATCGTCATCAAATTTCAACATACATAATAATCATAATTTTTTTATGTTGTTCGGTAACAGCGTAAAGAATTAATAGAGAAACCGGATTATCAATATACGAGCACACGCATATATAAAATCTTGGTGAAGATTTGAAAACATAAAATACGAAGTGTTTTGCTGTTTTGTTTGTGTTTCTGTACCAAAACCGCGCCGCGGTTTAATATGGAGGCACATAAACAAGAATTTTCTTTTTTGTTACTTCCATGCTTAATTTGTAGGCGGGAATGGTATAAATTTAATTTTGCTTTCCGTCATGCCGCTACAGTGCACTATAAATAATAATTCCAAGGCTGGTTAAAAATATGAAAAATGCCTGGCAATGTTTCGTCGCTAGTTTTGACGGCACCAAATATCGATTTAATTCATGGTATTCAGCCAGTAATTAAACAAGACTGGATTAGTGATGAACCCCTTCTAAGTTACGATACAAGTGCCTGTACTAAAACTACAAAATCCAAGAAATAACTTACTGAAAAATTACATTGTAACAAGGGATACAAAATATATTTCAAACTGCTAGTTAACACTAAAAAGACTGAAGCTTAGTGAAACCTATATTGGCCAAAAGCAATCAAAATGACTGCTTTGTGAAAGAATAACTAATGCCTAAAATGATTTTGTTGTTAGAAAATTTACTGCACTTGAAAAACAAAAAAAAGTACTTTATGTATTATTAAGTGTAAGGTAAGTGGCTATAATACTGACATATGGCGCGACAATTTGAAGTTTGATCTTCATTATTACTTAGAAAATACCACATATTTTTAGAGCTGATTTACTTTTTAAAACACTTGTTTATTTAAGAATCAGATAGTAATAGAAAATGTTGAATGAAAAACAATTTTCATTTATAAATTTAAAATTTTAGAGAAAACGGCATGTTGTACATAATACTGAGCTATTGAAAAATTCGTATTTCTATTATTGACAATTTTTGTTCTCTATACTGACATACTATTGAGTTTATGAAAACTTACCAAAATACTTGTATTTTGCAAAATATCAATTATAAAGCCCCTAAGGCACAAAAGTAGAAACAAATATTCCTCTTATTAAAAATGTGTTTCTACTTTGGTGCGGAAAGCAAAACTTTGTTTTATTGCGTTTATTGCACAAGTAAATTAGCAATATTAAACTCAAAATAACTTTTATTGGACCAGACGCGGTATTTTCACAGCACCGTCTGCTTAAATTTTGATTTTATATGAAAATGGCATGTTGCTATAGTTATTTAGCTGTGCTAACACGCACCATTTGATAATTTTACTCTTTGGATCGTTGGGAAAATGTTCGATTGCGAATCGAATGATGCAATAATAGCCGCTATTCTTGACGCATTATCTAAGTCTTCAGTTCATATTTCATGACACAATAGATAATGATGATCTAAAACAAAATTTGAATGAAATTTTACATTTTCAATTTAAACCTATCCAGCTGATCAATGTGAGTCATCAATGGGTAGCAAATATTGCACAATGATTTCTAAATTGACTGTCAAATCAATGCTGTTTTTGATTGCAGGACGGTTTCTAAAATGCCAATGAAAGCTTCGGTTCGATCCTATTGAAACTTTCACATTCCTATTTCAATCATTCGCTTGATTAATTGATTTAATTTATTAGACTGGCGCTACGTCCCTCGAAGAGATTTGGTCGTCTTATTAAGGTTACTGTAATCGAGTGATTTTCCGATTCATTAATTATACTACACATTCTAGAATATAGTATTTAATAATATTTAGCATAAAATCTAAATTATACTAAATTGTTGGTACTTCAATGTGTGTTCATTGCAAACCAAATGGTAACCGATTGGGGTTTAGAAAATCAGTAAAATTGAAAAGTACTTGGATTGAACGCCGATAGGGGCAGGATGCACATGATGTTTTTCAACGTCTGGTGTCGGTCGGTGATGTGGCTGAACACAACTATTATGACTCCTTGTCAGATTACAGAACCCACCGAGCGATGCATCCTCCATGTCAATCATATTAGTGATTTCTAGCGAAGAGCAAATGAATTCTGCTGAACAAAATGCGAATGACAGTCTACTATGGAACAAGCAAGGGGGATGAAAATTGTAAAAATATTGGATTGGCCATTACTCGTTTCCACATGTTAGACGAAGAATCGATGCTAGCTATATTTGATGGGAATTGCGAATAGACATCTAATAGGCATCCATTCTTCAAATACTTTGCTCTTTTGCCATTATTAAAACCGATTGGTCCTATGTATATATTTAAAGTATACACAACTTATTGTACAGTAACTAATTTGACATACACTGGAATGCGTTGACAATGTCATCGGGACTATAATATTATTGAAGGTGCTTCAATTTTATTGCCATGGTAATAAAATATGTATGGAGCTCCTTTACTGACATGTGTGTATATAATACTGACATACAACTTTAAGCAGGCAACTAAAATTAAATTCTCCAAAAAGTTAAAATCAGTTTTTAGATTACGTATATTTATTTAAATTTACATTAATTAAAATATTTTTAATTTATTTAAAATGGAAATAAATACTTTTAATTACAATAAATATAATTTAGAATTTCTACGTTATATTGACATGTGTTGAATCTTTTAGTGAGCTAAATATGGATTCAATACTGATCGTTACCGTTTTGATTAATTCGTGGCCAAACTATCACAAATTTTTAGGGTCATAATTAGGACAGTAAAGTGATGCTTTCAATTGAAAACGAACCCAAAATCCCGTTTTTACAATAAATAAGCATACAAAACCCAGATTAAAGGATGTTTAAAAAATATGTCTTAACCTAATACTGACATATGCGTCAGTGAAAGGGACACGCTATTTTTTCATAGATTCTAATACTGACAAAACTATTTTAACAAAAATATATATTTATTTTCATTATTTTAACATGAATGAAGTAAAATAATTAAATGAAACGAATCATATGATCGATAAAACTTTAATTTAAAACGTAATTAACACTTAGTTAGCAACTATTACTAAAATAAAAAATTTCAAAATTTAAGGCAAAATCACTGATCTATATATATACATGGATACGACTTGACAAAAGCTATATGGTAGTGAAAAAATAGTTCTACGTTTGTGACAGAGACAGAAAAATTTTCTTTTTTTCTTAAATTCCGAATTTTCGAAAATCAAATAATGTAAACAGAAAACTGGTTCTTATGAGTTTTTGACGTTTGACGTTTTGACGACACGAACTCTTTTTTTTATTCGAAATATTTGCAGGTGTGCATTTGAAATATCAAGGGAAATCGCAAAAAGAAATTTGCATACAAAAACGATACCACATGAATTTAATGAATAAAATGTGATTTATAATTTAAATCATGTGAATATTATTATTTGTTCATTGACTATAATAATAAAAAACCAATTTCAGAAATTTTCGAAATTAAATCTATCCTCGATACGGTCCTATCTTTCGGAAATATTTTTTTAAAGCAAGAGGTGTATATAAACGAGCGATATGACTATAAAAAAAGTGCTCCCATTTTTTGCAATTGTTTTATATGGTTTCTGACATTCATGTCGTATCCATGTAATATAGATCAGTGGGCAAAATGCTAAGAAATAGTTGCACAAAAGTATGTTTTTGATGTCTATCAGATTTCTACTGATTTATATTATTTTTAGTAAAAGAATATTAGAATGTATTAGAAGGAGATGCAACTAGAATGTTCTTATTAGTGATTTTAAGAAAAATAATCTTATTATGTTGGGCAATATTCTTAAAATTGAGCAAATTCACGATTTATGTCAGTAATGCCGCCTATGTCAGTATTATTGCCGTTTACCTTACACTTTTTGCAAATTAAAATGGAAATTTTTTCATACGTACTTTTTGCATTTTTCACAAATATTATTTGTTTTGTTACTGTGGCAAAGTCACTTATGACAAATTGCGTTTGTTATAGAGCCCTGCACAGATATGTTTTTTCGTATCCACATCCGCCGAAAAAAATATTAATTTATCCGCATCTACACTCGCGGTAAATTTTAAAATCCACATCCGCGAAATCATTGTATATGTATTTGCTTTATAAGTTGTATTCTTTTGGATCATTTGCATGATCGGTACGACCACCAGTATTATAGGAACCGATGGTTTAATTTTGTTGCAAAGTTTATATAATTTTGGGGGGCGGTGCGTAGTAAAAGATTAAATGTGATAACCACTTTAACAAACCATTCTTTGCCTTAGTACAAATTAGGGTGGCCGTATGGAAACAGCACACAAGCAATTGGTAAAAAGGAAGAAGAAAACGATATCATCCCGCCCCCGAAATGCCAGTATGCAATTATGTATCACCTAGCAGCAGTCTGCCCCTTCCAATGGCCTTGGGGTGTGGCTAAGATTTAATGAACTTATCAATCATTAATCTGAGATCAACATAATATTGTAATCTCATTTGAGGCGGCCAAATCCTAAATAGGATGCTAGATAAATAAATAACAAAATATACAATTTTGATGGTTGTTACATTAACTGAAATAGTTAATGTAACAACCGAAATAGAAAAATGTTGTCATTGCAATGTAAAAGGAAAAACAAATTGAAATTGTTATGCGTGCGGATGTGTATACAATAGGTTTATCCGCAACCGTGCCAATAATCCGCATCGTGTGAATAATCCGCATAAAGTTGATAATCCGCATATAGCGGATGTGATTTCGGATATTACTATCCGATGCAGGGCTCTAACTTTTTTAGGATGGTTCCATTTGATGATGTTGCAGCTAACCTTTGTGAGTGTTCAAGGTCTGGTGAAATTTTCCGTCTTGCATTCATATATTCGATAGACAGCTGTTCTGCCAATTGAAACAAGAACTCTTCGTTGTATTTTTATTCCTGTCGTTTCTTTGTAAAGGATCCAAGCATTTATAGCAACCAAATCTAAAACATTGAAAAACATTTGTAGGGGTCATTTACGAGATTTTTAAAAGCTTTTACTGTCTATTTTCTTGCCACTTGATCAACCATATCAACTCCAAATTGTGTGCTACAGGGTGGGCCTAAAGTCAGCATGGGGTTTAAAAATTTAATAACTTTTTCGTTTATACATTTTTTTTTTCAGATTATAAAATATACAAAATGAAAATTTTTTTACACTAAGTATGGAAAATATTGTCACGTAAATGACCCCCGTTTTCAGCTTCGCAATGATGGGCTCGTTTTAGAGCATTTTCCATAACATATTTCAAAATTTGTGGCTGTAGCTTTCGAATTTTTGCAACAATGTTGGCCTTGAGTTCAAGGATTGTCTCGGGCTTGTTCACATATACTCGCTTCTTCAAATAACCCCAAAGGAAATATTTGGGTGCTGATAAATCTTGCGAACGCGCTTTCCGGATTTCTGGAAATATTCGCTCCAAAATTTTTCCTTTAAAGTGCCATTGTGTCCCGGGCAGTGTGGGCAGTGCTTCTATCCTGCTGAAACCACATCTTAGGTCTGTTTTCAAGAGCAGGACGTAAAAATTGTTCTATCATAAACCGATACCGCTTTCCATTTATGGTTACAGCACTTCCATTTTCATTTTCGAAGAAGTAAGGCCCAATGATATTTTCAGATGTAATGCCACACCATACTATACACACCTAATGGGGTGCGTTGATGAATGGCTCTTGGATTTTCAGAACCTGCAGTTCTGCTTATTAACAAAGCCATTCAAATCAAAATGAGGTTCATCACTCATAATCAGATTTTCAATAAAGATGATTTCATTCCTGGCCAACTGTTGAAATTTAACTGCAAAATTTAGACGTTGCCGATGATCTTGAGATTTTAATTCTTGTACCAATGGCACCTTATATGAGAATAACAGTAAATCATTTTTTAAAATGCGCCGTAGTGACGTACAAGACATTCCTACCTGAGTAGAGCGCCTTCTGTGGCCCTCTTCGGGCTTTCCCTGGGAATAGGGAATTGGGAAAAATAGTTTCATAGCATTTTTGTCTAAATTGTATTTTTCTGGCCTACTGAAAGAAAAAGTTTAGTGCAAAAATTTTCAAAACAAAGTGAATTGGGAAACTTTTGTTCCACAAAATTTTTATTGGGAAAAATATTTTTCCATTTCACTTTGTTTCAAAAATATTAACACCAAACATGTTCCCTCAGTAGGCCAGAAAAATACAATTTAGACAAAAATGCTATGAAAATATTTTTCCCAATTCCCTATTCCCAGGGAAAGCTCGAATAGAGCCACTGGTAGATATTTCTGGTGTTTCGTTAACACTTTGCTCTACACGTTCAATATTTCCCGTAGTCCGTATTAAATGTGGTCTACCGGTTCGAGGCAAATTTCTTACGGTGCCATGTTGGTGGTGACGATCAACGAATCAATGTTTCAGGGACCGAAATTCTGACATTAAAATGGCGACGATGCTCTTGCCGCCCCGGTGGCAAAGTGGTCAGTATGCTTGCTCCAGCGACCGGAGGTCCCGGGTTCGATTCGTGGTGGTGACGAGGAAAAAATGTCAAGGCTGGTTTAGGATCAATGAATTAATCACTCATTATCCGAAATGAAAATATGATTATGAAACTTCATTTGATGCGGCCACCTTGATGGGTTATAGTGCCAGAGAGAGAGAGAGAGAGAGAGAAAGATGCTCTTTGCGTTAAAATAGTTGATCATTGATTTAAATAATAAAATTCTATTATTTTGGTTCTTTGTTCAGTTGTGAATCTGCCCATTATTAATTCTCCAGGTGTTATTTATATAATCTGAAAAAAAAATATAAAAACGAAAAAGTTATTAGATTTTTGAACACCATGGTGACTTTTAGCCCACCCTGTATTATAAAAATGAATAGATTCCGGTAAACGTTTTTTATTACTTTTATCAATTTTCACAAATTAATGCTTAGAACTTAGAACAGGCAATCTTTTATTTGTTTTGCTTTTATATATTGTAAGAACAAAATTCTTTGATTTATATAGCAGAGTGGAAAAACGAGGCATGTTATCCTTCTTTTGTTTGGCTGCTTTTGGTAGTTCATTTTTTTTTTCTCTAACAGTTCCAACTAGAGTTATTTTTTAGCCAATAATTCTGTCGCCAGCGACATGCTAGTGAAAAAATTATAGGTCGTAATATTTCTTCCCACATCCTGTATATGGCCGGACAAGTTTCAGAATACCGCATTCACTTAGAAGCATTGACGATGGTCGTCGTTCATTTTTCCCCAAATTAGGAAAACCAAATTCAAAACATATTTGCTGCTGACATCTGCTTCAAGCCAAAATTTGATGCCAAATTTATTGGGTTTATTAGGCATATACTGCGTAAAGTGGCACTTGGCTTTTGAAGGAAATAACTGCTCGTCAACTGTTATATTTTGCCCAATTTTTTAATTTTTTGCCGCATATAAAATCCCAATAAATACATGTACAAATTGTATTGTATTTCCGGTAGTGATATTATCCAATCATTTTTCAAAATTCGGCGTCCTTCTTCTGTGCACATTCTTATATGCTTCATAATTTGGTAATCTATTATCAACGTAAATGCACTGATAACATTATCTGCCATAATATTCCTTTTAGCGTAATTTGTTGGCTCTTCCACATCCTTGAAAATACAAGGAAATGGTAAACTGCCAGGACACCGCCTTCGCCAAATTTTGACTTCACAGTGCCATCAGCAGCTGTTTCGATCTCCTGAGAGGTGTTTTCAGTTTTTTCATCAGAGTCTGAAATAATTTGCATCCTACACCTTTCTCTGGGCATATTGATGACATTTTCATCATCACTGGTCGCTTCTTCATCGCTATCATCAGTTTCAGATGCTTCACTTTGAATGTGAACTGTTCCATCTTCAGATGATACTTCAGAACTTATTGCATTTGATTCTATATCGGAGCACTCTCACTTATGTTTGTTAGCTTTTTCAATAAATCATTTCTATTCGACATTTATTTCATGAATTTGGTACTCAAATGATATAAAATAAAAAATTGTATATTTTTAGAACAAGTATCACTACAAAGAGATAAGAATAACAAGTACTAGTGTTAGCTTACTGAGCAACTGTAACTCATCTAGTGCATGTTCAAATCGAAAATTTATCATGTAACGGGGATCGAAAAAATGAGAAATGTTATTTCAATACAGGACCGTTTTGGTCATATAAGAAATTTACTGAATTCAATAATAAAAGTCATTTAATTTATATATCAAAATTTTAGTTACCAAAAGATAACTGGGAATCAGTCATTTTTCTGTGCAATCGGGCATCGCCTAAGAATATCCACATATGTCAGATTCAAATTAGTTCTAAAGTTACTGATCAAAATTTTCAAGCAGAATTACATACACTTAATTTCAGGAGCTTTGTCATTATAGCAATGATGTCAAAGGATTTCGGCCATTATATACAAAATTGCTTTATATCAAGTAATTTAACCTGCATGGGGGCCCTAACCTAAAACAGAATGATGATTGATGTAATGGCATATTCTCAACAACCTTTAAATCGGTTCATCATTTACCCATGTTTAACCTTCGCAGATAACCGCCAGTTGGTATAAATTAAAATTAATTACAGACTAGCACGCGCGCTTCTTCCGTTTTGTCGTATTGATCAAAGATGTCTGTCAAGTCTAAAACCTTTTTGTATTAATACATTTATTTTACCATTCACTAATAAATCCCACACACACCACAATTATCTTATTTGTAACAGTCAAAAGAAAAGCGGGGCAATTCAACCCACTCTCATTTTATCTAAAATACAAATCACAACTCTCACACACATATATATTGTACAATTTCATTGTTTTTCACTAACAACTATCGGTGTTCCAGTGTAAACCACCATAAATATTTATGTATTTAAAAATCATAAAATTGGTCTCTTGTATTTTCTCCCTATCCATACTTATCTGTATTTCTAATAATGTGCTGCATTCATCGAACTTTGATAGACAACCATGTAGCCTACATAATATACGAGTACACATATATGTATGTACATTGTCGGTACAAATGACGAAAGAATAAAAACATTGAAATCAACATATGGTTGTTTAATTCAAAAAGACGAAAAGCGAAGACATTAAAAAACATCGAATGTACATTAGACGTCGTCGTTGTCGTCTTTCGCTTGTGTAATGAAATGAAATTTTTCTTTTTTTTTTTTGATTCAGTCACTGACATTTTATGAATGAAATGAAAATGTGATTTAGGGTTTATTTTAAGAACGCTTGGAATGTGATTTTTGTGTATGCGATGGTGTCCAAATCATATCGTATACAATGTCGCGTGATTTTGCAACATTTTTATGTGACAAGCATAACTATTGTTATTATATTTTATTTGTCTTTTCAAATATCGATAAGGTAATTGAAGTTTCTCGTTTTACTAATTTCAGACACGACAAGATGGTACTGATACGGTAAGAGTTTTTAATTATTTCTTTTCGGTTAGATATTTATGTATGTATCAGGCTTTATTATAATTTTATTTATGTAACCGCAGCCGAAAAATTGTGTGCCCAGGTCTACCAGTAAACTATAAAATCATATTTTCTCTTATATTTAATTAACAATATTAATTTAAAAGTGTTAATTTAAACCGTATAAAATATGTGCTACAACCCAAAACTAATATTATTTTGTTATGTTTTGCAACAACAATTTGAGGAGGAAAATTAACTTGTTCAACAAAAGACAATAAATGTATAATGGAGTGCGGTAAAATTATAACGCACGTGCGGCATTTGCAAAAAAGATTTATGTGAAAAACGAGAATAAAATTTCAAAATTTTCGATTATCATCATATGGCAATATATTTAGGTTTTTTATGATTGAAATTATCATCGTAATAAGGCATATATATATATATGTATATGTCATTAAGCAGATTATAAACAAAAACATAAAATATATAAATCTTTTTCCAAAGAAAAATGATATAATCAACCTTAAATAGTATCACGTATCACATAAATACTTAGCATGCAATATAATACTTACATGTTACTTGCATAAGTATGTGAATTCTTTTCATCCATTGTGTGGTGTCTCGGTGTCTCAGATTTGTATCACCTTGATCCAAAAATCAATCAAATGAATATCAAATTTATTGAAGTTTTATGTAAGTTCTAACACATAGAAAAGTATACAATACAGATACTAGATGTACATAGTTTGATAAATATTAAACATAAAATTGGTGAGGTCTTAGCAGTGTGCGGTAAAATATATGATTATGGCACGGGGAATTACTACACGCAGAGAGGAAATTTTAAATTAAATTAAATTGTTGATTGTTACAAAATTTAAAGTATAATATCATGTTGCTTACGTTAGTTACGTTGATTTGTTACTGTATATGAATTTGTTTATGTAATTCGGTTTATTATTCGAATACGGGAAACATGGTTCAATGCGTATCGTGTTGATGAATCTCGACGTAGCTATAGTACTAATTGTAATAATAATGCAGCACTGCAATGAAACTAAAAGTGATGATGACTACCTGACTGCATAATTTATAGTGTATTTATATTCATGTGATGACAACATAATTTATATTGGTATGTTACAATAACGTTTTATTCGATTTCTGATCGTTATGAACAGTATCATTTAAACGATTCGGGCCGTTTAAGCATTTTCAATTAATTGTTACTTCTCGCAACGATGATACATAAATTCTTAAAACGATTGTTTGTAACACAAACGTTTTTGAAAGTTTTATCATTCACGTAATGGGTTGATTGATTGCCGAGCTCAAAATTTGTTATTGCACAAACCAATATTTTCTTCATTTTTTTTTAATCTACCTAGTTTCCTCAAGTCGTTTGTACACTAAGGTTGTTTTCCAAACACCGACTTATTTGTGGACACTGACTTATTCAAATAAGTCACCTCGCGTGGAGACTTATTTGAATTTATACGTCTACACATAAATGTCTCCAAAAATATGTCTTGACCAAATGTAATACATGCAAATTTTATTTTCAAATCTAGTAGCAACAACCATATGTCCATATAATCTTTTTTTTAATAATTCGACATGTAAAATAATTTAATTGATGAAAAGTGACTAACAGTCAATCGTACTCGTTTTGAAAAAATCATTTTGTAAACAACTAAAATACGCTTCGGGTCATATAGACACGAAAGCCAGGTGCTCTGCAATCTGTACATCTATTGTGCATCCCAATTAGCCTATCACGAAATTTGATAAATACCACTATGTATTTTAGGCAAAATAATTGATTTAGTATTGAGCCTTTTTAAGAGCAAGAGCGTCACATGTAAACAATAAATGTTTGAATGTTTCCCTCGCTGTGTGGCAGAATCTGCAACGGGAATTTTTTGCCAAGTGACCATTACCATATTAGAGATCTCGGGAATTGGCCGTACAACTTGAGTCCTTTGACTAGTTGTTCCAAGCTATATGTTTTTAGTTAGTCTCACTCCAATTTATGTTTCCGAACCTGCCTCGATGTTAATTTTTAACCTGTTCATAAATCTTCTATTTAAGTTGATCTTGAAATCATTAATACTGGATTCGGGGTCAGTGAAGGTGCTATCTAGAGCCCCCGTCGTACAGAGATCGGTTGTCTCGTATGCGCACCTCTATTACGAGAATTTTGGGTTGAGGATTTTCCTATGGGTAAGGGAAGTATGGGCCTAGGTTTATATAAATAAATATTAAAAATATATGTTATAAAAAAAACTCAACACACATTTTTTGTATGTCACTTGGAGTTCCGTATTTTTTATTTTTTTATTTAGGCGCCATGACATCGACTACTTATGCGTCAATTTAACAGTGAAACAAAATTTTCCACAGTGAAACAAGAGAAATATTAATCGTTTACTTGTTAGAGAGAAACAACAAAAATTCAGTAAAATTTACTGGCAAAATAGTATGAAACACCAAGTATGAAACTCCATACTTTTTATGGTAACATTTTTAACACAGTTACAGAAAATAGTATGCGATGAGAAATATTTTTCGCACACTACAATAGTTTTATGGTTGAAAATTTTTTATAGTGAAATGTCAAGAAAACAAATGGAATGCGGGATTTTTTTTATGCCACTACATACAACACGTTCATGGTAGGCTAAAATAAATTTTCGAAAAATTTGTGTTTCGTTTAAATTGTTTATTTTCAAATTTGTTTAAGTTATGTTGCCCCAGTCTGTCACTATTTTGACTATAAATTTTGCTATAAAAATAAACAAAAGTTGCTGTCTTTGTCGCTCTAACGTAATTTAAATATACTCTTCTCTTGTCGGTTTCCCAGTATTTTTTATTAAAAAAAAAACTGTTTCACTGTGCAATCCACGCATTAGGCTCCGACTAAGCAATCCGCTCTGGGGTGGGTGGAAAAATTATTCTGAAAACGATAATCTGAAAAATAACAAAATAAATGTGTTGGCTCATCTCACAAAATTTAAATTAGCGTTCGGTCTTGATACTACGACTATTGAACCTCTACAACGCCAGAACGTCCATTAGCACTCTTTACGTTAGTACCTCTGGTACGCACTCCTCTCGATTAACAATACTCCGGCACAAACCACCTTTAAACGTCTATGACTTTGTTTCCATTGTGAATAAGTTTTTCACCGCCACACACACAGACATACACATACACACACGCACACACACCCACATAAAATAACTATGCTGGATGTTCCCGGTTTCGTACTAAAATTGTATTTGTTGCATGACCTGATTTTTTTGAAATTAAAATTATTTTTGAATTTGTTTTCTTATTTTGAAGGAGAAACTGAAGTTGAACGTCAATAAAAATAAATATTTTCCGAGAAAATCGATGTTTTTCATGCATATCATATATGATAAAATATGCATTTAGCACAATAAAATTTGAATGTTTCATAAATTAGTTTTATTTCATATCACATTTTGAAAATTCATTTATTGCACTAAAACTAAAAATTAAACAAATAAATAAGAATATAAAATAAAAAAACAATAAAAATACATATAACAAACAAATAATGGAACAGAATTTCAAAGAAATTTGAAAATTACAATACAGTTAAATATTTCAGTAAACTTTTTGGTTTAGTCTCATTAGATCTCATGTGAAAATTTCGGAAGCAATTACGCTCCTTATTATAGCATAAGGATAAGTTGCATTTTGTACATTTTGTGTAAGACAGTATATGTTACAGTTTGGGTATTTGTAAGATAACCGTTTTTCTGTCCATTCAGGAAAGTGACCGAGATTGCCAAGCCGAATTTCCTTTGACGGTAGTGGTGCAGAAGTATTTTTTTTTTCGTTTTATCTCAATTTTATCGTTGACAGTTTGAAGGGCGGCCTACTCGTACAGGCTCCTCGAACTTACAAAGCACTTCCGCTACTTCCAATTTAAAATCAAGCAGGGCCAGAATATCCATATTTTTGGTCCCTTTTTGTAGTTCTATTCGCCTAAAAATTAAGAAACGTAAAAGTTAGGGAATTATTGTTAAAATTCGTTATAGTGTTAAAGAGGATCCATGAATTTGCGACCGTCACATCGAGTAAATGGTAAAAACCGTCATATACCACTTTCGCGAACGTATTTTGATTTTGTAACGATCCTAATTTGAGTCCAACAAGCCTACCTCGCCCATAAACTTGTTATATTCTTTAATAATAGATGGACATTCCACAATTTATACTTCTTGCGCTGCGGCTCGATATTTGAACGGGATTTTTTCCAACAAACGTTGACACTAATCTTGTCTTTCCATTGCACAACAGCTATCTCGAAATCATCCACACAAGCGACGAGTTTGACAGCTGCCCCTCGCGGCTGCATTTCAAGCGCTTTTGTCAGTCTTTTCAGCGCTTTATATATTTTTAATTTTGTTTTGTGTGGTATATTATGAGACTTAATAATGTTTATATTAGCGACGAATGCTCGGTAACCTGCTGTGTTGTTTCCAACGGAAGCAGGATTTCTTTGAGAGACATGATCTTATGACCTAGGATGCATATATCGTCCTTATCTAATATTTGAATTTGTTTATAATAAAAACAATTACGCTGCGCTATGTTGTCAGATCAAAGGCATATTCTAACAAAAGATTGAATATAATTTGGACTATTGGGTAACCCACCCGCATTCCTGACGTTATTTCGAAAGCCTCCAAAAGCTTGTCTTCGACTATCGCCTTGCTTTTAGAGATCCATTAATACTTCGCACATGCGTATCAATTTTGAGCCTACCTGAACAAAAACCGCACTGGTAGTAACCCAAAATGCGCTCGCTGTAAATTGATAGCTTGGCAGTAACTAGGTTGGTCAATACCTTATACCATCTTATAGCATGTCTTGAACAAAGCTTTCCACGATAGTTGTTACTAAATTTAATTTTTTCCTCGCACATCAGTGGTATCTCGAACTGTTTTCAATTATAACTGAAAATGCAATTAGTTTATTCGTGTTAATTTTCAGTAGCTATATTTGTGCCAGCCAAGTGTTGCGTTTTATCTTGGAGCATTTTATTCTGTTGAACAGCTGCCTTTCGCCCATCAAAACCGTTGTACCTTATTCCGGATCAATTTTAATTAAATCAGTCAAATGTTTTCTTGTCTCGCTCAACGTCAATGCCGCATTTCTTCGTGTTTCTCAGCCCATGTGTCATGTTATCTCGGCCTCTATGTATCCGGCCTGGCTCTGCAATCTTTGATGTAGAGAAGTTATTAGCAACGGAAACATGGTAACTGGGAACGCGACCGTTTCCTCTCGTTAGCTCGGAAACCAAGCTTAACTTACACAACTTTATTCAATCGGGCTGAAATTGGCTAAACTTGCTCTGACTATCTTCATATTCTAAAGCCAACGCCAATTCGTCATTTAGGTTTTGCCTCCCATATTAGTCAATTTTGAGAGCATTGGTGATAGCGTCCACTGTTATCCTGTTCAACACATTTACCGGTGATAATTACTGTAAGCTTCACGCGTCAATTTGCTTACTTGTTTTTCTAGGTACTTCTTTAATTTTATCTCTCCTTTATGATCTTTAATTTGAAGATTTTGGGCCTGCTGAATTTGAATGAGTTTCTGATACAACTAGGCAAACCCACTGCTTCTCATTGCTGCTCATATTTTACGCCTTGTCGATTTAGTGTTGAGGCTTGCAGGCTCATTTTGCTGTTCAAATTTGGCATCCACTTGCATATGCTCAATTTGAAATACGGGACGGTTTCTGTTACTCGACAGTAAGCGACCACCTCTCTCCTCCTTTTTATAAACCGGATGGAAACAAAATCACTCCCTCCCCACTGCATGGCATTTGCCTCAACGAGCAGTCGTTTGTTTCCAGCAGCCCTGGGAACTGGTTAGGATTCAGTGGATCAATCACACATTAATCCGAAAATAATATGATTACGTCATAATTAATGAGGCGACCCAACCCTCAATGGAGTGGCCAAGAAACCAAGCAATCAATAAAATCCTGCTAAAATCCTCTTTTCAATAAGGTATAATAATTATAACTACTTAGTTAAAAAGTATTTCAAGTTTAAACAAAACTTTTAGAATTCTATTTTTTTTAAAGAATTTTTTTGTTTCTATTCCATTTAACTCTTAACAACTCTACATCAGTAAATATTTTTCGATGTTCAGACTATTAGCTTTCAGAAAAGCTAACTATTTGTCATATTTGCTATATTATGTTATCTAAAAAAATTAAAAGTTTACAATAGATATTGTAAATTTTATATTTCCTTTGTTAGACACAAGTATGTTGGTACAAATTATGAACATGAATAAACCACATATGTATGTACATCGCATATTTATCAATGGAACTTCTTCCAGTAGTCAAATTGGTTTTTTTAAATTTTTGGACTATCTAATCTGTCTGCCGTATGATCGGTCCTACTAATTCATCTCCAAAAATACCACACTAAATACTTACGGTGAATTTATGTTATGAATGGTTTACAACTTTTAACTGGGGATTGCTTGATGACCAAAAATGTGAGTTGTGTAAATTTCTACATTCATCCCGAGTAAAAGCAGCTTTGTCATTAAAAATTGTTTTCTTCGGGACCAAAAGTCTTGTTTTTGCTGCCATTCATAAAATTTTTTTCTTAATATTTTATCATTTTCCAAAATTTCTTGTACCGTTTGACAACGAAAAAGATGGAGATTTTTTTCTTCGTTTCAGTTTTCCGAACGCTAATCGTTGGATTATTATACGCGTCCCGCAGCACACTTTGAGTATATTGTGACGTTGACGTACGTCCTGATAGGTCTCACCGATTATTTGTAAAAGAGCCGTTTTCCCGCCAATTTCGGTTTGCATTAACAAAAGTGTTACCTAATGGTAATCTACGATTAGAGTATCGATCTCGATATATTGGTTGAGCAATCGTCCGAGCTCACATTTTCAGTAGAGCTGTAATGATTCATTTTTTAATAAATAACACATTTAAATTCACAGATTGCCTAATGACTAATTTACCAAGAGATCGAGCGAAAATTAGTTTTTACAGTAAAAAATATGATTTCTTTCAACAGGTGTATTGCAACAAAAATCCTTTTAAACTTTATTCAAACATAATAAAACTAAAATCTACGAACAAAATGGAATTTACAAAATCGCGTGTTACCTGCTCAAGCCCGCATTACTTAATAAATTCGCTGTAGCATATTGTGTTTTTGTTTCATGTTGATTTGTTGCCATTTTTCTTGTAAAGAATTTCCTTCAAACTTGTAAGAGATCTCTCTGGAGAGTGCTTAGTTTGCAAGATAAAAAAATGTATGTGTTAACGTTTATACGGTTTTTGTTACGTTTCTCACTAAAACTTCAATAAATCGATAAGGAATCGTCCTACAGAAATTTCCACAACATCGTTTACAAGGTTTCTATATTCTCTATAAAACGGCTAATTTGGATTTGAGAATGAAATATCGAGCAAGTTTACCGTCTCAAACAGCAGCACATTTTTTTTTCTTTTAGGCAATTTTTATTTTACTCAAAAATGTCATAAAAAAATAAAATAAAACGGATTTCAGTATCGTAAAGAAAACAAAATTTCCTAAAATTAGAAGCAAAATTATATTTTTGAAAGGTGTTTTTTACCAAGATACAAGTTCAAATCTCGATGTTTTTTCGAAAAAAAATTCTGTTCCATTTTTTTTTTTGGCACAGTGTAGTAGTTTTTCTGAAACCTAAGAAAGAGTCTGAAATATGTTTCCATCAAAAAATATTTACTGGCGTAGAGTAGTGGTTAAGAGTTAAATGGTACAGAAACATACACAAACATTTTTGTTAAAAAAAAATTGAATTCTAAACGTTTTGTTTAAATTTGAAATACTTTTTAACTAACTTCTCAAGATATTGAAGTTTCTTGGTGCTGTGTTGGAAGGCTCCTCTTTAAACGTCTATAACTTGAGAGGGGGGCTTTAATATGAGAAGTGATAGAAATAAAGTCACCTTCGGTTTGATCGAATCCAACTGTACCATTCGTGTTAGCCGCTTAGGGACACCCTGTACAGTAAGTACTACGTATTCGCGAATCTTCCAAGTCATCGAATCATCCTCCGGATGCTCACCCCGACTACTAGAATTCAGTAAAGAATGTGGTTTAATTAATTTTAAGTTATATGTTACAGGTAAAATGGGAACTCTGTAAACGTGTGAATAAATTTTGGAAAAAAACATTGCTCTGAAATCTATGAAAAGAAAGAACTATATTCGCGCAATGGATCACTTTTCTCCTCTCGGACTGTTTTTTATGGTATTTTTAGTACATAAATCATCTGGAATAGTAGAGGGTAACGTAAATTCGTTCGGACTCGTTGAGGTACATGTGAAACTCCAGAGATTTAAGAAGGAATGTCAGCAAATATTTCGGGAGCGTGTGATGTTTTTACATCCAATTTTTAATCACGTAAACGATTCAAAAAAATCCGCATATTTACCGATTTTACAGTTTAACTGTGACATACACTATATCAATTATGACAAAAGAATAAAATATTCAGCAAGAGAATTTGTTTTTAAACCAGCATTTTAAGTCTCTTACAGTTCAGACTGTTGCTTCTCGTCCGCAATAACTTTTCTGGTGTTCATATTTCGAAATTCAAAGCTCTATGTTGAACTTATATAACCTTACTGTATAGAGTTCAATATTTTCCAGTTGCCATATTATTTCAAATTAAAAAAGAACATCTCGTTCAAAATTGGTCTCGTCAACTTCATCATTTCCCACCGACACATTTTATAAAAGCATAAAACGAGATAAATTTATTATGAGGAACTCGCGAATCTGAAAAGGTAAAACAACAACACATGACTTAACATAAAACGGCATACACAGCACAACATAAAACGGCAGGAAAGCGCTAAATTTAATTTTAAATATTATATTTTATCGTCATTTTAATTATTTGAAAAAAAAAAAATATGAATTTTTTATTACCTAAGTGCTATGTGAAAGGATGCGTGCACGGCAATTTCAAGGTTGGGTAGTACATCTACATAAATCCATGGATGTGGTTACGCTTTAAAAAGAAAATGAAAAATGCTTGAATATACAGATCATAAGGAATAAAAAGAGGGCAAATTTTAATTAAAAACCACTCTGTTTATTGTTTCATGAGTTTCTTAATATTTAATTAAATTGACCAACAATGAAATATAAGAAGCACGACTGATGGGGATAACAGAAAAAATGAGAAATTTATTTAGACTTAATTTGTTAGAATGATTATTTACTCATCAAAATGAAATAAGATACAAAATTACATTAGATATGGGTATTAAATAAACAAGACAGGAAAAGCTTAAAATACATGTTTTAAATAATGTCGGTTGTTCGCAATTAATATTAATTTTGTTATTTTATGGTACGTGGAAATGGCATTATGCACCATTATCGTGTGTCCCAAATTAAATACATACGTTATATTCATTTGAATAAATAAAACTTCAATTCGGTTAATTATATGTAGATAACACCAAATTAAATAAAAATCTTGTTGAATTAAATTATCAGAATAACAACAAAACTATAAACATTTAATTAAGCAACTGTCACAAACATATACCATCCAATTAATATAATTGACATTAATTTTTTTCATTATTTTAAATAAAAAAATTATAAACCACAATATTCTGTATTGTAAAACTTCTAACTTGCCCCTTCTTATATTAATATTGTGTTAAAGGGCCAAACACTCCTTGCGACCAAGCGCATCATTTATCTAAATATTTATTCAGTTTCTACCGAACGCGGTTGGTATAAATTTATTTTTATTAATACTCTGTTTAAATATTCAGTACTCCTTGAATAAGTTTAATTGAATTGAAAAATACAAAAAAAAATCAGAAAACATTTGTTGTCTGTGGCCATAAAAGACAGGCCACCGTACATGGATACAGCATAAATTTTATTGTAATTTATTTTAATTTAATTATTGTGTAATGTTTTAATAAAACAAATCTAGTTATGCAAATTAATTACGTTACATTCGTATATATTTATATGATGCAAAATCATTTTCGGGAATGGAGCAATTGGTTGTTAACCGAATGACGTAAGCAGTTGTATAGAATATGTACAGGTTTTTGGATAATTAGGGATATTAAATTATTACAGGTAGGAAAAAACTGAAGTTTTATTCTAGTTTCATATTCAATAGAGCGAATTCAAAATTTCAGAACATTGCCCTTAATTATGTTTTTTTATATTTCATATTAATCGCAACAAAAAGATAAATCGTGAATAGAAGAAGCGATCCATTACACACGTTAGCTATATTATAATGTAGTCTAGTATGTCAAGGCATTCGTGGTAATAAAACAAAGCAGTTTATATGTGCTTTTAACACTATTTGCCGCACGCACTTAGCGAAACACACTTACACTTAATGAACACATTTTACTAAACAATTGTTTTTTATTTCTAAATAATTAAATTTTTGAATATTTTAATTAAAAAATTTGTCCAAAAAGTTTAAAAAATCACTCGATCGATTTTGATTTGTTAGGTCATCATCAGGAGTATCTACTGATTTGTGAAAATGAAAAATTTAGTTATATATACTAGGAAAAGGCGAAAAAGAAATAAAAGAAGAAGTGACAAAAATTATGCAATAAAAATTAATCTATTGGTCGTCCAAACCATCTGTTGTGTATAGGTTTTTTTTAAAAAACAAATAAGGGGGATAGCAGGTAAACGATTAGTCATCGGCTGAGTAACAAAATTCAAGGTATATTGAAGTTCATTTAGTTACCCGTCGTATTAGTCATATTATTCCAAGCGTGAGAATAGAACAGGGCGGGATTCGTAATTGGTTGGAAACGGATTTCTCTCTGTTCGTTAAGGAATATGGATTTACGAATTTCGCAAGATTCTAAGGCATCTAAACGTCTGCTTTTGGGTTGTATTTGTAATATGTCTAAATTGTTTAAGCTAGCTGTATGATTTTTTAAAGTTAGTTTAGTCAGTAAGTCAGTTTATATGTAATAAACACTTTAAACAGTGCTTTATACAAGATGTGACTTCTTGATTAATACATTATACGGCAACTTTACTGACTAGACATACTTGAGCGTGATGTTTTCCGGCACATCTAGTGAATCTGTCGTCTTCCCTCGAACAAAAGGACCGGTCCTCCTATTCAAGATCATTTTTTTGCCAAATTTTTTAAGTTGGCAAAATAATTTGAATAAAAGGATTTCCGAATAGAAAGACCCGTCCTTCTAATTGAATTTAAGGGCCGAAATTGTAATTTGAAATTTTTTAATATTTACATATTAGGTAGAATTTGCAATTATATATATGAAGAAAATACGGTTATCGTTTATTCATTACAATGAAATATATTTAAATTCAGTTCTGATACAAAATTATGTAAAAAGTAAAATTAAGTAAAATAAAATTGAATTAAATAAAATTAACGAACTGTATCCCAAAACGATCACCAGAAACAGTAGTCAAATTATAAACATATAATAAAATAATATCACAAAATAAAATAAAGCGTATAATAATATTTAAAGTTTGTATCCAAAATAGTTTTCCAATCTAACAAAAGTTAGTTTCTTTACGGTGTTTTCCATTTCAAATAGAACTGCGTTCGTTTGGGCACATTCTTCATTTAATTCAATTAATTTTATGTCCCATTTTTCATATATTGAAACTGCCTTCAACTCCACCCGCTTACTTGTGCACTCTCCTTTAAGTATCGCAATGATATCTGCTTCGTCGTACAAACCGACAAAAACGTCATTTCGTCGCAGATATGCGACTATACAATTTCACCGTCAATGTCAAGCTACTAGTACAAATTTGCGTGGCCGCATGGAAACAGAGCAGTAGACATAATAAAATGGAAAGGAAAGAGAACATTCCGTTCTCGTTCATTCAAATGAGCTAAGCAAATTTTGGTTCACTCCAGAATCCTTTAGGTGAGCCCTCGAAGAGTATCGATTTGACAATTTATTTATTCAAAGAAGTCTATTCTGTGATTAACATGTATGGGCTCAACTTATTTAGTTTAAAACACAAATTTATTAAAACAAAAATTAAAAATTTAACGAAAAAACTTTAAACAAAAAAAAGAATAAAAATCAAATTTTGATTTAACATTTAAAAATTTAAAAAATAATTCTTCAGGATATTTTTGAAGTTGTCCTTTGATAAATTAAAGTCGAATAGGTCGTCGATGATGTTGAATGATTTAGACATCCTATTAATGGGGTTGTTTTCTCCATAGTTTGTAGAATAGTATTCTAGTGCTAAAAGCTCATGGTCATGTATAACCTCAATGCTCATGTACCACCTAGAGTACCTTACTCCGTTTTTGTTATACTCATTGCTTATTTTGGCTAAGTAATACTACTGGCAGTAGGTCCCTAATAGTACTTTGCTACTGCCGAAACAGTACCCACTTCCCGCAACCCGGAAAAGCATATCATATTTCAACTAATATTACATTTAAATTTGACCTGTTTAAAGTATAAATTTGTCGAATTTAGACTATGTTGTTTTAAGGTGACCACGCTCATGCCAATATGGCCTAATCGCCGACTATTGCATTTATTGAACCAAAGTTCTCCATTATCTAATAACTTTAATTATAAGTGCTAGAGCCCGCGGCGCAAACCTGTAAAAAAGCAAGCAAGTACGTAGTTATACTAATGACCGATTCACTGCTCTGAAACGTGATTTATATTACATATTTTCGAGGTCGGATCTAAACTAGAAAAAAAGGAACACTTGGTATTTACAGTTCCAATGCCTTGCATTTGCTAGCAAAGTTGGAAACTTCCCAAATAACTGAAAGGCTTCTAAATTTGCCTTAAACGGAAATAACGTTTCACTTTCGCTCAGTGCATACCGAATTATTAGTCATAAATTTCAATCCAGCTATGGTATATGATTTACTGATATTTTGTCAAAATTAATTGTTGGTATTTATCACAAATTTATCAATAAAAATCGTATTTCAGTCTTTTTTAAGAAAGTATTACTTAGTAAATAAATTTAATATCAATACTCATTTTTCGTTAACTTATACATCTCCAATTCACTTATATACACTATTGCAGTTTGCCATCTTCATGTTGCACAGCCCCGTGCTATCTTGTACCTTGGCATGGAATGGATTACTACTACCTTTCTTCTTAAACGTAGTGTGTTATTCCAGCTGCCCTGCGAGACCTGTAATAACATTACTCTCTTGAAATAGTCCACCGTTGGGGATTTATGAGAATCCGGTCCTTGCTTTTTACAAGTTTTGCACCAAACTTCCTTTCGTGTTAAGGTTCTTGAAATACACAAAACAAATGGGTTAGTAAATATGCTGCAAAGACTATAACAAAATTAATAACATGTTTGTAGCTGGCTTGCTTAATTTTTTTTTACTGACCCCATATTTGGCTTATTTATGCTGTCTATGTTAAGAGTCTATAGTAAGCATCGCAAATTAAAAAATCTACATTTCATCAAATTTTCGACGTTATGAAAATTTAAACCTAATTTCATATATATGTTCTCATCTCACATGTTAGAGAAAATGTACCATTATTCCTGAAATTTAGAATAATCTAGCTACAATTGGGTAATCCTTGTTTATG
The DNA here is from genome assembly GCA_947310385.1 of Nephrotoma appendiculata. NCBI lineage: Eukaryota > Metazoa > Arthropoda > Insecta > Diptera > Tipulidae > Nephrotoma > Nephrotoma appendiculata. The sequence goes on along the minus strand of OX371225.1, from coordinate 125,632,402 downwards.
TACAAGTACGTTTTTTAATTAAACAATCTGTGTTATATTGTGATATAAGACTACGGAAACTTAACTATGGATTACCGTTTTCCTGGCCTTGTTTTGTTGTCTTATTTCTGCTAGACTTTACACTTACAAAGAAATTATTTATTAAAACGCATACTATCCCATCTTTACATTTCGTTATAATAATGTAAAACATTTCCGATATAAACTAATAGATACACATAAAATGGTGAATGTATTCGGTAAATTGAATACATAGACTTACACACATAACATAAATACAAAAAGTTGATTTTTCCATTCCTGGAAACCAAATAGTAGATCAATATTTCAATGACACACAAACACAGACACAAAAACGAGAAAAGTTACTGGTATACAAAAATAACATCAACCTTTCCAAGTCTAATTACTAAGTATTTTCGCCATGTTTTTTCTATTTTTGTATCTAGTGATGCCACCCATTTATAATCCCACCCGCGATCCTACCGAAACACACACACACATCAAGAACCATAATGATGTTTAAAAAAAATGTTTTCCTTTTTTTTTTTGTTGCTTCTAATTACTAATATGACTTTAATTCATTTTATCCTCCCGCCCTCATTTTGCTAATACAAAAACCACCCACTATAAATTTTCCTCGCGCGTTAATATGTTGTTATTCCCTTTCAACTTAAAAAAAATAATGCCTTTAAGCGATTTAATATGTTGTTGTGCTCTTTTTCGTTTTTATTCTCTCGCTCCGTTCTTAATATTAAAAGTCATTAGCACGATGGTTTGAAAGAATCTAAAAAGACATCTAATGTGAATACATAAAGTGTAATATCAATACACAATCATTATTATGGTAATCAACGAGTTTTTTTGCCGCTGCTTTATTACCTACACATGTATCGAACAGGGTGATGAATAAAAAAATGCTAATATCTTAACTGCCAGCTATCAGTTAAACGCAAGAAGTAATTTGCTTTCCGTTATACTCTTAATATACTAAAACACGTTTTACAATTTTCCAAGTATGATCGAATCGGGATAGAAGTAGTTAATCCTATAATGGACTTTTCATGCATTCACGGTTTATTTTATTGGTAAATAATAGCAAAGGAGGATTATACAAAATGGATTTAGTATTATTATTTTTTTTTGTGTGGCGAGTATTACATCATATGCCTTTCAATTTATATTGTTATAGTTTCAACTATTAAAATGAAAGCGTCAAAGAAAGTAAATAACTTTATATTTTTTACTCTGCTGTAAATGAAATTTATGACAATTTCATCTAAATTGTATTGGGTGGTATACACTTCAATTCACAGAAAATCAAGTTTGAAAGAAACGATTTATAGAAAAATAATTCATGGAAAACAAATCACAAAACTTGCTGGAATATTAATTCACCGGAAAACAATGCTGTATTTCCAATTGCGGGCGTTAATAACGTAATATACATATTTCGTCCTAAGGCAGTAGTTGGGATTTACAGTACCAGATTTGATTGTTTAGAGTTTCAAAATGAGTACTGTGAACTTATATTCTCGAAATGTTCACATCACGGAATGTTTATAATTTTTGTATAATTTTTTTATAAAAAGGAAAGAAATTTAATCTTGCATCCCAAAAACCCTTGAATTGAATATCGTTAAGCTTAAATCTTATGGAACCCACATTTGCATTTTTCAGGTTTTCTAAGAATCAATATAAGAAAAATGTCAGTACTCCGCTCATAATGTAGGCGTACATATCATACATTTAAAACTAAAGTCCGAGGGGCAGTTGAAGACGGTAAATATGTCCAGTTATTTTCCGACTGCCTAGCTATTAAATTCTAAATTATTGCAATTTATTCACCATTGCTAGAGAGATCCACAGGTTATTTAATTTCTAGTCATTTTAATTTAAATCGTTCTGGAGCTGTAGTATAAATCGCTCTGAGTTACTGACAGCAGTTCACTCATATCACTCCGAAAGACTGGATTCCGTTAAATTGCTTTGGATCGATCTAAACCGGTTTTGATCGCTAAATCGCCTGGCGAATATGAATCAATTCTTTTTTCCGGGATGAGGTAACTTTTCTATTACCTAGAATTCTATTAGATCATATTTTGGGCCATTTTAAGCTTGTATTAATTTTTGAAGCATAACAGATATTTTTTTTAAGATTAGTCATGAGGCATAAATACTAATTAACAAGCATATATAGTCAGTCAAGTTATTGAAAGCAAAGAATGTTAAATAGTTTCACAAATGAAACGCGATTACTCGATTTTGTTATTTGCGATAATCTAAACGGAATTATTTCAGAGCAGGCAAAGTGACTAAAAACTACAATTATAGTGAAGTTTCTGACAAACTAAATTTTTTTTTTTTTTTTTTTTTTTTTTTTTTTATTTATACAATATTACAACTGATTCAGAGATCATCTAGTAATTTATCTTTCTTAAATTAAGTTCTCGGATTAAGATGAGTAACCTATTGGTTACTCATTTTATAATAATTTCTTCTAAAACAAACTGCCCAGCTCAAGCGGTTTCTGCCTTTGGAGTCTCCTCACTCCGCTAGTGGTGTCCAACATACGACGGATATCTGCATTTTCGTGTAGAGATAAGCGCTGTACGTGTTTCCTTGTATGGTTCTTTATTTCATCGGTGACGTATTCCATCTTCAAGTCTCTATGGATGTTGTCATTCCTAATGTACCATGGGGCGTTCACAATCCCTCGTATCACTTTATTTTGGAAGCATTGTATCATTTGTACATTGGTTTTCTTGGCACAACCCCAAAGTTGGATACCATAGGTCCATACTGGTTTTAGCATTTGCCTGTATAGAAGCAATTTGTTGTGTATTGAGAGCTCGGAATTTCTACCCATGAGCCAGTACATTTTTCTATATTTGATGTTTAACTCTTCTTTTTTCTTCTTGATGTGTTCTTTCCATCTTAGCTTAGCATCGAGGGTCATGCCAAGGTATTTAGCTGTATTTGCATATGGAATCTGGTTTGAGTTTAGAACCACGGGAATACAGTTTACATTTTGATTTGTAAAGTTAACGTGTACTGATTTGGCTTCATTTAATGAGATACGCCATTTTTTAGTCCAGTTGCTCACCGTGTTAACTGCACTTTAAAGTTTGCTTGTTGCTTCCGAAATATCTTTTCCAACGGCTAGAATAGCTGTATCGTCTGCAAATGTTGCTACTGTGGTACCTTCAATATTCGGTAAGTCTCTCGTATAAAGAATAAACAAACTAAAAATGACAAGAACTTTACAACAGCCCAAAAAGTGTAAATCTACACTTTCAAAAAAACCGTGTTATGCAAAACGAAATAAACTGTTGAAAAAATAAGTTCACAATAGTAAGCTGATTTAGTCATAACCAAGTACTATAACCATTCTTTATGTTTTAGAAGCCAACATATTTATGCGGTAGAGCAATCATAATTTTTTTTTAATTTTAAAATTTTGCTATTGTAGAAAGTGTAGTGCCGTTTCGATCATAGTAAATGGAAGTTTGCTATCGTGTAGTACTGAACTGACCCTACTGCATTTTTTGTAGAGGCCGAATATGCGGCCGTAATTTCATCAGCATTTGAACTTAACACCGATAAAAAATTCGCATGGGTGGATGATGAATTCATGCTGAAGTTTTCGGTTTTTTTATGATTCCAATATAGAAAATTTATGCTTCGACGGCACGCTTAATTATGTTGGCTTCTACAAAAGATGCAGTAGGGTCAGTACTACACGATAGCAGCATACTTCGATTTACTTAGACATCTCTACGATGCCTTGTCAATGGCCATCGATTGGTTGAGTTTTCATTTTTTATTCAAAACATATTTTAATTCAAAACATAATTATATATTTTTTTATTTTTGATTTTAATGACGTAAACTAGATTTAAATATATATTTTCCTATATTTTCTTTAATTATCTTGTTGTTTTACTTAATTACAAATTATATCTAAAAAATGTTCCATTCTTACTTTAAAGTGTAACATTTTCTTTACTCCTTTGACTGTTATAAGGTTTTTTGTCAATTTGTCAGAAATTTCACACTGCACTAAAAATTAGCGATGGAGCAAGCGATATTAAATTAGAACGTTAGTTCATTTGCACGTGGAAAATTTCTGATTTCGCTAGTATTATTAGATAAAACTCTATTATTATAAGGTTTAGACTTGAGACAACTATATAGTAGAATGGTGAATTGTAATAAAATAATAGCGTCTTTCCAATTCTTTCCTTAACTTCGGTAAGTTTTAGACCGTATAAAATAATCAAGAAATTGCTTTGGCTGCAGTTTCTCGTAGTACATTACGTTATTTTGAAATCTCACAGATCCCATCTTTATTATTAATAGTTGGAGGAAATACGTGAATCTGTAATGCTTTCAGTCGATCTATATTTTACACAGGGGATCGCTTTCCAGCACATTCTGAATAATTGCCTCTATGATTAAGGTTAGAAGTTGAATCGTGTAAAATTAAAGATAACTAGGCCAATTCTGGAAGCAAATAGAAATTATTTTAAATAGTTACTGAAAATTGATTGTTTTCTTTTAAAATAAGTTCTTTTAAAAGTTCAATTCTTTTCTTTCTTTTATAAATTCTTTTTTTCTTTACTTTTGAAAAATTAAATGTTAGGTCCCAGAATTATTCTCGATATTTGCTAGTAAGTAAATAAACAGGGTAGGAAACTAAGAAGAACTTGCCTCAACATAGAGCAAACAACTTTGTTCTTATTTTGGTCGTGCTTATCTCCATTGTACCATTTTTTAGTTGTATAGACTTGGCATTTAGTTGTATAGACACCTATAAAAATAGGTGGGTTAAAAACTGTCCCGCCGTTTGCTTAGTTTTTCATGCATGGTGGGATATATTTTAACCCACCTTGATAAGTTGAAGTTAGTGTGTATATTTCAATTGGTTTAAACACCGCATAAAAAGTTAAAAAATTTATTCGTGGTATTTTTTTTTTTAACTTTTTATTTGTTTCAATTGGTTAAAATTGTTGACAATTGTATGGTCGCTTATTTAACTTAATTATAAACGTATAAAAGATACAAAATAGAAAATAAATAAAATTAATACTATTTCAAAATATATCTATCAATTACTAAACATTACGATTTTTATCAAATTTAGTACATGGCAAACTTCTGTTTCAAAAAATCTATTTTATGTCAGCCAAAGTTTCTCGCATACAAATTTTATCAGCTCTTTCAGAAAGTTTCTATATTCGATCTTTTTATTCACCTCAATTTCTAACTTTTTATACGATATTTAAACCAATTGAAACACGCGCCTTTACTCATAGTCATACAGTTTAATATTCTTTGGGCATCGATGAATCCTACCTGATGAAAGGAATTTTATCGAATTTAGAACCAACCAAGTGTGCAACTTTCGAGACCGGTATCTAACCAATATTTTTCAAAATATTTCGAGCGGAACGAGATTTATAGGACTAATTATTTAAAACAGGACCCCAAACAAATTTTCCCGAAGTTTGGACTCCTTTCAACCGATTTCTGGTATTCGAAAAGTCACCGTACCAATTTTTATCAACATTATTCGATCCGAATTTGTTTTAAAAGAATTCCGGGCCCATCGAAGGACTTTAAACGAATTTTATCAGTATCATCATCAACATCGTTCAAGTGGTTTACAAAACCATAGTTACAGAAATTGTTCCGCCGATACATGATACCGGGTTTGGAATGCTAATTCGGTACAAGGTAATTCCTTGGATCATTCTGAGAAAAATAATTGTATAAGAGAGAGGGGGTTACATTAATGATACTATCTCAGTTATACAGGATGTTGAAACAATTTTGTTCATAAAAACATGCAAACAACTATTAAATTATAATTTCCAAAATATTAACTGGGAGCACTCAACTTAGATTTACTTAACTGATTTATTTTGGATCTAAGTAATTATCTTGTATCTTCAACCTGTCTGAGTGCTGTGATGCTTTAAAGTCTCTGTACATCTTTTGCTGAACAAAATGTTTTTAACTCCATGTAACTTAGAGGGTATCAAAAACAGACCACCTTCCCCTACCGTGCGATTTTTTTCTACGAGTATGAAAATGAAGCAAGTAATCATATGATCAGCTCTTACTTTCTACACACTTCGATGTTAAGATAAATTAGAGTAATTTTTTTAGCAAAAGTTTTCTCGCTCAGGGTCATTTGCATTCCGCCTAATCAGCCTGTCTTCTACCTTTTTGAAAGCGTTAGAAACATTATGCACAGATTTATTAGAGAAATTGTTTATCCAGTACTTCGCCCTTTGAATCTGTTTGGAGAATTAAACAACATACATACTTCACTTTATCATAATTTATTAAATAAATCTGCAACTACAGAATCAAATGGTTTAGCCGGTTACAGCAGCACATCAACAACCTAAAATTAAATAAAACATTAATAACACAGAACATTATTTCACATACTTACCACTTTCTTAAATTAATCCAAATAGTATTCATCTGAAATTAAGAAACTAATTAATAATTTATATTGTCAAATATTTATTTTATAACAATAATTTATACTTATCTTTTGCCATTCCTGTAAAATTCACCTTGTAAACACAACTTGTCAACTTAACTGTCATTATTTTCATGATATCATATTATAGTACTAGAGTAGTAGCACGATGGGTGCGTTTTATAATGTATAATTATTTGTATAGTATATCGTACTAGTACTTTATTTAATGTTATCATTATTAGTACATTTTTATATTAAAGTTAGCTACAATCTGCATTAATTATAAGTTCAAACATGACAGTTATAGCTTAACGTATAATATGTAAAATATATTTTGTAAAATTTCTTATATTCATTCAATTCGAAGCTGGTGAACAAACAAGTTGTAAAACATTAAAATTATAAATAATAAACTCTTTTGGTTATTTAATAAAATAGTATAGTGTTCAAAGTAGTGCTTAAGTTTTTTAATTCAAAATTGTCTAAGTACAATTCAGGCCGTCATCAGCTTTTCTTAAACATCAGCATTCTTTCATCATATCATCTGTAGCATCCATCTTTAACTTCCATCCATAAACTTCTCAACTTCAATAATTGCAGCTGGTTAAATCTCCAACAACATTACACATACAGAATCTGCTCGTGAAGTTAGGTGTTCAAAGAAAAACTTGAACGTTAGTCCATCTAAGACCAGTTTGTTGTTCTTTAGTGAACAGAGAAGCATACGAGGTGTGTACATAAAGTAAAGGGAATTTTCGTTTTTTGGAACAAATTGTAATCATTCGTCTACATCAATGTTATCCCCTTCAAAATAGTCCTCATTAGATATCATACACTTATGCTACCGCTTTTTCAATTCCCGAAACATTTCTGGAACTCGATCTTTCAGTCTGCTTGTAAAGCGACTGATCTGAGAACCTTAATTCTTTACTTATCTTACTTACTTTTAGAAACAGAAGAAAGTCACACAGTCAAATCCGGGTATTTTTCCGAATTGCTGCTGATTGTGATTTGGCTAACATTCTTAATCATTTCTTTCGCGTTTTCATGGATTGTTGATGTGCTAGAGTAATCCAGTATTTAGTACTCGTAAATACCTGTTTTCTTCGTAACAGACTCACCAAAAACAATATGTAACGTTTCTAAAACTTTTCCGCACTGAATTCCATTCTTATACCAAAATACAATTCAATTGACATATAACCTTTTCACCCTTTCAAAACACATACTTATAACCTTGATGACAGCTGACAACAGAATAAATATTCAACATGGCTAACGTTGCACAAATCTTTTGAGACATGTTTACCAGCACAACAACGAACAAATAGTGTGATTCAAACAAAGCGTGAAATTACAAAATTCCCGTTATTTTTTGAGCATGCCTCGTATTCGAAGTGTCTGTTCCTTTTCCTTCTCGTTGTTTTCGACGGAAAATTACAAAATCAGGCCGGGTTAAACATGTTAGTGTTACTTTAGACAAGAAACCTGTTGGTAGTATCACCTTGAATATAAATTTTAAAAAGATACTGCTATTTTTGGCAATGTAGATGGGAACGTTGCAAATTGTGAGGTTTGATCCACCAATTAGTAACGAAAATAACTCATAAAACCTCGTATAGCACGAAAATGCGCCTTAAAACTGTTTAAACATAGCGTTTGTATTCATTCCCAAATACATTTATATTATATACCTCTGTGTTGAGGCATACCCCACCTAAATCATGCCAAATACACAAAAAAAAATAATAAAAACAATATGAAACCAAACCAACCAAACAAATAATAAAAATTAAATTGAAATACATATTTACCAATGAAAATAACTGGAAAAATATAATTTAATGTGCTTTTGAGCTTTTTTGTGAGTTGTGTTTTGTGTGCTTGTTCTACATACATACATTCGTATGTGGATATGTGAAATGAATAAACTTTTTTACTTCTAATATTTAATACAGTTCAGTTTCAGGATGGCATACATTTTATGTTTTCCCTATTTTAATTTGTTGAACAGAGACATCTGTGGTTTCTAAAAATAAGTAGTTTACATTACGAATTTAAAATTTTGCTATGAATCTCATTTTGTTTGCTCGATATAATGCATCTCAATTAATTTTGTATAATACAGACTCATAAATTATCTCAAAATTTCCTTATGCCATTTTTTTTGTATACTGTAACCTCTTACTAGGTTAGGTATGGGTATTCCTTTTATTATTACTACTAGTATTACTTCTATCGTTGGTCATTTAAAACAAAAGCGATGTATATATTATGTACACCCAAATTAAAGGGCAAATGAAATGTAATACTTAAAGAAAATTTATGGTAGTAAAATGAAAATGGAAAAATGGAAAACTTTACAAGGAAATATCATTTTTTTTGCTGCTCTCGTTGTTATTTTTGTATTTTCTTGTGTTTGTGTGTATGTATGTCTTTGTAATAAATTAGAGGAAAATGATTATGATGAATGCCCTTGAGGTTTACAATGCTATCGAGTTAATATTGTGACATACTCGAAAAAGAATAGGGCAGAGACTTACTTAACTAAAGTACAAAAATTTAACAGAAAGTCATATTTGAAATATTTTGTGTTTCAGTATGTTAAAGTGAAAATGACCTCATTAATTACAGTGTAATGTAATCTAAGTCAATTTTATTAAGTAGTAAACCGCTTGAAAGTGTCGACTTGAACTATAGGCGCCATATTATATAGTGTTTCATCTTCGGCACTTTCTCGCAGTTTGGTGTTAACTGATTTGCGAGAAAATTTAATGTCGTGGTTCATTTCATTATCTGTCTCTTTGCCTAACTGTGCTTTCGCGTAAAATTTTATGTCGTGGACAATATCATCAGAAATATTTAACCTTATGGTCACATCGTCGCATAACCATTTATCCGTAATATCGGATAATCGTAAGAACATTAACCGTAAGGATTATAATCGTATGGATAATTAATCGGAGACCGATTTTCATACGAAAATTTAGTCGTTTGCTCGAAATAATTTCTTAATCGATTATGAATAATATAATATGGTATAGTTCATGGAAATGGAATTTCAAAGCCATCTGGGAAGAAACTACTCATTTCTTAGCCGTCGATGATACAATTGTTGGTTGTAAGGTGAATTAATTTAGTTATGATCTTTGAAAGAATTTCTGAAATATGGCCAACTAGGACAGAACTGGAGTTCAGTCCACAGATGATCATCCGTATAGCAAAAATGCAAATCATAGATTTTAACCTCTTTCACTCTACATTAAACGGTTTTTAGGCTACAAGGTGTCTGCATTTTTAAAGCTTCGGCTTTGTTGTCAGATATTTAAAATTATTAAAATAAAACACCTTTGTATTTATGTGAATGAGAAATTGTTCAAACTAATGACGGATTCTTTTCATAGGAAAAAATTGATGTGACTTCCAAAAACTAAGACCATTGTAGTAAATTTTAAAGAAATTTTGGCATTTTTTTCTAAGAGATAAATTTAGTTTGAAAAGGATTGGAGATCTGCTCATTCGCTTAACCTAAGATAAAGTCAAAATAAAATTTTAAATACTTCGTATTTTGTTCGTGGCGCCACATATTAGGACTTTCTACCAGGATGTTTAATCCATTGATATCATTGGTCCATTCACTAGGTCACCACTAAGAATGTATATTATCAGACTGGTTAGCAGAGTAGGTATGAGTGCTTGATCAGTTATTTGGGGGTCCTGGTGGCAATCAGGAAAAGGAATTACTATTCGTTATTTTAACGTGTTATGTGTTATATTTTCGTTTCAATTTGTTCATTTTTCCAGCCATAGTGTTAGTCGGCATATCTCCCTAATATCTATATCTCCATATCTCCCTAATTTTTAATGTCAAATTAAATTTTCGTACAAATAAAATTTGAAAGGGAAAGGCCCTCTTTTTTACTGGGCTATTACTTAATCTTTAGGTATTGACTTATTAGTCACCATCTATTATTTGATAATAAAGGAGTACAACAATAATTACTTTAGGCCTACATAGCCATTAAACTGAAAATCGATACCGAAAACAGCCAAAATGTTCTTTTTCCAGGGCAAAACCATTTACGAAATTCGCGAATTTGTAATTAGTAATTGTTTTTTAATTGTAGCCATCTTGGTTGATAATTCCCACCTCAAGTTTTTGAATAATTTATTTTCTTTAAGCCCAGAGAGCAGTAATAGTTTTATTATAAATCTAGTAAAAGTGCAAATTCAATATCGAAAGATTTTTTTCGATTTGAACGTAATTGATTACAGTAAAACTCGCTTATAACGTACTCCGTTTATAACGTACACTGGGTGAATTAAGTACGATTATGTTGTCCCATTGTTTTATAACCATATTTCGGTGTATTTTTGATTGGATTTAACGTACCTCTTTTATACGGTTTTAAAGTACGTCGCGAAAGTCTCCTGAAGATATTTTCAATATAATTAACTTCGGATATAGCGTACGGCTACTTTTTTTACAAAGTTCTTCGCATGCGTTTTTATGGTTTTTCATCTCATCTCGTTTATTCATTTCATTCGTTTTTATTTAGATCTAGATACATATATGTATGTGTGTACCTAGCATATACTCGTGGTATTCTAAATTTAATGAAAGGGTAATACACACTCATACATGCATTTATGTTATGTTTTTTAAAATAATGCGTAATTAGATGCATGTATGTGTTGCATATCATATGTTGCTTCTGTTTTTTATGCATTTTAGATTTAGTTTTCCTTTTAATCTAAACGTGAGCAGGTTAATGTGATTGACCTTTGCAACAATTTTGGTGAACCCCCGATTTTTTAATTTGTTATTTAACCTACATACACATTAAGTTTTCATTGTATAAGGTAAGTAGACAATTTAAATCGTATTCGTTTGTAGATGTTTATCACGTCAAATACAAATTACTTCGCAGAATTGTTTAATATGTCGTCAAAAAAAAGAAAATCCATTACAATACAAAAAAAATTGGAAATTTTAGCGGAAGTTGATAAAAATACTAAAACGTACGCTGAAATTGGCGACACATTCGGAATATGTAAAACTACAGTTTCATCAATTGTTCAAAATCGAACAAAAATTGAACAAGCAATCTGTTCTTCGAAACGGTAAAAACTTAAATCTGGAAAATATGAAAAGGTTGAAGAGGCCGTATTAAAATGGCTCAAGTACATGAGGTCAAAAACATTTCCGTCAATGGTCCGCTAGTAAAAGAGAAAGCAAAGGAATTTGCGACTTCTCTCAACGTTCCAGAATTTAATCCTTCAAATGGTTGGATGGATCGGTTCAAAATTCGACACGACATACTTTTCAAAAATATCGTTGGAGAAAAAGCGGATGCCCCTCTTGAAATTTGCGAAGATTGGATCAAAAATCGGTTACCAATTATAACTATGGACTACGAAAGTAAAAATATTTTTAATCTTGACGAAACGGGGTTGTTTTACAAAATGCTTCCGAATAAAACGTTGGCCTTTAAAAATGATCCCTGTGCTGGTGGAAAGCATAGCAAACAACGGATAACTATACTTGTTGGAGCAAACTCAGACGGATCTGAGAAACTGCCATTGCTTATGATCGGAAAATCAAAATCGCCACGATGCTTTAAAAATATCGTGACACTGCCTCTTAAATACACGGCAAATTCAAAATCATGGATGACCTCAACTATTTGGGAAGATTATGTCCTAGCAATGGACAGACAATTTTTCAATGCGAAAAGAAAAGTTATTTTCATCGTTGATAATTGTCCTTCGCATTCAAATTTTGCGAATTTACGTGCAATTAAATTAGTATTTATGCCACCCAATATAACCTCGATTTGCCAGCCAATGGACCAAGGGGTGATAAAAAATTTGAAACACTTTTACAGAGGATTTTTACTTAAAAAAATAATAAATGATTTGGAAAAGACGCGTGAATTAACATGTAAGGATGTTACAATAAATCTTTTGGATGCTGCAAGATTTATTTCTAAAGCGTGGGAAAAGGTGACAGAAGCTACAATAAATAATTGTTTCAAAAAGGCCGGGATTAATTTATCTACGTCAACGTTACCAGAAACTGAAACAATTGATGATTCAGTGCTTAACAACTTGTGGCAGAACTCGCGAATTCAGGAATCTATTTTACCTGCAAACGTAGTACTCCAAGACTTCCTCAACGTTGATGAGCTAATTGAAACGGACGCTGCTGTAACAGAAGCTTCCATATTAGACGAGTTGTTGAGCGTGCCAAATATTGAGGAAGTAGATTCGGATGAGGATAATTTTGAAATTGTGAAACCAATGCCTTCTATTATAGAAATTTCCAACGCTTTTATGAGTTTAGAAACTTTTTTAAGCTACTCTGAAGGAACCGGCGACGAATTAAAAAAACTACATCAAATTGAAGTTAAAGTAGAAAGGCTTTTTCAATCATCTTTTAAACAGCAAAAAATTACCGATTATTTTAAGTCAAATTAATTTGTGATGAAACAATAATAGTTCGATACAATATGTTAATGAATTACGCTTATTATTTTTATTGTTGTTTTGTTTGTTCAATGAATTTATTTAAGAATAAAACTTAAAAACATATTTTTGCATTTTTATTAAGTCCCTATTGATTTAACGTACACCTCGGCTAAAGCGTACGTACCAATCAGTCCCTTGACTGTACGTTATAAGCGAGTTTTACTTATCAAATCGAATTATTGAAAATTTTCGGATGATTTGAAAATTTTATCGGAATTCTGGCATGACTAAACATGGCACAAAAGCATCTTACTATTTAAAGGTTTTTTCCATTTGAACGGGGCTAATAACACTTGATGTAAAGCAATTTTGTTCAATATACTATTTTCTATAACATTAGATTGGTATAACAGTTGGAAGTTCGGTACATTTTCAAAGTAATTTACATAAACCCCATTCCACAAAATTAAAAGGATGAGACCATTGTATTTCCAAACCAGTTTTCTCTTTAGAGATTGACAATTTTTAGAATTCCATTCTGCATAAGGAAAAACCTGAATTCGTATATCATCATATTTTCCTTTTGTTTGTCAATCCATTTTCTCTACACTTAAAAGTGACAGGAAGACAAAATTCGACATAGTCCTAAATTATATACCTCAAATAATAAATAAGCATACATTAACCTATTCCGATTGCCAGAACATATATAGTACAATCCAAAAAATAAAACTATCATCACACTAATTAGTTAAACTTCCATACGTAGCTTGTTCTCGATGACCTAACAATAATGAAAGTCCTTTGTTTATCACACGTAAGTATATAAAAGTCGTGATATTTTTTGTAGTATGTGAGTTTCCTAAAATAAGTTTGGTTTAAAAAAAAATCCAATAATAATGTAACCTCCCAGTGTCTTAACACTTCTGCTCTTTAAGTAAAAATAATACACAAAGGACACCACGTTGTCAATTATCGCCACACATATTCGATGTGACATGCTTATCAACTACTTCTGAGAAAAGTTAAATAAAAAAGCCTTGAAGAATTCTTAAACACTCCTCAAAGCACATGATTTGTTTTATGCTTTCTTTTATTTATACTCGTAGTCAGGATACGTCTATGTATAGAATAGTTGTCATACACTACCAATAAATAATTAAATTCTTAACTCTGTTAGTACTTAAACAGGATGATAATTAAACTGTATAGCAATTATATTTTCGAGGAAACTAAAGTTGCTAATGGATGGCACTACGTTCATAGCAATGCTGTCTTTTTAAATTTCTAAATTTGAAAATTCGATAATATACAAACAAAAGAAACGACGGTTCTTGAAACCGTTGTATTATTTATTCTTCGTCAACAATCTTTGTTCTTAGCTCTTGATATTCTAAAACCCCTATATACTGACTGTACTTGCTTTCGATAAAATTCAATAACTAATTACTTAATAGCCTCTAGTCACCCTGTATATGTATACGTATATATGTAAGTATAAAAAAATATCTTTTGAAGAAAATTAATTTATCAAGCTTTCCGTATTTGTTCTCATCCATACATTTTGCTTAGATTCTCCTCCTTATCATAGTTAGTACTCAAGAAAACAGAAGACATGCAAGAGTAAAGAAAAAACATAACGACATAACCGGCACACAATGTAAATAATCATAAACAAAAGGAATGAACAGAAAAGGCAAAGGAGCAAAGCTAAGAAACAAGTAACATCCTTGTGGTGATATTTTTATTTTTTACTTTTTTTTTTTTTTGTTAGATGGGTGGTGGCGTATAAATTATTCTGTTATTAAGAAAAATTGTCTGCACAGTTAGGAAAGAATTTTTTTTAACAACAAAAACAATAGATTTTAAGATTTTATTCTTATTCCTTATACATTTTTTTCTGTTTGTGTGTTTACTCTTATTTTAAATTAAGTTTTATATTTTGTTACTGTTTGTTGGTTTCATTTGGATCTTTTCCTTATTTATTTCTCGCTTGCCCATAATATGTAGTAAAATTAATGGATATTTTTTTTTGTCTTGTTCCGAATACAAAATACTTACATATACAGATATTTTCGAACGAATAAATATATGGAAATTGTATTTTGGATAAATTTTCATTTTTGTGTTAATGTTATGTATATGTATGTGGCTTTGGTCATTTTATAATTTCAGACAGAAAACAAAATAACATCGAAATTTTAAAATTACTATTTTAGCCATAAATCATTTTTTAACAAAATATAGTTTTAAAACAAAATCAATACTTTTCTTGTCTTCTAAATTGAATATGAAATAACGCTGTTATGGTAGTTTTATAAGCACTCAAAAACGAAAATAAGTGGTAATAGCTCTTGATTATTTTACGAGTATATGTGTACATACATATATATTTTCTTTCTCAAATTTTGTGTGGTAATGTCATATTTATGTGTCATCATTGTGTATTATGGAGACTTATCGAATCGTAATAATTACAATTTCCATCGATTTTCGTAGAGTTTTCTTTTTTACTTTTTATTCAACATAACCATACGACTTTTACAAATGAAATAAATAGAAAACCAACCTACACATTATACAGACTATGTAACTGAAGTATAATTTATATTCTTAGAATTATTCTTCCGTTCGCATACGATTATTGAGGGTAGGGCGGGAAGATACTTGGGTGTGAAAGTTTTATTTAATATGTTTTGTAGTTGGTTTATTGTTTGTTATAGCAAAAGTGCACTTGAACTTTTTATATACAAATTAGTTTTGTCATTTGTTCATCTAAACCAATTTGCCTGAATCACTTTATCCATAATTGTTTTTTATAAATGGAATTTATTTGACGTAATTCTACTGAAATAAATAAATGAAATCTTCGTTTAAAAAAGGTTATCTGCAAACAATGCTTATAAAAATAATTTGTCTAGAATGTTAGGGCCTTTGCTTCAAGTGAACTGCGTGCATTAGCCAATGGTGAGACGTCATAAGAACATTGGAAGAACATTACCAAAAAGAGTGTAGCGAAAGGAATTTAGAAAAAGTATGAACTACCCTAATTCTCGAATATTTGGCTAATTTTTCAAGTAATTTGTTACGCTGCTCAGTTTCGATTAGTATTAAGAAAAAGTAAAAATTATTATTTTTTTTTTTTTTTTTTTTTTTTTTTTTTATTGGTAACTATGCGATCTGTTTTGGGGCTCAAGGCTCACCCTGCTCTTCCGCGGTTATGCTTTTAACGTCCTTACTTTACGCCTTGCGGTCAACTCGAGGACGTACGGCTATATGACCGATTTAAGACCATCTGCACATTGCAAGCTCCATGCCAGCCTATACCAGCATGGAAGATGGGTCGGCCCATGGGTTTTGCACACCGACAGGGGGTCATAGATGTGTTACATTTCACCACAGATCGAAATCTGTTGATGAAATTTCACTTTGCATCCTGCCCCTATCGGGATTCGAACCCGGTACCTCCCGATCCAAACGCCAAAGCTTTAACCACTGTGCCATTTGGTCATTTTGCTATTTTTCTTTAATTAGAGTAGATAAATATTTTTAAACAAGCTGGCGTTTCCTTGGGCACTCCTCTCACAAAATAAGTATGTACTTGAAAGTATTTTTGTAAGCCCAATGAAACTTTACTATTATTATAGTAGTCTTTGGTTTTAAATCTGGTATATATAAATAGGGAATGAGAGTGAAATGATTCGGAGTGTGAATCGATTTATTCTAAAACTTTTTGAGGTAACAATAATCTGAAATAAATTTAAAAATAAAATTAAAAAAAATCAAAATATATTAAAAGCAAATGGAGTGATTTATTTTTGAATATCCTGGGGCCTAACTATTGAATTCGGCGTTCATTTTCGACAACTATCGTTTTTCTATAGCAAGTGTAGAAACAAAATAGAAAATAATAGCTGGTAATGGCTTCAATGGCTGGTGCTACACGAGATTTTAATTTCTGGTTTCAAACTAAGTCGTAATAGATTTTTTATTGTTAATTTAAACCTTTATATTAAATGAAAACACCTAATTTTTTGTATTATTTTATTCTGTTCTCTCGAAAATAAAATTTAAACAAAAATCTACATCTCAAAAATGCCCTTAAATTTTTTTATTTTCATTTTTATTTTTGTCATTTCGGATTCACGGACAAAAATTTTATGTCGCACAATTTCTGTCCGTAAAATTACAAATAATATTAACTTTCTCGCGAATCCAGATCCACTCTCTGACACTCCCCTAACAGCTACGCCCACTGTGTGCGTTCACTAAGTAAGCCACTCCTAGTTTCAGCCAACTATGCCTCGCCTTATAAAGAATCCCTGAACTGCACAGTAGATTACCGTATTAACTCACCGACCCTTATATTTCAGTGTAGAAGATACAAAATGTATGTCACACCCAACCGCGTATTTTTCACAGATGTTTTTGAAGAATTGTTATTGCTAAGATCGTGCATTTATGCCCCAATAATTTGAGGCCACTTATTTTTGGGCAATCTGGCATTGTTTTTTTCATTGAGCATAACTGCTCAATACCGTTACAAACCCCGCTCATTGTAAAACCGCCTTATTAAAAAATCGAAATAATTCCAAAGCCAAGAATCCCCCAATATTTGTTAAAGAACCGAAAATTTGGGCATGAAACGCGTTGTCGCGCGACTAGTTCCGAAAGACCTGTATTTTCGTTAAAAACTAGAACGAGTCCATTCATACCACAGATTCAAAAACACATTACAACTGATGATGGGTTTATGAGTTTGACAAGCAAACCAGTTATAAAGCTTCGGAATAGCGCTTTCTGACGTCAAAGTCGATCAAAAGTCAAGGTAATGTTGACTGTTTTCTTTGATTATTGCGCTCTTGTGCACTCGTACTTCTTGCCAGAAGGTCAGACAGTAAATAAAGAATATTTTCCTAGCATTATGCGGCGTTTGAGAGACAATTTGACGAAAAAGGCTAAAAAGTTTTTGGAAAGAAAACTCGTGGATTTTGCACCACGATAAGGCCTATCACTGTGAATGAATTTCTGGCCAAGAACTCAACAAATATGATGGTCGGCGATCGATCGTCGTACGAGAAAGACGTGTTTTTGTCTTTCTCTGTATAGAAAATTAAAACTTAATTTTTTTTTTCTGTTTTAAATAAATAAATAAATAATATGTTATATATAAAAGTTTTTAATTAAATTAAATATATAATATAAAGTGTTAATAAATAAATATTAGTAAATTAAAACGTGAATTAACGTGAAAATATCTAAATTATTATAACTAATTATTTTATTATTTGTGTGACGCACTGACGCAGCAGTGGTGAACGCTTCACAAGCTAAGTGTTTTTTATGTTTCATATTTTTTATTTATACTTTGTTTAATTTATATTTTGTTTAATTTTTACTTTTTTATAAAAAATTTATATACATTTTAATTTTATTAATATAAATATTTTTTAATATGCGCATTTTAATATGTGTCGTATGGTTTATGATTGTGTGTGTGTGTGTATGGATATATGTACGTACATTCACGCAGTTTAGTTTAAAGTCAAATAAGACAAAATGGATGAAAATAAAAATACTCTTCAGTTGCTTATCATTCATTTTCCGTTCATTTTTAAATGAATTTTTTATGCTAATTTCTCTTCGCTCTTGAATAGTAAAATGAATTTTCAGAAATATTATGCAGTAAAAAACGAAAAGTATCTAGTGAGCGAATAATGAGAAACTAAAAAGGTTGATATTATTTTTTGTGTTAGTGAACGGGATCTATTGCTATTTTGGTTTTACTTTTCTATTCTAATAAGAAAGCGAAAATTCATTGTAGTACTGATTGGATAAAATGTATTGTTGCCTGTATTGAACGATCGAATAGATGATACATATCATTTCTTTTTACTTTATTCTTGATAAGTGAATGGTAATGCTTGGTTCACGTGTGCGATCGGGGAATGATTCGCGAATCAAGCCAATCTTTGAGCGTAATTATTTCGCATTATTACTCATAATTTGTTTTTTTATTATGTTGGATGCTTCCGATCAAAATTTTCCCAAAGTTAAAATAATTTCATCTCAGGCGGGGAAATTTGTATATGTTTTCAATGATTTAATTTTCCTTTGATTCGCGAATCGTTTTTTGATTGCATGCGTGAACCATTAAACAGAATATTTTTTGTTCCTTTACATTATTCTTGTTAATCAGTTTTACAAATAATGCATTAATTCCGTGGAAGGATTTGCTGACAGTAATTTTTTTTACTGATAATACGCAAAAAAAAAACTTTAAATTTCATAAGAGTGACAAAGAACAGAAATATTTTTTAGTTCATTTTATAGTAAAATTTTATGGTTTTACATTTTCGCATAACCTACAAATTTCTTAAAATTTTTAATTTGTACATTATTTTCGTACAATTCGATTTTTTTTATATATTTTAATTTTAATATCCTATACCACAAAAAACCTCTAACGTTAACAAATTTCAACACAAAAAAAAAACAAATCGACATCTGAGTATAAAAATGGCGGGCGACTTATTTGTATGAGCGTGAGAAAAATTTCTTATCTTTACATACATTTTTTGTACATGTGTGAAAAATATTGCCATAAAAAATACTCCAATTTACATTTTTTATGGTAGTATTATGGCAGTAAACTACCAACATCATAACTATTCTCACAATAAAATTTTACTGACAACATGTTTTGTTTCGTACACAACCAGTAAAATCTATATTTTTTCTCGCTTTTATTTTTGGTGACAGCAGATTTTTTCCATGGAATAGGGACATGACACTGTTCGATCGGTGTTAGAGTGAACAATACATTTTGACGAGCGACTTTTTTAAACCCTGATATATGCGTATGTGTGGATTTGTGTGCATATGCATGTGTGTATGTTTATGCGTGTGTGTGTAGGTTCATATGTATTTATACTTATGTATATGTTTAGTTTGTATATTTATATAATATGATTGATTGTTTTTACCTTATTATAATCATTTTAATATTTTAAAATTAATTTGATATATTATCATATTAATATACTTTAATGTATAAATGTTTATGATTAATTGTTTTAATTTGTAATATATATATATATATATATGTGTATGTGTGTGTATGTATGTATATATATATATATATATATATATATATATATATATATATATATATATATATATGTATATATATATATATATATATATGTATATATATATATATGTATATATATATGTATATATATATAGATGTGTGTATTTAATATGTATGTATGTATATAATATGTATGTATGTATATATGTATGGGTATGCGTATGAGTATGTGTATGAGTATGTGTATGTGTATGTATGTATGTGTGTGTATGTGTATGTATGAATGTGTGTGTATGTGTATCTATGTGTATGTGTATGTAGAGGAGAGGAGTGAGCAGGACTTATATTTAGGTGGATTCTGGTATAATATATAAATATTCATGACTTTTTTGTAGATTGATTTAAAGGGATGAGAAATCATATGTGTTCCGGCATGGCATAGGGAAAATGGTTTTAATTTTTTATTTCCATTTGTAATGACAATTAAATCTTTGATGTGATATCCTTCGGCCTTTTAATGTTGACTGTTTTTTTTTAGATTGCTTACTGCTTGCACTATTTTATCTAAAAGAAGTTTTGGCTCAATAATATTTCTCGAAACAGGTTCGTCTTTGCATGGGAATGATATATACGAATATCGATTGATTTGAGTTCTAAATCCTAATCAACGACCTGCTCATGCACCAATTGTGTAAAAAGCCTTCCGCGTGGTTCTATCCTCCGTTCGTGTCATCACCTCACATAAATCATGGTCGTTTTTGTTTGATTGAGACGGTATACTGCGGAAGATGCATAAAATCATTTTTGGGCATAATTCTAGAAAATCGCAATTCTAGCAATTAGCATTAATTTGGGAGAGGCTTAGTTCGGCTGGGTCATCTGTCAACGGGTTGTCTTGACGGGTAAATGGAGGAATAGGAAAATTCCTTGGCCGATTATTTTCGGATTTATTTTGTTGAAAAATCCAGTACTTCACCCGGGATTTATGTTGAAATCCCGGATCAGCTCAACATATCAGATTCGAACATGATTGCTTAGCGCGGCCGAACTCCAAAACTTCTCTAAAATCCATTTTTAAATTCACATTTAATTCTGCTTACCTGATTTAACAATAATTGGTCGTGATATGGCCAAGTTCCATTCAGAATGATCGAATTTTAGAACTTTATCAAAAAGACACGTTAAAGTCCCAATACAAGTTGATCCTAGTTTATTAGAATCCTAGCCCAGCTCTGCAAGCTGAACTGGAAAATTTCAATTGGAAACGGCCTGTTTCTTTCATTATAGCTGAATCCGAAAATTTCGTCAAATTCGGCTTTGCACCCCGAATTTGATCATCATTTGTTTTGAGTTGGCTTAGTTCCATTGAACATGCTAGAGTGCCAATCCAATTCTGCGTACCATATTTAACAGTTATTGGTTGAGGAATAGTTAAGTTCCATTTAGCATGATATAAATATACTGTGCACTATAATTATACTGGTAATTAATCGAATATTTTATTCTTTGGTGAACAAATTATTAAAATATTTGAAATTTTTGCGAATTAAATTAAATTTGTTTGAAATATCCTATCCGGTAGTTAATCTGGCATTGAATAACATTGATATTTTTCCGGGAACCATTGCCTTTGGGATGCCTTACATATGAAATTTTTTGTTTTTTGTTTTTTTATATTTTTTTTTTTTTTTTTTTCGATTTAAGGGTTAAATACTAATGAATTTTAGACTAAGTTTGATCTAATTTAAATAATTATGGTTTCAGGAAATCCTATTGTAAGTCGTGGAATTGCAGGAGGATTAAATTAATAAATGTTTATATTATTTAGGAAGCCGGAAAATATTAATTTAGAATTAAATTTCAGGAAATTAACAGACGTGAAATAATATTTCTTTGAAATATTAATTGTTAATTGTGTAGATTAGAATGATGTTGTCATTGCATTAATAACTATCGACTTTATTTAGGGGTCTGCAACTGGGCCGATTTAATCAATTAAATTTTGCATTAATTTACAATTACATTTTAAGAAATTTCCAGATGCACGTGAAATAATAACATTTTTTCCTAGGTGGCTGATTTAAAGAAGCAATTATTGATGACCAATACCATCAATATCCATTTAACCTATTAAACCTTTATCCTTCCCCAAGTAGATTAGTTTTGTGCTGTCTTTGTGTTACTAACTATCGGCTATACCTAGGTGTCTGTAACCGGGCCGATTCTGTCCCACTTAACTAACCTATCCAATCCTTCGGTTTTGTTATATGTAAAAAAGAGTGTAGGTGGGCCCGGCGTCACCCGGGAGCTCCTGTGTAAAAACTTGGTCGTGCATTCAGAATCAATCAATCAAAGCACTCAACAAATATGATCGAAAAATCGATTCTCCTTCTCTTTTCTTTGTTCGATATTTTTATTCATTATAAAAATCATTTGTGCGGTGAACTGACAAAATAGAACACTGTAAACAAACTAAATGACTGGACGCGCTCAAACTTCACGTCAATATAGAAAACAGTTGTGCCAACTTAGCGACAAAAAATTGTATAATCCGTTTAAGCGGGCTTTGCAGATGTATTTTAATACAGAATGTATTTCAAATTTTCAGGTGTGCGTAGCGGCTCGAGTAAATTGTGTCAATCGGAGGATGAAAACTATGTTATTTGGATGATAGCTTCCTGTGGCACTATTCTGGTAATTCCCCGGGAATAGGGAACTGAGGAAAGAATTTATATGTAATTTCTATTAAAACATTTTTTTCCGGCCTACGGAAGTAGAGGAGAAAAATTTGATGTAAATATTTATAAATTAGAAATAATTTTTCCATACCTAAATTGGCAGGGAAAATTATTCCCCATTTAATTTTGTTTTCCAAAAGATGAACACTTACTTTTTACCTCAGTATGCCAGAAAAAAAAATTTAAATAAAAATTCTTTTCCCAATTCCCTATTCCCGGGGAATTACCAGAATAGTACCACTGGAAAACGGGATAATGGAGAACGTGAATGAAATTTTTCTTCAGAATATTTTCTGTCATTTGAATTGCCTGTCCTATTTAGGAAGATTATTATCTTCGTAGCATAAAAATGCTACATTTTAGCTACAGTAAATCTAAATATGTATTAGAAAGTGGCATTTCTTTTCCTATTGACAATTAAAGTCTCATGGATTCCATCTAGTGGATTTTTTTAAAACCAAATGAGCTATTCTTTTGACGTTTGTTTGCGCATACCCTCTAAACATTGCGAATCAAAAACGATGTTTTGTATGAAGAAGTTTCATAGTTTACGTATCATTTTCGAATCGCAATGTTTAGAGGGTAACAAATAAACGTTACATTTTTTCCACTAGATCGGCGTTTTTCTTACTTTTACAATCGTCAATTACAAAATTATTATTATTTTACGAATAATTTTAAAAGCAGCCAGGTCCTAGAACTATATATAAATCGCCAAACTAATTAATTTCATAAGGTTGACAGGTCAATCATTTATTATTTTCAACATTGACCTTAACATTTTTGTGTTTAGACCAGTAATTAAAAAAGGCAGCTTTTTTATCCTGATCAAATCAAAAATGCTTAAGATATATAAAAATTTTATAAACGAGTCCAAACAAATTGTTCTTGAATCAACCCATTTCAAAAATGACCTACATTAAACCAAAAGCTATCTACCACACATGTCATCCACTACAAATGATACGAATGTCATTCATTCTCTGTAAATCTTAAAATATAAACTAAGAAAATATAAAAAAATACATAAATGGATTATCCAATAACATAAACACGTAAATACTTCAATTTAATATTCTTTAGTCGACGTCTTATAAAATTTCTGTGTATCGTAATGTTGTGTCGTTTGTTCTCTCTCGCTCATTTCTATTTAATATACCTTAAAAAATATTCATCTTAATTTGAATACAGAAAAAAGTATTTTCTTCTTATTTATTATCAAAGTTAATTTACTTTAACGTCTATTATTAATTCGAATGAATGAATTATAGTTGTGGTGTTGTGGTGGAAAAACTATAATAATAATCTAGACTCTGTATGTATGTGCTCGTAATAAACAAACTTCATATGATTTCAAAGAGGTTATGGTTAATTTTACGTTTTAAGGGATAAAATTAGATAAAAGGGAAATTCAAATTTTATTTCATGTTTACACAACAAGACGATTTTAAATGTAAAACACAGCTGGAATTTTCTTTATTCTTATAATCCCTCCAATCCGTCACCGAACAATGTTATTAATAAATTGATGGCCAATTTAATAATAGTAGATTCGTATAATTTTTATAGAATTGTTTACAATGTACGTATACTTAAATACGACATGCTTCCGGTTCCCTCATTTCGGTTTGTTGTTGTTGTTACGTCTTTAATTGAAAAGATCAATCAAACTGGATGCGATTCAACCTTTGATCTAAATTTGGCAGCACTGTTCGATGGAAATGATTTTTCGTTTTCCTGCATACACAATGAAAATTGTTTTACATGATCATAACCAAGGTAAATTAGTTTAAAAATGAATACGAGACACATTGCGCTTACAATCACGCGAAGGTTATATCCGTACATTTTATTGCTTTGAAGTATCTATGAACATAACAAGTCAATTATAAATAAAAACAACAAGGCACGCACGAGTATCTATGAAGCCAAGAAAATTCTACCATTGGTAGTATGCTCGTACATGTTAAATGGAAATTAATGAATATGAGATACACAACTGAATAAATAAAATATGTTTTTATAATTACAGACATTCATTTACACTTTACCATAAAAAACGAAATACGTTTCAGATCCACTAATGAATGAATAAATACGAGTAAGAAACTACAATCTAATTCAAAGGTTTTGTACAATTTACCGTATTATTTTATTTATTTTTACCATAATAAATTCGAGTAAGACAATGAACTTGAGACACTTACTATACACACATTTATCATCGTTTTACTACCAACTGTTTATAGATATAGTATAGTACACTATCAAAATTCATATTATTATATGTATGTATGTAGTATCAAATGGAAAATGAAGATGCGTATAAAGAAAAAGAATACAAAAAACTTTTTTATTGTTGTTTTTTTTTTTGAAGAAATTATCAAGAAAATACGTGACCGGCAAATTGAATTTAATTTAAAAGTAATTCCGGTGTATTATTATACCCTCGTCGCTCATATATAGAACCGAAATGATTTGTAACCGGATTCTTAAATTCCCCGTCTAATCCAAACTGTATATGATGTGTAATCTTGAATATTTTGTTTTGTAAATTTGTATGCGTCAAGAATATAAACAAAAGTGACCAGATTTTAGATGTGGAAGCGTTGGTATCTTTATATTTTCTTAGGGATTGGGACTGTGTATATTAAATATTTTAGACAGTCTTAAAATTAAGGTTCGGGAATATCGATAACCTCTTGAGTTAAGTCCTTTAAAGCTGAAGAAATTCTGTGTTACGTGAAATTTTTAAAATCAAATCTCGAAATGATACCACAAGTATCTTAACGTTGTGCACAATGTATTCCGCTCATTGGTTATTGAAACTAATTATGAAAGATTGCGCAGTAATACATGTTTCATTTTACTGAAAATTGAAGTTCGTTAGTAAATCCCTCTGAAATACAAGATGAAGAAATTTTATTCAAAATAAATTCAATTGTCAAGTCCGACAGCTAGTTAGGTGAAAGATATCGTAACATACACACGACAAATAAATTAATTAATAAAATATATATAATTTAGTAAATTTTAAAATGTTAGTACATGTCTTTATTAAATTTTTTTTAGCAAATTTAAATAATATGATACTTACATATTACTGAAAATTTTAATTTTATTAGTCTTCAACAAATGGACAACAATTCGAAATACATACTTATTTCTTTTATGGAAAGGAACGAAGGCTTATTTTGATTCATTCAAAATTGACAGTTGAAAATTTAGTTTTATAATAGGATCTGCCGTGGATCAGATTTTACGACAACGTATTTTACGACGATATCGTAATTTTCCGTCCATCCTCTATGAACTGTTCTCATGAAGGAAAGTCAGAAATACAATTTATAGGATTTTTATTGAAACTAAAATTCAGTCATACAACTTTCACCAAAGAGCAACCAAAACCTCATTCTAGTAAAACGGGAGAACTAAAACTATACTCGGAAGTGGTCATGGCAAAACCAGTTATTTCGAATGACACTACCAGTGATCGATACAACAGTGCTCCAAAAGATACTAAGAAGGATGGAAACTCTTAACATTCGTCTAGCTAAACAAGAGAAATGCTTTCGAGCTCTAAGCAACAGGTTAGATAAGCAAGACTCTCTAAATGAAATGAAATCCATGGTCTATTAAACTGATGCGAACAACATCAAATAAAACATTAACCTTTAAACGACCTTCGAAAAAAAATACACATGCATTTCTCGGGTGAAATTTCACCCAAATATATAATATTAAATGAAGTCCATATACATATCCACCCATATATCACATACATATTTCAATATTTTACTTGTAATACAAACGAATAATACAAACTAATTCAAAAAATTTTACCATCCTCAGTTTCATAATAAAAAAGTTAAATTACTTTAAAATCATTAATGGGTGAAATTTCACCTGAAGAGCGTTCTTGTGTTAAGAATAGTAACCTGGAATGCAAATAGGCTAATGCAACATATTTCAGAACTAGAACGTTTCCTAAATACTGAAAAAATAGATATATGCCTAGTATCGGAAACCCATTTTACATCAACTTCATATCTTAAAATTTATGGATACAGCTGTTACCACGCCATTCATCAAGAGGAGGACCTTCGCTGTTTATAAAAGAAAACATGAAACACTTTATATTTCTTAAAATTGAAGAGGAATTTAAGCAAGTAGTCACCTTAAAAGTATTTATAAATAACAACAAAGAATATAGTTTATCATCAATATATTGCCCGCCAAGATATAATTTAATTAAGGAAGACTATTGCACATTATTTAAATCACTTGGATCAAGTTTCATAATCAGAGGTAATTTTTATGCAAAAAATACCTACTATGAAAATCAAGAGTAACCTCTAAAAATGAAGAAAGCTGTTTGCAGCAGGAAGATTATACAGTTGCGATTTTCATTCTGGAGATCAACCAACTTATCGGCCTATGGATAGAAACAAAATACCCGATATGATTGACTTCTTTGTTACCAAGCGTATAGACGAAAACTACATATGTATATGTACCTAGAAAGCAGCGAGGCGATTATATCGGATGATACGCCTGTTATTATAACAATTAGTGCAGCGATTGTTAAGAAAACTAGTCCACCTTCACTAACTAATGAAAAAAACCTGCTGGGAGAAAATCCAGAAACTAGCTGAGGATAATATTGATCTTCAGATGCCAATTACAAATCCGATACAGCTAAAAGAAGTACTAGAACAACTCAACAACAGTATACAAGAATCGGCGTGGAGTAGTACCTCCTCGAGTTCAAAGAAAATGCGCAGAAATGCTGTTTACCCTCTGGAAGCTAGGGAGCTGGTTGTTGCAAAACGGCAAGCAAGAAAGGCCTGACAAAGAAGTCGTGCGCCAGAATATAAAACAATTCTAAATGTTTTGTCTAGGGAATCCAAGTCGGTTCTATCCGACTTCGTGTAGTTGGGCCATTACTTACCCCCCAGAGACTTCGGGAAATGTTGCAAACAACCGAAACCGACAACTCTCCTATGCATCTCAACGAAAATGGAAAAAATAGAAACGTATGTTTATAGAAACCGGTGGGGTAATGGTAAAAACACGGAACCGAAAGTCGGGTACCCGAAATTCGGGTAATTGGATTCCCTCCAACGTATGGGATATGTACGTTTATGTTTTTTCCATTTTCGTTGAGATGAATAGAAGGGTTGTCGATTTCGGTTGTTTGCGGCGATGCCCGATGGTTTCGGGTGTCTCTGGGGGTGAATAATTGCCCAACTACACGAAGTCGGGTAGAACCGACTTGGATTCCCTAGTTTTGTCCAATAAACTAAAGTTGCTACTTAAAGAAATTAAGAACGAATCCATTAATAAGTACCTAAATGGCCTTTCTGGGAAAAAATTAACCAAATGTTCCCTTTAAAAAGCGACAAAAAGTTTAAAACGACTTAAACTACAAATTCCACCAGTTGAAAATGAAGAAGCTTTTTTGTTTGCAAACCACCTCGAGAACATGTTCTACTCTACCTAGACAAACTGCAGAGAAAAACATACCACTAGTAAATAAAATGTATAACTGTAATATATCTCCTGTCACATTACAACAATTAAGAAAGGAAATCAATCTGAACCTAAATCCAAAGAAATCTCCATGATTTGACTTAATTTCAGTACATTTCAGCACCATGGTGCTTTTAGAAATCCTCATTCATTTGTGGTTTTTATTTGTGAAGCCTCATATATTGTCGTCTGCACAAATGAGCCACGGAGGTTTTAATCAAATCCTTAACTACTGATGAAAAGTGAACCATCATGACAACCAAAACGCCCGTTGTCCATATCTGTGTAAAAATTGAAATTTTGTTTGTGACCGTTGTCTCTGGTGTAGTGTACTAGCAAGTGCTACCTCGTGGTATCATAGTCAATTCCGGCGTTTACTGTGTTTAACCGGACCGTGGGTAGGCGTCAATTTTTCTTAGTTGCGTTTGAATTAACGAGTTTTCTTCCAGGTAAACAATGCCAGACCTCATGTCTCAAACCAAATGCCGTCAAAATCCTATCAGCGGGCTCGGATTAGTCACCTTACAGGTCCGACATGGCACCTTTCTATTTTCACCTTTGAGCTCTCTGGACAACTTTTCACACGAATACCAACTTCAGTTAAAATGATGACGTTCAGCTTGCTCCTTCGGACTTAAGAAAGTAATGTCTAAGAAATGTATTAAATGTACCAATATTTATAGGAAAACATATTACATATGAGTGGTAAAAGAAAGTAGGGTGCTGGCCCAATAAAATATGTACTGCTCAGCATGAATGTTATTAACGACTCACTAATGACTATTTAGTGGCAATCAATCATGGCATAGGAAATGGGACTAATTTTCCTATGTAAAATAGCTGAGATGAATCGTATGACAGAAATCATATTTGCCAATGCTATGATAGGTTAGGTTAGGTTAGAGTGGATTCTATCGCACACTTATGCCAGAAGTGGCCCATTGTGATACCACAAATGCTATGATAATTCATAGACGAATCTTATGTGACATGTCTGAGATGAATTGTTTGTGATATATTTGAATCGTATGTATATACTTATGATATGTTTCGAGTTAAATTTAGGTTTATTTTATACAAACACGCACAAGAAACGTCGCAGCTCCCATACATGTTTCGCTCTAGAGGATATCTTCATGATAGAAGAAACGTAAATGACATGTCTCACGTTAGTCTACGATCATAGGCAGTCATTTGAAAAACTTGTGACTTGTCGCAAATTAGTCACTTAGTAATCATACCAATAAAAATAGATAAGCATTTTATTCGTTTTCTTTCTTCTTTACATTTAGATAAAACGTAAGAAATATTAACTTATGTGTTCATAAGAAATAATTTACATGGTTGGTGGCAGATTTCCACCTGGGAAGCTGCTTAATTGAATCAAAAACTTAATTATCTTTCCTGAACCCAAACAAAATTAAACCGGTGTGTAATCTGGGAACATCAAACTTAGGTAACGAAAGCGGTAACAGAGCGAAATTATTTTCCGTTTTCTACTCGATTTTCGATAAACGTTCATTGTTTATGGACCCTGTTAACCAATTTATCTGCAGGACATATTTGTCCCAAAATCGAGGAATCCCATTATAACAATCCTACTAAGAAATCATAAAAACTGGCAAAAATTAATAATCTGCTTATCTTGATAAACTATGGTTGATTACAGAGTGTTTTTCACCGGTGCTCCTCCATTTTTACTTTGAACAGAAAATATGTTCCAAATGAAACATTTCTTAAACATTTCTGAATATTCTTATATGGCAAGATTATTTAATCTGGGAAATAAAAAACTTAGTTAGTTTATGTTGTTAAATGCTGTGTTTAAACAGACAACTATTCGATAGAATTTCTATTAGATGAAATCTCTATTCAATTGCTTCTTCATACATCATTTTGAAAAGTGATTATTCATGATTTATAATTTTTTTCAATTAGATTTGAAGTCTAGTGTATTTAACTAAACGGAATATTCGATATCGAAAAATATAGATTCGACGCGGATTAGTCCTTTATGATTTTAATTTCGCAAAAACTTTCATTGTAAATTTTTCATATAACATCAATATTGAATCCGTAGCTTTTATTCTCTTCCTCTTCATCTTAAGATAAACTTTGGTGGTTGTTTTGTTATAACTTCCATCAGAAATTCTTTGTTTTTATGGTGGAGTGTGCACATGCCCCTTTTACTGCTGCTGTCTGTGCTTTTAGTATCTTCTCTATGATATTGTGCAAATTGGGCAAGAATCAAAGTAAACTATTTTCATTGCCATCAGCATTGTTAATTGCTAAATTTAGCCATTATTATATATGTATAGCGTAAACCCTTAATCCAGCATTCATAAGTACGCGTATTAAAGAATTATTGAATTAAGATTCTGTCACTATAGAAAATCTCGGTCATAAATTACATCCTTTAAAGTTTTTCGTAAATTTTTTAATTATGTTTTGAAACAAAAGCCTTTTATCTTCCCATGGTACCATAAAATGGCTATCTAAAAATAAAATCAACATAAATGCAGGACAAAAAGATAGAAACATGATTCATAATTGTAACTAGATATGGATTTACTCATAAAATGTGTTATATAACAGACCATTCAGCTTGATAAAGTTACAAAAAAGTAAAAAATTTACAAATAAAATTATTAATGAAAATGGAATAAAAATTAAGAGAAAAAAGTTTTACTCTCAAAAAATTAAATAAAATTGGAACTGTTATAGTTCTATATGTATATCGTAAAATATTCCTGTGAAAATAGTTAGTATGTACATAAAAAATTGTTGAGTATTTTAATCGTCAACATCGAGTTAATAACTCTGTGATTGATGATGGCTCAACTATTTTTATGCAGATAGACTCATTTAAAAGGATTATTTTTTTTGCTATTCAGTAAATCGATTTTATTCAGTGCAAATCGCAATTGTTGCAAATTATATTTAATAATAACACTTGATTGTATGGTACTACATTAGCTGTTACATTTAAAATGAAATTTAATTGGTAGGTGAAAATTTAAAAGCGGTTTTTTGGAGTATGGAGTGTAAAATGGGATCGGGGATGTATTTTTGCAAACAACAATTGAAGAAACAATTTAAAACAAAACTAAGTTTTGCGGATCGGCAATTAATCTTCAGCGAGTATTGCGTCTTAGGGAACTAAAATTTGAGATCGGCAACTTAAAAATCGATGATTTGCGTCCAAATATTTATTAAAAATTAACGGTAGCCTACTTGACGCTTGTTTGACTTATTTCAAATTTACATTGGATGAAACCGAAAAATTTCTGCGCACTATAACCAACAAAATGTTTACATCTCCAGGAGCGAGGAGTTTTTATTTGCGATTTTCGTGGTAAACATAGTGTCAAGTACAAAAGGTAAAGGAGCATATAAATAATTTCCCGGCCTATGAGTCGTACTACACTCGTCGTGATAGTGACCAAAAATATTTACATCGGACCTTAGCTTAGTCCAAATGCATAAATTGTATGGGCCAAATAGAAAAAACCCCGTCTCTATTTGGAAAGATACACAAATTTTACAAACCATGAACATTAAGTTTAAAAAAAACCTTCAGTGGATCAATGCAATACTTGTGAACGTTGCGCCTCAAGATTCAATTCACTAATGGGGTTGAAAAAGATAACCTCGAAGAAGAAAAGCGTATTCATCACTAAACAGCTGATGCAGCCTAAAAAGAAAAGGAAAAGGATAACATTCTGGTAAAATGAGACGCAACACTTAAAGTACATATTATATATTTGCTAATCAAAAATGTTTACCGACCTCATACCTAGACATGTCTATTTCATTTTATAAACGACCTACGTCATAATCCACGATTGTTCTTCAAATCAAGCCTACACTCATATGTGGCATGAAGCTGTTAGAAATCGTTTCATCATGTTTACTAAATCATTTACAAACCTTATCAGTAAAATATAATGCTTAATTTTTTATAGCGATTCTTGTGTCAGACAAAACAAGAACAATTTCGTTGTATCCATATTTATGGTGTTTCTTCACAATAGCTAAAGTGTGGAGGTCATCGATCATAAATTTTTAGAACTGGGTCATACTGACATGGAATGTGATAGTGTTCACGCTGTTATTGAAAAGCAGAATAAAAGAACTTTTCACAATACTCACCGTCCAAGGAGTTGGTTTAAGTTTGTAAGATCGATTCGTTCTTACAAACAATACATAGTAGATGGGGTCCGAGACATTTGTTGAATTTGCACAACTTGCTGAAACGGAATTTATAATTCGAAATATTTATACCGGGCGGGGGCAATACATTTTCGAAGTCAGTAAATGGCTAAGATATACGAATATAAAACTTCGTTGGATGAGCGTGAACCATTTAAAACGTAAGACGTCGAGGGATAACACAAATTAAACTGGAAGAGGTTAAAAAATCTTATTTGAGACCCCTTAAAATAAAGGAAAAATACTTTTTAGATATGTTGCCCTTAATAGCATCGGAATTTATTGGATTTTATAATAAACTATCAACCGAAGCTGGACGTTCATTCAAATTTATTTGATGAAGAAGATGAAAATTTATTTGGATTTGAGAAAATTTTAAATATGAATTCTTTTGTTCTTTTAATTAACATACAATCTTATTGGATTTGTCTACTTACATAAGTTTATGATTATAAAATTCAGAAAAGGCCTTAATCGCTTAATTTTTATAAAAGAACATTAAACATCGCTTAAAAAGGACTTAAGTTATTCTTTTTTTTAATCTTTGGTCTTTTCTAATCCCAACTCTTTCGCGGTTCGCTTTTCACGTCCTACCTTACGCATTGCCTGCCAAATCGAGGACGTACTGCTAAACGTCCGATTTACGTAGAACCATCTGCACATAGTTGTGTTCATTTCCATCACCAATCGTAATCAGATGATGATAAATCCCTTTTGCATCTTGCTCCTATCGGGATTCTAACCCGATACCTCCCGACCCAGACGCCAAATCTTTAACCACTGTGCCGTTTGATCGACAAGTTATTATTTCCTCAAAATTTCGGAAACGGAAAAGTCAAGCAAAAAGTTTTATTTTGAAAATAAGCCCATTCAGTATATCTGTGAAGTAGTAAAGACAATGTATAAGAAATTATTTGTAAATTTTTCAGGAGACTTCAAATATTGTTACTTACTCTCCTATAAAGTTGCAAAATCGACATACGCCCTTTTAATTCTAGAGCACAGAATATAGTAAAATAAAATGAATTACACTTAACCTTACTCGAACGATATCAATTATAACTTAGTTCAAACTTTAATTATTGAATAGTTAAGAATGAATTAAATGAAGAATTGTTGAATTAAGAATGTGTATGACAAACTCAAATTGAAATTAGGACTGTGCTTAGGATCTCATGCTTAGGTTCTTTACATCCATCTTCTATGAAGATCGTATTTGTTATTTGAACACCATGAACTTAAGGGTGCTAATTTTAAGGATCAGGAAACTTATGTGACAACTAAGAGAAGCAATATTTTAATAATTTTGAGCTTCTAAAAATATTCTATGCCAGTAAAAAATTTAGATTTTTTGGGTTAATTATCCTTCGAAGCAGTTTGAATTGGCTATTTCTCTAGTAGAATACGATTTAACACATATCACAAGAGGGAAGGATTATAAAGATCTATTATATTATTTTTTTAGGTTGGAACAACCCGATTTCAGACATCGCTCGTCCGTACGGTGACGGTGATATACAACACAGCTGCAATCTACAAAATTGCGGTATCGATGTTTTTCAATCGGTTCTTAAGTCAGCTTCCTAAAAATAAGATTAAGTATTTCACATACATCTGGAGATTTCCCCAAATGTTGATTAATACGTCTAACCGTCCAAAAAATCCGTCAAAGAATTTTTTAATTTAATTTTTTCCAAGCAACTGAAATTTAAATCATATTTAAATAAATACTCTGAAAGTTATAAAAATAAAATATGTATAGGGAGTGTGAATACGACTCCTGGTCTTTGGTAGTGATCCATCAATATGCTAATTTTCGATCTCTGCGCGAAAACTGAACCGCTGTTCAGAAAGGGACGACTGCATCGACCGAAATAAGTATAGTAATCTGAAGGGGTTGGGTAGAACTTCTCACTCCTGCACTTTTAAATAATTTGTCACAACGTTTGCAACATGTGGTTTCCATTGTCGTGCTGAAAAATTAATTTGTTGTGTCTATTCACCCATTGTGATCGTTTTTCCTCTATAGTTTCGCTTCACAAAATCAAATATCGAACTTATTTTTAGAAAAGATAGTTATTTTAGTAGGAGAGTTTGAAATAGAAGTTTGATAACGATAATTAAACATATAACACATTAGACGTTATATTTTTATCCAAATATTAAACTTTTTATTATTTAAAAAAATAAATCAGCATTTTGGGGGAGGGAGTAACTATATTCTTGGGGTCAAAGGTATACAACGGATTTTTAAAGCATTTTATTGTCCCTTTCGAGTTCAACAAAAAAAATTATTCGTTCAAATCTGCCATACACAATTGTGTATATGGGCCGGATATGGGTTGAATTACGACATCTTTCTTTTCCGAATTTTGTTTTCGTCTATTTATTTTCGATTTTATCTTTTTAGAGTTCTTATCGGTCGATATTTTCGTTTCGATAATCTCACAAACGGCCATTGAACCCGAAGGGCAAGTTTATCGTTTAAATTCCCTACGCATTGCCGACAATCACATCACAGACACCATACTCTCGACACCCGATACCCACAGCACTGACAAACGCGTCAGTGATAACAACATTGATATATGTAGCTCTGAAATTGTTTTATTATCAGTGTTAATATAATCGGAATAATAAATTGATGTTATCATAGTTAAATTTTGAACATTTAGTTAAAAGTTTGTCGCCATTGTAGTTGTCGGCAATTTTATCAGCGACGTGGTTGTTGGCGTTGTAGGTGTTGGCGATATGGATGTCGACGTTGTGGATATCGCCGATGTGGTTGCGGTGTTGGTGAATTGTCAAACTTAAAGTAATAAAATCTTATTGTAATGCCCATGCTATATGATATGGCATTCCCCATTTTATACGGTGGTTCATCATATCAATTTTCCTTTGTGCCATCTTCCTAATTTGTTTCGGTTAAAGAAAGGAAAAATATTGTAAAAAATAAAAGAGGGTGTTGTGGTTGTGTATGCCGGTAACAAAAAAAGTTTGTAAGACAGTTGGACAAAATACGGTTGGCTGAATTTCGCAATTTAGACTCTCTGTCAATTCTGTCAAAAATCATTTTACTCGACGTTTTGAAGGTCCTTGAACCGAAAAAAGTAAAATAATGTATCCGATCGTCCGTTTGTCTTTCTGTACGGGTGATATCTCGAGAATGGTGTGTGCGATTTAAATTTTTGATTTTTAATTCTGAGAATTGAAAAGCTTTTGAAACCTGTACAATTTTGCTTATTAACGTACCTATTAAAATGAAAATGAGCTTCATCGCTAAAGTTGATTTTTAATGAAAAACTTTCATTTCATTCTAACATCCGATTAACAAAACGACGGCGATTTAAATGGTCTGGTGGCTTCAATTTTTGAGTTAGCTAAATTTTGTATGAATGCAAATGAAGATCAATATGCAAAATGTGTCGTAATGTGGTTCGTGAAATGTTTAGTCCTTGTGAACGATGCCTGGTTGATGTGCTTGGTTCATTATGAACACTTTTACTATCAGCTGCTACTACATCAGGCAGGAGTATGAACTGGATGAACATGTTGATACGGTTTACGTCCTTTCACTGAACTCTTCAAAACGATCAATAATTTTGCCACTTGTAGTGTTTTGCCACTTCCATGTCGACCAAAACTGTCACGTAATTTATGAAATGTTGTTGTTTTTGAACGATTATTTTCATTATAAATTTGGACAATCATATTGCGCCGTTGTGTTGTTACCGACTTCATGATGATAAATGGTATATTTTTGATTTTTGATGTGTCACAAAAATTTTTAGAACAGACAACATTAAGTACTCAAATTCATCGATTGAAAAATGAAGAGCAGATGGCCCGCTCTGTAAATACGATTCCGCTTAATCGGAACAGCCGCTTAATTGGGACAAATTGTACTAGTCCCGATATGTTCCAATTAAGCGGAATCGACTGTATGTGACAAAACTCCTCTGATCTTGTATATTGTTCCTATACGAAAGACATACCTACCTGTACTATGGGTATGTGCCTATACTATACATTTCGATTTATGGCATGGCACTGAATCATGTTGAACAATAACATTTTCACCAACATCAACTTTTCCCAAATTACGGTGCAATTTCCGCTCCAGTATAGCTATATAGATCAAGCCGTTCATCATGCCGTCGGCTGGTACTAGACTGCTTAGGTCCTTATACGAAAAACTTCTCCAAAACATATTTTTTGGTGGATGTTTGTTTGAAATATTTCGCTGTCAATTTTTCCCCCAACAAAACAATTCGAACGATACTGTACATCGCAAAACCACATTTTCGGTGGTTATTGCAATGTTTATCCTTTTATATACCTCCAAACCGGACAAGTGGTGCAGTGGTTAAAGCTTCGGCACTTGGACCGGGAGGTACTGGGTTCGAATCCCATCAGAGGCTAGATGCAAATCGAATTTTCATCATCGATTACAATCGGTGATGTTAATAAACACAACTAAGACCCTCTGATGGAGTGCAGAATTCATCGCCGACCCACTGTCCACGTCAATATACAAGTTGACATGGAGCTTGCAATGTGCAGGTAGTATACTGGAGTTGTATGAGTAGGTGAATGGGTTAATGATGTGCCGTGAATGCGTGGTATCACAATGGGCCAAAAATAGCCTAAGTGTCAACCACTGAAACCTAACTTATACACCTCCAATACTAATTCCATGTAAAATATATTGTACGAGTAAATATGTATACAAAACAAACGGTAGGATTCATCACATATATGTTATTTATTTATTAGTTAAAAAATTAATTAAAACACATTTAAATTATTTATTTATTTCGTGAAAAACACGTCTTTCGTCTACGACCATTAATTGCCGACTCAAACTTTTGTTTACAATAAAATAATGAAATAAAACTTCTCGCGAAAGATATTTAGTTGTACTAAAATTCGTCATTTTCAAGGAGTTGAAAATACTAGTTGTTTACACTTCAACCTTATGTCACATACTATGCTTTTCTAACGTAGATCTTAGTGCTTTGCTCTGCGCGGATTTTCATGGGTGGACATTTGCAACTTGCTTCCTTATCTCGACCGCTTGGAGCTCATTAACTTAAAGCCACTCAGTAAGCGTCGATCTGTAGCAGACATCGTTTTCATTCATCAACTTTTATCTGGTATGGTAGATTATTTAGCCCTATACTCGAAAAGATAACTCTTAATGTAAATGCTCGTGCTTTGAGAACGGTACCTGCTTATAGAATTGCTCCTCACAGAATGGCCTATGGCCAGAACGAGTCTAACAAGAATGCTGCGCGAGACTAACAAAAATTTCGAATTCTTTGACTACCACATTATCAAAATAGCTATTAAGAAGTTATTATTTGCTACGAATTGACCAATAAACTTAATTTTTATATTAATTTTTTTATCTCTTTGACTTACATTTAATACTCTATCGAGTATTTATAATTTAAAACTTTTTTTCTCTCCCCATTTTTTTAGATACATATCTTTATTTTTATTTTTCTCTACTTTTTAATTTTTTTATCACTAGTTTCAAATCTGCTTTCTTTAGTAGAATTTAGTATAGTTTAGTAGAATTGATATCCTTGTTTATAATTCCCCTGAATTATATTCAAAAAAATAATAATAATGTTGATGGTGACTTTCCGCGTGTGGTCAGCGAGGGGTGTTTGGACGTTGGGAATTATTATTATTATTTACAGCTGACATCAAGTACTATAGAATACCAGTATTTCCCATTTATAAAAAGTAGTACTAGGCGATATCTATTGGGAATGGGCGGAGTCATATTCACACACCAAATATTAGCATAACTTAAAACTTAACTCTCCTTTCAACGTAGTTAGTACCTTTCTGCGGTTATCGCACTAATTACTTCTGTAGCTAATATCCTATCCTCATTCACCATTTATGTAGAGGATGTAGGCATAATTTTTAAATATAATAAGATTCAAATTTTAACACTTGCGTATATTCCAGGAATGTGCTGTACATACATAAAATCACCACTATGGTTTGCCTGTAATTCTCTATGTTATCTTATCATGAACAGAAATTGTTGGAGTTGATTGACTGATCAAAAATTTTCCAGTAAAATGATTTCATATATAATTATATAGTTAACCTGAAATTGAAACTAAGATTCACTGAACATTCTCCACATCGGCCAAATGCAGCCATAGAAAACCGTTATTTCATACCTAATTTCAAAAGAAAAACTACTAATTTCAAAAGAAAACTACATTAATGATTGTCCCTCCTTCCCATCAGCCATAGAAAACCGGGGTTTATGGGTGATTTCTCTGGCCGATAAGAAGTGAGACACAATCATGAAACTACGTCAGTGTGATCAGTACATCCAGTTCAAGAGCTTTCAATAAAAGGTTGAA
Source organism: Nephrotoma appendiculata (assembly GCA_947310385.1). Classification (NCBI taxonomy): domain Eukaryota; kingdom Metazoa; phylum Arthropoda; class Insecta; order Diptera; family Tipulidae; genus Nephrotoma; species Nephrotoma appendiculata. The sequence goes on along the minus strand of OX371225.1, from coordinate 125,593,459 downwards.
TTTTTAGAAAATCCCGGAAGGTTAAAGCTCAAATATAAGCCATTTCATAAAGTTTAATAATGTTAGAAGGGGTTTAACTTTAAATAAAGTCGGTAAATTTATATGAAATTAGAAATGTTAGAAATTTTTAATTTTGTTTTTTATTCCTCTATTTATTCTACCGATAAAAAAATATCATGCAAATCAATATTTTTAATGAAAGCGTGTTTCAAACATTTAAAACATGGAATATATTGGACTTCGTGCTGTTTGAAAGAAAAATACGTTCTTGTTGTTGGAAATTACTGTCAGATCGTACTCGTACGTGAAAAATCAATGCACGTTGTTGTATATGTTCCTATTTACTTTCTATTTTTAAATCGCCCTTTCATTAAATCATTCACAGAAATTTAATGAAACAATTGATTTGCTTGACTTTTTTGTCGGTAGAATAAATAGTGGAATAAAAAAATGAAATTAAAACTTTCTAATACCGTCATTTATTTCATTTAAATTTACCAAACTTATCGAACCCCCTCGTAAACCCAAAGTTAGTATTCCTGTGTATCTCTTGAAAGGATATCAAATTCGTATAATTACGCCTTTAATATAATTATTCTGTATTGAAGGCAATCCTAAGGCAGTCACCCGAGATCTGCGTTGAGCTCTGTCTTGTGGGGAACTAAGAAATACAGAACACAACTACAGGATACAAGGGTACAAGGCGCTGAAAATCCGGGCATCGTAATTTATTTATTTTATTTAATTATAAAATAGATCATATTGTGTGTCCAAGTATCTTTGCAGTATTTATTGGAATAATAAATAATTGGTCTTATTTTGGTCGTAACAAAGGTTATTGTCAGTTAACTTTCAGTCAAATGGGTATTATGCCATTTATATCTTACAAACACACAAATAAAACAAAATTTGTGAACTTGTGGTCCAAAGCAAAAAGAAGACGACCGTTCCATGACACCATGATAGTTTAATTTCTCAATCGATGCTCATAATCCAAATCCTTAATGAATAAGAAATATCACATATTGACACATTTTCCTTATCGTCTAAATTAAATTGATAATATATAGTCAAAGTGACATCATTAGTAGTAGAAAATTTCCATTATCATATAATTTTGTGAAACAAAAAATGTTTACCTGAAAATTAAATGGTCAATTAATTTATACGCTTCAAATTTAGCACATTATATAAAATTTGCGTACTATATAAGATAACGTAAATGTGTGTACATGGAACATTTAACACATACACGTTTAATTTGTGCCATCCGCGATTAGATAACAATGGTCTAGTCACAATATTTATAATCATGAAAATTTTAACGCACTGAAAATAACAGATAATTTATTCAATACTGCATTATTTTTCTTGAGAAATGCAAATGTTGCTTATTACAGCCTTCTTGCGAATTTGATTGATTGATTTTATTATCTTAATAAACTTGATATACACGCAAAGAAAATTTCATAAAATTAATTCACTTGTCAAAAAAACATAACAAGACGCAAAAAATTAAAGGATACACGAAACCGATTTTTGAATGTGTAAGAAATATAAAGGCTTTTATAGGTTACCATAACAACAATCTCAAGAGAACAAAGTTAAAAAACAATAACAATTCAGAAGAATTTTCTGCTTGCTTTTACAGGTTTCCAACTTTATTTGTTTTCGTACGCTCAATTTTATTATATTGATTAAGTAAATATATAAGTAAAAATTTATAAGACAATAACGAAACACCGATAGCAACATATCAAAAAATCGTAAAAATGAATTTAGAAAAATGCGACAGTGCAGAAAATTGAAAAGATGGCTAAAATCCCACATAATCGCTTTTGTATCTATATAGACAAGCGAGATTCGACCCATAAACAGTGTATTGAACGCGTTTTCTGCTCGAAAATAAATTCATTGCGATGATTTGTTAAAAATAATTTTGCCGCCGCGCCATTTTGTTTTTGTATATATATTTTTTGTACAATGTTTTCTTCCATAATAGACTTCTTCCCACACAATTATCACGCCATATTGATCAAACAAGCCAATTTTCTAAAGAAAATACATTAACTTCTCAAAATTATCTGCAATTTTCCATTTAGAAAAGAAAAATACATTTAAAATTATTTTCGACATACATTTTCAATTTTTCTCATATTTTTCCTCAAAACTTGCACAGAACATCTTTAAGTACATATTTTATATACCAACAAACTAACCATCCCACCAAATATAGCGTAGGCAAACAGCAATGATTACTCCCGAGTTGGTTGTAAAATAAAAAGGATATAAGAACTATTAAAAATAATATTTCAAAAAGTAATTATACTTTTCTTTTCTTAAAGAAATTTAATTTAACATTTTGAAAATTGGGTTAAGCTGAAGAGGACGAACAGAAAATACTGGCAAATTATTATTTAGAATAGTTTTGCAATTAATAAAAACAGATTTAATATGCAATAAACTTTTCGATTGCGACAAAATGTCGATGCAAATTATATTTTTTGAAGTTTTTTATGGTTATCGGAAGAGTGTGGCAGGTTTGCTCATGGTTGAAGCTGTATTTACAACATTAATATATTTTGAAAGAAATTGGTTTGTACATGTTTGTCGGTTGTATTTTCATATACAATTAGCGAGTTTTCACGAAATATTATGTTAATCAAAAATGTTAATTTTTTTTCGCTTCAAGTGCATGCCAAAGGTTCGTTTTTTCCATGATTACCCACAAAAAATAACTGAGCATGAAATTCACATTAAGGATTAATAAGATGGTTTGAATCTATTCACCTAAACTTAAATTAAAATTTTTACTTCGAATAACATGTGTGAAGTTGGGTGATGAAACGTTTGTCGACGGGCTGCAATGTATATAAACCGAGGTCTATTCTAATCGGTTGAGAAATGTCTTAACGTGCTACATTCTAGAATCACACCCGGATTTCACATTGAAAAGTCAAGTCTCGTTAAAATTCGGGAACTCAAATTGTATGTACTCTAACTTTCATAATCAACATAAGTTTGAAACATGGTTTAGTTTACTATTAAATTGCTAATTTTTTAAAGTTGTTTCCTGATCTGTTCCTTACTAATTGGGCATTCAATTTGATTCGAATGGCTTAGCTTCATTCAAATAGATCAATATCTTGTTTCCAGAATCCATATAAAGATCACAAACCAATCACTTTCAAAGATAATAAGTAAATAACACACAACAATAACAAAAAATGGAAAACTAAGAAAAGGAAGCTAGGCAACAAATCGAACTCGATCGAACCGTTTATGAAATCTTTGGCACACAGATACAGTTTCATGACGCTTAAATCTAACCTAGGTGCACTCATAGCAATTCCAGCTCCTCAAAGAATCTATTGTTGTTCGTTTTCTTGCAAAAATTTCCAGAAAAATTTGAATAAATGGCCTAGTTTAGTAACAGTTTTCCATATTTTCGAATTTTAGCCAAAAATCAATACAAAATACTATTTGGAGTCACCATACTTAAATTTACCTTGACTTGATCGGTTTCTCGTTCCAGTTTTTGATATTCCTCTTTCCAAAACTAATTTTAGAGTCCCATTTCTATCCTCCATTCCGAATTACGTCTTGATCGGTTAATTATTATAGATGAAATACAAACCATCCAAGTTACCATATTCTAGAAATTCTTTGAAAAATTTTAGAATCCCATTTCCATCTACCATAATCTATTTCGTCGTGATTGATTTATCCTGATGAGCTATTAACACGTTCACGCAAATGACTGCTATTATAGCAGTCATGCAACTTTTTCGTTTTTTAAGGAATAACTTGACATATTTTTCAATTCTCAAAAATATTTCTTTCCGCGACCGAATAACATTGCAATTACAAAAGTTAAAAAAATGTGTGTTCCTGTCGATCAATAAATAAGTATAGAAAGAGTAGCGCACACATTTAGAGAGTGTCCGTTAATGTGTAGTTCAAGTTGACTAGAACTTTTCCTAAACTTATTTCAGAATCTTATTTCCAACCACCATACCCAATAATAGGATCATATGATAAATTTTCGACCAGGGGTTATCCAATGTTCGGATCCCTTCTGAATAATATGTCTCAAACTTCCTTTAAGGTTCTAGGCGCATGTTTCAGTGATGACCTCGTCAGACCCAGATCTCTTTATGTTTAGTATTAGAGTTAGAGTAGAACTAAAGATACAGACAAAGAAAACTCGCTCTTCAAAATTGTATGTATAAATTTGTATATTCATTCAAGGAATGAGTTAATCGAATTTCATAAGACTTCCTCCTCTCAATCAACTCTTCCTATTCTTTGTTTTACTTGTTATTTTCCTCGAACAATTAATAGATTTAATAACTGAGACTGTGGTTCAATTAGTGAATTGTTTTGTGGAGACTAACTTATTTGAAAGTCTACAATAAGCGTCCCGTCGGCTAGACTTATTTGTAGACTTGTTTTTGATTTTTATGCGAGGCTTGTGCTCAAACTGGTAACTCATCAAAATAATTCTAGCAAGTTTCCAATAAGTCTATTCGACAGGAGACTTATTGTAGACTTTCAAATAAGTCAGTCTCCTGAAAATAAGTCACGAATTGGACCGCAGTGTTAGTATTTCGATTTTTCTGATTTTTTTTTTTGCTATTCTTACTCTCTAGTAAATCTTTAACATAACGAGTTAAAAATGTTCCTAATTTGAAGAGTAAGTTTTAAATTATAATTTGTTTGTAATTTTCTGCTCACATGTTACCGAATTAACATATGGAAGTACAAAAAATAAAATTATGTGAAGATTGAGAGTAAGAGTTGAAAGGAAAGTTTTGTTAACTCTGGCTAGTTCTGAGGAATAAGTGGTGGCTGAGTGGTTGTTGGAATTTTCAAAAAATATTTATTGGAGGTAGTTTTCCTTTTCAAGTCTGAAGTCCCTTTCGATAGACGTTATAGAAGGCTTCTGAAAAGTTAACATCAAATTCTTGGATTCATAAAATAACTAACGTTAAATAAAATATATAATTCTCAAAGTTAAACGGCATAAATTTTAATTTTCAATTTTACTGTGATTTATTTTATTCGTTATGAAACATCGCAATCAAACATTTTTCAACCTGTTGAGCTCTACCGTGAACACAGTATATTTTTTAAATGTAAAATTTATTCACCTTGTTACCATACCAGTTTATTTCTCATGAGAACTGATCCTTCGTGGTTTACTGTTATTGTCGGATCAGTTAAAGATAATTGTAGAATTAAGATTTGGAACCAATGACCTTCTTGTCGAAGTAACAGGAGTATTGATATATTTATTATGTATATGGCTTTCGAGAACTTGTGTGACTACTTCTAGGTAGTGGTTATGCTGATAAAAGATCATTAGGCTATTTTTGTCGTTTAATGTCAATCTTTTAGACTACCCAACAAAAGAAGAATTGTAATAGAATTGTAATTGATGTAATAACATTATTTGCAGAGTATTATAATTATTGTTTTATATGTAATTGTACGATTGTTATAAAATTTTTATTAACTATTTCCTTTTCTTTTATTTCAGGTAAGCAACAAAAGTTTGAAGAACAATCCTAATTATACAAAGCGTCCAGAAATTTACGGCGTGGTGCGCAGGTCATCGTGAAAATTTCATCAGTAGTCCCCGTAATTAACGGAATACACAATTTACTTCTTTAGGGTTAAATTCTCTTACAACAGAACAAAATACACAGTGACTAAAATGCTTTAAAGGATATATTATAAATAATTAAACTTTACCAGAGTTTTGATACAATTTGTTACCAAGGTAAACTTAATATATTACAAAAATTAATCGAACGCTTAAGAAAAAATAAAAATTAATGATGGTCTGATGAGCACAAAGGCATATAATGGGTTGGAACAAATTCAAAAGTCACAGTTCATCACTCCGAAATATGTATCCTCCGTATACATAATATGTATACCATCGATATGCGAAAATTAAATTTAAATACACATACACGCATACATACATCCTTTTTTCATCATCGTCGGCTTACATGATAAATTACTCTGTGAAAAATTAATCAAAAAAATCTCAAAACCAGTCAATATCAATAAATTGTGTTTATATGGTTTAGCTGTTATACTCTCCTCCTTTCTTGATTTAGTAAAGGCATGATACAAACAATACAAATCCTTTTCTACACAGTGCCTCGATCACCTAAAAGTTCAAATATTTTATTCAGATTGAAAATTTTTTTATATACCACAAGTAAAAAAACTGTGTTGTGTTATTTCCTTTTTTATTACAGCTTTTGATCTATTAGGTGTATGTGTATGTGTGTGTGTGTGTGTGTGTGTGAAGTATATAAATTTTCCACAACTTCCAGTTTATCGTTTATACAATCTCGTCTTTGTTCCTTTGATAACGAAAAATCTGATTGTGTGGATTTTTTGTTGGTTTAACAAAAAAACATTTTTTGCTTTTATTTTAATTTTCCTGTTGTTCAGAAAAACATTGTACACGTATTAATATTACCAATTCGCTTGAGGTTTGCATGTCTAATAAAAAAAAACGGAAAATTTCGGGAAACATTATACACAATATTATTGATAAAGTGCAGCAATTTTGTCTTTCACTGTACACACAATTCTGATTTGGTTTTATATTTGTGATATGATGGTGATCCGTCTAGGGTGGTTTACGAAATTAATAACCGAGAGGTCAGACGCGATAATAAATTATATTTTAATTAAAACATTAAGAAAACGGTGAACTCAGCTACTGCAAACTGATAATAATAATTTATTATCAAACGCGCAAACAAACCAATATTGTTTTCGACTTATAAGTGTCATTTTTGTTTATGTTTTTTGCTTGATAACAGACTATTTCATTTTCGAGCTATGAGTGTTGCGCATTCATGTAGGAAATGAATATTTATTGCTCCGGAATTCCTGGAAATATTATTTAACTATTTTAGAAATAAATCCCCCGTCATTAAATATATTGTTTTGAAATTTAAATTTTTTAAAGTGATAATAAAATCTAACTTTATTTCAACATTTTACTAGGACACGCCATGTTTATTGTAAAATTGATACAATTGTTCTTTGTAAAGTTCTTTTAGAGTTAAAGGCATCTTTATGTTAACAATGCGTCAAATTTTCTAGAGAAATTTGTCTAAGAATATCGGACTTTTTCTTGTTGTTGCCTTTACATAAGCATCGAATAGATGCTTTGTTTTATTTTTTATTTTTATTAACTTTTAACGCAGATTCGCAAATGAAGAGTAATGCCATAATTCTACACCTTAGAACCTTACAAGAGCAAAAAGAGACAACGTGATGGATCAATAGCAATATTTTTGAACATATTTGAACTGCACTCTTCATTACAAAGGAACGTATTTGTTGGAAAAATGGAGCAGTTCACAGAATTGCTCGTATTTGTTATGGTTTTACTACGTGTTACCATGTTTCCATGAACCAGGTTGGAGTTAGGTTGAGTTGAAATTAGGTTTTCGTTAATTCCAAAATGGCGTTGATCGTTTCCATGGAGTAGAGTTAGGTTGAGTTGAAATTTTCACTTATAAGCTACTTAAGTTAATTTGTACCTAAAATACTCTTTTACTTATATGCCCTGAAAATTATTTTAAAATATTTTTTTGTTTTAAATATACATATTTGTGGTTCAAAATTTTTAGTATAAATTTCCTTGACATCAAAAATGAAAATTTTTCATTGCCATCATTTTGTTGAAATTCAATCTACTCAATCCCATTAGTTTCGTCGAGTTCAAAATAATTTAACGAGAACTCAACTCTACTCTGTTTCCATGAACGCTAACTCCAACTCAAGCCACTTTCAATTCTGCATGGAAACAATATGTGTGTGACTAAATAAATGCATAAATGACAGAGAGTAAATTCAAGCAATCAAAACACTTTAATTGGTAAACAAATTTTCCCTTTATTTTTGTTTCTTCCCTTTTGAATTAAAATATGTTTATTTCGAATAGTCAAATTTTGACACAGGTCTGCCAATTCACAAAAAATATATATGCTGTATGATTGTTAGAATGAATGTCTGTAACTTCATTACAAAGTGTGGTAAATTTTTCAGGAAAATTTTGAAGCATGTACCAACAAAAATCACAAAGCAGGTAGACCAAGATTACTAATTTTCGATTATTAGTTGTTTTCGTAATTAAATATTGCATTTCTATTTCACGCGAAAATAAATAGATTTTTGAAAATCGTGTTGAAATTTAAAACTTTCCTCTTTCTATGTAAGCTTGCATTTGGGCTTGCTTACAATGGCCCGTTATTATTAAAAGAACCAGAGAAAGCCAGAATAGCAAAATCGCATGTGTATGCGCGCGCAATACAAGATGAATTCTACATAAATGGCATATTTTAACTTTTAGGTGATTTACCTACTTTCTAGGAAAGATACTTTGGAGCCTGGATTAATTAATATTCTAACGATCTTACGGTATTGATGCGCATTGAGTTTTGCTTAATTGTAAATAATTATTGCAAAAATTGTTGGTTTCACCATTGTACTCTGGTTGCTCATGATTTCTAAATATCAAAAATCTTCCTTCCAAAAATTTTCCATTGACAATTCCATTGTTGATTCTAATTCTCTTGCAGATCAACAAAATTTCATAGAGTCGTCGTGACTCAATATCTTATTATTTTACAAAGTGTGAAACAATCATTAATTCTCACGATTCAATTCCAAAATGAATAAAAGCTTTCTGTTGTTGTGACATGAACATGTACTAGTTCTGCAGCAGACACAACGTTTATATTTGCTAGGCCATAAAACTTGCTTATGCTTATGTTGAGATGAGCTGGCTCTTATTGTTACATCGTTGTTCACGATGTCAGACTCAGATTCTTAATTATTTTCTGTTCGTTGGAGATGGTTGATAAATTTAGACACAACTAATTTTCCGCTGGAGGAGTTTATTTTGTGTGTGTTTCTGATTTGTGTGTTCAGTTTCTTAAATATATCCCGTAAATTCGAGAAAATGTTGAAATTTTAGATAATCGAATGATTTGTTAATGCTTACATATCTGGACTCACACTTTTAATTGTTGTCATTTAAACAGTGATTCCTTAATACTGTTGGTATGAAGTACTTTAGATATTCTTGCATGGAACTAGCATGGAAATTTTATCATTGTTATATAAATTCAGCGTAAACTTCTCTCATTCTTCTTTCCAATTTGAAGAACGTGTAGGTTTCGTTCACACTGCTATTTTCGAATATGTTTATGCTCTTGCTAAATTTTGGTCGAAACCACTTTAATTGTTGTTTCTGGTTAGTGCGATATGTATACGTTTTCCTATCTTTACTTTCAGTAGTTGGCACACATTCAGTTTATTTGAGCCACAATTTTTGACTAAACGTCGTGTTTAGGCAGTTGATTTATGGTCATTAACGCTTCCCCTTTCCTAGATAAGAGCCTAGACTAAACCGTGTCGCCCGTTTTTCCGCGACTCACACCAGCATCAGCTTGAGCGAAACCAACTTCTTTTCTTTATAATCCGACCTTTGAATTCTTCAATAGAAACACCAATTTTTTATTGCACATACGCATTTTACACTAAAAACTATACGAAGTTTTAGCTGTTTTATTTTATTCTTGATAAAGGCGCTAAAATCGCAAAACATAAGATTTTTCGCTTTCCTTCATGTGGATTTCACAACGAATCGTTAAAAAAACAAAAAAAATGGGTGTTCAATATTTTCAATAAAGCTATTGTGTGGGGCGGAGACAACTTTGAATTTGTTTTGGACTTCGTACACAGACCCGCAAAAGTTAACGTTTGGGCTAAAATATTATGTAATCGTACGTACTAGTGGCATACTTCATTGATGGCAATTTAACATTTGAAAAGTACATTCATTTGTTGTACATTGAGATAATGGGGTAGATACTCGATCGGCTAGTAAGCAAACAATTTGCTAGTCAAAATCCTGGCTACTCAATCAATTTTACCAAGGAAATTTGAATTTCAAATTATTTTTATCAAAAAAATTTTGTTTGTTTTGCGATTGCACAGTAAATTTTGCAGCTTCAAAAAATGAACAGCAAATTTTTGTGTTGTTTTACTGTGCGATTGCAAAAATAAAATACAAATTTTCTTGGTAAAAATGATTGAGTAGCCAGGATTATGGCTAGCAAATTGCTTGCTTGCTAGCCGATCGAGTATCTACCCCAATATCTAAAATACATACTATCATTCATTGGGCATGCATTCGAGAATATTTGGTTTTAACAATTTGGAGCTCAAGTTCAGTTTGCTGTAATTATTGGCAATGTGATGTTGTACATTGATGATTGATAAGTTAATCTCCATGATGCCGCACAAAATTTAAATGAAATTCAAATATGAGCATTAAAATATATCGTCGGTTTTCTGCAACAGTGCCACATTTCAAAAGAGCCTATTTTTCAAGAAATCGATTTGAAATTATTTTTGGTAGTAATTCTTTAATTACTAAATAATTAAACAATAAATGTAATTAATTAATTTTAATTTTTTAGTAGTTAAAGAATTACTACCAAAAGAAATTTCAAATCGATTTCTTGAAAAATATGTTTTTTGAAATGTGACACTTCCCGTGTTTCGTGACACCCATTGATCCGGATCAGCTCAAATTTTGTATAGAAAACCTAATCCAACATTTGTTTTAAATCACAATTTTTGATTTTAAATCTAGTAAGCGCCTTATGTTGTTTCATGATACATGAACTGAACCGGATCAGATCAAGCATCAAGAAACACAGCTACTGTTGCAGAAAACCGACTGTATAACGGGCGATCTAAACAACATTATTAAGAGATGAATTGGATTTTTTGTTTAAATCTTATAAGAAAAAAATGTCTACAGTCTCGTTTATGACTTTGAAAAGTGAAAGTGGTTTTTATAATATTAGTGAAATTCATTATGGGTAAAGCAAAGGACATCAGTGCTGTAATCAGAGCCAAAATTTCGACGTATTTGGAAGTAGGCCAGTATACGCATGCGCGTATAAAATAGCCCAGAAAACAGTTGTCACTCGATCATTCGACAACAAATTTTCGCAAAAATTAACATCTCAGTCTTCAACAAGTCCCAGAAGAAGAGGAAAATGTGGTCGCAATCCTAAAACAACAGTCAGGCAGGACAGATTTTTAATGCGGAAAGCTAAAGAAAATCGAACGTTATCCAGTAAGTCTCAGGGGTACAATGCGTAACGTTGGTGCGGAAATATTGGAGAGAACAGTGAGATGGAGACTTTTTCAATATGGGCTATGTGCAAGACGACCTAGTAAGAAGCAAGGGTTAAATGCTAGGATTATACAACAAAGAAAAACATGGGCAAATGGACATTTTACATGGTTTCGAGAGGGCTGGGAAAAGGTACAAACAATAAAAGTCCTTCTTTTAATAATATTTTAAAGTTACACTTTTCAATAACTGTTTCTTTCAACTTTATCTTTTTCTATTTCTTGATTAGGTTGTATTCAGTGACGAGACTATGATTACTTTGACACTGGCAATGCCCAGGACCGTTCGTAGATCAAAAGGAGAAGAATATTTACCTTCCTATGTCGAATAGCAGGTCAAACGAGTTAGAGTCATGGTTTGGTCTGCAATATCAGAAAAAGGACTCTTCTCACTTGTATAGTTAACGGGATAATGAACGCGAATCAATATTTAAATGTACTGCAAACACAACTGGCACCGACTATGAATGAAAAATTCACTGGGGACGGAGTTTTTATGCATAACAAGGCTCCATGCCATACGGCAAAAAGTCACCGAATATTTAAGGACTAACGGCATGTGGGAAAGTGCCCGCGCACCAAATCAGAATTGATCGAAGCGATGAAAGAAGTCTAGGAAAATGACGCCGATCTACTCACCAAAGCCAAAAATGCAATAAGTGAAATGCCCCGTAGGATAAAATTATTAAAAAATGCTAAAGGAATGTTCAACAAGTATTAATAAATATAGTTGTCATAAATTTTTTTAACTTTTATTTGAAAAATCAATTTTTCAAAGCAATAATCTTCCAAATATCTAAATATGATAATAATTTGGCCACATCTGTGCTGACATGTTCTACCATCACATTTTCGATACTTTATCGAAGATTATGTCTCGCTTCTTTAGAATAAAATGTGACACTATTTCACATTTTATATTATTTACCAGGTTGCTAGATTGAAAAATTGTGATATTCTACTCCATTTCTATCACGAAATAATTTGTTTTCGATACTTGAACGAAATTAGAGAAAGACAATTTGTTCGCATTTGTACTAGTAGGTTGTGAGAGCAATAGGAAAGAAATAATTTATAAATGAAACAGTTGTCCATTTTAGTTTAGGAAAGCGAGACATAATCTTCGATAAAGTATCGAAAATGTGATGGTAGAACATGTCAGCACTGTATGTATATATTGCTGTTAGTTTTTGTTAGAAACAACACTTTCTTCTACTGCGGCCAATTTTTGAAAACAAGTGAAATAGAATTGAATGTATGTTTAGGTAATTTTTAAGAGAAACGGATGTTGGTGCTCCCACGTAATTGTCCCAGGCAAAGCAGCAAATTACTATTTTATACTCTCACACAAATTACTATTTCTGTGAAACAAGCTAGCAAGTTAAAACATTAATTATCAGATGGATTTTTTTTGTAAATCTCCTGTAAATTATTTTTTTATGAACTCGTGGAATACCGATACAACTATTCTGTGGCAATCCAACAAAACCACTTATCTATTTTGCAGGAGATCTTGCTATTTTTTAGGGGACTAAATTTAAATTTTAATTTAATTTACGAAAAATTTATGGGACATATGAAAACTATTTTTAGATTCATGGTATCAAGGTTTTTAAACTGCGTTTATTGACACCTTGTTACATGCTCTGGGTTCACCGGAAATCCTCAAAATTTTTAATTAAGAAACTAATTATTTTTAGTTAAGAAACACTTATTTCGATTTAAGTAAATATTAAACGCAAAATTAAATTCAAAATAAAAAGTGTTTATTCTAAATCTATTTTTGATTTTACAAATAAAAATATTGTTTTAAATATCACTTATTTCATTTCACAATATCACAAATTATCAATTAAGCGAGTTTCAATAAATACCAAACGCCTATAACAAACATAAGTGGTTTTCTTTTTTTGCTTATATCTCGGTCAAAAATAATCGGATTTTGATGAAAAATTGAAGGGAAAGAAAAAACGGAAAATACTATCGATTAGAATATAGTTCAACATAACCACCTATTTCGACTTAAGTGGTTATTTTAAATTACCACAGATATATCAAAAATATGTTCTTTGGAAGAACAAATATTAGTTTGTATTCTTACATATTATAATAAAACATTCACATTATTTTAACACTGTGTGTCATTTAAAAGTGACATAAATGTAAATGATGCTATCTTAAGACAGACATTTTTTGTTTTTAAATTTAGATACAAAAAAATTGTATATATTTGTATTTCTGAGGTGTGTGCATATGTTCCTTAAACACAAAAACACAAGCAACTAAAATATGTATGTAAGTATTATGTCTATTTCTTCCGTAACAAAAATACGTATAGGAATCATAAATAAACTCGACTCAAAAAAAAAAATATACGAAAACATGATAGAAGTTTTCCTTTAATATTTTGTGTTGTTCCTCTAATACAGCATTATATAAGTGTTTGTATCTAGATCATATAAATGAGACGTAGACGTGAAAAACGAACGTGTGAAAAACATCATTTGGATCTGACGATGATGATATCCCAGTGGGGACGATAATATTGGATGTCGTTGCGATAATTTTATTTATATTTCATGAAATTATTTTGTACGCGAATGAACGCGCATTTCTATATCATAAATTTTTGGTTGGTTCTTCATATTTTTTAAAATGCTACTTTTTTAATACTAGAGGAAGATGGTCGTACGCGGTTATTTTTATTTTAATGATATAGCATGCTGAACTATTTTAATGCTTTCGCAATTTTAAGATGAAATAATGTCTGACAGCACTGGATTATTAATGAAACGGGGATTATAATAAATATAAATCGTTTACATATTTTTTTAAATATTTTGCGCACTACTATCTCATTTTATAATGAATTTACTTCGGAAGCGATCTCACTTATTAGCACCTTTTCCCGAATTGACATAGAAAGCGAAAGTGAATCAATTTATTTCAAGTAAAAGAGATATGAAGGTGAAACTATATTGAGTGTTGAAATTTTTCCAAATAGTGTTTTTCTGTCCAACACTAAATATATATAAATACAGCTCCACCAGTGATATCTCATCATCACACTGTTACATAAAACCAGTAATTAATCATGATTCATTGGCCCATTACATAAAGAAGCTCTGAAGAAGGAGAACCAAAACATAAAATAAATCAAATAACAAAAAAATGTAGACCAAACTTGCAGCGATTCAATTAGGCAAGCACAATAAAATAAAATATTAATATTACAAATAAAGATAATTATACTAAGACCCGAATACTGTATAATGTTTAACTAATTAGAAAAATTAATTCAACGTTTTATATTAAGTAAAGAAAATAAAATGTATTAAAATCAAAACATCTTGAATTAATAAGTATAAAGATAATTACACAAATACAGTCTGCTCTTACGTGTTGCTTATAATTTAGTGTATTCCGGGTAGGCTAAAGCATCATATAAAAGAAATGTGAGATGGAATCGAACCGATGTCGGATATCCCGCGTGTTTTCAAAAAGAATACTTCTATAAGAAAATAGTGATATTTATTCGCACGCGAATTAGTAAAAGTTTGCGAACGGAATAAATAATTTCCATATTTTTTTCGTAATGAACACAAAAACATTAAAATCTGTTACTAAACTGTTCATTACAGTTTAGAAGTTTTGGGACAAATCGAATCTCTCTCTCTCTCTCTCTCTCTGGCCTTCACATCCCATGAAGGGATTTCGCCGCCTGCACTAAGGCCCTCCATCCATCTCGATCCACCGCTCTCGTCCTCCAGTTTGGACATCCTAATGTTCGTAGATCTTGTTTGATGTCGTCGCGCCAGCGTAGTCGGGGTCTTCCTCTACGACGTACTCCGGCTGGTTGTTGGTGGAACACTTTATTTATCATCCGTTGTTGGGGAGACCTTGTAACGTGGCCGAGCCATCTCACTCGATTGGATTTGATGAATCCGATAATATCGCTGCCTCCGAGGAGTTGCTTTATTTCGTGATTCATACGAATCCGATATTCGTTGTTCGCAACTTTAATTGGACCAAAGATTGAACGGGCAACCCTCCTTTCGAAGGTAGATAATAATCTACAATCGTTAGTGGTCATGGTCCAGCTCTCGCTTCCGAAAGCCAGCACAGGTCTTATAAGTGCTTTATAAAGTGCGAGCTTGCACGACTGCGATAGATGTTTCGATCGCAATAATTTTGAGTTGGCGTAGAAAACTCGTTGTCCGGCAGCGATTCGGGCTTTTATTTCTGCCTGCATATCATTCGACGATGTTATAACTGACCCGAGGTATTTAAAGTTTTCGACGCTATCAAAGTTGTGGTCGCCAATTCCGAGATTTGCCGTAGAGATGTTCCTAGGTGTTACTAAATATTTGGTTTTACTGCTGTTCACCTCCAAACCAAGTCTTCTTGCGCAGCGATCGAGCGGTATGAAACTGTCTTTGATATCGCTAGGTCTTCGGCCAAGAAGCACGATATCATCTGCATATCCAAGAATTTGGCCTGACTTATTAAATATACAGCGCGAGGTTTCGATGTTGCTTTTCCTCACTACGTACTCAAGCGCCAGATTGAACAGCAAAGGCGCGAGTGCATCACCCTGTCGAACACCAGATGTTATTTCAAAGGGGTCTGACACAGATCCTTCAATTACGATTCTACATACAGATCCGGATGTTGTTAATTTACACAGAGAAACGAGTTTCTCTGGGATTCCCAGGCATATGAGCGCGGCCCATAGGTTGTCGCGGTTTATACTGTCATACGCCTGTCTGAAGTCTATATATAGCTGATGTATGGTTATGTTGTACTCCCAACATTTTTCCAAGATCATCCTCATGGTGAAACACTGGTCAGTGGTCGATCGGTTGGGACGAAAACCACACTGATAGTCGCCAATGATGTTTTCGACGAAAGGGATGAGTCTGGCAAGTACAACATTAGCCAACACTTTGTAAGCAGTGTTCAATAGAGCTATGCCACGAAAGTTTTCACATTTAAGACGGTCGCCTTTTTTATGCAACGGACATATGAGTGCGGTCTTCCAGTTCTCCGGCAACTCTTCTTGGTCCCAAATACAAACGACGAGATCGTATAAACTTGTTGCAAGAGTAGCGCCTCCGAGTTTAATTAGTTCTGCGGGGATTCCATCGAGACCGGGTGCCTTGCCGTTTTTCAATCGACTAATAGCTGCGTCTACTTCCTCTACTGTGGGATATTCGACAAAGAACTCTTCACCTGGCGGAGCTATTGCTCTAATGGGGGTAACTTCGTCATTCCGATTTAGCAGATTTTGAAAGTAGGTTTGCCATACTGAGAGAACATCAGCCACGTTTGTTCTCAGCTCTCCATTCCCGTCTTTGATGGCTGTACTTCTTGGATGGCAAATCGAATCGACCCATCTAATTTTGAAAAAAAAATGCAAACTTCTATCTCCTAAAGTGGTTGGGGCCGAAGCCTAATGAGATAATCAGAATTTCGTTCCGAAAAATGGCAATCCCAGAAAAACCACTAGAAATTTGGGAATAACGCAAATTTTAAATTAAAAATTTGGTTGCAAAACGACTAAGGCAAACATGCTCTCAATACTCGATCATCAATCAAACCAGTTTAAAAGCTTTTTTATGTCACAATGGAGCGGAAAAATAAAACAGTACTGATTTGCCTGAAATTTGACAGGGCGTGTATGTTTATGAAGAAAGAGTCTTGGAAAATGTTGGAAAATCGAAAATTTTCAAAATGTTCGTCTAAACTCAGAAAAAGATATCGATCCTTCGCATCCTTCATTGAGTTAGTGAAAGTTTTTTTAACATCCGCGATATTAAGAATTTCACGAGGTTTGTCCTGGTTGGTATAATAGTATTATTATTCTTGAAACACAAGAATGAATTTTCATCAAAATGGCCTAAACTGAGAAAAATATTTAATGCGGAAACGCGGGCCCTTAAATTTTTTCGGCAAATCAAAAATTTAACGCTTGGAGTCAATTACCCTTTGAAACAATTGGCCCAACAATTATTATAATATTTAACATTAGCCCAAAGTATGCAAAAGGAATCTTAATGTTGGCGGAAAGGAGAGAGGACCCACAAAATAGTATGTTTAATTTTGCTTATTTTATTAAAATTTTGTACATTATATATATATATATATATATATATATATATATATATATATATATATATATATATATATATATATATATATATATATATTTTAGGTTTGTGAATATATCTTCGCCCTTTCTCAATAGGTGTCGTTACTAGTACTGCTGCTTAAGTGTGCTATAAATGGGCAATACTGGTATACTTTAGTACTTCATGTCCGCGAATGGAAGGTTATCTAAAAAGTTTCCAACCTCAACATAATGGCAGCTTTCGTCAACGAAAGTGGGAGAGTGTTTGCTCATGCGTTGGAAGGTACTCGCCAAAAATAAAAGTCATTTTAAACGCGCAGTTGTAGTTTAACTCGAGTGACACCTCTTTTAATGTGTGCGTCAATATTGCCTGGTATTAATACCAAATGGCATTAATTTACTTTACTAGAAATCGTCGAACGTCTAGTAAATGTAAATTTTTACAAAGAGTGTTCGAATGTTATATGTTCAACTATATCGGTGTTCTCAAAGTGTTTGAGCATCAATCAGTCGTTCAACAAGGGATGTCAAAAGATACACTGCTCATGCTTTAAAATAAGTCGTAATAGATTTTTTATTGATGATTTAAAATCTAATTTTATATTTAAACACAAATTTGTTTAAATTTTTCTATTCTGCTCTCTCCAAAATAAAATTTTAACTAAAACCTACATCTCAAAAATGGCCTTAATTTTTTTTTATATTTCTATTTGTGTTGAAGCTGCTTCACCGAAAAAAATTTTGTTGAAAAATGAGTCGCAATTAAAACCAGTATCATAGGTAACCGGGGAAAAAACGAAGGTGAAGCTGCTTCTTTGACAACCCGTGTGAAACGGCTCTATGAAGTTTGATAATTTTTATTTTGCTAATGAATCAAAGATTTAGATTTTTTAAATTACCATGTACAATATTTTTTATAGCCAAATCAATAGACTGAACTTCCATTCGTAAGGTACCCGTAAGCTTTTCATGATTCATGTAATTATATCTTGAGTTATTGGTATCAAATCAGCCAAAATTTGTCCGAGTTATTATAAAAAAAACAAAAATTTTGTTCGGGAGGTAAGCGAAGGCATTTGATGAGTCATGTTTATTGTATCCAAATTATTGGTGGTATCATTAAACTGTCTGGAAATTATTTGGTTGATAGAATTCAAATTGTAAAAATTGATCACCGTATGTCTGAGAAACTTAAACTTGTTTGTGGAGTGCCTCAAGCATCGATTCTTGGTCGAACATTGTTTCTTTTGTACATTAACAATTTAATCCGTGGTTCCACACTGTAATTCTTTCGTCGTGATTCTTTCCTCGTTTCTTTCTCGTTCACCTACAAACTAATTTTTTGGCGGGGAAATTTTTGATTCTTTTTTCAGCAACATTTTTTTTTGATTTAACAGATTCTCGCGCTACTAGGTAGATAAATATTTCAAGGACACCTTGTTTATTTGTCGTTTTTTGGGTTAATTTTAAGTTTAATGTTTACTTCGAGTGCAAAAAATATATTTTTTTCAACCAAGGAAGCAGTTTTCGCAGCAAATAATAAATATTTTTTACTATCCGAATAAATCAAAAAACATAATTTTATGCACATACGAGGGCAAATCAAAAAGTCTTGCAATATCATATGAAAAAAAAGAGTGAGTGAGACAGCAATATTTTTATTTTTCGACATAATCTCCTTTAAGGTTTATACATTTGTCACATCGATCAATTAACTTGCCTAAACCCTCTAAAAAAAAGATTTCTTTTGCTCCATAAAATATTCATTTACAACAGACTGTACTTCATAGTCACTGGAAAATTTCCGGCCCCTTAGTGTTTTTTTCAAATTAGGAAACAGAAAGTAGTCACTGGGTGCCAAGTCTAGACTGTACGGTGGATGCGAAATTTCCACGAAGCCGCAGTCCTTTAATGCAGCTTGAGCAATATTAGCCTTGTGCAATAGTGCATTGTCGTGAAGAAGCAAGATTTTTTTCCTAACTTTCCTTGGCCGTTTTTCCCGGATCGCATTTTTCAATTTTCGCAAAACCTCTGCGTAATATATGCCTGTGATTGTGGTTTTCGGTGGCATATAATCGATTATTAAAATTCCTTCAGCATCCCAAAAAATTGTTGCCAAAACCTTACCAGCAGAGGGTTGAGTTTTGAATTTCTTTGGTGGTGGTTCACTACGTTTAATCCATTGCATCGATTCTTGTTTGGATTCCGGATCCCAGTGATGAAGCCATGTTTCATCGCCTGTTATTATGTTATCCAAGAAATTTTCTGGATCTTCTTTGTACATATCTAAAATCGCCTTTGAAGTTTAAACACGCATTTTTTTTGTTTTGCATTCAACAAACGGGGAACCCATCGCGCACTTACTTTCGACATGTGAAGGTGGTCATGTAATATAGTATATATGGTACCGTATGAAAGAGAAAGTCTTCACGCTAACCGAGGAACAGAAATACGCCGGTCCTCCAATACAATAGATTCGGCCAAAATTACGTTTTCATGGCTAATAGCATCTGCTGGCCGACCCGAGCGGTTGTCTTCTTCTAATGACTCCCGACCACTTTTGAATAATTTTACCCACCTTGTTACTGTGACATATGATGGTGCAGATTAGCTGTAAACTTTTGATATATAGTTGAATATATAAATTGCATTTCGTCCATCTTTACAGAAAAATTTAATAACGCCGCGATATTCAATTTCATTCATTTTAAGAAAAATTCAAAACACGTGTTACTAAATTGACAAAAACAAACGAACTGTAAAATTTACATCGAAATGTTCTTCTAGAAGTTTCATCGCGGCAAAAAATGGTTTTGAAAAATATATTGTTGTCTCACTCACCCTTTTTTTTCATATGATATTGCAAGACTTTTTGATATACCCTCGTACATAAAAAAGAAATGCGCAAAGAAATCAAATGTGGACGTCGATTAATTATTGAAATCATGGAATCACGACGAAAGAATTAAAGTGTGGCGAGACTCATTGGGATTGGGTCTGTAAGTGGTTAACCAATAATAAGTATCATTAAACTGTCAGGAAATTATTTAGTGTATAGAATTCAAATTGTAAAAATTGATCACCGTATGCCTGAGAAGCTTAAACTTATTCGTGGAGTGCCTCAAGCATCGATTCTTGGTCGAACATTGTTTCTTTTGTACATTAAAAATTTAATCCGTGGTTGCACACTGTAATTCTTTCGTCGTGATTCTTTCCTCGTTTCTTTCCCATTTGATTCAACGGATTCTCGCGCTACTACGCAGATAAATATTTCAAGGACACCTTGTTTATTTGTCGTTTTTGGGTTAATTTTAGTTTAAAGGCGATGCCACATTACAATTTTTACGTACGTTTTCTGAAAACGTTTTTTTCATTTACGAATAAATTATTGCATATATTTTATTTAAATCAATGAGATATAATGTAAAATAACTTTATTTATTAGCCAAAATAATAAATTTACAATTATTGAACAATTTTAATTGAAAAGTTTTCCTGAATGAAAAAAAAAACGTTTCTAGGAACGGCAAAATAGAAAATTGACTATTTTTCAATTAAAATTTTTCAATAAGTGTAAATTTATTATTTTGGCTAACAAATAAAGTTATTTTACATTATATCTCATTGATTTAAATAATAATAAATATTTTTTACCATACGAATAAATCAAAAACATAATTTTATGCACATACATAAAAAGAAATGCGCAAAGAAATCAAATATGGACGTCGATTGATTTTTTGAAATCATAGAATCACGACGAAAGAATTAAAGTGTGGCGAGACTCATTGGGATTGGGTCTGTAAGTGGTTAACCAATAATAAGTTCATGCTTAATGTCTCAAAAACAAATTGTATGACCTTTTATTTAAAACATAAGCTGCAGCTATAATGAACGAAATTTGTTTGGCAGTTTGACAGCTTCTGTTAATCTAGGCGTGAATATAAATTCACAGTTAACATGGATCTACCATATTACTAGCAAATAGAGTGATTCCTATTATTGCTACCTTGAAAACAGTTGGTCAATTCATTCTACATTATTTACGAATAAGCATTTATTTTAGTTACATATCGTCGGCTTTCAAGAAGAGTGACACATCTCAAAAAATGTAAATTTTGAGTTAACTGTAAAAAAATACTTAAAAACTGCACTACTTTTATCTGAAATACTTGTGACGTTGTTCATTCGTCTGGTCGTTTTTCGTTTCAGAAAAAACCTTCAAATCGATTTTCTGCAAAACTAACTTTTTTTAGTTGTGTCACTCTTCTAGCAAACCGACGATATCGATAACCGACGATAACTTGTCTTATTTGAATCAAATTTGGGGACCAGCGAATATAGCAAGCATTGATGGCCATTAATCAAATGCCATTATTAACGCCCACCTTTCTTTTCTTTATTTTCTACGAAAATATATTACTCCTTACTTGTCTCTTCGAGTTAGAATACAGAATGACTTTGATAAGATTAGACATGGATTTGTTCAATGTACACTACATCAAAAAAAAAAACATACACCTTATTTTTTTTCAATAAATTCATATATTTTCCGAAAATGTTGAAAGAGGCGTCAAAAAGACAATGCAATAATTAGTAAGAATATCATCCCTTTCGTCAAACACGGTGGAATAAAGATCAATATTTGCAAATTTTACAGAATCGTTTAAAAGCAGTGCGACAAAAATTGAAATATCAGGACATATTAGCTTGGTTCAAGACAACGATCCCAAACATGCATCCCACTTGGTAAAAAACTGGTTGATCTAACATCATCAAACATCTTTGGGAAAATTTGGAAAAACGGGTGCGATTACATGATAATAGAACCAAAGTCGCTTTAAATTCTAAATTAATCGACGAGTGGCACACAAATTATTAATTATATTTATTATTAATAATACTAGGAACTATGTTTTTTTCTTTGACTACGTTTTATTATATTTTTGTTAGGAAAATGAATTAATTTTTTAATTTTTATAATTTTTTTTATTTTTTAAATGTGATATTATTAGTTAATAAATAGAAAAAAAAATCAAATACTAAAGATGTTGTGTAAAAAAAATATATGAATTTATTGAAAAAAATAAGGTGTATGTTTTTTTTTGATGTAGTGTAATTTGGAATACCATACCAACTTTTCAGTTACCTAAAGATAAACTCACAATCCGTCAAATTATCCGCTTCCAAATTATAAATATAAGATTACACAGAATTATTTATTCTATAGGGCCTAGATTTATTTAATCAGCTGAATGATTGAGAAAGGCTTGAGAATCTCGAATTTAAAAAGTAACATTAAAACAAATTAAACGCAAAATTTGTCATTGAAAATGATTGGTTTCATTAGACTTTTTTGAGGACATAATCTTTTTTAATGTACCTGGTGTTTTGTTTTTGTCGGTTTTCAATTTATTGTTCATATTGAAATGTAATTGTATATGTACGAGTAAAATGTATTGAAACGATTATTCTGCTATTAACTGCTTGCCATTTCATTAGTTTCTTCTTTGCATAGCTGTTGTTAATACTGTCACGCCTTGTTCTAGTATTCTTTACTGTAATTATTTCATTTCGGATTAATGAATAATGATTGTTCCATTTTATCCTAGCCACTTGCATGCAAAGTGGAGAAGAGGAGGTTTCATTCCTTTCCATTATTCACTTTCTTCTATGGTCACCCATATTTGTGCTAACCCAAGCAATGGTTGCTTGACATTGGTAATGAAGTTGTTGCCGTCTTATGTATCTCTGAGACACGCCTCTTCCTCCCCCTCCCATATTTTTATCATATGGTAATTGAAATCATCATTTACTGGGAAGATTTTAAAAACCCTGGCATGAGATAAAAATAGTATTCCCCGTATTTTGATTTTTTTGGCATGCGAAGTCCTGGGATAAGTTAAAACACTTTGTATTAATCTCCCAGAGAGGAAGGTGTGATGATTCCTTTGATCCTGTTTGATGTTTCTGATTTAAAGTTTACTTTTTCGCTATTACATAGAAAGCGAAGTATACTAGAAAAAAATGTTCTTGGTTTAATAAAAGTAACGATATTGCACGTCATACCTGGAACCAATTTTTCTAGACTTCAGGCGCAACAAAATAAAATTAAAATTGCTGAATATTTTTCAGATAGGTACCCAATGTTCTTGTTTACTAAAAAACGGAAAATCAATTACAAAAACAAATTCCTTTTGAATTGTCTTGCAAAACTTTTCTAAAAAAGGCTTAGAAAATTCTCTGTATGGCCTGTTATTTAAATTCAGTTAAGAGACAGTCTTGGTGATGTAAGAAGTATCTCAAATTTCTAGGTATTTGGGATTGACAGAAATACATCTTTCCTCATAATGCAAAACGTTTGATCAAAAACATTCCAATCTTTAAGCCGCTTGAATTTTTGTGTATGCACAAATACATACACAAAAATTCAAGTGGCTTATTACTAATTGGTTGATGAATTTTTTACTTTTCGTTTTTCGAATTTTCATTTCAGTTTTCAGTAATGTTTCATGACATCTTCCCACCCATTTGACATAGGTGTCGTTTAAGGTGGTTATTCCCGTATAGAATCACAAAACATTTTCTTGTATTGGCTTCAGAATGGCACCCATGGTGTGTCTCAAAACATAAATAATTTACATATTTCACAATTCCGTATAGAATCAAAGGAATTGCGGTTAATAACCTATAATTCATTTTCATAGAATTTCATCATTTTATTTAGAATCAACTGGAAAAATCGTGCGACTATTCCAAGTATTTTAATAGAAGTTAATCATCAACAGAAAAATCGTTATGAACAATCGATACATTGCGCAAATAACCTCGTGGGGCCGTAATACTAATCGTCTATTTATAGACTACATATATCAATTTTGATTACAATAAGAGCGTATTAATCGCTTAAAAATTAATTTAAAATATAATAAAATAAAATTCTTAGAAAATAATTATGAATAATACGAAGTAACTAAAATTCGTATATAGAATATCAAATACAAATTTTTCTTGGCGATTTATTACATGAATCATAAGTAAAATATCCATCAATAATGTAGAAACATGATAACTGCGAAACGCCAAATAAAAATTTATTTAGACTATCTCATCCCTTCGCCACCGATCTAATTACATTTTTGGCTCGGCTCTATATAACCTCAAGAGAAATTTTATTTTTTGTGTTGTTCTTGTTCATTGCTACTTTAATATTTATAATTCAATAATATTTAGAATTACTTATTTTATTGTTTTATACAATTTTATTTCGCGTTATGTTGCTATAGTCTTGCGTATCGCATCTTTAGGGAAAAACCTACACACCTTTCGATTTCGAAAATCTAATTTCTACAAACAAAATTTGAGGGTGGTAAAATCATTGTTTTTTTTTTTTTTTGCTTTGCTATCTAAAAAGCTTTATACATATGTATATACATATATACTTTCGATATAAAGTGAGTGCGTGATTGATTAAAAGACTATTCATCCGATTCGAATAAATATAAATGTAAGTCGTTTGAAAAAAGTTTAGTGTAATCCAATTTCTTTATGTTATCCGAAATGTATTATGTATAAGTAAGTTCTTCGCACCCCTCGAGACAAAAATACTACACTAAGAAAATTTTAAAAGTTTAAATTTTAAAATGGGTTAAATTCTTAATATTTATTTAGAAAATATAGTGCCGTTGTCATATACCTCATGTATACTTTATATAGGCATCCCTTATATAAAATAAATTCCATTTTAAAGATTTTAGTTTCCCCCAGGAGAAATGGACCTAGAGAAGCTTTTTTTTTGGTGTTGCGTGCCTATTTATTTTCAAAGTAATTATGTTTTGCTATTCTGATTTAATCTTGCAACATTTTCTGAATACTTTTTTACATTACAAAAGGATTTTTTAAGTTTTCGATTTTTTTTCTGTATATATTTATTTTTACAAATCCTACATATTAAAGTTGTGTCTCTTCATTGCTAGGGTATTTGTTTAGGATTACATAGAACAAAACAAGAAGTATTAAGGAAATCATTTTCTCAGTTTATACTGCTACTATTGTTACGTTCGATCAATCAATAAATAATTGAAATTGCTTTTCATGTTTATACAAAACGAGTATATGAAGAAATAAGCCTTAGAAACGTCTCATGATTACATATCGAAAAAAGCAGAGGCGCAGCGAGATTCCTTGTAAACGGAATTTTATTTAAATTGTGAGTAAATTGTATTGTAGTTTTCAGGGGCCGCTTTTAGTTTTCGCAAAACATTAAATTTTTGAAGATCTGATCTCAACTTAGCCGGGCTAAGTTGAGATCAGATCTTCAAAAAAGAGCTCATACGAAAAGGATTTATGATTTTTTGAAAACTCTGTTCTTTCTCTATTAAAAGTAAAATTTGCTCAAGCTCTAAAACTAAACAAAGCTACCAATTTCCGATACATTGTTGAAGGTAACGGTGCAACCTTTTAAGCACTCTTTACAATAAATTTTCTTGCCAGTCGATTTAAACCACCAGGAGACTTCAAGAAGATTTTGCTGCAGTGACAATTTATAAAATAGGATAAGGGATACTAATATTTTAAAATTTTTTGTACAATTTATTGAATGGAAAATGTGTAAAATTAAATAAGTCAAAATTCATACTTGTATTTCTTCTTGTTGCAAAACAATTACAAAATTGTTAGTTTATTGAAGACACAAACCCAGTAAGGCGCGAGTAAGGCACAAGCCCAGTAAGCTGCGAAGGAAGAAACCGCTTGATCTACTAGATCCAATCTGGATCGACTAAATATAAAATAAAGCAGTAAAGGGAACTAGTCAAAGAGCTTCAACCCTCCAAACGAGAATTTAAATTATGAAAGATAAATTACTAGATGATTTGTAAATCAGTCGTATATTAAATTTAAAAAAAATTGCTGTAAAATTATTAATAAATCATAAAAAATCAAATATATTTCAAGATATTTATATTAATTAACTAATTTTACCAACATTCATTTCAAAATGTATAGGGTACTTGAAAACTGTGGTGTCATCTAACGGCTAAACTTTAAGATCTTTTTGAATGTAGCATTTAACAATAACAAACACAGATAATAAATACGCTAAAACCTTAAAATTTATTTTAGCAAATGTGTTTAAATGTTTTTAGTAATGGGGTAACCCTTGTTTTGTAGAGCCTAAAAGTTTTGATTTATAAAATTTTATTTTATGATAGGCAGAGAACAGAATTTAAAGAAAATTATATCTAGATATATTATAATTTAAATGACTTAGTTTTTAATTTTTTTGAAGAATAATCTAACTTACAAAGAAAAGGAAAGTTGTTACTGCTGAAAGTACTGATAAACCACATTTTTATCACTAACTTATTAAATATAAATAAATAAATAAATTATAATTTACAAATACTAGTTGTATTTACTAACAGTCCAAACACGAAGGCTTTTCATTCTTCTCATCCCAAAACTTTAACAAGTAAATCCAGAGTTTATTTCCTGTTGGTAACGTGCCCGTTTGTATCGCCTTAATAATATTTACCAACTTACTAACTGGCCACACTAGATTGATGCACATTTGATCTCTAGCATTGGAGGCTAAATCACCTATCATCTAGTGTTGGGCATTCTACGCTTTGTTCGTTATTTCTTGAAATTTCGAGAAAACATAATTTTGTCTTGAACGAATGTTACATCTTAGGTTTCCTTTACGATCCATTGTTGATTTGAATATTGTACTATAGCGGTGTTCAAAACACAACCATAGATATCTATTAGACAAGTTGCTGTTAATGATTTAGTAAAGATTATTTCGTCAACCAATATTCTAAATACTTTTAAGGCGGATTCAGTGTTGCGTTCGTTCGTTCCACCCTTCCTTTTGAATTTTTTTTAAATCAATCCAAGTTGCTGAAAAAAATTCACAAGAAAAAAAAACGTCATTTTTAACCAATGAAATTAGCTTAAAACAATTTCAGAAGGAACGAACGAACGTAACACTGAATTCCGCCTTAGAGTAGTGAATCTCCAGAGATTAGCAAAACTTCTGCTATATTAATCGCTCTCATCATAACTCCTCTGTGAACCTTTTTCTCTCTCTATCCGACCTATAACAAATTTCTAAAATTATTTACCTAAGACTATAAGCAGCTTGATTCGTTGATGAACTTTTCTACCTTTGTGGATTTGTGTTAAGTGCACAAACATTCTTTCTCGCAATCATTTGGCAAGTGCATGCTCGGAAATCACTTAGTAGTTGCTTCTTAACATGCAGCGGATTGACGTCTACCAAAGCCCTGAGTAATTAGGTATTTTTAAATTTTTCAGTGCCGAATTTGAAGAGACTACCTGAGACTGCACACGCTAAGGTTTGAGACAAATTAATGTGTTACGATAATTCCACACATTGGTGAATAAGTCCATTGTAATTAATGAATATGTTGCGTGAAAGATTACTAAATAAAAAAACGAAATTTGGGTATAATTATTTGATCCGAACTTGGTTCGGAAGGAAATTTAACGATGGTTCATGTAATATATCTTTAAACAAATTATTTTTGCAGACAAATATACAACCACTTACTGAAGCACAGCAAAAGCGCCAAGTACAGCTAAGTTATCGACCATAACCTACTAGAATTAAAATCCAGGTTGACACCTGGGCAACTTGTTGTGTGGATATTCTGTCACAACAAAGATCTATCTTGCTCATTAGCGTTGTTCTACAACATGGTTAGTGGTTAATACACCGGCTGAATATGTAATTCATATCACCTAAATATTACTGTCACGGATCGTCACAGCATTTTAGAAAAATTTGCATTTCTGCAAGGTCGATTCTGGCTTTTCTTAGGAGTAGGAAAAGGAAAACTTTTTGACATTTTTCTAGCAGTTTTGTGTTTTTCCTAAATGTTTATTCTGGTAAAATGGAATAGGAATTTTATTTTCCCTGTTTATAGCAGTTTTGACGTTTAAATGTCCTCGGTACATATTTAAAATAGTTAACCCATTTTTAACCATGATCCCCAAATGGGATTTACGTAATTTTTTTAAATAATGCACATTTTTTCCTAAAATCTATCGACATTGTTTTTTACTAGACTGATAAGTTTATATATTAACCGAGTGGCGAATATCAGTTGAGGTGTTCTGCTAAAATAACGGTTTTTGTGTAGTGGAATAAGAAAAAAAAATTAAAAACAAAAAGTTGGTCCCAAATGGGTTAATTAAAGTAATTGATAAGCGTATGTTACTTTCGTCAATCAATGCCTTGGTTGGTATCATCATTATATGCTGTTTGTTGTTACTACATATAAAATATAATGAGTACGTTTTTGATCTTTTAACTGGTATTTAGCGACTTATCGTAGAGTACTAAAAGTAAAAATTAAAATTCCCATTTTTCCCCATTTATTATGCCAGAATACACCATAGAAAATGTTGTTTAGGAAAAAGTCGCAAGAATTTTTTTCTATATAGCAAAAAAAAAAATCGAATTCCTATGGCAGTCAGAATCGACTTGCAGATCTGCCAATCAAATATCGAAGTTCGAACCCTAAATCATATAATGTTGTTGGCAAACTATTTACTTGCGCGTTCAGCCGTGCAAAACGTTCTTGGAATAAAAATATGGCAGTCAACTAATAATCAACTAACGAAAGTCTAAACCTGTCGTCCTGAAGCAGGCCTTCGGCGATATAACAACATATTGCAAATCCCGAGGTCAACAATTTTCATAGTTGCTATACTTTTTTAAGGAACAATGGGGAGCTTAATGACGAATTTTTAATTGCGTTAGGCTGCGGATACATTAGATGCGAATTCGTAAGAAATTTTATTCGTACGAATTGTACTATTTCATCAGAAGTAAACAAATGTATGTATGTAGGTTTATATGTACGGTTACACTACTTACGCTTATTTCATACGAATTCTCACCAATTCTTACGGAACTTAAATGTCAACAAAATAGTTTGTTTTTTCATCATTTCAGTTGTATGTACGAATCAAATACAAAATGGACTGAAAAAATAATTTTTTACTAATTGACCTGCAATACGTTTGTTTTTGTACTACAATTTCAAAAGCAATGTAAACAATTACTTATTTAACTGAATTTCTTTTACAAATTAGTAAAAATTGTAAATTTAGTAAATGTTCGTACTGAGTCGCATCCAATGTAATCGCAGTCTAATGGAGTTTTGAATCGCGTCTTTTATTTGAATTGTTCGTAATAATAAGAGTGGTACTGGAACGTAATTCTTTGGGCTTACTCGTAAACTCTTGCCGATCATCTTAACGGTTTGCTCTTAGTCGGTCTTTGCCCATGACTTAAATGGAAATCACGAGAAAATCAATCGTGTGTGTTTTTTATGCCTTTAGTACAATCAAGTATCCTTAGTACAGTTTCAGTAGCAGTTTCCTACTTTGGCAGAAGAACGTTTTAAATTATATTATATTAAAACAGCTTGGTTATACTAGTTTTGTGGTTTCCTAACGCGCCGTCTAATAATTATTATTAATTATTAGACACTCGTATCAGTTTTTAAATATTGTATAACAAACCCCAAGCTTTACCTTTAATATTTTGTTTCAAATCGGAATTTATGAACTCGGTTTAAATTTAAATTTAAAAATATTACGGTGGTTAATTATTTGCTATTAAAAATATGGCGATTAAAATGGTTTGATGAAACTTCATGGTTAGAGTCATTTGAACATATATGCGTGTGATTTTGTATTTGAATTCGACAATCAATATTTTTTTTAAATGAACTTTAAACTTATAGTAAAGTGGGTTTAAACTTACAGTTAAAATTTAAATAAAACTAATTGCGTCTAAATTTTCAAAAATAAATACATTATAAAGTATACCATGGCAATTTCCAAATATAATTCTAGGAAATTTCAGGTATGGTAATCAAAATATTTATTTTTATTATTTTCAGAAAAAATTGTATACTCGTATTATGTAAAATTAATGAATTTAGCGACGTACATATTAACTTCTTATAATGTTACTTTGTTTAAATTAACAATAACGGGAAAAATCCCAAAACTTAAGAAAATTATAAACCACACAACACCGACACACGACGACGCTAAATGGCAAAATTAAATAATTACCCACACTGGCAAAATTATCTTGTTTTTATATACAAAAGAAACAAAACAAATTAGTGAAACCCACCCTAAAGTTGGTATGTATAAAAAAAAACTAAAATTCGTTGAATTAGAAAATTGTTTTTTCTTTGTCTTATACCCAATTATCGTAACGTAAACGCTGATTTCTTCATTCTGAGGAGAAATATGGTTGGTAACGCGTGTCACCCGTCATTTCATTTTACCCCAATAACCAAAAAATGCTGTTACAATTAACTCTCTATGGTTTTTAAAGATACATGTCCTATTTATTACTTAAAGGTTTGGTTCGCCTAGGTATTAGTTGAGAAAACAGCCGATCGATTACATAGTCTGGGTGTTATAAAGGGAACATCTAAAGAAACACACAAACTTGTTCCTTTCGCAAACATGACAAGTTACAGTGAAGGAAATTGCATAAACTTTCAAATTTCATTTTCATTTTTCTCAAAAATTTGTTATTAAATGTTGGATCTGAGAATATTCTTTAATATTTTAGCACTATGACAGGTGTTCCTCAGGGCGGCACGACAATTTTTGATGATAGAGAAATTTTGTAATTTAGAACTAATAATTTTTGTTGATTTTTTCGTTGTACATTCTACCTGACGGACAAATTTTAAAAATCCTAAAGTTTTTCTTCAAAATAAGTAAATTTTCTTTCTATAGTTACTAAATATGGGCATTGGGAATGATGTTCATATTTTAGTAATAAGTACATCCTAAACTTTTTTTCGTCGCATCAGTTGTATCACTAGCGTAGTTGTCATCTTTTCCTCGAGAGACGCTTATCCTACTTTTACAAGTTAATGACAATCAACTGCATTTAAATAAGGTAAAGAAAGGTAAGGTAAATGTAGAAAATACAATTTAATTGAAAATGTTCTTTTTAATTGTCGATTTGCTTCCTTTAAATTACAGGGCACTAATTTACGTGGTTTTGTAATCTTAACTTCATCTAACAACAGATTTCAAAGACTCGTTTTCCAGTACACACTCCCTTATTTCATCGTTCACGTCAAAATTCAGCACTAATTCTGAAACTACTGGAGTTGTCTTCGCTTCATATTTAATATTCGATGTTAGCATTATGCCGATTTACTATTTTGTGTTCTTTTAAATTCTGGGTAAAGCCATGTTTTGTAGAGCAATTTTCGGTTATCCTTGTTTCGGAAAAGTAATGAAATATGTAATACATAGTAAAGAAATTAATTATTTGAGTTGTTAGTTTTTTAGTTAATTGCTTATATTGGGAAACAGGTTCTTAAAAATTGCATTGCAAAACTCAAAGCGGCATCATGTCAAAAAGTACAGTGTCGCGATAAAACATTAATGCGTTTTCGAGTTTTTTAATATAGAGAACATATAGAAAAGGTATTAAAAAAATTACTATTCGATCAGTGATTTCATCGAAAGCCCGAAAATCAAAATTCCGAAACAAGAAAAACACAAAATCCCGAAAATAAAAGTATATGGAAGTGATTATATGGAGGTGATCAGAACCAAGGGTGCATGTGCTGCTATATAGTATAACTTGAACACATGATTTTTTAAAATATGCACACACGTGTATTTCACACGCTTGTGTCTACAGTAACATTTTCTATTAAAATTCATAAGCGATCGGACCTCGGCGTCGAAGGGATTGCAGGTACAATTATGGAGGAAAACAATTTTTATTAAAAATTGGCAAACTAGTGTATCTCAGGTAACAATATTTTCTATTAAAATTTAGAAGTAATCGGAGCCCGTGTTTGAAGGGTTATTCTATAAAATTTAAAAATTTACACACACGAATGTCTGCGGCGGCACTACTTCCTATTAAATTCGGACCCGATTGTCCACAATTTTGAAAATAACCCAACTTTAATAAAAATCTGCACACGCGTGTATCTCCGATGACAACACTTTCTTTTAAAATTTATAAGTGATCGGATCCGAGGGTCGGGATAGACAATTTTGAAAATAACCAAATTTTATTAAAAATTTGCAAACAATTGCAAATCCGATTACAATATTTTCTATTAAATAAATGTTATATACAATTTTGAAAATAACCCGCAGTAACAACGCTTTCTATTAAAATTTAGAAGTGATTGGACCCGAGAGTAGAGATTATTTGAAAATAACCCTATTTTAATGAAATTTTGCACACTCGCGTATCTCTGATGATAACACACTTTCTATTAAAATTTGGAAGTGATCGGATTGAGGAGCTGCTTGTAATACTAATGTTATACACAATTTTGAAAATAAAAAATAAAAACAGATTTTATTGGAAATTTGCAAACACGTCTATCTCCGGTGACAACACTTTCAATTAAATTAAAATTTGTAAGTAATCAGACCCGAGAGTTGAAAGGTTGCCATATACAATTTTGAAAATAACCCGGTTTTAATGAAAATTGGAAATCGCATTTAGTTCCGATGACAACACTTTCTATTAAAATTGGAAGCGACTAGAAAAGTTTACAGCATGTATTTCTCCGGTAACAACAATTTGTATTAATATTTTGAAGTTTTCGGACCTAGGAATCGAGTGGCTGCGATTTGATTTGATTTCAAGTGCAGCTTGGACCGATAGTATCAAGCCAAACATCTTTAGAATTGACAATATAAATATTAAAATAATTCATGCAGTCTTACGAATTTTGCTTGTTTGATACATATGTCGATATATCCCTAACACGGAGAAAAAAATATAGGGCACATTTCAATAAAATATAGGAGCCGGTGCACTGGTGGAATATAATCAGAAAGAGTACTATAAATTAATGGACTTATGCACTACGCCAGATAGTAAAATTTACAATAAATTTTAACTATGGTTATCGTTAAAATAGTAAATAACTATTATTCAAAGTAGAGGATCATAATCATTATAGGAAAGTAGGCAAATTATTATAGTAACTATTACCATACAACATGGTAGCTGTTATTATGTAATTTTGTAGCTAGTGTTTTAATAAAGCTAATAAATTAAATAAAACTAACTTTGATTTTATATTTATTAATTTAATATTTTATTTCATTTGATTAAGAACTGATTATAAAACGATACACAATTCTACTTATACTTTCAATTCTTTCACAACATAACCAATGTCATAAAAAGACAAAATATTGTTGACGTATCGCATTCACAACCTACGTTTGTTCTGGAATTAAATCCTGTTATTATACAAACCGTGATACCTCCATTTCATTTCCATACAATTGAACTAGGTATTCTATTTTGTTTGATGGTTTTCCATAATTGCACTAAAATACATCGGCTCCAATAAAAGGGTTATTTAAATAACTTTTCTTTTCTGCAAACACAACTAAAATTATTTTTATATTGATTATACGCGACCGTTAATTTTTATTTTTATAGTTTTCTCGGCTTTTCGGTCGTAAATTATTTAAAATAAAATATTTAAAACATAAATAGTTTATGCTGAAAAATATTTCTTTATTTTGCCATACGTTTCGGTATATTTAATACCATTGACAATGGTATTAAATATACCGAAACGTATGGCAAAATAAAGAAATATTTTTCAGCATAAACTATTTATGTTTTAAATATTTTATTTTAAATAATTTACGACCGAAAAGCCGAGAAAACTATAAAAATAAAATTATTTTGTTAGAAATATTTCTTAATACACATTTTTTCACAAATTTTGTTTATCAAGTTATACAGTTTAATTTAGTTTATTTTGTTTAAATTTAAGAAACCTAAGACTCACCAATAAATATTGATGCAAAATGACGGCATCCTCATTTCTCCAATAATTGTCCAAAAGTTTCAGCATCCGCCTATATTTTGAATTTTATTTATTTTCACATAACACTAGACCCTTTCCTATTAAAGTTTCAATACACAATGACAACAGACAGAGATAAATACGCATTTAATGTCGCTTAGATTAAATTCCTTTAACAAAAGGGAAACATTACTATGCGAATTCCATAATTAATGGGAACTACTCCTAGGTGATATAAGTAATTGGTTCGCATTATAGGAGTAATTCCTATATTGCACTGAATAATATGTAAAATGGATCCTCTCCTATAAAGATAGTAAATTATACAATTATATAAATAGGAAATAAATTGGTGATTTTTTTTCTCCGTGAACCTCAAAAAATCAAATCGAACCAAAATTAAAACGACATTTTCATATACACGTTCCTTTAGTAATTTAGGTTAAGATTTATTGCATGTATAAACAAGGAAAAATCATTTACTATGAAATTTTTAATTAGTTTCAAATTCGAATTATTTCAGAGAGATACAAAAAGAAAAGGACATCCATTTTATTTAGTCCCACACAATGAATTTATTCATTTACAAAGTGATCACACATGTCATTTATGTTTAAATTTTATTTTGTATTTTTCTGTTTGATCCGACTTACATTATCTATTTCCGAAAAAAACAATTATGGCGTACCTCAAAGCGAATACGATTATCAATTCCAATATCTTCTGGGTACCTATTTCTTTCATAACCCAATGATTTTACGAAGGTCAATTAAATCAACATTATCCAGAGTAATAAAAGAAACAATAAAATTGCGAAGAAAATTCAAAAGAAAATTTGTTTTTTTTTATATCCTATCCCGAATCCAGTTTTCTGCTTCATTTCATGAAGGGAGGCAAAATACAATAAAAGCGATATATGGATGTGATCCAGTGAAGTTTTTATATTTAGTTCGATGGTTTTTCACATTTATGATTATAGTTCGGTATTAAGAAAACCTAAAATTGTCGAAAGCCATCACTGAATGTAATGATGAACGTTTTGAATTAGAACCGCGAACTTTTTTAAAACTCATCTTACGTATAAAGTATAAAGAAAATAAATATAATTGTGTAGCAGAGGAAGACATTTGTTTCTTATTCAAAATCAATAACTTCAATTTTCATTTTAATATTTTTTTTATATTAAGACATTTTTCGTTTTTCATTTCTTCACTTTACTTGAGGAGCGTGGGGAATAAATGTATGAAGCGAGCAATAAAGGAAGAAAATGAAAATTTTCCAATTTTATTTCATCATCATCATGAATGTGTATTCGGTTTTTTTGTGTTTATAAATCTTTAAAAGTTGGAAATGATGTAGAAAACGGAACGATGGAAATTATTTGCTTCTTATGCTGAAATATAAATTCGCGGAATATATTTAAATTTTGTAAAGGATTAAAGTTAAAATATTTTTTTTAAAAAAGTTTTCTTGTCTTACTTCCTTGGTGGGTACCTTTATATCATGTGAACGATGAGTCGAGTTATTTTTAACCCATATCGCCATATATACGATTACGGAATAGTCGTGCTTGATGTACTAGTTGAAAGGGTTAAGCTACTATTATTTACAAATGTTTTTGTTATTTATAGTTTTATTGTCTTGTCTTGAGAATCTGTTAGCTTGCGGGAATACAATAAAATTGTATATATGTGCTTCTAAATGCGCCGGAGGAGCCCCGAGAATCTGATGTATTCAATTCAATTGTTATATTTAGTATATTATACATTCATGCTATGTATGTAATAGAGAAGAAAATGAAATACACAATAGATATGGAAAATTCATGTATTTCAATTTTTTTTTTTAGTATTTTATATTTTACTCCGCACCAATATTGAAAATACATAAAAGGCATCACACAGAAAGACATTACACTACAGCTATAGAATACATTATATACTTTTTATTGTGGTTTATTGTGTGTTAGCCATTTTATGGTAAAAATTTTTGCTCGTTTTCATTTTTATCCTCTCCGCTATTTTTCATTTAGAAAATGTATAGAAAAAATTGCTCCATATAAAATAGAGTAATGGAAATTTATGCAATATCAATTTAGTTTTATATATTGTTAACATGTTCAGGATTGGAGGTACAAGGTTCATATGATTTATTTTATCTTTCTAAATCGATGTGCATATTAATCAACAACATCTGATGCACACAATCTCTGATGTACTTTGTACCATAAAATTTATATTCTTATAGTGATTTTATAAAATGAAGCATTTAAGCGCAACCCGAATGTTTA
Organism: Nephrotoma appendiculata; assembly: GCA_947310385.1. Lineage (NCBI taxonomy): Eukaryota > Metazoa > Arthropoda > Insecta > Diptera > Tipulidae > Nephrotoma > Nephrotoma appendiculata. The sequence continues at coordinate 125,556,897 of OX371225.1, read as the reverse complement.
AATCAAACTTGGCCTCGATTTATGTGTCTTACATTAAGTATCTGGTTTACAAATGTGACTAACCGAGCTAGAAACGAGCTTCAAACAGCCTTACGTAGCATCCATATCTAATAAAGATTTAATTTCAATAATCTAGGCAAATAGGGTGAGCCCGAAGTGTAGAGACAGACTAATCTAAATTAAATTGATGTTGCGGGCTGACTATTGGATATTTATTTTCAATTTGTAGATTAAAGCAGGATCTGTAAATATCAGTAATTATTTACTTCGACGTTTTATAATTAAAAAGTGTTAACATATTATCGTGGGTCATTGAATGAAAATTCATTTTCAAATGTTTAGGATGGTTAGATTTTTTCGAATTTTAAAACCACGGAGGTTCTGACATAAAAACCATACATTTGTGAACGAAAGTTTAATGTAAAGTTAAGTCACTTCTACGATCCATTACCCAAAACTACTTAAATGTAAAATAAAATCATGTCTAAATATTATTTTATCACTTACTGGTGATTATACTCAAACTTGGTTATTAAAATTTAAATATCATTCTTCACAGCTCAGTGATCGATAAACGGGTATGCTTTCGCCTGGATGAGCCAAAATCGTTTTAGTTTTTTGAAATAAGTATTTCAAACCAACTTTTGGAGCCCTAATTTGTGCATTAGCCCAGTGTTTCTCAACGGGAGCTATACGGCCCTCTTAGGGAGGTCTACCATACATCTGAGGAGGTATATGCTAAATTCATAAATACCACAATTAGTCCAAAGATTCTCTAAAATTTTTATTAAATAATTTGCCCAAGACTTCAAAATAAGGGCTTGTATCCGCTTATCTTTTTTGCTGGAGCTTCCTTTTATGTTTGCGAAGAGATAATACTCGATGGGAGCCAGATGCCGATTGCGGTGGATAGGAAACAACTTGAATTTCAACTTATGCAATTTTGTCGTCGTTACTTCTGACACACTGTCTAAATTGTAAAAAAAATTTGTTCAATCGTTTTTCAAGATAGTTGATGAATATTATATCTAACGCATCCCTAAATACATAAAGCGGCTGTAATAGTCCAGCATTCCAAAAAACTATTGTATTGGCGGATTGATGTCGGCTCACTTTTATTGTCCGGCAATTTCGTTTTCAATATTCTCCCTAAGGTCCTCTAATGTTTTTGGCCTAAACCAACGACTTAACGTAACCCCATAAAAAGAAATCCAACGGCGTAAATGGGATGAGAGATGGCTGTTCGACCGGATAATTTCTTGAGATTACACGGTACCGCACTTCCCCTTCAATAGATTAATTTAATTCGATGTCAAGTCGAACATGTAACACGTTGATGTAACATGGCTATCATTTTCATCGACGAAATATGGGTAAATCAGACCTCCGGCATGAAATCCACACATGCTCACTTTTTTGGTCGTAATAGAGTCTCTTTTAGCACACGTGGGTTTGTTGCTGTCCAATAACGCATATTTTTCTTATTGACAAGCCATTAAGCCAAAATGAGCTTCATCGCTGAAAAACATTTTTCGATGAAACTCAGGATTTTCTTCAAACTTTTGCAGAGCCCAATCGGAGAAGTTTCGTGGCTTGAAATTATCAGAGGCCTCAGTTCTTGAGTTAATTTGATCTTGTAAGGGTGTAAGCCAAGGTCTTTCCGTAAAATTGGGAATTGGAATCGATTGATTTGGCTCATTTTAAACTGAAACACTCACGGTTGCGATATTTTCGGTAACTTGATCGGTGCATTGTCTCACTGGCACAGGAAAATCGAATAGTGAATATTTGGACGCGAATCTATCCACTATAGCACGCACAGCCTGTCTGGTGGGACGATTATTTCGAGCGAAAATTGGTGTAAACGCTCTTGAAGGTGTAATCACCGTCTCAAAATTGCGGTAGTAATTTTTAATATGTTCCAAATGTTGTTGGTTCGTGAACTTCACCATGATAAAAATGTTAACGTTGATTGACGTCTTGACGTTCCTTTTTTAAATACAAAAATTTTATGTCCGACCATTTTTATGTGTCGATCTGTAACGTAGGATATATGAATTTGATAAAATTGCTTTAGCAGGTCTCAATGCAATTTAAATTCAATCCCTTGATGCCAAACTTTGTCGAAATCTTGAGCTAAATCTCAAATAATACTGGGAGTATATCTTCTTATTCCAAGTGAATCCTCAATGACATCCGTTTTTCTGTGAACTTGTTCAACAGTAGAGTGATTTTCTCTAAACCTAAATTAGTGTGGTGGAATTAAACATCTTACTTCTATTATAGATTTTAGCCTCTTGAGCAGAAGGTTTCACAATTTTGTTATAACTGGAAGTAGTGATATCGGTCTACAAGGTATTTATCGTTTGATGGTTTACTTGGTTTAGGAAGCTTGCAGAATAGTTAGGAGCTACTCACCAAGCAATATCACTTCGATTACATGCAATGGGAAAAATACAGAAGGAAGAAAAATGGGTTCCTCATAAACTAAGAAAACAAAAACCGAAGGTTGACATCTGCATGAATTTGCTTTCTCGGTTCAAAAGAATTACATTAGTTGCAAAAATAAATATTTATGACAATAAAGTGTTACTGTGTGTCTTGGTCATCACGAAGTCATTTAGTACGAGTTTCTGGAACCCGGTGAAAACAGCTGAACGTTACCAGGCCCAATTGATCAAACTAAGTGATGCTCTCGAGGAAAAAAGACCATTTTTAGGCCAAGAAAGGCCCTATCGCGAAGGCATTCATCATCTCATTTATGAAGCAAAGACCATAGATATGGCGAATATTTTGATAATTAATTTTTGTAACAATTATATTTTCAATAAAGTTTAATTTCATCGAAAAAATAAGAGTTTCTACTGCACACCTAATAATCGGTACTCGGAGATTTGTTTGCTCTTTCACTAATTTTTTTGAATAAATAACAATTGGTTTTATTGTTTGTTAATTTAGACAAGTTATCTTTTTTATTATCATTGCACTCAGAGCCATGATCACACATCTGTCAGATTATAGACTGTTTTCGATGCTCGTGTAGTCCCCTAAAACTACTTTTGTTACAAAGAACTGAAGATTTGGTATTTTATGAATGTCAGTAGACGAAATAGTTGGTTTCTTTTCTTAATTTATGGCATGGAGGATAGTAAATAAAGGAGATACTGAAACCCATATTATTGATTGATTCAAATTTTATGGTTTTAACTTGCGTCATTTCTGTTTCAATACCGAGATCTTCGTAATGTTTAATATTTTTCTTAATAATTACGGTAGACCTCTAGCGTTTCTTCCTGGATGATAGCACGGTAGCATTCATAGTCACGTGTTCTAATAAATTAAGTTTCTGTTAAATGAGTTTCCGATACAAGACATATATCTATTTTTTCTAAGGTTAGAAAAATGTTTAGCTTTAGAATATGCTGTGGTGCTAAACCTCATTTCGACCTTCTTCCTGTTAAAAGCCCTGTCTTATTTTTTTTTTGTGCAGCCATGTAACAATTTGCCCTTGCTCGAGGACATCGTGACTTCACAAGATTATTTTGCTTTATTTCATTTTCGATGACATTTAATTTGATTTCGGTGTGCAGAAACCACCCTTCAAATTGTAATTACCCTGTGGTCCGCCTAATAAATCTTGTCGTTATGGTGAAATTTAAAAATTCAACAAGCTGTACCCCAAAAGTAACATAAGGAGCTTTAAAAATATTCAAAATATAAAATATTGAAAAATCAAGAACAAAAATTAACTAGGAGTTTTTATTTCAATCGCGTTCCAAATGATAATTCTAAATTGTCCGTTCATTTTATTAGGATCGTTCTAGTCACTTATGTATAGATTCTAAACCACGTCCTTATTTTGCTAGTCATGCATTTATCATTTTTTATACTTCAGGATATCTTTTCGAGTGGATTTTCTTTAGTATCATTAGTTAACAGCTGAGTTATTTGCTGGTAGAATTTCCACTCTGCTCCGATTTACTGTAGTGGTGGCGGCACTCTAGTTTTAGTTGGAATCCTCTCTCTTTATCGTTAGAGTTTTGAGTCGATTGGCGGGTTTTTTTTCTTAACTTTTGCAGTTAGCCGGGTCCACAATTTCATTGGGTGTGTGTAAACCGTTGGCATTTCTTGCATTTAGGTAATAATCTCCTTATCCTTCTTGATAGGTGGGATGATACCCTCTAGCCATAACTTTAATTTCTCAGTTATTTTCATCTTCGTAGTTCGTAGGTATACAACTCTTTACCTTCTTCAGTGAGTTTTGTGGCTAAAGCTTTATATGTATCGGGATCTTTTGTATCTGTCTTCCAAACATTTTTTTTAGTGCCACTACTCTATAGTCGTTCCTGGGCACCAATTTCATTAAAGGTTTTTATGCATTGGATTTATGCATCCAATCAGTTTCTCTTAAAAGTTCCTCATCGTCTGTATGGAGCTCAGCGTTAGTACTATCTGGTTTTCTTCTGCTCCTCATTTTGTGATGCCATTTTTCTATTTCGCGAAGTCTTCTGCATAGTTCAACATTTTCCTTTTCTGTTAAATCGTGCTTTTGAACTACGTATCTGGACATCGTAATGATTGGCTCATCGCAGAATCCATTGAGCCGACCTGTTAGAGGGTGAATTAGTCAACTGAGCAGTTGTGCTACCACTGGCCCTATTCTGTCTTTCCCTGGGAATAGGGAATTGGGAAAAATATTTTCAGAGCATTTTTGTCTAAATTGTATTTTCCTGACCTACTGAGGGAACATGTTTGGTGTTAGTATTTTTGAAACAAAGTGAAATGGGAAAATATTTTTCCCAATAAAAATTTTGTGGAACAAAAGTTTCCCAATTCACTTCGTTTTGTAAATTTTTACACTAAACTTTTTCTTTCAGTAGGCCAGAAAAATACAATTTAGACAAAAATGCTATGAAAATATTTTTCCCAATTCCCTATTCCCAGGGAAAGACAGAATAGGGCCACACGTGAGGAAAAATTCATGTGTACGTGAAATAAAAACCAGTTGATTTAGCGAATTATATTAAATTAACTAGTAATCGTTAAACATTTCGTATAGTACCGGCGGAGGTACACTAGTATTTTAAACATTAATTTAAAATTGATCTGGTATTCATGGTTTTCCAAACACTTTTCCAAATTTCCAAACACTTTAACATGCAAAGCCAGCTTGCATACCGATTATTAGAAAAGTTAGAAAATTTCTTGTCAACAAATAATAGATTATGTATTGTTATATAAACTTCTCAATTCTCATAATTCAAATATCAATATACAATACCAAATTACTATTTTTAGCTAAATAAATTCATGAAAAATGCAAAACAATCAAAAAGCAAAAATTATATTTTCTTTTCCTATTTTCTTTCAATTAAAACCAAAAATTTAAATTATTTCGAATTGAGAATGGAATCAAATCAATGGAATAAATAGGAAACTAGTTTCTAGTTTGTTATGAGTGTATAAGAATTTTTTAAATCGAGTTTCAGTTTGTTTTTCCATTTTTCCAATTTCATTCTATTTTAAAAATCTAAAATAAATAGATATTTTCTCGTATAATTCAATTTCTGTTGCTTGTACATATAGTATTGTGTGTTGTTGTTATTGGTGATGGCGATGTAAATAGTTCAGTATTTTTCTATAAAAGTAAATATAAAACATAATTATTATTTTTATGTTTTATATTTTATGTATTTTATTTATTTGTTTGTGATATGGAAACGGCATGTTTTGTACATAACGTGTGTGTGTGTGTGTGTGTGTGTGTGTGTGCTGTGTATGTATCGGATGGAAAGGAAAATGATATGTAATATATAACGAGTATGTGTGGTGTGTGTATGTTGTGCTCTTTTTGTTCTGCTTGAATTGTATAGTCAGTTAGCTATACATATATGTAATAGTACGTACATATTGTACGAGTAGATATGTGATAAACATTAAGTTTATTGAACTAAAAATGGTATTATTGTTGGAGATTGAGATTTTTTTTTTCTGTTTAATTGAAAATAAATAATTTGTATGAACTTGTTGGAGACATGGATCTTATGATATGAAAATTGCAGACAATGGTGTTAATGTGTATACCGTGTCTGCTATAAAATAATAAAGACTCTAATAATATGGTAACATTAAAATAATCTTATCATTATCGTAGTTGTAAAAGTTAATTTTGTTTTGTTTTGTTTTTGGATTCAAACAGCTAAAATTGATATATAGATAACAAAAGGTATAAGTTTAATATGGGTTGAGTATTTATATGTGTATATCGATAAATTATAAGAAATACAAGCCATTACAAAATTAAACGGAAGTGTTGTATTACAGAATTATTTGAAGTGCGCACTAAACAATTCCACCAAACCACGGTAAAGATAAGACACATATCGTATAACGAAATTCAATGAAATTATTTCAATCAAATTGAAATTGATTGATTGAAACCGAAACCGTATCATGATGCGTGAATCAATGAGAATGTTTCACCGAATATATGTAAATCAATCAGTTCATATATAATACAGTAATTGCATCTATTTTATTGAATTATGCTACAGAATAAATTAAAACAGTTGAGCCAATCAAAATGTTCAAATTTTCAACAATTTTCGTAAATACTTAAAATCAAACTTTATTGGTAAATGAATTTTCATTTGAAAGGATTATCACTCATAATAGTCATATGTAACGAAAATAATGACCATTTTGCATCATATTTGTTGGTTGTCAAATGTCATTCTATTAGGTCATTCTAAACCATTACAAATTTATATAAATAACAATAATTGCCATCAAAACTTCCGTCCTTATTAGCCAATGGTCTACCGTAAAATATTTTTGGGTTCATAACAAAATACAACATTAAACATTTCTAGTACAATAACTTGAATAGCTGTCCATATCACCCTTTGATTAATTATACAAAAATCCAAATGGTTTTGAATAATTTGCTCGTTAAAATTTCGAATTATCCTTATTTCTTTATAGGGACTCCAATACTAATTCTAGATCATTCCACTGGACATTTGGTATACTTTTCCAAATACATATAATTAAATCCGCAATACTAAAAATGGCTTTTCAGAATTCTCCAACCTGTATTAAATTCGTTAATCAAAACAATAAGACACGTGACTCGTGTAGGTTAGGTTAGGTTAGGTTAGAGTGGCTGTTATCGCACACTTACGCCAATAATGGCCCATTGTGATACCACAGGATCCAATCTCCCCTTACTCCCGCTGAAACCAACCAGAGCTACTGATGTAGCCTAAAATATCTCGCACCCCACAGCCCGCGAGTTCAGAAAGGCTGTCCATGTTGTACACACCCAAGTACACGTCTTTTGTATGATAGTGCCGGACACGAGCGTAGGAAGTGAACTAATGTCTCTTCCTCCTCTTCGTTCATACAACTTCTACAAAAGTCATTCGTCTCTAGACCCAGCCTTCTCGCATATTCCCCAAAAAGGCAGTGTCCTGTTAGTATCCCTACGACCAATCCTAAATCTCGTTTTCCCAGGAATATAAGTGCCTTGGAGCGCCGCAGGTCCAGTTTTGGCCAAACTTGTTTTGCTACCCTGCACGTGAGAATATTGGTCCACTTCTCATCTGTCAAGGCGATTGCCTTTTTACTGAGCTCTGATTTGAGCGCTGCTATAGGCCTCCCCAGACCTGCCCTTTCCGATTGCATCTGGAGAGTCGTACCGTACCTAGCTAGTTCGTCCGCCCTGCAGTTTCCCGTGATTTCCAAGTGACCAGGGACCCTAATCATCTGGATACTGAAATACTCGCTCATCTCATTAAGAGATGATCGGCAATCTAGCGCCACGCGTGACTTCAGAGAAACCGCCTCTAGTGACCTGAGTGCCGCTTGACTGTCCACATAAATCGCGATATCCCTAACAGATACCACGTTATGCTTCAACCATGTCACGACTTCCCCTATCGCCACCACTTCAGCCTGGTACACGCTGCAGTAGTCAGGGAGACGAACAGAAATATTAACATTGAGCTTTTCACAGAAGACTCCGGCTCCTACTTTGCCGTCTAGCTTAGAGCCGTCCGTGAAAAATTTCAGTGCCTCGTTTTCCCGTATTGATCCGTTCCTCCAGGATTCCCTAGAAGGACAGATGATCCGGAAACCTATATCGAAGCACAACGTTGGTTTAATATAATCTAGATTCACCAGTTCTTCCCTTAGTGATCTAGCTATCGTCGAGTGTCCCGCCTGAAGACACTTCCACTGAGAGACAGCCGAGAGCCTTGTAGCCACATTGGCTGCCATCTGCTTACCAAAAAATTCGATTGGAATAAGGTGGAACATAACCTCTAAAGCGCGTGTAGGTGTTGTCCTAAGTGCCCCGCTTATAAGCATACAGGCCGTTCTTTGCACCTTCTCCAACATCCTTATGTAGGTTACCTTTTCCAGAGCTGGCCACCACACGCCCACCCCGTACATCAGCACAGTCCTTACCACTGCGGTATAGAGCCAGTGTACTAGCTCTGGTTTCAAACCCCATTTCTCCCCTATGGCGTTTCTACACGAGTAAATGGCTACATTAGCCTTATTCACCCTTTCTACAATGTTAGGCTTCCAGCTGAGCTTACTGCCCAAGATTATGCCCAAAAATCTCCCTCTGTCAGCAAAAGCCAGTCTAATGCCGTTCCAATAGGAGGGCTAACTACCGGAATTTTATATTTCTTAGTAAATAGTACCAGTTCTGTCTTGGACGGGTTGATCCCTAATCCGCATTTGCCGGCCCATTTCGTAACGATCAGGAGTGCATTCTGCATAACATCCCTAATCGTATCCAGATATTTGCCTAAGACAGCTATCGCTACATCATCTGCATATGCTACAACCCCCATCCCCTCTTTCTCCAGTTCCAACAGCAATCCATTCACCACTGCACTCCAAAGAAAGGGGGACATTACTCCTCCCTGCGGCGTTCCTCTAACCACCCGCCTTCTAATGGTGGACTCCCCCAGTTCCGAGATAATAATCCTGCTTACCAGCATCTGATTTATCAACCTACTTATAGGATAATCCACCTTCAAAAATGACAATCCTTCCATGATCGCCTCCGTTTTTACATTATTAAATGCACCCTCAATGTCGAGAAATGCTACCATACAATACTCTTGTGAGTAAATTGACTTCTCAATCATGCGTACTAGATCGTGCAGAGCTGTGTCCACTGACTTTCCCTTACAGTACGCATGCTGCGACATTGCCCAATTCCTTGGCTCAACTTTTGTTCGAATAAGTACGTCTATCAATCTTTCCAAGGTTTTCAACAGAAAGGATGATAGAGCTATAGGCCTCAGGTCCTTTGGATAAGCCTGTGAGCTTTTTCCCGATTTCGGGATAAAAACCACTCTGACTTCCGTTCATTTTCTGGGAATATAGACCGATTGCAGACATCCCCTGAAGATAACCTCCAGCCAGGGGAGGATGACTGCAGAGTTCCTTTGGATCTCTGCTGGTATAATCCGATCCGGGCCCGCTGATTTATAAGGCTTAAAACCGTTCAGCGCCCACAGGATTCGTTTCCTGTCCACGATGCCATCCACATCTAGTAAAGGTGTTCCTCGATGAGCTCCAGGCTCCATCGAGTCATCAATGCTTCCCGGAAAATGGGTCTCAATGAGAAGCTCCAATGATTCCGCACTTGAAGCTGTCCATAACCCGTCCGGCCTAATTAAGTAACTAGGACTGGTTGGGTTAGTAGATAGAATTTTCCTTAGGCGAGAAGTCTCAGAGACCTCCTCCATTCTACAACAGAAGAGTCTCCAAGACCCCCTTTGTGCCCTCTTCAGCTCTTTTTTGTATTGTAAGAACAGACGTGACTCTTGTAAGAACAGACAAAACAAAATCGTTCTATGATTCGATATTGATGATCGAGAGATTAATTTAAATTCAGTTTGATTTAATTTCTGAATACATTTGAAATTTCACAGTACAATTCTAATTTATGTGAAAAATATTTTGGTTTACTTATGGCCGGTTGCACAGAAAAATGACTAACGGTCGGTTAGTTGTGCGCCAGATAAATTTTTTATATAAAATCTGGTTTTGCAGTCAGAAAAAAAATCAACGCAAACTTGGTTAAATATATTTTATTCCATGGAAATATTTAACGATTAGTTAAAAAGTTATTCAATAAAAATTGGCAGTTCAAATATTTATACGCTAGCTAAATATTTCCACGGAATAAAATATGTTTAACCAAGTTTGCATTGATTTTTTTTCTGACTGCAAAACCAGATTTCATATAAAAAATTTATCTGGCGCACAACTAACCGACCGTTAGTCATTTTTCTGTGCAACCGGCCATTAGTGGTGTAGAAGTTATAATGAAACTTACCTAGTTTTAGATAACTCGCTTGGAAGCCTATAATGGGGATATAAGTGCAATAAATATATGGTGAAAAATTCTTCAACTCACAAATTCACTCTATGGAGCCATAAGTCATGTTTTAATTTTATGATTTTTATGTTTTGAATATGTAGCCTTGATTAAAACAAACGTTTTGAGACACTTAATTTTTTTTGGTTGTTGTTGTTGTTATTATTAAAGACACAGGGTGTCAAAATTTGAGAAAAATGATAATCATGGTATTGTATTTATCGCAATAAAAAGAAAAATAATTGTCCGATAATTATGATTTTGTGCTCATTTTAAAGGTAAGTTAATAAGGATTTATATAAAAATGTAAAAATAGTATATTGTTTAATTCCTTCTTCTCTAAATTTCCCGGCAAAATGTTCTTTTTAAATTTTCCGCAAATACCCGATAACGATAATAGCAGTGATAGTGAAGAATGTTATTTAAAAAATGTGTCTGTTTTGGAAAAAATTAATGAAGTGTTACCATTTCTTGGAAAGTCTCCTGTATATCCGAGTACGTTAGAACCCAGGCCAAAACATCAGCAGGAAAAAGTGATAGATTTAACTTCAATAACACCATCAACATCTCTGGTTCCGGGAATCGTGCCACTTTTGAATCAGTCAACCGAAGATCAAAGGAAGGTTGCACTATATGATGAATTGATTGGTGATCTAAAAGCTAAATTCGAAGAACTGGAGAAAGCCAATGATAAGATTCAGCTACTTACTATATTGTCAAAATCATTAACCATTCAAGAAATCCAGAATGAGTTCAAGGCTAAAGATCTACGAGACAAGAATTGTCCACTAATTCGTCCAGCAGCTAAAGTAGGACGCGAATAAGTGATGAGCTGAAGCAAGCAGTATTATCTTATTATACTGATGATGATGTTAGTCGGATAATGCCAGGCAAAAACGATTGCTTAACAGTCGATAAAGCTAAAGTTCAAAAGCGGCTAATGTACCAACGGAAAGATAGCGCACTACCGGGATTGTATTTCAACTATTTCATGTGATGAGCCTACACCAACACGTTACCTTCTACAATGAGAAAGCTGCCCAGGACTGAATAACTTTAAAGAATATTTCAAAAATGCATTTCGGGAACATGGCAGCGAGGATGCTGAATTAAAATTTAGTCAGTGGATTTCTACCGATAGGTGCAATCTCGAGACCTTTTCTCAACCGTTGGATGAATTTCTGGATTATTTCATAAATAAGCTGAGGAATCTGTTACCTCATTGCTTCATTTCACTTCACCAGTCCAGCTTCTTAAAAAATAAAAAATTCGCGCTGAAGTCTACGGAGGTGATAGTTTTATGTGATTTTGCAGAAAATTATGCATTTATTATGCAAAATGCCACACAAGGGTTTCATTGGAATAATAAGCAAGCGACTATTCATCCATTTGTAATTTATTAAAATTTGGAAGGCAAATTACTTCACCACACCTTTATTATAATATCAGATTGTCTTCACCGCGATACTGTAGCGGTTCACTTATTTATTGAAAAATTGATGCAGTTCTTGAAAACTAAAATATCCAGTTTATCTAAAATTTATTATATTACCGAGTCACGCATTATAAAAATAAGAAAAATTTTAAGAACATCTTAAAACACAAAGAGGATTTTGGAGTTGATTGTGAATGGCATTTCCATGCAACAGCTCATGGAAAAGGTCCATGTGATGGAGTAGGAGGTACCATCAAAAGAAAGGCATCCAGATCTAGTCTCACAATGGAATACAGCAGTACAATAACCAGTGCAGATGAATTATTTAAATGGGCTAAAACGTTGAAGACAGATATCAATTTTGGATTTTGTTCAGACGCAGAATACAAATCCAAGCAAATCAAACTTGCAACTAGGTTTGAAAATTTAAAAATAGTAAAAGGAACTCACGGTTTCCATGCAGTTATTCCAACAGAGGATTTCTATTTGAATTGTAAAGAATATTCTAATTCTGACGATTATGTTAAATTTAAATTGTAATTTTTAATTTGAATAAGATTTAATATTAAACAATAAAATAGAATTATCAAACGAATTTGGGTTTGAAATTTTAAATATATGCAATTAAATTTGAATAATAAATATTAATAATTAAACTGAACTATCCTTTTTATAAACAATTTCAAAACACTGCGAAATATCCACTGAAATACAGTTTTTCCATATAAAAATGAAATACTTCTCTTACTAAAACGAATTTTGCAAGAAAACAAAAAATAACGTGATTTTAGTTTTTTGATATGTTTAATTGTCGAATTCTAGAAAAAAAAATAGGTTTTTGAGAAAATTTAAAAAGAACATTTTGGCAGGAAATTTAGAGAAGAAGGAATTAAACAATATACTATTTTTATATTTTGTTATAAATCCTTATCAACTTGCCTTTAAAATGAGCCCAAAATCATAATTATCGGACAATTATTTTTCTTTTTATTGACATATATACAACATCATGCTTATCATTTTTCTCAAAATTTGACACCCTATATCTTTAACAACAACAAAAAATTAAAGTATTTCAATTTTTTTTCAATCAAGGCTGCACATTCAAAACATAAAAATCATAAAATTAAAACATATTACTTACAAAAATTTGTGATTCCACGTATTTTTCACCATATACATATATAGTATAATTACTTTTAGGATTAGGTTCTTTAAAAAAAAAATTGTTCGATATAAGGTCAAACATTCTCTTGCCTCTTGTTGGTGCATCATTGCGGTTAAAATAGTCCAATGTATCGGTTTATCAATCAAACAAGAAGTTTTGTATGGGACTATTACAGACAAAAGATGTGAAAACTATTGTTGAAATACGTCTCGCCAAAATCGAATTCTGATAGAAGCAACTGGGCAAAATCGTGTATCCCTTGTCAAAACTTCATCGCCACACAAAATCAAAACTTGATAAATTTAAACATAGCATAAAAAATTTTATATAGTAGAACATTGGTGGTTTTTCCACATAAAATTTAAGATGCCGCTATAAGTACTGATTTGAAATTATATCATCAACATTTTTCTATAATCCCCCAAAAGTTGCTTAATTTTCATGAGGTAATCGCGGCGATCAGAAATATATCACACACATAGGTTTGAATGAGCTAGCTTTCAACGTTATTTCCACTGTCTTTTCATAACATTTTGTATCGTATAAAATAATATTGATTTTCTTCTCGTGATTGAAAAATTTCTGGATTCCTCAATAACACCGAAAACTTATTAATCGGAACCATTTCTAGTATTTGATTTAGGTCCAGTTTTGGAGAGACGTTTTAGTTTTACCATTTGTTTTTTTTACCTTTTTTTACCCTGATCGGTAACGAGTAGGAGGTGAGACTTGTTAGTTAAAAGTTAGTTTAAATGCATAATACAATTAAATTTTGTACTCCTTCATTATTGTTCGAAATTTGTCCTAATTATCAATTTCTTAAACATAAATGAATAAATAATCTAGGATTAAAGCATTGTAAGATCTTAATTGAGCAACTAGAATGGCTTTTGCTGTAATCCACAGACCAACTTGTTGTAGGATATTCTACCTCTTAAGTCTTTTTCTTTTAATATAACCAGGTACATTATTTATTCTCTACTTTAAACATAAAATCATAAATAATAAATTTATTTGTTTTGTTGTTTTTGTGAAAATAATGGAGATAAAACAAAGACAAAAGATAGGTAAAATTGAAGACGATTAAGTAAAATATTCGAATGACGGAAAGAATATTTTAATTCCAATGATAACAGCCCATATCACTTAAACACATTGCAATTTGTCTTGGTTTTTAGAAAATTAGGGCACTGCACTCGCACAGTTTTATAATTTCAACTGATTATTAATTTATAGGTTGAGCAAACGCAGCTAGAATTTATTTGAAACAATAATTATGTAGAATTATACACGGTATCGTGGTAGAATTATACCTCGTATAAGGTGTACAATATCGACCATTGCTATTTTTTTTCAATTTTGTTGGGCTGATTTGACGATAAAATTTGGTTTGTAAAATGTAACTATTTGGGATTAAAATAACCGGATACAGGATAGATCATCCCAATCTAATAAGAGACCATCGCCTTTAGCCGTCCTATCTATAGAAATGTGATTTTTGGGTAGTATTGCGGAATTTCTAGTGTTCTGAAAAACAAAACTCGATTTGGAAAATTACATCGGAATGCTAAACTAAATTGTATATAAAATTCTGCGAATGTTTTGATGAACTCGAGAAACCTTTAAAGCTATGTTTAATCCCGTATTTAAGGTTTGATTTAAAAAAAAATCGGTATTCGAAATAATCTTATTGGTTGCCAGAATGTGAACTTGACACAATCGAATGTTTCCTGCTACGAAGTTGCCATAAAGTATCTAGTGATTTATTATTTATTTTATCATTATCTGGAATTTTGTATGTACAAATAATTGAGGGCTTATAAAATAGTCTCGTTCTTTCTCTTAAACAAAATCAACAGCGAAACGAAAACTTCAGCCATTTATCCTCTTACTGAAAATATCAATAATACTATAAAATATTATTGCACTTAAAAATCGACTACTCCCCGCTAAAGTAGCATTTATCGGTAATGTCCTACTTATCCTAGATATTTGAAAACTTCATAACTTATGCTAATTCTTATGTTAAGCACCACCGTAGATACGAAAATTTCTAAATTAAGGTTTGCAGAAGAAATAGAAGTATGTAGTTGAAACAGTTCTGACTAAAACGAATTATAATATTTCTAGGTGAATTGTGTATGACTGAAACTTTAATGTATTGGAAATAACGTTTTAAACAGTGGTTTGAATAAATATTCGGTGGTTTTGGCCTTCATTTTTGGCGCTATGTGCGACTCTCTAAATACAGGCGTGCGAATGCAACTCTTGTTCTATTCTATAAAAGCTTACAGTATTTGGAAGAACAACATGGAGGAATACTCTTGTATTCCAATTTTAGAAACATAAATGCGGTTTAAGTACTCCACGTGGTTGCATTGCAAATGTAATATTATTGTGTGATTTGGCTATAACCAAGGCAATTTAGGAACGAAAATTTCAAATTTCTTTACTGCACCCATATTTGCTGTTAAAATTGGTTTATTATTACGTGCTTCCTTTTTATTGGCGGACATCTAAAAAGTTAGAAAGCAAGCAAGGCCCCTCAGCTATAACGATAACCCTACGCCTCTACGAGTTTTGCTAATTTCAAAAGACTAAAGGGCCTATCATAAAAAAATTATAAAATTAAAAAAAAATTAAAAAATTTTGACGACACTAATTTTTAATGACATTCCAGCCGTACTAGTCGTAACGAGTATAGCTATAACCAGCGAGTCTGTAAGAGTCAGTAACGAAACCTTACAGAATTTAACGAGAACGTTTTGTTACAGAATATTTGACAGTTTGACCAGCGAATCTGTAACACGATTATTATTGTCAATTGAATTTTGGAATGTCAATCTGCAAAAGTACAAACTAATCACACCACAATTTTGATCAAAAATGATGAAAAATGAGCTGATGAAAAATGTACATAAAATATTATATAAATTATTAAAATATAAATAAATATTTGTACACATAAATTATAAAAATGTAAACATACCAACATACCGCCATTTCAAATATAAAATTTTGAAGTTTCCTTCAGTTTGTGCGATAATTTTCGGTCTTGTTACAGATTGCTAAATGACAATTCAAATTTAACGAAACTGAACGAAAAGTACTTTGAGTTTCACTGGTCAGTAATGTCAATATACATACATTTTTCAGATGTCGCTTTGTTACTTAAATTTCTTACAGACTCGCTGGTTATAGCTTATGCCGTAAATATTGTTGAATATTGAATGATAGCTATTTGTTATGATGACAGCTATTTATTGCTTGTTGTTTTTTAGCACGATACAAATTTTAATTTTTTTAAGTTTGGACGCAAAATTTCGCTCCATTTATTTTTATTAAACGAACGAACACGTGTGAACAGTTTTCCAGGATTTTGAAAACGTACGTTACATTTTCGTTTGAAAGTATTTTACAAAGCTACTTCACGAAATCCGGATTATCCGGATTGCTTGGGTTATTAAAGTTAGAGAAGTGTTGGGCCCTAAAAACCTATTAAATTGATGCGAATCTGTTTGTGCGAATTTAAAAGCGCTACAGACGAGCCGACGGTTGGTCCGACCGACTTGTAGTTTTCATGTTAATGTTAATCTATTGTCTCATTTTATATTACAAAAACGATTTTATGTTTTTTTACACACCGAATAATTTTAATTTTTTATTTTCTCTGTTGTTTTCTCTGCTGGTTGTTTATTATAAAATTTATGAATTTCCTTTTTGTAACATAAAACGAGACAATAGATTAACATTAACATGAAAACTGCAAATCGGTCGGACGATCGGTCGGATCGTCTGTAGCGCTCTTTAGATTGTCTAGGATTTAGATTCCACAAGATGAATTGTTCCTGAGGTGTACGTCGTTATTCGAGAACGATAAGGCCGAGTAGGTTGGTGAACTCGTACCTACAGATTTAATCATTGCACAAAATTTATTTACTGTTTTTGTGGTTTCTAATTGGATAATTGATTGAATAACGAGTAGATTTGTCGATTATCGTTTAAATGTAATGAAAGCCGTTCCATTGGAACAGTGAATCCCCAGGTCTAAGTGAAACCTCAGGTCTATGTTCAAACCTAACAATTCGTCCGAACTAATGCTTTGCTTTTGCTATCTAAGTTCGGCTGAGCGTGGGTTCACCTATCAACGATCTGCTTTATTTGGCGAATTTTTTTGGTTCTATAAATTTTGAAATAACATTTTACGTAATTGAACTCAAGAAAACTCAAGAATTGGAATGATTTCATGTCGAAATATTTTTACTATAGTGAAATATTTGAAGTATTTTGGTGATCAGGCCCAATAAAGTCACACCGCGCCTCTTTTACGCTCATAAAGATAATATATTGCACTTGAACTATAGAGTTCAATAAGGAACAAGTATTTGTGAAGTAATATTAAATCCTTCATTCGTTCAACTACCTTATTTTCACCATAGAGAATTATAGAAACTGAATAAAATTCTGGACATTGGACAGAATCTGATCCAATCCGAAAACTGAAAAAGCAAAAAGCCTATACGTAAGATTCTGCAATGGGTATTTTAGATATAGTGCTCGTGCGTAATTTTGAATGATTCCATATGCAACGTTTAGCTTTATTGAAAGCTTGATGTAACACATCTCATTGGAGTTCACAAGTTCAAAAAATCTTATTTGGTGTTCAATCCTTACTGAAGATATAGGATAGCTCGCATGCACCGTCATCATCTCTCGTGTATAGTACAAACATCAAGTTCCCCGGTGAATTCTTTAAAGATCGAAATTTGAACCCAAAAGATTGCAAAGCATTTATAAGTCGATGATTTTATTTTCAATTTCATTTTATTTTTCAATTTCATCAATTAATAACAATCAAAATTAACATTTTAATACACCACACTTGATTTCTAAAGCGAAAATTTTTTAAAATTTTTAAATTTCAAAAAAACCAAGAAGGTTAATCCTTGTTGAAAATTTAATTTATTTGAATCAACGTATCGTTTCAACGTCAATGCAAAAATTGAAAATGCTTCCTTGAAAACTGTCATTTCCGGTACTCAGATTTCCATTAAATTTCGCAATGGAAATAAAATATTCAAATTTATGGATAAATTTTAAGTATGAAGTTTCTTCCTAATAGTCAATCCGCCTGGACTGTAGAGATGCCGAATTGGTGAATTAAAGTTTTTTATCGGCATTTCTGGTATAATTTAGAAAATGATTGAAATAATTTTATTTGAAATTTTATTTGTAATTTTTATGTTTTAATCGTTTTTTCGTAAATGTTATATACTTTAAAAAATATTTTCAAAAAACGAGAAAGCTCATATGGAAGCTGTCACTTCCAGTGGACCGATGGTGGCCAAAAATCACTGGCATCTCCCAATTTATGGAAAAAGCTTAACCCAGCAGTGACATGAGATTTTTTTTATTGTTTTTTATCATTTTGTTTAAGTTTTTTTATTAATTTTATTCAACATAATAAGAAAATCAAGACGTGTTCTCTATCAAGAAAATCTAACGGGAAAATATCCGTTTTATACTTCGATGCTCAGATGTTTTTAGTTTTCTGTAAAAATTAAAAAAAAATCTCATCTCTTTTGGTGCGTTTTTGAACCATATGTCACTGCTGGGTTAAGTAACAAGTTTCATCCCGACAATGTATAGATGCCGATTTTTTGTTCAAAAATGGACTAGATTGTTGCAAATTTAATTTAGATTCTTTTAGTTATTAGTCATTTTTCTCGTAAATAATATGCTTTTCAAAATATTTGCAACAAACGAAAAAGTTCCTTTGGAAGCTGCCTATTTTTTAAACCTAATTTAATCTTTTAGGAGTTAGTAATCTAACCGGGCATGTGGTACAGTGGTGTAAGTTCCCAGATTTAAACCAGGGGCCGAATTTTGGTTAAAAAATGAGAATAAAAGTTATGAGTTTTACAGTTGTTTTAGTTACGTATAGACGTAAAATATTAAATCATATAATTGTCTGATACAAACAGCGGAAAAATTCAATATTTACGTCTAGTAGGTATATGTGAAACAAAGGTAAAAGTCATAAATTGTATTCCCGTTTTTCGACCAAAATTAGGCCCCAGGGGCATTGGGTTCGGTTTACAGCACGATCACTCTACTTCAACATTCTGAAATAGCAGTAAATCCCGGCTTACATGTAAAACTGGGCCTAGGTTCAATAAATAAATAGTTGTTTGATGAAGTGACAAACGTAATTTTTTTATATCCTTGTACTAAAATTTTAAGTGCTGCTATAAAATGGCAATTTTAAGGTGTGTTCGATTCAACTGAAGAGCAATAAATCTTCACTTCACTATTGAACTACTGAAGAGAAGAAGATGTTTGTTTGAAACTCCTCAAATAAATGTCAAAATAAATAGTAGCCTGTTGTGTGTGTATTTTCAAAAGTGTTTGGACAAAACTTTAGCTGTGTTTCTTATTTCCGATCTAATCGATCTGAGTACTAAAAAGTTGATTCTTATTTCAGCTCAGATCGATCTCTTTTTATAGAGTATTTGCAAGAAGTGGTACAATTTCACATTCGTGGTACAATTTCTTCAGAGCAAATAAGAAGTAATAATAATTTATTTGTGTTAATCGTGTATTTTGCTGACAGTTCGATGACAGTTGATATTTTTTTTTGATCTACCGAATCTGAAACCTGTTTCTTATTTCAGATCGACCAGATCGATCTAATTTCAGATTTCATAATCTGCTCGATCTATACGGATTTAAATAAGAAACACAGCTTTTGAATCAAAATAAAAAATACATATTAAATCTTAATTTTACAGTTTTTTGGGTTTTTGTAAGAATTAGAAAAATGGCGCACTTAAGAGAAAAGCTTAACACGTTCACGATGGCGCTGTAACTCTTGCTCCTCGCCCATTGGCGGCTGCGCTTAAAGCTTCTCGCTCTATCGGACGGGAGCTAATCCAGCCGCCCTATTCCTGAATACGATTTTTTTTGTATTTTTTTTTTATCTAAATATTTGGTGTTACATACCGTCTAATAGTACAATCAAATGCGTACCATCGGTGGTACGCATCGCCCGATGAGGCAGTCTAGTGCGGGGCACCGGTGGTACGCGCCAGCGTGAACGTGTTAAACACGTAATTGTAAAATAAACATCCATATTGGCGATTTTCATCGAATGTAGATAGCGTTAGTTATTACGTCTACAAGCAGGACGATAATTGTCAAATCCATTGTTTTGACAGTTTAGACCCCCTTGCTTCATAGCAAACTACGATTTGCGTTTTGTTCACCAGATGTCAGCTACTTTGTTGGAAATTGCGAATAAACATAAGCGCTGATGATATTTTTACTTCTTTTTTAGACGCAAGTTTTACATGTACCAAGCCTAAAATATCATATTGGAATTTCGTTGACGAGTTCCACTAACAGCGAAGATGGAGTTAATGTAAAAGAGATAAACCTCTTCATAGAGTAAAAAATTATTATGAAACAACAGTACAAGAGTATAGTGGCGGTCAGTTTAAGACTAATTTTCGTTTGAAGAAATCATTCTTTAAGTCTCTCATTAAGTGAAATACCGCTTTTAGTTAATAACATCAATTCTTACATCACATTTTAATATGCCTTATAGGTTTCCTGGAGCTATTAAAGACTAACACTTATGATTCCAAATAATTACTCTTTAGTACCTGGCAAACCAAGTCGTTTCCGGCAGGTTGCCAATTTATTTGATGTTTCTCAGAATAGCGTTCATGTAATACTCAATTATGTTACCGATTTGATTTGTACGCATTCGCCAAAGTTTATTAAATGACCGACACAAAAAAAGCCATAGCAATCGCAGAAATGCTTTTTAATAAAGTAGGGTTAAAAAACGTGTTGGGTTGGTACTGATGGCTCATATATCCATATTCTGAACATAGATGAAAATAAAGATTACATTAATTTTGCTTCATTTGTTTTGCTTTATCTTAGCTGAATCATTGAGACTTATTAACACTTTATTTGCTACCACTCAACGTACGCACAAATTCAAAATATCCAAGAACCGCTTTAAAATAGACACAAAAATTGATCACAATTCAATGAACAAAGCCGAGAGAAAAAGATTCGCCCAACACCTCTCACGACAATTATAATTAATAAAGTTTCAAAACAGCAAAACTTTGTACCTCGATTACCTATATCTTTGGCATTTGAGCAGCTGGTATTGTTGTAGTTGTTCAAGTTCGTGTTTCTTCCTAAAGTATTTCTAAAATTGTTTTGGATTTAGTTTGATTTGTTGTTGAATTTGATCTAGATAGAACTGCTATTTTGATTTGAAAACAATTCAAATTCGATTTGAATACGATTTAGCGTTCGGGTCGAAATTCAACATTATTTTTGGAAGGTTGAGATCACTTAGCACGAGAACTTAATCTGATGAGTTTAGTTTATTATTAACATTAACAATTGTATTGACGCAGGTCGCACAATAATCACTATTTGTCTGAGGTGGTACATATTATGCTGTATAGATGATTAGATTTTTTGTTTATTTTGATTTTTACACAAATTTATTCAACACTTGACCGAGATAAGGTTATTGAGGTATTCCAGCCTTTACAACTATAGCTTGCTATTAGACGAAGAACGAGAGAACAATTCCATCTATAAACAACGTATTTAATTTTAAGACAAAGTTTGAAAACGGAGATGCTTTTATTGCCATTCTGCTTGAATTCAATCACTATTTTAGCTGATTTTTGATTGGTTTATCATTGGAGCAGTAGAGGAAATACAGGGTCGAGCCTTCATTGGAAAGATTCAAGTATTTAGTATTTATTATGAAGGTGCCTGCATCGGATTTTTTTTTTCAGATGGTGTAACCTGGGTGTAAAGCTATTCTTGCTAATTATAAACAGTTATTGTTTTGTATGATTGATTTTAGGAATCTCTAGCTCGTTGCCATAGCAAACCATAGCAAATTTCATATTTGTTTATCTAACAGAGTTAATGCGATAGTGACAGGTTAACCAGTTTTAAAATAAAATACAGGCAAATAATCGTGTAATGCTGTTTTTACTCCTTAATCTAGTAATTATCTTGATAATAATTATTATTTCGGATTTTGAAACGATTTGTTTTTTTGTTTCGCCAAAGTATTAGCCCAACAAAAATTTTGTCAACATCAGAGCCATAATTATTCTCACACCTTTATTTTTATAAACGAATATAAAAATAAATGTCGTACAATTTATCGCTTAGTCTCGAGTTTTTTTTAGGACGAGTAAAATATAAAAAATTACTCGTGTTTGAAGTATATGGACGTTTCAAAATTATGATTAATTTATGCTGGGCATATGTATTATTTATAAAAATAGATAAAAACGCCATTGGCTTTATATCTTTTAACGTGCGTTGTAAGAATATCCCGAGAACGCACAAAAAGCGGGGAAATCATATTAAAAGGACTCTCTCACAATAAAATAGAGTGTAGATATATACATAGTTTGTTATATCGAAATGTAGAGGCGCTATTTTACTATAAAGTTATTGATTTTTTTTACAAAAGTTTGTGAATTCCCCGTTATGAGAAATCATACCTCCCCGTTTTTGAGAAAAAATAAGTATTTTGGTATTTTACTTGCAAAGAAATTCAAATTCATAATACATATTGAGTTTCCAAATTTAAAATTTAATAAAATGATTTATTTTATTATATGAATATAAATAATATGAGATGCATTTTAAATATTATTTTTATAACATATTTGTCCCCTTTTGCGCAGGCGAGACAGATAACAGGAGGAAGTAACATCAGGATTGCCAGCATCATTATAATTTTTTTTTTTTGTACTATGATTAGGGAAATTTTTCACAGTGAATCCTTTATCACGAATACAAAAACAAGACAACTATGTATTATTATTGTTTCTGGTCCTTTCTAGAAATGTCAAGAAACAGTTGTTGTTTTTTTTTGTTTTTATTTTGTGCAAAACTATTGGGCTAAGAAACAGTGTTACATTAGGAAAAAAATCGCAGAGATAGGAAAATATTTAGGTGTGAACGGAAAACATTAATTATTTAAATATATCCTGTGGGTATTTTTTCTTTATTTTTTTTTGTGTGCGTGTGTGATATCCTTTTTTTGACTACCTCAAAATTAAATTTATTATGCAATTTGTGCAAGTTCTATATATTCAATAGTTTTTATTTTAGTTTGTATATCCTTTATATTATTATAAATTTCGTGTTAAATTTAATATAATTTAAAATTTTAATTTAATGAAAAAAAATTGTGTGAAAATAGGTCAAATCGATAAATCATTATTTTCTTTTCCTTTATTCTAGAAAAACTATTGGAAATCAACGGGATCAATAACAAGTGGTTCATCTCCGGCAAAAGAAGAGGATATATATATTGACGATGAACAAATTGAAGGATCTGGCGGGCGAGGAGAGGTAAGACATATAATTTTCTTTGTGTAGTTTGATATCGCGACTTTTTTCTTGTAAACTTAAATTATTATTTTACGTGTATAAAGATAGGCTCTCAAGGTGGTAGACGCGGAATATAAAAAAATATTTGCGCTGACTGACAGTATCATATTGATGTAGGTTACATCGTTGCCGCTGTTTAGTACATAAAATTTCTTCGAAAACAACACTATTTATAAAATTTGTGTTTATCTATAATTAATTATAACCACCCTGTATATTAATAATTTAGTGAATTGATAATAATTGTATTGTTTTAGCATACATTTAGGCTAATTAAAAATTCATACACTATAAATAATCTACTACGTACATATTTAATATACTAAAAAAAATTTTTTCTTTGTCTATAGATTCACGATGATTTAGAAAAAGACGCTGAATATTCTGGATCTGGTTATGGGCCAGACGATGAGGATTCAACATCCCGTAAATTATATAATCCAAGTTCAAGTAGTAATCTAAATAAAAATAACAACGATCGATCCAAAGTACAGGAGCAAGATTTAGGTGGTGCTGGTTCAGGTGATGATAAATTAGATACAGATGATGAAGATTATGGTGATGAACATGATAGTGATTTAGAATTCGATAAAAATGATCTTGATGATCCGACAACCGATGATCAAGATGAAGATGGTTCGTTCCTACCAACTGCAACTATTCAACCATCGGGCGAAGTGATTAGTGTGGTTGGTAATGGTAGCACGACCGAGCATAGTATACGTCCAGCGACACATGAAAACGATAAAGTCGAGCACCACGATGGAGATAAAGACGATGATGCAGAAGAAGAGGAAGAATCAGAACCCGATTATGAAGAAGCAGGCACCCGCACAATCATTCCAGTTGGCCAAAATCCGGCATCCAGTCAGTTGCATGCATTTTATTATAATTTTCTTATGTTTTATTATTCATACATCCCGCCATGCCTTTTCGCGCTAACTACTAACAAAAACGCACATAAAAAGAAATGGAAATTTTAAAAATAAAAGTGAAAACTTTATTTTATACATATTTTCATTTGTTTTTGCTTTTTTTTATTTCGATATGTATATTATTATTTCATTTAGTTGATTTTATTATTATTTTATTTTTCTAATCTAAAATTTTTATTTGTACATTCGCAAAATAACCATATCTTTTTTAGAGAAAAATACAACAACAAATATTATGCTCAATACAATAAAAAAATAATAATCTCGCTTTATAAACTGCTATTGTAATAGTGCCTTGGTTGTGGGTGGACTAACATACATAACTAAAAATAATATAATAATACGTTTTGTTTTTAAATTGTGTGATATAAATTTAGTTTTAAGTTAGAATTTCCCGTGGAAATTGCGAGCATCGCACTAAGTAACGTATTTTTTTCTTAAAATTTACTTACAGCAAATAACAAAGATAGCAAAGAAGTGTTACGAAGTAATACAGAAACTGATAGTGGTTCACTTGATTTGGATATTGATGAATCGGGTAATCCAATAATACCAGGTACATCAGATAAAACATCAGAATCAGATAGTACAAAGAATTATAACGAAGTGTTTATAATGAATGCAAAGGGTGATGATCGTCCAACGAGTTTCTTTGCGCAGCCAGGAATATTAGCGGGTAAGATTTTTATGAACTCAATATTTAAAGTGGAACTAAACTGTAAAGCGAGTAATTTGATTGGAAATTTGCCATAATCTAAATTAGTTTTTTGAAATTAATACAAAAGAAATAAAATTTTATTGTACCGTGCAGGGTTAAAGTTAGCATATGTTTACATAAAATAGTTTTTTTTTTGGTCTTATCTCACTATGTTAGTGTAATTGGATCTCTTATCTAAGTACTAGTTGTACTACCGCTGAGCAGAGTTATTACTAAGAATGTGATAAGTTTCAATTTAATTTAACAGCCTCGACTGTAAAGTAGGTGAAAATCGGTGCTTTTATTAAATTTTTCGATAACATGAAATGTTTTATGGATTTACGAGAAATTGGGGCATCTTAGTAAGAGAAATTATATTTAAGTAGAATAGAATTTTTTAGTAGATGAAAGTAGATTTCAAATAACTGAAAATAACAGGATATTGTATTCATGATAATGGTAAGGTTGGGAATTTTTTATTTTTATTATATTTAATTAGGCCTATTCGCGATTTACAAATGCGAATCTCAATTTACTTTGGAGTAAAAGGGAACAAAATTGTGAAAACATTGAATTTGATAATTCTTGTTCCTCCATCTGCAAGGGGAAACCAACGTTATCTACAGTCGATGGATATCACGAATAGGGAATGTAACAGCATTACAAATTGTCAAGCCAGTTTAGTTAAAATAATGTCTTAGTTTTCTAAACTTAACAAAAATATAGTTTCTACTAAACATTTGTAATGTTATGTAGGGCCCACATAATAATTTAGCCCGCAGGTCTATCGAAGCGCTGTATTGACGTTGCTTTCATGCTCAAAGATTGCAAATAAAAAGTAGCAAACAAAAATGCAAATCTTTTATTTTTCTTATATAAAATTTGCTTGCTTGTGATACGATCGAGAGTAAGTCCTTGTATTAGTCCTTATAAGGAGGCTGAGAGAAATGTTATCGAAGAAAAAAAACAAATAATAAATAAATCGCTTAGTAATCTAATGAGTTCTCATACCTATTTTGATTTTTTCGGCGATTAGCCAATTGAATGATATATCAAATACTAATACTACCATGTAATGGCATTTATAGCTTGAGCTGAAGCACTGACTGTGGGAGTGTACAGTTGAACTTCTGCTTGATTTCGGAACCATAGCGAACCGACTGTGTTTCAGAATTTCCATGACTTTACAATGTGAATTGAAGACTAGCGAGTGTGATATTAAAGAGAATCTCAGTGATTGAGTGGATGTACTTCTGAGTGTCCCACTGATCACAGCGTAGCTCATTTACTATAATATCTTATTATCTATACTGCCAGTGTGTAACCGTAGGGTGCTAGGATATTTACCGAAAACGGTAATAGGAAATAATCCGCATATGCAACCACCAACCAACCGTGCACTACCAGATTCGAAAACAGCACATTAGTGATCAAGCTCCAAGAGTAAATAGCACCCCATTTTGCGATTTTCGTCTACAAATCATATTAATGGAGGATCCACCTATAGACTAGTCATCACAATCCCACTATATTAAAAAGATGAATTCCATTCTAAAAAATCCGTTTACTTAAGGTATTTCTCAAAAGGGAGTGTAAATTGACAGGGAGTGGAGCGCAGTTTACACCAATTTTTCCTTACAATACCCATGTTGGCATTTCGACAACTTATTCGGCTCAATTATTCATTTTTTAATGAGCATAACTTTGTAAACAATTTAAAGGGCTTTGGGTGCATGGTCAATGACGCCGGAATTATACAGAATGTAATTTAGGACTTCGGGGCATCGTTTACAAATCGAATCGTTAATCAAATAGAAATCTATTTTATGGTTTTTCCGCTATTCCTTCCCTTATCTCTGGTCATCTCCTCCCATTCCCCATCTGAAAATTAATTGGCTCGAGAACCTGTTCTAAATCCATTTTGAACTGAAACCTGTAGAAACAATATTTTTGTACTTTAGTTTGAATGCTAAGGCAAGATTTTAATTAAACTGGCTTGACAATTTGTAATGCTGTTGTGTTCCACATCGAATGTCGATAACTTTGGTTTCTACATCTCAGGGAACGAGAATTATCAAATCTTTGAAAATTGTTTGGTGAAACTCGGATGTAGGTGAATAGAGCCATTTTCAAGAGATCTAACGTAATTTTAAGTTAAGTTTGATGAAATCCAGATGATGATTATAAAATCTGTTTATGAACGTTTTGAGTATGTATTGCAGTCAGGAAATAATTCCAGATCGGAATGGTATTAAAACATAGTAACATTTAATGACCCAATTAAAGTGACTTCTATAAAAGTGGAGTGGAGAAAATACAACTTATAAAAACAATTCAACCACACTTTTTAAATACTAGGTATCATATTTGAAATTAAGCTTCAAGGCCTTACGAATATGGCAAATAAAAAACAACGCGAAATGGGCATAATCAAAGTTTTAGAGTTTCCTGAGTGGTACTTGTTAAAAGATCCCATCCATCTTTCTATAATGGTTTTATGATCACCATAAACAACGTTTAGCAATGCCAAAAGACGTTCTTCTTCCTCATAAGAAAATACCTGGCTTCATAATCCCCTGAGTCGATGTATATAGGTTTAAATTATGGGGGGCTAGTAACAGAGATTACAAGAACCTCACGCCTGATATTCTTCTATCAATATAGCAAGGACTGCAAATCAAGAACAATAAAATTAATCAAAAATTAAGAAACTGTTAAAAATTACTTCCGGTCTCAATACATTTACGGAGTCGCTTTCAACAATTAACGATTATGGCCACCCACACTTCGATTGTTAATATCATTCCAGACACGGATAAACACCGCTTTATGTTCATTTACTGAGTTGTACCTTTTTCTTGAGCTTTTTGTTTCCAGATTGGCCAATACAGCTGCTATCAAGTTGGAATTAGGCGAGTTTGACGGCCGAACGTATTTCCTTCAAAAGGCTGAAAACAACTCGCAGACGTTGATGGTGGTTTGTGTAGATGCTCGCTCTTCCTAAAGTAAAAATAAGTTGGCATCAAAGTGCTGCGTTGCTACAATTCCAGTATGTTCCAAGAACTTGCCGCTGATAGCATGCTGAGTTTATTTTGACGTCTCTGTCGATGAAAAACAGATGCAACTTTCCAGAAGCGAATGACAATTTTCCGGTGCTGAACACGCTTATCCGGACCTCTTTTGCCAAGATTTGCATCGATTGTTTAGATTTCGTCGAATTCGGCAATGAACGTTGTGGACGGTCCGAACACTCCTATCAGTTTATTTAAAATGTTTCACCATAGACAACTGCGGTTGCTTGAGGCCAGGGCTTCGAACAATGTAAATAGAATTTATTGATTCCAGCCAGTCATGTAAAATTTGAAGATAGAAATATTGTACCAGTAATAAATCCGTGATTTTTTAATAAAGAATTCATTTTTGGAAAATTCCGTATAAAATACTAGTTACTTGCGCTGTTCGAAAGATGATGCAGGCGGGCTCCTTTACATGCTGCAAGCTTGTCTGTATAAACTGATCACCGGACGATATGGTGGAATGCAGTTTCTCTTAGAAGCATTTTTTGCTGAGAAATCCTTTCCTTAGGCTTACGGCCTATAAAACACATTGTTTTTCGAAACGCAACGTTTCGATAATTTTATTCTCTTCTCCGCAGGCTATACTATACATAAAAATTAAAATGCATATAACTCGTCGGTCGATAATTCCCGAGACTAACTACTAATAAAACCTTTTTTTTTGCAAAATTCAACTTTATTCATGAACATAGTTTCGAACGATTTATTTTTGGCTTCAAAATAAGCGTTTGTGGCGGCATGACTTCAGCATTTGACGCAAATCTATTTCCCTGGAGCATTTGTTTCAAGTCTGCGAAGCAGTAGTATTCGCTGGGAGCCTATTCATTCAATTTTGCCATCGATTTGTGACACGGTGCATTGTGGTGGTCTTTTTGCCGTTTTTTGTCGGAGCTCTTTTTGCCGTTTTTCAGCAACATCTTCCTTCCTTCTTTGATGATCTTTCCTCTCTCAAGACAGTCGACGAATTAAATACCTTGCGCTTCCCAAAATTCGAAGGCCAAAACATTACTGGCCGATATTTGCGTTTTCCGTTGCTTCGGACGCCGTTCACCGGCTGCGGTTTACTTTGCTGATTGACGATTTGATTCAGGAGTGTAGTGGTGAATTCATGTTTCATCCATTATCACATACCGGCTCAAAAATTCTATTTAATACGGTTAAACAGCGCTCTGAATCATCGACACATAAAAACGCTGTTTTTAATGTAATGTGAAGAAGCACGGCGCTAAACTTTGAACACAGCTTTCTTGCAAAAATAGTGTATACAGCTAGCGTTGATGCAAAATAGTGTATACAGCTATCTCACACAACTTCACTTTACGGTCTTTCAAAACGAGTTGGTGCACTTTTTTGGAATAACTGCCAAATTCGGCCGGCCAGAACATTCAGGGTCATCGTTATTTTTACGGTTGTGTTCGAAGGACAATACTTATCAAGCCATTGCTTTGAATTAATGTTTATCTCTTGTTTTGAAAATGGTAGAACAAGTGTTACTAAAACAACTATAATGGTAGGATTGTCATAAAATGTTGACACAATTTTGAAGGTTGGTAGATGCAACATTTATATGTCAGGTTCGAAAACCTACGCCATCAAACCAATCAGATCCCTTACCACTGGATATATTATATTTATATTCCAAATCGTTGGCTCAAGAAAAATACGTTATAAAATTTGTTATCGTCTTGGAAAATCGAAAGAAAAACGAAGTTACAGCTGTAGAAATAAAGAAAATGGTAAGAAACTATCGCAGAAACTACATTGAAGACATTTTCGAGACTGCGCAAATAGAAATATGTACCCATTGATCAAGTCCTAACCACATAAAATCAGCAGCTTAGATGAAAAGAGTTCTTCGAGGACGACAGCATTGATAGAAATAATTATAATCTTCCTGATAGCAGCAACAACTATAAAGAACCAATCAACGCCCATCCAGCACAGTAGCTGGAAGTTAGAAGTGTTATTCAGAAGTTGAACAAAGCGGCTATGATGGATACCTACTCAACGACAACGCATCTCTAATTGCAAAAACTCTACCAGCAGAAATATGGAACATTAGATGTCCCTAGAGAATGCTGAAACTGGCGAAGAACCTCCATGCTCAAGAGTATAATGAAAATATTAGCAATGACCATTCATGGGCAGATCACCAACAGTCAAACAGCATATAAAGATCGAACAAGTTTCTAGCCAGGACGAAGCATCAGCTCAGGACTGATTTCATCAACTCAATTCGCACCAACATCAAACAGTCGAACGGATAGGACTCACCATTATACTTATTCTTCGTGAACTTCGAGCGCGCATTCCATTCCATCTACATCAGTAAA
This sequence comes from Nephrotoma appendiculata, assembly GCA_947310385.1. Taxonomy (NCBI): domain Eukaryota; kingdom Metazoa; phylum Arthropoda; class Insecta; order Diptera; family Tipulidae; genus Nephrotoma; species Nephrotoma appendiculata. The sequence continues at coordinate 125,526,389 of OX371225.1, read as the reverse complement.
ATATGAAAGGCACTCTGCGAAATAGGCCTTCCGAAGAAATTAATCGAACCTATCAAAGAAATTTACATGCTGCAGACGAACGCCATAAGTCGACTCGCCATAAGTCGAAAATCCAGCTATTATCAGATTTCACAGGAAGTCGGCCTCATAATTAACATCAGAAAAACAAAGTCAATAAGATTGAACTCGGACATTCACCAACCAATTCGCATCAACCATGCAACCACGGTTGCACGACCAACAAGTTATTTTCCAGTGGCTAAAACATCCAGAACAAAAGTGGACATTAATAAACACACCACTACAATTAGAAAGAACCACAGCACAAAATCTAGAATGCATCCATGTTGTCGTGAACCACAAAGGTACAACTCAATGCGTATGTAAAATCAAGAACACTACTGGTATTTAATAAGATTCAACATTAAGATGCTACTGACCATACAAGATCACTAACGAATACCTTCTGAGGCAAACAATACAGATGAAAATTGCGCGTGGCATTAAGAAACGAAACAGAGAAGGATAGGACATACAGTGAGGGTGTAATGACATAATAAGAATGTCTTTAGAATGGAACTCGCAGTGGAAGAGGAAAGTCGGAAGATTAGCAATGACCTGGAAAAGAACTGTGTTAGCTGAATCGAAACAACCTTGTTAAACTGTAAAGGAACTAGAAGCAATAGCCTCATCGTGATATGGTCCACTCTGGGTGATAGACGCCCTATAATCCTAAATAGGATATAAAAGGAAAAAAGAACATTCCCATATATCCCGATAGTGCTTTTATCGATTCGATCAACTACTACTTAGTACTATTAGTACTATGAAATTGTTTCATTTGAAACAATTTATTTGTTTCATTTTGTAGTCAAGTTTAGGGAAGGTGATTCATAATAAAGATTTAAGTGTGTAGGGTTTTCTTTTAAAAAATAAATTAGCGTACCGACCAAATTGCATAGTGGTTAAAGCTTTGGGTTTGCAGCAGGATGAAAAGGAATTTTTCATCATCTGATTACGATCGGTGATGAAATTGGCTGGCATCGAGCTATGTAAAGCGCATATGGTTACATATGGCGCACGTCCTTGATTTGGTGACTGCGTAAGGGACGAACTGCGAAAGAGTTGAGAGTGCTTCGGTCTCAGAACAAACAAACAAGAAAATCGCTTAAAGAATTAAATTTTTAATAATTTCAATACCGGTCAAATTGACCGCTTTGAAATTTTTGTAAAATTTACACATGTTTAAACGGTATAATAGCACCAGTTATGTTTGGTTTCTTATGCGGGAAAATGAAGTTTTTTTATGTTTTAATCTAAATGCAATCTGTTCTGGGGCCGAAGCACTCCCAACTCTTTCGCGGTTCGCTTTTCACGACCTACTTTACGCATTGCTTGCCAAATCGGGGACGTACGGCTATACGTCCGATCTTATCACCATCTGCACATTGCATAGCTCCATGCCAGCCTATACTGGCATGGAAGATGGGTCAGCCCATGAGTTTTGCACGCCAATTTGCATTTGGGATAATGAAGTTTTAGTTTTTTATGTACATTCAGCAATAAAGCAACCATAATCTGTTGATAGGTTGCACCGTTATGTTAAGTGTTAGTTTTACTTAGTCAGAAATTAGTAAAGATTATAGAGTCTGGTCAGGATTTACATCATAATTAATATCATCTTACAGTTTACACCTTTTTTTATATTCTTCGTGCATATTCGTTTTTTATTAATTCAATGTTCAATTTTTTTTAGCTGTGATCGGGGGAGCCGTTGTAGGTCTATTATGTGCCATATTAGTAGTAATGTTTATCGTCTATCGTATGCGAAAGAAAGATGAAGGCTCATATGCGCTCGATGAACCAAAACGGTCACCAGCCGCCAATTCCTACGCAAAGAACGCAAATAATCGGGAATTCTATGCCTGAGATTTCTCAATTGATTCCAGCGATGGTGATTTGTAAATTTTAATTAATAAACAATAATTTTAATTTTATTTTTTTAATTTTATGATTATTATTTTATTTGTAATACATTTTAAAAATAATAAATAAACAAAATACAAAAAAAAAATAGATGAATATAATAAACTAATTAAAATAAACTATTAATTGTATACTATAAAAACTCAAAGCAAAACTGAAAATAAATAAAATTAACAAATTATTATTATTTTTATTTATTATCTAAACAAAAACAAATATATTTATCTAATGTAATATTTAAAAAAAACACCATCAAATTTTTAAAGAAAATAAAAAACCACAAAAATTGAGAGCTTAATTATTAATTTATTTATTTTTATTAAAAATCGTAAACAAATAACAAAAGAAACGCACATTTATTTTATTTAAAAAACAATAATACAAAACTTTTCTAAATTAGAAAAATAATAGAAACATTATTTTTTGGTGGTTTTTTGTCCAAAGTAACAACATTTTTTCAAACACGCGTACAGTTAAATTCAAACATACGATCGTTTGATTAAAAATGTATCGCGTATGTTCAAAAATTATAAGAATCAGTGTATAAATTATTTAAAAGGGAAAAAAAATTAAATTAATTGTAATTAAAAATTAGACATAAAAATGATTAAGTATTATTTTTAATCCATTTTCTTAAATTTTATTTTATTTTGTTATTAAATTAAAATCAGCCATTTATAGTTTATTTTAAATAAATAAAAAAAAATATATAAAAATAAAAACTGAATAATATAGTGCTTTAATAGATTTTTATATAGATAAAAAAAAATATATAAAATTAATAATTATCAATATATTAATTAAAAAAGAAAAAATATGTGGGACAATAGAAAATAAATTTTAAAAAAATCACCACTTTTAATTATATTTTATTTTTAATAATTTTATAATTTTTATGTGCCATTTTTTCGTTTATTTTACATTTTTTTTTTTAATTAATTAAATTTATTTTTTTTATATAAATATAAATATATTATTACTAATTAATTATAAATAAATAAATTAAAACTGCAAAAAAATTATAAATATATCGATTTAATTAATTTTTAAGTAATTTTAATTATATAAAAAAAATTAATACATAAAAACAAAAATTTATATTTAATGTAAAATTATATAAATTATGTAAAAATTCAGTCGGGTAGCTTCTTACTCAACAAAAAACTATTTTATTAAAAAAAAATTGAGAGAACAAATTCTAAAGGAAGGTCTCTTGACAAATAATTTATTTAGAATTTCTATATGCTCTTTTTATTATTATTTTTTATGTTTTAGTTGAGTTGTAATAATGGCGGCTTAAATATAACCTTTTTTATATTTTTTTATTTAAAAAATATCCCTACTACATATATTTAATAAAAGCAATAATAATTCGAGATTTCATATCAGAAAGCTAAACAAACAAAAAATATGTGACCTACTATTTCATCAATGTGTGTATGTTTTTTAAATTAAATCGTCCATTAAAAAAGTAAAATTAAATTAAATATTATCGTAAAAAATTTATAGAATTTAAAATTAAGCCATCCCCCTGTCGTAATCGTTTTATTTTATATTATATAAATTATTTTGCCATATCTAGAAAAAAATACCTAACAAACTTTTTTTGGCTACTTAGTCTACGTACGCCCTCTTCCACACTCTGTATAACATTACGAAGTATATACCTACATATTTTTTTACATTGACACTTACATTATTTCTTATTTTGATTTATAATTAACTATTATGTCATTTTTTTGTAATCGAAAATAAAAAAAAAACTACTAAATTAAATTTACATAACAAACAAAAAAATAGTCAAATAATTAAATTTAATAAACAATTGAAAACAAAACAAAAAGGTTTTTAGGTAAGAAAAATGTAATTGTAATTAATTAAATAATTTGAGACATGAAAATAAGAAACAGCTAAAAAATGAAACAAAAAAAAAATTATCTTATAATAAAAGTAAATGAATTAAGGATATATAGACTATGATGTAATGAGGGATCTTGTAAATAAAAAATACTCTATTACAGTGTACAATGTTTTTGTTTTTTTGGTAAAAAAAAGTTTTCAAAGGTGGCCACCTGGTCCTGGTCCTATCTGATATATTACACGCGCTCTTTGTTAATTTTTTTATTCGTTTAGTAAAGCAGGAATGGTGGGAGAGGTAACGAGCACAAATAGATAAGCGCTTCAAAAATGTAAATATGGAACGTGCTTAGCCTCTTAAGACCTGGGGAGCTATTATGAAATTTTTTTCGATTTCGTAAAATACGAAATCGTAAATTCGATCCGCCGTGAATATTCCTATTATGAAATAATTTTTTTTGGTCGTAAAATTTAAGACCATGAAGTATGCTATTTTGTGTTGGTTTAGCTAAAATTTAAAACGTTACAAACTTCATTTGAATTTGATATTAGTTTTGAATAACTCATACTAAAAACAAACGTTATTTTGTTTATTGTTGTGTTTATTCTTGTTTTTGTAATGTATTGAGTTAATTAAACAACTTATGTATATACATATATAAGTTAATTACATTCAAATCGTTTCATTTCCTAATTGTGTTAAAAGTGTGTTTCGGCAGGGGTTAAGAGTTATTTAAGCTGAAACTTTCAAATATCCCAAAAAGCTCTTTACGATAAAAATGACCATTATCAAAATTAAATCATTCTAGAGGGGAAATACATTAGTGCTAAAATTAGGACCCCGCCCCTGTTTGTAAGAGGGGTGGGGGGCAACTTGGAAACTAAGATAGGAACCCCTATTTTTTATTGCAGATTCGGATTCCACGGCTAAGAGTACGTAGGATTTCCTTGGAACATTTTTTTCGATTAATGATAGATAGCGCTGTAATAGGCGATATTAAATTTTTTTCGATTTCTCCTACTGAGAACATTATGCATACGATTCTGCAATATGTTTGCATTAAAATTAACACGTTTTCAATGTAAATACTTGAAATTAGTTTTAAACAAATTGTATTTCTTAAATTAAAAAAAAACTACTTTTAGCGTAACCCAGGAACAACGACGGCGATGATTTTGCATAGAAACATGCGACTAAATTTGTTTTCAAATAAATGATATTTTTTGATTTAAAAATATCGATTCAGTTCAAAGATTATTTCGAAAACAATAACAGCCCAATTCTCTTAGTCGTATCGTTTGGCACGCAAAATAACAGCCAAGTTTCAATATTATTGTTAAATTTAAAGTAGTTGCTATGGTAACCATCGAATTGTAGTTATTCTACACTTCATTTCTTACGACATTAATCACTTGGAAAAACATAGTGACAAAAAAAGTAATTTGAAATGACTATTGTCGAAAAACATGACCATAAAATGTTCATTGTCATAGCAACTGGTAATGGTTTATTAGAAATATGTAAAATATGGCTGTTATTTGGCGTGCCAAACGATACGACTACGGGAATTGGGCTGTAAGACATGTTTGCGTAAGGCTATTACAATTCAAAATGGAGTATTTAACTGTACAAGAAAAAATTGAAATGGTCCTGGTTTATGGAGAAACTGGTCGTAGTCTTGATAATGTAGTCAATCTCTACGCTTCGCTTTTTCTAGATAAGATTCGGTCACGTGCTTCATTTTACCGGACTATCAAACAATTCACTGCTGATGGAAGTGTTCGACCGAAGAAAAGGACCCGTCGAGCAACAGTCACTGAGGAAAATAACGAAATTGTTGTATTGGCTGCGGTAGTTTATAATCCTCATATAAGTACACGAGAAATAGCTAGCGAATCCGGATTATCCCAGACCAGTGTTTGCAAAATTTTGAACCGACATAAGTATCATCCGTTTCATATGAGTTTACACCAGCGTTCTACACTACTCTTCAGTTGCTTATTATTCATTTTCCGTTCATTTTTAAATGAATTGTGTTTTACGCTAATTTCTCTTCGCTCATGAATAGTAAAACGAAATTTGAAAAATATTATTCAGTTATAAACGAATAGTGAGAAAATAATAAAAAAACTTAAAGGATTGATGATTTTTTTTTTGTGTGAGCGAACGGGATCTACTAATCTCTTGTTTTACTTTTCTATTCTATTTGAATAACAAAGCGAACATTTATTTTAGTAGGGAATAGATAAAATATATTATTCTCTGTATTGAACGATCGAATAGAGAGTGTAACTATTCTTTATAAACTATTTTTCATAAATGAATAGTAACACAAAATATTTTTGTTTACTTTTCATTATTCACTGATCAGTATTACAAATACAAGCACTGTTCGATCAGTAAAGAGCGAATAATACATTTTAACGAGCGAATTTTTAAACCCTGGTTTACACCAAGATCTTCATGGCGTTGATTTTGAAAATCGGGTAACATTTTGTCAGTGAGCAGTAGAACAAATACAGCAAAAACCCAATTTTTTCGCTATGTATAGTTCTCCGATGAGTCATCTTTTACAAACCATGGAACGGTTAATCGAGAAAACATGCATTACTGGAGTTTTGAAAATCCACACTGGCTTCGCCAAGTTGAACATCAGTGCCCTTGGACTGTCAACGTGTGGTGTGGAATAATTGGCAACCAACTCATCGGCCCCCATATTATTGAAGGCAACTTGAATGGTCAAATGTACCGAGACATTTTGGAAAATGAACTGCCAACATTATTTGAAAACTTGAGCTTAGAATTGCGACAGAACATGTGGTTTCAATATGATGGATGTCCAGCACACTATTCGTCGGTAGCATGTGAAGTACTTGATCGTGATTTCAATGGTCGCTGGAGTGGTAGAGCTGGTCCGGTAACTTGGCCTGCCAAATCACCAGATCTTACTTTGCCAGATTTCTTTTTGTGGGGCTATCTCAAAGACAAAGTATACCAACAAGTACCAACAACACGGGAGAATATGATTGAGCGAATAAGAAATTCCTGCGCCGAAATCCCAGCATACACGGTTCTAAGTTGTGTACATTCATTTGAAATGCGGTTTAATAAGTGCATTGAAGTCGAAAGCCATCATTTTGAGCACTTACTTAATTTAATTAAAAGATGATGTACACATCGTTGTTCGTGGGTTACGCTAAAAGTAGTTTTTTTTTTAAATTTAAGAAATACAATTTGTTTAAAACTAATTTCAAGTATTTACATTGAAAACGTGTTAATTTTAATGCAAACATATTGCAGAATCGTATGCATAATGTTCTCAGAAGGAGAAATCGAAAAAAATTTAATATCGCCTATTACATCTATCATTAATCGAAAAAAATGTTTCAAGGAAATCCTACGTACTCTTACCGTGGAATCCGAATTTGCAATAAAAAATATTATCATTTATTTGATTATACTGCCATCTATAGTCAAATATTGAAACCGTCGACATAAAATGACGTCATATGGCAAAAAATTTAAAGCAATGAGGTCATTAGTATTCTAGGTGTACCGATTCAAATCACCTAAGGTCTTCACTATGCAAATTTGTTGATTATGATATGTTATCAATTTTGTAAATGTGTTTATGACTATAATATTCAAATTTATGACACTCACGGCAAACGACTAAATTTTGAAAAATCCGAGAGTAACGATTAATCGTTAACGAATAGATTTTCGCCAATAGATAAAGAATCAGGTACATTAATACAGATACTCAATCCTCTGCTTAATGCAGTTTTACAGCGGCTCTTTAATAGTAGAAACAAGTTTCTTGAAATATTTGTGTGTAAATATATTTATGTTATTAATTGACAAATACAACAAAATATACAGAATACGTATTTTAAATTTCAGATTTCAGAAATTTGTAAAATCAATTTTTATTTTTTTGAAAAAATTGTGAATAATAAATATATCACCCACAAAAATAGAAACTCAGAAATTGCTACATTTTACTATTTAATGTAATTTACTCTAATTTACACATTTTATATAAATAATAATATTTATATTTATAAAAAATGTTTACTATTTCTCCTTTTATACGATTACTCGGTGTTTATACAATGCAATCGATAGATTAATTGTTTGTTTCGGTCATCATTCATAATGACTGATTACCGTCGCGTTGCGCTGTAGGATGTTTGATATCCGAATACGATTCCTGATGTTTAAATATGTCTAAGGAAACTGCGCTTTTCTCATAATTACCACAAACTTTTTAATTTTCTCACGTTGAAACAAAACCGTCCGGGAGTATGATCCTTGCAATAAGCATACACATATTTGATTCGTTGTTCTGAAGAACAATATGTAGAGCTAACAGCTTCAATATAAGAAGAATTTCTTTAAACGAAATATGTTACAACCAAGGCGCCTTTAATCTAAGTAGGTTAAAAACATTCGTCTCTCTTTTTATGTAGTGGACAGATTAGAGATTTCTTTCGCTCTTTTGTGGTTTCTTCAGTAGACGCAAGTAGGCTTACAAGTTGGATTATGTTGAGTATATGGAGAATTATTATCGCCAAATCTCATAAGCCTGATATTCGTAACCATTAGTAGTTCTCCGGAGTCTGGAGTCGTTGCGAATTACGGTGTTACATGAGTGGTACAGTTTGCTCTTTTATTCAGCGACATCGATATTTGATCAATAAGCAATGCATGCATAGCCAAAGGTATATTTGCCAAGTACAAGATAATGTTCAGATTCCATGTTGGCTCGTTTGCACAACACAAAAATATGGTCAATTTGGTTGATCGTCACAACGTCGTTTGACTCCCATGTGACTTTATGTGGTCATAACCACCAAATGGCAAGCATGGTTACTTAGCTGTTTGGTGCGTTTTGCGTATCCTATTGTTGTTTGATCCAGATTGTATTTAGTTCGGGCGGATTCAGCACGTATCATTTTGTGGTATTCTGCTTCAGATCCAATCAAGTTGAATACAGAGACGGTATGTGAGGTTCCAATAATTATACGAGTAATTAATTTGTTTAGTTGATTATTTTGTGTCATGCGTGAGAATCACTCTTGGTTTGTACGAGCTTGTTTCAGGAGGAGCATGAAGTCAAGAATTTAAATCTCTATTTCTACGAAATATTTTTGAGAT